>JAXCHB010000011.1:27020765-28491530 GCA_036926305.1 Uropetala carovei
TAGTATATGCGAACATATAAGGGCACGAATGGCCGATTTTTTTAATTCGATGTGTAGCAATCCTAAAAATTAGGTAATATCACGAATGATACCAAATGCTCTAAGTCATTGGTCAAAGAAATTTTTACTAAAAATTCCACATGAGACTTTACATATACCAATATGTCGACCATGTACGACTTATTAAATGACTGATCGAGTCACGTACAAATTTCAAAAATATAGTTTTTACAATATAATGTGTCTTACGCCTATATTAAAAATATGTTACATTAACTTACTCAATAAATATCGTTTGGACTTTACAAATGACCTCTAATGACACCTTTTTCTGGTAAATATACAAAAATGAAGGTCTTAAAGAAATTGATGAGGTAAGGCGAACAGGATGAAATAACTGCGCGGGCCGGATACAGATCGCGGGCCGTAGTTTGTGGAACCCTGCTCCAAATGTTACTGAGGGTTAAAATAAAAAATAAGCCGCAAAGGAAGTTATCCCATATACCACTACCATAACGTTACAAACAAATTGGTAAATAATTGTACAAATGGTTGATTCAATCATATTTAATAAAATATTATTCATATGTAAATTTCGAATAATTTTTATCGGGTACACCCACGAAATGTAATATACAAGTGCAATCATAAATGCAATAATCGGACAACAGTTTTTAAATAATCTATCGGGCGAAGAGCCATATTTCCCACATTGAACCACTTACGCTTACAATGCACAATCCTTTACATAAAAAGACAACTGTGATATTTATTTATAAAGATAGAATCAAAACCAATGTGGAAAAGTAAAGAGAATGACTGCTGATTAAATACACGACTACTTTGAAATAAATAACTGGTTATATAAAATTCAGAAAAGGCTTTTCTTACGAGACTCGGTTATTAGGGCTATATTAAGACGTTTCAGAATCGATAGATAAATGGGATGAAGTTGATAGTATCGTTATAGGCTTTTCTAAAGTTTTTGATTTATTACCTCACGATATTCTACTAATTTAAAAGGATTAAATGTTGATAAGAATATAATTTTTGGCTAAAAAATTCATTATTGGTAGATCTCAACGAGATAAACCTGTACAGAGTTACTCTGATGAAATTCATCTAATACCAGGAGTTCCACAAAGGATTGTTTTAGGGCCATTATTATTCGTGATTTACGGAAACGACCTTTCTAATTACGTCAAGTCTAAGGTGCGACTTTTCACAGACGAATAAGAACGGAAAATATCGGGAAATTTCATAGGATAATACGAAGCGAGTAGCAGATTGGATTAATTTGAAGAAAATGAGTATTAATGGAACAAAGTTTCGCAAATAAAAGGATCGAGGGCAATTTTCGCTTCACGCTTAAAGAAGAGGCGGTAAAAAAAGTCTATAATCGTAAATACTCAGAATTTCATATAGAAAAAAACACCTAAAATGGGGTATACACATTGAAAAAATTGTATCAAAAGCGTGTAAAACCTTGTTTTAGGTAATACGTATTCTAAAAGGAACTAAAAAGGCAGCAAAAGAGTTAGCAAATAAATCATTGGTTATGCCTATGTTAGAATACACTATGAACATATGGGAACCCTACAAGATAGGAAGACAAAGAAATTAGAGAAGATGCAATGAGAAGCAGTGTGGTTAGGAATATCCAAAAGGTAGATAGCGTCACCGAAATGAATAAAATGCTGGGTTGGGAAACGCTTAAGAACAGGAGGGGTAATAGATTGGGAGGTATATTGCAAGCACTTGCCGAATGTAAGGGACGGTCTAAAGCAGAGGTTCTCAAACTTTTTCGTTCCGCGGGCAACTTCGACGGGCAAAAGACCCCGCGGACCACCTACCCCATCTAGTATCCGTCTTGCCACTGCTTAAGCTTTAATGGAGTAACGATTTTTGATTGTTTCAAACAGAGGAGGGGAGTTAGAACAGTTGTTAAGACATTTCGTTGTATCATTGAGATTTTACGCCGTAAAGAATTTAGTTAATTTCAGTGGCATTAATTTAATTTTTATTCAACATTAATTGCTTTAGGACTAATGAAATGAGCTACTCAAACGAATCAATTTAAAAAGTCATAATTAGCCTTATCGCTATTGTAATCCGTCACGCGAGTGTTGAAGATTAGGGTTCTAATCTGCTTTGTCCTCCTTAACCGCGCCTTAACCTTAACTTAAAAATGACTTCAGGTTGTTACTGCATATCCAAATCTTCGCTGCGAAGGATACAGTAGTCGAGCCTTTAATATTATCATCAACTTTTTTGTGTGCACAGCACAATGTACACCAGGGAGAAGTTTTTCTGTAACGTGTTTTCTGGAAGGAATTTTGAATCTAGGATTCATGTCCTGGGAAAATCTCAAAAAGATCTTCAACGACTGAAAATGGTTGGCAATTTATTGCAATCATTTCGACGGTCTTCGTGTTTAAACAACGCTCCCGATGTTTTTCATTTATGAATACCACAATCTTTGAATGAACCTTAGGATTAAAAATGCAATTCATAAAATCACAGAACAGCAAATGAAAAACGATTTTAACAAGTTGGAAACCAGATTGAGTAATATGTCATAAGAAATGGCAGTTATGCTGAAACCAAGATATTTGAATTGTATTGAGTCAAAAAACAATGTATTACGCTTTTATATGCCATTTGCACATACCTTCTATCATGTCTTTATCCCAAGTTTTTAAGGTTTTAATTTGCACAAGATCTTTATATTGTATTATATTGTTAAATAGATAATATCTATTCCACATTTTCTCCTTCGTTTAAAAATAATAAATAAAAATATAGATATCTTTTGTATTTGGACAACATTCGAATATTCGGCCTTGAAAAGGCCGAAGCCGAATATTGGCCGAATGCAGAAGCCGACCTTTGGTGCATCTCTAATATATATATATGAATATTTTGATGTTGAGTTTGGGGCCCCTTGGGTCGGGGACTCTTAGCGAGCTCCTTTTGCGGCTAGTGGTGATACCGTCATCGTGTACTTGGCCATAGAAACCGAACACGAAGTTATATATTGCTTTACCTGTTTTATCCGCCCTATTAATACCGTCATCGTGTACTTGGCCATAGAAACCGAACACGAAGTTATATATTGCTTTACCTGTTTTATCCGCCCTATTAATGTGCTATGTTTGTAATTTCAAGTCGTTCATACCGTAAAAACGAAAGCAGACATTTCTCGTTTTAAATATCTTCGGCAATTTCAGCCAAGCGTAAATAAGAACCTCCTCGAAATAGTAACACAAGTTTATCATTAAAGTTTGCCTGACTTTCTTTACGACAAAATTGATTCATAGACTAAATTTACCTGTCTCCCCGCCTTCGACCCCATACGTTGAAAGTCTGCTTGGTACGGCCGGCGTGCGGATGAATAAACGGCCGTTGGGCGTCGTACGGGTCAGCGACTGGCAACGGGAGACGGGGAGCATCCGGCTCGAAATGGTTGACACCTTGTCCCGAGTTAATGATTGCATAGTTCTTCGGCTGCAGTCACGACCCGACTCGCCTCCGACCGTCTCCCTCGCCCTCCTCCGCGCCACCTCCGTGACCTTTTCCCGACCCCACCCGACACCACTCACCTCACGGTCACGATGCACATGACGTCACGGCATTTGTTTGCATTCCTAGGCCCACCGTGGCGTTTTCCCCATTCCGATGGCACACGCTATGAAACCCGCTCAGCGACAGGAAGGGGTTTTCTTCTATTTATTTTTTTACCCTTTAGTAGACGCGTGGAGTCTATGATACTAAATACCCGATAGACCATTAGACCATAATTTCATTTGTTATTTTTGTTCGATGATATTTTCTCTCTCATACGTCATTGTAGTGTATTTTCCATCAGTATGATTCATTAAAGAATTAGAATAAACAATGTCGTAATGATTAACACAAAAAGTAATATGTGATCATATACACCCCAGGCGCCCACTTAAAGGTTAAAAGAGGCTGATTCCCAAGCAACAACACTCATTCTGAGACAAACAGTTTAAAGTTCCTAGTGTTTGGTGAAGCTTTACTAAATAACGATGAATAATTTAACTGATAGTACATTTATCTTTATAATAAATGTTTTAGATAAAATCGGGCTCATATAATGATTTTTACTTCTGCATTTGATATGTGTAGAGCCTCTGCGTCACTATTTAAAGGACATTCTAGCTATGGTAAAGAAAACTAGCTAAATCGCTGTAATGAATCCCTATGTCTTCAATTTCATTACAAACTCGCGCTCGGGGACTTTTAAGAGTAATGAGGAATCTACTAGAGCTACGCCGCTAATATCAGAATCTATTGATCTGTACGAAGCGATGATGAGTGAAAGGAATTGCCCCACAACAAAAACAAAATTCTCCTCTCTTCGCATGATTTAAAGATTTATATAAGTGATTGCATTTTTGGTGTTTCTCCGAAAATTAAGAATGAAAATTGTCGAGGCAATGAATGATTCTCGCTTTTTATCATTTATTTATTTTAGAAATAAATGTTGGCCAATTATTTTTAAAATATGTTTTCTAAATAAGCTGATTCTTTTGAGATTTTATAACAATGTTTTAAAAATAAACACTTGACAGATTCAAAAGTTTTTAAAAAGTGTTTAATATATTTTCTTAACTATTAACCCTAGAACTACCAAAAGGGAGGGGGAGGCTCCGAGGCCCACAAATTTTGTTTTCGTCTGTATCTCTATTAAAAATAAAGATAACGTCTTGATATTTAATTACGTTATGCAGATACTTATATATAAGAATTACTTGAAGTTTCCCGTCAATGTGTGCATATTTCAATTTCCTGCAAATTATTTCGTCATTGACTGCATACCTTGACAAGCGGGTGGCCTAAATTATAGAGTGCATTCTGATTGATCAATTTTATTCTTGCAACTCCAGCCTCCCAGTATTGCTATTTATAGTCAAATTATGTTGCATTTCATTCTTTTCTACACCCATATTATTAGCAGTTAATTTGTTTTCTCATAGAGCAATGTATCGGCGTGAAAAACCTTACATGCAAGCAAGGATATGGGAGGATTTTCGTTTTGTTTCTTTCAATATGAATGCGACATTTGTTTGGTCTGTACTGATAAGCCAAATGGCATCGTGGTCGTGGACAGTATGACAGCGAAAAGAAGGGTCGGTAGAGATGTATGACGAACTCAGTGTGCTTTCCAGGATTCTACCGTCCGGCATAAACATGAAAGGTCTTCGCAGAGTTTTGACCATACCAATCACAGTTGCTTCGGCCGAAAGAAGTTTTTCTAGACTGAAGCTCATTAAAACGTATCTCCGTTCAACCTTGTCCCAAGAGAAATTAAATTCGCTTGCAATTTTATCTATAGAAAATGAGGAAACCAACTCCCTGGATTATTCTCAGCTGATTGAGAAATTTAGTGCAGCGAAGAGTAGAAAATTAATATTGTAAAACGGGTGAAGGTTCATTAAATTATTATATACGGTTCTTCGTAAAGCGCTATTTGTGGAAATATGTGCCTGAACTAGATATTGTGACTGTAGTGAATAAATTCAGAGACGGAGCCGGGATCGACCTTAGAAGTTCATCTTTTATACTGTAAGTATTAATATAATTGAATTATTAAAAATTTGTTGATATTTTCTTTATAAAAATGTAAACCTTTAATCCGAAATACTAACAAGTCATGGGCCTCGCAAACTCCAATCGCCTAGGGGCCTCGCACCTTCTAAGTCCGCCACTATATATATACACTCACACACACACATATACATACATAGATACAAACATACATACATATATACATACATATATACAAACATACATACATATATATATATATATATATATAAGATTTCAACTAGTAGTTGAGAGGGATAGGAGGGAGTCAGTGGACACTTACTTGGTGTTGTGGACGTCCATGGCGATAGAGGAAGGCTTTTTCTTGGAGCTTTCGGGCATCCACCCTTCTTCGGCACAAGAGTATAACTAAAACTAAGTGTCTCACTGTGGGTAGAGGGGATGGAAAGAGGATGGGGTTCATGGAAAGGAGGCTAGGGTATTTGAGGTGGGGGTGTCAGCGAAGGTTTAAACGGGGAAAGGAAAGAGAGCGGAGGATTTCAATGTGAGCGAGTTCCCATTGGCGGAGTTGTGCTGCGGGAGAGTCTTTTGGGAGAGCCCAGATTATTTTTACTGGAAAGCATCTATTGAAGGGTAGGGAGTGGCTTACTGCATGATCGGCCACTGGAAGGGGGCGTTTGTGAGCGGCACTGTCCCGATGACCGTTCATGCGGATGTTGAGGTGTGTGGTGGTAAGGCCCACGTAAAACGCCGGGCATTTTGTGCATTTTAAAAGGTATATTATCTTTCCGGAGGTGCAGGTTCCGTGGGACGTAATTGGGTAGGTGATGTCTGTAATCGGGCTAGTGAATGTGGAGGTAGTCTCTATCATGGGGCAAGTGAGGAACCGTGGTCTTTCGCACATATATATATATATATATATATAAATACTTACGGAAGAGGAAAGGTAAATGAGGATATTTAGGGCAACTAGGTGTTGAAGGAAACCAGTGAGCACTTACCGGAAGGAGAGCCGCTGGGGCGTTGGAGAGACACATTTGTAGAAGTTATCGGAGCTTTCGGGATTATTCAGCACAAGACACACACACATATATATATGTGTGTGTGTGTGTGTGTTATCTAAAGACTCTGATTAATATGCCAATAAGCTATAATGACGTTTCTCAGATGCCAGAGAGGAGAAATGTACAGAGAAGAGGCCAGCGAATAGTAAAATGAAAAATATGCTATGGACTTCGATAAGAACATAACGAAACTCCAAGAGAGCGTGACTTCTTTGCTGTCAGTAGTCCAACGGAATGCAAGGGAAATTTGAGTTACTCGCTGATCACCCAAATAAAAATATTTACAAAATACGTAAACATCGTAGCACAGTATAACCATTTTGGTACAACTTCGAAGGGCTTAAATTTTTATAAGCTTCTAGCGTAATTGCCCGTGATATATGATGAGCATGCGTCAGTAAATTCCACATTTCATATGAGCTGCATACTCCTCCCACGTTCTTCCATCCCAAAAAATGTGTAAATGGACCACAGTTCTCAAGTACGTACTGCACTGCTTCTTGCCTAACTAGGTTATCGTCAAACTTGTTGTTCCTAGGTAAAAACGCAAAACAATTAAATAAACATTTTCCTAGCATTGGCATTTGCACTAAACTAAACAATCTGTTCTCATGCATTTTAACATTGTTTTGGAAATGCTCACAAACCTGGCACTGTTCGCTACGCTATCACATTCATAACATTAAAATGTACGTATAATAAACAACAACTTTACTAACAAACAAAGCCTTTTAAAAATGTATTTTCTGTTTTTTATATTTAATTCAATATGGCGGTAAAAACTAATTATTGATACCAATTTTTAATTTCTAAATTGAAGTCTATTATTTATTGAATTGGTTGATATAAAGGTACATTCATTAGAGTAAGTTCCTCCAGTAACGTCTTGTACTTAAATTTTGATAACTGTAGCATAATTGGTTATTCGAAAACTATACCGAGAAATCAAGAAAACACAATCTAATTAAAACTTATATATAATTCTCAACACAAATACAAGCTCGACAATTGTTCTTTAGTAATCAACTATTTTATATTTTGTAGTTTATGTTAATGGAAAAATTGTTTACATTCGTTTCTACGAAAATTACGTCGGTCATTATCATAAATTGACACGGAAGTCAACGGTATAAAAATCGTATTTAGCTTTTCCTAGCCCTTATATTATCTTTAAAGTATCCGTTAAAAAATTTATTCAGGTAGACGACAACAATTGCTACAAAAAATCTACGGCTTACTTTTTCCGAGATAAAAATTTAATATTGTCCTCATAAACCCCTTCAGTGCATTTCTTATAAGGAATACAAAATGTCTGAGTATAAAAAAATCAAAAAAATTATGTATATAGTGTTTGGTGGGAACTGATATAAATGAAAATTGGGAAAATCCAGCTATTTGCTGTTACATAACTTTTAAAAAAATTCGCTAAACAGCGGCGGAGCGCGTGATAATAACGAGGTTGTTAAAACATGCACCAAATACCTATATTTTCGTAGGGTTCTCCAGAACACTTCAATACACGGGAATTAACCGTGTAAACTGACTTTGTGTAATAGAGGTCTTACTGTGTTTACATCAAAAGGTAAATTATACATTTCATCGTTTACAGAATTTATAAAAATATAATTTTATACATTGAATTTATTAAAATAAAAGTCCACCAATTTACAAGCCTACCATAGTCTCCCCCATCCTGATTAGTTTGGATCGTTGCCTGCGGATAAGGTGCTCTCTTGAACACGGTGCATCCTACAAATAACCCAACGCAGGGCGTTAACGTGTGTTATGCTTCTCAGTAACCTGCCGCTCGAATAGGAAATTTTTAACGACGGGTACGCTAGTAAACGAAACATTCTTGCCTGATTTTTTTTAGCGCCGGGAAGTGGGCGTTCCCGCTCTAATCGAACATGGAACATAACTAATGTTTTGTATAGAGTAGAGGTATATGAGAGACTCTGCAGATCGCAAGAGAGATGTAAACATTTATTTTATTGGAAGTTGAAGATGTGATAGAGAGAAACGCTTCGTATGACCTCATTATTTCCCAATTTAAAATGGTCTTCCTTTACTGAGTTTAGTTCGTTTTTAATAGATGATCGGGTATAGATTTTATCATTATTATATGAGAACTAGCTGAAAGTACCCGGCGATGCCCGGGTTATGCCAGACGTCTTTGGCGAATAAAATTCTGTATTATATGGTAATACAATCATTTCACCTTTTGCGCATTTTTTACCAAAGGATGAAGGCATTATAAATTAGAAAAATGTTTTAATATTTATTTCAAAGCTTACTTGTAAACGTGTATTTCCGTTGAAACTTCGATTTCGAATTTTTTCATGAAAACAATACTTTCTCTATACTACGTATATTGGAGAGAGTAAAAACTAATTCTGAGATATCTCTGATACCTATGAATTGGGCCGGAAGAGTCCATGGAGGTCCGAAGAGAACGTGAGCATACGTGAGATTAATAGGATTTCGAGTTTAACAATGTAATCGGTTGGCAAGGCAACTTCACGTTAAAAACGCAAAATTTTGTCAAAATATGATATTAAAACGTTAAATTCGAGAGATTTAGATTCGAAAGCGATAAAAGACGATAAGAATAAGAAACTGCATTTATTTTTTAAATGTAAACTTAAATTTAAAATATTTTTGATAAGGCTGGGACCACTGAAATGGGGCGATAACTACTGGGAAGAGCAGCTAAAAAAGCCTCACAGCGGGGGTTCCGCCACCCAGTAATGCAGTGGTGCACAACCTACGGCCCACGGGACGAATGCGGCCCACGAAGGGTTATTATGCGTCCCACGAAGCCATGATGAAAACCAAACCGAAAAATTTAACACACAAATTCATTTATTTTTATAAAAATGTTAATGAAAGTTTTAACATTGGAATGTTTACCATAAGAACGTCATTTAGATTTAATTTTCACTAAAATGGCACCTCAATATATGTTGATATCATCCGATTAAAATTCTAATCCGGACCGCCGAATAATTGGCAAATTTATTTTTATTGTAACTCAAGCGAGACTCAAGTAAGCAACGCGTTTGTATTGGCGCATTTAAACGATAAAATAAAGTTAATATTAATAAAAATATTAATCAAACAAAACCTACCAACCAAATTGTAATTCTATTTTACTGTTATTCCTTTATGTATTCAATCGAGAACGTGACAGTTATTGTGCCGAAGTAATACAATACCGATAAAATGGCGATTAAATGTTGCTGTCTTTATGTTTTCGCAAGTTTGAATTACCACCCTTCCTCATCTCTCAGCATCCTGGGCGCACGTGTTCTCTTTTCTTTCGGCGATTTAGTTCTTATCTCACGCCCGTTACTCTAACGGAGACTGCATTAAAAAGGGCCCCGCAACCGGATATGACAGGTCCCGTAATCGAAAGCGTCGTAGTCGAAGAAGAGAAAATATTCCCGAAAGGAGTGGTCGTCAAGGAGCAGTGATCCCTCTTTCCCCTCACCCTGTCTCTCTTTGCGGCACCCGCCGCCGAGCCATGGAGATCCCTGACACAACATTTCCGCCACCTTCCGACAGGACTCCACGATAACAGTTCCCCTCCTGTTGAACTGACAGTCGTCGCACGTGTCGCGCCCCATCGTGCTTCTCCCTCAAATTATCCCCTCCTCCCACTCATCCTACCTCACTCTCCTCACACTCCCTACTTCCCAACCTCCTTCTTAACATCCTCCCCTTACTCCTTCCCTTCGTCCAGCCCTTCCTCCCCTACCTCATCCCATTATTCCTCCCCTTCACCCTCCTCCCCTTTTAATTCTCATCCTTCTCCTTGCCTCATTCCATTCTTCTTCTCCTTCCTCCTCACTTTCCGCCTACCCTAACTCCTCCCCTTCCTCATCCCCTACCTCTTCCCCTACCTCTTCCACGACCTCTTCCACTACCTCTTCCTCTACCTCTTCTCCTACCTCTTCCTCTAACTCTTCTCCTACCTTTTCCCCTACCTCTTCCCCTACCTCTTCTCCTATCTCTTCCCCTACCTCTTCTCCTACCTCTTCCCATACCTTCTACCCTACCTCTCCCCTAACTCTTCCCCTAAGACTTCCCCTATCTCTTCCCGCACCTCCACCCCTTCCTCTGTCCCTATATTATCCCTTACCTCTTTCTCTCCTCCTCCCCTACCAGTCCCATACCTCTTCCACCACCTCTTCCTCTACCTCTTCTCCTACCTTTTCCTCTAACTCTTCCCCTACCTCGTCCCCTACCTCTTCCCCTACCTCTTCCCCTACCTCTTCCCCTACCTCGACCCCTACCTCGACCCCTACCTTTCTCCTACCTCTTCCCATACCTTCTACCCTATCTCTTCCTCTAACTTTTCCCTAACACTTCCCCTATCTCTTCCCCCACCTCCACCCCTTCCTCTGTCCCTATATTATCCCTTACCTCTTTCTCACCTCCTCCCCTACCAGTTCCCATACCTCCTCTATTACCTCTTCCACTACCCCCTTCCCTACCTCTTCCTCTTCCCCTTCTTCCTCTCCTTCATATTGCCTTTACTCCTCCACTACCTCATCCCATTCTTCCCCTCCTTCCTCCTCCCCGTGTTCCCCTCTTCCTCTTCACCTCCCCCTTCCCTACCTCTTCCCCAATCTATTCCACTTCCTCTTCCACTACCTCTTCTCCTTTCTCATTTCCTGCCTCTTCCTCTACCTCCTACCCTTCCTCTTTCCCTACCTCTTCCACTACCTCTTTCCCTACCTCCTCCCCATTTTTCTTCCCCTTCCTCCTCCCATTCTTCCTCCCCTTCCTCCTCCCCTACCTCCTCCCTATTCTTCTTCCCCTTCCTCCTCCCATTCTTCCTCCCCTTCCTCCTCCCCTACCTCCTCCCCATTCTTCTTCCCCTACCTCCTCCACATTCTTCTTCTCCTACCTCTTCCCCTTCCTCCACCCATTCTTCCTCCCCTTCCTCCTCCCATTCTTCCTCCTCTACCTCCTCTCATTCTTCTTCCCCTACCTCCTCCCCATTCTTCTTCCCCTACCTACTCCCCATTCTTCTTCCCCTTCCTCCTCCCATTCTTCCTCCCCTTCCTCCTCCCCTACCTCCTCCCCTACCTCCTCCCCTACCTCCTCCCCTACCTCCTCCCCATTCCTCCTCCCCTTCATCCTCCCCTACCTCCTCCCCATTCTTCTTCCCCTACCTCCTCCCCATTCTTCTTCCCCTACCTCCTCCCCATTCTTCTTCCCCTACCTCTTCCCTTTCCTCCTACCCTTTCTCCTCCCCTTATTCCTTCCCTACCTCTCCCTATGTTTCTTACTATAAAGAGATAGGTAACCTATAATCATATTTATCCCATCTATGCTTACATTATTAGCCACATAATTATCTTAAATATTCCTCGTGTAACAATTTCCACATGAGATGTAAAGGTAAAATAATTCATGAAAGTAAATTTCGGTAAAATGTAAAGAAATATGACTTTGAGTGAAGAAGGGGAATTATTAGATTACCTGGCTAGACGCGAGAGCGCGACATTAGGCTCTTTATTTCAAAAATGGATCCAAAGCAGGGATGTGAACCTAAACGAAACGAAACAATAAGAAGCGATTCTCGGAGGGTTCTGTTACAGGAACACTTTCGATGTAACCGAACCGAAATCGAACCGAAACATTTTTATCCAACCTGGAGTAGAATCAAAATGTACGGAAACTTTTTGGACCGTAATTCTAGTTGGAGCGAAATAAAGTGTTTCAGTTCGGGTACACAAATATAACGTTTCGGTCCGGATCTTTTCAGAGGGCAATAAATTTCGCTTCATGCACAGCTGCTTGATATTTGTTATTCTCTTTAACATGAAATATTTGTACACATTCTTATTTGCGTTATTAAAATATTTTTAAACTCATTTTCTCAATGACAAAGTACCTTATATATATATATAAAGAAAACATCAATGTGTCCTGAACCTAGAGTTAACCTCAAAACTAATACGTACCTTAGTATTTTTGGTAGGATTAAAATTCTCTCTTCTAATAGCTGTTATCCATTTCCGTTTAAGTTCTTCATCCTGTGGAAAACTGAACACTTGGACTTTTGGCCCATTTCTATAATTTCCTTTACAGTTTGGAACAACGCAAGTGTAAGGCATGGTATACAATGCATTAACTAATAGGTACTTCTGATTCACTAGTACGATGTTCAGTTCTTAAAAACAAAGCGCTCACAAACAAAAACATGTACAAATATAGTACTAACACTGGTGAAAGAAGTCAAACACACAGCAAGCCTAAATTGTGAAGTGTCCCTACTATTTCTGACGTCACGCCATGCTGACGTCACAGCGCACAGGCCTTGTATATAGGAAGTCTTGTATAGACTGCTTTGGCCCAATACTCGGCGTGTGCGTTCACTCGCGTTCTTGACGCTCGCAAGCGAATAGAGGGGGCCCATGGATCCATCCCAATACAGCATGTATGTCTAATGAGCACCAAAGACTCAAGTTAAAGGGGGCTTTGCGTACGGCTCGGGCATCACGGGGTCTAAATATCTGAATGAGTCAAGAAGCCAGAACGCGTTTTACTCGAAGCGAAATTCTAGGACCGAAACGGAATGGGATTAAAATCGCTCCAGAGTGGTTTTACTTCTGTGTCTTACTCCCTCCACCAACAGTTTTGAAACCGAAACAAAACTCATCTTGTAACGCTTCCTTTGATTTAATTCCACTCCACCGAAAGTGTTCTGCTTCTGGAGTAAAACAAAACAGTTCGTTCCCCAATCGTTACGCTACGAAGCAAAACACTTTTAGCGCATGAAATACTTTCGATCCGAGGTGAATTGAAACGTAATATTTAGTTTCATTTCGGTTCACATCCCTGATCCAAAGTGAGGTACGTAAGGAGAAACAAGAAAAATATTCGATCAAGTGCGTCCGAAAGTGCTAAAGCGTCTTTCAGATCACTGACACAGTTATCGAGGAAATGGAGAAAGTGGCTGGAGAAGAATAATAGTGAAGGCGAATCATCTCTACGATTATATCCACAAGCGTCCGGTAGTGAAGGTAAACGCGATTCCCGCCAGTTTCCAAGCCAGAAGGGATTGTTTAAAAAGTTTAAAAGACGCTTCAACTATCACAACGTGGCATCAGATGACCATGTTGACGCAGGAAAGCAACCCAGAGAAACTTAATAAACTCATATAGGAAAAGGGTTATAGGATGGAAAAGGTCTTCTAGGAATTGGGCTGTTTTGGAAAGGAATACCCTCTCCTACCTTCTTGAATATGGAGGAAAGACGGCTTCTGAGTTCAAGGCAGCTAAGAACCTCCTATCTCTCATTGCATAAGGGAACGGAGCAAGTGAATTAATGGTTTAACCGGTGGTGAGTTTCAAATAAACGAACCCTCGCGACCTCAAATTTGTGTATTATCTCCCAGTGTTCTGGCATGGCTGACAGCCGAACTGTTCACGCGTGAAGTGGAAAGGTATTGGGCAGCCAAAAACTCAGAATTCAAGGTTATCCTGATCTTGTAAATGCATTTAATCGTATAAACCACGTACGTTCATCTTGATATCCATATCAACGGCTCACCTAACCCCTTTTTTCTCCTTAAACATTTAGTCAACATATTATATTCCTTAATCGAACCAGGCTTGACTTCGTGACAGTATAATATAATATGAATAATATTATATTCCCTTTACCTTTGTAACTTTTACTTAATTTTCTCGTGTTTTTAATTAATTAATTTAAAATATGTAATAAGAACGAAAGAAAAAATATTTCTCCGAGTTGCTGGAATAATTGCAAATGAGATGTAACTGGAGAAATGCACTACGGAGTTTGCGGAATAGGTAGAAAATCAGCTTCCAGAGCAAGGCAAAGGTCTGAAGCAATAAAGTCCAAAAACTGCATTCTATGTGCTTCAAAGAGGCCGGTCATAAGGTTAACAGAAAGGTCGACAATTGTTCACCCTGATCCTAAGTCAAAAATCACATCGGTCCAAAAGGGAGTGATCGAGAGAAAGAGCGGCAAATAAGCCATGCCAATGACGGACTGCCACCCCTGCCTTTATTTTACTATAACTGTAGATACCGTTTATTTTAACCTCTGGTTATTGTTGTCATCAATGTAATGTAATCAAATGTGGCATTCTAAAACCAAAGATAAGATCACTCTCGCTGAATATTGTGGTCAAAATTTTATCTTATCGTCCGTCAGCAAAGAATGTGATTTATGAGAGATCCTGCTTATAGTATTGCGACAACACTTTCTTGACGGCTTCTTGGCAACACTCCGTAATTAAGGCACACCACGATATCGATTGCGCCAACGGAACACAAATATTGCTGTTTCACGTGTAACGCCTGAGAATTTATCTGCTTGTTTATTTATGGCCATCATATGCAAGTTGAGTTTTGCTATTTATATTTCCAGGTATACCGGATCGCAAACACGAATCACGATTTCCGAAACATGTTATGAATATTCCGTCTACTCAATAGACTCGCGGTAATTTTTACATCTTTACACCAGTACTTAAAACGGAGCAAATTTAGTAACTAACAATCGAATTTTTTGTCTTGTTCTGAGTGTGAAGCACATATAGCTGTAAGTTGAGTATTTTACGTCATCTATGATCGACACGTTACCAATTGGGATATTTATTTATCTAAACAATGAAAATATTTAGGGAGTTTATGTTCTAAAACTCTGAAAAAAGGCGAAGCGACCAACGGTTAGTTTCCATTATCCAAGAATTTTATGTAGTTAGTTTATCCCATACATCGACTCATCCAGTTTCGTTGTGAAGTTATATAATCTACTGTTCTTGTTCTGAATCACCTGAAATTCCCTTATGTAGGCGCTGAATATAAATGATTACTGATTTCTTCATCGTGGGGATATACGATATTAAAGCGCGTTCTCCTTGAAATGGTCGAAATCAGAGTAATAAGAGGTTGCGACATTATAAATAAACGCAAAAATTTATGGTCAAAACTGTGCGAGACATTATTAGTCAAAAAGATACATTTCGCCTTCCAAATAATACAAAGAAAGTGAATGGACTACCCTACTACAATTTTCAACATTTTTCCTCATTTGTTGTAAATATTTCGAATACTATAAACGTAACTACATTAGGATTTTCTATAAAACAAATATATGGTTAGCTAAAACATAAAAAATAAGCAAAAAACTTGTTTTAAACATGCAAACGGGGATAATTTGGCTACCTCCTTGGTGTTGGGAGGTTATATATCATTCCAGATAATTATCTCAATTTATAAATTATTTCCTAAGGCTTTTAATTTCTCTTTTACGAGGAAAAGTACTCCAACTTACTCCATAGGTAGGCAAAACACTTTATGCCGATTTCAAGTAACAATATAAACTTTTCAGAAAATTTTATCAAAAAAGGCATCTTGCTCGAAAATTAAAGTGAAACTAAAGACTTTAAAAGCCGAGGAATCGAGGAGGAAGAGGGAGAGATAGTGGAGGAGGAAGAGGGAAGAAGGGGAGGAGAAAGGAGAGGAAGAATGGGATGAGGTAGTGGAGGAGGAAATGCAATACGAAGGGGAGGAGGAAGGAGAAGAGAAAGGGGAGGGGGTAGGGTAAAAGAAAGGGAGGAGGAAAGGAGGAGGAAGGGAAGATGGGAGGACGAAGGAAAGGGGAGAAGGAAGAGGTAGGAGATGGGGCAGGGGGAGAGGTAGGGGAGATGTATGGGAAGAGGTTGGGGAGGAGGTTGAGGAGGAGGTTGGGGAGGAGGTTGGTGAGGAGGAGGATCATGAGGATGAGGCTGCGGAGAAGCTCCAAAAATTTAATTTTCAATCTATGTTTTTTTCGCAATACTTTCATTCCTATCCCTTACGAAACCCTTCTTAACATCCTCCTCCTTAACGCCCTCCCTCCTCCCCAACCTCCTAATGAACACCATCCTCCTCACCAACCTCCTTCACCGGTTTCCATATCACAACCCTCTTCCTCCACTACACTTCGTCACCACTTTCCTACCCCCAAACATCCTCCTCAAAACCCTCCTCCTCCCTAACCTCCCCACCACCCTCCTCCAGAACCACCCTCTCACACTCCCTTCCCATCAGCCTCCTCACCACCTTCCTACTCCCGAACCTCCCCATCACCCTCCTTCGTACCACCCTCCTCTCCTACACTCTCACCCCCAACCTCTCCTCCCCTCTCTTCAATCCATCTTCCTCACCTCCCCGATAGTGAAGCCTACCTTTGCATTCCATATCGCCTTTTCACTTCGTACTATTCCCGCTCGAGACGGCCTCTTTTACTCAATCGCTACCTCTGCCTACATCTCGATCCATGGACCCAAGATCCCTCTTGCGGACTCCGCCGTTACTATAATCCTCCATCGGCGTCTTTAGCCTCATCAAAGCGATCTTCTCCGACGCTCTTTGCAGTCGTTTTGCTTCCAATCACTATTTTCTCATCCCATCCACTCTCCTTCTCCCTCCTTCTGCCCTCTATTCATCTCTTTCTCACCACTCCCCCACTCACCTAACTCTTCTCTTCCTCTACGCCACCTCCATGCATTCACCTCCCTCCCCCTCACTCCACTCACCCCCCTCTTCCATCCTTCGGTTCCCCAACCTCCTCCCTCCATCCACTCGCCTATTTTGTCCCACACCCCTCCCCCACTCGCCTCACTCAGGGCCCGAAGAGCAGCAGGTGCATTTGCACAGGGTGGCACTTTCTAAAGTGCGTCGAATATTATGAACATAAATCGGTATAGGTAGGTCAAATGTTAATGTTAATAATATAGCGGAACTATAACAATATTTTTATAAATACGTAAAGTTATACAGGGAAGAGGGGATTAAGGGCGGAGGCAGCATTTGCAATGCGCGGTAAAACATTTGCCGCTGACCCCGACCTGCCTCCTCCCTCGCTTCACTCACCTCCCATTCTCCTACCAATTACCTCCCTTCACTCACCTACCTCTTCCCTCTCCTCACTCGTGTCCCTCTTCCATCCCTCTACTCAACTCTTCCATCCCCCTACTCTCTTCCCTCTTCCTTCCCTCACCCACCTCCCTCTCACCTCTCCTCACTCACCTCCCTCTTCCCTCTCCACACTCATCTCCCTCTTCCTTCCCTCTACTCACCTCTTCCCTGCTCCTACTCGCCTCCCTCTTCTTTTCCTCACTCACCTCTCTCTTCCCTCTCCACACTCATCTCCCTCTTCCTTCCCTCTGCTCACCTCTTCCCTGCTCCTACTCACCTCCCTCTTCTTTTCCTCACTCACCTCCCTCTTCCCACTCATTTCCCTCTTCCCTCTAATCACTTCTTTCTTCCTTTTCCCCACTCACCCCCCTCTTCCTTCCCTCTACTCATCTCTTCCCTCACCCACTCACCTACCTCTTCCCTCTCCACACTCACCTCCCTCTACCCCCTCCAGACTCATCTCCCTCTTCCCACCACTCACTCATCTCCCTCTTCCTTCCCTATACTCACCTCTTCCCTCCCCCACTCACCTCCCTCTTCCCTCTCCCCCCTCACCTGCCTCTTCTCTCTCCACACTCACCTCCCTCTGCCTTTCCCCCACTGTGTGTGTGTGTACAAACATATATGTACAGGGCCACGGAGAGGGCGGGGATACCGGGGAAAATCCCCGTAGCCCGGGCCTCTGAGGGGCCAGATATTAGGATCGGTCATAAGGTTTTCCTATCGCAATACGCGATACCAACGGGCGGAGTTTTCTCCCTTTCTCATTTCCTTTCCTCAGATCTCGATCTGGGTTTTCCCAGCTCTACCCACTGCTTTTATATCACCCCTTAGCTCCCTGAAAATTCTCCCCACACTCTCATTTTTCTCACCTTTGGGCCCCCAAGCACTCGAAGTGTCGTCGTACGGTCAGTTCTACAGAACAATATTGTTTACTCCCAATTTTTTTTTAGAGATATGATAGTTTTCTTTATTTATGGACCATCATCATAAAACATATATAAAGGACAGTGTCACTTTGTCCCTTTGTCATGTAATGCTTTTTGAAGCTTAATATCTCGCAAACGACTGAATCGAATATGATGAAATTTTCAGGATAGCATTATGATATAATAACAAAACGTTTTAATGTATCGGCAATATATAAAAGCCTTATTCTGTCCCTTTGTCCTTTTGTCACTCCCTCTGTCACGCTCTGAAAAAAAAAACAGAAATATACCTGGCAAGAGGGGACTAAGGTCAGCTTTTGAAGCGCAATAGATACTCGCAGCGAGGGTTTCGAACCTTCGCTCAGATCGAAGGCAACCCTCTCAGCAGGAGGTATGATTTCAGGTCAAAGAAGACTGCCTCAATTTTATTTCAGAATAATCGATCATACACGTCATTTTAGACGGGCACTTATACTAGTATTTTATAATGGTGAGCTTGGAGTATTTAATTAATTAATTAATATCGCATATAAGGCTGACGTGAAGATGGATTCAATCGAATTAAACTTTACAAAAACGCATACATATAACTTACTTTTTGTCTCCTATTCTGTAAATTATAGCAAATGTCATAACCATTTACCCGAAAATAATTGGGAAATCAAATTTTATTCGTTTAATCGTACCCTTACGAAATCGCGACCATTCAATAATAAACGTAATGATACGCTATTACAATATACAATAATATTTATACGTAAATATTATGAAGGAAAAAGTTGCCTTGTTGGCAAAAAAATCAGGAGGAATCTAGAAAAAAGCCTAGAACGCAAACACAAAGATTATTCTTCGACATCAGGTCGAGAGAATGGGAAACTCTCCTTCGGAGGATGGATTATCGGCATGACTCCTAGAAATGTAAATTTTATGAGAATTTATTAGTGAAAGTACTATAGGGGCAGCTGGAGATCGGTACTCATTCATACTAAGATCTACTCTCCTGTAATCGTACTTTTTGACTCTGTTGCAGCGCAAGATACGCAGTTTCTTAAAAATGTCACTGGGGACCTCATAATGCAAAGTGTACGACAAGGGCAGATCCAGGCTTTACCCATGGGAAGGGGGTAATCAGTAATGTAAACTTAACTATTTGAAAATATCGTAATTCACGTATATTTTAATACAGAAAAAGGAAATATATAACTTTTTGTACAGCAAAATGAATGTAGTAAAACGGTACAGTCCTCGCCTGACGTGCTCAGCACGTAGGATGTGATTTAGGGGTTCATTTTTGCTACTGTTCCGAAATCTTGGGGGTGGGAGGGTAATTACCCCTTTACCTCCCCCTGTATCAGCCCTTGGTGTAGAAAATTCCGATTCAACTGTGGTCGTCTGTTATGATAAGTACCGATTTTCTTTTACGCTTAATTTTTGGTACTAAAATACATTAGGTGTAAATTTGGAAAACCAAGACATGTAATTGCGCAAAAAATTTAGTGATGAAAAATCGACACTTATCGAGGGCAATTAATTTTCTTCGAATATTTGGTTTTTGCAAATCCTTTGTTTATCGACATTAATCGAATCATATCAGTTCAGTGGTAGAATATCCGCCCGGCAAGTGGAAGGCCCGGGTTCGATTCCCGGTCATGGCAGATTTTTTCACCTTTTTCCTCATTTTCGAATCATTAATTATAATATTATACATATAACACCAATATTTATTTGATATGTAATTTTGATAACAATTTTAATGGAATGGAATTTCTTGTAATACTGCGAGCCAAAACCAAAAATAAGAAGTTGTTTGCGATTAAATTGGATTGACGAGTTAAGTAGGTTAATTAAATCATAAATACTCCTTATCCGTACAAAGACTTTGTACGGTTAAGGAGTATTTATGTTTTAATTAATCCACTTCGCCGTAGTCTCCGACCTTCTTTAATTATAATGAGTTAAGTAGGATATGTTTTGACGCTGGTTTCGATGTCTCTTAAAGTTGGGGAGAAATTTGCGAGGATCCCCCCCCTCCCCCCCCTCTCCCCCGCTCAACAGTATTTCTCGTATCAAGGCTCACTCCGCTGGATCGATCTTGGAGAAAATTTAAAAATGAACAATAGATCTTGGGTGCTGAAAGGTTGGAGACCCATGGGTTAGATGGTAAAAGGGACTGTCCAGTCTCAATCTCACCCACAAATAAAGACGATATTCTATTCTATTCTATTCTATTCCTCCTTCACTCCTCCACTCACCTCTTCCCCACCACCACCCATCTCCCTCTCCCCTCCCCCACTCACCTCCCGCTTATCTCCCCCCCACTCACCTCCCTCTTCCCTCACCTCCCTCTTCCCTCACCTCCCTCTTCCCTCACCTCCTTCTTCCCTCCCCCACTCACCTCCCTCAGCTCACCTCCCGCTTACCTCCCTCCACTCCATTCATCCCCTTTGTTTATTTGAACTCTTCAAGTCTGTCTGTAAATTTTCATCGAATGGAGTGTAAAACTTTTCCAGCGTTTTCCTATAAACCGCTGGAGTTCATTACGTCGAAAATGACGGAAATGATAATTTATCGTAAATTAACAAATATGCTAAATTTGATCGAACCGATGTCCTTCATTTTATCTATAAACATATGTAAAAGACAGTTTCCCTTTGTCATGTAATGCTTTTTGAAGCTTAATATCTCGCAAACGACTGAACCGAATTTGATGAAATTTTCAAGATAGCATTACGATATAATAACAAAACGTTTTAATGTGTCTAACTCGAGATCAAAGACCCGGGTTCGACTCCAGGGGATAATTTTCAATTCCAATAAGTTAACACGTAAAATCGGCTTTACGACGTGCAGTCTTTCATTCTTTTTTAGATTAAAATTAGAAAGATTTGGCCTACAATCTTAGGGTATGAACCATTTTTAAGAAAGCATTATAAAGTTTCTTATTTTGTTCGTCGTTTTCCGCCTACAGTTCGAAATCGCTCAATTTAAACGTTTAATTCACGCAGTTTGAGGAAATCTAGCCATTTTAAGGGGATGTTACCGGCCTACCAATTCCATTGTTAGACCTCGATATAATATTGTTATTTCAATCCTTATTGGTGTAAACGTGTTTTGATTGCTTTTAATACGAGAGAGAGGGAAGGGACAAAGGGAGGGTGAGAGAGGGAAGGAGAGGGAGATAGAGGAAGGAAGAGGGAAAGGAGAGAGGGGAAGAGGGGAGCGGGAATGAAGAAGAGGGCTTTCAATACAATTCATATTTCTGATGCCGATTTGATCTCCATAAATAGCTTGAACGATCGAATATTTACTCCCGTCATTTTTGACGGGCTATACACTGTTTAAAATAATCGGCTCCATGGGAAGTTTTTTTTTAACATCTTCGATTACCATGCTATGCCTGACCCCCTCTCCGAGGAGATTTTGTTAAATCCGAAATTTGTGCCAAATGCCACGTTAGCGTCAAAGGAACGGGAATTAAATAAGCCTATATGTGTTCTATATCCATAGTCAGGGCCGTCCCTAGGGCATGGCGAATCGGGGCGACCGCCCCGGCCCCCGTGATTTCAGAGGTCCCGCGCTTCTATATTACCGCAAGGAAAGTCTACATTTAATTTGGTGGTTAATGATAACGGGGCCCCGCATAGGTCGATTTGTCCTGGGCCCCGCACCTCTGTTGGGGCGGCCCTGGACACAGTATACAGGATAGCAATTTATACCCGTCCATTTTCTTAGTTTATGAAAATAGGTCCCTTTCGCTTCCGTAAGATTCCGCATCAACTGAGGTTATTGAAACATCTTTTGAACGAGTTGTTCGACTCAAAAACCTGTCATCATGTGTATTAATTGTAGCGGCATTATGAATAGATACGCCCTTTCCCATGGCGCGATTTTTATTTCTGCCCCGAAGAAATGGAGATCCTATAATATGATAGTAAGATATCAGACGCAAGCCGTTCCTCAACCTTTCATCGAGTTCCAAACGGTCCTACCCTGCGACTTTCATGGTCTAAAAAGTGGGTCAAGTGATGGCCATCAGAGGAAGGGCCATTCATCCGGAAATGGCCAACCCACGTCGACCTTGATTGTATCGTGCGAAGGCCGATACTCTCAAAACACGACAGCCACATAATTATGAGTTTGAAAAGAGTCGGTTTTGGCGAATTCTGAAGATAACATATTTTAGGAGTAAATTTGATATGTAGTTAGTGGTGCCATTCCACTTTATTAACAACCGCTTCGTTTCCTCCCGCAATATTTTTAGCTATAGAACTATAAATTTTGGCTATTTTAATAGATAATATTTACGTTTTCCTGCGTTGTAAGAAGTTAAATAAATAAAAATTTGAATGTTATTTCAATATATATATATACCTAGTATTTATGTGCGTTGTCTGCTCCTATCCGTGCAAATCTAAAAGGTCACAAACTGCCCTCTAAACCAGTGATTCTCAAGTCCGTCCACCAGACTATTTCGGTGCGACCACAAGAAAATTTCAGTTCTTGGAATTATTTAAAGAAAAACAATTATTAACGTAGATAAGTAACGGTTGTCATTAAAGAAAAATGTTCGTGGAAGTTTTTGCATGCTTATTGTTACATTTTCTTCAACCTTTCCTTGATACGGACACAATAAAATATCTCATGAGAACCATTGCTCTTAACCCTATTCTTACCAACCGAGTAACTTCTTTGCAACTTTCTACTAAATCGATTTTACTACTCCAATTTGATATTATTTTCAGGTTTCGACTTATTTTCTATTTGTTTAACTTTTAAATAAATATTTCAACGACCGATTATTACATTATTATGAACATACGGTTCGATCTAATCGGTGCGAACCGACTGAATAACTCCATTGTATGCGTTAAAGAAATGGGCTCGACACCGATTAGAAGACAAGGAATTCTTCTGGGGATGAGGAAGGGTGCAGGAAGAGAGAGAGAGAGAGAAGGGGAAATGAGAGGGTTAAGTAAGGAGAAGAATGTGGGATAAAAA
The DNA here is from genome assembly GCA_036926305.1 of Uropetala carovei. NCBI lineage: Eukaryota > Metazoa > Arthropoda > Insecta > Odonata > Petaluridae > Uropetala > Uropetala carovei. The sequence goes on from JAXCHB010000011.1 coordinate 27,044,280, forward strand.
GGGCTGGGGAGGCTTAAATGAAGGGAGGAGAGTCGAGCGAAGGGGCAAAGAGGCAGGAGGAGGGTGAATGGCAATGGATTGAGAGGGATTGAACGGAAAGAGAGAGAGAGAGAAGGAAGTTCGCTTTTTACTTTCTCATACGTAGTAATGGGAAAGTATTGTATTCATGAAAAAAATCGACTTCGAGATTTCAACGGAAATACATGTTTTGAGGTCCCTAGAACACGTTTAGACTATATTCGGAATGATGTCTGTGTGTGTGTATGTTAGTGTGGGCGCTCTAACTCAAAAAGTACATACATACCATATCGTTACCAAACTTCATATATAACACTTTAACATGAGCATAAACAACTGATTAGTTTTTGGACAATAGCGGATAACCGGAAGTCACGGTTTATTCGAAACCCGATTCGGTTTTTGCGATATTTCTTTGTTAAAACATCATTATTGTATATACAATTCTAAACAAAAGTTATAGAGAATGTAATTTCCTACAGTTTTCATTTGAAACAATTTTCTATAGGAGTTATTGTTTAGGAGTTATTTATAAATAACCGGTTTTTTCGGTTTCCGTAAAATATATCCTTAAAAACGTCATTGGTAACCTTCGTGAGGACCAAAGTTGTAGAGAATAATATTTCTTCCAAGTTTTGTTTGAGACAAATTTTCGTAGAACCATCCATTTCGGAGATATTTTGCTTTTTCTTAATTTCCAGTATACAGCGCCACCACCATGTAGCGGTGGATTATGTAAACATATTCAAAATTTACGTAATTTCCGGCAATAAGGATGAATGTATACTTTAACGATACGAAATAATAATTTTGCCTTATAATGCTATTCATAAAAAGAATTTAAATATCTATACCCCAAATATGGAGAAAGTCATGTGTTGGCCACATCAGATTTTTTCTTACTCTTGTCATATTATAAAAGATATTTTGTTATAACAAAATAATCTTTGCGAAATTTTTATTTTCATATCTTTTTACCAGTAAAGAGTCTGATTTTTGCTCCACTCGACTTATTTTATATGGCCGTAAACTTTAGGCATTCAATCAGGGTTCATAAATCGATAAGAACTATAAACAATTGGTTGGTACCTATATGTAATTTTTCCCAATATTATAACTCCCTTTTATCCAAGAATTTGTTAAATACTTAGCTATATGGAAGAATAAATTGTATGAAAATATTCACAATTTATAATTTGAACACTTTGTGTACTGATTGTTTTCCGCTTGTTCTGATGCAGCAGTTACATTTATATTTGATCTTTGTAGTTATTAAATTTTTACATTAAATTTATTCTTCCATACAAGTGTTAACATTTTTTTGACACTCCCTTTTGTTGCTGCTACTGATTCCTATTTAACACCACTCAAATTCGTAAAAATCATTTCACCGTACTCGCCACATATTTCAGGTACTCTGGATCACATTCTCCGCATATTCCTGGCATTCTCCTTTTCTTATATTCCTGATAAACGGGATAAATGAAATATATATCGTAAATTTTATACACCGCAAAAGATGACTTACAAACAATATACATATACGTGGAATATTATTTCGAAATAAGAAGAAAATTTTACTAATAAATCTCATTAATTCCTTATACATGGAGAGTGCCCAATGGGTTTGACCTAAGCTATTGATATTTGAATGTTTACCTTTAAAGCTTACAATGCATTGACAGTAGTTGCATTTGCACCTTCGGACTGCAGCTCAAAGTCACAAGAGATTTAGAAATTAACAGAATTCCCAAAATTTGTACGGTAGGAATTGCAAATCATCCAGCAGGACAAAGTTTTTTTTATCACCTAGGCATGTTGAGAGCTCCAGCATAGAAGAAATTTCATGAAGGTTACAGACAGGGCTGAGAGGTACTTTTTATGCACCTTCTCTCAAGCAATCAGAAGAACCAACAGAAACGTCTGCACCAATTATAGGTAGTTTGATGCTCCCATCCCCTGCCACACACTTTGATGGACTGCAGGGCATAAATTGTAAATTGAGAGTAAGTGAACAAAGCAAATGATAGTTCCAAATCCAACTCCACTCCCTCACCTAATGTCTGCCCCTTTCAGCCGACTCCATTTCAGTCCAAGTACTCAGATTTTCTGTGAAGATTCACCTATTAGTTGGCATATTCAAAGAGCACTTATTTCAATTTAATGATTTTTTTGTCTTTTATTTATAAGTTTAGTTTCTTTATTTTTTGTGATTCATTAAGGCAGTACATATCTAATTATGATACAAGCCTTCCAATAAAACTAATGTCTAATGATGTCCCTGAATCCATATGGCTTTAGGGTGCTCATTGATACTTTACACATTTTTAGCAGAATAATCTCCTTCAATTTTTGATTTGCTGGACAACTGATCAACTACAACAATTATAATGCTCAGCCCAGATGTCACAAACTTGAATTTAGAGATAAGGTTCACTGGTTGAGATGAAATTATTCGATTAAGACCATTGGAGCTGTAACTAAGGTGTATCATTTGCCATTCGCATAAAGCTTCAATCAACTACTGAGAACAATGCGAAAAGTATATATTTGATTAAATGAATTTTTATATGGGGTTCAACCATTAAAATTTTTTTTACAATGGATTTTTTATTACAATGCTGGATAGTAAATTCTACTTTACTTTTTTTAAAGTATTTCCTAAAACTTTCCCATATAAACTGTATCTTCCAGGTATGATTGTGAGGAGCATTGTTGAGGTTTTAAAGAGTCGTATTGATTGTTGTAGATGTCACTTCTACACAAAATGATGAGTTCTTGAATATTTTTGCAAAAATTATGCTTCATTGTGTCAACTTAATAATTAAATCACCATGACCGAAAATGATGGCTACGTCATCTGCAGTTGTTTAAAAAAAGAAATTTAATTAAAATTTAATGTTTGCAAAGTTAATACCAATTTTGTTGCTCTTTGTTTAGGCTATTGCTTCAGCAATTTATTTATAAAATTTTATGTATAACCTATATATTCCATAATATTTTTTAAAGCAATCACTTTATTAAACAACAAAATATTTGGCATCAAATTTACTTGGCTAAATAGTTGAAACTTAGATATTCTAAAATTATTAGAAGCTAATCTACCAGAAAAAGAACTTTTGATGGTGCACAAGTTGTTAAATTTGCTGCTGATTTGTTACATTTCAATTAGTGTAAATCTACATAAGCAATATTATAACAAGTCGCTTTATTGAACATACAGTCAAGTCAGGCCCCGGTTTTACGACAGGTTAGGTTCCAGGCCACAATTGTAAAGCAGGTTCTGAATTAAAGTAGGACCTATGGTTTTTGGGGCCAGTGGACTTTTTCTTATCAGAAATAGCAATAGAATTATTGCTTATACTATTATCAGCCACTGTTTCTGTGAAAAATATTTTAAATTTAGACGAAAAAACAGAAAATCATTGAACAGTTTATGGAGATCTAGTAAACAGACTGGATGGTGTGCTACAGCATATGAAACTGGTAGCTGGGTGACATCACGTTGTAAGCAATGTTTCATCTAAGCTTCAAGTGTTCGTGGCCTATGTAAAACTGGATTATTTGTTCTATGGGGAAACCGATGTAAAAGCAGATTGTCATAAAATGGACTGACATAAAGGAGAGGCTGACTGCATAGATAATTTATGGAAAACCTTTAACCTCCCAATGAACCAAAAATTTTGCAGGGTTATTCCTGTATTAACATTAAATTTTAGCACTATTTCAAAAGTTCCCTATTATTAAGTTACAACTTTCAAACTTAACCACATTAATTTACTGTGAAAATTTGATCTTGTTTCATTTTCCATAATATTCTTAAAGATTATATTTAAACAGAATAAACATATTCAATATTTTTTCCTTGGTACTAATACAAATACCCTTCATTTTTATGCTTATTATTACCAGTTCATTTATCAAATATAATAACCTCAATGACTCTTACTTCACTCATAGTTTTATTATAATTGTGATTGAGTTGTAAATAATGGGATTGATCTTTTTGTTAACATTGTAATACTGTTTTTCTTTTTAATACTTTTGAGTAATATGTTCCTACCAGGCATATGCCTATTTACCTTAAAAAGGAAACATTTACAAACCATAATTGCCAATTAATCAAGAAAGAATAACTGAAAAACTGAATCTAGAATATATTTTTTTCAAACTTCCCTACACTTCATTTCATATCAGATTAAAAGGAATTATATCATAAAATTACATACAATATTCATAAAGTGTACAGTAAAATCCATTTGTTGATGTCTCATTCTGTGAGAATAATACTTTTCCATTAAAAAAAATAAATTATGACCAATGATAGAAGCTGTTGTAATGTTACGTACAAATGTAACACTGAATTTTCTAAATGATCTGAAATAATCATCCAAATCTTTTAAATATCTTATTTATAATAAAAATACAGTGAAAATTATTTATGTTTACATAATTATAAACTCGTATAAAAATCTTCAATGGATTAATAGACATTTCTATGTTTAAAATGTCTTTATTGCATGGCAAGTAAACACATTTTTACAGCTTGAAGATTTTCATAGAATGAACTGCTAGATGAAGTTCATATAGCTGAATCCTTCTATAGCCTCAACTCAATGGATACAGATTTTAATAATATAATTCATTTACTTGATCCATTTCAAGAAACAGTAACAATATGAACATATTATTGAATACTGCCATCTTCAAAGGACATCACTCTAGATGATGTCAGTTACCACAGTTTAGTAGCCTATAATTATTTTTTTCATTTACCTATTCTAAAGACCAAATATTTTCTGACATAACTCTTGAGAATGAAATTTTTTGTAATTGCATTTTGAATGAAAAAATATTTTCTCGTTACCACCACATAAATATTCTATTGGTCCAATGTATCTTGCAACTACATCTTTTGATTAATTCTTTTCAGTTTGTATAACTTAATTTAAAATAACGAGGAAATTTTATTTCCAACATGAAAGTCAACAATTGAAAACATATAAAAAAGTTACAAATCTATGGGTTATACTACAAGTCTTTTGCAAATTTCTATAGTGGATATGCCTTCTACCAATGTAATGACATTGATTAATGTTAAATTCCATGTGTTAATGAACTCCTATTTTTAAACAAGAGTATAACAGTTTTCTTAAAATCCAAAAAGTAATAACATTGCAATAATAAATGATGGCTTATCAATGATGTTAAGATATAAGGGAACTTTTACAGGTTCACAATAAAGAGGACGTCTAACAATAAATTTAATGCTTATAACATCCTTAGCAACCAAACTGATAAGTACTCAGTGTTAAAATTATGGCAAGGGCAACAATAATCTGAATAGTTTCAATAACATTTTATCAACAACATAGAATTCAGCCAAAATAATTTACATCAAAAATTTAGGAAAATAGGAGTATTGGGCTCGGGTATAACCAAGACTTATTACAAAATTGCAGCAAACAAAATTATGATGCTCTTTCAAGATCTTCTCTACTCATATGATTGACAATACCAGCTCCAAGAGAATCTCCAAGAACATTTATTGTCGTTCTAAAGCGATCCCTAGAAACCAAAGATCATGAGTGATTAAACAACGATTTCAATGCCTGAATTGCAAACATCAATAAAGGTAGCATTTTTTATTAAAAATGATTTTCTGACAAAATTTAACCATAAATTCTGAAGGTAAATAGATACTATTGAGGAATTATGAGTTATATGTTCTTATCATGTATGCCTTATAAAGCAAATGTAAAGCTTAAGACAGCAAATTTCATTCTTAAATTCTACAAATTCATTGATACACAAAATTATCATTCTATATACATTTAATTTTACTTGGAATTGGAAAAATAAAGGCTTTTTATTTTTACATAATACTGGCAATTTTAAATATAATATATTTGAAACAAGAACTTACAAGAGCCAATCCACAGCAATGATTAATGTAACATCCTTTGCAGGCAACCCAACAGTATCTAGTACCATCACCATGGTAACCAAACCAGCTTGAGGGATTCCTGCAGCTCCAATACTGGCTGCAGTGGCAGTAATGCTGCATAATGATTGAGAAAATTAATATAGCTTGTACATTCATGCAAGTAATTGGATAGCAAACATGAAATGTATGATGTACAGCTGACAGTAAAAGATGAAGAAGTATACTATAGAGCAGGGTTTCTCAATCTTTTTGATAATATGGCCCACATAATCTACTGGAAATCATCTGCAGTGCATATAAACTACAAGTGAGTTTCCACGGCCCACCCATATACCAATAGGTGAATATATAGGCAGGAGAAAATTCTATATTATTGACTAAAAGTAGCAGTTTATTAAGACAACACGAAGAAATATATTAAAATTTTCATTAGTTACTTATTACATTTGATCTTTACAAAATGTTAAGTTTTCACTATGCCTTTATGACATTTTTTGATTATTGTTAATCAATCTTAAATTTTTCAAATTTTCCTAGCCCACCTTAATCCCTTTTACAGTCCACAAGAAGGTTTTCATCTTCCAAGTAAAGAAATAATGCTAGAGGATAAACATGTTGAAAAATATTCATTTCATTCTCTGAATGAATTGGCGAAAAACCAAAAAGTTGTTTTTACTCTATGCATCTGCGCTAATAAAGTGGTTCATAGATTAAAATAATATTATTAACTATTTTCTTCACATACCCGCAGTCCTCAACATCCGTACATAATGCATTCCTGAAAACGTGTATGGATGTCGAACGTAGATTAACATGTTATAGAGGGGGTTCCGTTCCCAGAGAGCCAACAAATATTATAAAATCTCTAATTATGGTATAAATGTTTAGTTTTTTGAGCAGGGGCCTTTTAGACACAGTCGTTGATTTTATAATATAGAGAGATAGGGCAAAATGCAATAAAATATTTAAATAATTGCACACTGCTGTACAGACAAAGATGGCGATGTAGCAGAAACTGGTGGCTGGCAACCAGCAGTACTCTAAATATTCGTTCATTTCGCTGACGCACTAAAGTCCGAATTCGGCGTATGGAAGGCAGTTTATGGTTGTCAATGTATAATGTATGAAAGTGCGAGTTTTTTTTCATTAAAGCATTTTGCTATTTTCATAGTTTTTTTATAATATTGCCTAATCATGGCCCCAAAGAGAGTGATGATTGAAATGAAAGAAAAGTCGGTAAAAAGGGCAAAAAAAGTGATGAGTTGGGAGAAGAAAATTGAAGTTTTAGATAGGCTTGCACATAATGAGCTGCTTCATCAGTTGGGAAATTACTTGGTGTGACCGAGTCCACAATAAAATTGATAAGGAAAGTGAAGAAGCGATTAGAGCTACTGTTGCAAGTGGTACTTCAACAAGTACAAAAGTTTCTTTTGTACCTAGGAATCCGTATGTAGAGAAGAGAGAGAAGGCTTTAAACCTGTGAATCAAGACACAAACTCGCAAGAAAATCTCGCCGAGTTCATTTGTCATTCGCGAGAAAGCCAAGCAACTGCACAATCATTGTCTCAAATTGTTTCGCGGTCTGCTAACGGGATATCGCCAACGTCATTGAAGCGTGTGTAGATCGGTTTCTTGCTCTTTAAAAAAATGTGGCATTTATTCAGAACGCCACAGTACGTATTGTATTATTATATTTGTTCTTCTCCTTCACAATTGAACACACACTTGACCGGCTTAAGTCCAATGAGCGTCCGATTGAAGCTAAAGATTTGCCGTTTTCGGCACGCCTAATTATTTCCATGTTTGTCTCAATCGTGTTCAGTTTATGAGTGCTACGTTTATTTTCACTTGTATTAGCACTTTCAGTTTTCCATTTCTCACTCATGTTTATAAAATAACAGGTGTAAAATGCACAAACAAAGAAACACTGCTATACGTACAAACAAAGATGGTAACGTTGCCGAGACTGAATAATAATAATAATTTATTGATTATTAACCGACTTTACAGTGGTATTAATCTTGTCGAATTTCAGTACAATATTAAAAAACATTACACACAAATCTTACATTACATATAATACGTGTATTTTTACATAGCATACTTTACGTAATTACGCCATTACGCAATAGCTCAAAATTTTTGTTTGTCAGCAGATGTACGGAAGTCCGAATACGGAGTACGAAAGGCGGTTTAGGGGCGAGAATTTATAATGTACAAAAGAGCGAATTGTACGGATGTCGAGGACTGCCTGTAATCTTTTCAGAGAAAAGTTTTAACATTAATGAACCACAAATTGATTAGTAACTCAATATTCCATTGCCAAATCTTTATAATGCTGCAATTAATAAATTTTTATCAATTTATTAAAATGAAACAAAATTAAAACTTTTAATATCAATGGTAAATGAGGATATTGCTCCCTTGTTATAATGAAACTCTGTGCCTGAAAACTGCATGTTTCACATTGACAAGACTAAAAGATAGCAATAGCCATAGCCATAATAAATATCATGTTATTACAAATGAAGGTTATTACCAATAAGTACTGTATTAAGTTTTATAGTAAATGGATAAACTCTTCCCAAAAATGTCATTATGTATTTAAAATGTAAAAGCTAGAAGAAATGCCTAGCTTTGTTGAAGCAGGAGTTGGTCGTATATTTTTTGGCAGAAAGAAATTTCGACAAATATCAAACTTCTCATCAACTTTTAATGGTAACTTTTGCTTTATTATGCTCATACATCTGTGCAATTTGGCATTACTAGCTTTGTTAAAGTATCATTATAAGTTTACAGTATTGTTATAATCACTACCTCTTCAGGAAAAAAATACGAAATGTTTTGACAAATCAACAGATAAAAATGATAAAAATGGTGATATAGAGGTGACTCCCGAGATTCGACAGGGATGTGTTCCTGAAAACATGGTCGAATCTCGAACCGTCGAATGTCAAATCAGCACAAATTCAAACAATTAGAGCAGAAATAATGATGTCTAGACTGAAACTAAACCTCTCGTGGTTGTGCGGGCCAAAAATTACTCCACGTAAACTAGTTTCTAATTTGACCGATCGATCGGCTGGGTTGATTCGACCAGTCGAATTCTCGAGTTGGACAAATCTCGAACAGCCGAATCTTAGGAGTCTCCTGTATTTTTAAATCTTTAACTGAAAACTATTACTATTATTATTAAAGATAATCGCAATAAGATTATTCCAATAATATTTCTTCAAAAGTGGTATGTTTATTCTATGGAGGAAACTGCATTTGTTTAAATTTTACATTATTTCAAGAAAACCCCTTTTCAAACTGTTTTACCTTATGCTAACCAAGCATATATCTAAGCATATTGTAATATGTATGTTGAAAATCTAATATATTCTCACCTAATGGCAATTATTTGACCAATGGAGAGACTGATGTTCCTCACTTGAGAGATGAAAATAGCCGCCACAGCTTCGTAAAGAGCAGTACCATCCATATTTATTGTTGCACCAATGGGCATAACAAAGCGTGTTACACGTGGATCAACTTTGTTCTTGTCTTCCAAACATGCAATTGCTATTGGCAGAGTTGCGGAACTGAAATAATAAATGTATTTTTATTTAATAACTAGCTATGACAGAAAGGAAAACTATAAATATGTCAATTATCTATCCAGGGTGTGTGTACACACAGTAGAAACAATCTGTAAATGGTATACAATTTAATAGTTCCATGATGGCATATATTTTAAGGTTAATAACAAATATTTAAAAATGACAACATGAAATATACAGTGGAAACCACTTAGCACGAAAATGCTTAAAAGGAAATATCGGTTAACATGAAACGCATGCTCGGTCTATTCCAGTGCCTATATCTTTCTGTATATATTTATTCGCTAATGCGAAACGGTTTACCCGAAATACTGCTTAACACGAAAATATTTTTCAGTCCCACGAAAATAAATACATGCAAAATTCTCCAGATAACATGAAATGGCATTTGAAATAGGGTTTCCCCATGATTGTCATAATATCTTCGGTTGTGTATTACATCCTATTATTGATATGTGTTATGGATTTTCCTACGAGCCTAATTCCATATTTGAAAAATGAAAATTTTACCATTAAAACTGTTAACATGAAATTCTGTTAACTCGAAATTCGGATAACATGAAATGATTGTGCTGGTCCCTAGCATTTCGTGTTAACCGGTTTTCACTGTAACCTCCAAAAATCAACATTTAGTGTGCTTTAAGGAAGCTGTGCATAAACGGTCCTTGTTTATTTAAAGAGGAAATGGTAAATAGAGAAAATTAACTTTCACTGCTGAAGAATTATTTCATCCTTAAAATTAGAGGTTAAATATCTCTAAAACCACCTCCTTCCAACAAGATGGTGCACCATGCCAGCATGCATTAAGTGTGTGACAGTTTCTGAATGGTATCTTTCCAGAGAAGTGGATTGGCAGAGGTGGACCAATTGCTTGACCACCTCATCCTCCTGACCAGTTACTTTTAGAGTAATTTTTATGGAGACTGTTAAAAGTATATTTCATTCATCAAAACCACATTCTTTGGAGAACTTAAGGAATGCAATTTGTGAGGTCACTCAAAAGCAATTGGGGAAAGTTTTGAATGAGTTGGAAAATCAGATTGAACACTGTATTATGAAAGATAATGGTTATATTGAACTCTGAAAGTGTTTATAGTGATAAAAATTTATTGAATTTGCTTTCATATGCCATTTACAGATTGTTTCTATCATGTGTACATACAAAGTCATTAAAGTTTAAAAGTGTACAGAGATTTATAAACACACTGTATTTCTGAAATATTAAAGTGTACTTGCATGTAACAGTTCAATTCTTACATAAATTGACAAAGTTAGGTATGCTTAATAAATCATTCTTATTCATTAATGACCAAGCAAATATAGTACTTCTTAATAGAATAAATGAAAAACTCAAGCATGAATTTGAATTTAAAAGTTAAATTACAAGTTACATTCAGATTATGTAAAAATATTTAATCTTGCTTAAATTTCAACCTATCTTGAGAGTTCTCTAGAAGAATGGGACACGATATCAATAATGTTGTTTTGTGCATTGTTTGATATAAACTAATTTAACAGAGTATGAAATTTTCTCATTTACCTCGATGATGTTCCAAAGGCAGTAGCCAGAGCTTGTGCCATGTTACCAATGTATTTGAAAGGTAACTGCCGGGTAAATAGAAAGAAGATAATTGGCAATACTATTAGACCATGGCAGAAAAGACCAACTAAAACTGTGATGAAGTACATGCCCAGTTGACCAATAATGACCTCAAAGCTCTCCATTTCCAGCAGTTTACCAGTTATGAGAAAAAGTACTCCAATAGGTGAGAACCTGCAAAAAAGAAATTAAAATTTGTAGCAAAATTATCACTGAAGTTTTTGCAACCTTGTTTTGAATATAAACTTGATCTGCTTTGTATAGAATGATTTTAAAATAAGTTTTTATTTGGTATTTGCCCTCAACATGACTCAAATCCATGACCATAGCATTGGGAGCCAGACACACTAACCACCCCTCTACCAAGGCTGGCAGGTTAGGATTTAAAATTAAATAATTATCATTCAGTATGACATTAAATAAAATAAAAAATCAGTGACAGCATTTGAATCTACTGATGGAATTGAAAATGAGTATTAATACTTTTAATTATTATAATAACTGCATTTAAAATTGAAAAAGCTATGTTTTTCCTATAGCCATATAAATGTTGGGAAAACCAGATATGTGTAATAGTTTTCCCAATCTTTTTAAGGCTATTGGAAATTTTCATTTAAGCTATTAAGTGAAGTTGGAAATCATAACTGAATAACTACATTTGGTTTTACAACATGAGAAACATCATTTAAAGGCCCACCAAAAATCTATTATACTGTATTGAATGAAGTTGGATTCTGACTATATCATTGTCAATACATTTATTCCCTCAAATTTTATAGTGTGATAAGTAGATCAAATTAAAATTTAACTAGATTATATTGCTCTCTCTAAGATACTTTTTAATTTTGACTGTAAAACAAAGAAATTTGCTTAATCAAATGATGGAAAGTGTCCTCTTTCATTGCTTAACTGAAAATTCAAGAATAAAGAAATATGTATTAACTTACCAAATCACCCAGCTGGTGATTATCATCATTGAATGGCTAAGGCTGCTGCAAAAGTCCAAAAGTGGTGCTCCAATCTTGCCCATTTTTCCCAAAGCAATCCCCAAAACCATGGAAAACACAACCAGACCCATAATATTGGTTCCCTCTGTATACTCTCCACTTAGAGCCCATTCATGGAGTGGTGGCACTAAATTACAACATCATAAAAACTTGAAGGTTAGGTTCAAGAATGCATAGGCAACATTCATTTCTATAATAAAAGAATAGTTTTCATTCCTGTTAAAAACAGAAGAATAAAAGTATATAGTACTCTTAAAAAGTGTGTAATTTATTAATATATAGTACTGTTGCAAAAATAATTAGAATTTATGAATAGATGAATAATAATGGAGAATAAGTCCTGGCTACATTATTCTAAGCCTTATGACATGGCAGCAGAACTTTTATTTAAGACTTACATGTTTCATTGACATCTGGCTTTGGTGGAACTAGGACTGTTCGATACTGAAATATAAATAAAGGCAGTGATGTAATATTTGGATTAAAAGTCAATCATACCAATTATATAACCAAAATAATAATTTTTAAATTGAAACAACAAATGACAAAAATACCACAATACTGACTTAGAAATTAATTAAGTTTTCATAATGGCATAAAAATTATGAACTTGCATAGAAAGTGCATCTTTTTTCCTTAATATTTATAAGCAATATAAATCATTAATGAATAGACAAGATGCTTTCTTCTCTTATGAAGCTACATAGAAAGTATTCTGTTGGTTCACATCACAATATAAATTCCTAACTTTGATTAACACCAGGTTCCTTGATAAATAGTCAAATGTCACAAATCATGTGTATGCTGGAATAACATTATTGTTCAATAGAAAAATGAAATTACCTGGATTTATTTTACAGTGTTTTAATAATGATGAACTAAAAAAGAAATGGACATGACTAAGATATCAGAAAATATGCATGAGATGCAATGAGGGAAGATAGGAGGATAAGAACAGCAGATGGAAGAAAAGCAATGGAATGAACATGAAAAGTAAGCAGGGCTGGGACAGGAGTGGGGCAAGCAGGGGTCTTCCCCAGGCACATCATTCTTGAGGGCACCAAAATTGTGATTACCTCACATACTCGAATATAGGACAAGTTTTTAAGACCAAATGTTTAGCAAAAAACTTAGGGGTCGACTTATGCATGAGTAATATTTGTGTTAGGTTAAAATGCATGACGGTATTTGCCCTACAGTTGTTAAAATTTAATGGAATTGATACTATTGTTGTATTTAAACTGTATTGATAACTATTGAATATTTAAATATCAATGTATACGAACGAATAAAGTAACTATATAATTCAGTGAATGTAAGTTGATCTCTGATGCTTTGCAAGTAATTAAGCAATTTTCATTTATGCAATGTTCGGTAATGCGATGATGGCAGGACAAACCAGGACAGCAAGACAGAGGTGCAATATGTAAACTCCATAATATGTTAAACAAAGAAACACCTCATCTGGGAGAGGCATAGCACTACTTCGCTGCTACTTGACACCACGTAGTTAATTTGATACTTGAAGAATTATAGAGACACAATAAATAGCCTTTTTGGGGTTCATTTCATGGAACTAAATGGATTAATACATACTGAATAAACAATTTTCGTTTTGCTACACCTGAAAAACTGGGGTCGACTTATAAACTAGATAAAAAAAAAGGATTTCAATCTTTCCCGGCGAATGCTGTTGGTGAAGAGTTCTCGGGTTTCCCACCGGGCAGAGCTGTAAACCACTTCAAAATTTGGAGTGGTTTGGTTCGCGGTTCAGTTTTAATTTTTGGAAGTGATTCGGTTCATGGTTTGGTTCAGACGAGAATTTTGACAAGTGGTTCGGTTCAACTAAATTAATCATTTGAAATACTATTCAGAAATAATTTATCCAATATAAATATTACAAATTCAGTATCAATCTGTAAGTAAATCAATCAACAATCATTATTATTTTAAATGAAAGAAGAATTTATTTAAAGACAGGAAAAATTTATATTTTAAATATATTACAATCCCATTATCATCTTCATTTACTTATATTTAAAAAATGGTATTTTTGATCCTAACACGATTTTTATGTTCATTGTTGTTTACATATCAATTAAAAATTCTCTGAATGGATTCACTTCTAATTCATTCACCAACATACACAATCATACATAATCAGAAAGAAAATGCGCCTCTAGCTTAAACCGTTTTTGAGATTATCCCTGGATGGACGGACAAACCGAAAACATAAAAGTGTTTTAAAGAAATCATTAAAAATCATAGAAAATTAGTTCCTCAGGCATTTTATTTCTTTTTCTTACCTGTAATACACATTATTTAGAGGAAAAAAGATTTATAACAAGGGCCTTACTGCCCATCTCCCAATATTTAACCTCTTTAGTTCTACCATCCGCACTTGCCTTTATTTTTCTTATTCCCACACACATACCCATTGCCGCATTGATAATTTCCTCCCTCTTCTCTCTGGGGTTCACCCTCTCTCTGTCTTCTACAAGACCTTTCTTTTCAGTTCTTCCAGTCTTTCCCCAAACCCTCCCGAGATGGTCTTCCCCCTCCAGCCTTTCCTTTCCCCTCCCCCTTTATCCCTTTACAACCTACCCCCTGCAGTATCCCTATGACAATGAGATAGGTTCCTCCTTTCCCTCCCCTCCATTCCTTTCCGTCTTACAAACTACCCTCCCTCCCCCGTCTCTACCCATTTCTCTGTATATACTTTCTATTCTCACCATATCTGCACCTGACGATAGCATTGTAATGTCGAAACCCGGGTCGTAAGAGAAATAAAAACAATGGAAGTTACAAAGCGTTATTCCTTTGGTTCATTTATAACAAATAAAAAAAATGTTCGATATATTTATCAAGGGTCTAGGAAAATTCTTTTCCGTAAGCTCTTATTAAGATTTCCAAGATTGAATTATAGATTTAATTAGTGAAGTAGACAGTTTCTTGCTTTCCAATGGCGATGATGCACGGCGTCTCAATTTTTCCAACTTTCAATAATAAATTTATGTAAATGAAATATTTTAATTAGTTAATTGGTCAAATAATATGGAATAAAATATTACTCCGAATGAATTTGTGACATGTAAAACTCTAATAAATTCGATTATTAATTCTTATTATTATATAATAAATTCAAAAAAACATTTTTAGCTCGATTCCAAACATAATACATATTACTAATTTTTTTCTTTTGCCACCTTATAAAAGTAATCAAAAAATCAATATGATAGTAAAATTACGTTACAAGAATAATTTAAAATTAATCGACTGTTCGGGGCAGATTATTCAATATACGAAGTGCAGACACTTGTGGTTCAAAACAAATGATTATAAAATGTAGACCCTCTTTACATAACACTAATATGTTAATTAATTTTATTTGTTTCTTAAATAAAGTTTACTAAAATATTATTAAAAATACACACTTTAGATCAGTGGTCTTCAAGGTGGGCGATAGCGCCCACCAGTGGGCGTTTTTGGATTTTTGGTGGGCGTTAAAGAACTCACCAAATTCTATAAAAAAGCTTAATGATACGCATACATATTTTGTACAACTATTTTATGTAAAACTATTACAGTTCGTTTGTCGTTAACTATAGTATCATATCATACTATACTAGTGAAAATGTATCCATGCTGCGGTAAAATCGAAAGGCCCATGGGGTGGTCGGAGTCTCTCGCAGAAGTAGCGAAGCGTTTAAGTTCAATTTTATCAAATATATAAAATCAAATTTTTAAACACTGTTATTACCACTGAGACCTTATTCAGTAATCTCATCTAACGACAATCCCACTAGTATTAGGGTTACCATACGTCCGGATTTTCTTAAAATTTACCGAGATTTTAGCAAATAAAACCCATTTTTTTCTGGTTATGCCCATCAAAATCTTAACACTATAGACTTAAGCAATTAGATAACTTGTTTAAAAAAAATATACTACATTTTAGGTTTAAAATTAAATTTGTCCGGGTTTTATTATCAGAATATGGTAATCCTAACTAGTATGTGCCATTTAGGAAAGAAATGCTGAAAACCGGCCAGTGGTTTAAAATCCCCAACGGGATACCTTCACTCAGATATTTGATACATTATATGGGGAATGCAGCGAAATGAAAGAGAAGCGATATTAAGAGATATTAACTATATTCTCTCTTCCCACAGACACTCATTGATTGCAAAAAATGTTATTTCGGTATTCATTGACAAATTGGAATTATTCAGAAAAAACATCCTGCAAAAAGAATTTTACCAGTTTCCGGAACTACTCAACATCAAAGATGATCTTTCAGCCGAAGACATAGACAAGTTTGCAGATCACCTTTCTGTCATTAGAATTGATATGATGACTCCTTTTCGCGATTTAATAGACTTGAAAGTGGATGCCTGGATGGTGACTCCATTCATCACAAATGTGTGTGATGTGGATATTGAATACCAAGAGGAGATAATAGAATTAATTCATGATGATGAGTGTAAAGCCAATTTCAACCAAGGTGGATATGTACAACTTTGGCAGAACAAGAAAATGCCCTCTCTGTATCCACGCTTGTGGAAGAAAATATCGTTGCTCTTGTTAGCTTTCTCAACTTCATGTGTAGTCGAGAAGGGATTCAGTGCAGTCGACAATCTCCTGTACAAAAAAAGAAACCGCTTACAAATACATAACAGAAAGAGGAGATCTTCGAATGACCCTTACAGACTTTAAGCCAGACATTGATTCCCTGGTTTGTAGGCACCAAACACAAAGTATGCATTGAAATGTATGCCAAATGCTTATTTTAACATTGTTTTGGGATTAATAAACATAATTAAATTTTGTCTTTTTAAACATTTATTTTATTAAAAACTTTACTATTAAGTTGATATGGTAGGTGGGCTTAGTGGCGTAGTGAAGGGGAGCAGGGGGGTGCATTTGCCCAGGCGCCGAGTTCAGGGGGACGAAAAAATATCAAATTAGCACCTGTCGGGTCGAGGTGCGATTTGAACCCTCCCACCCCCCCTCCGTAAATCGCTTTGCTACTGGCAGTGCAAAATTATCCTTTGCTCCAGGTGCCAGAAACCCTCAATATGCCACTGGGTGGGCTGTGAACTTATTTCAAAGTACAACATATGGTAAAAGTGGGCGGTGACTCAAAAAAGGTTGAAGACCACTGCTTTAGATAATTCAAGGAATTCTGTGGGAAATGAATGCCTCCGATCCAAGGGATCTGCCGAAGTCCTTGCCTGTTTTTGCTGGACGATAAACCACCAAATACACAATGGAAATATCATAGAAGAACACCACATGAGAGTTGGAAAAGGAATGATGTCGTTGAAAGCTCAAGACGTTGAGAGCAACAATTTGAATTTTTCTGAAGAAAAAGATATGAGGAAAGTTAATGGTTAAAGACACAGCAGGGCATATTTTCTCAGGTCTGCTAATTACAATGCTGAAGGGGATGATGGTGATGGTGATGGTAAGGGCATGGATTTTTCTCTCGGCACAAAAGCGTATTACGGCTCCTTTCTAGGTCACTGTAAAACGACCATTTTGCCTACGTTCAGATAAAGATCTTCCTATGTTCTGTTGGTCGGTTTCTGCCTACAGTGGTTGACCCAGATATTGTCGCAGTTGGTGTCCCCATAACCCTCATCATAAATGTCGTCTGTGGATAACAATAGTAGCAGAGAGGAAAGAGATAGGCACTCTTTCCTTTGAAGCAAACCCGCTGGTTTTTCCAATGGAAATTCCTGGTCTTTCTGTTGGTCCATACTTTGTGGATTGAGATCGAACCGAAACCAAACCACTTTTGCAAAAAATTATGGTTCAGTTTTCGGTTCATTGAAAAATTAATCAGTGGTTTCGGTTCGGTTCGCGGTTCAGCAGAATGACTGCGGTTCGGTTCGGTTCAGCAGTTTGGTTCGGTTTGCAGCTCTGCCACCGGGTAAGGTCTCGTAGATCGTTCGACGTTTTGGCGTCTGACACATCCGCCATCTTCAGGAAAAGTTTTTATTAAAAACGTTGTGACCGACCTATACACGAGATTGACCTATGCACGAGCATATACTGTATATGTATATATATTTTATATAGCATATATATTTGCAATAATAAAATTTATTGAAATTATGTGATAAAGTGAGATGGCAGCGAAAGGCAGACTGTAAATATGATTATTATTTTTTATATGTCATGAAGTACAGGGTTTGGGCTAGGGGCGCGATTCACATTTTTTGCTCCAGGCGCCAAAATACTCAGTCCCTGCTCTTAAGGTGACTATTTTAAAAAGTTTTTATAGTTTATAGTGCCTTTTCAAAGCATTATATATCAGTGTTATGAGTATGTATTGCTGATTAAATTTAAGAGAAACTTAAAATATTATTATTATTACAGCTGTGTTATCGAGCAATACAATGTTTGTGGTTTCATGCATTACCACAGTAAAAGAAGAAAAATATAATAAATGAAAACATAGCAAAGGTCATGGCTAATAGAAATTTAAAAAAATGTAAATCTGATAGAATTTTTTAACTTGGCAAATACTTATTTTTTAACTTGGGAAAGAGAAATTTTAAGTGATAAATAAATAAAACAAAAAAAATTTTTCCTCTTCATAATTGTAATTTTTGCTATGCTTGATATGTCCTAAATTTGCTGTTTTTAATCATTCAATGCATTGAATTCCTCCTTAAATTAATCTTTTAGGTTTCCTTTTCCCTTTTCCTTTCATTATAATTATAAATAAAAATTTAAGGTAAAATTTAATTATGCCCAAATGTTTTACTGACCAATAAATTTTCTAAATTTGAATACTTTTAAAATGCAGCTAAATGTTGCATAAAGATAAATTTCTCTGCCAATGTAATCACTGACAAAACATACTATTGAATAAGTGATATTAAAATTATTTTTGAAGTACTTCTTTGACAATGTATTTGTATGAAAAATGTGTGAAAAACAACTTTTACGTTACATCATTGGTTCTCAACCAGGATGAGGCAACACTCTAGAATTACATGAGAGTTATTATGGAGTGATGTGAATATTTGCTGTATACCATATTTTGACGTAGAAAATTAATAAAACCTGGAAAATATGTGCAAGCTTTTCTTTAAATAAGTGAAGTTTTATCTGTAGGAAGTACGGGGAAACCCAATTTATCTTTAAAGTTGACTTGAAGAAAATTGAACTGAAAACCAATTAATATTTTATCTTTCATAGAAGTTAAATATATCAGAAATTTTTCTTAAACCAGAAATAATAATAAAATATTTTTTTCATGTTGATCATTAATTAATGTGTATTGTATTTCTCATCAATGGTTCCATTGAAAGCATTAGGTACATCATATTTAAGGTACCTAATATGAATTATTTGAATTTTTATTTATATATAATATATATTTAAAAGGAGTTATTATTTAATTATTAATAATCCTTTTTTATGGCATTAACATCTTCAAACATTTGTTAACATTAGGTGCAGGCTATCTTCTCTAATAAATTATGGTAAACATGGTTTTGTGTTTCAAGTGGTGAGATAAAAGAAAACTCTCTCAGAGCAACCTGAAATGATAGAATACATCCTGTTTCATGACGATGATGTATCTTCAGAAAGTGAGACAATTTAAATATGAATTACCGTATTTACTTGACTTACCCAACTATAAGATATCTTTGTATATAAGACAACCTCCCCTTTACAAATATTAAGTTAGAGGACATAACTTTTTATAAGGCATTCTGAAGCAAATAAATTACACAAGATTATTGGAGTTATTTTTTATTTAGATCTCTAAATACTGTTATAACAGAGTGACGTGTAAAGAAAGATGTTAATTAAACAATGTTAGACTTGTCATAACCAGTCACAATTTATACCTTTGTTCATGAATATGATCCACAACCTTTACTGAAAAACAAAAAATAAAAAACCCTCATGTTATAGTCGGGTAAAGACATAACTTATCACACTGTGACTAGCTGTCAACAGATGTTACAGGTAAATCCTATTGCCATAAAACTCAACTATTTTATGGTGGCAGGAGTTACTAATCTCATCAATGAGATTAATGTATTAAAGGATTGTATGGGTGATGATAGAACTTTATCAAGGCTTTAGTTTCTTATCCTGCAGCTATGCAGCTATGGAATTGGATCAGCAAAACCATAGAAGTTGATAGACCGTACAGGTTCTGCTACAATATTTTGATTAATGATTTCTGATTTTTCAAATGTTATATCTTTAATCCTGAACACTATTTAAAACTTAGGAGGAATTAACTCAGAATATTATATAAAGAAACTGTGAAGAAAGGCAAGGTTTGCTAAGGATAGAGCAAAATTATAAAGAATATTTTTGAAGTGAATTATTGGCAATTTAATAAGATTATAACCATGCAAAGTGGTGCGCAGATACAAAACGAGAACTATAACTATTACTCGGCTTTTTTGCAGAATATCATGATTTTAGGAACTAAAATTTGACGACCTCTTCCATTTTAGGCCAACTTCCACACAAACATATCAGTTTTTCTTGGAAACATATGCCCTATGAAGATGATCAATGCCTAAAAGCCCTCATTCTCTTAAAAATAACTTGAATTTTATTCAACGTACTCGTTTGTATAACTATGCTTTCCAGCAAGTTAATTTGATCATAGCAAACACAAAACTCGACATTTATGGAACCCAATCAGAATAAGACCAACCACAACTAGAAGAAATGATTCCATTACGAACAAAAACATTTAAGGATTGCGCAACATGGATCCACGCGTCTAGTACGCTCGCTTTGTGTCGGGGCAGAGAGGCGGAAATAGAGCGGGCAGGGGGCCAACACACGCACGGCCGGGAGGTTGCCTCACCAGGTCGGCGTCGACGGCTGAGAGGACATCGCCGTGCCGGGAGTGTTAAAGAGACCATCAGAGGCATGTATGGGAAGAGAGCATCCGTGGCGCCGATCAACCTTCGTGTATCGCCGAGACACGCGCACGCTTCGACCTAGCCGGTACTTCGAGCACGTCAACGCTATTTCAAGTCACGCTCTCGGCACGAGCATCCACTCACGGACGATTACTCAGCAGATCGGAAAGGGCGTAGCTTCACGGGCTGAGTCAAGGTTCGACACCTGAGCGTGCTCAGACGACCACTCATATTTCAAAGATCTCGTACTGAAATATTTTAATTATATCTGTATTGGTTATAGACCCTGAGACTGCGCATCGTTACTTCTACATATTGAACATCTACATCTCAGTTGACGAGCTTGACCATGAATAATCACTTATCAGACGCATTCCTTCCATTTATTTTACACTTTCGGATATGTATGTATATTACACATACATGCACACATTTACACGCACACATATACACGCGCACATTTACACACATATACATACATACATACATATATATATATATATGTACATATACATATATATATATGTATATATATAGGGCAACTTGAGTTGTGTCTCTCTTGTGCTGACGAAGGGATCATCCCGAAAGCTCTAACCTCTACAAATGTGTCTCTCCAACACCCCAGCGGCTCTACTTCCGGTAAGTGTTCACTGGGTTTCCTTCAACACCTAGTTGCCCTAAATATCCTTACTTACCTTTCCTCTTCCGTAGTATTTATATATATATACACACACACAGACGGAAGAGGAAAGGTAAATGAGGATATTTAGGGTAACTAGGTGTTGAAGGAAACCCAGTGAGCACTTACACATATATACACACACACACACGGAAGAGGAAAGGTAAATGAGGATATTTAGGGTAACTAGGTGTTGAAGGAAACCCAGTGAGCACTTACCGGAAGGAAAGCCGCTGGGGTGTTGGAGAGACACATTTGTAGAAGTTATTGGAGCTTTCGGGATGATCTCTTCGTCAACACAAGAGAGACAACACAAAGTCTCTCCAACACCCCAGAGGGTCTCCTTCCAGTAAGTGCTCACTGGGTTTCCTTCAACACCTAGTTTCCCTAAATATATATTATATACATATATATATATATATATATATATATTCACCGCTTCCCGGTTATACCGCGGATTCGAATATACCCCGGGTCTTCCTTCCTCTCCATTTCTTGGAAAGTCCTGTCCATATTTTAGTACTAAAGTAAAAACGATAAAAAAATTTTTGACTTTTTTAATGACTTCATTAAATAAATATCTTGCACTGTTGTTTGTTTTTAAAAATTTTGTTGTTGATAGAAATTAAAGGAAATAAAAAAATTAAAAGCCGTGTTATAACGCGTTATAACCGGGGAGTGGTGTATATATGTACATATAAAGAAATAAGGGCGATATTCATACCAATTGCGCATAAAATATTTGTTGGCTGTTTACCTCCCATAGAATGAAAAGTCTTCGTAATGATTTAATCACAATACAAGAAAAAAGGCGTGCTTCATGATGGAGTACAGACTTTCCAAATTTGTAAATATGTTCTTAGCGGGGATTGATATTAATCAACTAACATACTTCTCAATTCAGTTACGACGTACATGCGAAGCCAAGTCTAAATGACGTGCACTGGAAACTTGTTGCATATAAATAACGGAAGATAAATATTCCGCATAAGGTAACATTATTTGCGATAACAAAAATATAAAAAATAAATTGCTGCTAAAAAGAGGATAGGGTACGCAGAGGGTGAAGTGTTGTTCTCGACGCTGTTAGGTGAAGGTTCGAACACCAACTTCGGGAAAAGTGAGCGAGGTACCATTCTGTCTGGCCCGCGTTTTGAATCATGGCCAAAACCATCGTGACAATACAGAATAACAATGGAACTTGTCCCTATTCTCCGGAGGCCGGATTGTCTCGTCCTACGTCTGAGAGCAGTGTGGCAGGAGGTGCTATGAAACCTCGGAATTAATACGATACGATTAACCTATTCAAGATTCAAAGTCTCATTCCAGCAAAGAGGAGCTTCCAGAACTCAAATAGCAGAGTTGCATTGGAAGGGACATCATTGAACTAGCGACGTAAAAGTTAAATCAGGCTACCTCATCGATTCAAATTGTGGAAGTCATTATTTTTAATAAATTTCATATTATATTAACTTCACTCAAAAATATATATATATATATATAATTATATATATATAATTATATGAGTGTATGCGTATGTTTTCAACCCCGTCAGTAATGTAGAAATCAACAAAAGATGAAAAGATGGCAGCATAAAGAAACTCGGCATTCGTTTTTTTGACTTTAGAAAATATTTCTAATTCAATGAAAAAATTATTAAGTCAAAAAATGAAAATGAAATAATACAAAAGTAAAGATAGCTTATATTTTAACGCACTAAAAAAGAAATAAATCCCATATGGGGTCCTTGATTTTGGTGTAATACAAAATCCTTAATCATCTGGGTTTCAAATTGGCGGTTCAATAGTGATAAAAAGTTAATATAAAGTTTTATGGCCATTCTTTCCTTTATTTGCATTATTTGTTTCAATTGTACCATAAATATTTTATATTGACTTTTAATCACTATTGAAACCAAAAATCGTACCTCCTACAATTAGATCCTATGCAGAATCTCTAAAACGAAGTACCTCCTGATGGATTTTTCCCCTTTTAGTGCGTCATTCTTAAAATTATTTTTTTAAATTAATTTTATACCTTTTCTTCTGATAAAAGTGATAAACTAACGAGGTTGGAAACATCCTAGATGAGATAATCGAGAAAAGCACTGCCGAAAAAGAATATTTAGTATTTAATCCGAGGAGAAATAAAATCCAAGTTTCTCCCAAGTTATGCAGTCATCAATCCGCTCTGATCAAAGAATGTGTAATATAAATCGTAGCAATTACTAGAAATATGTTAGTGTCAAGGAATTTCAGTCGACAACCGCTGCACATCCGGAAAATCAAACATCACTCGTAATATTTTTGCGTGAAAGACGAGATTGAGTTTTACAGAATGTGTTTGGAATGGACGGCGAGATCTTCTTCTTATATTATATTATGAAGCCCATGCTTAGGCCTGGACCAGGAGCGGATTCAGATACTTCCCAAGGGGTGGGGAGAACGATCGCCCCCTCCCTCTTGAATCCACCACTGCCAAAGGCTCTAGATCAGTGATGGCGAACCTATGGCACGCGTGCCATAAGTGGCACGCAAGACGATTTTGGTTGGCACGCCAACGAAAGGTTATACCATAATCAAAGCATTTATCGTACCGATTTAGTGCCGCAAAAACATTTGTGCTACTTGGTTAACTATTGTAAACATTAGTTTTTTGTTACAAATTTCAATCTATTATGTCTTGATCACGAATTTAATTTAGTTAGCACGCAAAAAAAATCAAGGACTTTTTTGTGGCACGCGAAGTGGAAAAAATTCGACAATTTCAGTAATATTGGCACGCGGGCAATAGAAGGTTCGCCATCACTGCTCTAGATCCTGAAAACCCCTACCCCTTGCCTTTGGGAACTAATGTGCAGCGCAAAATTAAGGAGTATTTCGCGGAATGGGTTTAAGAACGCAAACAGTGGAGGGAAATAGGGATATCCAAGAAGAGAGTGATGATCGCCCATTAGATCTGTCTCTGGCCTGGATCTGAGGGAAGAAATATGCAGGAAGACGCCATGATATCTGTAAAGGTACAAATACAATATGCGAATGAATGCGGGCGAACGACAGCGAACGAATGTTCGGCTGTTTTTTGTCATTTTGCATTTGATCAGTAGTCTGCACTAGAGCGAATGTTTGCGTTCGTTGATGTTCGACGCTTTGAACAGTTTCTTGCTGAAGTTGCTGAGTTGTTTACTTAACCGTCCACACTGCGCACGAACTTCCTTTGATGTACCGCCCTGCCAACGAACCGCGTCGAATGCATTCGTTCGCATTCGTTTACTTTCGTTCGCCTTCGTTCAACCATACACGTTACATGAATTCATTCGTTCGCTGTCGTTCGTTCGCCTTCGTTCGCATCTGTACCTTAAAACGAAAGAAGTTTACGTAAGATTGCACAATACTCCATAAACCATTAGTATGTTAGATGGGAAATAAGACCGATAGTGAAAATGTAAAGAATATATAAGATAAAAAGTAAACAGAAGTCTAAATATGTATGATAAATTCAGTGAATAAAAGCAGTTCATTCAAGCTTTAATGAATGAATAAAAGGTTTAACTAGTACTACGGAAACAGCATCGAGGATTTCAAAACAGTATAAAAAGAAAACGATAAAATGGTTTTTGAAGAGTTGAATTGTAGAAAATATTTTTTTTTTAATCAGGAGAAATTGCAGATAAACTTCAACGGAAGAATTCCTGGAATACGCCCAATTCAAATTGTTATCTGTTATTTTCATTGCTCCGTTTTCCATTGAGGCTGCAAACTATGAACCCAGTATTCAACCTGAAAAGATATTTTAGCAGTTCCCTCTTCAACTTAAAGAAGCAAATCCCAAATATCCTCTCGAGTCGGTTTCTAAAAATTGCTTCACCTTTTCTCAGAATATACATGTAAGAAGAAACGTTCTCTTCCGTGCCGTTAAACAAAACTCTTGCGTTCGACAGACCAGAATTTTAGCCATTTGCAAAACAGCAACAGCCAGCAATACCGGAATGGCAAATAAATAAGAATTCAACATCTGACAGAGAGTACGTAATTGTACATAAAATATCACTTGTATTCTGTTTCTATTATTGACGCATTGATTTTTTATGCATATGTAATTCATTTCATGTTGAAATAATTGTTTTCTTAATAACTTTTTGTGAGGATGACCACTCTAAGAAGCGAGAGTAGTATATAAGCATAATATTTATTAGTTTCGTGATTTGTGGTAGGTTTGGCTCTATTAGTTTCAACTTTGATATAAATGTGCTCGAATTCGCCAAGAAAAACTCCGAGAATTTGAGGAAAATTTTATTTATAAAATTCGGTTACTAAAATAATTTTGTTATTATAAGCGACAGCACATGGTTACCCCTTTTTATGTGATATCTCCTACTATAGTTTTTCATTTATCCTATTAAACTCAGGGTTCAACTATGCCAAAAGAGTTGTGACACGACTTTCAAGGTAGATTTTGAGTCGCCCAAGAATTTGAAACGTTAAACCTACGGTAATGTGAAGAAAGCCCGTTAATTAAACAGAAAAGAAAACAATAGTCCAAAAATTAAGGGAAAACAAAGCAGTGACTCATTGTAGGAAAAACTGGAATAATTTAACTAGGGAAATATATTAGAAAATTATGAAATATAAATCTGATCGGGATATTAAAAGATCAAAATAAAAAGATGATTTCCTACGATAAATACGCGCGCAGATAAGAATATGAACAATGAGAAAGTTATATTTGGCGTTCGGAAGAGAAATAAACGAAAAAGCTGATTAAGCGCGACACCAGCTTTCTGCTGAGAAAAAGATTTATCGAGGTCGTCAGATAAATCATAGAATATACCTACTACAATACCTTGGGTTCATCGGCCGTTATTATTCTCTCTGCGCATACCTTTCCCATAAACAATACATTGAAAAATGACAATATTTATATGGACACCATGGGTTTGATGAGGATCTAAAAAAAAAGCACTACACTAACACAATTCCTTGGATTCATAAGTAAAAGTTCGTGAAAGGGAAGCATAAGCGAGGTAAAATCCCTTCATACTTTCCCAGAAAATCCTTTAAAAAATTGTAATTTATTTATTAATTTTTAACTAGCTCATAAACAGCCGTTTTACAATGAGCTAACAAGGACGAACACACAAAACCATTCCGTAGGTGGGATTAGAATCAGGAGCCAAAGACGCCAACCACCATTCTAGCGAAGCCGGTAATTAAGGACATAGAGAACATTGATAGAATAATTTTTGCTTAGACGATGTAATAAAAAATTTTGCGACAAATCCTGCACAACTTCTTCATATGATTCAGAAAGTGTAAAAGGGCCAAACTAAGGATGAATTCAAAAATGGTCGATGAAGCGCTAACAGAAATCGTGGATTATAGAAAACTGATTGCACGTCCTGAAATTGAATAAACTACATTTGATTGTAAAGGCAATTAACAATGGAGATGAGCGGAAGATTTAAGGTGTGATAAGAAGTACGCAATATGGAACAGGAAAGCAACTCTTTTCCTAATGAACGTCTTTTTCGGTAAAACATCAAACGGTTCAGCGAAGTGAGCGATAAAAAATGTCGGGAATAATAAGTGAAGAGCAAACCCTTGATTGGCGTATATCCAAAGAAAACGTACGTGAAACAAGAGTGAATAAAGGAGATTCCTATTTGCTCAATAGTTTTATGGCTTCAGGGGGCGCCTACACAATCAACTGGATGAAAGCCATGTGCTGCGGTCGATTTTTATTTTTCATTCTTTTAAACTATAGTAGATGGATTATAATGCCAACGAGCTGATCCTAAATACTCTGAGACCATTATAAACAATTTAAAATGGATTGGACTGCAAAGTCACGTCTATACGTATGAACCGACACATAAGCTAGGGATATAATATAATTTATGTTTCATCACGAAGCTCTCTGTGGCTATCTAAGTTTTGTTGAAACGTCTTTATATCTAATGTTGTTTAAATTTGAAGAGAATTTCAAGAGAAAGTTTTACAATAGTCATTCACGGCTGTCGCTTGTTTTGGGTGATTTTAAATCGTCATACAAACAAGGCCACCGTTCTTGATTACATTGCACTTCATACCTGTTCATGACCTCATTAATATTTTGCAATTCACAAAATTCTACCATACATAGTTTGTAGCACCAAGTGATGTACTTTTATGTGTTTTGTTCGAATTCACAGTAAAAAGTAGATAAAAACAAGTAATTCAATTATTCAAGAATATTAATGATACTCAGCCCATTTTAATTTGGAGGCCCAAAAGAGAATTTCAATGATGAAATGTAAAAATTTCTTAAAACAGAAACAATAAGAACAAATAAACTTATAAAATTATTCAGATATAGAAATACTATTCGCGAAAGTTATCGATAGTGGATTCGCTTATTTTGTTAAACAAGATTTGATTTTCAATCGAATACCTGGAATTTTGAATGGCAAAAAATATTTTAAAGTGCGAAAATGCGCACTATTGTCGCTGTTACTCTCACCGATAATACGTTATACAGATAAAACGGGAAATTAAGAGTTTAGGGTACTATAAAGATAAGAAATCCACATTTTATGGGACGAGAAAATACTGGAAAATCCAAGTGACAAAATGACGGCAATAACATTACCTCTCTTCTTTTAAGCGCATATAAATCTACACAACACAAAGAAAAATAATCTCTAAATCCAGTAATGACGCGATATGATCACTGCGAACTTCCTTCGGCCACTTCTGTTTTCAGGAAGTTGCCATTTACATAAAACCACCTTTCAAACACCAGCTTCCAAAAGTGGGCGTAGAACTGGTTTTCGCAGAGAAAAAAAATTGGGCATTAACAGCGTAAAACAAAAATATCAAAATAAAAGGAAACTGGAAGGCTAAAATAAACAAAGTTGTCACACGGCCTGTTAACACATTTTTTTCCAAAATTTATATTCCCATTCAGTGAAAATCCGCTGAACTAATATCGTACATGTAAAATTCTTCAATGAGCCTTCCTTAAGGTGCACTATCCAAAAGTAATTCGGACGCATTCATCACTCTGGAAAAGCGGAGTTAGGTTATCGTAAGTATTGAGAAAGCAACATAATTCTTAAAGAATTAAGGACGACTTTATTCATCGAAAACTTTTAATCTTGCGGAATAAATACGCAAAGTTTTAGACGTCTAGTGACTGTCTTTTTGAGAAAGCACTTCCAAGGACTCAAGAAAGCGTACAAAATGCGAAATAATTCGATTTCCTACAGAAGAGGTTTTCGAGAGACGTCATTCATGAGTGTGACTAACTTATAAAAGATTTAATAAGTTAGGTATATTTCAAAAAAGCGAAATTTGGATGATCCGAATGAATACGTGTCATTTATTTTTTATCTAATGGACCAGTGATGGCGAACCTTCTATAGTCCGCGTGCCCATATTACCGAAATTGTCGAATCTTTTCCGCCTCGCGTGCCACAAAAAGTCCTTGATTTTTTTTGGGTGCCACCTAAATAAAATTCGAGATCAATAAATAAGATTGTAACCGTACAACTAACGTTTACAATAGATAACTAAATAAAACCAATGTTTTTGCGGCGTTAAATCAGTACGATAAATGCTTTGTATGGTTTTCGCCTTTCGTTGGCGTGCCAACCAAAATCGTCCTGCGTGCCACTTATGGCACGCGCGCCATAGGTTCACCATCACTGTAATGGAATATTGGGATATTAAAAGGCAAAAGAGTCGGTTTTGACATGAGGATAAACAGATTTCCAAGATAACATGTAATTTGTGACATTTCTATAGCACGAAACAATAAATATTCTGAGCCATTGTTCGCTCTACTGCTCAACGAACGTCCTTTCATTTACCATAACTTGACCTGTCTTTCAATCGTACACGTTTTCTCGTCCCCTTTTCCGCTTCACCCGCTCTGGCCTCTATTGCGGCACTAGACACAAGATCTTCTGTCCAACGAAGTCACTTCTGAGAATGCGGCTGGCCCGTTGCCATTTCAGTTTCTTATAACGCTTCCAATTAGGCCGCAGACACTTGTTGGAGACCTGACCTATTCGTTTCTTTTTCCGGTCACTTTAAGTATTCGAATAGATCATCTTAAATTACCTACGTATTTTTAGCATCCGTTATCAGTGTCAATTTTTCCTCGCGGATGAGAGAAGAAGACGGATGCTTTTTCTCTTAAAATGAACTTGTCGCAATTTTCAAGGTTTTCTTTCTCTTCCGAATGCACACATACATTAGGGTGTTTATAGTATGAACTATTGTCACGATAAGATGGTCTACATATGGTTCGCGCGCTATATGTTTAATAATGCTATTTATAAAAAGCCTAAGAAGAGGGCCAGAGAGACTTCCCTGGGGAAACCCAGATAGAACAGAGATCCAGAATGATTAAGTGTTCCAAATAGAAACCCAGCTTTGGGCGTCTCTCTGGCTATAATAGAGCTCTTATTCCCGTAAGAAAAAGTCAGCTTTATAACTCTTAAAAATATTAAGCTGGGGAGAATGTCTTAAAAGAAAGCAACTAAAATAAGCTTTCTGTTTTCTTCAGAAATGCGAAACATTACAATTTTGCTTGGATTGTTCCACAACAAAATTTCAACGAAGATATTTTTTTATAAATGTCCCCAGATTTTGAGCTTAATACATCAAAGGACACACACGCTTCCCTATTCGAACTTTGTTCCTAACACAAAATGGACAGATTAAAATAAAAAATTAAATAAATTATTAAGCTGATTACCTCAAATTTGATATTCTTATTTGATGTGATTTAATTTTGCTCCCATGTTTATACTTTATCACTTATAGGAAAAATATGACTCAAATATTTACGTAATTTTTTATAAATGTCTGCAAGCGAGGTGATTATTTCCTCCCTTATTTTCGCATAGACAACACGGATGTTATCTTCGGCCAATTAAGCAAAACGATGCCATTCGCATTGAAGCGACGCGAAAAGAGTGAGAAATTGAATTTAAAGTAACGAAAGATTAAATTATCTCTCGAACGAATTACCTTGCATTACAAAACAGAGTAAAAGCATAAGTGTCACCCGAACTTCATACATTTCTCGGCGAGCTTTTCTGCTTCGTTCAAAAATGTCGGCGTTCACGCAACTTTAATAAACGAACGAATAGCTAACGTGATGAATCCTCCAATCAAAGCACGTGCATCTTGCGTAATTAAGCGCTCCAACAGTTAAACCAGACCAGTCTACGAAGTCGGATAGTGCCAAAGGCCACGTCGTAGCGTCACCACCACCCAACCGAACCAGCCATCGCCCCTTTTTCCGTTTCCGTCCATTCGCCCGATTTTCCGGTAGAAGCGTGAGCGCTGCTCAACTGCTCCGGCGAAAAAAAAAACTTCGGTAGCAATTGTGTCACAGCCAATTTAGGGACGCGTATTAGTGTGCAACTCGCACTCCACGCGAATGAACACTAGCACGGTGCAGATTGTGCCAACTTAAATGCGCTTGGACAAAGCACATGGGGTGGAAGAATTCGCAACAAGTGGCTATTACGCGCGACGTGATAATGACGCATTTTGATGATGGCGCTGTGACGCGACTTTAAGGGTGTCGGCTGCCTGA
Organism: Uropetala carovei; assembly: GCA_036926305.1. Taxonomy (NCBI): domain Eukaryota; kingdom Metazoa; phylum Arthropoda; class Insecta; order Odonata; family Petaluridae; genus Uropetala; species Uropetala carovei. Next base: position 27,075,639 of record JAXCHB010000011.1, read on the forward strand.
TAACTAACCGTAATTGTCACGATACCAAGAAGAATTATTTTGCTTACGGAAGTATCAGAAATGATCAAAATAGAAATATCTTATCTTCTAAGACAGTGAATAACTGTCTCCCCATTACGCAGCCTCGATTGAAGATTCCTCGAAGACTCCGCTGGCAGATAAATTCATTCGTTTTCTCATAGGAATCTTAAATGCGTGCTGGGAAAATATGCAGGAGGATCAGAGCTCACGTTAGTGTCGAAGAATAGAAGTGACGAAACTGAAATGGCATAAGGAAAGTCGATCAGCTAGAACGGATTATTGCACGATAAAATAAGATCTCGATTACTTTCCGAAAGACAAGAAGCGAGCACAAACAGAGCGGAATAGAAATCGAAATTTATCGTTATTACAGCAAATAAGAGAAGAAATAAAGCAAGGGTGCTCAGACTTTACAAGCTTGGGAGCTACTTACCATTTTCCACTTAACATGGCGATCGACCGTCCATCTTCACTGTTAAAAATTATTTCGAGCAGGGAGGGGGGAGGGTTTGAAACGCGGTATTTAATTAAATATAATTTGGACTGCGAGAGTTAAACCTTGGAGCTACTTGTCAATATGTATCCCCTTACGTGGCGATCCACCGTCCATTTTCACTCCTAAAAATTCTTTCGAGAGGGGCAAAAAATTTTCCGAGATCCACCTAAAACGAGTTGGCGATCGACGTCTTGAGCACCCCTGGACTAAAGAAATAGTCGAAGGTGGAATATATAGGGGACATATACATATTACATGTATATACACATGTGTACATACATTACACGCGCACAATTAACTGCGAACAATATTATGGCAATATAGGATGGGTAGAATCTGAGCACGTATGATGCACGCTGTTTAGGCTAAGAAAATATCATACGCTTGCCCTAATACAAGAATAACAGGGTTAATTTCCTCATGCATATTATTTTTACAACCATAAAAAATTAATGCAAATATGATGATTCATTTTGTCGTCACTAATGTGTGCCAAATATCATGGTATTTATATATCTACCTTTATTTATATTATGCGTCAGAAACGGAATAAATTCTACTTTGTAAAATAATTATTTTTTGTTGGAAACGGTTATCTTATACTTCGGTGCCAAACAAGTGGAGTCATTTAAAACTAAATGTAGGTCACTTTGAAACTATATTTACACGGCTTTTGTTGGCTTTCAGCCTATAACCCTAGACATACTATCATTTCTTTTTTTATTTTCCATTTAGTGAAAATTGCTGCTTCCGATTTTAAATAGCTCTTATAGTAACGATAAATTATAATCGTAGTAGAGGATTTTTATATAACAAATTCTATATCAGAATATTTATAGTTTTGTTAGGTTTTAAATCATGGCTAATTAATTTCATTTCCAAAGATACTAAATTTACATTTTATATTGCTTACTTAAAAAAGAAGGGAAAATGGGGCTAAATATGTTGCATTTTTAAGCAGCTTTACTTTCATTTCATATACGCAAAAGTACTTTCCATGAAAACTCTGCCATTATATAAGTAAACTAATTATGAATGCATTAAAGCCCAAGTACCGATCGCTAAGAACGGATGTGATGCATTCTTAGCCTGTAAATGAAGAGTCTGCATATATTTACTTAGCTGTAGTATTAAAGTAAAATCTAAATTTTGTAAGCAGCGACTCATAATAAAACGCGACTGGTTTCTAAATTTGAATGCTTAAGAAATTTTAGAAAAATTAATCAATATTTTTTATGCTAAATGAAATAAAACATACAGTAATAATAACTTTGTTCGATTTCCTCATAAAGAAGAAGCACGACTAAACACGAGCTAAAATAATAAACTAGAATATATTATATAGATTGCTGACTTTGATCTTAACCATAAAATTTAGTATATGTACTAGAATTGAATGCAGGATTGTGGGGTAAGATTCTGCCATATTAGTAGAAGAATATCCCACAAAATGGCAAAAGCAGTAATCCTAAACAACCCTATAAAATCACACTAACTGTTGCGTTAAATATTCCTGGCCGATTAAAATTCACGCCTTAATCAAACCCATTAACCCCTGGACATGAGCCTCAAATATTTACATAATTTGTGCAATTCAGGCTCATCCTAGCCATACCTGGCTACTGGCAGATGTAAGCAGCAGATCAAAGTGACAAAAGAAACTTGGAAAGGAATTGGAGAAAACTTAAGTTACAGAAAGCCCTTAACAGATTTGGTAGACTCGAGAAAATAAAGGAATCATCTCCAGGGAAAAATATTTAGTGTGGATATGGGAAAAAACCTTCCGAAACGCAACAGTATTAATGGATACGCGGGTGAAAAAAGGTCGGCCTTCGTAGAGTGGCGATTAGCATGTTAATACTGCGTATGTTTTCGTATTTTTTATTGCAGTTGCGCTAGTTGAAAAATGCCGTTGTTGATCAAGTTAAAAATAAATAAATCAAAATACGGTGATTACACTGAGGAATTTTATCATCATCACTACCTAGAGAATGGGCCAATATGTGATGGGGTTAAGTGTCTCATTTGCCATTGCGCCTTTAAATTTCAAGTATGTAAATTGTGGCTAAATATGCATACACCCATTTTACTATTACATTTTTCTTCTTCACTATATATTTATATTACAATTTGAATTCTTTACCTCGAGTACAAGCTTCGTTTGGGTGTTATTTATTATAGGTGGTTTCTTACACCTATGGTGGTGGGAGCTTGCTCGAACTCTTGACGAAGATGCCACTTTGACACCTTTATTGGCTTATATTTTAGCTCTGTCTGTCTGTCCGCGTATCCATCTTTGCAACCAATTAAATTGGAATAGCATGTTAATGGTAACTGAAATTTGAAGGGTATATGTGATCTATGATGCAATTTATTTTTCCTTAGTTTTGAGTTTGAAAAATGCATAGGATCGGATAGAGCTTATTTTTTCTATAAGTACCTTAAATCAGCTATTTATAGTAGATAATTACACATACTCAGGGGGCTGTTGAGCTAAGCATTCCACATTATCCTGAGGATAGCGACTCATCACGGTCTGATAATAATGGGACGCCAAAAGTATAAGGGTGAATTCTAGATCGTGTTACGCAGCAATTTATTATCTGAAAGACGCCAAACAATTGTACAGGCGTCCCTCGCTATTCATCCCCCAGATTTTCGTCTTTTCGCTTATTCGTCCATAACCAATGATAACCAAACCCCCATTCATTCGTCCATTCCCTCGCTTAATCGTCCATCGAAATATGGAGGGACTGCTCAGACGATGACTCCTCAAACGATAAGACGCTAAGGATCTATCGATCTCAGCAGTATAAACTTATAACCTTACGATCGAGAAATGAAAACATCACGTAGGATCTCAGTCTTCCCCTTGTGACTGCGGCTAACAGCAAATTAAAGCACACCACCGAAATGATTTCATCATCACGTTGAGTTTAGGAGGAGTTTTGGTTGATGTTTTATTATTCGTTCAACCACTGACTCCACTGGTGTCAGCTATTCGGCCGCGCACCGTGTTCTTGTCCGTTATTCCTTAGTTTGCGTTTCGGAGCAATTTTATACTGTTGAGAGCGAAATGGAGCTCTCGTGTTTGTGATTAAATCAATCAATTTAAACCCTTTGCAATGGTTTCCAAGAGAAAAATAGTTGCGTTTACATCGCGCCTTTGTGGGCCGCATAAAATGCTCCCACGGGCCGGATTAACTTATAGATTGTTTCTAGTACAAATAACTAGGGATCTTGATTCGACAATTCTCGAAAAAAAAATTCCGGAAAATCGAAGAACTTTTCATGTCTCGGAAAATTATTTAAAATCGGAAACATTCTTGATCTAACGTTTTTAAATAAAAAATGCTTTGGTGTGAAATCTTGCATTTTAAATGTAACAATTTTGTTGCTACTAACACTACCTGCATACTCGTTATAAAGACACTGCGTAACCATGCAGAACAAATGTATTGCGTGTGTCCGATGCTGTGTTCAATTGTTAGCAACTATCTTCACATTTAATTTATATGTGTGAATCACGTTAGAGCGAATTTGTAATTTGAAAATTCTACAAAAGTGAGTTTTGTAATGATTTCTATGGGTTTTTTAATCATTTGAATAAAACATTTCAGCCTAAAATGGACAGGGATCATTCTGAAGTGTTGAAGCACCTTAAAAATATAAAAACGAAGAGTTTAATCACTTCCAAAACAAATTTTAGTTTTTTCTATAGCAGGAAATATTGTTACAAAAGTTCGAAGCTGTCTGGCCGATGCACTAGTCACCGCTTTTGAATTTTTGAAAAGCTTATTTTCAAAACAAAAATGAATGTGCTTATGTAGCAGTTCTTTTTTAATACAATTTTAAGAAATAAAACTATTTAAAAATATTCTGTTTGATTTAGTTTGACAACTCATTGAATTTCTCGAGTCCCGTGAATTCCCGGGATTTTTCAGAAAGTATGTCTCGAGTCCCGGGAAATGGAAAAAGGTAGGAAATCAGAATCCCTAACAATAACGTCATAAAATAAGGTAATATCAATATTTTGGTCTGCTTTTTGGGTCTTCAGGAACGAATTATACATGTATAACATTGCGTCTACGGGAAAATAGCCCTCGATATTTGTCTTTTCGCTTATCGTCCAGTTTCCGCGGAACCAATTAAGGACAAATACCAACGGACGCCTGGTCATGGAATATATGTACTTATTCGAAGCTACCACCCTTGATATAGCAGTCATTAATGATATTTAAACATTTAAAATAAAAACGTAATTTTTATTTACAATATTGTCTTGTTTTTTTTATTGAAATCCCTTCTAATTCCCGCAAAGACCAGATAAAGCTATCTCAGGGCCGCAAAAAAGGTCAGAATTCGATGCTGTATGGGATGCCTAACTGCCAGGGGCGGCAATAATATCGATCCTGTTATATATTTGGCAGCACACCCCTGCACATACTACACACGTGTGTGTGGGAAAGGGCAAATAAATCTGTAAGGATTAAACGAGCGGAATTCGAAATTCAGTAAAATGGTTAATTAATACCAAAGTGAACATTTAAATCCGTGCTGGATAATATTTATATATTACATAAAGTGATTAGGAATTCATCGGAGGTCAAATTATTTAAACTCTCAGTATCTGTAAATTTTGATTAAAACTGTGTTCCATCTTAGCAGTTTTCGTTCATGGTTATTTATAAAAGAGACGCGCAATGTGAATGGCCAACTAAGTGTATGATAATGAATATTTAATTAATTCACTAAAATCGATAAATTAAATAATAAAAATTCGATTTGATATTTAAAGGAATCAAATCTTTCTATTCTGAATCTGCAAGCCAACGCAATTGATGTTTGACAGGGGAAGAATATCACCGACCTATGTTATTCTCCTCTTATTCTCTCTTATGGTCTGAGGAGAAAAGAGTCCCTTGTATCTATCCGTTCTACAATTTCTCGCATATAGTCGGTGTTTGTGGCGTCCTACGTAGGATGGGCTTTTAATTACGTCTGATAATTCATCTAGAATTTTTTTCCTCATACATATTAATAATATTATTAACTTATACATTTTTAAAAAAGGAAAAGCTACCTCAAACTTCAATTCATTAACCGAGAGGTCAGCCAACTACGGCCCGCTGTCAATCCGCCACTGCAGAAGACCGACGATATTCTGAATATTATTATTGTTATGAATGTATTACAATTAGACTAACAGCATGGTGGAAACGCATAAGCGTAAGTACATCATGGCATGGCAGAAAAAATTAAGTCCCTTTCTTCCTATGTCTCCCTAAAGCATATCTAGCAACCTTCCTTTGAAAAATTTATATCTTATTTATAAGTTACATGCGAGTTTAATATATATATATATATATATATATATATATATATATATATATATATATATATATAAGTATATAATATCTTTTTTCACTAATTTTTAAAATTCTTTACAATTCAAGCTCCGCGCCGATATTCTTTCGCATGGAGAAACCCACCTGGGTTTACTCAAGGTATCACTCTATCACTTAGCCCAGGTCCCAAAGTTTCCCTTACTTCTGACCGTCGACTTCCAACGCTAGAAAGAAAACTCATACAAGCTACTTAAAGAGTAGGATGAAGAAAGCGCATTAATACCTTCCACCAACTAAAGAAAATCTCTTAAACTGAGTTTAATGATTGTTTGTCTCTAAAGAATTTAACCTGCATCTACAGGCAGTGGAGGATTAAGACCCTCCGGGGCCAATAGACACATGCACTTTGGGGGCCCTCGTAGTTGGTGGTGGTATAAAGAAAAGTATGAAATACTTAAAAAGTGTTTTATTGACAAAATAATGTTATCTTTATTTTTCTTTTTCAAAAAACACGAAAATAATCCTCACAAATTTACCTTGAAAATTTTTGAGGAAGCAAATTTCTGTATCAAAAAAATCTATTTTTTTAACAAAATCATATTCTATGCCTATTAGACTCAATGTATTTGGACGTTCTTTACACATTGTTGTTCTTTTCTAATTTCTGATAGGAAAATATTTGGAATTTTCAATTCTTTATTTTATTTAGAATAAGAAAAACTGGTATATTACATTTTACTTGTCAGTTCATGTTTTAAATTAAATTTTCTTTATACTTCCAATAATATTGCCTATATAAGAGTTAAGCTTGGGACCCTTAGGCACGTGACTACTGTGCCTATTGGGTAATCTGACACTGTGTCCAGGTTAAATCACGGTCAAAGTCACCATAATCTCGCCAAGACTGTTGTGGAATATGGGTCACGTTGTATTAGAGTTAAGTATGCTGGTTAAGTTGTGGAAAAATTTATACGATTTTTGAACTTCAAGGAATCGAGATTTTTATGCTTAAAGCTCAACAACTTTGTGGTTCTGCTTAATTTTGGGATCTAACATTTTCACGGATATAACTTATTGTTAGTATTTGAACGAGCTCAAACGTAAGATAGATAGATAGATGACTTTATTTTCAGGGCGAAATTGAGACCATAAGCTCCAAGGGGAGGAGAAACCAGCGTGCAAACCATTTTTATGAAAGGTTGTTTTAAGGAAAACTGAAGATGTTTAGAAAACAGGAGAAGAAAATGCTCGCATTTCCAATGCTGAGAAATCCTTTGAATAATGCGGCAGTTAAATGTAGTTTTCCTTGAAAGTGCTTAGCCAACACAATTGAGATGTCACAAAATTAACTTAGAAACCAACACAATTGAGATGTCACAAAATTAACTTAGAAACGGATTTCGTGAATATATTTTAAAAATCTTCTAATAGATAACCTAATATAAATGGGCGTATGACACGAATACTACCGAAGAAAAGGCATCTCTCTGTCATGTTGTCTCGAAATTCAAATTGTTCTAGAATTTCTATAAAAATTTGCTGGAAAATGCTTTATTCCGTAAGTTTAAATGTATCATTTGTTAAATCATCACCACAAATACCAAATTTATAGAATAAATAGGCTATTTACAATATTTGTTAAAAATTAACTCAATTTTAACTCAAATTTATCGCTAATGGAGGACGCGTAAAATGCGAATCGTAATATTTTATCAGTGCCCACCCAACCAAAAGAGAATTTTTCATCCATCTGTTAAAACAAAAAAGTTGAATATTTACAGTCGGACTAACAGAAGGGACGACAAATCGATAAAAATAGGTCGTTATTTACATTTTTTTAATACTAGCTAAACAGGAAAACGAAAACAAGATGATCATAGACATTGCAATTCCGCTTACAAGAAACACGCAAAAGAAGAAGATCCAAAAATACTCTATTCTTATTTATGAAATTAAAAAAATAATGGAAGCAAGAAAAAGTTTACATTCATGGGGTCATAATTTCAAGCACAGGATTACATAAGTCTATAAGAAAATCTGTAAGGATCGGAATTAAGATATGACTTGAATATCTAATAAAAATATTAGCCCTCCTAAATATCTGTCCTACTATTCGAAATTTCTAACATACATATCCATAATTTTATTTCTATAACTTATGCCCCGATTCTTTTAATGCATAAATAAGATAATATTCCTAATATTTCATTATTTACCTGCGGGCCACAAGAGTGATGATCAGAGGACTCGCGGGACGAAATCAGCATTTTATACTATTTTTAGTTTTAATGGTTTAGAAAATATGTAACCAAAATTCTCTAAAATGACCACATACAACATTAACAATTACTGAGAAGGCTGGTTAAAAAATTATTTGCAACTACGATTAATATATTCATAAAATATAGTATTACAATAGAAGAATTGGTCAATCGTAACAAATGAAATTTACATACGCTTCCGATTTTAATTGGAACTATGTGCTTGCTTCTTATTAATTATTGTTTCTATTACGGGCAATATGTTCAGAACGCATACCCTAATCACAGCATGTGTGCTTCAGTTAATCTTGAGTGCAACTTTGAGTTAATCAATTTCATGCGTGAAAATGTCTGTTAACACACTTAGAGCTACCGAATACGAACATCGTTCTGGAAAATTACTTTATGTAAGAGCAAGTAATTTCTGGAAGACATGAATAACATTTCCTTTTGTAACATATCTTTCAGCATGTGCTTCTGCTGCAAATGTATTAGCTCTAATCGATTTAGTGCAGAGGTGCCAACCTGTGGCCCGTGGGCCGCATGAGGCCCAAAAAGCAATTTTTTTATACGGCCCACCACCAGTGTTCCATGGTTTTCAAAACTTTTTCCATTTACCTACCAAAATATTTTTTATCTGTTAAAATATCCAGCATTAATTTGGGACCCCTTAGTGAATATTTATCAATTCAAATAAGTTCTTTTTAATGTGGTTTTTGATATTTTCTCTAAGGTATTTCTAAGATTGAATCCTATCATTATTTTTAATATTGAAAAGTTGAGCCTAAAAAGTAATCGTAACTTGATTTTCCCTCATATGGTGCCTAAGAATCTTTAGGTAACATCCAATTTAACTTTAATAAATTCAACCGAAGCATTAGGAATTTCCAATGCGGCCCACCGTGCAGAAAAGGTTGTCCACCCCGGGACTCATCTATTCTAAGTTAATTTCGAGAGGATTTAAAAATAATATAAACGTTGGTGGATTACTATGATCATAGATCCAGTGCTCGACTTTGGCAGGAACACATGAGAAAGCCGTTTCACCTGATTCAAAATGAATCTCATAGCGTTCCCGTTGTTAAAATCTAAGATAAGAATGTTCTGGTTACTCGCGTTCTCGTTAAAATCTTCCAATTCGAACGCGGTAGAGACCATGAAATTAATTAGATTTTTATTATTGTCGTCATCACGGTTTAAGTTCCCAGTGACAGCGACTGCTGGATAAGATCCAAGCAAGTTGTGGCAGAACTGTTAAAAGTCCTCATCGGACTCGAAAGAATCGGGGCAGAGCCTTACCATTCTTCTAGCTCGGTAGTTCCATAAGCGTTTTGCATTCTGTATTCATATATCCTATCTCTTCAGCGTTTCCTATAATCCAGTTTTATCATATAAATAGTATATTGCCAATTATTTCGTTACATTTTAACCTCTTAACTGAATTTAATCTACCATATCTCTTATATTTTCTTATGAATCTAATAACAGAAATGTGCAATTCCCACTTCCAAAAAAATACTGCAATTACTATATAAAATTAAATCGCCGAGGAATTAAAAATTTCCGACAAAAATACTAAACTTCGGAAGACAATAATAATGAAAGGTTACAATTTCAGAGATTTCTTCTGAAGGTTGTATAGCACAACGTCGGGCCGTCAAGGGTGTATGACCCGCGGCACATCAAATGTCGACGCCTTCCGTCGCTATATTCATAGGCCGTAAACATGCAAGCTGAGTTGAAAAACATCGGCCGCTCCGATGAATCGGATGCCGTCTCATAAAGGGGAAAGAACAGTCTTACTACAACTTCCCTTTCCTCTAAAACGCGATTAATAGCGAACCACGGAATATATAGTTTTCAATTTATTTCAAATTAACAATTACATAAAGATATCACGAAGCATAATGTTTATTAAGATTGGCATTAAGTGCTTAGAATTTTTTCAATTCGCCAGAATCTTGCAGAAGATCGAACTATACGTACGACGATAAAATTTGGCGCAGAACGTTTTAATATTAGCATATTGCTCATTCCTAATTTTCGTCCTAAGAAACATGAAACTTTCACTTAGAAAAAAACATCTGGAAAGAAACAGGAAAACAATCTAATGTACTATGCATTTGATATCCTGATAATTTTTCATAAATATTTTCTCCTACAAGTTTAAAAACAATCTATCTGTTATATTTGAAGGTAGGAATTACACATTTAAACGTGCTGAATATAAGCAGAATAAAATGAAAATTTATATTGCCCTCAAAGTGCTCCTTTCTGAATAATATAGCGTTACTGAAAAATAATCGTCGGTCAGACTAAAAAGCATATTTTTTTATACTTTGAAAATATCTAAAGTTGTAGAACTGAACGGTCGACCACCGTGTTTAGTTTGAGCGATGGTAATGAGTATTGATAAATATGAGTCATGAGACGTATTATGTCAACGCGGATACATATTTTCAAAAAGGATGTTCATATTCATAAAGTACCCATATTAAAACCTATCAACATTTATGACTGGTACTTAATGCTTAATGCCAATATATTACTCCTCGGCTTTGTAAGTAGTCCCTTTAGCGTTATTTGAAGAAAAAAATTAACCGTCAAATAAATATGATTGAAAATTATTCTCATATCGTGAATAATGAAGCAATGAAAAGGGAAAATGATCGTTTAAGATTTCGACAGCAGGCCTCCTTTAAAGGATTAAGTCATCTAATGGTAAAGGACATATAGAGTAGTTAAAAAAAATGTCGGGAAGGAAACTGGTTATTTGTGGTTTAATCCCATGCTTCGGACTGGAATTTCAACGGACATTTCGAAACTACGCTGTGACTCAGGAACCATTAAGAGACGAGCCAGTTGATGACGTTTGGTTTAAGTAAAGAATCCAGAAAGGATGCTAGGTAGAGGTACTTCTGTAGGATTCAAAATGGTAAGATATGCGGATTTTAATGAGCAGTACAAATATAAAGTATGCTGGCAGATACAATTTTATCACCATATTAATAGTCAATTAAACCTAAAATAATTATACCCAAATTTAATAAGGGCAATTTGTTATTACACAATTTAGAATAGCGACAACTCGTTATGTGATATAGAAGATTAGTGTTTGGTTTAAGAAGGGTTAAACCCGAAAATCTTCTCGTCATACGTGTGTCCATATGCCTCTTTGATATCTCCGGCGATTCTACAACTATGGTAAACGTCCATTGAGCTTCCCAAAAACACTTTGTTACCACTAATATATCATTTTACCTATCTCTTTCTCAATAAATTTATATGATAAAATAATTTTCTTAATGATTAATACGAAATTAGAATATGCGCAACCTTAACTTAGCGACCGAGTTTAAATATGAAAAATGTTAAAAGCGAGAAATCCTGTAGGGGTTCTCCGAATCAGAACGAAAGAGCATTTTTCCGATCCCTTTCCACGTAAACGCATTTTTATTTAGGAACTATTGTTCATTTAAACTCTTTAATAGCTTAAAATTTCAGACCGTGATACCGCGTCCTCGTATGCAGTGACATCCAACCGACCAATAGTTCGTTATCCTATGATGGATTTATCTCCCACAATGATCTCTGCCTTCCTCGCGGAGCTTTTTGAGCATGCGAGGCACTTTCAACGACTCAGATCCTTTCCACGAAGTCATTCACACTTTTCAATCTTCCGCTCACTTTCCCTAAATCTATTTCTCCCTCACACTATCAATCCTTCGTTTCCTGCTGCCTCCCCTCTTTCCCTTTCTCTCTCTCTTACTCTCTGTGTGTCTCTCTCTCTCTCTCGCTCCTCCTTCCCTATCAAACCCCTTTCAACCGCGGCGCCGATATCTTCTTCCGAATGTCTTTCATCTCGTCAACACTTTCATCCGAGCCAACTTTTCACCCTTTTTCTTCTTGCCCCAGCTGCGTGATCGGCGGTGTATGGCTGCGGGATGACGTTTCATCTGCCCGCACGACCACCCGCATGTAAGGACTCACTTCAACTTTATACAACAGGTCACATAAATTCCACTCCATATCGATTCCGAATGATAATTTTTTTGCTTCTTCTTCCGATGGAAGTGCGGATCACAGACGGAGACAAGGCGAAAACTTTTCGAGGGAAACGACATCGACAGATTGCTTACATCACGACCGCTTTAAATGACCATTGATCGTTTTTATTCGGGGGAGGACACTCCAGCGATATCGGAAATGAATACGTGCGTAACAATCCGGAGGGTCTTTTATCCCGCAGCCTCCATTCGTGCAGGCACGCGTGCTGCCCTAGTGCGGTGCACCTCCCCGCTGTCACCGGCGGATCCGCGAGCGGAGAGAGAAAGGGGGGAGAGAGGAGGGGGAGGCAGAGGGGAGGTGGGGATGGGGCGGAGGCAGCGTGGGAGCGGACGGCCGTGGCGACCTCTGCGTCGGGGGAGTTAATTTATCATTCTCATCCTCAAACGACGCAGATACCCATGTATGCGATGTGAGAGGGAGCGCCAACCTCCACAAGTGAATGAAGGCCCATTGTCAACGTCATCCCTTTCCGGCCCCCGAGAGAGAGAGAGAGAGATGCGTGGGGCGCGCCGAGGGGAGGGTCCGGGGGGGGGCGGAGGGGGGGGTCGCGAAACGGAGATGGAGGGGAAGGAGGGGTGTGGCCGGGAGGAAGTAGGCGAGTGAAGGGTGGGGGGGAGGGGGTGGGAGGGAGGGCGTCGAGCGAGCGCGCGCGCAACCGTACTCACGCGTGCGTATATTTGTACGTATAAATATTTGTACACGCGCACCGATTTGAACATATATTGACGAACTTCGAAATGGTTCGACAAGTCATCGCTCTATTATGAGCTGAAAATTTAAAAAATAATAATTGGGAGTTTTGGTAAAAAAAAACCTCGACGAAGGAAGCGGAAAATGAGCGTGGATTCCTCGTTCAGAGGTGACTAATTGCGCGAGAAGAAAGGGAATACTGCGTTTTTTTGTAAGCAAGCTGCGATTTCTGTCGCGAAGCGTAAGAGGAAATTAATACTTTCACCAACTCGCGAAATTTTGAACTGGTGTGTGATAGCGCGATGTGATTTTAAAAATTTTCCGCGACTAACAAAACACATGGGCACGGGAAACGTTTAAATAGCGCCATTCCGTGTGTCCGTGGGAATATAAAAAGCTTCAAAAGTCGAGTCGAACTTCCTGACCTAAAAAATTGCAGAAAATGCTGCGCATATTGTAGGCGTGGGAGAGAAACGAGGAAGAGAAGGCGAGAAAATGGTCCTACGGGCATTAATTGATTGCAGACAAGCGCCGACGCCTTTTCACCCTTCTAAATCGAATAATTCAATTTCGGATGTTCCTCCGCAAAGTTTTACAGCAAGGACGTCAACTACGGCGCAATTCAATAAATTTACCTTAACAAATACGGATGTGATTTTTCTAAATAAGGTAAACGAGGAACGATTTTCGATTCTTATGCAGTCGAAGCGCAAAGCTCTTAAACGCAACGTTCGTTAGTGATAATTTTAAAACGTAGTGGCGAAGAGAGAAGCGAGGAGGATAGGTTTTGGGGGAGGAGGGAATCCCGAGAGGTGGAGGGATCAGCAATAGAGGGGGAATAAAAGGGAGGCGGGACGAATATGGGGACGGGGATTGAACGAAGATGAGGGAGCGTGGCACACTTTAAATATACGTTCCCTCCGAGCGACTTTTCTCAAATGTCCAATTACATCTTTAACAAATAACTACAATTACAAGCCAAACAAAGAGACAGCTGCTGCTGTCGTTTCTTTTTTGTGACCGAGTCCCCTGACCTTCTTCCACTTACGGGACGATCTCTCCCTTGGCGATCACGTCTCCACCTTTGTTCTCTTCCGTCCGTCGCTCCTTCGCGAGGGACGCGTGCTACAGACAAAATCCTCGGGCGTTTGCGCGAAAGGTCGCAAAAAAAACGAAGAACTGTGGGTAAATCTACCGCCATTTGTTAGAAACAAACCCTGTGTAAATACATTAATTGCCCCAAGATTACCTTAGTGTATTTTTTCATATATTTTGAAAATTGAGGAGTGGAATTTGAAGAAGCAATTCAAGTTAGAGATTAAAAAAATCTAATGTGTTGAATAGAATCAAATCAAGAAGCTTTGAACGAGAATTCACACGGTATAGAATTTATATTTGTGTCAGTTATAAAATTAAAACGAGATTAGAGCACTAAAACAAGCATTCGTAACAAGAGAAACGGTCGTAAATGGGCTAAAGGGAGCCACGTGCTTCACATCAGTCTAAATAATCAGAGAGAGGGAGGGAGAGATTAAAAGCAGAGAGACGAGTTATAGGAAAACAGATAGAGGAAGGATGAATTTGTTGATATTTGTGTTGAAAGAGAAGGAATGAGAGAAAGTGGGAACGGGACTGTGGGTTTCAATGAGGGTGGAAGATATGAGGAGCGAATATTTGAAGAAGGTTTGATAGAGGCGAGTGGCGGATGGTTTAATAGAGTGAGATAGAGGGGGGTGCGGTAGAGGGGGGTGCGGTAGAAGGGGGTGCGGGAGAAGGGGGTGCGGGAGAAGGGGGTGCGGTAGAAGGGGGTGCGGTAGAAGGGGGTGCGGTAGAAGGGGGTGCGGGAGAAGGAACGGACAAGTGAGATGTTTTTATTTGTCACTATTTTAGGAATATTAAAGCAGTTTGCTGTTGCAGAATGTATGGATGAGACGGAATCTTACATCGTAATTTTTCATTTATTTTATCAATACATAATATGTTAGATATCTGTAATAATGATAAAGAATATTTTATAAGAATTTTTACACAAGTGCATGCGGTTCCTTCGAAAAATTATTTGTATTATTACCTCTCGGTTAAAGCGCTCTATTCTATGATTAGGTGTTTCTAATAATTAGTACTTAGTATTCTTTTGAAAGTATACGATCGACATTTTTGCGAGTTTCGTTTCTTTTTATGCTTTACTGGCCTCGCATTTTTCTCTCCTAATTTAAATTTAAATATTTTAAAGTATTAAACGCAATATTCGTACTTTATGCGTTTCAATATATTAAGTATCATTATTTCTTATTCACCGATGGCTTAAATTATATCAATACTCTAGACCGGGACTGCCAGACCTACGGCAAATAAGCAATTTTTTGCGGTCCATAATTTTCATAGTTTTCAAAAATTCTTTCTAATTTTTTACTTTATCTACCAAATTTTATTTATCTAGCAAAATCGTTAAAATATCCACCGTTAAATTGGTACCCTCAGTAAATACTTTTCAAGTCAATTAAGTTCCTTTTTAATGTTGTTTTTGATATTTTCTTAAAAGTGTTTCTAAGATTTAATTCCATCGTGATATTTCGACCAATTTATGCAGCCCGAGAAGCCATGATTGAAAAGAGATCAGTAAAATATAATAAATTAATTTATATTTCTTAAATTCAAATTATGATAATAAAACATTTAATAATGAAATGTTAACCCTATAAACCTAATTTAGACTTGATTTTCATTCATATGGTCCATCAGAATCTCTAGGAATTTCTAATCTAATCCACCCCGCCGAAGCATTGGCGACTTCCAATGCGGCTCGCCGAAGTATTGGTTACCAACAATGCGACACACCGTTCAGAAAATCCTTCCCACCTCTGCACTAAACATTCAAAATCATGGTGCAAATTACGTTGCTAGCGTAATTTAACATATATAGGGGAAAGGGAATATAATTTTTTATTTGCTTAAATATACTTTTATATTTTTTATAATACTTATTACGTTATGTTCCTTTTAATATGCATAGATTGCAAGGAAAAACGTAGGATGTTTTTAAGATTCATTTATTTTTATTGCCGATTCTTATTATACAACTTTGCAAATATTATTTGGTTGCAAAACACGGACGATGCATCAAATTTAGCTTGAAATAAAGTCAGTTTCTCCCAAGGAGTGCCTGCGCAAATAGGCACTTTGGTTTATAGGCTTTTTGACACGGGTATTAACACATTTTATCACTTGGTATGTGAAGGTAGAGTAAATATGTAACAAATGGCCTGCACTGAAAACAAGATCTACACTTCTTTATTTTTATCATGAGCCCTTCCTAATTTTCAAAGGTTTTCCTATATCATTATGGTTAATTTTCAACACAAAAGATCAATTTTACAAGAAAGTTATTGTGATAGACGACTCCTTATCTCATTTACACATAAAATACTGGAATGACACTCATTTTTGAATACATTTAATGCATGTATTAACTGATTTCCGTATTCAATGATTTTTTCAAATAAATTTCTCAATACTTGCTTAAGCGAATTTCATCGATCGTCATTATAACAATATCAAGCGACGATATATGTGTCAAAAACATACAATAATAATACGAATGAAATATTTTTGTCGTTATATAAGAAAAGTTATGTAAGCGTCCAATCGTCGATCTCAGGTAATGTAACGTCAGATTTGTAGCATTTTGATAATGCAATAAATGGGTATAATTATAATGTAATACAATATAGCTGCCCAAATAAATTACATCTTCATTTGTTATATATCAACATAGAAAGTTATTTCAGTCTAGTCATTCGTTAATAAATTTTTCCTGTTATTGTTGTATATAAAGTTACTGATTTGATTTTAATGTTATTTGTAGCCATATGCATTTAAGGTTCAGTTTTATATCACTAATTACTGAGGTTGATTTAACGTAAAATTGATAAAACACAATGTATTACGATATCTCACAAAATTACCTATTTTATGTTCTTACATTAAATATCCATGTTGTCGTATATTAATCATTTCTTGCTGATAGACATAAATAGATTATAAATATTCATCAAAGGCATGTTAAGCGACGTGGTTATAAATACCATGTATCAATTTAGCAGCTGCTGGTTAATGTCTATCTCTAGAAGCGGATTATTGGCTCAAAAGGAAAGATTAGTGATTCAAACAAATCATACTTTGCAAGAGGAAATGCAAAACAGATAACTTAATATGCTTAAAGACAAGTGCTAGGCTGTAAAATCAAACGGAGATAGAGAGAGAGATAGAGAGAGTGAGAGAAATTCTCTGTCCTTGATGCTCTAACCTTTGAGCTCTCAAGATAAACTGCTTGGTTAGTTGTGAGTTATATACGAACATCAACGATGGAGTTTATTTTCCCCTCAAGGTATGCTGATGACCTAAACTTACGGTTGAGAATTACAGAATTTGTACCGAAGTTCTTCACGAGTAAAGGCTCTACGTAGGTGAAATGTTTCCTGCCACCATTTCTTTCCCATCCAATTTCAAACTAAGAAACAATCGGTATATGGACTTCATCGCACATTTAGCCAGTTTAATGTTTTATGTCAAGACGAACGAAATAATTTCCTGAATCCTTGCTTTTATCTCTAAATTTCTTTTATAATCTAGCCAATGGTAAATTTTAAAAACCAATCATACATATTCAAATCATGACATCGAAAACAAGCAGAAACTTATAATAATAATAAATCGATTTTATTAATGGGGCGATATTTGGACTATCTAGTCCATTCTTACATATAACCCAGTTTTTTCTTTTTTTACGAAGACAAATATTCATGCACTACTGCCCTTTCAAAAAGTCTAGATACCCGAGTTTAAAGAGGTATATCTCGAAAACGGTAAAAGCGATTTTGATGCGGTGAAAATTAACGAGTAGAGAATTCATTTCTACGTTAATTGATATACATTGCAAATTTTTAAGTTGCATTAAATATTTTATACTTCGCTTTATTTGAATAAAAACACGTTTTTTAGGCATGCAAACCCGATAAGACTATTTTGAATGCTTACAATTCCGAAACCCTAAAATGAATCAAATTGAAACTTTAACAGTACTTAGCTAGATCTATTGTATATAAGTATATGGAAGCGTTATTTTATAACGTTATTATTGATATCCGATTTTGTTAAATTTCTGAAATCCGGCTATCTTCGCCATTTTTTAAATTGTTTTCGAAGTATGAAGTACCGTCGTCAGTGGATAGATACATATAATACATATATGCAAAAAAGAACATAAGAAATTAACCATCGAAAAAGATATAGATTTTTATTTAATATTCATTTTGCGCGTGCCGGAGGGAATGAAGTCTCCATGGCAAACGGAGGGAGAAAGGGTTTCTGAGCACGCGCTGTTGCCACGTCTTCTAAATGTATTGCTAGACATGACATTTAATGACTTCTCCTTTGTTTTATATAAACTATTATATTGCAAGTACTGAATTTTATAAAGTAAATCAAAGATTATATGACAAATGTAATAAATAATTATGTAAATTACATTTTCATTTTTTTTTAAGTATAAATAAGTTTCGTCCGTATAAAATATTTTATAACCACCATTCCGTAAGAATCTAATTCTTCGCAAGAAATTGTGCCGACTTGCCGCTACCGTGCGGGATTCCATTAAAACCGGCTTCTTGTTTAGTTTTTGTAACGAAAACCTTAATCGTTCCTTATAATCGATCTGAATGTACTAATGGACATCTCCGGAAAATCTGGCATCGAGTCTTGCAATTTTTGTTTGACATTATGGAGAGTAGGAAACATTTTCTTCAAATAAAAATCATGAACGGCTCTCCGAATCACACCAACAGTAAATTGGTCAATAAAAAGCCTCGGACTTTTTTTAGGCGATGGAGAATCACCAAAAGAATTTTCTTTTTCACTTTTCCTGTGATTTGCACCAATTGTTTTCACAGATATCAAACTTATTCCAAGACACTTTGACACAAACTTATGTACTGGATAACGTTTATTACCGCTTATATCCGCCTCCGATTGGAAAAAAACATATCGCACTCAAAATCATGCGAATCTCCCGATCGGAAAATCGCGTTCTGGGACACATATTGTTAATACCCATGTAACGTCTGTAATGCCTCAGTGAAAAATAGTAAGAGCAACATAAAACCACAGCTCACACGAAGGGGTTTGGACTATTTTTACTTGCATTAATTACTTCTTAGAAATTTGCTTTAACCAACACAGAGCTAGACGTGGCAACAGCGTGCGCTCGGAAACCCTTTCTCCCTCCGTTTGCCATGGAGAACTTCATTCCCTCCGGCACGCGCAAAATGAATATTAAATAAAAATCTATATCTTTTTCGGTGGTTAATTTCTTATGTTCTTTTTTGCATATATGTATTATTTGTATCTATCCACTGACGACGGTACTTCATACTTCGAAAACAATAAAAAAATGGCGAAGATAGCCGGATTTCAGAAATTTAACAAAATCGGATATCAATAATAACGTTATAAAATATCGCTTCCTTATACTTACATACAATAGATCTAGCTAAGTACTGTTAAAGTTTCAATTTGATTCATTTTAGGGTTTCGGAATTGTAAGCATTCAAAATAGTCTTATCGGGTTTGCATGCCTAAAAAACGTGTTTTTATTCAAATAAAGCGAAGTATAAAATATTTAATGCAACTTAAAAATTTGCAGTGTACATCATTTAACGTAGAAATGAATTCTCTACTCGTTAATTTTCACCGCATCAAAATCGCTTTTACCGTTTTCGAGATATTCCTCTTTAAACTCGGGTATCTAGACTTTTTGAAAGGACAGTAAGTGGGATTCGAACTCTCGACCCGAGTATCCGACGGCAGATGATCTGACCACCCGTCTACCATGGTCAGCAAGGAGATGAGGCAACTTGCATAGTCATCTACTTTAAAAACTTTGGGTGTTTCCTGATTGGAAAGGACATCCTGCGGGTTAAATTCTTGTATTTTATCTCTGAAAGATATTGAATCTTACAAATGGATGAGAAAAATTTGCAGACATATATGTTACATGGGCAAACCCAGATGAGATCTTTTTCGTGCCTATTGTCCCACATTTAGAACAGTAAGTGAAGATGTTGTTTCTCACAAGGTCATAGTAAAACAGTTAACAAGTCAATAAAATTTTATACATAAGGTAAATATCTGGCTATCTCTGGAAAGCTTTTTCTGCAATGTTCCTATAAAAGCTTGGTCTATTTTTATCAACTCGAATAGGCATTTCTTCAAAAATAGAGAAAACTAGTCCGTTTACAACCATCACTATCATCTGAATGTAGTATCGATAAGATTCTTTGTAGTAATGCGTTTCTATTTACATTATAAAACTGAATTGATAGATAGAGGCAGTCATTAAAACCTGTCAACATTTCACTTCACTACATGAAGTGTAAATGGGTCAATAAAAAGTCATTTCTTAGAATGACTATACCGTTATAGATAGAACGGCACCTTATTAAAATATCTTTAAGCCTTTGGAGATCTTTCGGTCACAACCTCCATTAATTTGATACAAAATCGATCGAAATATGTTTGAACATTATCTTAATCCCAACTTATACATTTAGTACAAAACTAAGGAAAACGAATAAATCCCAACATGTCAATTTAAATATCAGAAGAACTAGGACGTGGACAAAGCATTCAGTGAGAATTGTATTAGAAATAAAAAAACAATTACATAAACATTGAAGGTGAGGCCGTCATCCCGTGTTCTGTACACACTCCGGCAATTACATAACACCCACAATCGTGTTACAATTAACTGAACCCTAGTCGTGAGTGTGACATATATGACAGATTATTCGCCCCATTTTAAAAACCAATTAATTTCCAACTGATTTCGAAAAATAGATCGGAGAGCAGCCTATAAATTTCAGATCATCAGGACTATTATTCCAAAAACCCAATTTTAACGAAGTGTCTATCAATTGGAGGCCGTATGCGTAGCGAGGAGGCAACCTGTTGATAGCACGGTCGTAAATAGACTTGTATAATCTTGCTCGAGGCGAGTGTATGCGGAAGGTAGAGGAGGAGATTCACGGGAGGGGGCGTTGTTAGAGAAGCAGGGAGGGGAGAAGAGAGGGGGAGAGGGAGAGAGTGAGAGGCAGGGGGAAGATGAAGGAAGGAGGAAAAGGAAAAGGGGCAGAGAGTAGGGTGGGAGGTAGATAGGGTGCGAGGGAAGAAAGTGAGCGCAGGCCGGAGGGATGGGGATGGAGATTAGAGGCGGGGGGGTGGGTGAAGAAGATGCAGTGAAGCAGGATTGCATGCAACTAGGAGAAGAAGGGAATCGCATTCGAGGAATTTATCGCGGGAGCGTAATTTTCGTTTGCTTTTATTCCGGCTGATAAAAATCAGCCTTCCGTGGTTAAAAGGTGCGGATGGAACCGAGTTTCGCCTATGGCTCTATAATTAGGGGTTTATAGACATCTTCAAAGGAAGGGGTGGAATGAGCAACGGTCGTTTAGTATCCATGATTTTTATGAGCATTCTTGATGAAAATATCAATGGACTTCGTTCATCAATAAAGTAGTCTCTTAATGTTCGCGGGGGTTACGTTCATGGAAATCGCCGAATGTTGACATAAAAGGCTTATTAGAGAAAGGTGGCCATTTATACCGAAACTAAGGCGAACTTTCGTAACAACGAGTGTACAATAAGTGCAATAAACAGGATAATTTTTAAGACGCGGTATAAACATTTTAGTTATGAAGAATAAATAACAACTGAGGGAATAATTGCAGACCAAATAATACAACGCGCTTTTTTCACCGATTGATATCTTTCCATTGGAGTAAAGCAGGCCTGTGCAACCCGCGGACCGCGGGCCGCATGCGGCCCATTCCGAGTTTTTTGCGGCCCACAAACTTCTTATGGTTTTCCACACAAAAGTGGCCCATTTCTTGCAAATCGTCTACTTTCGATTGACGTGGATGCAAACTCAGCACCAGCAAGCACTATTGCAGCTGGAGATAATTGATTTTCAATGCAATCCTGAATTAAAATTCATTTTTGAAAAGAAGAATGATATACTTCAATTTTACAACAAATACGTTGAAGAATCAAAATTCCCAAACTTCGAAAATCATGCTGCATAGATAGTGCTTTTGGGAGTACTTCGCTTTGTGAGTCCCTTTTTCCTAAAATGAAGTTCGCGAAGAATAAATCTCGTAGCTTGCAAAGAAAAACAATCCCATTCGATAAATTTTGTTGTTATGAAAAATCAAGTTTTTTAATTTTTCTCAAAACTGGCCCACTGAGTGATTTGGGTTGCTCAGGCCTGGAGTAAAGAATCGCAGGTGTCAAGTGTCGTCAGCTGCCTACATATATAGGGGCATGTCCTTTTCAGTGATTTTTTTCTATCACTCCTCAGCATCTAAGTCTAGATCGTGATTCCCTCTAAGCTGCGCGACTGCGCAACAGCTTTTGAAGTGCCACGCACTAAATTTTTCAGGCGCACAAGACTGTGTTTGTCTTCTTAGGATATATACGAGAAGGGCCGCGCCTACCCGAGCGCACATCTTCGCATTAACGTCATGCAGGCGCTCACAGCGATATTCATTCCGCCCATGGATGAAAAAAATTAAGCGGGAAATATGATCTTGATCCATCAAGGTTGAAGCACACATGGCTCTAATGGAGTACTATCTATACTGGAATTTTAACGTTTTCAACGTACGTCATCCTTGAGTTATTTCATGCACGGATAGACAAACAGACGGGCGGGAGAACTGGACAAGCTAGTTAGAAATATGTGAAGTACAGTACGACCTCTTCAGTCTGTTGTCCTTGGGAACCAGGCTATGCCGGACTATGGAATTTTCTGGGACACGAGAGTTGGCCATAATGAAGGGTAAACAAAATCTATGCAATCATTTTTGGCTCGATGCTTTTATTTCAGAGACTTTTCATTCGTAATATAACAATGCCTTCTGCTTATTTTTCCCCACTGCATTGTTTAAATTTTAAATTTAAAACATATGGAGTACGAAAAACAGCGTCATAATTCGTAAATTATGTACAGGTCGTAAAAAATGTCACACCGATGACCATAAGTGTCTAGTCACGGGGCCGTGTCAGTTTTATCACTTTTTTGCAAATATAGACGGCCGCGTCATAGAAAATTGAGCAAACTGTAGATAGTGATCGGCTGAAGCGATACTTAATTGCCACATCGCGTGTAGCCTTGAGCAGGGTTTTCAAACTTTTTTCTCCGCGGTCCAATAATAATAGAAAAAAATGTTATTCGTGCCATCAAAATTATAAATTATAAAATATTGTCAATTAAGAATTCCTAAGGATGTATTTAAAATCAAAACGGTACAATTTAATAACCTTTATGCCCCATTAGTTTAATTTGATTATCTCGGTAAAACTTGAGCCTAAACTTTGCTCCAAAATATCTTGGATCGACCCTTCATTTAGGCCCTAATTGAACGCTTTGCGGCTCAGCGTTGGGCCGCGGCCCATACTTAGAAAAACGAGAACGAGTGTCGAAGAGGCTGAGAGATAGATATTTAGGGATTCGGCGTCCAATTACACGCATCGCATGCGAACGCAATTCTGTACATTCTCATTTGGAGTAACTCATGACGTGGGTCATTTTGCGAAATCTGCTTGAAATGTATACTCTAAAGTGCGTATCAGTGTACGTGTAAGTAAAGAAACAATTTTTGTGCTCCATCACACTATAGACAATTATTTTCGGCGATTTCTGAATTTATTATTGCAATTGGTTACTCGTTGTTACGATAAAATGTATATTAAACCCTAGTAGCAATGACTGGTAAACACATAGTGGTAACATAGTACATATGTCCAATGTACTGTATTGATATGTATTATTTGGAAAACAAATGTGCCACAAAATATCCGCCAGGAACGTAACTTCTAACTTTTATCATAGTTCTTACGGTAATCTTTGTTTCGCTATACGCTGTTTCGTTATAAGTCGCATTTTTTAGGAACGCATCTCCTACGTATAGCGGGGCATTACTGTATAAGAATTAATAATAGAAGAAAATGACTAGAATTTACAAAACAATTTGTAAAATTGTAATAATTATAACAGTATTTTAAAAGAATTTATACAATTACCGTCCAAATAACACATACTAGCGATCTGAAGCGATAATCATAAATCTCAAGTTATTTCCCTCCATTTAAATTGTATTATAAATTGTATGAATCATACTAAACGCCAACTGTTTTCATTACAATTTCTCCTTTGAAATAATGGCATACTGATTTTTGACGAATTAGCTTTCGACGATAAAGCTTTCTATGAATTCGTTTTCGACAAATTTGACTGTTGCAGAATTCGCCTGCTGTGTTTCCTTCGGCAAAAAGAGTAAGCCGGTTTTTAGATGCCTTGAACTCTTCCTCCATATTCAGGAAGGTACAGCCCAGTTCCTCGAAGACCTTCTCCGTCCTACAGACCCCTTTTCCTATATGCGTTTCTTAAGTGTCACTGGGCTGCTTTCTTGCGTCAACATGGTCATCTGATGCCACTTCCTTAACTACTTTCAGGTCTTTTAAAGCTTTCAAACAATCCCTTCTGGCTTGGAAGCTGGAGGGAACCGCATTTACCTTCACTATCGGACGCTTGTGGATATGATCGTGGAGATGTTTCGCCTTCTCCATTATCCTTCTCAAAACACAGCATTTTCTCGATAACTGTGTCACAAGTCTGAAGGACGCTTCGCACTTTCCGGCGCACTTGATTTAAGACCTGCTCAAATATATTTCTCATTTTTTCCTAATGTACAGCACTGCAGTTTCCTAGGCATCCAACAGATGTCGCACTCTCAACGATAGCCAGGTACATACACTAATAACCATACTTACTGCATTTTAGTCATCATTTTTTGTCTAAATTCACTGTCACTAATTGCGTTTAGAGCCAATTATGGACTCAATATATTAGATAATTATGAGAATAAAAATAAAATATAAGGATGAGTAGAATAAATGAGATTGTAAACGATAATTTTTAAAATTTAAAGGAGGTTTTTATAAAAGTGTAGCTAACAGGGATAAAAAATAATAATGCAAGCAGAAGTTTAAGTCAGACGATTGGTTAGAACTGCTTCGGCGCACTGGCAAGATAATACTGATCCATGTACTGGAATACTCAAGCGTATATCCAATACGTCAACAAATGCTAGAATAAAAAAAGTAAGAGAAACCTTTAACCACATGAATAAAGAATGACGGAAAGGGAAGTATAACTCGATAGTAGAAAGACCAAATGGGTCCAGTCCGAATATGTGTACATGTAAGAAATAGAGAAACTACACAACTTTTCAAAAATTTTAACTGAAACGCTGGGACAGAAAGAGCACACAGCGAAGGTTCAAACTGCTTCCATTTCGAGAACCCCTCTTTAAATTGCGCCTGTTTTCGAACGTTAAGAGGAACCCCAAGGCAGCAAAGCAGGCAAGCTGTGATTATCAAATGGAATGGGGACGGGATAGAGTAACATCAATGCTAGTAGTAAAGCATTGGGTTCAAATTATCATTTTTTCACGCTCGCATTACCCTTGTGGCGGGTGCCACTCATTGGTAGGCGAGCACGCTCCTCGATTCCAGCGCCTACTTGCGTACGTGTCGCAGAAATTGCGACTGTGCAGATGCTGAACGGTATCGTCACATTAAAATATATATATTGCGAACCACTTAGGGATTCGCGATTCCCCGAGTTGTAAAACATTGTTAGAGAGAGAGAGAGAGAAAAGAAAGCAAAAAAAACGTACGGGTGAACTTCGCCGTTCGCGGGGTTACGTTCCTGGTGAACACCGCGAACCACAAAACCGCGAATGGCAATTAATTAAAGTAACGAGGAAAATGGAATTCGGTTCTCAAATCTGCGAGAATGGAGTTTAGTGGGATTTTTTTTTACAATGCTGATGATCATTGGACAAAAAAAAACAAATGGACAAAGATAGAAGCAGAAAAAGAAGGGAAAAGGCGAGTCTAAGTCAGAGAAGAAAATCTAGAAAATAGAAATGTATTCTCACCATGAATAATGTGGAAGATAGGTAAACAAGATTGAGATTTTTGAGAAGAGAGACGGAGGTGGACGAAAAAGAGAATAGCTTCAGGAACGATCTGATTTGATACTGCTTCCCTTTTGTTTTTATGTTTCTCTAAATATAAACGTGGGGAGCTACTCAATAGTTAATGCTTCTCTTGAGGTTGATACTCCTTTCCATTAGTGAGTCCACCACCATTTTACCTTCTCTTTTAGATCGTTTGTGATCTTAACGACCTCCGCTAAAGCATTCCCTGGTTTCTCACCTTCGCACTTAAGTCGGTAAAATATTCTCTTGGCAGGCTTCAGTCGCGGTCACGGATTCAAACGAGGACCAACTCATATGCATAAACTGAAACAACATATTTAGATTACCTCTGTCTTATTTTAGTCTCGTCTATTTCCGGTAAGCCTACGAAGGCCTACTCCGCGATTTTTGATGGTTAAATAGCGAAAAATGGCGTGAAAAGGCAAAAATTGTCAACACGAATATATAAAACAGCTAACGGCGATGTACATACAGAGGAACCACCCGCTTATAAATATAAACCGCAAACGATATGTACTATACTACGTACCAAACTTAATGATCGCTAAGATGGCGTCGAAATATGAGGGCGTACCCTTCGTCAACTAATCAGAGGCATCCGGCGTTGCCGCCTCTTTGGTTTCTGCTCAGGGACCCTTTCTAGTTGCGTAGCAGATTTTGGTGGAGGCGGTAGGGTTTATTGCGTGAGAGATGTCTGAGCGAAAATCTGTGAGACGTGTTCTTCAGAGTTCCGCGCGGAATTTAGTTTTAAGTGTACGAAATTACTTCGAGAGGGAGAAAAGTAATGGTGGATCGTTACTTGCTATTTCGAAGGCTGTAAAAAGATCAGCTGCTGCCCTTAACTTGGGAACGGCTACAGTCAGAATAATAACCAACGAGAAGTATTCTCAGGAAAACCGTAGTAGAACACACAAAGAAAGTTATCGAGGAGGCTTGGATTAAAGAAGGAATATTGGAAGAGGGAATTCAAGAAATTATAATAGCATTGACCTCAAGTTCGGATTCGAATACTAGCAGTGATGTCAATATTAGCGAAGATAACGTTGAACTGGAAGAATTAGGAGTTTCACCTTTGTAGAGGTAACTATAAAAATAATAAAAATTATAGAAATTATTTATATTTGTTTCATTCTGTTTAAATACTAAGGAAGGTAGGTATTGATTGAATAATTACTCTTTGTTGAAAAAATTAAGTGTAAAATTAGATAATTACTAATATGCTGTATTGTTTTGCCATTTACTCATACAAATATCTCTCTTTTTTTGAACAGCTTCAATTGAACACTGTCAATCAGTCAACAATTTGTCTCCTGATTTAAATATATCTTAATGTTTTAATAGGTAAGAAGGTAAGGTGAATGATGAGTTATAATTTCCTCTTGACTTCTTATTAATAAGTTAAATTTTCAGTCTATGCCAAGTTGATCAGTTCCTCCATGGTGCCTTTGCCCAAATTTCCAGCTGCTAATTAATTTCCACAATGTAAGTATTTTGGAGTATTAAATTACCACACTATTAAATGAGTGTTTTGAAATTCATTATGCTATTCCTCTCTTTTTTGCAGAACCAGTTAATTCCAACCAATGTTCATACTTAAGTTTGATTATAAGTATTAATTCATAAGTTATGTTAAGGCAATGCTAATAATAAAAATAATCTGTAATGATATAACTAAAACTTTCATCAATTAATTAAGACATATTAATTAATTTTATATGGTGAAAAGTCTTTCATTTAAAAACAATTTCATTCTTTTCTGAAAGAAAAGTATATGATTCTGTTACATGCCTTAGTTATCTCTTATGTGCAGTTTTGAATTCTTCCATGGCTTGCTGTAATCCCTACGCTTCAAATGTGCATACATTTATTTGCATGTGTCAATGCCTACTGAAAATCCCTGTAGTGTGTGTTCATCCATCTATCCCACAGTGCTTTTACTCCCATTTTTAGTGATAGTCTGGCCATTTCATACTCAAATCATGTGTGTGCTTCAGCTTATAATGGTTTACTTATTCAGTGCCTTTTCTACCAAATGTGGTTCTCCCTATTATCCTTATTAAAGTGTAAATTGTAATTTATTTGTATAGGGTCAGTGTCTACTTGAAATCCCTGAAGTGTGAATGTTTCTCCCTCTATCCCACAGTGCTTTTCCCTTTTTAGTGCTATAGTTTTTATATTTCATGCTCAAAGCATGTAAGTGCTTCTTCTTCTTTATAAGGACTTAGCTTATTAAAGTTTAAATTGCAATATATTTGTATAGTGGCAGGTTAGTGCCTGTGTGTACATGAAAGTGATGGATTTAAATAACTTTAAGGCAAGTGAAGATAAGTGATTATTTCAAAGGTATTTTTGTCTTAACTTTTCTCATTATTATGCATTTCCACTTTATTTTATTACTTACTGTTCATGCTTAGTATATAATTCCATTTCTGTTTATTTTATATCCTAAAATTGCTTCTCTTATTTTTACTTCATCTATTTACAAATAACCTAAATTTTATATGTAGCTACTCTATTTTTAATTCACTCTGTCTCTCTACCTATCATTATATTTCAATAGTGACATTGATGTGGCTATGATTAATCTAATGTCATATGTTTTTCAGGCAGTTATATTACTTTCTTCTTTTTATGAAATTCAGCAATAATAATATGCTGACAAAACCGGTTATTTTATTCTAGTGTTGATCTTACTATTTATGTGCACAATTTAATCGTGTTTATTGTTATGTTTTCTAACCACTGCTTCTTTTGCAGCTCTCTATATCTTAGTTTACCTCAGGTTTCGCAGTTTTTTCACATCCCTCTTCTTGCGGCCGTTTTTCTGCAAATGGGGTTTTTGCCTTAATGGTTTTTCCCTGTAAAAATGTTCAATTTGTTTGCAGTTTTAAATATATTAAGTAATTTTACTACTTTGAATTTCTTTAATATTCCCATATTCATGCAAACGTTTACTCTGAATCACAGTGTATATAATATGTAATGGTTTATTGTCTTTGGAATAAGTAAAAGTACCTACTCAATGAGAAGCGTTATTTTTATTCCTTTATCCAATCATGATTTCCTAATAATATGATAATTATTAACTTATGTGTTTGCTTTAATTTGTGTAATGTATTTGTTATATTATAATATTAGTAACAACAGAAGTAAGAAAATACTCGAAATGTTATTCTTCTGTAATCCAACTGCTACCTTTAAGAATATTTTTCTCTTCTTCTTGATGTGGTCTATTAACTATTTGCAATTATATAGAGTTGATTGTTAATAATAAAAATAAATAGATGAAATTAAATATTGCGTATTTATTCCTACTCCACACCCTCTTCCCTTTCATGATGCATATTGTACTACTTGGTTTTTTTAAATTAATAGTTCAATAAGACCTAAACTTTTAGAATGCTGCGTCTTTACAACCTATGGCTAAAATTTCTGTATTTTCGGCAATACGAGATAGGATACGGAAAATATGGCAGTATTTTCATCTGGCTGAAATGTTACGAGATGGTTCTACGCAGTTCTACCGTTATATACTTAACAGCTGCTTGAAAGCAGAAGCAAATAACTGTGAGAACGGAACATATGTTGTGGTTATACATGTGGTCCCTTAGAAATCCCACACCATTCTTTTCCCTCGTCCTTCCCTCCTTGTGTTTATTATACTACCTGCTCCGACATTTGCCATTCGCATACCAAATAGTCTCATCTTCCTGCTAACTTTTTTTCTACGTATTCTCAAAAATGTAAAATATAAGATCCTTTTCTCTTATCTGTCATTTAAGCAGAGAATATTCGATATTGTTTAAATGACAATCATATAAAATAGGTACACTATAACGTGGAAAATATTTTATATCTACTTATGAAAGATAACGTAGGAAGTAATATATTCGTAGTTACTAAGATAATATTACCAAACGTAAATACTCGTAATTTCATTTTATGTAGCTTTAAATGTTAAAGTTTTCAACATTTTCATAATTCCCGTATCTGATCCCACTCTTACAAAGTCTTATCCATCCAGCGACTCTGTCCACTTGCGAAGCACTATAATTGGTCCACGTTTGTGGACTGATTCGGCAACAAGGTTCCCTTTCCACACATTTTAACCCCGCCTCCCAGCGATCATTAAGTTTGGTACAGACCATAAGAACTCCCTCGCTAATAATGAAAACCGCGAATGTCTGGGTTGAACTTTATTAAACTGTGCGCGTAACAGTCTTCCAAACTGTGGTGTGAGTGTTAAGAGTTATAGGTGGTCATTCCAATCATATACCGGCGATTGAGCATCCCTCATTTGCATGAAATGACACTTGGCACCAGGAACTAAAATCTCGAGCGATAAATCGTTAACCCGCATAATTTATAGCGGCAAATGTGTTGGATCTGGTGTTCCTTTAAAATAACATCGATTAGATGGAAAAGGGGTCGCTTTAAACGAAGCATAATGTTGAGTCGAGGATGGAGGGGAGCGGGATATTAGGGAGCGAACCAACGAACGTGGGGAGGGGGCTGGGGGCGGAGGGGCGGGGCGAGGAGGGCGGAGCGAGGGAGAGGGAGGAAGCAGGGAACGAGAGAAGGGAATCGGGCAAGATGGGATATCTAAGGGGAATGGCAGGGTGCCGGGGTATGGAAGGGGGACGGAGCTGGAGGATGGGACTTGCGGAAATGGAGAAGGGGACGCCGTTGGGGGAGGAGTGGGGGGGGAGGAGGGGCCTGGGGAGCCGGGACTGGGACCGAGAGTGGGGGGCGAAGGTGGAGGAGGGGCCTGAGGAGGGTGCATCATAGCCGTTCGCCCCGTGCCACGGCCGTTCACGTAATGGAGACCCCATGGCTAGAAAAATGGAGCTTTTCCTGGCTCCCCTTATAACCGCGCCACCCACTCAACCACACCACCGCTGAGCCAAATTATTAGTCTTTCCTGCACTTCTGGAGGAAACGCCAGCTCTTGCACAATTTTTATCGCTACTTGCTTTCCTCATTACCACTGAAAATTATAAAGCTCCGACGAGAGTATTGCCGCTGGACGACGACTTCTACTCGACCGGATCCGCG
This sequence comes from Uropetala carovei, assembly GCA_036926305.1. Lineage (NCBI taxonomy): Eukaryota > Metazoa > Arthropoda > Insecta > Odonata > Petaluridae > Uropetala > Uropetala carovei. The sequence goes on from JAXCHB010000011.1 coordinate 27,106,699, forward strand.
GAAATCGTTGTCTCCTGTTAATCGCCGTATCCTCTTTGGCTCCGCCTCGGTTCCGCTCGCTCTGTTGGGAAACTATTTACGGATATCAATGATGAGGGCGCCATTAAGTAGAACGATCGTAATGAATGCACTCCAAGTTTCCATTGCATATCCCGTGCCAAAGCTTGGATACTTAGCCGTAGCACCGACGTTTTATTTTCCAATTTACCTCCAAGCCCTTCATATATAGGTCAGAAATCATGTTAACCGAATAGAAAGCTCATAGAAATCACGTATATTGTTGAGCAGTCGCGGACTGATTGATGTGAGAGTCATCTGCAAAATAACCAACAATTTACAGATGATGATGCATTCATCTACCATCATCAAGTACACAATCATAGCAATTTGAAGTAGTTAAGCTATCACAAAATATACTGAGGCGTACAGCAAAATATTTTATTTTTCTTACTGAATAATAACGAACCACATCTCTATAGATAAACAGATATTAAACCCTCTATTATTACGCATACGGCTGAAGTTAGTGAAGGAGAGTCAAGTATTTTTCTCACACTTCATAGCAACTAAAGAAATTCCTTTAGTTACGACCTCTGGAAAAATTAAAACAATAAATAATATAATTTTTTCAGTAATTAGTTTCGAGATTATAGTATCAGATTTGATTCCGAAACGAATATGTCATCTTTACTAACCACTTTCATTTTCAATTATATTTTATTAATAAATTAATAAAAAATATCAACGCGTAAGGAGTTTTCTCCCGACAATTCAACTAATATTTTGTAACAACTCTTGCTCAAACTATTTTGCACCTGGTTTTGAACTATGGCTCAAACTGGTATTGAAGTTATGATTAAGTTTATTTTTCCATATCACTAAATATGTAGTTATTTTATAAATTTTTCAATAAAATAATCGCATACTCCAGAGGGTAGTAGCGGTAAATCAACATTAAATGTTATTCAAATTCTAATTTAAAATTTATATTTAAAAATTTCCTGGGCAATAAATCATTGGTAGTAATTTCGCCCTAACTGCTGAAACAAAAATATATCACTAAACTTGCGTGATGTCAGAAAAAACTTTCTTCTATAGATTTTTGCAAATGTACAAAAACTTAGGTAATTTTTTGTCTTAAAAAGAATACCGTTGACTTTTAACCGACGCATGGGGATATAGTGAAAAGAATAATATATAACCTGTTTTTTTTATTGAAAACTGGTAACTATGTAAGGAATTAGCTATAAACCTAATCCAAGAAAATCCAATCCAAGCTGCTGCCGTGTAAGAAACGCTCTAGCAGAGAATTTGACGAATTAGCATTCCTTCCGCATAAAAATGCATCAATGTATCTGATTATGTCAGCGATTTCCATCATATAGTTTATGTGGTGTCCTTGGGCACCCAGATTTAATAATTAAATGTGTAAAGACGAAAGCGAGACAACAAATTTTGATATTGGATATCAATTGCTCATTATACTCTAGCCCTACCTAAAATTGTCGTTTCGTAATAATTTTACAAGTTGAAATGCATGTGACGTGATTTCAATTGGATACCTGCTCCCGGACGTGAAGGATAAGGCTGTAGACATTGGGATCGTAGAGTGGCTTATAAAAGGGGTCGAACGCCGGAGGACCTAATAGAAACTTCCCTCCTGTTTCCGCAATACTCGATCCGTCCCGCTCCCTCCGAACCCGGAACCATCGACATTGAGTCCATAACCGGGGATCATATTTGGGCTTATATTTCTAACGTTCGTGATTTCAGAAGATCTCTCGACCGAAGATTATTTAGCAATTTCAGAATGAATGCGTCGCTTTCTATAAAGAAAAACGCCGAAAACAAAATGAAAACTCATACGCTGTAGGTTAGCACGTTACGTAAAGCTATAAAGAGCGCTTAATATAAAGATCCGTTTACATAAAGGATTTTCGTTAGGTTTCTGACACAATGCGCCAACTTATCAGGAAGGAATGTGTTAAATTAATGCCTTGACTTGAATTTTTTATTCATTATATAATTATCTCGTATTATTATATTATATCCTAGAAAAACTTATTTGAATATATTTCTTGTGGAGGGGCATAGAATTTTTCTGCCTCGTTTCTTTTAGAATAACTCGTCAAAGATCAATTACTGTTTCAAAATATCATACATCGAAAGAGGACTCTTTTTGCTTGTGTTTATACATAATTACACTATCTAGGTTTCATCTTGATATCCTTAGGTATCCGGTAAGGAAAGCTTACTTGATATCTTATCAAGGTGAAACCTAGGTCGCGTTTTTATTAAGTAAAGATTGATATTTTTCTCACTGTTTTCATCAAGTTTTAAAGATTTTTTAACAGATCCGTTCCAAGAAGTTGCGCCTAAAAGAAATTTTCTATCGTGAATTTTCTATTTTTCTGGATCGGTCTCCTCTTTATTTTTGTTGTGAAAGTTAAGGAATGTTGTGTTAGCGTCACATACGTGTTAAAGTGATTTTAATCGATTCCTCACACAAATTAGCAGTAAAGGTTTCGACGCTGAACTAGAAATAAGTAATCTAGAAAATTATATTTTAGAATGGGAATTAGAAATTGTTATTTTTAATTGCTTCAAAGATGATATGAGAGTCAAGAATGCTCAGAATGACGAGGTTGCCATTTTCTACAGTAGCCTCATTCATCGAGCGGAGTCAAAGGGAAGTTTTCGATCAAAAAATCATCTTTACGTCAGAAAATTCAGATTAAATATTTTCCAATATTATCGCGAAAAGACAACAGAAATAATAATTTGCAAAATTATATTTAATTTGATTTGTAAGCATTCTGGTTGATTTTCATGGAGGATCGCCCTATGTAAAAACCCTAAAACTATGCTGGCGAGAAGAATCTTGATCAAAAGGAAAGCAACCGCTCAAGCGAGTGGATTTTACATCCAAAATAGTGGGTCATCGCCCTCAACGCGACAACTCTCTAACGCACCTCGCTCTCCTTCATGAGCCTTAATTTTGCGCCACCGAGCGCCTCACTCAACCTCATGTCCTCTGTTCTCAAATCCTCTTGATTTTCTCCTCCCACCGCACTCTCCCAACGATACATTCATACATATCGAATCGCCATCTTCTGTAGGGCAGATTATAATTTTTTTCAAACTAAATGATTTTCTTTTACATTATACACCCTTCCCTTCATTGGACTACATCTATAGGGATAGGAGGTTAGAAGGGCTTGAGTTTTCCGTAGACCTTGATGGTCACACTGGCTGAATTATCTACTCCTGGTAGGGTCAAACGCGCCAGTAAGGTCAATAGTTAGGGAACAAAGTAAGAGTACTCCGAGCAGCGTCCGCAAGCAGTACCACTTCGTAATTACAAACCAACGATTGACCACAGCAAGAAGGAAAAAATTATACGAAAATAGGTAGACCATGAAATTTGACCTAGGAAAGTGGAATGGATGAGGACAGAAAAAGGTAAGGAACGTATTAAATATGCGATTTACGAAACATAATACGCGAAGAAATATATGGAAAGTCATGGGGGAAATACAAAGGCATCAATATCACTATATCTTCGTAATCTAAATAGTGTTTTGTGATCTACCATAGATTTCCGGGTCAGAAGCAGACGCTGATCACAAATTGGTGGTCATTGAAATCAAATAAAATCTGATGTGGCCAACACATGACTTTCTCCATATTTGGGTATAGATATTTAAAATAATACGAAGAGCATTATAAGGCGAAATTATCATTTCGTATCTTTAAAGAATACAGTCGTCCTTATTTCTGTAAATTATAGGTATTTTAATATGTTTACAGAATTCACCGCTACACGGTGGTGGCGCTGTATACTGGAAATTAAGAATAACTTATATATATATCTCCGAAATGGATGGTTCTACAAAAATTTGTTTCAAACAAAATATTATTTACAACTTTGACCATCACGAAGATTACCAATAACGACGTTTTTAAGTAGGTATTTGACGGAAACCGACAAAAAACCGATTATTTATAAATAATTCCTAAACAATAATTGCTATGGAAAATTGTTTGAAATAAAAGATATAGGAAATTATATTTTCTACATTTTTTGTACTGGTCAATGTATACAATAATGATGTATTATCGGAGAAATATCGCAAAACCCGAATCGGATTTCGAATAAACCTCGACTTCCGGTTAACCGGTATTGTCCAAAAACTAATCAGTTCTTTGTGCTCATGCTATAGTGTTATATACGAAGTTTGGTAACGATATGGCAAGTACTTTTTGAGTTACAGCGCCCACAATCACATACACATACACACATTCACACATACACACACAGACATCATTCCGAAAATAGTCTAAACGTGTTCTAGGGACCTCAAAACGTGTATTTCCGTTGAAATCTCAAAGTCGATTTTTTCCCTATACTACGTATGGAGAAAGTAAAAAGAATAAAGCGTCGAAATGGCGATATTATAAAAGGAACAGTTTGTTTACACATGCAGCTTAAGTTATTCTCAGGATTTTAAGGGAAGGATTAGATACTACGGCTAATAATTATATAGGTTTAAATCAGTTTGGGTTTCTGAGCGGATGAGAACAGATGGGGACTTTAATAGAAAGAAGCATTGTATAAAACCAGAATGGATTCGTTTGCTTAATGGAGTTTGAGAGAGTTTCATGGGCTAGACTAATACAAGTGTCGAGAAAAACAGGAGTAGACTGAAAGAAGAATTGGCGTTTAGTCAGACATATAATATACATATGAACCAGGTTGCGAAAGGAAGAGTAAGCTCCTTAAATGCCAATGAAAAGCTATTTTGTAATAAAATAAATTGATAGAAAACTGAGCCCTGAGATATACGTAAACGTGGAAAATCGAGTATAATTACCTGTTACTTAAAGTGGACGGAGAAAAGATAGAAGAGGTAGAATATTTTACTAATTTTGGTAGCATTTAATTACGCACTGATTTAAGAAGATGGCGCAAATCTCACAAATCGACAGAGTTGTTTATGATATTACATTTGGCTGGATGCAATACTGATATTAAAAGATATATACGAAATCATCATTCTTCATCATAAAACTTTTGTAAAGCTTTGAAAATCTTCATTTTGTGATATTACTATTTGTTAGTTTATCCATTAAATTCATTGGAGACTAACTAAATTATATTAATTTTCAATCAAGAGATTATCTCTACGAATGATAATATTTGTACAATGAAACAAAATGTTTATTATATATGTTTTTAATATTTGACTAAATGAATATCAGCATTGCCGAGAGTATTTGTACTGTATATGAATATTTTTATTATTTGCTCTTTACCCATCGCCTTAAACGCCGGCTTAATAAGTTAGTTTCGCTTCACCTGGAACGAACACATAAAATTCCTCTGTATACAAAATTTAATGGATTAGTTATATGATTATTGTGATTTTAAGATGCTCTCGTTATTGAAATTACAATTTCGATCAACTTAAAAAGAATTAAATAAAAACGGATCTTATGTAAACACCAACTAAAGTTAAGACAATTCTGGTAAATACAAGTATTCTACATATATTAGTTGATTTTAAAGAATAAAGATTTTTCTGATGATAAATTAAAGTAAATGATTTGCTTTTGTTTTTCCACGACTTCGCGCAGGAGCATATTAATTATCCGTATGGCCGGTATCATAACTACCAAATGAAACAGTGACATATGCTTGTCAATTTCCAGTCGGAAAAATACTACCTACGCGATTTGGGTTATGCAAAATAAATCCTTTGAACCATCAAAAAGCAAGAGAAATATTACATCTTAACGGATGTGTTATTCATATCATCGCGACAGAGATAAACATATTTAATTGCCGAATAATTTAAATTGAAAATTCAGCCGCTGTGTACACGATGAAGATAACTTGGGAGGAATAAGGGAAGAAAGAAAATGAATTCTTAATGTGGAGGATTAAAGACGGAGGGAGAGAAAGAGAGGATGGAAAATGAAAAGTGAAGGGATACGATAGAGATATAAAAGAAAAACGGTGACGAGGCTAGAGGATGACATTAACGAGTGGGAGCCACGGAGAGAGAATTAAGAGTGAAGCGAGAGAAAGATGAGAGAGAGAGAGAGAGCGAAACTTAGTTCGGAATAACTTTCGGATGAGAGCAGCGGGTAGGGAATGAAGATTAGGTTGGTGGGATGAGGCAAAGGGGTGTGGGAGTCGTGAATAGATTGTAGGATTAGGTGAGATTAGAGAAAGAGGGTAAAGAGAAGAGGTTAGAATCAGAATTAGTGGTGAAGTGTTGACGTGTGGTAGAGAAACTGAGAGATGTTAGGAATTGCGTGGAGGACGAGAAAGGGAAAATCAAGAAAGTAAAGAGGGATCGGAGGATCGTGATAGTGATTGAAGGATGAAGGGAGGCTAGAAAATGGAGATTGAAGGAAAAGGGGGGAGGGAAGGATCATGACATGGAGAAGAGATGTGAAAAACGTAGCGAGACAAAAGAAACGTCCGCGTTATTAAAACTGAAAGGCATTAAAATTGAAGGCGATGGACGCGCTCGACGACTATTAACGAATATTAAGTAGAAGGTGAATATTTCAAGAGTATAAATTAATCTTTAATGATGGTTACGTGGGTGTTGACGACAGAGAATTGATAGGGTTGGCGAAAAAAATGAGAATATAGATGGGGTAGGGAGGATCGATGGAACGGAAGAAAACAGGAAAGCTAGATAGTGTAAGTAAGTGAGAATAAATTCATCTCAAAGGGTGATTTACAAGACGGGAAATGTGAAAAGAGACGCCTTGATCACCAAAAGTGGATGTGTAAAGGATAAGGAAGTGAGGGAAGAATATTTAATTCCAGATTACAGGGAGTATATAAAGGATAGGAAGTATGTATGTTGTCATTTTGGATCCGTGTATTTAGGAGGGATGAAAAATATGTAAAAGGTCAAGAGGAGGTAGATATGAGAGAGAGAGAGATGGGAAATAGGGAGTGAGGTGAGATGGGAATCGGGATGGGAAGGGAAAGGTGGGATGAAAGCGATATGGAGAGGGAGGTGGGAAAATGAGGGAGAAATGGGAGATGTGGAAAGGGGTGCCCGTCAGTAACTATTACTCACAGCTTAAATGCGGGAATTCCGAGCTAACCTAAAAAAAAACACGCATACTTCGAGGTGCCAACCTCCAATTGTGTCGAATTTATTATTCAAACAATCTCATTCTCAAGCAAATCGCCAATTGATATAACTTTTGCGATCATAATGGAAATATAAACCCGCCATCCACGAATTTCGTTTCCGATGTTTTCGCAAAACACACCTCTCGCGGATATCGGGGGAGTTGTGTAATAGAATGCGCCGTAACTTTGTGGCAATCCATAATTGACACTTAGAAAATGAGACAAATTTTCAATGTAGGATCCATTGGAATTTATTGGGTGAGTGATCCGGTTTTGGCGTAGCACGTCAATATCAGGCTCGAAAAGGAGAGAGAGCGTAAAGAGGAAAAAGTTGACGAAGTGTAAGTGTCCGTGAAGCGAGATATATACCGGTGGATGGTAGAGGGAGTTGAATCACCAAAGAATATACTAAGTAAACTTTGCAGCCATAAAACCGTTCGCAACGGTCTCCATCTTCCAATGGAAATTCACGGATCGTTGATTGTAATATTCATTTTAAATAAATTAACTATCGGTGAATTAACCCTGAAGATATGAACGAGAGTGGGATTTTTTGTTAATAACCCCATGTACAGCTACAAAGGTTACCTAGCTCGTATACCGGATTCAAGCATCATACTGAACATGCACATTTATATCGTATTTGAAGAGGAATAAAATAATCGAAAGGAAGCCGATGCTTATACATAAAGAAAACGAGATAGACCGAATAAAGACGAAATCTTTGTGAGCGAAAATATTGTTAGAAACGAGTGAAATGATACGTCTATATTTTTTAAATTCAATTTTAAAACTGTTAGAGTGGAAATGAGACTTTGGAAATTGAAATCACATAAGGCCAAAGGAGATGAGTGTACTGATAAGAGAAGTTGAATAGCTAATTAGTTGAAATCTGTTTGCCTCCTGAAAAATATTTCAGAAGGAAAGAATTGATTCGCACGAGAAAAGTCGATCTCGTATTATGGATGAAAACAGATTTAAAAATAAGCACGTCAATATAAAAAATTAAAAAGTAAGTACTTAACTTAGGTATCTCCAACAGCCACAACAAGGTTATGAATCATTTTAAATAAATAAATAATTTTTTGTTTAACAGTTTTCGTGATTCCGGGCTTACACCATAGGCAACATCGCAGAAAAAGAAGTGCTGAGAAAAAGCAGCATTATAAGTAGCGAAACTTAGGAATATATTTATGTAATGTATTGTTATTATTAACAGTTAAAATAATAAAAGAAGAGCGGAAGGGGGAACGGATACCGGGAAGCAAACGCAATTTCCAAGAAGGGCTTCGGTACAAGTAGGGTTTTAACAGAGAATTATCGAGCTCGTCTTATGGCTGAAATAAAATCAAGAACAAGCACTTAAAAAATACTTATCTCAGGTATATCCAATATCCACAACAAAGGAATATAAAACAAGATGCGCATTTCGGCCACAAGGCAGCCGCCTTCAGGGGCAATCCAGCGAGAATAGATTCATTGACTCTGGAGACGGCTGCTTTGTAGCCGAAATGCGAATCTAGTTTTTTTTCGGGAATGTAGATATTTTGTCCCGATACTTCTGTGTTCATACCGATAGCCCAATACTTTTGGTATATCGATACTTAGACTGTATTATCGATTACGGTGAATGAAACTGTAGTTCGGGGCGAGGTGAACATACCTGACGTGTTTGCTATAAAACAGGTATTGGTCTCGTCCGGTAAAAATGCGTGGGTTTTAGATACCAGAACTTCTTCCTCCATTTTCTTTTGTTTAAAAGGTCAACATAAACTACGACAGGACAGAAAAAGTTTATACATTTACATTAAGAGCAACTTGCTTTTCGTTGTCTTGTACTTTGTTTTGTTTTGTAGGTCTCGTGAAATGAATAAGAAAAGAATTATTGAATTTTTATTTGTTCACAGAAAAAGCTTTTGTGATGTTGCCTCCAAGAATTTTTCTTTCAAGAAAATTGATTCTAAATCTACTTTTTGCAAACTACGCATTAAAAACTCTGGAAATTACGGACAAATATTCCAAAACATTCGTTTTATTTTCACTAAAATTTACCTTAATATAGTAACATTCTTATTTATTATACTTAGGGTGAGCAGGAATCCTCTTTTTAGATGAAATGTCCTCCATCTTAAATAAAAACTTTGCTCTCTCCCTTTTTAGGCGTTCCTTACCAGCGAAGCGATAGTAGTCGAACGCCTTATGGGCGCGTCTAGTCTGTCCATCCGTCTTCCGCGACTTTCATCATTTGGACCGCTCGACGGGTTTTAATTAAGTATGAGTGTTCCTTATACAAATTTGTCGCCGTATTATGATTTTGAACTGCATCCGTCAATTAGAACTTCCAATTAACATAAGCACTTAAATAAACCTATACCCGTATCTCATTAAATAAGTAATAAGTAACAAATAAGTACCATATTTCTCTCTCCACTGCACTTTCGAGTAAGTTGAGTGGTGTTACTTAAGCTGAGAAAGCTAAACAAGTTACCATTTAGATCGTACAATATCTCGTTTCAAATGTTAAATTTAAATAATTAACACCATTATGCAATGCAATCATTTTTCATATTTGGCTTATATTTTCTTCAAATATGAAGAATTTCTTCCAAGTCTACTGTTCTACCATACATAATATCTTCCAGATATTTTAAATTCATTCTCAAATCAATAATGCAAATTTTATAAGAATCTGCAAAATATTAAAATATTGAAGCACAAAGAGTGAGCATAAAGAACACTGCTTTGCTTGTTTGCAAACAAACACCTGTAGCAATTTAGGTGAAATTAAATTGGGAGCCAAATTTGCAATCAGCTAAGGGTAAGAGAAATAATGGATCGGAAAATACACCAGAAAATGGCAAAATACAGGAGATATCAGCTTAAAGCCGTTAACTGGTTATTTAAAAACGCTAAATTAAGCAAAATAATGTTATACGAAGCGTAGTTTCCTATATATGAAGCAATGTTAAAAATTAAAAGTTTCCGAAACCTTGAATCCAAAATCTAAGAACAGCAATTCTAAGTCTCCTCAATACTATTATTCACACCTGAGCATAACTGTAGCAGTTTAAACAAAATATATCCTATCAATAAAAATATTTTTAAATGCATAAAAGTTTTTATACTAAGATTACTCGCCAAATCTTCCGTTCTACACTGCTTACAAAGCTATCGCGATTTTTATTAGGGAAACTTGGAGGATTTTTATTTATGCTTTTCGATCCCTAATATGTATGTTTGCAATTGAATTCGAAGAAAAGACATCCTACCATTACCTAGAGCAGTGGTCGTCCAACTTTTTTGGATGTGGGCCAACTGATAGTTTTTGTAAAATGCGAGTGGTCGATTAAAAATTATGAATGAAAAGAAAAATCAAAACTTGATGTTTATATAAACTACATTTAGTTAAGGAATTACTCTTAAATTTTCAAAGCATAAACCTTTATGATCCTGTTTACCTTTGTGGATCGTCCAAATCGTGAACCCACGGGTCATAGTTGCCGACTACTGACCTAGAGAGAGCATTGGACTAAGTTTGGAGTCACTCGGTATATGCAAAAGTGTAGAATATTACTACGTCACAGCGCATGCATCGCACAGCTTTTAAAGATGATTGAGAAATCACGACCTGTTCAATTTCTCGAGATTCTGGTCGGTTTTGTTGTTTTCCTGATGTGTCAACCCTTACGTGTGAGTATTCTCCATTTTCGGCGCCGAACAGAACGACTTAAAGGCGGATTTGAGGCGAAGTTAAAATTATAATGGGAGTGTTTAGGAGTCAAAGTTAATGTGAAACGACACTATATGAGGTGACGTTACACTGGGGATCCACAGTATGTTATTAAAAACAGCAAGGAGAATGACATTATTTCTTCTTGTGAAGCCAGATTAATCTTCCACGCAGTTTGCCATCGCCTGAGTTATCTGTAAACGGATTACACAAATAAGTTGATTGATAAATTAAATCTTCGATGAAATACAAATATGTATATAAATCTTACTATATTATGGCACGCGCCAAAGAAACAACTTTGAATAAAATAAAAACGGTTCCTCTAAATTAAGTTTCGAATATTATTATATAATGCAATGTTCAGTTTAGTAAACACGACTAGCTAGTTTAAAAAAAATTCAATGTGGAGTGTTAATCGATTCGCTATAAAAACCTTGCTTGCTGTTAATTCGAAAAGGACATCGCTCTCATTTTTCACTACTTTTTAATACAGTGTAATATAGAAAGATTGGAATAATGTAATATCGTCAGCGTGCGATGGCAAAAGTCGTGTTTTCGCCACGATAGCTCCCATCTCCGAAACAGGAGAGAATGTTGACCCGACCGAAAAATAGGATGCTGACGAAGTGATTCACCGGAACGTAATCACAAGTTAATGCTGGCTGTAAATATTAGTCAAATTAAGGTGCGTCGTTCGTGTTTACCCATTTCATCACTTGCTATTTCACAAGAAAAAAATGTTCATATAGAATTTCCCTTACAAATTTTATTTTATTAGTAACGGCAATTCTGGTTACGCAAAATCTAATGCCGCAATTTAGTCGCTCATTCATTGCATTTCATGCAGCCGTCCCTTGATTAATGCGCTTCAAGTATTTCGTTTGAAACTTTTACGTCCAGATATTCTAGCTTTACGAGATACGAGATGCTACTAAGAAAGCTGGTTTAAATATATTCTATATCTATAGCTTGCGATTTAAGTTTATTTTCAGTTTCTCTAGGGCTACAGCTGGCTCGCGAAATAAAGCTACAGCTTTCAAGGCCCTCTTGGTGATCCAGCAGATTTCTTAGCTGCCACGACAATCCTACGGCTCACCGATCATTGGACGATATATGTTTGAGCACTTTGCAGAGAATGCTTAAAAATATCGCTTGAAAGGACGAAAAAATCTTCACTCCGCTCCAGAAAACAGAAAATCTTTTGGCAGCTCGCTAAGAGGGAAGAGAACGGGGGATTGTTAGTGACGGGCATAGAGATTGGATGGGAGCGATTTCAGGGCGAGGAAAATGGAACGAGAGAGAGAGAGAGAGGAAAGGAAGAAGCAAAAAGGCGGCTGACAGAAAGACGGGTGTGGTCTTGTGGAAGGGATCGCAGATGTTGGGAGGTGTTTGCGTGGGAAACTAAGGCGAATGGGATGTAGGGAAGGATAGGGAAAGATGGCAATCCCAGACGCGGTAGAAAATGTGCCGCGCTAACGAGATTCACCGCCGGATCCCACTCGGATCGCTTTCAGTCATTTTTGATAAGCATTTACCTCGTTTTTTTGAGCGATCCTAAATAATGTAACTATATTTTCATGATCCATTTTCACGCTAAAATGTTATACTGCGCTTGTTTGTCGGTAATCATTAAATATATTTTTACAAGCTAGCGAGAAATATTAATGCTAAAATTAATAATCATAAATCGGTACTCACCTGTGAAATAGCAGCCTGGACCAAATTTGGGGGGAACATGTTCCTGAAAGTAAAATGGAAGTATTCAGTGAAGCTTTGCGTATCTGTGGATGTGGGAGACGTGCGTTCCCCATTCCGCGCTCTTACGAAACAAAAATCCTCACAAGTGGGAGAGAGCTTGTCGGAGAGTGAAGTTTGAGAGGAGAGGATTAATTCGGCGAATTAATCGATAGGAAAGTATGGATGGGAGTCTGCGAAATGGGAAAGTGAAGACGGCTGGCGAGGGGCAGCCGATCGCCGTTGTGACTCATTTTCTCGCCGGTTACACTTTTATTTGGAAGCGAAAGAGCGACAACCGGAGACGCGTCCGCGACGCAAAGATCCTGGCGCTACGCCCGATCTTTTCATTGAGGACCGCCGCTGATTTACGAAACTCGGCAACTAATGCCAATGAATAGCAGACCCAAGTGCCGTTCTATTAGCACCCTCAGAATGAAAGTGAATGTCGCGACCTGGCCAGTGAAGGAGGAGAGATATTGTAGGAGAAGAGGTGTGTGAGAGGTGATGCTTTTGGGAGGGGCGAAGGTGTGGTTGCGAGGAGTGTTGTGCGGGGAGGGTGCGGGGAATGTGTGGATAGGGGGGAGAGAGAGAGAGGAGAGGATGGAGGGATGATAGGGTGAACCAACATGTTATGCCAAATCTTAGCTAGGGAGATAAGAGGAATTATGCTCATCCTCAAGCGCGTTCGAAATATTTCGAGTATTTTTGCCAAGGTTCTAGCAAATTACTAGCGAAAACTTTCCGGTTAATAATATTCTTTTTAAACAGCATGAATCAATGTTGATTTTCATTTTTGAATCGCCACAATATGACTAAGCTGTGCATTTATGAAAGTTTTCAGGGGAAATCAAACCATTAATAAGTTTAATACTCAATGTACGATTCATCACATTTTAATACTATATATTCCGTTTTTATCTAATGTAAATTTAAAAAGTTATGTAAAGTCATAAAAAGATTTAGTTTATTAGGAAGCTATCGAATTATCAACTACCAAAGGAATTGCATCGTAGTATTATTTTCTAAATCGCGACAAACATTATAACTCGGGAATGTTGACAAACAGTGATAAAATTTTTTAAAAGGTTTGGATTAATTCTCTATTTAATATGGAAGACATAAAGAAATCTAGGCGTTTCTCTAAAAATATAGATAAAGAAATTATTTCAGCGATTATGCAATACGTGCGGTCTGAAATTAAGTCGCTTTAATTGTGGTATGGCTGTAAAGCAAGAATTCTAGTTTTAATATGGCGGATAAATGAAGTTCAACAGTTACTATCATTTTTTATTTGTAGCAATGAGTTTTGATACGTATTTTAAATTCTGAATAAGATATAGAGTTTACTCATTTTTAAATGTACATGCTGTTAATTGTAAAACTAACACCATCATAATCATCATTAACATAGCAAAATTAATTTCATAAGTTTAAGTAATAATATAATAATCGTTACCCATAATTTTGCAGGTTCCAATAATACTTTATGATTCATGATAAAATGCAGCAGCTGACATTAATCTGCATTTAAGCTGTTGAATAGAGGCCACATTATAAAGATGTTTCCAACCTATTGACTGCGAGCATCTCTGTGCTTTCGAATAACATGACTTTTACGGCGATTAAAATCGCTTAGCAACAGGAATTTCATTTTTTGTTTTCTTTCGTAATGTATTGAACGCGTTAGTTATGAACATGAAGTTAATTTTTATTCTTAAGTTTTGCAAGGATTTAGAGTAATGACCGCTTAATAGTATAGAAAATAATTTGGTTTTCATTACACCCAAAAGACTTGGAAAGCGTGCTTATAGAGCATGGGAGAGGTAACTTTCCAGGTCACGACACCATTTCATTCGTTCATTTGGCTGCTCCCCATTCTAGGTTTATTCCAAAATTCACTTCAGTTCTGTCGTAAAAAAGCTTTTTCTACTATTACTAAAAAGAAAAATGTGAACAACTTTTTTATTTAATAAGAATTATCGTAATAATTAATAATGTTACCAAAAAACAACATTAAGGGTAACGGAAACGAATACATGCAAAACAGTTTTTGTTTTAGTCGGCGACCTCCTGTAGCAACCATCGTGACCCCTTAAGAGGTTGCAACTACGGTTGCCAACTTTTAGATCATCATGAACCGGAGAAGTTGTTATGGGTTGCCTACTTTAAGATATTCATCAACCGGAGTTTGCTTGAAACCTGGATACTTTCGAAGAAACCCAAGATGAATTAAATGTAACGATAAATATATTCAATATTCTGAAAGGCACTCATGATTTTTGGACATATGATTAAAAATCGTTGTTCATTTTTTTTAAAATTCGCTAAATAACGAAATTGTAAGAGCATCATCAATTTCGGTTTTTTGTATAAAACAAAATACAATGGAAATTAAAGTGGTGGACTATCTTAATTCGAATAACATATTTTTAAAACGCAAAAAAAGTGATAAAAAGGGCTTTCCGCTGCAATCGAAACTGAACTGGAGATTTGTGCTACTCACCCGGAGACCGGAGATTATGGCGATGACACGGAGATCTCCGGCCCGAAAGCCGGAGGTTGGCAACCCTAGTTGCAACCCACAGTTTTCCCACCCGTTATAGAGGAACGGAACACTAAAAAAAGATCCGCAGAGAAGGGAATCGAGGCGATCTTTCTCTTACCTGACCAAGTCCATCAACGTGTCCATGGTCGTGACGTTGCGACTGCTCCCCTGGGCGGCGATGGTACTGGAGTCTCCTCGGCCAGGATGGATGGATATGACGAGGATGATGCCCTGAACGATGGCCATCACCGTGGTGACCAGGTAATAAGTTACGGCACGGATGCCAATTTTACCAGAGAGCTTGAGGTCCAACGAACCAATGGCGGATATCAATGATGACATGATGAGAGGAAGAATGAGAGACTTGAGCATACGCAAAAACAGCTCTCCGACGTACTGGACGTACATGACCTCGCGAGGTTTCCACGCCCCATGACGCACTTTTCGTAATATGACTCCAAGAGCAACGCCGGCAAACACACCAAGTATGGTAGCGAATGTTAAGGCGTTATCTTTAAGAAACTGCTTAACGCGCTCCCTTCCCGGCCTAGCCATCTTGCTGCCGCTCCTCCGTTCACCTCTTTCTGAAACGTCTTTAGGTTCGCCGAGTTTCGGAATGTGATCAGTGGTGCGAGAGACGACGGTCGCCTCCTCCGGTTCCAAAAACCTGCAGGGGAAGTAAAATAAACGTCCAAGGTTAGCCAAGAAGAAAATGATAACTTTTACTTAGTGATGATACTATTAGATGGTTTTCGAAACGAAATATATTAATGTTACCTTTATATTATGAGTAAAACGAAATATTTTAATGTTACCTTTATATATTATGAGTAATTTTAAAGTATAAAGCGAGAAAAACGTAAGGTGAGTCGAATTTTTATAACTTGACCCTTGGATGATAATATCGGTAAAGGAACTCGGAAGAGTTTAATGATATGGCCAGTTTTATTAGAAAGGTCATTTTGTCATGATGACATGGTAGGATGATCTAAAAGAGAAAAAAATAGCGGATAATGAAATGTATTCAAGCGAAAAAAATTTCATTCGTGAAACTCTGTTGCTTTTCTAGAGTTAGTTCATGAGCTTACGAGTAAACAGGCCATTCATTCTTACATGCTAAATTTATAGTTTATCAGTAACTAACATTTTATTTCGTATTTGGCAATTTTTATATCAATTAACCCAAAAAATATGTATTTTTTTTAGCTTTATGGAGTGAAGACGAAAGTTTCTTTGTTCTATCCATCTGGTGACGCTCATTATGTTATTACTACCATCAAAATAAGAACAGTTTTTTCATGTAACGCCCATTATTTAAACAAAAAATGCTGTATAGGCATTGGAAGCCAACAAATTAACCCTATAAATTTATATGCAATAAAATCATCGATCCATATAGGCAGGACACGTAGTTTGAATGGTAAATAAGGTGCCTGAGGGAAATAAGGCTCAGCAGGAAATAAGGCCAGTATTCAACATGGCCAAGAAGTTGGGCATTTTGTAGATAGGTGTAATCACCTAAAAAATACTCTTCACTATCGGCAGCACTGCGAAATTGATCACTCCATTTCTTGTGTTTTGGTGAGCACATGGACCTGTTGTTAGTGTTTTTCAGTCTTCTTATAATATTTAACCTTAAGATGAGTGCTTTTCTTGTTAATTTGCATTAATGTTTTAAGTGGTCATATCATATACCTACTTCAATACCATAACTCAGAAGTTCTGATTAAAACAGGTGATTTTTATTTCTGTTTACATCGTGGCTCATAATAACCTCTAATACTGAGTTGTAGACATACAGGAAATAAATCCCATACTGCGGGCCTTTATACCTGTAATGTAGCTTTTTCCTTTTTCTTTTCTAAGGTATGATAAAGTATTGTAATCGCGAGAGAGAAAACTAATAAAGGAAAGATTTTCCGAAATCCTTACAAAATTTTGGGGGAATTGAATGAACATGTCAAATATAGCACCGGGATTTTTTCAATTGACAAGGATTCCATACCTTAGGAATCATACATTTATAGCACTGTGACCGACCCGGATGAAGGATTTGATTATGACCGTTCTCTGTCAGAACGATTAGAGAGAATAAGTGTTAAGAGCAAAGACAGTGCTGTAAAGAAAATAAACGGTTTTCCACAAGTCTTCCCTTCATCACAAATCACCTTTCTCTGCAGTATTGTCGAACTCAATTATTAAGCGAAAGACTTCTGGAGCAGCACGAAAAAATTACTGAATTATAAATCACAGTACTAGAAAAGGAACTCATTGAAGAAGCTGGCAAGAAATTAAAGCCATGTGATATAGAGGAAAATGACAAATCATCAACCTCAAGAATCAGCAGTGACCTTATTCAAGATTCTAGGGAATGTGCTATTTGTGGTGAGGATGACATCAAAGACATGCGTACTTGTATCAACTGTGGCTTCTGGGTGCACGAAGAGTATGTGTGACTCAGTTCAGAGGCCACAGAAAACTTTACTTGTATGGACTGCAGTTCTGAATAGAGTGGGCCTTTTTACTTGCACACACAAGAAATAAGGCTCATTGTCACAGTTTCGTTTTTTATTATACATGGTCATTTCAGTGCATTTCATTTTGTTGTGTGTTGTATGTTTAAAAAGATCGATGTTTATTTTTATGGTTATTAGGAGGTTTCTCCATTCATCATCAATGTTCATCGTTTAATTTTTCTTAATAGAATTTCTTTCAATTCTTCTTAATTTGTGACTTATTAACAAAAGTTCCTTATGTGAGCCGTATTACACTCAGGTGCCTTAAAAGAAAAACCATATTGGTACAATTTAGGAATTACGAATAATAATTTGCCAAATTACGAAAAAATATTTCATATTTATGGGTCACCGAACTATCCAACAAAAATATAGCATTTTAGAGAACTATTTCAGATAACACCTCAAATGGATTTGCAAAATGAGAGGGAAGATTTACAACAAGTCGAAGTAGAAAATGATTCCAAATTCGTATTTAGCAAAGAAATCTTTAAAATGATTATGATTAAATGAATGAAATCTAATCCTATATTAATATTGGAATGGATGCTACCGTTTACGGTCAAAACTAGGCGAATCCCACTTTACGAAACATCATTGATTGGAAACGTCTCCTCAACAACCACTAATGAGTGTTTCATTAAGGAGATACTTTGTATCAGTTGATTTCTTATGTAAAAGAAATGTTCTAATTGGTCAACGTGAACCAAAATAGATTCAAATCACCTATGGCTTGATGATACTGTAACGTAGCGAAACCTGTTGTGATAATTCAACAAACAAGTGGTTCTACAATACTATTTTAATTTTAATTATAAAAATATATAAATTATAAATATATAAATTCGCGACAACTTTTAGTGTAGATTTACCAAATGTCACAAAAATTGGTTTTGCGATTTATGATAATCAAAAAAACAAAATTTTACATTAATATTTACTTCCAGTATTTGTATTCTGACCCTTAAATAAATTCGAAACACAAGTTCATATAAAATATAACTCCATTTAACTACTACATTTGTGAACAAAATAATAAAAACTCTTAAAAATATTTGATCATTTGTAGAGTTTTAAAATTTTATACTTTAATCGACTATTTCACTGGCCTCATTTTAATAGGTCATTTTGAAACTTGACATTTAATACTGAGCCAAACGAAAACAGCAATCTTTTCTTATAACCGTAAAAGTTATATTTTCATCGCTTAGCACAACTTCAAAATAATTAAACATTTTTCGAGAAATTTTATAGCAAATCTTGGGGTAATTCATTGTATCTTGAGGGGTTTTTCCTAGAACCAATTCCATAAAGACAAAATTGTTCATAATACAAGCTTTAAAATTAAATAAATAAGGAAAAATGGTCTGAAACAGGGGTGACCCAAATCGTACGCAGGCCAAAAACGAAAAAATTACACTTGAAAAGGACTAAAAACATTTTAAAATCTTTAAATTAAAAAAAATTCTTCGACAAATAATTAGAATAAGAAAAGTGAAAGGGCCGCATAAAAGGAACAAGCGGGCCGCGAGTTTGACACTCCTGGTCTAGAATTTTTTGTTATTATTTTGTTTTCTCTAAAATTACGGGAAATAATAGTTAACGAACACGTGCATGTATTTTTATTTATGCTTTGTTCTTCTCCAGCGATTATGCAAATAACAGCTGGCTCGAGGTGCGGGCGAGACGGAAGGCTTCCCGGGGCGCTACCTGATCATCTATCTATACACTACTTGCAAGTGAACAATACCATTGATACCGCGGAACAGGCTGGAATCTCAATGGAATTCATTTTATTCTTTTATTATGACTAATATTTACCGATAATTGAATAAATTAACATGTACTGTTCAAATATCTCAACAAATGTTTACGGAAGGCGGTGTTGGAGTGGTTTATGGCTCGTGGCGCCAAAATACCTCTGGTCGCTCCTGGCTAATAATGTCATCAATATCGGTCCAAGGCTGACATAGCTAACATTTACAAAACCCAAATAAACCCATTTTTATCAATTATCATTCCAGAAAGCGGCCGTGTATAATATAAGCATACACTACTCCACTACCTACCCAATCCGCTTTCTTAAATATCTCGGCGTTTATAAGGCTTATTCGCCTCAGTCTTTTTATAAGAAAGAATTTTCCCCCAACCTTTATGCGTCTATTGAGAATATACGGTTTTTCAATCCGTCATCGTAATATCTGAGTCATTCGGCAAATTTGCAATTATTATAAACTAATTTCAAATTAGTAGTTGAATTTCTTGGAAAACGAGATTTTTCGTATCCCGTGGTTTGGTCGATAAACGCTTTATGAACAAAGGAGTGATTATGAACGAATTCCATTGCGACAGTCTAACAGATTTTCGCGCCAACGAGTAGAATTGTTCTAGTAAATGCGACGGAAATAGTTTAAATAAAAGTAATTACTCGTATCCTTATAAAACATCTTAGAAATCATTAATGTACTAAACTCTTATTAAATTTCAAACAGTTCGTGCTGAAACTGATTTTACTTTATAAATTACCATTTATATCAGTGATATAAATACTAATACAAGCCACGTATTTATATTAAACATGGAAGCTTTATTTTTCGCACAAATACATACATTTTTATATTAAAAATCAGTATTTCCACAGCCATAATATTAGAGAAATTAGCGTCAATGTCCACTTGAACCTCTTTCTACATGCTCACCGTGCCAATTTCATTCAAACATCTCAGTCAATGAAAGTACAACGACACTCGCTTGACCATGAGACCGCTTATTCAAATGTCATCCTGGGCGACGGCGTTTATATTTCAGCATTAACCTCGCGGGTAACCAAGATTGGCATCTAGTGCCCAGAGACACCAATGCAAGACCAGGACTTTATTGGGACTGATTTACCCTCTAAGCCTTATTGGAGAAAAGTGTATCTTCCATTCCAAACCAAAGTCTCACCCTTTTCCCGATGTTAACGTCATACTGTCACTTGAAAATGGAGCAAGTGAAAATTTCCAAAATGTTTTCTTCTAAAATGTATTTTATCCGAGTACATTATCATTTATTTTAACTGATTTTCGTGCTATTTATAATACTGAGGGTTCATTATTTTTCGAAGATGCATTTTTATTAACAGAGAAGGAGTCTAAGAATAATAAACATATTTTCTGAAATTTTCAAATCGATTCCGCATAATGTGAGAAGTTTAGATACATTATTCCATGTTCATCAACAACATTCTTGTTAGAAAAATTTCATTTAGTCCTCGCTCGCTTTAAACAAGGGATTCATTCCTAGTAAATGACGCTTGGATCGAAATCGTTTGAACAAATGGTTTTTTAATATAGTGCGAGTGAAGATACGTTCCAAACTCTGGCATACACTTAAGTCTCCACAAAGATTGCTCACTATCTGACATATCAAGCACAAATAGTGCGTTAATCTATTATAATAATACCCAGGTTTTGTCGTTCCGTGAAATGCGAGCGCACCCTTCCCTTACTCTGTATGCCTACGCCAAAGAACATACTTGCAGCACATTTTTATTTGAATATTAAAATAAGTTATAATGAAATTAGGAACTCGGGAATTGGACATAAGTGCGGCCACAAAAATGAAATTTGTATTTGTAGTTGGGAAAAAAATCGCATCCCTGGGTGTTCTTTTGTTGGAAATGTACACGGTCGCATCGAGAATTGGTACTTACGATTTATAATAAAGGGTGGGTTGGAGACTACGGCGAATTAGTTATTTCAAAAAAACAAGAAAATCCTTAACCGTAACAAGGTAAATGTCTAGAGCCACAAGCAACCAAAATAATAATAATATATATATATATATATATATAACTACTTACAGGTTTACCTTGTTACGGTTAAGGAGCTTCTTGTTTTTTGAAATACTTACGATTTGGCAGGTTTGGGAGCAACCCTACATAATTAACATAGCGAACACACGGTCGTCAAGGCGAATGAATTAACTATTAATGTATTGTTATTTTATTTTTTCATTATTTCCCGATCTGAAGGATAAGATATCAGGATACAAACTATAAATCGTATACTTTTCTCGATGAATTTCTTATTTTGCCGGTATTTCATTTTCACTAGTCTTTAGTCGATCCTTAGCGTCTGAAATGACATGATGTGGTAATTTGGTTCCGGTGAGAATTTTTAAATTAAGCGCCTACCTTTTTCTCGCCAAATCGCTTAATTTTAAGTCCACCGTTAATACCGAATTTTTTGTGCTAATAACAAATCGCTTAAAGTGACGTCTTGTAAAGTGAGGAAGTACTGTATTTTTGTGGAAGAACTTGCATATTATCTGAAATAATCTTCATATGCCATTCACTGAAATTTTTCATTAAAAAGGACATTTTCTCATCAAATTCTACTAATACGGACTGTTATTTCGACCAACTCCAGAATCTTTCGAAATTAAAATCAGTTAAAATTTGATTTTGCAAACAGACTACCGTCAAAATAGGCATAGTTCATCATTGTAAGAGTCAGCAATTCGTAAATTAATACTGATGAAGACCCCTTTGTTATTAGCATGCAAAAGTAGTTAGTCATCACAGTTCAATGGACACAAGGGTTTCTTCGAAATTGAGATACGTCTCGTAATTGCTGAACGCATAATTTGGTCGGGATAATGCATAACTAATTCGTCTTAATGGCGCGTTTCTTGTCTGCCGAAGTCATCCATATCATCTATTCAACCCCACAACGAATTCATTGATTTTCCTTGGTCTTTCATCGTCTAAGATAAAGCATGTTTCCTCGAAGTCTAAGCTCTCCCATATAGAGCGTAACTCCATTTTCCCTGTATCTTATCCCCTGTCAACAGCGGCAGCGCCACGTAACGCAAACTCTTTCGCGGTAGTCGAGTCACACGATAAGACATCCGTCTTCAAAGCTAATTTTCGACGAGTAAAATCACTCGGATAAAAAAATTTCTCTAATATCAACCCACAGTATTTCTAACCCTAGCGGAGAAAATAAACGCCGCTCTCCGAGAGTCGATTGCAGTTCATTCAAGCCGAAAGCATCGGAGTTCGCACAGTGTTTAAAAAAGATTTCGCGGTCGAGAGGGAGCAATTTAACGCCGTGGACCGTTTCGACGAAGTGAGAGAGAGAGAGAGAGTGGGTAACGCGACACGATAGAGAGCGAGAGTGTGGCACGCGTGCGTGCGTGCGACAAGTAGAGAGGTTTTGAATCTCGCATCGCTTGGGCCTAAAGAGGGCAACGCAGTGCATCGGAAGGCTCGACACGCGGCAAGGATGCCAGTCGCAGCCGACACAGCTTCGAGTGAGAGGGAGAGAGAGGGAGAGGGAGGGAGGGAGGGAGGGAGGGAGGGAGAGAGAGAGAGAGAGAGAGAGAGAGAGAGAGAGAGAGAGAGAGAGAGAGAGGGAGGGAGGGAGAGAGAGAGAGAAAGAGAGAGAGGGAGGGAGGGAGAGAGAGAGAGGGAGGGAGAGAGAGAGAGAGGGAGGGAGAGAGAGAGAGGGAGGGAGGGAGAGAGGGAGGGAGGGGGGGAGAGGGGGGAAAGAGGGGAAGGACGAGGAGACGCATAGCCGTGGGCCGTTGCGTAACAAATGGTAGCGGGAGGTTTCACACTTTGACGAGTTGACCTCGGGTCCGCGACAGCCACTCGCGCTCCCTTCTTTCCACGCAACGAGACGCGCTTTTTTTTTACGAGCCGCTCGCATCCAAACGCACGCGCATTCCCCTCGCACGGCCAAAACCTTTCATTTCTCGCGTTTTGAGTTCGAGGGCGCGGCGGACGAAACGAGCGGTTCCTTAATACGGCGATCCTTATTTAGCACGGCTCGTAACGCTGGATAACCGCGCAAGATTCCCGAGGAAAATGTGAGAATTAGAAGATTATTTGCGGAAATACGTTTTTTTTTTAAAACAGACTGGGTGGGAAATTCTACTTTAGGAAAACGGTTTTACTTTAGTATATATTGTCTTTTACTGATAGTTTACGAAAATTCTGCGAAGAAGATTTCTTTCTTATTGTTGTTTATCTCCCACTTGGGGCGCGAGACAATTTTTGAAAAGGACAAACGGTTCCGTCTCGGAGCAAATGCTGAGCGACAATTCCATTACGTTTTTTTCTTTAGGGGCGAAAGCTTTCTGGGTGGTGGCGGAGTTGGAATCTTGCGTATCTGGCTTCCTTCCCGCGCCGAGTATGTAAGCGTATACGAAACGCCTCTTCGGTCATGCACCTTGAGTCCGACGACACCTCTCCGTAATAACAGCCACGCTTATTTTTCGGTTGTATAAACATGCGCACGTGTGATTGTGCGCATGTATCCACGTTTGTGTGTACGCTTATACGTACGTACGTACATGCGTGTAGCTTACTAGCGTATTTAAAGTTAACCTTTTAAAAAAATAACGTCATATTCGGACGAAATGAAGGAGCACTTTTAGGACGATTCGAGCATCTTTGCAACTTTCAAAATTGTTGCCAACGGATCGTTGGCAGAGGACGTCGTTATGAACCGTAGTTTGGAGAGCAGTAAAAGAGCGCGTGCCACATCCCCCATTCTTTATACTCCGTCCTCTTTAAAGTGCGCTTTTATAAACTCTAACCTCGAACCCGCACTTTATATACACTAAATACCGTCCGAAGGTTTTAATACGAAGTTGATGGGCATGATAAATGATGCTGGTAATGATTTACTTCATTTTTATTTTTCATAAGAATGGGCCACATAACGCCAAGAGGGAAAGGTAAATGTATTTTAAAACTGTTGTTCACAGGATAACAAAAAGCAATATATGAGTCGAAAGTCGCGGATTAAGTGTATTTTATATGCGTGATAGAAATGTTACGTGGATGCTACTCGAAGAAGATCCATTAAATTTACTTACACATTTAAATTAAATTGCATTATGTCATCAATTCCAGTAATTTTAAAGCCATATTTTTGTACTAACCAAATGATTACTGTTATTTGAATATAAATTATAAACCATTTAGGTAAAGCTTCCTTTATGAGATTGGTTTAATAAAGCTGTTTTGATGATTAGTTGTTTCCTGATCGAGGTTCTGTGCACGTCAGTCACGAGCATGTAGATGAGTTGCGTTGATGAAACACTTCCCTCCGGATATTATATAGCTAATAATTTAAGATTCAATCGTTTCCCAGATTAAATGCCGACAAATGTCAATAATTGAGCGATACGAGAAAGGGATAAAAATTTGGTATAATCTATCGGAAACGTAATTTAGAAACGTCAAATTATGCGTGTCTACGTCGTCGATTCTCATGTACTGACACTCAAGCACGAAAAATAATAAATTGTTAATATTAAAAATTTATATTAAAGCGGACACCGAAAAGTTATCTCGGCCGTGAGGATGTGAGGTCTTTCATTTATGAGAAGCACTTATCTACAATTCGCTACTCGTAGGTTTTGTTTCTCCAGTCATTCAGTCATTACGTGATTCAACTGTGATTCCCGCAATTGCTGGCCTTTGTATTTCCGTGAATTTGGTATGCGAGGTCAGGGTGCTCGCTTCCTTCCAGAAAATTTAAAAAGCATAAAAGGTACAAGTAAGAAATTTTCCTTTTAAAATAAAAATTATAGCATAACGAGCAAATAAATAATATAAAAAGCGTGTAAATTAATTTACTGGGCCATTATTTAGCTTAATAAGTAGACATGAAGGCTACCTTACAATTCTATCGATGAATATCTAAAACGTACAATCCCAACCAGATAATCCGAACATGGTAATATTTAACAATTGATAATGAAGCCGCTTTACAAAATTCTTAATATCATTTCGGCCCTGCATCAAGTCAATAAACTTCTACTATTGCTCAATGGTGCCTTTTGCCCGAATCACCGGAAAATTTTACTTTTCATTAATATTCTGCGTTTCCCAGCGAAGTAATGGGAAACTTCCGAGGAAAGGTCTCGTAAATCAGGCGAAACTAGATGCGTTTGAAAACACGATAGTCACAAACAAATTGTGCGGGATAATGATGAAAGCGAAAAAATACGCGAAATCGTATGTGCGAGGCTCATTCTACGCTAGCAAACTATTCGTTTCCTATCCAACCACGTTCAGTCTCTTCAACCCGATTGGAACGGTTCATTCCCCGGAGAGGGCGTAGGGAAATTATGAAGCCTAGACAGGATGTGATGGGGAAACCTCCTCCCTCTCTCTCTCTCTCTCTCCTCCTTTCCTCTCTTTCTTTCACTCTGTCCTGGGCATCTCTCCCTCTCTCTCATCCTACACCCTTCCCCTCCCCTCCCCTCAACCCCTCTTCCTATCCTTAAACCACAACCTCCTTTCTTGCCGCTCACTATCGCTATAGAGTGCGTCGCCCCAACAGCAATAATTCGCTAAGAAAGGACTCAAATGTTGCCCAAGAAAGCCATTTGTAATGATCTTATAAGTGATATAATAAAAGTCCATTTAATCATTTCATACAATGCGTTTTATGCATTTTCACGTCTGAGGATTCTTTTACGTTTCTCCTTAACTTTAGCAGCAATCAGAAAAGAATTTTCTGACATATGATGCACTAATATATATGGAAATCCATTGATCTGTCATAATGATAAGTTTTAGTTGATGATTATTGCAAATTAAATTCTATTATAATACAAATAATTTATAAAAGCACGAAACAATAGCTACATAATTATACTCTTAAAAAGGCACTTTTTGCGCGAATACATTATCCAAAATAACTTTGAGATTAAAATTTCCAACTAGAAAAGAGCAATTCTTTGCACGTGAATATAATAAATTATTTTTTTTGCGTTATCACTATTTGGAAGATAAAACGATATAAATGTAACAATTTAAATTGGCGGTGTCTTGGAAATGTTTCTTGTGAAACTAAATTTCTATGCAATTGAAGAATCAGATATTCGTATAATAATCATCAAAACACTATCAAGCAGCACAGATTGAATATTCAGTTTAACTCCAGTACCAAAAGTACAAAAATGGCAATTGAAACTTTAGTATTCTACTGAACTAAAGTTATTATATCATAGAACTCCAGCGTTATCTGAGTTTTGAATAAGTAATTAAAATAATATCAATGATTGGAATCGGTTTGGATTCCTTTTAATTATGGCTATAACGCAATCTCAGTTTCATTAACCAGGGAAAAGTATTTTAAAACATTATCTGAAAAACTTATCCAAATAGCGAAAATGTTACGGGATATATCTCAGAAATAGCTCGAGTTTATCCAAACTATATTCGTAACATTTATGATCACTCTCTAACTCCTTCCTCCGCTCCACTATTCCTCAGATTCCTTCGCTATAGCATCTTATGATAACTTATAAAATATATGAATGTAATGTATTCTTCAGGAGTAAGTCAAAATCTTTTATATGAATTTAAATTAACTGCTATGATATATCATAGTCCACTCCTCTCGTATTGAAAGCACACTACGTTTTTGAGTTGTAAAGGGTTTTACAGGTTAATCATCCATGTTAATGTAGTACTTAACTATTCGTAAAATTTACGATTAATTGAGGTAAGAATGGCTATATTATAATTTAAATTACACTAAAGCTATTACCTAGTATAATTACGAATTTTACCACAAAAGTTGTTTGTGCAACTACAAAACAATGACGTTTGCTAGGATCGATCTAAACATTTATTCTCGTCAAATTTTTATATTTATACGGCAATTCCTAGAGAAACTGCATCTTTGGAATTTCTCTAGCATCGAAAATAAGATTTAGAAAACAGAGTAAATAACGAATATTAGAGCGTATCGTAACTTTGAACGTAAAATATCATTTGAAATATTACGTAAAAGAGGTGAATTTATGATTGTTAGCGCAACATTCCAATTTATTATATAAGTGGCTACACAATATTCTTCCCTAAATCCCGATTTCTTTAATAAATCCGCGAGTAACTGATCCATATGGAGGCACAACGTCGATTAAACGACCGGGTTTTCCTATAAAGATAACGGAAGATTTTCACTAGTTTTCCTTTTAAATATTGCATAACTTTTATGTCGCACATTTCCTTAAGTCGTCTCACGCACCATTCAAAACGCGTAGAATTTTCCGGTAAAAATAGGCAAAAGAAAACGCGCATAACGAAGTAGCAGTAGTAGTAATTAGGTTTTTAGGTGCGTCAACAGCTAAGGTTACTTTGCACCGTCAAATTTCTCTTAGAGAAAATCAACATACATCACAACATCCATGCCCGAAGCGGGATTCGAACCCGCGACCTTTGGGTTAGAAGTCTAACCCGGCCGGCCCGCGTAACGAATGAAAAGTTGGAATCGCTACGAGATGAGTCCGTGTGAAGCGTTCATTTCTCCCAACTCCTAGAAACGAATAGGTTATAAGGTCTACGAGAAGAGGTCAATCGCTCCCGAGCAAGTGTGTCTGTGGTCCAAATATGAGAGAGGGAGGAAGGGAGAGAGGGAGAGAGAGAGCTCAGGAAATGGCCCAGTAAAAGTGCTCGATTCATCTCCCTCGCCAGAAATCTCAACACTGGTTTTGAGCGGAGGCGATCAATGATTCATTCGTGAGTGGTGTGGGGGAGTTGCTACGCAACGACTCTTTTGCTGCGTTCCATTCTCACACACACCCCCCCCTCCCCACAGATTCTGGGACTAAAAGGGGTGGGAGAGCCCGGGGGGAGCAAGATGAGCCACCCCCAAAGAGATGGAGGATGGGAAGAGGGGGCGAGGGGGGGGGGGGGGGGGGGGCATGTTGCAGCGGCCACAGGCGCCGAGGGGCGGAGGAGGAGGGAGGGTATTGTCCCTTAAGCAGCCCAAATTGGCAGCGGCGGAGCGAGAATTTCGCTCTTTCGTTGAATTCCCGCGCATTTTTATTCCCAAACAAAAGAATCTCGGGTGGATTAAGAGACGCTAATGAGTTGATCTCCTCAGTAAGAAAAATATTAGTAACCCTGAAGTAAAAGTTCGAGTGATTTATAACGGCGTATATGTACACAAATGTTTGAATTTGGCGCGAAATTCGGGAAAAAACAGGATCTGAGACTATCTACACGGATAAAACACATGAATTTACAGAACAACTAATTACGTGGGACACAGTGGCCAGAAAAAAATGTTGCAATAATAACTTTTGTAAAATCGTCAAAGAAAAAAAATCTAACTTCGTGGGTCAATCAAAATTGGAAATGGGAACAAGAGAGCAATTCTCCAACCAAGTTATTTCGTTGCTCTATCAGTCCCATTTCATTTAGATGAGCGTGTGAAAAAATTGCTCGTCCTAACATGAACGTTTAAGCACTATGTTTGTAGCAATTTATCTAGGACTTCGACACTGGCTTGTCTTTAAACTCGGGAGCATTGTACGCATATCAATTATACAAGCAAAGGGAAGTAGTTACAACGATGGAAGGACCGAGACTGTCATTCACTTGACGAAATCCACCCTCTCACAGCCACACGGCTCTCGGTATTGTCGCGCGCCCACTTATCAAACTCGAGGGGATATCCGCGATGAATTTCCCAACGGATGAGATTAGAACTCGAGCCGAGAACTTAAGACGCCACTTCACCCGATTCCACCCACCTTGACGGATTTTGCTCGCATATTTCGAGGGATTTGAAACGATCTGTTTATCAGATATGCACCCGAAATCAATTCATTCTCGTTCCTGAAAAATGCTAAACAATCAATCTCGAGGTAAAAATATATCGCATTCGTCACAGAATTAAAGTAAATTTATGGTGACAATTAATCTACAGGTGAAATTTTAACGCTTTTCCAGTTTTAAGGTTAATATATGAATTAAAATTGTGTCATTAACAATGGTACGTTTTCCGGCACGAGTAATTTATACTATTTAATAATGTCACTTGCTGAAATTAAAAGGCAAACATTTTAAAATACTTCTCCCGAAATTTCCTTTTCCAACCGTTGCATTCCCAGTTGTTAAATTCAGAATTCAAAATCAAATGTGACCGATAGAATAGTTTAAGCTTCTTAATTAAGAGGCAATGTATCACCATTTATCATACTAACGTTAAACGCCCGCATTATTTGACACTAGTTTGGTATTGGATCATATATGTTAATTTTTTGAACTCGCTCAAAAAAGCCATCTTCTAGAGCGTGGAATAGGCGATAAACGTTAAATTGCTGGGTCGAAAAGTCAGTCGGTTTATAGGTCATATGGTACTCGGTTGGCCAACATAAGGCAAAACGAGCGCATCCTATGCAGGAACGATACTATTCGTGTGGTCCCAGGGACACAGAAACTATTTTTGAGGTTCTTATATTCGTAAATGACGACCATCCTCGAAGCCTCATTTGAAGCCACCGTGAACAACTCTCTTGCTAGAATCTCCATACTGCGAGTTCACAGGTACTGTGACTTTTGTCTTTTATTATAAACATTCCGTAAAAATATTACGAGACTTGAAAATAATGAAGAAAATTAACTTTTTCAAACACTTCATAATTAACTGGTACCTAGCATGGAATTTTTGTTCGTCGCGTATTATATTTAAAATTTCCAAATCTACGGTGATCCTAAACCAATGCAAGTGATAAAATTAATTTCTAATATTGACTATTCGATGCGAGAACGTTATTACATGCATTATTTTCAATCGCGTGAAACTTATACTACATCGTCGACGCAGTTGCATAAAACACAGGATATGAAAGGTTATCATTTGGAGAGAGAGAGAGAGGAAAGATGGGAAGTAATGACAAAGGGACGTCACTTGTTGCGGTTCCAATTAAATATTAAGGTAAAGCAAGAGTTATTATGAACTAATAAAATCGCCATAGCAGCTACAGAATACGTTAAATACTGTCTCACAATATACGGTGTAGTGTCTTCGATAACAATTACACAAATTGTCAGCTCTATCTACACAATCGTTGCTGCAGATACTCGTATATAAATTTCAAATACATTGGCGCACTTCCGACGCTACTTCCACTAGGAAACCACTGGACGAAGTAAACAATAAATAAATGCCACTTCGTTTAAACCAAAAGTATTGGAAATCAGAGAACAAAAAGGCTACTCTTAGTTTGAACGCGCGTCAAATATAAATGCAGCAAAGAATAAACGCCTAAAAAGAGAAGAATTGAATCGGGAGATGAGTGAGAACAAAAAAAAGCGAGGAGAAAGTGAAGAGACGGAACAGAGAGGGACAAGGGAAAGAGGGAGAGAGAGGGAGGGAGAGAGAGAGAGAAAGAAAGATCCTTTATTTTGGGATAGATTTAGATTATCGAGTCCCATTTTTACGCTGACGAGAGTGTTAAAGAGTGCGGATAAAAGAAGGGAGAGGTGAAAAGGGAAGAGGTAGGGAGAAGAAAAGAATGAGGAGCTGGAGTGGGAAAGAGAAAGAGAGAGGAGGTGGAAGCAATTTGGGGAAAAAGAGAGAGGCGACTGGGAAAGAGCGTGGAAAGCGGTGCAGCCAGCGAGTTGGAAGAGTGAAAGTTGCAAGTAGATTGCATGGAATGGTTAAATGAGGGCTTTGTTAACACGGCATTACGAGATACATTACGAGAGGGTAAAAGGGAGGGGAGGTGGCGAAGATCGTAGTATAAGGAGAGAAGTAACGTGAAAATAGAGAAAGGAAGAGGGATGAGATAAGATACGACGGATGGAAGAGATGAGAGGAGAGTGGGAAGAGGAAAAAACGAGCCAATATACATTGCATTATAAAGGGATACTTGAAAGTACGTAATTATATTGGCATCTGGGTGACGATAAAGGCACGATAAGAGGGATTTTATTACGTGTTAGGAAATGTCCCTACACTTCGAAGAAAGGAATCCTATCTCTTTTTGAACCGATATTGAAATTTCTTAGGATTATAATTTACGCAGAAAAGAATCTCAGTATGAAAAAATGTGGTATCGAAAAATTTTTACAAACGAAATCAAGGACGCGCATTTAATAAAGTTGTACGCCGATAGAATAGAAATTAGTATTCATTTTTACGTCGAGAGAAAAAAATGGCTATAGAAACTTTAGGACAATGCTTATAAACACCTACAAAAATCTGATTTCGTTATTAGGTGCCTTAATATTTTTTGCGTTTAATTTAAGGTCGGATTAGTATTACCAGGACATTATGTATACCACATTGAAAACATTCCATCGAGGAAATATGTCACCGAGAAGTTTATTCCCAGACGCTCTACACGCATAAAAATATTTACGCTCTTTCGCTCCTTCGAAGAAACGTTTTTTAAAAAACCGAAACTGGGGCATAAAAAATAAGCTTTCGCATACTGCCGCACGGGGTCGGACGCGCGGCTAGACGATCTCCTTTTTCACACGCAATTCGAAACAACGGAAAGGGAGGCCTCATTCAAATTTGGCGACTCGAGCTCGCCGCGGCGCGGAGCGAAAGGGTGAAGGAATTCCAACGTCGCGACAACCCCCGCGGGGGGACCACGTGCGAAAAAACGCGCACGGGCGTCGATCGGCGACTGGGCGACAAAATCCGGAGACGGAAAAAAAGGAACTTTTATCGCACGCCACACTCTCCCGCCGAGCGACGCGCGCGCCACGACACGGCAAACGAATTAAGAAACTCGCGGTGCGCGTATCGCGGCGGGAACGAGTTTGGCGCGCGAGAGGGGCGAAGGAAAGCGACGGGGGGGGACCGCGGGGGGGCGTAGCAACGGGTCGGAGTGCGTAAGCGGCGTCGAGGGGAGGCGTCGATGCTCACCTGAAGAAGGGCACAGCGGAGCGACGGGCGTCGTAGAGCGTCGAAGGGGCGGACGGAGGCGGCGTCGGATGGGACGATCGGGTCGGGCGAGGCGAAGAGGAATGGTTCCTTGGCAGCCGCCGCACTCACTGAGCTCCGACTGACTGACTGCAGGGCACGAGAGAGCGCGGTCGCGGAGAGACCTCGGAGGCGGAGGGAGGCTCGGAGGAGGCGGGAGGGGAGGGGGGAGGGGGCGGGAAGCGGCGCGGTGGGAGGGGGAGGGAAAGTAGGAAAAGAGT
Organism: Uropetala carovei; assembly: GCA_036926305.1. Classification (NCBI taxonomy): domain Eukaryota; kingdom Metazoa; phylum Arthropoda; class Insecta; order Odonata; family Petaluridae; genus Uropetala; species Uropetala carovei. The sequence continues at coordinate 27,139,357 of JAXCHB010000011.1, forward strand.
GGCGGAGGGGAGGGAGCGGTGGCGAGTTTATGCGTCGGAGGGAAGGAAAGTAAGCGCTCCCGGCGGTGGCTACGTCACCGCTCTCGCGGGGGCGGAGGGGGAAAGGGGGATGGCGTCGGAAGCGGTCCTTTGGGGGAGGCGTCTGCCCGACCTATCGTGAGAAGTCGGGGGAAAAAGGCGGAGAGAGATAAACGAAACGAATCTTCTCCGGTGAGCGAATAAATGGAGAGGCGTGAGGGCGTGGACCGCGTTAGATCGGACCACTTGACGGAGCGGTGGGAAGGGGGAGGTGGCCGATGAAGATCTCCCGCTTAAATCCGTTTGCACTTCTTAGAAGCGATTGTATAAGGATTAGAGCGAACGGGGCTTTCGCGGCAAAATGTGAAATTATTCTCTCGCTTTCCATCCGAGATAAATAAACGACCGTGCTTTAAAATACGTTACATGTACCTATACAATTCTGCTTCTGATCATCGTACGCAAGCGCGTATTTGCAACATTATCCTTTTACGCAAATATTTTTGTTTGATTTATGGAGAGAAGGGTAAAAACGCCTAATGTCGAAAGAACGCGGGGAATTCTCTCGTTATTTTTTTCGGGTAAGGAAGGAACTTGAAATAATCGAAACGCGGAAAATTACTCCATTTTCGCTATTAAATATTTTAGGAAGTATTTTCTCTATGGTTACAGCACAGAAAATAAATGCGCCCATGATTAGGAAAAACGTGCTTCTCTTTTGAGGAAAAAACCCAACTGTTGCGCTGCTGGTGACGTTATTCCGTTCTTCCTCGAAAGTAACGTAGCAGGAAAAAGTTCACCACCGGTAAAACAAGAGTTTGAACCGAATCGATGTCAAAAGGGAAAAATAAAATAGGACAGAAACACGGTGTGGTTAACGGAGGAAAAGTCTCAGTGAAAGCTTAAATCCATGTCGATTCTTCCGACAAAGCGCATTTCGGTACACCGTAACGAGAATTTGAAAAGGATTAGTGAGGAGGAGGTGCAAATAACGAGAAATCATACGCTTTGGCAATTCGGTCGAACGTGTATGAAAAGTAGTTTTGAGTAGTTTTTAGTTTGTAAATGTAGTAAATGTAATTAAAACAAATGAAATGAAAGGGAATTCTCTTATCCACAAAAATAGCATTCAAGCTATTTCAATTAAAATACAATATACTCATATATAAGAGAAACGATTAAATTTACTTGAGTTGACATTTTCGCAATTTGAAAATTATAACAATTTTACTGATCTTGATTTATTATTGCGTTATACTACACAAAAAGTTAGCTGTAATCCTTTTAATTCAACGTAACCTTTGCTAAGTAAACTTTTGATTATGAAATTTCAGCAAATTTTGGTGCATTCTAAAAGTTTACAATATATTTTTGCTGCCACGAATTAAGAATATAAAGTTGAAATTATTATAAAACTGAAAAGAACCGACCTAAATCGAGTTGTCTTTGACATAAGTAATTTTGTCGCTTCAATGTACAGAGCTATTAAACTGCAATAGAATTACGGAGAACTTATAAAAAATATCAAAATATTACTTCTTATGATGAAAGGTCGCGTCCTTGGTTTAGCCAATGAGGTCATTTAGGATGAAAATATTTTATGCAGAGCAAAGGGAAGAGATATCGCCTAACATTTTGACCCAGTAAGGATGGAGATAAAACGGAAACGTAAGATTCCGTCACATGGATAAAGCGTTTTGAAATAATTTAACATAAACAAACATCCGAGCCACCTCCAATGAATGATGTTATTATTTAGCTTGGCTCGCCTAGACCGTGAGCAAAAGTAATGACGTTTAAAAAATTTTTTTCTATTCATAAAATACCGAAATTGAAGCCATTAGAAAAAATCATTTCTTTGATATTAAACCCATATAACTCTTGCTGCCCAACACATTTTTGGGAGCTCTATTAGCGGATATTTCTAAATCATCGCGTTTAATTATGCCGCATTGTCTTGGCACAAAACCTTGCCTTTTCCGGCACCTTTTCATTATAAGCAACACGCCTATATTCTTTTTGCATATTCCTAATAAGTACGTTCACTCTAATTTCACACAGGCGGATTAATATTGTCAAATAAATAAAATTTACTCAAACCGAAATTATTAGTTTAACATATGCAAATGAACCAGCAGTGCATAACATGCAATCTTCTTTCTTCCGCTAAACATTCAACACATCCATGACGTTGAGCAGATCGAAACATTCATATTATACAACCTCCAAAGATTTCGATTGTACGAAAGGCTTGTTTCATTTTAAGCTCACCTTTCTTTTCGCCAGTTCGATTCTTTTACGAAGTTTATCTGAGCTTCTAGCAAATAATGTAATGCAAGCATCGAAGAATGGATGACTGAAGTACTCTCCCAGGTACACGTTTAAATACTCCTTCAATGCCAACGCGAATAGGTTCTCAGACAATCCATCCCGTTGTCTCGTCCGATTCTTACGACTCTTCCTTTGCATATTTGAGTGAGTAATGTCGAATACCGACCGATATTTTTATGGTATCGCTTTAGTATAATTTATTCTTAATAGCAAACAAGAATGTCCAATCGCCTCTGGCTAATATGAAATGCTCGTTTTCGAAGAAAATATACTTTTTTGTCCAATTAAGAACAAATATGTCTGTTAATGCTTCGAATGAAAAGAAGTTATTCATGGTAGCATAACATACATATGATTGTCATGTTGTCTCAAATTTGAATTTTTTCTAAAATTTCTACAAAGCTTTGCTGGAATATATTTAATTCCGTAGATTTCACAATATCATTCATTAAATCACCGCTATACCCTACCACCTAAATATCATATTTATAGAGTACATATGATGTTAATTATATTAGTTTCAAGTTTCCCCATTTTTTAAAATTTTGCTCCCTCTGTAGGTGGAAATTCAAACTAACAGAGGATTCGTTGAATTCGCATCGTAAAATTCTGTCAGTATCTATCAAACCAAAAAATACATTTCCATTTATATATTAAAACAAAAAGACACCCTTGCTAATGCAATTTCTTTTAGCATGTAACTTGCCTCCCCCTATAGACGATGAAATCGTTGATTCCGAAATACGTATTTAGGCAATTTTTAGAAAGGAAGTACTCTGTGTGTTTTTGTGGTTGGTGTGTATTTGTGTGTGTGTGAACAAAGAAAAAGGGTCCCTGGCATTGGAGTAATTCCACCTAAAACCGGAGTGTGTGAGATTGCGCGTTTGGTCACTGGCGTGGAGTAAATTCCCCTATGTGTTTCCCTTTTTTAAAAAAATATTTGTATGGTTATTCGTTCGTGTGAATAATAATTTATCTTTTATATCCGCTGCGTAGTTCTGCCAGTTTTTGTTTAGGTGTACGAGATCGAGTTAATCTGATTTCAAACGGAAAAAATGTTTGACTACTTCTAATCTTTAACCTATTAGGGACTGAATTAAATGGCGGAAAATTTCCCATTTTTTATCTTTTTGAGAAAAGTATGATTGTAAAGAAACTTTAACTCTGACCTGTTCTAAAATTTTCCTTGATTACGACGAGGGACCACAGTAATATTTAAAAACTTAAATAGGCTTATGGTTTGTTCGTTACCCGAGATTCATGTGGTATTCTCTGAAGCAAGGGTCAATGCACAGCCCTTTTTACTTTCTCCATACGAAGTAATGGGAAAGTATTGTGATCACGAAAAAACCGACATCGAGATTTCAACGGAAATACTTCTTCTGAGGTCCCTAGAACACGTTTAGACTATTTTCGGAATGATGTCTGTGTGTGATTATGATTGTGGGCGCTCTAACTCAAAAAGTACTTGCCATATCCTTACCAAACTTCATATATAACACTTTAACATGAGCACAAAGAACTAATTAGTTTTTGGACAATAATGGGTAACCGAAAGTCGAGGTTTATTCGAAACCCGATTCGGTTTCTGCGATATTTCTCCGTTAAAACATCATTATTCTATATACAATACTATACAAAAGGTATAGAGAATGTAATTTCCTACAACTTTCATTTGAAATAATTTTCCATAGTAGTTATTGTTTAGGAATTATTTATAAATAACAGGTTTTTCGGTTTCCGTCAAATATTTCCTTAAAAACTTCGTTATTGGTAATCTTCGTGAGGACCAAAGTTGTAGAGAATAATATTTCTTCCAAGCTTTGTTTGAAACAAATTTCGTATAACCATCCATTTCGGAGATATTTTGCTTTTTCTTAGTACCAGTATACAGCGCCAGCACCATGTAGCGGTGAATTCTGTAAACATATTCAAAATATACGTAATTTACGGCAATAAGGACGACTGTATTCTTCTACGATACGAAATAATAATTTTGCCTCATAATGCTATTCATAATAATTTAAATATCTATACCCCAAATATGGAGAAAGTCATGTGTTGGCCACATCAGATTTTTTGCAAATGGAACACACTAAACTTGTCCTCTTCCTTATTCATTTTCCCCTACATACTACACAATCCTTTTGCATTACTATATTGTTCTTATATTTTTCCACTTCATCGGGATAATGGCACTCTGAAATTATGTGTAGTAGAAAGATTTGTCATGCGTCCTCACGCTTTTCTGCTACTGTAGTCACCAATGAGGTATCTGATTACATCCGAATAGAATATTTTTAGGGAAAACTGGCTTATTGGTTGCTTGTTTGTAGTAGATATAAGAATTTACTATCGTCCTAGTAAGTAAGTCAAAGATCAGTCTATGCCACCACTTTTTTGAAGAAATATACAAGCTGTAATAGCTACATAGCTGGTCGTTTCTATCCAATCCTCCCAAGAAGTCTTTGTGTATCCTTACAATCTCGGGACAACCCATATCCACCTTCGACCCATCCTTTCTGCATGAAAAGCAATAAATCTACATTGAGATCCTCACCATGTTTTATTTTGGTCGTCATTGTCAAATACAAAAAGGGCGAAGTTAAAAAAACATGTAAAACAGAAACCGATTACGAAAAACGCGAAACTGTGCAGAACAGAACTTCAAACTGTGAGTACGCTGCTGTCAAAAAAGGACAGAAGTATTAAATACCGTCACAATAGAGGGCAGAAGAGGATGATACCCTAACACCGATACATCTCGGTGCTCCGTCCCTAATCGGGGTTTCTAATTGCTTAAAATCTGTGAACCCACTTTGTACATAATCGCTTTCATTATAGTGGTCCCAAAATTCTTGTTACAAGAAACACTGCGATCTTCATGTAAGCAAGAGGGAGCCGTGGCACAGTGGTGAGGGAGCTGGCCTTTTACGCTGAGCAAACCTGGAGCGAACCCCCCCCGTTTGATATATAGGAGAGTTAAAGCCGTTGGTCCCCTTGGAGTTTCTTGCTAAGATTAGGCTGATGCCGGCACTGGGTTTCTCTCCTCCATAGCTTTGTGATTCATACTGAGAAATCTACTAGCGCTGGAGTAGTTTGAAGTCAAAAGGTCCCCCAATTGGCTGAACAAATGGTTAGAGAGAGAAAGTTAAACTTTTCACTACTTGTGTAACATTTAATTTCATCTATAACACTGCAGAAGAAATGATTTTGTAAAATAGGTGGGCGGCAGAGGGTTTCTTCAAATTTTATAAAATAAGGTTATGAGAAAATTTTTTAAATTAATTACTGAATAAATTACCAAATATCCAATTAATAATTTTACAATTCTAAATAAATCCCAATAATAAAACGCACTTTTTCATATTACCTCAGCAAAACAATTCCCCATTTTTTTTTTCGTTTTCACAATATTTATTACAATCCCCATATGTGTGTGTATGCGTGTGGAGGGGAGCTATAAATATATATTAACACACATATCAGTAAACAGAAATTTCAACACAAGCGCTCGTTAGAAAATCCCATGGAGGTACTCTCTGAAGGGATGTTTTTTTTCGTCTAAAAAATATACCTTGAAATTCATTGTTTGTAATTATATGCAAAAATCTCAATTTTTCACTTTTATATTTAGTGTGCCTCTTACAAAAACAGCGCTGAAGTAGAGGTTGCAGCAAATGATGTAATCGAGCGATTTTTAACAGCATTTGTTCCTAAGTGATAATTTCGTAAATCAGAAACGTATTCTGCACTCGTGCCTTTACTGATATAATGAGTATAATACTGCAGAAAATAACTGTTTACCTTTAAGTACTGTACATTAAAAATATATCAATACTGAACTTAAATATTTCATATTGACCCATTTTCAAAAGGCGGCGCTCTATAGAACTTGCTGAATCTGGCCAAAAGCTTGTATATCGAGTGTTATTGTCGAAAATAGAATTTGTGGTGTTAAAATTTCTTGTACAAAACATTGTAAGTCGAATGCCCAAAATTCAGATCACCGAGCTTACACTTGTCCAAGGAGCCAATCGCGTTCGTTTTAACATTGTTGAAAAATATCTCCTTCCGAAACTATATAGGGACGATTAGAGGGTTAAAAGAAGAAAATTCCCATCATTTATGAAAAATCCGTCGAACATAAATAGTGACCAAGGATTTGAAGAAGGCCATGAGTTTTTTCAATATCAAATCGAAATCCATGGAAACTATCCCTACACTGGTTGGATCACGTGCTATCAATTTTATGTCACTGAAATATTAGAGTGAAAGTATTTTATGAAGATTTTTTTAAACTGAAATATATCTATCTCCGTAATACAAAAATTTAAAGATGAAAGTGTGTTCAGTACAGTAATTCCTTGCTTAACAGGGATATGTTTAACACGGATTAAATTAGGAGCAGCTTATATTTTGACACCCGCTTTACGCAGCACGGCTCCGAGTTTCGATTATGCATGAGTTTACGCGGTAAACGAGAGATGTCGATGATTTTTCAGAGATAAGAGTTAGGCAACGCTACTATAGTCCACGGACAAGGGCGCAGAAAATTCTTTCACAATTAGTCATCATTGTCGCGGTGGCTGGCACGAATTTAATATTCCCGGAAAAGCTTTCGTTTGTTTTATATAGTTTTGACCTTAAGTATAATCTCAAGGTTAGGTCCCATTTGCCCTAATCCGTATGCCCTAATCCCACTTGCCCTAATTTTTATATGCCCTTATTCCTACTTGCCCTAATCTCATATGCCCTAATTTCTACCTTTAGAGGTCGCGTCACGGTCCATAAGACCGAGTGTTTATATTATTTTAAACCTATACTCTTTCAGTATCATTTCAACTCTGGTTTTCTCAGTTCCTTACCTAGAATTCATTGCGTATAATATAATGGGCCTGAAGGGCTCACTGTGTGAGCTTTGACACTGGATTTCAATTTATTAGTTTAACGGTCAATTATCGATATTAAAACACTTTTTGAACAAAAATATGCTTATAAATAAAAAAATGTTGTATAAAAACATTTATTTTTCTCTATCTATCAAACATGGTCGAAATGGCAGTGTGCGACCCCACGCATCACAACTACCGCGCGATCTTTTAAGGGTTAAGATTTGAAGTATCAAATTTATGAAAATCAAATAAAGAAATTAATACAAATTTTAAGTTGCTCAACCATTTATTGGCTCTATACATAGATCGTTTTGAATTACATTAATCAATTAGTGGAAGGAAGTAACCAACTGCTTGCACAAAATCCTGTAAATCAATATCCCCGTGTTGTCGATCTGTAGTTAATTGCATTAGTTTTTTGTTAATGGCCTCGTATTTACGGTTTTTACGAGGCGGAAGATTTCCAACGTTTACTAAACTTAGCATACTTACACCTAAAATTAGTCTGCTGTTTCTTTAAGTGATTTATCATCGTCCACACATTAACGTGATGGTGCCCTATAGATTTATTTAAGGTATAATGCCATCCTTACACATGATTTATGATACGAGGACCAAAATTAGCGTGGTGATTCCACAATGGCGGTGGAAAGCGAGAATTGGGTCCAATCCTTTGTTTCAAAGTATTTAATAAGTTCTTCGCACTTATCATATGCTGGATGATCACGAATGATTCCTGTCCAGGCTTCCCCTTGCTCATCTAAGGAAACAAATGTCAACTCCACCATTGACTTCACTAATTTTCTAACAAGTTGCTCCTCGATGTATGCTGATTGGAGTCCCAAAGTTTGTACTTTCCGCCAAATTGCTTGGCTGAAATGAAATAAACAGCCTTTAATATCCGCATCAGGAAAAGTTTCCTTTATAGATCTGATAACTGCACACTCATAATCAACTTGAAATTTTCTTGGTTGAAACGTTGTGCCTATTTGAGATGCCTTCTGTTGAATTAACATCAACATGCGATTATAAGTTGATTTTGACTTATTTGGAAGAAGGATATAAAGAAACGGAAATACTTGACCTCTATGCATGGCATGTAGAGTATGTAGCTGATGAAACAGTCGAGGAACAACTTTAAATGTCTCATCCAAATAAATGGCATTGCCAGGATTTTTGCATAGAATCTGAAGGAACTGTGCAGTTCCAAATCCAAGAATTTTTTCGTCTTCTCCATCTTCGAATAGCAGAAATTCTTCATCTTCTAACTTCGTATACTCTTCCGGAATTATCAAGTCTGATAATGAATCCGGAAGTACAGGACGAGATTTAGCAACAGCTCTATAGAGCGTTGTACGTATGTTCTCATAGCTGGGCATAGCAGAAGTAATTTCTTTATCTTCGGGATCCAACGTTTCGTTTAGTATTTCCTTATAAACTGAAGTTACTGAAGCTTCCGGCTGGGTCGAGATTTTCTCTTTCATCTGTTCCACCAATTTCGCTCTCATTGCTTCTTGAATGTCAGGCTCATGATCATGACTGACGCTCTTCGATTTCAGTATGACTCCATCCACCGTTTTGACGATTGTTGCGCAAATCCTAAACACCCATGATGACGGGCTCGACCGCATCGAAGATAAAGGACGTCCTTCTGACCTTTTGCATTATATTGGTAGATATAGCCATCGATAAAATATTCCGGCTTTGCTTTCCTGGATTTAATAATCTCGACCGATGACATCTTAATGGGCCTATTTTAAATGATAAAAAATATTACAGGACCTACTTGTCACATTTTAACTGATGGCAAACGAAAAAATAAGCGTTTCGTTAAGATTTGTTTAAGTAAAAAATATTATATCCATTTATATAGGCTACTTACTTGATAATTTAAAACGATGAAGAGGAAGACAGGTTCCTACGTACACTCTCCCGAATAGGACTCACTTCCAAATAACCCATAAGACACTTGAGCGTATATTTCTTCGAACAAAATATTATACTCAGCAATCTCTGAAGACGCCTGAGTAGGTAGGCTTGCCAGTTGTACTGATTTAGGAAGTAGTGATTTTCTATTGCTTTGTTTGACATGTACTTCTTTTCAATAATTTTCAAAGTATCACAATGTACTTCTTTTCTGACAAAGACGTAATACAATGTTAATTAATTAAGGTAATGCAACGCAGCTAATATCACTGTTACATAATTACATTTAATTGACTTAAATCAAATCGGTAAGACCGCAATTCGTTTATTATTTCATTAAATACTCTTTATTTCGATTAGGGCAAGTGGGATTAGGGCATATAAAAATTAGGGCAAGTGGGATTAGGGCATGTAAAAATTAGTGCAAGTGTGATTAGGGCATGTAAAAATTAGGGCAAGTGGGATTAGGGCATAAGGATTAGGGCAAATGGGGTAACGCCTAATCTCAAAGCATAAGTGTAGTGAAAATGGAAAAAATGTTTACGTCCCACGGAACCTGCACCTCCACAAACATAATATGTACAGTGAAACCTGTCTAATGCGGCCACAGTCGGGTTAACCAAATGTTGGCCGCTTGAAGAGGCGACCGCTTAATTGAGCTGAAGTTGTTTTGCGAAAGAATAAGCGTCCTGTAAGCATTTCAATACATCAATTCCGTATAAGAATCACATACTTTTATGAAGGAAAAAATAACGACTTGAGCAGCTTATAGAGCACATATATCATAGAGTATACTATTATACATATACAGACTTAACGTCTTACAATGTTTTCATGTACAAAAAAAGTCTCTTAAAGTAGACTGTTTTAAATTCATGCATTTCCTTTTCGCCGAACAGAATTCAAAAGAACTTATTAATCTTTCTAATGTTTCTTTTGTTTTCTCTCCAAACTGCTGATCAAGTCCATGGCAAAGAGATCGTAACCGGCGGAGATTCTCCAGTCCTTCGGTGTTACGTTAGGGTCGTTGTCATCATCGGCTTCACTGTCTGAGTCTGTTTCCGACGCAGTTGTTACTGCTCCACTTTCCCTGACTTTTGCACCAGCCGATGTAGTTGCCGTGAAGAATAATAGATATGTATACACATTCTCATACTTTCTACGACAGAGTGAATCCGTAATGTTCGATGTAAAAGGATGGTTCATACAAATTAAACTCAAGATCATTCGCTATTAAAACTCATTTTAAATGAAGAGACGTATGTATTTATAGATTTTGTACTCATTTCCTAAGTTTTCCATTGGTAGACGACTAAATTAGTGAATACAACTGTAAATGTTTGATAGCAGTAACAATACGTCAGTAATTCTAATTCTTCCCTACAGATGCTACAATTGCAATTTTCAAATTTTTTCTTCATATAAAAGCTCAATATTTAAAACGTAAATTTAATGTTTTCACTACTATGAATTAACCATGAAATTAAACAAAAAATAAAAGGCTTACCTTGATATTCTTCACGTAGGCGGGTCTCCCAGTCACCGTTTAAGTCATCAAAGCAATCGACGTGCTGCAGCTCTTCATCCACATCATAGGATACACCAAGAACTTTCGCGAGCGCTTGAAGTTCCTCTTCAGTATCTTTTAACGTTAGTGGCGGTGTTCCTTCCTCCCCAGGGTTCTTTGCAAGAACCCCACATCTTTCGAAACACCTTTTTACAGTAGAATGACTAACTGCATTCCATGATGCTTTTGTCCACGACACGGCATCGCCAACGTTCACTAACTTAATCAGTTCAGAGGCACTCTCAGCTTCGTCCATTCTCGCAACTAGGGATCGGAGAACTCGCTTCCGATATTGTAGTTTGAAGGACTGTATAATCCCCTGACCCAGTTTGCCGTTGTGTTAGGAGGGAGAAACAGCAACTTTACGTTGGAATGCGTGATGATAGGATTGCAAGGCGCATTGTCAAGCAATAGGATCACTTTCCGCTTCTCATTAACCATCTTGGCATAGAAATCTTTCAGCCAAGATTCAAATATCGCGGATGTCATCCATGCCTTTTTATTTGCATGCCACTTCACACCCAAGCGATTGACATCTACGTTTTTGAAGCAGCGAGGTTTCAGAGATTTCCCGATTATCAAGGGATCCTCCTTCTCTCCAACTGCATTGCAGCAAAACATTACCGTTAATCTGTCCTTAGCTATCTTCCCACCTTCACACGCCTCATTTCTGAAGGCCAGTGATTTATTTGGTATTGATCTAAAAAAAAAATGACCAGTCTCGTCGACATTAAAAATGTCACGAGGGTCATATTCTTCCAATATGGACGGCAATCTTGATTTCCAGTCATCAACGTCCTTTTCATTCACGTCACCTCCTTCGCCACACACGGCACGGAATGTAATGTTGTGGCGTTTACTAAAACACTCTAGCCACCCATTGCTAGCCACAAAGTTTTCTACATTCATTTCCTTCGCCTCTCTTGTATCATCGGTCCACTGACTGGTAACCTCTTCGCGCGCACACACTTGAACCGCTCATAAACAAAGTCATTCACTTCCCCTACCTTCGATTCCCTTTTCCGTTTCATCCCGCGATTCTTGTTCTTTATGCTCATGCTTAAGCGTTATATATGAAGTTTTGTAACGATATGGCAAGTACTTTTTGAGTTAGAGCGCCCACAATCACATACATCCACACACACACAGACATCATTCCGAAAATTGTCAAAAGTGTGCTAGGGACCTCAGAACAAGTATTTCCATTGAAATCTCGAAGTCGATTTTTTTCGTGATCACAATACTTTCCCTATACTACGTATGGAGAAAGTAAAAAGGAAGTTTATTATTTTAAAGAGAAATCGTTCCCTGAACAAATTTTGGGTAAAACTGTGTAAGTCAGAGGAAATTTGGTTTTTCAGGCTTTTAACAAGGAGAAATGTGATGTTCCATGAAAATTCCCACTGTCGCATCATTTGAGAGTCCGACGCTTTTATATGGGTATAGTTAAACACGATGTGTGCTTACTTTGTTCAGGGTTTTCCGCTCGTCTTTTGTTTTTCATACATGTATACCAAAAAAGGCAGTTGACACGTATATGCCCTTAATTTTTGCGTGTATTTTCCGCGCTCGTATATATCACATTGAGTATAATAGGTGCATTTCAGTGGCGCACACAGGGGGGGAGGGAGGGGGGGGGGTCCACAGAGTCCAGACCCCCCCCTGGAAAATTGTGACATTCTAAACCCTTGAGAAAATCCTGTGTGCGCCATTGGTGCATTTTTAGGCGCGTTTCGCTTACAGCGTGAGCGCCTATTATCGTCGGTCTGTCCGTCGGTCTGTCCGTCCGTCTGTCCGTCCGTCTGTCCGTCCGCATGTTCGTTCTCGGCTTCTACCGAAGGGATTTTCAGGAAATTTGATATTAAGGACTTACAATGAAATAATAAGAAACTCGCAAAAATGAAACACGTAAGCCAATCAGGGGTACCACTTTACTGGTGATAAAAAATCAACTTTCCGTTATATCTCGTAAAGTATTGCTCATATCAAAATATTTTTCAAATACAACTTGTAGAACTAATAAATTAGAGTATTTCTTTTTCTATACATTTTTATCGTTGGAGTGGCCGTTATCGAGAAAATCAAACAAGAAAGTCTTATATCGAGTTGAACTTAGAAAATTTCTTGCATGGTTACTTCATTGTTGCTAACATAAACAATCTCCCAAACAAACGTTTAATTTCCTTACGTGTGCATGTAATATTATTAAATAGGAAGAAAATGGATTATTTATGATGAAGAAAAGAACTTTAAAACGCTATTTCCCTTACGTACAGGTATATAATTGCTTTCTAATACTCCATTGCACGAAACGCGCCCATTTGTGATACGTTGTACACTTTCCTAACTTGTTGAGGAGAGAGTGAGAAGGAGAGAGCAAGAGATAATGTAAAGGAGAGAGAGAGGGGGTAGAAAGGTAGGTGAGTGGAGAGAAGCGCAGAATGGGAGGGAGATAGCGTGGAGATGTGGAAGCGTCATAATTTCAGTTAATCGGTTATATAATTCCCTTATACTAGTAGGTACTTCAAATTTTATTTTTTATATTTTAATGTTGCAAATGAGTCACTCGGAGAGCTTGCGTGACTTGAACAGCACATGTTCGTATCAGGAGGTTAGTTATTTCCATGTCTATTTTTAAGAAAAGCGTATGCAAGTGGTATTTTTTATTGTTTTTATAATATGTTTATTATTAAAATTACGTTAAACTATAATTTGTATTAATGATTGAATTTATTCTTTATAAAGAAAAATCGTGAAACACGATGTCCTCGATTGTCGATGCTGGGCGTTTGTGCTCGCTTTCTTTTCTGGGAAGGTGCTTATCACTGAGGAATTTGAAATATGTTGGCAACCCCACAAGCCCACACGCGTGCGCATAAAATTCTTTCACAATTAGTCGTCATCATTACTACATTGATTTCACCCTTATCAAAGATGAATAGCCAAATATATATCAACTTTAAGGAAACATGTGAATATAGTAATTCCTTGTTTAACTCGGTTTTGTTTAACAAGATTTTTATTATATATAATTTATATTTTTACACACGTTTCACATAACACGATGTCAAGTTTCGATTATACACGGTATATATTTTGACACGAGTTTAAACGGTAATTGAGATATGTCATTGATTTTAGAGAAAAGATGTTGGCAACCCCACAAGCCCACACACAAATTCGTAGAAAATTCTTCCACAATTAGTCATTAGTGTCGTTGTGTCGTCAGGGGCGGATCCAGAAACTTCTCGGGGGGGGGATCGCCTCTCCACCTATTGAATCCGCCCCTGAAAATCCCTACCCATATCAGAATCTTTCTTTCCCTTGCCATAAGACCTAATCTGCGGCGTATAATTGAGGAATTTTGCGCGGAATGAATTCAAAAAAAGTCCTCAGTGGAGGGAAATGGGGTTATCCAAGGAGGGGGCGATCGCCTTCCACATGGATCCGCCACTGTGTGTCGTACATATATTTCGTAATTTCGGAATAATTTCATTTGTTTTATATAGTACTCTATTTTTTTGCATTTAAATATGGCATCATAACATAAGTGTAGTGACCCTGGAAAAAAAACATTTGAAAATTAATGAATCTGGGAATGAAAATTAACATGACTGATAGAATAGAGGCTTCTGATACTGTAGCATCTATTGTCAGGCATTTTCACATACACGGTATAATTCTGTGACTTTACCTCTGCATTAAACGAGGCATTACTATATATGTACTCAGAATAAATTGAAGCAGACTTGGTCTATATACCTCCAGATGTCGATGAACTGACGAGGAATAACTTTATGACAACAATCTGGCGAAATCTATTTTTGCGGACATTGCTGAGACCATTGAGATTGATGTTTTCAATGAAATTCTCTCAGAAAATAAATTTCGATATTAAAAAGAGGCAAAAAAATGGCATAAGTTTAGTCTAAAATATTCACAAGAATCTTCTGTACATATAACTGGAGAAATATTTGAATGATTGGGTGATTTGAATGCAGTGGAAATATTTGAATTTTTTTACAGACGGAGTGTTTGAAATGATTTGGCGGGAAGCAATACGTTACTCCACCGAAGTAAAGAACAAGCAAAGCTTCACCGTGTCTTTGAACGGTATCAAAGCATTCATTAGATTTATAATATTTTCGGGCTATCATACTTTGTCAAGTGAGAGAGATTATTGGTCTGAAGAAGATGGTTTAGGCGTACAATTGGTAAAAATACTATGAGTAGAAATGTATATTGTGAACTGAAAAGGTTCATTCGTATTCAACATAATAGTAAGGCTTATCAAAATGAGTATATATATTGGAGCTTAATTTGATAAACTCGATATCATACTATTAAAAAAATAATCCTTAACAAAAATCCGAAATAGGAGCACCCGACGTTCATGATGAAAGTGATTAGATCCCAACAAAATCTGAGGAATTGAGAAGTTCGGGAGTTTTAGGAAATATTGCTAAATAGGTGGAAAAAATAATTTGTTGAGCTTCCGTGATTCAAGAGTGTTGGTGATAACAACCTCTTGGGCTGTTATCGGTGCAACGTTACTTACACGCCTAAACAAAAAAGGGAAGAGGGAAACCAGGTGCCGGCATTACCCTGTTCTTTACTAAGAGCACCAAGGATGCAAACTGCTAACATCCCTTCCAAAGGACGGAGCGCTGAATTGCGCGGTCTCCTCAAACCACATGTTGTAAAATCCTACCTCCGCCGGATTTTAAGCCAAGGCTCCATTCACTCTGCCACCGCAACCCCTATGCGTTGGAGGAGTTTTACTGTTTACATATGATATTCGTCACCAGTATGTTACTCTGTGAGAGTACCTTCAATGAACTCCATTTATAAACAATCGTTTTACCTGTTCTTTATGCCAATAATTTACGATGCTCATCTTTTATGATCGTCTGTTTTCTCGGCCATGTAAAAGTAACTTTTATCCTCTGTTATACATCTCCTAAAATTTGAACAAACTGCTGCATAGTAAACCGTGCCCCTGTTATCGTTAGTTTGTTTCCTTTGGCAGTAATCTACTCACGGCTTTTGCTGTTCTTCGTCTGTCCAGTCACTTCTCGACTTTGCTTGAGAATTCTCGTGCACTCCATAATTGTCATTCATCTTCATTCACAGTTGGGATTCGTTGTTTAGCGAGTGTCCCCTCATGAATGATACAGACCACAATGATGTCAAATGCTCGCTAATAAAGAAAGAAAACGAAATCTTAAGCTTAATTACATACGAATAATTTCATTTTAAATTGATAATCAGAAATTACGAAGTATACAATTAAAGCTATTTTGATACTTTTAAATATTGTTTTACAAACTACGAGGCAATAAGATACGTTGTATTTACAACTCCGATATTATCATTCAGTATAAGTAAAGCATGTCTAAGAGTCATATCTAAATTCATTGATGTTAGAAAACTGCATTGCAACTTAATTAAAGCGTTTGAAATTAACAAGAAAAATCTTGTTTAGCGTTTCACACAAATGCGTTACGTTAACTATATTATGTGTTTGTAAAAAATAAATAATTCCTCCATTATAAGAACCAAATTACCGAAAAAATGATATTAGCTTTTATTTCAGTATGAATTGAAAAACTCAATGCCTACAACCTTATTCTGAAGAACTGAATCCAGAAAATTGCTCTATACATTGAAATCACTCCCCACTTTCATAGTACTTCGTTAGCTGACCCGCTATCAATGAGTAAAATATATTCTTTATAGAATAGTCGATTGATTGAGAGACTCATTAAAGCATTAAACTATTCGTCAATGAATACTACCAGCGGCTATGATATATGCAGAGACAATTGTACTACTACTTTTAAGCGCTGGCCTTCCAAGTAGCGGGCATGGGTTCGAATACTGGCGGATACAGGTTTTTTCAACCTGGACTGGCCCTGCCTCGACTTTCCTGTTGTGAGGAAGACCTGCAAATACAGCACTCCGTCCTCCGGAAGTGACGTTATGCAGTATGCTCTCTTTGTGCTTTCCACCAGAGGAAGGCAATGATATAACCGGGTTTCCCTCGTCATTTTAGTACGAATGTGTGAATATGTATGTGCGTGGGTAACAACTGATCCTCCAGGTTGGGCTAACTCAATGAGTTAGTACTCCATTCCATAGAGATTCATTCAACCCAATGGGTACCGATCAGGGTGCTAGATTAACCCATTAGTGAAGACGAAGATTATTAAAAATGACCAAAAATCAAAAAGTACATCAAAGGAAATCGTTAAAAGGAGTTCTACAAAGACCATGAATAATATTTTACGGCAAAAACTGACATTTATTCCTTGCATTTAATTTTTTACGGGATGGATTGTTCTTTTCAAATAAGTACAGTTTCACTCTGTCAGGGGTATCCAACCTTTCATTTGTAAATTTACTGAGGATCGACCCAGCGGAGTGAGTCTCGATACGAGAAATATTGTTGGTTGGTTGGGGATAGGGGGAGGTGGAGGGGGGATCCCCGCAAATTTCTCCCAAACTTTAAGAGACATCGAAACCAGCATCATAGCATGACATGTCCTGCTTAACATGTCAATCCCATTTAATCGCCAACAACTTTTTATTCCAGTTAAACAAGATCGAATAAAGTTTTATTCGGGTTTTCGTTCTGTACATACAAGAGAATATTTCAGTTCAAATAAAATTGATTAAAATTTTATCCACCAGGATAATTCAATGTATTACCAAGTTTTAAGCTATTAGAAGTTGAAGAAAAAGGCTATTATATAAATATACAGGCGGAAGAAATCAAGAAAAACAACTTGAATTAGTTAATCAAGTTACACATAAAGTCGCAATTAGGCTCAAACTTGTGCCTTTTGCAATAATTCGCGATTGGAACACCACCTATCGAGCTACACTTACGCATACTCAGGGTTGATAAACATCAATACGCTCGTATCTCGCTGCGAGAACTGATATCGAGATATATATGTAATATTTTATTTATTCATTCCAATTACTCTTAATTTTTGAACGATAATAAAATCACCTGCATAGCTCGATAAAAAAAAGTTCCAGCTGTAAGTTCAAAACCTATATCGGCTCAACATTTCTCACTTGGTTCGATAAAAAGTAATAGCGCTGTGGCAAGATTCAGCGGTCGACTTTAAAAAGGCCAATGAGCGACCGGTCGATCGCGATCGAATGGTTGGAGACCCCTGCTCTAGGTAATATTTTATTAAAATACATTTTAAATTCGATCTTAAAATCTGATAATGTGATCACTTCAAATAAGCACGTATAAGATGAAAAAATTATTTTGATTGAACATGTCTACGATATAGCATTAATTGTCAACATGCGGATATGTTTCAAAGAGAGCAAGTCCTAGTATTTGTTTGCGCTTAGTTTTTACGTGACATACAGGAGCGCTACCTTGATGGCGAAGAGTAAATGTTCTGATAAGAGAACCATTTTCAGCTTTCACTTAACGAGAAAGTGTTTTTTGTCGACTATGAAAATTTTTAAAACAAGACCTTCGCTTTTTGATAGATGACGGAAGGAACAAATAAAGACCAGTGCCGGACACAACTTTCCCCGGACGAGATGGGCTTCGCTGGCCCCAGTCTCATACAACCCAGAGCTGCAAACCGAACCGAACCGCAGCCGTTTTGCTGAACCGCGAACCGAACCGAAACCACTGATTAATTTTTCAATGAACCGAAAACTGAACAGCATTTTTTTCCAAAAGTGGTTCGGTTTCGGTTCGATCTCAAGCCACAAAGTACGGACCAACGAAAAGACCAGGAATTTCCATTGGAAAAACCAGCGGGTTTGCTTCCTCTCTGTTACTATTGTTATCCACAGACGACATTTATGGTGAGGGTTATGGGGACACCAACTGCGACAATATCCGGGTCAACCACTGTATGCAGAAACCGACCAACAGAATATAGAAAGATCTTTATCTGAACACAGGCAAAATGGTCGTTTTACAAAGACCTAGAAAGGAGCCGTAATCCGCTTTCGTGCCGAGAGAAAAATCCATGCCCTTACCATCACCATCATCCCCTTCACCATTGTAATTAGCAGACCTGAGAAAATATGCCCCGCTGTGTCTTTAACCATTATCTCTCCTCATATCTTTTTCTTCAGAAAAATTCAAATTGTTGCTCTCAACGTCTTGAGCTTTCAACGACATCATTCCTTTTCCAACTCTCGTGTGGTGTTCTTCTATGATAGGTATTTCCATTACTTGGTGGTTTATATTCCAGCAAAAAAAGGCGAGGGCTTCGGCGGATCCCTTGGATCGGAGGCATTCATTTCCCGCAGAATTCCTTGAATTATCTAAAGTGTGTATTTTTAATAATATTTTAGTAAACTTTATTTGAGACAAATAAAATTAATTAACATGTTAGTGTTATTTAAAGAGGGTCACTCTATATTTTATAATCGTTTGCTTTGAACCATAAGTGTCCGCACCTCGTATATTGAATAATCTGCCCCGAACTGTGGATTAATTTTAAATTATTCTTGTAACGTAATTTTACTATCATATTGATTTTTTTATTACTTTTATAAGGTGGCAAAAGAAAAAAATTAGTAATATGTAATATGTTTGGAATCGAGCTAAAAGTGTATTTTTGAATTTATTATATAATAATAAGAATTAATAATCGAATTTATTAGAGTTTTACATGTCACAAATTCATTCGGAGTAATATTTTATTCCATATTATTTAACCAATTAACGAATTAAAATATTTTATTTACATAAATTTATTATTGAAAGTTGGAAAAATTGAGACGCCGTGCATCATCGCCATTGGAAAGCAAGAAACTGTCTACTTCAATAATTAAATCTATCATTCAATCTTAAATCTTAATAAGAGCTTACGGAAAAGAATTTTCCTAGACCCTTGATAAATATATCGAACATTTTTTTTATTTGTTATAAATAAACCAAAGGAATAACGCTTTGTAACTTCCATTGTTTTTATTTCTCTTACGACCCGGGTTTCGACATTACAATGCTATCGTCAGGTGCAGATATGGTGAGAATAGAAAGTATATACAGAGAAATGGGTAGAGACGGGGGAGGGAGGGTAGTTTGTAAGACGGAAAGAAATGGAGGGGAGGGAAAGGAGGAACCTACCTCATTGTCATAGGGATACTGCAGGGGGTAGGTTGTAAAGGGATAAAGGGGGAGGGGAAAGGAAAGGCTGGAGGGGGGAGACCATCTCGGGAGGGTTTGGGGAAAGACTGGAAGGACTAAAAAGAAAGGCCTTGTGGAAGAGGGAGAGAGGGTGAAATCCCGAGAGAGGAGGGAGGAAATTATCAATGCGGCAATGGGTATGTGTGTGGGAATAAGAAAAATAAAGGCAAGTGCGGGTGGTAGAACTAAAGAGGTTAAATGTTGGGAGACGGGCGGTAAGGCCCTTGTTATAAATCTTTTTTCCTCTAAATAATGCCTGAGGAACTAATTTTCTATGATTTTTAATGATTTCTTTAAAACACTTTTATGTTTTCGGTTTGTGCGTCCATCCAGGGATAATCTCAAAAGCGGTTTAAGCTAGAGGCGCATTTTCTTTCTGATTATGTATGATTGTGTATGTTGGTAAATGAATTTGAAGTGAATCCATTCAGAGGATTTTAAAATGATATGTAAACAACAATGAACATAAAAATCATGTTAGGATCAAAAATACCATTTTTTAAATATAAATAAATGAAGATGATGATGGGATTGTAATATATTTAAAATATAAATTTTTCCTTTCTTTAAATAAATTCTTCCTTCATTTAAAATAATAATGACTGCTGATTGATTTACTTACAGATTTATACTGAATGTGTAATGTTTATACTGGATAAATTATTTCTGAATAGTATTTCAAATGATTAATTTAGTTGAACCGAACCGAACCGCAAACCGAACCGAACCACTTGTCAAAGTTCTCGTCTGAACCGAACCATGAACCGAACAACTTCCAAAAATTTAGAACCGAACCACTCCAAATTTTGAAGTGGTTTGCAGCTCTGATACAACCTTTATTTAGGGGATGTGTTATTGGCACCAAGAATATGCACATGATGCCCTCTAATTTAATATATCGAATATAATAATCTAAATAATAACAATCTACTTAATAACACAATTAATCAGAATAATATAATAACTAACCTAAACATCTACTAGAAAAATCTCGTTGTTGAAACAGGTATAGTTTGTGATGTTGTGCTCATAATGTTGAAGATTAAGCAATATCAAAACATTATCTATTTATTTTTTCAGCAAAAGTCTATACATACTGTTAGCTATAAACAAATAAGGTGACAAGCAGAACACAATAGTGTACTAATTTACCAAATGTACTAAACCATATGTATAAAAGACAGTAAAAAATATTCTATCCAAATAGGGGACCGGAGTTAGCGGTTGAACCGGTTAAAATAACCGGAGAGTATGCCATCGGGACCCGTGCTTTAGACGTCCGTGCCGGGTAATTTAGATATAGAATTTGGAATTCGAAAGGGACTTCGTTCCGTTGTTCCTCCACAGTAGCGTCTCTATGGGCCCCGCAACCCCCACAATTTGGGTTGGGGAAGGTGCGCCGCGATTAGCGGCCCCTCATGGCCTGATCTCCGAATCTAGGGGACTTTTTACTTTTTAATATATCAGTAGTGTTTGTTGATGGGGCATTGTTTATTAACGTATGGGCAATGGTAATAAATTCAACCTGAAAAATGCGTAAGATATTCAAAGGTATGGGAGACACATTATTTGTTGCAGGGCTCCCAGATTTTCCGTTACTACTCTGGTCCTTCTTAGATTAAGGATCCACAGTTAGTTATTCGAATTTATAAGAAAAGGTCTACCGGACAGTGCAGGGGACCATTTTGATTAGAAGTTTTATCAATCGACCTCTCATTGCTCCAAGGAAAATTATTAGTCCAAAGGTCCCTTCTTTTAATTGTGGATTTATTCTCTGAAAGTTTTTGTAAACTACTTCCTAAATAAAGCTACGACGTGTTTTATATATATATATATATATTGATCGCTGACTGATTGTAGCAATTCACTTACTCGATTACTCAAAATAAAATTTGTTTTTATTTTGCTCCGCTTGCCTCATGTAACTTATTAAACTCTTCTTTTCACACAGTGAAGAAAATCTTCCCCATAGCATTGTTTTCTTAGGCTAGTTTTCGATGTAATCGGGGTGAATTTGCAGTGACCACGGTACAAACTAGTAATTACGGCCCCAAAGGATTCTAAAATTCAATCTCAGTTTTTCCCAATGGCCGCCATCTGCACCACTCTCTCCAATCTCCCTCAATCGCAAATTCTCACCAATCCTTACGTCTTCCTTGTTTTCCGATTTCGCATCCACTCTCCCACCTTCTCTAAAGAATATAGACAAGCCTTTGTTTAACAGGCGCTAATTTCTCACTCCACCTTCTCACGGCACTCCCTCCTTCCTATATCCCGTCTCCACTCTCCCCCCTTCCACCTCCTCCCTCACTTTCACCCCCATCCCCACCCCTCCGCTTTTATCCTCTGCCATCACAATCCGCCCCCTTCACCCGCTCATCCACTTCACTCCTTCCCCTCTCGCCCTTCGCTCCTCCCTCCACCTTTCCTTGCACCTTCCTCTCCCTCCGCATTTCTGCTCCCCCTCCCCCCCCCCCACCTCTCTTCCTCGTTCAAATCCCCCGCTTTACCCCGGAAGTGGTGATTGCCTATCCTCGATACAATCTTAACCTACTCCTGCAAACCACCCACTTCCCTCTAATCACTCCGCTCCCCCTCCCTCTCTCTCTCTCCTCCTGTTTCCTCCCACTCTCTTTCTCTCTCCTCCCACCATCCACCGCCACGCCCAACGTTCTCCACCTCTCCATCCAATCCCAAATCCCTCCCTTCTACAATACATTCCTCTGATGCAACCAGTTCTCTGTCCTCCCCCTCCAAAAACTCCGCCACTCCCCCCTCCTCGCCGAATCCTCTCCCCCACACCTACCCTTCCATCTCCCTCCCCCTTCTCTTCCTCCGCACCTCTTTCTCCTTCCCTTCCGACCCCTCCACTCCCCCTCCTCTTCCATTTTATCCTCCTCTGCCCCTTATTTCGAGCTCACTTCTCTTCTCGCTTCCTTCCCTCGCCTCCTCTACCTCCTCTCTCTCTCTTCTTCCCCCCCCCCCCCTCCTCCTCCTCAGCCTCCCTCCCTCCCACCTACTCCCACGCCGCTTTGCATCTTTCACTCTTTAAGTTTAAGTGCTCCACGCGTCCTCCTTTTTCCTCACCAATACAAATGTGTTTAGTTGGGATCTCTAAACCCTTGTTCCCGCGCTCTTATTCCAAGGCCACTGTGATCATGTGGCCGGATATCGTTCGGCAGTTGTCAACGTGTTGCTCCCTGCACGACTAATGTGTATGAGACTGTAAATAAGAGTTCCCTTCGAAGGAACGGTTTTACGCAAAACATTAACAACTATGTGCAAGATTCCAGAGACATACTGCAAAATTTCTCGATTCTCTTATTGTATGCTTAGTTACTCAGATGCGATAAATGATGTAATCTGTGCCAACTCAACGGTCTGACTCAGTGGTTCCCAAAGTCGGATCCATGGAGGTATTTTCAGGGGGTCCAGGAAAAAAAGGTATAATTAGGACGCAGACCGAATGCAGCATAAGTGCATGTATCTCAGTGAACTGAAAGTCTCCAACATCGTGCCGAAACCACAACTATCACTCTGTATACCGGTGTTTTTCAAACGTTTTCTACCGCGACCCAGTGAAATGTCTCGCGACCCAGTCGAAGGGAAGGCAACAAGGAGAAAAATACATTCATAAACGAGTTTTCATTAATTCTCGATAAAAAGTAACACACACTAACATATTTGCATTTATATAGTAAAATCATTTACTTCCTTATCATTTTTAAACATTTCAGCTGGTTATGCATTGAGTGTTCAGATGCTCCTCATCACCCTCGCGACCCAGTACAAAGTCGCGATCCGTACTTCGAAAAACACTGCTGCATACTGTACACTGGAACGTTTATTTTGAAATTCTACTCAACTTTGTTAGACATGTTTTACGACACATGTGGCTACAGTTCTACACAGGTTATACATACAGGTCTACGATGACAACCTATTTGTACATAAGTAATTTTGGTCAGCCGCTATACCGCTGGCTGTAGAAAAGCTTAGACTAGTTACTGTGACAACTTCTCACACTCGACCCGCAAAGCTTTTAGCATCCATAGACCCCATAATGGATAACGGTTAGGCATGAGAACAGAGTAAGAAATTGGAAAAACCCACCCTGTAAAAGTTTCCTCCGATCACTGCTATTCTACGCCTTTCTCCGAAGCAGTCTCCAGAGACTGCTTCATAGCAGGGAGCAATAAAGCCCTACTTTTATTGCTTCTTGTGTGACCTACCCTTCTCCACTCTCTCCTGATTAGTGATAACGCTGTCAAGAGCCTCATTAATGAGCTTTCGTTTACCGCACGCCTCCTCCCTAATCCTTTTCTTCGTAAAATGTAAAACATTTTCCGAGTTATTCATGAAAAAACTTACATTTGGCGGTAAATCGCCTTGGAAGACCGTTCCTATAAACCGCTCTTAAGCGCTTCTTCCTTCTTTCCGCTAAATTTCCTTTCGTAGTTTCTCTCGAAACAGTGTAGTTCATTATATTTTGGCTAGTCGTGAAAGACTCATCTAACTACAACCATATCTTGCTTGTTTCAAAGGAGGAGTATTGAGAAAACCATCTTCGCCAATACAAAGTAAACTACAGCATCAGAAATCCAATGTTTTCTTTGCTTACTTGTTAATCTGCGTATTTTTGCTCCTCTTATGAGCGAAAGTATTTCGATAATTCAGAATACATCAGGATTTTTATTTTCCCAGCGTAATTTGCGCCTTCATTTTTCGTATAACAAAACATTATTTCTTTAAATGTCAAACTTTTCAAATAAATATTCACTTAGCACATCTGAAGCATAACTTTATCATTCAGAGTAGCGACAGTTTAACTTAGCTTTCCTCATAATATTTTTCCCATAGTTTTTATCCGTACCTGTGAGGCTCGTGAAGCTCTACGAGTGTAAATAGAGTTAGAAAGTCTACTTCAGATTTTTATATACTGAAACAAAATATCAACTGGAAGATACTAAGCTTTAATTTATCGTTACAAAAATTATGTAATGTTATTGGGTAGGAAAGGCTAGAAAGGGGCTAATAATTCCAGATCGATCAGTTCGATTTTGACATCCACAGGTTATACACACGATTAAATTCTTTCAATTTCTCTAAACTTATGAAACTTAAATATAAAATAAAAATACAATCCCACTTATGCAATTAGGTATTATTTCTTTGATCTTATAACCTAAAACATAATGCCAGAGGAGTAGGTATGTGATGAGGCGATCCTCCTCTGGTGGGATGTCTCAATTTTCCTCCACTGCATTATTAAACCCATTACGCGCAAAATTAAGGAATTTTGCGATACAGATTAGGCACGAGGGGAAATGGGAAGAAATATTCTGAGAGGGATCGGGATTTTCCGAAGAAAGGTTCGAAGGCAGTTGTGGATTCAAGAGGGGGAGGGGGAAATCGTCCCCCAATTTGGGAAGTTTCTGATTCTATTCTTACTTAATTCACCCCTGACTAATGTGCGGCCCCAGCCTAGACATGAAGTACTCAACCTTTTTAGTTATCGAAGCTAGATCCGGCACAACACATTCGGGGGGCCCTATGTAAGCACGATTTCGGGGGTCCCTTTTCCTTTTCTGCGAGGTGTTGGACTAGTGAGGCGGCGGCGACAGGCGGCACAATATCTAGTATAGGTATTTCATAACCGTATGAAGTTGTTGATATGTTTATTTCTGTGAGGCAGAATTTTTTTAAATGCCCCAGGCGGTGAATTTTTACACACCTCTGCCAAAATGTTGCGCTATCCCCATCCCTCTTCTCTCTTTTTTGTGAAGCGTCTACAGGTGTAGCGTCTCAAAACATTTTTTTAAATACAGAGATACACGGAGTTTCGATTCCGCGACGCACAATTAAAATCGAAGCACGTATCTTATCTTAATAAAATTCACATACCAAAGGTGCGAAATTCATTTATAGAGCTAAATTATTTTTCCTGATCTCGATAGAAGAAATTTTAGATGTCATGCAAATCTCAGGAATTAAAACTTACTCCACGAACTAAAATATTGTGCTGTATCTATCAGCAGTAGTATTTCTTTGGTATACCTATCATCAGTGGCGGATTCAGGGGGAGGGCGACCGGTCTCCCTTGGATATCTCCATTGCCCTGCATTCGACGCTTTCTTAAACCCTTTCCATGCCATGCCAAATCCCTCGACTTTGCCGTAGATTACGTCCGTGATGCAAGGAAAAGAATTATTCTGATAGTAGGTAGTAGGAATTATTAGAATAAAGGGTAGAAGGCAGTGGCGGATTCAAGAGGAGGAAGGGGTGATGGCGCCCCCCCCCCCCCCCCCCGCCCTCCTCTTATGGAAAGTTTCTTAATCCCTTAATCCCAACCCTGCCTGTCATTCACGGAAAACAGAGACATTAAATTAACACGAAATAAGGTGGTGATAGAACGCTGTTGATCAGATGAAGCTAAAAGGTGAATGAACAAAGCAGTAGCAGAATACTATCGACTAGGGCAGGGATGGCAATACGTAGCACGCGTGACAGAAGTGGCACCCTTGCGATTTTACTTGGAACGCGTAAGCTTATATTTTTTGTATAAAATATGAAGTTCTTTAGAAAATGACTAAAGTAGTGGTACGCGAAAAAATAAGTTTTATGATTCACATAACTTTTTTGACGCGCTACACAAAAATCAATTGTCATCCTTGTCCTATTGTCTTCGTCACGTAACACATGTCGTGGTAGTTATCATTATTGACCATACCGAATAGTTATGAGGCACGTAAATTTCTTCGAGGAAACTGTAACAAATTTGATAAGAAGGCTTCTGTTTGAACACGAACTTCTCAAGGGCTGTTTTAACAACATATGCAAGAGGTGAGTCCTCTTGAAGGTCATCTTCATCTTATTTTCTCAGAAATTTTTTGATCCTTGAATTAGCAGACTGTATTTTTATAAATAATTACAATACTGAAGAAAGAAATGAAATACATTAATAAATAATCCAACGGTCAAGTATTTTTTGATTTTTCTTTATATCATTTTAAAAAATCAAACGAGAATACATACAAGTAATTAAAAATAATCTTTGGTATTCGTGGCACACGTAAGCTTGAATTTTCTATATAAAATACTATGAAGTTTCTTAGAGAAGGAGTAAACTAATGGCACGCGAAAAAAATTCGCATGATCCACAGTACTTTCTTGGCATGCGACAGAAAAATCATTTTCCATCCCTGGTCTAGTGTATTGTAAATAAATTAAGAAAAGCTGCTTTAACTTTCCATCCAGCGTACTTATTTATTAGTAATGTGATTATATTTTGAGATTTAGTGATAAAATATTAATTAATTGACAAATTGTAACTTTTCGAAAATCGCATGAAGATAATTTATTTTTGAATTGCAGACGGCTATTGAATGTGTATTATGGTTAATATATAAGAAAAATAACGAATCAATGATATTTAAATGATGAATTTGATTAAACCAAACCGAATCATTTTTAGACATTTCGAACCGAAACATTACAAAATTTGAAATGGTTTGTTGCTCTGCTTTTCAGGCATAAATTATATTTTAATGGTGGTATTGTGCATTCTATCACTTTCCAGTGGGTATATTTGTAGATACGAGATAAACTGCAGTACCATTAACCAAACTTATCGATCGATCTTTCATTGTGTGACAATAATACAAATCGAGAAAACCAAACATACAAGATCAAATGATGTGCAGCAATGACTACAATGTTATACCACTAGGAATGAATGTCAGTTTTCTTGCAATAAGGCTTTTGAGGATCGAGCTGCGGATCATCCATATCGGATTGCGTACTGAACCTACTTAAGCACTCGGCTATGCTGATGAATCCTATCGCAACAATAACGGTTGTCATGGACCTATGCCGTTTACATGTCTTAAAATCGCGAAACCAGAGAACTTAAGCGTAAACTTTGATTAAATTATTCGAAAATCAAAAGTAGATTGCAAATATATAAAATTATATCGTTTAATTTAAGTTATTTTCAAGTCAATTCGTTGATATTTAGGTATTTTAATATGCAAATTAAGAAAATCTTTCATTTGAGAAAAATCGATTTTATGAGTATTTCTTAAGGGGAAGAAAAGCCGCTCCCAAAGTCGAAATTAGTGTTTTTCATAATCTAATTTATATTGTTCGTTCAAAGTACTCTACCATGTTTCCATCATCTCTAAAGATAAAATTTTATTTAAATCTACTCCAAAGTCCCCGACCACCAATGGAACCAACCAAGGAAGTTTCACTCCAAATAATGAAGGACTAATTAATGTACAAAAAGTGTTGCATGAGTTATGACTGTATATCCTTGGTAGAGGCATGCGTTTCTATAACAAAACATTTTTCATTGATTAAATTCAAATTTATTTAATTTGTATTTTTTAATTAAATATTTACTCACACAGTGCTGCCTCAGCGTATGTTCCGACTGATTGATTGAAGATACCATACCTATATTTTGTTTCCCTTTTTCCAAAAAATGTCAAAGAATAAGAAAATAAAGTACAATGAAGAGTACTTGACGTACGGCTTCACGGTTCTTATGAAAAATTGTGTAGAATTGCGGTTGTGTATCATTTGTTTCCGCACTCCTTCGAATGATTCATTAAAGTCGGCGAAATTGGCATTGACTAAGTGCCATTCTCAAATGAAAGAAAAGAACAAGGCTTACTTTGAAGTAAGAGCAAATGGATTTAAGCAGATGAGGCTTGTTGCAACTGGAGCCTTCCAAGAAAAAAATATGAACTTGATGATAGCATCATACAAGGTTAATTATTTGGTAACCCGAAGTAAAAAGTCACATAAAATCGCTGAAGAGCTGATTTTGTCATGTACTAAGGAAATTGTGCGTTCGGTCCTTGGTGAGGATACTTGCGCGAGAAGTGAGGGAGATATCTTTTTCTTTCTTTGTCTCGCGATAATTTCGGCCTGCGATAATATTGTCTCGCGATAATTTCGGCCTACGATATTTTTGTCTTGCGAAATTTTGAGCGCGATCAAATGGTCTGCGATATTTTGACGTAGAAACCTACGCATCTCCGTTAGAGTGGTTTCTCTGCGTTAGCATGCATCAAAACGAAGTCTCGCAACAAGTTGGCAGTGCAAGACGATCTCCGCTGTCCTCGGGAAAAGACGGCGCCACGTTTTGGAAGCATCGCATCTCTGAAAAAGCAATTTCACAATTCACATTGATTGACTGTGCTATTTCTTCTCCTGAATTAAATTATTTTATTCTATTTATATATTTTTATAGTAATTATTCCTTCGGGGCAATTGAAATATTTTCTTTGTCATTAAAAATGAATAAAAAAATAACAATAAATGAAATGGTTCATCTTCCCTCAATTTTGGCAGGTGTCCTTTGCATCGTACCATGTAAAATTTGGGAACCACTATGTTAGAGGACTAAGTCACTTGATCCTCCAACACATGCTTCAGGCATAACAGAGAAAGAGCGTCTTTCGACTGATCCTGAGGCTCTTCTACCTCAAACATTTGAAAAAATAGAGCTACTGCCAAATGAACCATGAAACTACCAAGGTACTTAGTCAAAGATTCCCAATGAATCTCCGCAACCAGGTTTTAGCGAAAAGTCGTGTATACAATCCCTTCTGCTTTCACTACGGACACTATATAGCATTTCGATAATATTAAACGGCTTATTGCGTTTTTACTGCTTAGAAACGCGAATATTCGTTATCATCATACATTAAATTTCAGCTATAAGGGTTCACCGATTTAAATAATTTTCCCATAACAGAATTAATATAGTTCGAATGTAGAACAGATAAAAAAGACATCGGTACGTTTTATGTTACTAAGTAACTGTTGGAATTCACTATCGGTGAACAATCTAATTGTTAACAGACTATATTTTCGTTAAAATCTACACGCAGTGGCGTGCGGGCATGTTATGTACCACCCAGGTCAAAATTTAAAAATATCTGGCCAACCTTCTCTCATCTTCTATGGGGACCATAGTTCCCTCTAATTTTTTTCGCCCAAGGGCGGAATGAATATCGCTATGCGCGCCTACGTGACGCTAGTGCGCGGATGTGCACCGGGGTTGGCGCGGCCCTGTTCCGATATATTCTAACCGCTCGGCCATCTAGTAACTTTGTGTTGGGTGAATTACGGTGGTTCCTAATCTAAAAGCAAGACTTCTTCCTCGATTTCCTTTAAAACGATTTGTAATTTCACTGTATTAGACGGCAGGCTCGTGAAATTAGAAGAAAATCGACGATCCCCATGTCACGCACTCCCCTTGTAAGATACAATCGTGCGGGTGAAGAATGTAGTGCACGGCACTTCAAAAACTGCTGCACGGCCGCGCAGCTTAGAGGGAACCATTTCCCTAAAACTACATGAATATCGTGACGTCCAGGGCCGCGGACCCTTTAGGTTTCCCATCGTCACGCCGATTTATGCATGTAAATTTAGTAACAATTAAAATATAATGTATTCATAAAGCTTCAACGAAAATATTAAACACAGAGCAGAATAATTTCAAGCAATAATCAGCGAACAACCTTCCTAATAACCATAAAATTATTTAAAAAGGAAAGAAAAGGAGAAATCAGTGTGTATGTGATTACAGTTAATTAACCATAGGGCTCTTACTTATATTTTTCCTTAATTTCAAGCAAATTTGTAGAACAATTGCGTCCAAACAAAATGAAAATAACTTATACTATAATGCCCATGCAGCTGAAAAGCCGAAGAATACTCGGAATAAGAAGTTAGAGGCAATTAACCTGAAGCATAACAATTGTGTTCAATGTTTTATGGCACAATACAAAGACATTAAGTAATAAATAGATATATTTATGGAACGCTAAATGAAAATAACATAAATCCATATTATTTAAAAATAAAATAACATTAAATATAAATACTTGAAAATTTTTCAATCGGAAAATTCTCCTTCCGAATAATTTGTAGCTCGTAAAACCTTTCATTATAAACGTTCATTTTTCAAAATTACAGCCTCGAAAGAAAATATGCTTAAAATAACGAAAAAATACGTATTTTAATAAGAACTTTCGAAATTCACGCCTTCAAGGAATGTTATAATTGCCATGGGGAAACGCGTTTATTGATTTTATGGTTATCATAAACTTTAAATAATCAGCCAATCAAAATTTGCGCGATTATGGAAATTTAGCTATTTAATATGAGTGAAATCGGAAAAATGTATCACCTAAAGAAGGGCCATTCGAAAATATTCATAAATCCATTTGTAATTAAAATTTATTCCTTGCTGCATTCAACCCGAAATCAATTGAGAATTACTTCACTTATTTATATAAGTATCTATATATTAATTCTGCTAACTTATGTTAGTCCAATAAAGTGAAAATAGAATATATCTATTTTTACCACTGGAATCCGATTGATTATTAAGGTAAATCAAAAATTCATAAAAATATTTGAAAAACAAGATGCGCACTTCAGCCTCAGTGAGGATTCACGTGTATTGTCTAAGAATTGTCTATCGATTACTTCGAACTCATAAAGTTTAAAATAAGAATAAAAACCTGCGCCACTATACCGCGGAATAATGAAAATCTTTTTACCTAAGGTCAAACCTCCAAAAAGAATCTGGTCATGTGATATTAATCATCATTGCGTTTTGTGGGCTTCGATAAAAGTATACTTACTATCTCATCAAGATAGGGCAGTGGGCATATTTAGTTAAATTACGAATCATACATGAAATATACTACTGTTTAATTACAATTCCTGATATTACAATATTTTACTCGCTTGAATATATTTCGGCGAACTTATAAAAAGTATCTTGATTTTACCATAGTGGAATAAGATTTAGTAAAAAAATGTGAAAGTTTAAACGCAATAGTTGTGGCATAGAGGGAGCAATATCGGTATTAGTAAGCCATAAGCAGATTAAATGATTTCCTTAATAATTTTCATGAAATATAACCAGATTAATCATCTGCAAAAATACCAATTTTGCGATTTAACTAAATGACTCCAACAATGATTACATGTAAAGGAAAATAGACATTATTTCGAAATTATTTTTTCATAATATTAAATTATTGAAAGTCAAAATTCCTATAACGTTCGTAGTAAAAATTGATGTGCAGTCGGAAAAGTGGTTATTCAGCGACTATAGTATGAACATAAGTGTTGATTATTTTCCGTTTTCCAGATTATCTATACCTGTTAGTTGCAAACAATTTTTCGCAAATAAGCTCCAATGTATTGCACAAGGCAAATAACGTTTTAACCGTTGATTTCAAACCTTTGCAATTTAACCAGACTCCTCTCTCGGTAATGCATTTTATATCATAAAAATTTTTAGTCATACTCATTTAAAGTGCATGGTGGGGTAGTTTTTAAAAGTCAGGCTTCGGCGAAAATCTCGCGAGACCGTGTTTTAAATGTCAATCTTTTCTCCAAGGGATTCATTGTCGGAGAGGGAGATAGGATTTCCGTCCATGCAGATAGGTTACTGCGATTGAAGTGAGCATAAGAGAAAATTCAAAAAAAGTGTTTCACCCTCTGAGAAATTCTTGCTGAAAATTAATCTAATGCCATAAAAAATCAGCATAAAAGTGCGATAAGTAAAATATTTATAGGTTTTTGTTAAAATTGAGTAATTACATGAAATAGTACATAAGAGATTTATAATATAGCAAGAAATTG
Organism: Uropetala carovei; assembly: GCA_036926305.1. NCBI lineage: Eukaryota > Metazoa > Arthropoda > Insecta > Odonata > Petaluridae > Uropetala > Uropetala carovei. The sequence continues at coordinate 27,171,956 of JAXCHB010000011.1, forward strand.
AATGGTCTAATCATAACCAAAGCAATTAATTCAAATGAATCTATATTTAAAACTTTGTTCAAAAGTCTATAGCAAACAACGGTGACGCAGATCTGATAGACATTCTCAAGCGATATTCAAAATGTGTGACTCCCCGCGCCTGCCATTATTAAATTCATTTATGCTTTTCCTTTACAAAATGCGATTCCTATAATGTAATACATCTTACAACAATGGAATTTTACAATACGAAATCCAATTAAAATATAGGTAAAATTCTTTTGAAATAAAAAATTTAATTTCTTCTGTGATTTAATGTGAACGGATAAATTATTTTCGCATAACACAGAATTTGTCGTGTACTATGTGTCGCTAAACCTTATTGCTAAGGCCACTGCACTTTTTCTTTATAAAATAGATTAATTTGTTAATTTCGTGGAATGGCTATAATTAGTAACATCGTGAACCGCCATTATACTGACGAAATCAAAATCAATGTAAATAATTTCCACATAAAGTCTTATAACTAATTTTATTTCATTTGTACTCATAGAATCTATTGCAATACTGCAGGGTTAAAATGACCGTAGGAATATTTCCCCTATTTCTTCAACAGTACTATGCCGGTATGAATGAAAAAACTAGAAACATATGATAACATTCCTAATATAAATTTATTAGTGTTATTTGTATCGTACATTAAAAATAGTGATTTTATTTTTGATATCGTCTCCTTGATAGCTTGCTGCTACAGCACTGGTGAATAACGATGATAATGGCAATCAGTATATTCAATAAAAAATAGAACGCTTGACAATTTTTTGAGATTGACTATAAAATGACTATAGGATAATGGATTTACATTCAACTGAAAAAACGATAAAAACGGCCTAAATCTAGAAATCCGGTTTTTCAGAAACAAATAATCCCAAATCCCTAGACAAGAAATTAACAGATTCCGTTTAATATAATGTAATAGTATTAACCGTGAATTTACCGTATTTTCTTGATGATAACGCGTATCTCAATTGATTACACGATGATTAAGATATAGATAACGCGCAGTTCAACATTTTCTGTTGAATCGAAAATGTTTTTTTTAGAATTTAATCGTCATCTACGTTGTGTAGCAGTTTTACGATCCATTCTAAAATACAGACTAAATGAGGTATGCATTTTATATATATGTTAAAGTATGTACTAACCAAATTGAATTTTTCCTTGCTTTTTTTGTTCATTTTAGCATTTCAAAACAAAATTGACGATAATAAGAACGTTAGTCCTTGGTATGAATCAACGCTTTGGATCCGAGTTGACTGTTCGATCTTCAACTTTTAAAAATAAAAATCGATCAATGGATAATTCAGTATGACGACGTCAATTAATTTAATAATTAATTAATTATTAATAATTTTAAACCGCCAAGTTAATTCAATCTATATTAATTAGGTTATCATATCCCATTTAAAAGTATTGAGCTCGTTGCTATGGTAGTAAAAATTTTTCATTGCTGTACCTCAGAGCAATATGCTTTCTTCGCGTTAAAAATTATTTTTTACGCTAATTCTGCTAGGATTCGAGTTTTGTCTTCAATAACAATAACCTTTGATCTTTTAGGCGTAGAATCGTCCAAGTCTAGATTTTATAGCTTGTTTTTAAGTAATTTCAAATTTCAAATGAATGAAAGCCTGCACGTCGATAAATCGATTTTTACGTGTTATCTTATGGGAAATTACCTCCTGAAGTCGAGCCAGGGTCTTTATTCGGGACTTTTTTCGTTATTGCTTTTTAATGTATGAACCAATCATTCCTGCGAAATTTTACTTTTTTACCTACTTAAAAAAGCGTCACACACAAAGTGACATTAAGCCTTTTATATATATTAGGCATAAGATAAAGACTTCTGAAGATAAAATGATATTAAATACTTGGAAAGCTTCGAAATGTGGACATGGAGAAGAATGCTGAAGATAAAATGGACAGATAGGGTGAAAAACGAGGAGGTACTACGAAGAACAGGAGAGAAGCGAACGATTATACAGACTATCAGAAAGAGGAAGGCGAACTGGATTGGGCATTGACTGAGGAGAGAGTGCATGATTAAAGAAGTGCTAGAAGGAAAACTGGATGGAAAAAGAGAGAGAGGTAGGAAAAGGTTTCAGCTGGTAGACGACTTGAAAGGGAAAGAGAGCTCTGAAGACATGAAGAAAACTGCGGAAAATAGGAGTACATGGAGAACCAAGTTTAACCATGAATAATCACGGACCTGTCAACGGACAGACTACCTATGATGATGATGATATTAGGCAGATTATACTTCCTACTTCACCTACATTAATATAATAAAAAATGGCCTCTTATACGGCCGGTTCGAAGATGAAACCGGCAACCGGTGTGGTAAAACAAACGGCCAAAAACCGGCATGTTGGCAACCCTATTCATGAGAGAGCGCTCGTGACCCGAGAGCATGCTGTAATATCCTATTTATAACTTATCCACTGAAAACGTTAGTAATCGCTTCATTATATTTACAACAAACGTTTCTCGCTAACGAAACATTTTTTAATTTCTAAAAACGCGTAAAGATAGAAAATGCGTACTTACAGCACAAGAGGTTTAGACGTAGCAGTCCCGTCGGACGTGAATCCACGAGGAGAATGAAGGCCACTGCGAACAAAGCAAGGAAAGGCAAATAACAGTGCGGCCACGTATTCGCAGTTGTGTAAACACTGGTTCTGGAGGAAGCCGCCAGGCGACTGCGCTGCGAAAATTCAGTCATTTCACATCTTAGGTAAAATGCCTCTGTATTCAGGACAAATATAAATTGCAAATGAGCAACAAACGTTTGCCAATTCCGACATCTGAAACCGATGAATTTTTGAATTTATTTATTTTTAATTGTGGGTTCTCCTCCTCAAGCTCTGGAAACCAGTTTCAAAGTAGAGCTAAGCTTATAACTGGAATCTAAATGATAATGAAAATAGTTCCACTAACGAACTGTTGTGAAATCTAGACCACAAAGTAACGGACCTCAATGATTAATTGCCGATAAAATATACGATAAAATACACGAAGATAAAAATTGCTGGCATGATATTTAAAGACAGTGACGGGTAGGCATAAAAGGCTAAAAGAACCTCGTTATAGAATGTCTTTGATTCCAAAGAATTTTTTATTTCTGAGATTTTGAAGTATTATTTTCTATTACCAAGAAACTTCTTTCAAATAGTGGTTTGTTTAAAATCTTTCAAACTCACCGTTTACAACGTTACAGTTTAAATATTTAAGCGGAATTATTTGGTTCTAGTATAAATTATTGGAGGAGGACAAATTTGACTCTACGGAAAACTGCCACGCATACTCGTCCACAATCTTATCATTTTCATTCAACTGATCGCGTGTAGTCGTTTTCGTATTCTGCTCACTATCTTTTCAGCATTTTTATGTCACACGTGCTAATGTATAGAGAATTTTTTCCAATAAATTTCGCCTACAACGCAGTTTATTTTTCATTTCGTAATTCTCTGCTAGTTATTTTCAAACCCATTCAACTTTTCCTGGCACAAGTAAAGGTTTGCTACAAAAATAATCTAATGTCGCGAAACTCCTTCCTAAAAAGATATATTTCCAGGTATTTTCTTCATTACTCTAGAATAAATTACAAAATCAGCGGTCTTGGGAATTTAAAATCAGTTTTCCATATGACAATTTATCAAGCACTGGTTATCATTGTATTATTACTTTTATTATACTAGTCTGCCCGCTACAGCGTAATATTTATGATTTAACAAATAAAGGTTAAAGAACCGGATTAATTTTTTTTATTAAAATAATCGAATCGTGTTATAAAATCACAACAAAAATAGTTTTCCGTCTCTCTTCTCCTTTCTTCATTTTACGGCATAAAAAAGGATCCATCTTTATGAATCTCTCCCGCCATCATTTCCCATTTAAATCATTCTACAATTCAATATCATTAGACTCGTTTCCACGGTATCGTGATTTCACGTTGTTCAAATCTCGGAAAATTCTCGTTTTTCTGGTATCAAATGATATTTTCGAGCTAATTCGGCATGACTTCAAATAGAAAATATTATTTTCTAAAAGTGTTATTTGAAACATTTTTTCATATAACGGACTGTTTAAGAGATGTTTCGATTACTCGTGTGAATTTACGTTAAGTACGTAGCTATTCCGTTACTATAATAATTTGCCCAAATTGTTGATAGAAATGCCTACGCTGCCAGGGGTAATTTTACTTTATCCTCGATATTTTGTTATCGATAGTAATAGCTAACAATTTTGGTTTATCAATTTGGAAAGTGTTTCAAATTATTTTTCACTCTGAAATGTATTAAATGTGTTTAAAAACTATTCAGGAGTATAATTGCCGATAATTATTCGTGAGGACGCTCATGCCAAGAGCAGACATATTCATTACTCAGTATTTTCAGTACAGTGATGCTACTACTTAGGCCTTTTCTGTATAAATAATATATAAAATAATAGTTAATACTAAATAATAGAACGTGAAACTTATTTAAAAGTTTAAACATTTTTTTTATTACTTAGTAAACCTTTTGCCAAAAGTGTGGCAAACCTTGGACAAGGCTGATCTTCATAATTTGACTTAGATTTTTCCAAAATCTCTCTCTGATGTCCATATACCTACAGATTACTGTTGTCGATATTCTAAGGTTATAAAGAAAACACTCGGCCGTTCAACAATTTCTATAACTCCTTCAAAATCCTAACAAGTCAAAAAATGCCATTTCCTTTAATTTTTGTGTAACGAATATCCTACTATGCAAAATATGAAAAAAAATTATGTCGTGTTTGGTAAAGCTTTCGTAAAATGAATTCACTTCGAGTTATGGAAAATTCGAGCTATACACGTTGGACTTATAGAATTTCGACTGTATATATGAAATTCTGTCGCCTTGGAGATCACATTTGTTTATTTGCGAGTTCCAATCTTGATGTATGATGAATATCTATGAAACGCTTCTAGAATGCAAGCACCGATTACTCGTATAAAAATTTACGGTTAAGAAAGAGTTATTTCATTTAAAATTCAATTAACGCTTACTCACTCAATTTCATTAAAATGTATTTTTGTAATTAACTTATTTCGAACTCTAATTTATAATGTTCTTATTTGTATTATTACGCGTAATTAACCGTAATCTTTTTTTAAACTGCAAACGTAATTTTTTGAGGATGGAGGGATTAGGTGAATTAGTACAATTGTATTCGTAATCGTTTAAATTATCAAGGATTCTACTCGTATAATTTTTAACTTAATCTTAGCTTAAATATTTCCTTCAAGTCTTAACCATTTTTTATTTCAAAATAAAGTTATAATTTCGACGTTTGAAATGTAAATAAATCGAGATTTTACTTGTTAGTCGTACAAGGCTAAATATATAGAACGTAGGCGAAAATGTAAAAGTTTCTCTATTAAATTTATTTAGCATACAAATCATCAAATTTTACAACATACTACATGTCTGTATCTCTCAATGGTAAATATTGCTGCGACTATACGGAGTTCCTAGAGATTACTATTTGCGGCACATGGGTGTGAATCTGAGGCAAAAATTTTGATTGGAGAAGGTACATTCTTCTTATTAGAATTTAATTATGATCTATTAGGGAACTTAATAAATTCCTGCCACGAGGAAACGCAACACGCCCTTCATGACAAGGTCACTTCACGGTTTCCTCGTTTCATTGTGTAACATAACCTGCTCGTCAACGTTGAGTCATCGTCCAGCAGTGGATGAGAGCGAAGAAGGTTACAAGTCTTCGCGTATGAATTTTAAGAAACCACCTAAATTGTCTAAAACAATGGAATTCAACTACAGATTTACGTTACGTTAGGCGTACATAAAGAGTTTTCAAGGGGCACACAATATTACGAAAGATAATGTGTATTCTCGATTCAGTATTTATGTATAATTTCGGAATCAAATGTTGTGAAGATACAATGACGAAAGGTGCTATGAAGCTTCTTTATCGACAAAAGAGTGTCGAATTAAAAAATGTCCTTAACATTTGCCTGGCGAGGCCGCCGTTCAGCGGTCTATTTCTGTACGTGTACTGATGTGAAGTATCAGAATCGAGTCAGTTGTTGATGTCGTGTCTTTATTCAAGGAACAGAAAAATATTATTACATTTTGGCTTGTGAATTCGGTCTTTTATTACATTTTACTACGTTTATGAATGAATGAAAGATGCAAACTCTTCGACTTCAAAAACTGAAACAGATTAATATAAAACGACTAGTGTAATTACCCGTCAAATATGACGGGTATGCGTTAATTAAATATTACGAAAAAATAAAATAAATATTAATGACACCAACTTTAAGCGCACTAAAACGTAAAACTTAATATAAATTCCACATAACCGAATGTTTCAGAAAGTGACAATAGTCATGGGCATATACTAGTTAATTGGGAAACATGTTAGTGAAGATTTATTCGTTAAACATACTAAATCATTCTATATTAATTTTGTTACATAAATATAAATAACCTAATCACAATAACCGCTATTCAGTTTGTAATGAACATTCATGTGCTCGTTTTCTTGCATCTATAAATCTGTTGCTTGCCAATCGATTTACTGTTGCTTATGATGACTCATTTGCTATATGCCTCGATTTTAGTTTGTCCTGATCGTTCAATCTTTTCTGTTTAACCTGTTCCGTTTCTATTGTCCTAGCTTCAGCATTATTTCCATTTGGCAAGATCTCCAGCGAGTTTGTGTTCCTCTGTTAAGTTTTATTTTCCTTTCATCTTGTGTTTCATTACTTTCCATAATTATGAACTGTATTAATTTAAAGGATAACGGTAAATAATACGTTGTTTATGGATATTGTTGTTCAGAATTGGTCTTATATAATAGGATATCTGTGATTAATCATGCTTAGCGTTTAAAACTGTTAAGCCCATATATTTGCAGCACCGATGGAAGTATGCTTTCGGCATTATAGATTTCTCGAGAAATTGTTAATTTCCTTTCGACTCTAGGGGAGTTTCTTTTTCCCATAAGATAACTCGTGTAAATCGACGTTTTGTACGTATGTACATACATTATTTCGTTAACATTTTTAAATATCTCAAAAATATGATTTGGACGCGAAACTTGCGGGATAATTATAAAGATTAATTTCCATATCGTAGAAATTCAAATATCATCCTAAAATCTCCAAAAATTGTTTTAATAGGATTTTATTACAATTTTTATACGTTTGTTACGCATTAGACTTTAACAAATGCAGTTACCATGGCGATGAATTGAATAAATGCGTAAAAATCACGAAAATAGTGGTAAAGCGAAATTTTTGGCCTTTTTCAAATGAGATTTGAATTTCTACGATATGAGAAATTCATTTCCATAGTTTTCTCGGCATAACTGTGAAAATCCCGCGTAGACATCTCATTTTTAAGATATTTTAAAATTATAAAGAAAAAATCGGTACAACATACATTGTACAAACTTTCTCATATATGAGTACTAATGCGTCGTTTAGTTATCTTTAGAAAATGAAAATCGTATTAGCCTGTTTTTAGGAAATCCAATTTTTGTTAAAGTTGCCCAAGAATAAACTAGCCTTATATTTATTCATTGTGAAAAATGAAATAAGGAGTATTATTGTAGATGTATACATAAGTAACTTTACGAAATTTGATCAAAATCGTTAGAGCCGTTTTCGAGAAAATCGGATTGTTGTTAAAAATGCGTAGAATAAACTACTGTTAATTATTGAGCAATGTCAACCATTTCTATGTATACTCTGCTCAGTATGATAAAATGCCTAAGTACGAAATTTCATTCATTTTCGTTCTTCCGTCTAGGCTCCAGAGCCAGTAACAGACAGGCAGACAGACAGACGGCATTGAGAAATCCATTTCTTCGGATTCAGCGACACCTAAAACGTGTATTTCCGTAAAAATCTCGACGTCGAAAATTTTCGCGAAAACAATACTTTCTCGATACTTCGTATGAGAAAGTAAAAAGGCTTGCTCGCATCATTGCAGCTCTGCCCATGTTATTCAAATGGAGAAAATATACGCTTTTGGAGTCAAACCCAGGACTAGTACGTATACGGCGAGCAGTTTCACATTGAAAAGTTGTAGATAAAGATCTAGGTTCCATATTATGTGAAGATAGTAGTAGTCGTTATAAGACTTCAGATCCGGAATTTCAAGGAAGTTCTACATCTGGTGAAGAAAATAATGACGACAAACAGTTTATCCCGCTAAGGTTCGTAATTTTTTAAAATGACTGAAAAAATAACCAGAAAAAAAATTTCAATTCTAAATTAATTTAGCCACTTGAGTATACATCTACAAGAATACTACGTATTTCATTTTTCTCAATGAATGAATATAAGGCTAGTTTATTCTTGGGCAACTTTAGCAACAATTGGATTTTCTGAAAACAGGCTCATACGATTTTCATTTTCTAAAGATAACCAAAGGACGCATTAGGACCCATATATGAGAAAATTTGTACAATGTATTTTGTACCGATTTTTAGTAATTTATGTACACCGAATCCGAAAATAATAACGGTTCTTCTCTATCACGAACAGATTTTTTACAAAACGTCATATTGCATTTTACATGTGTAATGTAATTATTAAAAGTGGATCCATGTATTATAGATGAAATTTTTTAAAACCACTCCCTATAGAATTTACCCTATTAGGAGTGACGCAGTAGTGTATTCTCTGTTGTTCTAGATCGTACGAGAAGCGCATTGCCTGCGTATAAATGATTGACAGGTCAGGAGATAAGGGCGCAGTTATGAAATCATAAACACCGCCTCTGTGACTTCACAGCCAATTAGCGAGAGCCGTGTAGTGATTGACAGGCCAGGAAACATTTCCGTAGCGGACCACCCGTTGTGACTGCACTTTCCTTTTCTTCATTGATCTAGGAATTACGAGAAACTTCATGGACATCGTGTCAAGAACTTGCTTTGTCCCGGGACATCATTTTACTGGTACAGAAAGCGGGAAGAATAATTCATCCCGTATTTTTCTCAAGATGGTTCATTGGTTTATTGCAACAATATTTCTGAATTAATATGGAAGATAGGCGCTACAACGTACGACCCAAATGAGTGGAGGTTGTTCATTGATGTTTCCAAGAGAAGTCTAAAAGGCGTCCTTCTCCACAACGGTAACTTGTATGCATCCATTCCTGTTGCTCATCAGTGCATCTCAAGGAAACATATGAAAATCTCGAAACTCTTCTGGCTAATGTTCAATACGGGGAACACGGTTAGCTGCTTCGTGGAGACTTAAAAGTTCTTTGTATGTTGTTGGGTCAACAATCCGGTTAAATGAAGTTTCCATGTTTTTACTTCCTCATACGAAGTATCGAGAAAGTATTGTTTTCGCGAAAAAATTCGACCTCGAGATTTTTACGGAAATATACGTTTTAGGTGTCGCTGAATCCGAAAAAGTGGTTTTCGCAATGCCGACTGTCTGTCACTCTGTCCGTCTGTCTATCTGTTACTGGCGCTGGAGCCTAGACGGTAGAGCGAAAATGAATGAAATCTCGTACTTCGGCGTTTTATCATACTGAGCAGAGTATACATAGAAATGATTGACATTGATCAATAATTAACAGTAGTTTATTCACGCATTTTTAACAACAATCCGATTTTCTGAAAACAGGCTCATACGATTTTCATTTTCTAAAGATAACTAAGCGACGCATTAGTACGTATATGAGAAAGTTTGTACAATGTATGTTGTACCGATTTTTTTGTGAATGGGATAGCAGTGCATGATCTTAGCATTGGATAAAGAAGGAATGACCACGCAGAGTCCATCTGACACTAGGTTCTAAGAACATAGCACGTCAAAATCTGGTTGACCCATCAAAAGTAGTTTTACCCCCACTTCACATAAAACTGAGATTGATGAAGCAATTTGTTAAGGGCGACAGTTTAAAGTATCTGTGTGGTAAATTCCCAGCTCTTTCTAAAGCAAAATTGAAAGAAGGAATCTTTATTGGTCCACAGATTAGGAAACTTACTTTGAATGAGCAATTCGAATGAACTATGAACAATCTTGAAAAATAAGCATGGACAAATTTGAAGGATGTTATCAACAAATTTCTGGGGAATAACAGGGACCCAAATTACCAAAACATTGTGAATAACGTGCTGAATACATTCAAAGCATTGGGTTGCAACATGAGTCTAAAATTACATTCACATCTGTATTACTTCCCGGAAAATCTCGGAGCAGTCAGCGAAGAACAAGGAGAACGGTTTCACCAAGATGTCAAAGAAATTGAGAGGAGATACCAGGGAAGGTGGAATGTAAACATGTTAGAGGGTGAAAAGGAGACAACAGAATTTGCCCATAAAAGAAGTGGAACAAGGAGAGGAAGAGGAAGCGATCCCTCTAGAAGAATCAAACTGAATGAGGATGAAGATTATATATATTCACATAACATAAACTAAAATAAATTATTTACCTTAATATGCTTCATTCTTCTTACATTTGTTTGTATTTTTCAACTGCTATAGCAAAGCAAAATGTGTAGTTGTAAACCAAAATAAATAAGGCTTTTCTTAATTTTTTGTTTCTTTATTCCCATATTGTCAAAAATCCTTACGTGATGGGGAAAATGGATTCCATTTTTTAAATGAGCGTAGTTGAATTGTGTAAAATCAGCTATTAGAAATAAAGCAACTTTTCGAAAGTTCTAATTCGCAGGCCTGCGTTATTAATCAAAAGAAACAGCTTTAGAGATATGGCAGATACATGCGTTCTTTACGCTTTGTGTAAAGGTGCCAAACCGAAAGGTTGGCCATCGTTTCACTTAAGGGATAACCTTACTACCTCACACTCTGCTCACTTTTAAGATGCAACGTCTAAAATGATACCTGTTTCTTCATTGATAAAAGGTAAAATTGTAAATATTGCTTATACTGCATGTTTACGAGAGTACTTCATTATTAATATTATTTAAATACGTAGTATTATAAAAGCATTGGGGGATTGGGTGGGGGGCGGAAAAATCAGCATTTGCACAGGGCGGTAAAACTCCTAGCGCCAGCCCTGAAGAGGAGGGCCCAAATTTTCCTTGTACTATTACTTATCGTCGTCCATCATTGGCACAGTATATATATATATATATATATATATCGATAAATGGACTGCGTTTAGAGGTCAGGTGCGAATATGAAAATCACTATTTTATGGCCAAAAACGAAATTCTCTTATGCTAAACATTTGCAAGGCAGTAAAGACAGCTATTTTTAACTAAAAAACGCAAGTAAACTTCTGCACTACAAAAAAGTTGCGGTAACAGCCCAGCAATAAAAAATTTGTTTTATTATGATTTATTAGTGCTTAAACATTTCAAACCGAACTTTCTCCGGTGTCAATGACAATGCCTTTTAAAGGGTTAAGGAAGGTAACAATTATGTGATGTCTATGTTTACGTTGGGACTCTGCCAAGGTTTGTCAAGTGAGGCGTCACGAGGAAAAACTGGGAGCGTCGAGTTTCAGACGTTCTGAGACAGTAATGGGTTAAAATTCCTTGCTCTTAGCCAGTATTGCCCAAACTTTTCGGCCCGAGGGCCACATAAACCATTGCTCCTCATAGCTCAATTCCGCCCTCTTCATGGGCCACACTCAGTCGAAAATAGAACTTAAGAATAGCTTACGAAAATTAAGGATTTAGCTGTGAGTCGAAATTTCCCGACTTGTTTTACATGTATTTGTATAGTATGGGAGTGGAAGGGATCAAGAGAAAATATATTGTTTTTATAATTTTCAATTTTTTCTTTATGTTACATTGTATCCTTTAATTGTCGGCTGAAGACACTCGCTGGACCGGATGTGGCCTCAGGGCCGCATTTTGGGCACCACTGGTATAAAGAGTTAAGCTGAGACCGATAGTAGCTTCGACAGAAAAAATAAGCGTAATTTTAAGTAAGTAAAACAGCGCTGCGTAAACTCATCGATTTGACGGCAAGGAAACGAAAGCAAATCCAACGATTCGACAGGTAGATAAGACGATGGGTTAATAAAATTCAAAATCTGAAATCGAATCGCGGACCACGGATTTCGCACCGCTTAGCTTAGCCGTCCATCGAAGAATTCTTATAATATTACACTAACGTCTGCTTCTGCTGCTGCTTCAGTTAATAGTTGTTAAGGTGATTTGCATTGTTGCTCCTTTCGGATAGGATAGGACTATATGGAATATGTTATGTATAATGTATAATGAAGTGCTCCAATAAAGAATTCAAATTTTAAGTATGAAAATTATTTTTCATTTACTCAATGTTAAAAAATGTGATGTGGCCAACACATAACTTTCTCCATATTTGGGGTATAAATATTTAAATTATTATGAATACGATTTTGAGGCAAAATTGTCATTTCGTATCGTAAAAGAATACAGCCTTCCTTATTGTCGTAAATTAGATATATTTTGAATATTTTACAGAATTCACCGCTACATGGTGGTGGCGCTGTATACTGGAAATTACGAAAAAGTTCAATATCTCCGAAATGAATGGTTCTACGAAAATTTGTTTCAAACAAAACCTGGAAGAAATATTATTCTCTACAGCTTTGGCCCTCACGATTCCGAAAAAATCTGATGTGGCCAACACATGACTTTCTCCATATTTGGGGTATAGATATTTAAATTATTATGAGTAGCATTATAAGGCAAAATTATTATTTCGTATCGTAAAAGAAGACACGTCCTTGCCGTAAATTACGTATATTTTGAATGTTTTCAAAATTCACCGCTACATGGTGTTGGCGCTGTAGGTTGGTATTAAGATAAAGCGAAATATATCCGAAATGGATGGTTCTACGAAAATTAGTTACAAAAAAAACTTGGAAGAAATAATATTCTCTACAACTTTGGTGCTTACGAAGATTACCAATAACGATGTTTTTAAGGAGATATTTAACGGAAACCGAAAAACCGGTTATTTATAAATAACTCCTAAACAATAACTCCTATAGAAAATTGTTTCAAATTAAAACTGTAGGAAATTACATTCTCTATAACATTAGTATAGAATTGTATATAGAATAATGGTGTTTTAACAAAGAAATATCGCAAAAACCGAATCGGGTTTCGAATAAACCGCGAATTTCGATTATCCGTTATTGTCCAAAAACTAATCAGTTCTTTGTGCTCATGTTCAAGTGTTATATATGAAGTTTGGTAACGATATGGCATGTACTTTTTGAGTTAGAGCGCCCACAATAACATACACACACAGACATCATTCCGAAAATAGTCTCAACGTGTTCTAGGGACCTCAAAACATGTATTTCCGTTGAAATCTCGAAGTCGATTTTTTTCATGAATACAATACTTTCCCATTACTACGTATGAGAAAGTAAAAAACGATTACTTATAAATAATTCCTAAACAATAACTGCTATGGAAAATTCTTTCAAATGAAAGTTGTAGAAAATTACATTCTCTGTAACAATTGTATAGAATTGTGTATACAATAATGATGTTTTAACGGAGAAATATCGGAAAAAACGAATCGGGTTTCGAATAAACCTCGACTTTCGGTTAACCGGTATTGTCCAAAAACTAATCAGTTCTTTATGCTCATGCTAAAATGTTATATATGAAGTTTGGTAACGATACGGGAAGTACTTTTTGAGTTAGAGCGCTCACAATCACATACATCGTCACAGACATCACTCCGAAAAGTCAAAACGTGTTCTAGGGATCAAAATATCTAATAAACTATCGGTTTTTCGAAACATTCCTATCACATACACACAGACAATATAGAGAAAATAGTCAAAACCTGTTCTAGGGACCTCAAAACGTGTATTTCCGTTGAAATCTCGAAGTCAATTTTTTCGTGATCACAATACTTTTCCATTACTACGTATGGAGAAAGGGAAAATCTATATTATATTGGTTGCCGAAAAGCAGCAGCCCAACCTCTGTTCGGCAAGGAATTTAAATTATACGACTGGAGAGTCTGTTTTTAAAATTGCCAGGTTATCGGAATTTTTAGATGAATTTCTTTAGCGGTTTCCCCGTTTTAATGCAAAAGTAGAATTGCGAACACTCAATCGGGAATTTTAATCGGTTGAATATTATGAAATTTGATCATTCGAAATGATCACAATATTCTCGGCTGTAATTAAATTTCCCGTCATAAAAGCATCAACCAGGTTCCAATATTAAAGTTTGCATTAAATTTTCATGAATCTGCGTAAATTTGGTACAAAACGTTCTGTTGTTACTCGACATATTATAAACGTTAATTTTTCTTGTTTATATAATTTTGTTTTCCTTATTTATCAATAAATAAGTCATAGTTAAGATAGTCCATGTAGAAACGTAAGTAGAACAACATAATTTCACTTACTTCCCCTTCATCAAACAGACAAATTTCACAGCAATGTTTTCATAGTCTAATATAATCAAAACGATACGCAGCGTACCACGCCAAAGAATCTTTTTAATTACTTGTATGTATTCTCGTTTGTCTTTTAAAAATGATATAAGGGAATATCTAAGAATACTTGACCGTTGGATTCTTTATTAATGTATTTCATATCGTTTGTCAGCATTATAATTTTTTCAAAATTATAGTGTGCTAAGTTAAAGATTAAAAAAATTCTGAGAAAATAAGTCATGAAAATGACCTCCAAGAGGACTAACCTCTTGCATATGTTGTTAAAACAGTCCTTGAGAAGTCCGTGTTCAAACCGAAGATTTCATATCAAATTTGTTACAGTTTCCTCGAAGAAATTTACTTGCCTCATAACTATTCGTTATGGTCAATAATGGTAACCACCACGACATGTGTTACGTGTCGAAGACAATAGGACAGGGATGACGATTGATTTTTGTGTAGCGCGTCAAGAAAATTATGTGAATCATAAAACTTTTTTTTCGCGTGCCACTAGTTCAGTCATTCTCTAAAGAATTTCATATTTTATACAAAAAATCTGAGAAAATAAGTCATGAAAATTACCTTCAAGAGGACTAACTTCTTGCATATGTTGTTAAAACAGCCCTTGAGAAGTCCGTGTTCAAACCGAAGATTTCATATCAAATTTGTTACAGTTTCCTTGTCCAAAAACGAATCAGTTCTTTCTACTCATGCTAAAGCGTTATATATGAAGTTTGGTAAGGATATGGCAGGTACTTTTGAGTTAGAGCGCCCACAATCACATACACACACACGCACACACACACAGACATCATTCCGAAAATAGTCTAAACGTGTTCTAGGGACCTCAAAACGTGTATTTCCGTTGAAATCTCGAAGTCGATTTTTTTCGTGATCACAATACTTTCCCATTACTTCGTATGGAAAAAGTAGAAAGCAAAATATCTCCGAAATGGATGGTTCTACGAAAATTCGCTTCAAACGAAACTTGGAAGAAATATTATTCTCTACAACTTTGGTCCTCACGAAGATTACCAATAACGATGTTTTTAAGGAGAAAACCGAAAAACCGGTTATTTATAAATAATTCCTAAACAATAAATACAATAGAAAAATTTTCGAATGAAAGTTGTAGGAAATTGTATTCTCTATAACCTTTGTATAGAATTGTATATACAATAATGATGTTTTATCGAAGAAATATCGCAAAAACCGAATAGGGTTTCGTATACACCTCTACTTCCGGTTACTCGTTATTGTCCAAAAAGTAATCAGTTCTTTGTGCTCATGTTAAAGTGTTGTATTTGAAGTTCGGTAACGGTATGGCACGTACTTTTTGAGTTTGAGCTCCGACAATCACATACGCACACGCACACACACAGACACAGACATCATTCCGAAAATACTGTAAACGTGTTCTAGGGACCTCAAAACGTGTATTTCCGTTGAAATCTCGAAGTCGATTTTTTTCGTGAACACAATACTTTCCCATTACGTATGGAGAAAGTAAAAAGAGAGAAGAGGGATGGGGATAGCGTAACATTATGGCAGAAGTGTGTAAAAATTCACCGCCTGAGGCATTTTAAAAAATTCTGCCTCACAAAAATAAACATATCAACAACTTCATACGGTTATGAAGTACCTATACTAGATATTGTGCCGCCTGTCGCCGCCGCCTCACTAGTCCAACACCTCGCAGAAAAGGAAAAGGGACCCCCGAAATCGTGCTTACATAGGGCCCCCCGAATGTGTTGTGCCGGCTCTAGGTTCGATAACTAAAAAGGTTGAGTACTTCATGTCTAGGCTGGGGCCGCATATTAGTCAGGGGTGAATTAAGTAAGAATAGAATCAGAAACTTCCCAAATTGGGGGACGATTTCCCCCTCCCCCTCTTGAATCCACAACTGCCTTCGAACCTTTCTTCGGAAAATCCCGATCCCTCTCAGAATATGTTTTCCCATTTCCCCTCGTGCCTGATCTGTATCGCAAAATTCCTTAATTTTGCGCGTAATGGGTTACTAATGCAGTTGAGGGAAATTGAGACATCCCACGAGAGGAGGATCGCCTCATCACATACCTACTCCTCTGGCATTATGTTTTAGGTTATAAGATCAAAGAAATAATACCTGATTGCATAAGTGGGATTGTATTTTCATTTTATATTTAAGTTTAGAGAAATTGAAAGAATTTAATCGTGTGTATAAACCAGGGCCTCGAACCGGAACCGAACCGAAAACCGAAACCGTAAAAAACCGTTATTTTTCCTGGAGTGAAACGGAACCCGAACCGAAAAAAAATATTTTCCTGAACCCGAACCGAAACCGAAAACCGTTATTTATTTCGTTCCATATTTTTCGGTTCGCATAAAAAGTGGGAGCGAAAGAAGGGTTTTTCCCGTTTGCTTTAGTTTGAGTCTTCTGAAAGCCTCACGTTTAGAAACCGAATAAGAAAGGGTTGGGTTTTTCTTGAGAACACATTCTCCTCAGCCTTGGGAAGGATGTGTCTTTGTGATAATATCTGTTGGCTCAATAGTGGGATTTTCCATGTGCATCTCAATACATAGAGAGAGGGTCTACAATACATCCTGCTGATATTACCTGTTAAACGAGGCTACTCGAAAGGAACTTGGGCGGTACTTTGAAGACAGCCTCTAATTGTCTTGCTACCCTCCCCCCGAGAATACCCCGTAGAGTGTGTTCCCGGCAAAAATATTTCCCGATTCTTAACTTGGATTTTCCTTAAAGTTGGAGGTTATTGTCCCCATATACTTTCACTCCCTCTCCATATCCACTGAACCCTTGTATTCTGGTAGTCATTCTCTAAAACTTATCCAGGAAGGATCGCCCCGCAGTCGTGGTTTTGAGATATTCTTACTTCGGTTATCCTTTGTTACGGATTAGTAAATTTCTATTTATTTTATAGAGTGCATCTTAAAATGAGCACACACATTCGTATTGGTTGCTTAAAACTGACGAGAAATTAAACATGAATGCGAATTAGTTATTTTTAGTGAAATATTTTGCAGACTGCAGAAACTCACATTAGAGACTCCGCCTGAAGAAAGTTCACGACAGGCCGAATAAGTGTCTTATTTTCTTTTTGTTTGCATGTTTGATTGCAGGGTAATATGTAGATGTACGTAGATGTTTTTTATTTGCTGCCGGGTGAAAATTACATGCTTTCGCTTAGTAATAATTTTTCGAAACGGTACTTATCATTTCAATTTTATGAAATAATGAAGTTTAACATTCTCACAGTACTTAAGTGATTAAAAATATTCAGTCATCGTAAATTTGTATCATGTTAATAAACATTTCTCAGCCTTTCTGAATTCTCGGAAACTCAATTTCTGCGGGCTTCTTCCTTCTAAATATTTTATAGATTTTTTCATCCATTTAAGTAATCTCTGAATGAAAAAATTAAGCCGTGCATTTACAGTTTTTACTATAATACGAGCAGTGGACGTGATCTACAAATTGTTAATGAAAATAACGTAATATCTTACTCAACTTACTGCCACTATTGAGATAACGCGATCTCTTATTTGTAAATAGAAATATTAATAATTCATTATTAGGCATTCCTGCTTTAGCGCATATTAGTTTCGGTCTGTCCGTCCTTCTATCAGGATGCAATTTTTTTTCCGTAGCTATTCAGCGGATTTTGATAAAATTTAGTACTAAGGACTAAGCACAGTAAATTAGAAAATGAGATGAATGCTTTGCATAACATAATAAGTTTAGAATACTCTATCGCAGAAAACGTGCTCATTTATAATTTACTTTATACTTTCCTAATATGTTGAAATCATTTGCGGCGCATGTATGGTTTGTAAATATTCAATTCAAAATATAATCTTAAATAAATAAGATACATACTAAATATTCACATTTAAATAATTTATTTACACGTTTTGATTGTTTTTCAAATATCACTATTTTTATAGTGAATATGTATTTGATTTAATAAGAAAATTACTTAATTAATAAATCAATTCTTGAAAGTTTCCTAAAAATATTTTAAGGTCGGAGCGAAAAAAACCGGTTCGAACCGGTTCACTGACGCTTGCCGGAGCGAAACCGTAACCGAACCGAAATTGTGAGTTTTGAGTGAACCGGAACGAAAACCGGAGCGAAAAAAATTACGGTTCGATACCCTGGTATAAACTGTGTATGTATCGCGTTTCTCCAAAAGTTTCTTAACTTATACTATGTGCGTATATAAGCACAGGCAATGGCAGATTTAATATAAATTTTCCTGAAGGAGATGAAATAGTAGGTTTTCTGTATTTTATTGAAGGTTGTGTTTTACCGCTAGTTGGTGACATCATAGTAGCGAACGTTACAAAAGGCTTATATTGACGATGTCGTTTCAAAAGATTTAAAAAACCTTCACTTTATAACGAGGAACCTAAAAATAGCACTAGGTTTGCAAGGGAAAAAATCGGTACAACATACCTTGTACAAACTTTCTCATATATGGGTACTAATGCGTCGTTTAGTTATCTTTAGAAAATGAAAATCGTATGAGCCTGTTTTTAGAAAATCCAATTTTTGTTCAAGTTGCCCAAGAATAAACTAGTCTTATATTCATTCAGCGAGAAAAATGAAATATGTAGTATTATTGTAGATGTATACTCAAGTAACTGTACAAAATTTGATCAAAATCGTTAGATACGTTTTTGAGAAAATCGAATTGTTGTTAAAGTTGCCCAGAATAAACTAGCCTTATATTCATTTTTTGAGAAATATGAACCATACATTATTATTGAAGACGTAAACTCAAGTAACTGTACGAAATCTGGTCAAAATCATTAAAGCCGTTTTTGAGAAAATCGAATTGTTGTTAAAGTTGCCTAGAATAAACTAGCCTTATATTCATTTTTTTGAGAAATATGAATCATACATTATTATTGAAGACGTAAACTCAAGTAACTGTACGAAATTTGATCAAAATCGTTAAAGCCGTTTTTGAGAAAATCGAATTGTTGTTAAAGTTGCCTAAAATAAACTAGCCTTATATTCATTTTTTTTGAGAAATATGAATCATACATTATTATTGAAGACATAAGCTCAAGTAACTGTACCTTAGTTGATCAATATCGTTAGAGCCGTTTTTGAGAAAATCGGATTGTTGTTAAAAATGCGTAGAATAAACTACTCTTAATTACTGACCAATGTCAAGCATTTCTATGTATACTCTGCTCAGTATGATAAAATGCCTAAGTACAAGATTTCATTCATTTTCTCTCTACTGTCTAGGCTCCAGCGCCAGTAACAGACAGACAGACGACATTGCGAAAACCACTTTTTCGGATTCAGCGATACCTAAAACGTAAATTTCCGAAAAACCTCGGGGTCGAATTTTTTCGCGATAACAATATTTTCTCGATACTTCGTATGAGAAAGTAAAAAGCGTATTTGACATTAGCAAGACCAGTACTAGAATATCCGTTAGGAGTTTGGGATTCCCACTCAAAAGAACTTACTTTGAAACTAGAAAAGGCACCAAGATTCGTAATACGTCTTTTAGAAGAGAAGATAGCGTAACGGAAATGTTAAACGAACCAGGATGGAAATTACTTGCAAACAGGTGAAATGTATTATCCCGCATATATGAGTAATGCAACCTGGAAAGACCTAGGGAAAAGGATATTAAGTTCGAATTTCAACGATCATGCGTATAAATTAAATCCTTAATTCCAAAGAAAAGATGTGGGTAAGTAGTATTACTTCATTACTAGAATTTCGGAGGAATTGAACAAATTGTCTGAAGAACTCCTTACTCCCGGAAAAGGCTCCAAAATATCATAAAAACTGTAGAAGTGTTTTGTTTGTGTGCGTGTGTGCATTAATCAATTGTAATGGAAGTCCAATATGCCTGCGAATCGACGGAGTTTGAGAGTAGGGGAATGCTGTGTAGGGTTACGTACGATGGGGTCTATGTGTGCCCGTTACCGCTTCGGTGGCCCTGAAAGCCCAACATGTACCCAGAATATTCTCACGCATTACCCACACACAATAGTTATACGTATGCATATTCATATATGAGGTCTAACCATAATTTACAAGATTATATGCGAAAAATTTTTATTCATTAACAAATATGCAGTGGCCGTGATCGCCTTCAAAGAAATTTCTCATGTCATGACTGAAAGCGTCCGGGCTCCTCTGCATCGCCGTCGCATTGTTCTGAATGTCTTCAACGGACTCCAAATTGGTTCTTTTTCGAGAATAAAAAATAGCATGATACTAAATCTGGTGATTAGGGTGAATATACCATTACAGGAATTTGATTACTTTCCAGAAATCACCTTCCAATAAGTGCAATCAATTTGTTCAGTGATTCGGTCTTTTGCGCCCGAATGCGTCCTCGTAAACGTCCTAAAATCTGAAGATAGAACTTCATATTAACCGTCTGTCCTGGAGGAATAAATCTCCAGTGAGTTATCCCTTATCGCTTAGCCCACTCAAAAAACCACGCTCATTACATTTCAACATCGTCATAAACCTGTTTTAGCGTTTCATTTACATCCGTGGTACTTTTATTTAATTTCAATGAAAATGTAATGTTCATTCGCTGTTCCTAATGTTTATTCCTCATTTTTCCGCCGCAACAACAGAACATCACTTCGTTAAAACTTGTACTGCTAAAATAAGATAAACCTGATCAAGACAACTGCGTTGCATATAAATGATGAGTCATTTAGACACATATTCCAGCATTACAATGTTGTCACGAGTAGTATAAAAAACCAACGTCGTAATTTTATTGTCAGACCTCGTATTAATGTAGGTGTGTGCATCGGACGCTGACGGTCACGACTCTGGTGGCATGATTAACCCCAGAACGAAACGTACAATTTGGACGATTTTATCCGCAGTATACAAGGATTTACCGTTTGCATATTTAAACATGTCTTCGCCTATCATAAAATCATGGGTTCGATTACAGGAGAACCCCCGCCGTGAAAACTACCCATAGTCGATCCTCCAGATAGTTATTTGATCAAGTAAGGGATTATAATTCTTCTCCTAATTTCCAATTGCTATTATAATCCTTAATAAAGACGGCCCAATAAGGGAGTAGGTACTCGAGAAAAAGGTGGCCCCAGGTTGTGCACATGAGTTATATTTCTTACCTTGCCATATTTGTATGTTTATATTATGGCCCAAGTGATAATCTTCTAAACGTACGTAGAAATATGGACTTCCCGAAAGAACTTGGATATATGAAATGTTAGCGATAAGAAATTTTATAAGCGGAAATCTTCATTACGTCGTGAGATATAATACAAGGAAATATATAAATAAAACATTGTCTTGGGAATGACCTGAATAACATGTGATTAGGCAATCTTTTCGGGCCAACCGCATTGGAGTTTAACACTGACAATGAGTCATGGACCCCTTATTGTGGTTCTGGGTATGACCAGCTCTAGGTAAATTCGCCGAAGGACAATTTGTCCAAAACTAATTCATCGAAAACCAATTCACCGAATGATCGATTCATCGACAGACAAATTTTTCGAAAATGATGAGTCCTTCGAAAATCAATTTATCAATATTTCGAATGATAAATTTGAATGAAAATGATAGGCATTTAAACTGATTCATCGATAAGAGTTTTAAGAGAAACAAAATGCTTAAAATATATTTTTAACAATGCTGAAACAATGTTATAAAAATTATAGATGTTTAAAAAATATCATAAATACTGCATTATTTTCAGACACCTATTTTATGTAAATTGTATTGCCATTCATTCATAAGAATTTTAAGTAAAAGGCAAAAGATTGAAACGTATTCTTAACGTAGCGAAATACGTATGTTCAAGTTTACGTTCTAGAGAACACGTGGTAGCGAATGACTGGTCTTTTAGAAAATGAATTTATGAAATGACGAATGGTGATATTTACTTTCTCCATGCGTAGTATAGGAGAATGTATTGTATTCGTGAAATAAATCGAATTCGAGATTACAACGCAAATACACGTTTTGGGGTCCCCTGGATACGTTTTCACTATTTCCTCGATGATGCCTGTGTGTAGGTGTGATTGATTTTTGTGGCCGATAGATTCCCGTATGATCAGTTCCGTTCCAACAGGTGAGGCGACCGCGCCAAAATAAGACTATAATGGAAAATTTTCCGTATACATTCCTATTTTTCCACTTTGTTTATTGCTAGAAATTTTTTCAAAAATGTTGCAAAGAGCCTTCTTTTAAGTGTTTATACTGAAGTGACCTTGGGCTGCGAACTAGATTTATTATTTCGGGCTTCCTCGGTGTCTACACGAAAAGCAGAGTGGAAGAGCACTTGATATTAAACATTCTTTTAGACAGAGGAAAAACGGCAATATGACGGATTATTTACTTATTTTATTTAGATAAATCACAACAATTCTCTGAGTTTATTTATATTAAAAAATCATTTAAGTTTCATTTTACTTTTACATTATCTCTTTCAAAACTGAGGAACAAAAAACAAAGGGATGTCGTGTTACATCTTCCCTTACGCGGCAAAATGCCTTGCCACAACCTTGGGCATGGCGCATGAACAACGAGCATACACTGGATAATACAAAATTTCTTGTACATATAAGTTTTTATAAGGTAAAAATAAATATATGGGTCAATGAATTACTAAATAAAAAGATGAACTCAGCATAAACGGAGTGACATACGAGTAAAATTCAGGTTTCGCACCGGTTACGCAATCATGTATATTGATAAAATAATATTTTTATCATCAGAACCGTAGAACTTAAAAAAAAAGTGGTTCTAAAAGTTCTATGAAATATTTCTATCTACTTTTGCATGAAATTTGGGGTTGCTGAAATGCGATAAGTACTCGGGGGGAACAACTGGATATACTTCACCGTCTTACGTCGACGAAAAAACAGTTAAAAACGCTTAGTTATCGCTAATTACATTTGTGACAGTAACTGAAAAGAGTTCTGTGACATGAATAGATAATGACTTTCAAATGCGAAACAACTGAAGTTCCTGGTAATGTGTGGTGATCGATTGCGCGAAGTGACCCTTTTGAAGACATTTTCCCGATGGAATTGATCATAAAACCCGTACGTTCGCAATTTAAATATTTAATTTATAGGTATTTTACATTCTCATTTTAGTGATAAAGAAGATCGTGTGAAGAGGGTATAAAAACATGCAACTGCACCGGGTCCCGCGCTTCCTATAAAAACATTTGTCGTAATTATAAAAGTACACGCATTTAAATAAAATCTGAAAAATATCGATGTGTCATAGTGAGAGAGATTGCTTTAGTTATTGAAATTTACTATTAAAAATTTTTGTCGCGTAAGAGGCCAGGAGCGCACACTTTACACCGGGTCCCGCGATTTTCCTAGCCTGATCTAAACACTGGATTTGCGTCTGGTGATTGGTCCACTTCCCATAGCACGATATTGCTTTGCCATAGCTAACACAGCTTGAGATTTTGTCTTCGTGGTGATGGAAGTCGGTTCTCTCGTTAGCGATCAACGATAATAATTATTTTATCTACATAATATTTTCATTATTGTGAGGGTCAACCAGGTCGACTTACAGACATTTGAGCGGACCCAAAAAAACTAAGAACGCATTTTAAATTTGGGCCAATTTCTCTCCTGAAACTACGGAATACGTTCACTTATAGGGGGGCCCGGAAAAAATTTAGCCCGGGGGTCCGCGCATGCCTAGCCACGCCACTGCTTCTGTCGAACATCATTCGCATAATTTTGGGTTTCCCCGGGTCATTTTAGTGAACAGAGGTAATGCACATGATTGGGCGTGTGTAGATACTTTCTATTTTTATTATTACTCAGTCGTCTTGATTAGGTTAGGTCGGAACTAAAAATACAGTAAGTACCATTCTTTCATTCCCAGTTTGACCGATTTAATGGATAGCATTGCGTTGGATGTTAGGGATTAGTGCAAAGAAAATCAGTTTTTAAAAATGGTGGGAATAGTATATTTTTCAAATTAGGGCTCAACCATACCATACACGATTTCGTCAAATTCAATTTTCGTGTTACATTCTGTAGAAATTTCACATTAGTGTTCTACACTTTCGTAAACTAGAAAAGGGATACAGTAGAATGTACTATTATTTAAATAGTTAACACAAAAGTTACTTATGAGCTGTTATAATTATTATTTCATAGAGTTTCTTTCTTTTTATTGTACTCCTCTAAAGGTTTGTTTCAACAACTTGCTACTAAGTTTTTTTCGTATAACTAATGCTAGTTTTTCTAGGGAAGCTTGTTAATTACCGTGATGGTCTTTTAAAATCCATTTCAGCAGAGCATTTTAAATTTTGAATTCATTTTCAATTAATTTGATATGGATAGCCAATAGCGGAGTACAGCCCCGTAACTAGCTATTTTAGCGCCCGGGGCAACTAAATGTGCGCCCTTCCCCCATTCAAGAAATTATTTTCTCTAGTTTATTTAGTTACTATTTGGATTTTTTGCACCCCTTGCTAAGTTGTGCCCGGGGCAGATGCCCCGCTCTAGTTACGGCACTGGTGGAGTATAAGAGAGATCACACACAATACGACAATATTTAATACTTAGGAATTGTATGAAAATTTGTTCTTAACCCTTAACTGCTATCGTCGGGTCTTTTTTGACCCGATTAGTTTTAGTTTCTCCACCACCCGGTAATGTTCCCTAGTTAACGGCTCAGACGCTGTGACATCTCTAGTTGAGGGATTGAAGGTCAGTCCCAATATAGTTTTGACTCGTGTCAGTTACCGTTACGGTGAGGTGAATATTTCGGGTCACCAGAGACCCGACAATAGCTTTAACGTATACTTATATTTTTTGTTGTGTTATTGATTTTTTTTCAACTATATTATTTGTTTCTACAATGAGTGAAGTTCAGATTAATAGGCTGTTGGATGAAGTACAATTGGACGATATTAGTGATGCTGAAACTATACAGGGTGTTTCACGAAGATATGGAATAACTTCAGGGGCTGATTTCTGAGGTCATTATGAACAAAAAAGTTCATATGAACATGTGTCCGATTCCGAATATTTGCGGAGTTATGGCTGTTTGAAAATTAGAAAAAGGCAAGGCAATGTCCGGAACTCAGGAGACAATTGCCGACAAATATGCGATGCGTTCTTCGCTACAGTGTTTATTTGCTTGTTTATTTACTTATTTACATTGTCAAATACGAACGTGCGTATTATTAAAGTACATTTTCAAAAACACCACCTTCAACTTCAATGCATTTCGCAGCTCGTGTGTGAATCGAGCTCGTTGCAGACCGAAGTTCAACATGACTGTCTTTTATGCGAGCAACAGCATTCAATACGCGACGAAGTAATGCATCCCGTGTTTGCACTTTAGTATGGTACACAAGATCTTTCATCCACCCCCACATGCAGAAATCCAAGGGGTTTAGGTCTGGGGACCTAGCAGGCCAATTTTGTGGACCATTGCGACCAATCCATCGCCCAGGGAACTGCTCATTGAGGTGAGTCACCACGGCACGGAAACAATGAGGTGGAGCTCCGTCATGTTGGAAGTACATTCGAAGTCTTGTAGCCAGGGGCACATCTTCTAACAGTAGCGGCAATTCGTTTTGCAAAAATTGTAAATAACTCTGTCCAGTTAGACGACTCTCAAAAATGAATGGACCAATTACCTGACCACACAACATTCCACACCACACATTAACACTGAATCGGTGTTGAAAGTTACTGTCCACAGTGGCATGGGGATTAATTTCCGACCAAACATGGGAATTGTGTTTGTTGTTAATACCGTTGCGGGTGAATTGAGCTTCATCAGTGAATAAGATGTACCGATGCAGACGCCGATTCTGCTTAAGCCAATTACAAAATTCCAGTCGTCGGGCAGGATCCCCAGATTCGAGGTGTTGGACAGGTTGCAAGTGGTACGGGTACATTCCTTCTTCATTCAATGTTCTCCATACTCTTGACTGCGAAACGCCGAGACGTGTGGATATCCTTCGCGTACTAGTACGAGGGCTACGCTTTACCGCCTCAAGGATGTTCTCTTGCTCAGCCACGTCTTGTCGAACCACACGCTCATATGGAGTGTTAACGCTGGGAAGTGAGCCGTTATCTCGCAAAGTTTGGAACACTCTGCTAATAACTTTTCGATTTGGAACTCTGCGATTTGGAAAACGTCGCTGGTATTCAGCGACAGCAGCAACAGCATTTCCATCGCAAAATCCATAAACATACACCATATCGGCATATTCAGCACTTGTAAATGTAAAAGGCATCTTCAAAGTAACACTAAAGGCGGATGCACAATTGGCCGGGAACGAGAACAAGAACGTGAAGGTGAACGACAGCAAACGGTAACGGTAGCGACCCTATCGGTGCACAATAGAACGCGACACGTTTACTCCTCAAATTGTCATTTCGCCTACAGAAACAATGTGTGGGGATTCGATCGCTACTGCGGTTAATTATCCGCAATTAATTAATTAATGAACAGCAACGGTAACAGTATAACAAGATAACAAAGTAACACAGTAACAACTAACAATGCTAATGTCGGTTCTTGCGTGCGCATGTTTCGACAGGCTACGTTCGGACAAGGTCATGGTCGCGAATGCGCATGAGTTATGAGTGCAATTCACAGTGGCACGATGCTGAAAATCTACGAGCAGCCATAACTCCGCAAATATTCGGAATCGGACACATGTTCATATGAACTTTTTTCTTCATAATGACCTCAGAAATCAGCTCCTGAAGTTATTCCATATCTTCGTGAATCACCCTGTATATAGTCAACATTTAAGTGAAAGTGAACAAGACGTAACATAATATATTTTGGTTACCTACTTTAAGCATTATAAAATATTTTTAATGTGGATATAATCTTTGGTTTTTGCCTGTGAAATGTTATAAAAATAAATTTACAATTTCTGAATTGCAGGAACAAACTATGTTAGGGGACTTATTTTGAAGAAAAATATTTTTCTGAATTTAGATGTTTGTAATTTTTGAAAAATAAATTTAATTTGCATATGAAATCTATTTCATTCTTATTTTCATTCCTTAAATAGTAGTAATCAACAGAAAAAAATTATGTCATTGTTTAGATTACGTGCTATGACCATTTCATTAATTTTATACATTTTACGCGTCCAAAAAGCGGTGTTTTTAAATTTAAATTTTAAAAATTCTAATTTAAATAAAAAATGTAATTATTTTTTTTAAAAAGTAGTATAAAATCACAAAGTGTTTAAAGAAAAATTCATTTTGCGTTTTTAAATTTAAATTTAGTGGGAAATAAGAAAAATTTGGGTCAAAAAAGACCCGAGAGTAGCTTAAGTGTAAACAAAAATGACGATAGCAGTTAAGGGTTAATTAAAGTCAGGGCCGGCGTGATAATTTGCGGGGCCTAGTTCGATAGTGGGAGGGGCTTATTTATGTATGTATTTATATACCGGATGGCGCAAAAAAATGACGCATGTAGTGCCTCTCTCCCCTGTGGTGATAGACTGTTTTTGTAGTGAAAATTTTGTTGAATATAGCCCGCCATAAGGGCTCTCCGTCCGGAATGTATTAATATGTAATAAAATATTGTCTAAATCTCAATACATGAGAATTGAGCCTTGTGCGGGGCCCCTAATAAAGCGCGGGGCCCTGTTCTGGGGAACCGACTGCACACTCCTCACGCCGGCCCTGAATAAAGTATATATTATTTTGTGTGCTTTTATGTTTCGACAAAATGCTTAGGTTCATTCCTAAGGCTTGCCATATTACTGAAATTAACTAATGCGAGCCGACATATATTTCTAAATTATTTATGTGGCCCTCATGCTTTTTAAGTTAGCGAAACTTCATATATAACACTTTTGCATGAGCACAAAGAACTGGTTAGTTTTTGGACAAAAACGGTTAACCGGAAGTCGAGGTTTATTCGAAACCCGATTCTGTTTTTGCGATATTTCTCCGTTAAAACATCATTATTGTACATACAATTCTATACAAAGGTTATAGAGAATGGAATTTCCTACAACTTTTATTTGAAAGAATTTTCCATAGCAGTTATTGTTTAGGAATTATTTATAAATAATGGGTTTTTTCGGTTTCCGTCAAAAATCTCCTTAAAAACGTCGTTATTCGTAATCTTCGTGATGACCAAAGTTGTAGAGAATAATATTTCTTCCGAGTTTTGTTTGAAACAAATTTTCGTAGAACGATCCATTTCGGAGATATATAACTTCTTCTTAATTTCCAGTATACAGCGCCACCACCATGTAGCGGTGAATTCTGTAAACATATTCAAAATAAGGACGACTGTATTCTTTTACGACACGAAATAAAAATTTTGCCTTATAATGCTATTCGTAATAATTTTAATATCTATACCCCAAATATGGAGAAAGTCATGTGTTGGCCACATCAGATTTTTTCTTTATAGCGCAAATATTTTTCTTCACATTCCTAATTTTTAGTAGTGTTTCTATATCTTTTACGTTTTGTAAATGTTTCCCTTAGCTTGAGCTAATATTAGAGCAAGATACAATGATACTGGACAAAATCAAATCAAATCAGCATACTCAGGGCCGGCGCGCTGAAAAATGGCGCGTGAGGCGAGCGATAGAATCGCCGCTTCCAAAAATTATAAGAAAAGGAAAAACAGTGAAAAATGCCGCCTCTCCGGCTCCGAAGATGATTTACGTTCAGAACAAATACGAATATATGTTCTCCTCTCCCTAGCTCTATCATGATCTGTAATGTAATGATTAAAAAATATATTCGGTGAAGATAAAACATCTACCACAAAAAGTCTGCGGAGGTAGAAATTCAAGAAAATGCCAAATATGCAATTATGTGTTTTGTCCACATAGGTTGAAAGGTAGATTCATCTTTGAGAACAATTAAAATCATATTATCTTCTCCATAGTTCTTAAATGATCCGTGAGTCACCAATAAAAATGTATTTATAGATAAAAACTTGGGAATTTTTAGAACGCAAGTCCCGTAAACGAAGGAAAAATTGTATCTAGGCTCGAATATTGGTACTCAAATTAAAGGAATGGAAATTGGGACATCGGGTGCAAACACAGCCCTCGACCTTCGCCTGGATTCCATGCAAAATATGGTTGCCCCTTACACTTGCAACTTGCAACCCAGAAGGGTTCTATTCAGTGGCCTAACATATGTGCGACGCACCGGGGCCCCCAGCCGAAGGGGGTCCCCAAACGCCCGCGACATTCGTGGCCTAGTGGGAGGCCGCGCCCAAGGAAGTGAAATGAAAGGAGGCGATGTTAATGAGATGTTCCTTATCTCCTCACTTCCCATGGACGGCTCTCCGATGAGCCATCCAAGTGCATATGCGTCAACGTTTCTTGACAGATATATAGCTAAAGTTAGGAGCATATTGTTCTGCATGAAATCACGGTGTAATCAAAACTCGAAGTCTGTTTATAAAATGAGTCATCAACTGGCCACCTCAACTATGCTTACGATGTCATATTTGACCATTGCTAATCAGAGGCGGATTAACCATAAGGCGCACTAGGCACGCGCATAGGGCATCACATTCGAAGTGCGCCTTATGGTAAATCCGCCTCTGTCTGCAGAAGTTGCGTGTCTGAGAGGAAGATAGGCGTAATCGCTCCCATTAAATACCACACCACTCGAGATGTCTGGATTCCCTCGGAGGTTAGGATAAGCTTGTGTTTATGTAAGCATATTCTTGAAAGAAAGAACCTACGTCATTTGTTACTCAAACAAGCAGAGGATATCCCTTTAAGAGAAGTTTGGCTAAGCTTTACGCCTCCCCATCTATATTACGGGCTGTCATCGGTAATATTAATCCAAAAGAGCAGGTTGTCTACCCTTACGCTTCACGATTAAATTGGAAAACTCCCATGACTGCAGAATCGGTAACGAGGTACATATTCAGTAGAGAGTTGTGAGTGAAAGGACGAAGGACTTCTCTGGCAGCATCAGAGACATGCAGTAACAATTAATAAGTGATCTCTTTAAGTAGGAAATCTCTTTATATATATAAATATATAGGTACTACTGTTATTCCCGGCGCGAAAATATTTCAAGAAAGCGCTAGGTCTCGCTACCGAAGACGTAAATTGCTTTGTTCATGCAGTATTTATCACTAAGCCCTTTACTTCTGAAATACGCAAATTAAGGATTTTTAAGTTCTTTTAGAAGTAGATCAATAAATCTATGATGATATTTGTTTATTTATTGTTATATTGGTTGAAATATTTAATGGTGGAAAAAGAGAATCACATCAATCCCATGTGAATACAATTTGAAAAAATCTGATGTGGCCAACACATGACTTTCTCCATATTTGGGGTAAGTACAGATATTTAAATTATTATGAATAGCATTATGAGGCAAAATTATCATTTCGTATCGTAAAAGAATACAGTCGTTCTAACAGGGGGCCGCAAGATCTCTTGAAAGAACCCTACTTTCGCAGGATTCGTACGAGGTTCGCACCGGGTATGCTCAGCATAGCAGCCCAACGTCCTCGCCACTATGCCACGACACCCCCAATAAATATTTTGGGCAACTAGGTGTTGAAGGAAACCCAGTGAGCACTTACCGGAAGGAGAGCCGCTGGGGTGTCGGTGAGACACATTTGTAGACGTTGTTGGAGCTTTCGGGATGATCCCTTCGTCTCTCTTGTGCTGACGAAGAGATCATCCCGAAAGCTCCAACAACGTCTACAAATGTGTCTCTCCGACACCTCAGAGGCTATTCTTCCGGTAAGTGCTCACTGGGTTTCCTTCAACAACTAGTTACCCTAAATATCCTTATTTACCTTTCCTTTTCTGCAAGTGTGTCTGTGTGTACACACACACACACACACACATATATATATGAAGAATATATATTTACATTTATTCTTCCTTCTTTAACTTATTCACTTCCTCTGGACATCTCGTTAATTCTATTCTCAATCATTCGTATACTTCTGATTTCCTTTTTTTACTTATTACTTTTTCGAAAAAACTTTCCCATTCATTTAATTTATTTCCTCCGGATATTTTCCCTTACTCCTTTATTTTCGCTTCTTTTATTCGTTCACCCAAAAGTCTCCCTTTGTCTAATTGTTTTCATTGCGTATTGAATGCTTTTTTTTAGGTTCTCATCTGTGGTCTCCTTCCTTTTTTCTCTCCGCTCTCATTACGTCATTATTCTTACGCTTCCCTTTGGAATTTAATTCTCCGTTCGGTTAGATATGCAGATGACAAAGCATTACCTACTTCTACTACTGGAAATACCCAGGTCAATGTTATAGTGGACGGAGAAAGACTGGAGCAGGTAGAATGTTTTACTTATTTAGGTAGTAATCTGTCAAATGACGGAAAAGGCACAAAAGAGATCAGGACAAGATGGCAAGAACAAAAGAGGCATTTACGAGACGAGGAGAGCTGTCGACCGGCAGCTTGAGTAAAGAGATTAAAAAGAGGTTAGCGAAAACCCTAATGTGGGGTGTAGCATTAAATGGGTACGAGACATGGACAATGAGAATAGAAGATGTGAGGAGATTAAAGACGTTTGAGATGTGGGTATGGCGCAGATTAGAATCAGTTGAACAGAGAGGAAAACGAAAGAGGAAGTTTTGAAAATAGCAGGGGAAGAGAGGAGCTTAATTGGTGTAATAATGGGCAGACAGAAGAAATTGGTGGGTAAAAATTTGAAAGAAAACTGTTTACTGAAAGGCGCCATAGAAGGAAGAATGTTAGGAAAGAGGCAAAGAGGTAAGAAGAGGATAGGTATATTAGATTCGTTGAAAGAAGGGATGGAATATGCGAATATTAGGAGAAAGGCTTTCGATAGCCAAGATTGGGTGGTGTGTGCCTAAAACCTACCAAAAGTTATAATTACTTTGTATTGTACGGTACGAATAGATGCGGTAGTCGTGTGAAAATTCTCCGCTACTTGCCGGAAGTTGTAACACCACGTTATTTCGCGCACCCAATTTTTAAGTAACGATGTTTTGGGGAAAGGGTATTATTATGGAAATAATGACTTACCTTAAGATATATTCTAAAAAGCCAAGATAACTGCTGAAAAGCGGATATGTGTGAAAATATCTGAAGAACGCACGTCTGGTAACCAAGAAAGATATCCAAAAACTGCTTCACAAATTTCTCTATAATCCCTTTCGAATCATCACCAGGGCCATAAAAGATGTCCTTATCTCTCCGAAAGAAGGGAAAGCCTGTCAAAAATAGCATGTGTGTCCTTCCACTCAGGGGATGGATGCCTAAAGTTGATGGAGCGCATTGTGTCGGTGTTTGCCCAAAGGAGAGCATTCAGCGTGTGTTTGAAGAGTGCTGTAAGGCAAATGGGATTATCGAAAGAAAATTTTTTCAAGGCCTTGGGGGTAAATCCGAATGTCCCATCGAAAGGTCATAAATGTGTATTAAGATGCAACCGAATGTAGTAACGTAATGATCGAGAAACATGCAGCACTTTAAAATATGGTTCGGATAATCGAAGTTCTAATGTAATTTTTATCGCTCAATCCTTAAAGTTTGTAAATAATAATAATGATTATCCGGCTTTATTTAAGGGCGATATTTAGGTTATATAGTCCATTTTTACATATAACCCAGTATGACAAACACAAACACCCATGCCCTTTGAGGAATTAAATAAATACTTAGTAAATACTTTTGAAAAGGTTCTAAAAAAAACCATATCTACGACCAAGGAAAGGTTTGAACTTTTGCCAGCGCATAATTACTTCAAGTTGTTATATAAAATAAACTTGTATCAATTATTGCAATGATTTTCAGCTATACTTTACAAAGCGAAGCCATACTGATGTTGGCGAAATAGAATTATTTTTTAAATTGAAGTAATTTCTTTATATTTGTACGATATAATTATCCCGATATATTTATTAACTACATTAATAATAATACTTTAAGTAAAATGAAGTTCAGTTCCTATGCTGCTGAAAAAAAATTGTCTTATTTAGATTTCTTTTTTTAAATTTTATTTGTAAATTAAATAGCTTATTTCGTCACAGTTAAACATTTTTATTTAGTTCAACATTACTGCCTTTTTTTACTTTTTAGCATTTTTCACGTGACGGCCAAATTCCTGGAGCCGCGCAGACGGCATGCATGCCAAACTTGGTACAAAATGAAAAATTGTTGGCACGCTAAAAATTTGCGATCATGAAGTAAATTTTTAAAATTTCTTATTGCTTTTTTCGGATATTGAAACACAGGAATTGGCCAGCTGAAACGAAATCTGAATACGTGCGTAACCCGCGAGCTCTCGCGTCGTGTGTTGTCGAAAAAAGTATGCGAAGGGTCTCTTATTAACCGACTTCTTGCCTTCAACCGATCGGCGATGAGATGTTTTAATCACAATAGACGGCGGAGGTAAACGGAAAAAATTACGTTTAAATGAAATTTGTTTTTTAAATTCCGAATTTGATTATAATGTGAGACTGATATTAGTAATTAGCATCTAATTTCATTCTGAAAGAATTCTCGTTAATCTCTTATACTGAGCTTTCATTTACTCCCTGTCACGGTGTTGTCACTTCAGATAATGTGCTTTTATAATCTGGTGTGTATTTTATTTTTTATATATTCTTCACAAACTTTTAGAATTATTTATATTGACAAACATAACGAGTTTCATTTATCGATAGAGGAATAAGGTCGACTGTGGATAAATGATAAAGATTGGTTAAAATGAAGAACGTACGATACTTTCAACCCATTTGGACAGAAAAATACGAATTTATAAAACAAAATTATGTGATTTTGGAAAAAATTGTATGCAGAACTTCTTCTACGAGAATACATAAAAGAAAAAGATGTGCTCGTAATTTAAAAGAGAAAAAATCGCAATTATATTTCTTATTAAACTTTTCAAAATCAATAAAAGTACAACTTCTGCGAGTTTTCCAATTTCCAGCATATTAGCGAAAGATGGACAACCCTTTAGTTACGGTGAATGCACAAAAAATACAACTTTTTGAGTAATTTAAAAATAAAGATATTAAGAGGTGCAGTTATGCATAAATACAGTTCAAGATCGAATTATCAAAATCGTATTTTGATGCACACAAACACGCATGAGAAAAGAAATTAATGGAAGAGTCATTTATTTCGCAAATCAAACCATTTGTTTCTATTACGTAATGGCTCATAGGGAGTTCTCATTTAAAGAGGTACATTTGCACGTTCTAACCTAAGGAAAAACAATCAATACAAAACAAATTTTAAAATAAGCGTTTAAAAATGTAAAATTGAAAAAAATAAGCACTTCTCTCAGGTATTTCCAGTAGCCACAAAAAGATTATGAAAAAACAAACCCAGATTTCGGCTATCAAGAAGCAGCCATCAGTGGAATTCACCGAGAGTAGAGTCTACAAGAATTCTTTCTTTCTGGTACATTCTTATAGATTCGATTAATATCACTGACGACGGCTACCTGGTACCCGAAATGCTCATCTGGATTATCATCACCTTGTTTTGGCTCAATACAGTACTTACATTTTTATTTTGAAACGCATATCATTTGAATTTTGTTTATCCATAGACTAGTTCTACAATTCTCCGATCACGCTCTAGGTTAAAACTTCTTGAAAGATTTAGAACGCACATATTCTCCAGCGATGTCGAAGAAATAATAAGAGCGCCAACTTATATTGGTAGAATGGACCATCCTCGTAAAATAAGAGAGATAGCCTGTAAGTCTGAGAGGTATAAAGGCTCGTTTTTCCCTAGAAAGATAGCTGAGCAGAACAGAAGTTACGAAAAGAAATCAGCCGACGTAGAGTGACACTATTCATTATTATGCGCTTTCCCTTGGTGCTATTGCACCCCCTGCCACACACCATTGCGGTTGCTTGCAGGGTGAACTGTAGATATAGATATAGATAATTCTCCATCGAATAAACTAAATACATTCAACCATTTCGTCCGCTTCATTATGATACTACCCATCCCGTTCTGAGGCGAAACAACCTTTGGTCCGCCATATATGGCATTCCCTTTCATCGCAGTAACTCTCCCTCGCTCATACCTCTCTCCTGGTCTCCTCTCGTACTTCCCCCACGCCCCCTTCCTCTCCCCCTCCGCCCTCCTCCAGCCGAAACGCCGACACCGTCACCTATAATCCTCATTGATACGGATCGCGTCTGAACGTCTCCTCTTCAGAGAATTCCCTTTTGGCACAGTGTGACCGAAAGCGAGAGGAACGGGACGGCGCGGAGCGGCGCGGCGGCGGAGCCAAGGTTATGAGGCGTCCGTGCTTTTTTATTTCTTTTTATAGGAAGAGGGAAGTTGAGGTGGGAAAGAGGAAGAGATGGGATGGGAGAGGAGAAGGAGCGATTATGAGATGGTGGCGAGAAAGGGGGAGAGAGAGAGGGGGAGGGAGAGAGAGGGAGGGAGAGAGAGGGAGGGAGAGAGAGAGAGGGAGAGAGAGAGGGAGAGAGGGAGGGAGAGAGGGAGGGAGAGAGGGAGGAAGAGAGGGAGGGAGAGAGGGAGGGAGAGAGAGAGAGAGAAAGGGATGGGAAGGAGAGGGGAATTGAGTGAAAAATGAGCGGTGATGCTCGGAGCCGAGCTGGAGAGGGATGAGTGAAGGAAAAAGAGAAGTAGGGGAGGGGAGAGGAGAGGGAGGGAGAAGCAGGGGAAGTGTGATGAAATGTGAACTTGAAAGCGAAGCGTGGGAGAGGAAAGAGGAAGGAAAGCTTCAAGCAGGAGGGGAAACGAAAAGGAAGGGGCGAGAGAGAAAAGAGATAAGGAGAAATGGAGTGGATGTGTGAAGGAGTGGGAGGGAAGCACTGGTGGAAGGAGTGAGGAGAAAAAGTGGGGGAAGGAGTGAAGGGAGTAGTGGGGGGGGAGAGGAGTGGGAGGGAAGGAGTGAGGGGGGAGAGAATGGGGGATGAGTGGGGGAAGGAGGGGGAAAGAGGGGAAGGAGGGGGAAGGAAGGGGAAAGAGGGGGAAGGAAGGCGAAAGAGGAGGGAGTAGTGAGAGAGAGAGATGGGGTGGAAGAGGGATGTTATCGAGATAGAAAGATGAAAGAGGGAGAGAGTTGTCGGAGTGATCAATAGGTCGAAAGCGGGGAGGATGGAAAGAAAGTTGCGGAACGATGAAAGAGGAAGATTTTGGTGCTATGAAAACTAGGAAAGAATAATGAACTTGTTGAAATTCACCTAACCCACTTGCTGAAGTTAAAGGATGCGGAAAATGGAATGGATTAGATTCTGTGGGCGACCGTGAAAGAAGATTGCTAGATGAGCAATGACGTCGTTATAAAGCGGTCGAAATGTGGACGCGATATACGATTCGGTAACGCGCGAAAACGATGACTGGGCCTCTAATCATTATGAGACGCAATCATTGTTACAAATCATAGAATTGGAATCGGTATAATCAGAAAGGGCGTCGATAGATGGTGTTTTCGGCGACTTAAACGGGTTTCGAGTTTGAAATTGACGGAGCGAGTCTATTTTAAAGCGCTGAAATAGGAGGCAAATAGAGCAGCTGATGCAGGAAGGGGTAGCGGTGGAAAGATGAATCGAAAAGGGGAAATAAATCCTGCGTGGAAAGGAAGTAAATGGTTATAAGAGGGATAAGGGAGGAGGAAGAAAGAAGAAAAGAAATTGGAGAGGAGAAAGGGAATGGGAGTGAAAGAGAGAGAAAGGGGAGAGGGGAGAGCGACGCGAGAGATGATTGAAAGAATAGGAGAGACAATAAAAGTAAGAGGAAAGGGAAGGAGAAGAAAGAAAATTATTAGGAGAGATAGGAGAGAAGGGAGTGAATGTTAAAGGAAACTAAGGGAAAGATTGCATGGAAATATACTGGAGCGGTAAACTTTAAAGACTTGGGCAAATTTTAAAGATTTGTAACATATAAACCATGTAAAACAGAACTACATAGTAAACGAATTTATAACGATTAATTTTAAAGGTTCTGTTGTAATTGCTGTAATTATTGCCGTTATTGCCGATGTTGTTATTATCGTAATTATTCTCAATTGTTTTTATCAATATTTACATAGCAAGCAAATTTAAAAAGTCCATTTTCGCATGATCTATCATGAATCTTTAGACTTCTACATATTGTCCATCTTTAGCACTACAGAGTTTAAACCTTGACTGCAGTAATTCGAATAAATTCTCAAGGTGCTCCTCATTGATGTCTGTGATAACTATTAGGTTTCAATTTTCAAGTTCTTCCAAATATTTTGGTTTAGTAGCATGAACAATGCTTTTCACATGTGCCACAGAAATAAATCTTAAGGTATTGAGTCCGATGACCAATGTGGTTGCGGAAAGTATTATCCTCTTCCAATCCACTGGTTAAGAAAACATCCCATTTAAAAACTTGTGAACATGTTTTGTGTAGTGACACCTGGCACCATTTTATTGGGTGATTTTTATTTTTATCAGAGCAGTGGTTGTTAGTTGAGGAATGAAAAAAGTCTTTGAGTAACAAAAAGTAACTTTCTCCATTTACAGTTGTTCCTTGAAAGAAGAGATGCCAAAACAATCTGTGACTTCCAAAGTGCACACCAGACATTAATCTTGGTAGAGTCTCTCTCATGTTTCCATATATGATTTTGCTCTCTTTTCCCCAAATATGGCATCTGTGATGTTTAGCTTTGCCACTTAGATGGAATTCAGTTTTATCTTAAGGATTCAACTCTTCTAAGAACTTAGTCTTTTCTGAAGTTTTCCTTTAAAATTGATTTTAAAATATCACCTTTTGCCGAAATTGTCCTGCAATAAAGTATTCACTACTTGAGTTTAGTAAAGCTGTAATTTCAAATTGTTGGATAGAGGATATTCATTTCACACAAGGCATGCCAAATTGATTTATCCAGGATTCTTGTAAATCCATCCTGCACATCATGAATTGCTTTAAACTTTTTATAACGATTCAGAATAGAGTTAGTAGAAGGTGTTTCCTTGTAATGCTTCCCAATTTTCCTTTTTACAAATGAGACATATTTCAATTCAGCTAACCACAATGCAAACTTCACTTTCTCTTCTGTTGCCGGCATCATTGCCACACAATTAGGTTTGGAGACAGATTTTTTTTTACATTTAATGAAGCCTGTCAAAGAAAGCAATGACAATAATTATGCTACAATATTAAAGCAATAAAATTGTAATAAAAATTATGAAAATATGACAATAATTGGTAGCAATAATAACAGCAATAAGAATAGGGCTTTTAGCATTGGACTTTATAAATTCGTTTGCTATAGAATTTTGTCTTACATGGTTTAAATTTTACTAATGCTTGAAAGTTTTCAAGGACTTCCTGCTTTCTTTGTATAGCAGGATATGGGAGAAGAGGAAGTAATGGAGGCTGGAAGGATAGAAAATGGTAACGAATGAAAAGAGGATAGATAGATATCGTCTTTATTTCTGGGCGAGATTGAGACTAGACAGCCCCTTCTACCATCTTATCCATAGAGGAAAGGAGAGAGATGGGACAAAGAAGATGTTTGTGAAGATGGAGAAAATAAGAGGAAGTGGGAAGGAGTAAAGCTTTGGGAGAGAAACACTGGCACTTAATGGAAATTTGTTTGAAATCCTTGCCCTGCTATGAATCTG
The DNA here is from genome assembly GCA_036926305.1 of Uropetala carovei. Classification (NCBI taxonomy): domain Eukaryota; kingdom Metazoa; phylum Arthropoda; class Insecta; order Odonata; family Petaluridae; genus Uropetala; species Uropetala carovei. The sequence continues at coordinate 27,210,963 of JAXCHB010000011.1, forward strand.
GACATATTGCTAATGCACAGAAATATGCCAAGATATAATATTGGGTTGATGGAGGAGATTGCTAGATGAATGGGATTAGTTGTAGAAATACTTCATGTCCATGAAAGGAGGATGATATATGAACTGGAAAGGAATTTACAAAAAGCATCACAAAACATACAAGGAGAGGAAATAAATATTTAGTTGTGACCAAAATTTAAAGCAGGATATGAATGAACGAAAACTGAGTTAGGAAAAAAATGCATTCACTGATTAGTAATTATGGAACAAAACTAATTTATATGAGTGAGTAATGGTTAAGTGTACAATGAAGACATCAAATTAGAAAGTCTCATAAGTGAATGTGGAGATAATAGTGTATGGAATGAAAATAGATATTAATGCAAAGAATTAAAAGTATGTACCTATAATGTGTCTGAAAGGAGAAATCATAGTAAAATTTGTAAATGAAAATAAATGTGCATAAAGTATCTATTATATTACTATTTTATTGCACCCATATTTAATGCCTGTAGAAAATGATTCACTGAAATGATGATATTTTCACCTAAATCTTGTAAGCCCCATATATAATATTGAGGAATAAATAACACATGTTTACATAGAGTTCCATATGATATTTTTATTGAATTTAGTGAACCATATAGACCAATGATACAATGAGAGGAGAAAAATAAAATAAAAATGTAAAGAACTAAAAAAGAACAAAAGTAATAATAATACTAGTGTTGATCCATTGGTCACATGGACATGGAATAAATAAGAAATAATAATACAATAAGAGATCTAATATAAAGAGCAAACAGAAGACAAAATTAGATTAATTGAATACACATACACAGGGCCGGCAGAAGGGGTGTTGGCACCTCCCTGCAAGATTTTGCTGTGGCGCCTCTAAGCTATAAAACGAAAATTTAAAAATTAAAACACAAATAAAAATTAGAAAAATTTTATTAATCCTGTACTTCATAAATTATGAGAATGTTATTTTGCGAGCTTTCAAGCTAGCAAATTCGGAAATAAGATGTTCCATGTCCAACTGCTCACAAATATCGGTCTCAATTGCTATTAATGACAACCCAACCAGTCTTTCTTGTGAAATGGTCAATCTTAAATAGGTAGTTTTTTAATATTTTTAATCTTGAAAAACTTCTTTCGCTGCTTGCAACTGATACCGGTAGAGTGTTTAAAATTCTAAGTGAAATAAATATATTTGGAAATGTTGATTCCAGGTTATTTGAATGAATAAATCTTAATAATTCTAATGAATTCTTTAAGTTTTGGATTTCTGAAGAAAATAAGTCTTTGAATGTCTTTAATTCATTGAATAGCTCAGTAGCATCAATGTCTCTGTCGTCTTTATTAGTTAGATGAATTTCCAAGTCGGTACAAAGTGCTTTGAGAATGCTATCGTCTTTTTCATTTAATTTTTTAAAATCATAGAGGAAATCAAAATATTTATTATGATTCTTTAATTGTTTAAAGCTTTCTTCTATCGAATTGATAGACATGTCTAAAATAATATTGAAAAAGTTAATTTTAAACATATCTTTTGGATTAAGCACAGATTCATCATCAGCTTCCTAGTCAAAATTTTTTTTCTTTTTCCATCGACAAACTTCAGTTCCTACCTTGAACTATGCTGGAGTATCCAACGTACTGGCCAGCTCTCCTGCGGTTTGTATAGTTTTTTTCAAAACCTTCATCTGTGTGCAATTCTCTAATAAATTGTAATAAATTCTCAATCACTTTGAATGCAGAACCAATATTTTCACCTATGCCTTGGAGTATTCTTATTTCCCATAGAAAAGTTTACAACAAAAACAAAACGTGCATTTTTTCCTGACAGAATATACAAGCCAATGACTTGGTATTGTTACCTTATTAATAAGTTTCCGAAAATAATAATTACTGCTATATTTTCTACCACTTTCATCTGCCAGAAATGAGAAAGTCTTAATCTGTTCAGGACCTTGCACAATAATAATTTTTTTAATTTTATCCTCAATTTTAGGCCAAGTTTCTGAATCGCTCAGAGTAAACTGAGAGTGATTATCGCTGGCAAATAATTGTCTTCCCTCGTACTAAAGCTTCAAACTTTGATCAAAGCTATTAAGGCAGGAACCATCTTCCTTATATTATTCTGACTCTTCATTTTCTAATTTAGAAACAGGAGTTTCACTAGCAGATTTAAAATATTTCTTTCTTTCTGTTTTTCTATTTCTAATTCTTTCACAGCTTTTCTTTTCTTATTTTAAAACTGGACAATTTATTTTTCTTATCCATTGATGCTAACAATAATAAATGCTGGGTTAAAAATAAAACTTCTAAAATCTGCAATAAAAAGGAAACCACAAATTTTTAACATCAACTTAACATTAATCCGAAACCATAATGAGCATTTCAGTTTGTGTAGTCAAAATATTCCAACTACTATTATTTTCTTAGAGAAACTTATGATAAATTTAATGAAAAATAAAGTTTTACAATACCTAATATGATAGGAGATGAAAAGACTGATTTTTTTAATCCAAACACTACAGATCAATTGCAAAAAAAGAACTATAAATCACCGCTCCAATGTGCACTCCAATACACCCGACATTGTGAATTAAAAGCGCAAGCATCACAGGTAAGGTAGAACTGGTTGACCAGGCCATTTGATCTTTATTAAGAAGCTTAACCGATAGATCGGCAAGTAACAGTTTTCGTAGATGCAGCGTGAGCCGATAGATCGGTCGGCTAGCAGTTAAAGGGTTAATGTATAACCTGTAACATATTTGCGCATAGGAAACATGAAACTCGCTACATATGGGATTAAAAGTCCACAATGCATCATTCGAAGATTCCCATCGTATTTCGCGCATTTATTTCGATTTACTAGGACTGTCAGATACGGTTTTTAAAATAAAACAAAACTTCGATTATTTATCCAATGCTACAGCTTAGGTTAAGCTCTTCGCCCGCCCAGCCTTCCGCCGGCCCTCTTTATTATGGAATAAATCTTTCGCATGTTATTCTAAAAATTATCTTCTGTATATCAATAAATTGAAATGAAATTAATGGAGGACGAATGGCAATTAGCAGGGTAGCGCCCCTACATCCTTCGGTGCCCTTATTCTCGGCCACCTCCAATACGCATCTTACCTACACTAGAGTGATGCGACCCCGTAGCTCGAGGGTTCGGGGGCAGAATTTGCGACGGAGATTTGCTGCTCTGGCATTTCCAACTTTCACTTTCTGCATTAACACATGGGTTCGAAAAGATCGCCGAGGGACACGCATCGCCCATCCAGCTTATAACTCGCATTCCGATAATATACAGACACAAATACTATCATTTGATGGTGCCCCTGGCATGTTGGCGCACGGGTGCCTTGCATCCATTCCGTCCCGGGTTGGAGCGGCCTTTCTGAATTCAACCACCCTGGGTGCAAAGAGCGCATCGCATAATGGCGCCAACTTTCGTAGAACGCCTTCCCATCAAGGTACAGGGTGGGCGCAAAGTAACTGAACATGTTTTTACTTGTATATCTCGCAAGCGAAACTAACAACAAATTAGTATCTTCTCTTAAGTAAAACCCACAAGGAGACTCACTCAACACTCTCCAATAATGTATCGATTCAAAGTGAAAATGAGGAACCGCCGAAAATCTTTAGAGCCCCCCTTGATTTTCGGCGCCCCGATGCCTTGCTTAGTACCTCGCTTACCGCCTAGCGCCGGCCCTGCACATACATATACTATATATGAGACAAGTATTGCATGTAAAAATTCATATACAAAATTATGTGTTGCAATCTTTTATGAATTCACACTATAGTATGCTTTACTAAGAAGAATCATTATCAATTGACTTTTGAAAGCTGACATGGAGGCTACAAATTTAAATCTTACTGGAATATTGCTGTAAATAATATAGGCTGCATGGTGAGATCCATGATGACAGAGGGATAGTTATATAACTCTTTATGTGAATATCATGGTTATGTTTAGTACGGTATGGATGGTGGATAAGATTGGTATAGAACAACTTTGTTTCAGAAAAATAGCATAATTTAGGATGTAAATTGATGGAGGGGTCAAAATACCAAGTGAAAAAAACAGATATACAAGAGGTATGATATGACACACATAATTACCCAAGAAAATAATTCCATAGGATAGATGGATTTTGTATAATTCAATAGTTCAGAGCACTAACAAACAAAAAATACCACCCTTTTCATGGTGGCATTAATATATGAATAGATCGATCTAGTTTTTCACTATTGTGTACGCCAAGGAATTTAATGGAATGGGAACAGGCAATGTTAGAATCATTTGTCTTCAGTAATCGACTTAAGGAAGGAGGTGACTTTTTGTATGAAAATGTAAATACACTGCTTTATTATTGTTTAAAGCTAGGTTGTCAGAACAACACCATTGTATCATACCATTAATGAAAGAATTTGATAAATTTATTAAATCAGGCAAATTATTGGAAAGTATCAAAGAGGAAGTGCCATCATTATATAAATGGGCAAAAGGTGAGAAAAGTGGTTAGGGATAACAATCATAAAAATAATAAAAAGCAAAGGTCCTAAAATAGGCCCTTGTGGGACTCCATAATTTACATGTAATGGTTTGGACTTTGTAATAATTACACCTCTAGTGGTGCAATGAGCAAATTTGAAAACCTGTTGCTTGTCTGAGAGAAAGGAAATTATCCAGTTTAAGGAATTTCCTTGGATAAGGAATAATATTTTACGGTCGATGCTCTCAAAAGTTTTTGATAAATCATAAAAAACAACAGAGTAAATTTCTTATATTTTCAAGCTTCATGAATCTGGTTAATTAGTTGTAGACCTAGCTTCTCTAAAGCCATGCTGGGATTCATTAAGTAAATAAAAAGATTTCTAAAAACAAATTACATTGTTAGATCATGAAAAGTTATATATTCTTGATTAGTAGTAAGCCAAGACAAAATTACATGAAGTCAATAGATTAAAAATAACTAATGAGGGAGATTGAGGATGGAGAAATAATTGTAGAGTGAGTTATTCAAGTCATGGATATTTGAAATGTCTAGTAATTAAAACACCAACATATAATGTAATTGAGGAATCAAAATTTAGTGGATCAGTAATTTAATGTAACAACTGAGTTTTTATTGGCTTGTAAACATTGACATATATAAATATAAATCTGTTTATGAAATTATTTAGAAATCGTCATTGTTGCTTGAAGATAGGCTTTGTAATCAAAGAAAAATTTTCAACCATAGCCATACAATCATTCACAGATTCATGGTCACCGAGCAGTAACATCTCGAAACACTGACCGTTTTTAGAGCAGTTAACAAGTCCAAAAAGCATAGGAACAATTGCACTTATTTTACACAAGAAGGGATGGAAAAGGGAAATAATGGTGAATAAACGATGAATAGCAGAAAATGTAATGGGGAAAGGGATGAGGAAAGAAGGGGAATAGAGGCGGGGTGATGTCACACAGTTAAATATGCGAAGAGATGGGAGCAGCTGGAGCAATTTTTCATAGGAATAGGAGCATAGGAAAAGAGGAAACGGCAGAGAGAAGGAAGGGGGAATAAAATGAAAAGCGGAAGAGGCCGCCAGATGGGAGATATATATGGAAGAGATAGGGAGAGGAGATCATCAGAGTATAATGAAATGGGTCGAAGTACGGATGGGACGACAGAAAGGAGAAGAGAGAAAAAGAGGGGGGGAAAGACTCTAACGGCCGCGAAGAAAGACACTATGACCATTAATATGACCATCGAGCGCGATGTGCACGTTTTTCATGGACGTCAAATAAGAAGAGGGAAACAAATGAAGAGAAAGACTAAGGAGAGAAACTGTATTAAAGGCGAGGTCTTAAACCGTATTTAATCGATTGTAAGCCGACCCTCACTTTGCATAAGGGCACGCGAGGAAAATTCCACGTTGGGTGTACAGATGTCCTGGTTTTCCGGGATTTGTCGGAGAAAAATACTGAAAAGTATGAATACCCCGGTTTTTTCAAGTCGTAATTAAATAAAAAGGTATTAACTAAAATTACGACAACACAAATTTCGTTATATTCAAGCACTCAACACAATTTTTACTAAAAATGTAATTTGTCCCGCTTATGTCCAAGATTTTTAATCTCGCAACAAAAATATCCCGGTTTCTCTCTTTGTCTTCTCCAACGTCTCACATTCGACTCATCATTCCCGAAGCGCCGTTGTGCAGCAAGATTTGATATTTATTCCGCATATGCTATCACTTTTCTCTTAAAGTCCGCAGAATAATGCATTCTTCCCATTATTGGATAATTAAAAAAACTGAAAAACTCGCCAAATTAAATGACAAAAATTTACGCTTGCAAAGGCACGAGGAAATGGCGGTTGGCTCAGGGAATCCTAAGATTACGCGCACGCGCATACCAGAGATGGCTCGGGAGTGAATTTATCTAAACATTTATTTCTTCCTATAGAAATATTATGATTATTTTTACATACATTTAAAGTACACTGTTTACTTATATATTAATACACTTATATCTAGAGTTATAATGTAAATACAGGCACTAATGCATTGATTACTTTACTTTTTTGTTCATCGATTTTTAAGACCCGATTCTAAGCCGAGTGGCAATTTTGAAGGAGGTAAAAATGCAAAAAATATCGGTACAACATACATTGTACAAACTTTCTCATATACGTACTAATGCGTCGTTTAGTAATCTTTAGAAAATGAAAAAGGTATGAGCCTGTTTTTAGAAAATCCAATTTTTGTTAAAGTTGCCCAAGAATAAACTACCCTTATATTCATTCATTGAGAAAAATAAAATACGTAGTATTATTGTAGATGTATACTCAAGTAACTGGACGAAATTTGATCAAAATCGTTTGAGCCGTTTTTGAGAAAATCGAATTGTTGTTAAAGTTGCCTAGAATAAACTAGCCTTATATTCATTTTTTGAGAAACATGAACTATACAGTATTATGGAAGACGTAAACTCGAGTAACTGTACGAAATTTTATCAAAATCGTTAGAGCCGTTTTCGAAAAAATCCAATTATTGTTTAAAATGCGCAGAATAAACTACTCTTAATTATTGATCAATGTCAACCATTTCTAAGTATACTCTGCTCAGAATGATGAAATGCCTAAGTACGAGATTTCATTCATTTTCGTTCTACCGTCTAGGCTCCAGAGCCAGTAACAGACGGACAGCATTTCGAAAACCACTTTTTCGGATTCAGCGACACCTAAAACGCGTATTTCCGTAAAAATCTCGAGGTCGAATTTTTTCGCGAAAACAATACTTTATCGATACTTTGTATGAGAAAGTAAAAAGTCTGCTTACAAGCGATAAAATAAGGTATTTATATATTTCTAAACAAACATCTCACATCGTAATAAAATTTTGTAGACGAATTTGTAGCTATGGCAAGTAGCACTACGAAATCAGATGCCTTAATGGAGGTTTTCTATTATCTATTAGCCTAATACATTATAATTTTTTTTGTTTTCCACTTGTTTTGAGAAGGAGATTGTAGAAAAGAGAGAAGCAAAGTTATATGAGCCAAAGTATAAGATGTAATAAATGGATGGGCAATAAGAGAGAAAAGGAAATTAGAGAAGAGTAGGGTGAGGTGGGCGACATAACGGCTCGAACTGTGAACGGAGAATTAAATTCCAAAGGGAACCATAAGAACAATGACGTAATGAGAGAGGTGAGAAAAAAGGAAGGAGACCACAGATGAGAACCTAAAAAAAGCATTGAATACGCAATGAAAACAATTAGACAAAGGGAGACTTTTGGGTGAACGAATAAAAGAAGCGAAAATAAAGGAGTAGGGAAAATATCCGGAGGAAATGAATTAAATGAATGGGAAAGTTTTTTCGAAAAAGTAATAAGTAAAAAAAGGAAATCAGAAGTATACGAATGATTGAGAATAGAATTAATGAGATGTCCAGAGGAAGTGAATAAGTTAAAGAAGGAAGAATAAATGTAAATATATATTCTTTACACACACACACATATATATAGAATAAATGAATAAATGTAAAATAGAATAAATCTAAATATATATTCTTCGTGTGTGTGTGTGCGTGTGTGCGTGCGTGTGTGCGTACGTGTGTGTGTGTATACAGGCACACTCGCAGAAAAGGTAAATAAGGATATTTAGGGCAACTAGTTGTTGAAGGAAACCCACTGAGCACTTACCGGAAGAAGGGCCGCTGGGGTGTCGGAGAGATACATTTGTAGACGTTGTTGCAGCTTTCGGGATGATCTCTTCGTAATAAGTAAAAAAAGGAAATCAGAAGTATAGGAATGATTGAGAATAGAATTAATGAGATGTCCAGAGGAAGTGAATAAGTTAAAGAAGGAAGAATAAATGTAAATATATATTCTTCATATATATATGTGTGTGTGTGTACACACAGACACACTTGCAGAAAAGGAAAGGTAAATAAAGATATTTAGGGTAACTAGTTGTTGAAGGAAACCCAGTGAGCACTTACCGGAAGAATAGCCGCTGAGGTGTCGGAGAGACACATTTGTAGACGTTGTTGGAGCTTTCGGGATGATCTCTTCGTCAGCACAAGAGAGACTAAGGGATCAACCCGAAAGCTCCAACAACGTCTACAAATGTGTCTGTCCGACACCCCAGCGGCTCTCCTTCCGATAAGAGCTCACTGGGTTTCCTTCAAAACCTAGTTGCCCAAAATATGTATTGGGGGTGCCGTGGCATGGTGGCGAGGACGTTGGCCTGCTACGCTGAGCTGAGCGGGTACGAATCCTGCGAAAGTAGGATTCTTTCAAGAGATCTCGCGGCCTCCTATTAGCGTGTTTAGAGGAGAGCACGCGAATCAGCGCTCCGTCCTTCGGAAGGGACGTAAATCTGTTGGCCCCCTTGGTGCTTCTCGTTAAGAGGGTTTCTCTCCTCACTTGCTTTGTGATTTAGACTGAGAAGCCTACTAGCGCTGGTGGTTGTTTGATGTCACAGGATATATATATATATATATATATAATCCCTTCCAACTGCCTCAGTTCACTGCCTCAAAGTCGGCGGAAGGGTGTAAACGGAGGCTAAAGGGCGAAGAACAGTGGTGTCCTCGGACACCGGTAGGTTCAACCATGCTGTGAAGTCTTTCTGCAATATCTCCGGCCAAAGTGAAAGAGGTACTCACCAACCCGCTCTGGGCCAGCGTGGTGTTTTAATGCCCACAATCCCCCCATGACATGTACACCCATAAAAAACGGCCCTCATTCTCCGGAGGCTGGATTGCCTCTGACCGTGGCAGTGGTCAGGAACAAGGCAGGAAGGCAGAGGGTGCTAAGAATCCCCGGAGGTTAAACGCCCACTGCCACTCTTTCTCATCCTTACCCAATTCCTTTAACCTCAACCTAACTACCTTTAACTGCCGGACTTTGTCCAGTGAAGATAAACTTCAAGAGCTCCAAGAACAACTGGAGAAGATCAAGTGGGACATTTTAGGACTTAGTGAGGTGAGAAGAAAAGGTGAAGGCCTATTGGAGATGAAGAGTGGACATATTTTTTATTACAGAGGAACTGACAGAGGAAGAACAGGAGGTGTTGGATTCATCATCAACAAAAAATTGAAGAATAATATCGTGGAAATGGAAAGTTCATCCGAGCGGGCAGCTAGACTAGTGCTTCAAATAAATAAAAGATATCAATTTCAAATAGTCCAAGTTTATGCGCCAACGTCATCATACTCGGAAGAGGAAGTGGAAGATTTCTACCAAGAAGTTGGAGAACTGCACGACAAAGGAAGCTGCCATCTAAAAGTGGTCATGGGTGATTTCAATGCCAAGGTAGGAGAACAAAAGGAGGACGACAGCGCAGTTGGAAAATGGGGCTATGGAGACAGAAATGAACGAGGGGACCGACTTGTAGACTTTGCTGAATGTACTAGTCTATATATAATGAACACTTTCTTCAAAAAGAGTCCCAATAGAAAATGGATCTGGAAAGGACCCAATGGTACCAAGAACGAAATTGACTACATACTAGTCAATAAGAAGCAATTGGCTGAAGACTGTTCCGTCCTCAACCAGTTTAAAACTGGAAGCGACCATCGCTTGGTAAGATGCAGAATAAAATTCAACTCAAAGTTAGGAAGACAGAAGGTTATAAAGAAGCCTAAGTCTATTATCAACACGCAGGTGCTAAAAGAACGAAAAGAAGAATTTCAGCTCCAACTGAAAAATCGATTCAGTGCACTGGAAGACCAAGAAGTTGAATCCCAATTTATAGAGATACTCAAGGAAACTGCTGAAGAAATAGGAGGAACAGTTAAAACAAAGCCAGAGAAAAAGTTGACTGAAAAAACAAGATTGCTGATGGAAAAAAGAAGGAAAATGTTAATTACTAATGATCCTAAAGAAATGATCCATTTTGCAGAAATAAACAAAACTATAAGGAAGTGCATCAAGGAAGATGTGAAAAAATATAATTATGAACTAATCGAGAAAGCCATAGAAAACAATAGAAGTTACAAGAAAATGAAGCAACATCTCTCGATCGGAAAGAGACAGCTGGTGGCCTTGATGCTAGAAGACGGCTCCATAACCCATAGTAGGAAACTGATCCTGAAACGGGTACAAGAATTTTACACCAAGCTGTATGAGGATCCTCTAGGAAATGATGAAGTAAATGATGCTGCAAACATGCCCACCGAAGAGGTCCCAGGTATCCTTCCGGAAGAGGTGAGACACGCAATCAGAAGTATGAAGAATGGAAAATCATCTGGAATGGATGGTATCACAGCGGAAGTATTCAAAGCAATGGGGAATCATACGGAAACAATTCTCGCTAAGATTTTTAATTCCTGTCTGAGGAAGAAAAAGATACCAGAAACATGGAACCACGCATGTATTATCCTTCTGCACAAGAAAGGTTCCAAAGAAGACTTGAATAACTACAGACCGATCAGCCTACTCCCAACAGTCTACAAAATATTCACCAAAATACTCACTATGCGCCTTCAAAACCATCTTGATGCTGCCCAACCCAGAGAGCAAGCTGGATTTCGCAGTGGGTATAGCACGATGGACCACATCCAAGTCGTGAGAGAGGTAATCAGTCGGACTAACGAGTATGAATTACCTCTATGTATGTGCTTTATCGACTACGAGAAAGCATTCGACTCTGTCCGAACTTCGTCGGTGTTACGTGCACTAAAGAAACAAGGAGTAGAAGAAACGTACATAACCTTGATCAAGAATATCTACGAAAATGCGACAACATCTGTCCAGCTGCATGAAGAGACGAGTGCCTTTAAGGCCGAAAAGGAAGTGAGACAAGGAGATACTAGGTCCCCTAAGTTATTTACAGCAGCTCTAGAGGAAGTATTCAAAACGCTAGACTGGGAGGAAAAAGGCATAAAGGTAAATGGAGAATATCTGAGTCACCTGTGCTTTGCAGATGATATCATACTGTTCGCAGGAAGCCCAGAAGAGCTCCTTAGAAGAACTGAAGAGCTTGAGCAAGCAAGCCGAGAAGCTGGACTTAAGATGAATCTTAATAAAACAAAGGTTATGTACAACTCCTTCACAAATTCTGAGAAGATACATATCAATGGAGCAGAACTCGGAGAAGTAACCAGCTATGTTTACTTAGGTCAACTCATCACTACTGATGGTTCGCTTATTGGAGAAATCAACCAGAGAGTGAAGATGGCATGGAATGCTTTTGGCAAGAATGCGTACATCTTTAAATCAAATATTCCAGTCTTCCTAAAAAGGAGACTGTATGACCAATGTGTTCTGCCTGTTCTGACATATGGTTGTGAAACATGGACCATGAATGCCACAATGATACAGCGCCTGCAAACAACACAGAGGGGCATGGAGAGATGCATATTAGGGATCACCCGAAGAGACCGCAAGAGGAACGACTGGGTAAGAAAGAAGACGGGAGTCTGTGACGTGATTAGAAGAGTGAAGGTGTTAAAATGGCAGTGGGCGGGCCACATTGCTAGAAGAAATGACCAGCGTTGGACGTCCAGTGTCATCGAATGGATCCCAAGAAACATCAAGAGACCAAAAAGAAGGCCCAAAGACAGGTGGGACAGAGAGCTTGTTAAGTTCTTGGGGCAAACTTGGAGGAGGGAGGCAGTTGACAGGGAAAACTGGAAGAGTCTGGGGGAGGCCTTCGTCCGTCAGTGGACTGAAAAAGGCTGATGATGATCATGATATATATAATACCACATGAGAAGGGGTTATGAAACCAAACATTTAAAATGATGGGGAATTAGAAGATAAATGACAGGCGCTAAAAGTAGAAGTGTTAAGTAGAAGATTGGCCTGCAGCCATTAGAACATTTTCAAAAAGCGTATAAAAGATAATGTGGCAGCCAGCTACCTCTTCGCTAAATTCATCGCTGAAGTAGGAAGGCCATTTACCGGTGTTTGCTAAAATATGCGTGTTAAATATATCTGAGGAATTGTATCCCGATAAAATAGGTGCAATTTCTAGCGTGTTTGACTGAGAGTACAGTTAATAGACGTTTGAAAGACTTGGGAGTGAGCATATTTTCTGATCTAGAAGTAAAATCTCTTGTTCTATGAATGACAGCAGTGATGTCTCTGAAACATCGGAGGTGCCCATTACGATTTGGTTTTTGCGATATTTCTCCGTTAAAACGTCATTATTGTATATACAATTCCATACAAAGATTATAGAGAATGTAATTTCCTACAACTTTTATTTGAAACAATTTTCTATAGCAGTTATTATTTATGAATTATTTATAAATAACCGGTTTTTCGGTTTCCGTCAAATATCTCCTTAAAACCACCGTTATTGGTAGACTTCGTGAGGACCAAAGTTGTAGAGAATAATATTTCTTTCAAGTTTTGTTTGAAACAAATTTTCGTAGAACCATCCATTTAGGAGATAATTTGCTTTTTCTTAATACCAGTATACAGCGCCAGCACCATGTAGCGGTGAATTCTGTAAACATATTCAAAATATACGTAATTTACGGCAATAAGGACGACTGTATTCTTTTAGTATACGAAATAATAATTTTGCCTCATAATGCTATTCATAATAATTTAAATATCTATACCCCAAATATGGATAAGTCATGTGTTGGCCACATCAGATTTTTTCTTTAGCATTTTATAATATCTTGAAAATGAGATATCGACGCGGGATTTTTACAGTTAGGCCGAGATAACTATGGACATGAATTTCCCTGTCGTAGAAATTCAAATCTCATTCGGAAAAAGCTGACAAATAGGCTTAATGACTAGTTTTTCGTGATTTTTAAGCATTTATTCGATTCATCGCCGTGGTAACTGCAATTGTTCAAGTTTATTGGTGACTCGATTCTAATGCATAAGAAAAGTACAAAAATTGTGTTAAAATATTGTTAAAACAGCATTTTATATGTCCATGACTATTATTGCTTTCTGGAACATTCGATTATGTGGATTTTATATTAATTTTTTACGTTTTAGTGCACATAAAAGTTGGTGTCATTAATTTTTATTCTATTTTAACGTAATACTTAATTCACGCCTAACCATCATATTTGATGGGCAATTACGCTGGTATATTATAATAGCACGAATTGAGTGATTTTAATGATAATCACTCGGCTATATTATAATACAGTTATTTAAATTACGATGCAAACATATGAAAAAGTCATAATCATATAACAAGAAACATCGAAAAGTGAAAATATAAGTTAATCGAGAAGTTTTAAAGTGTTTTTAATTATTGAACGAAATTAACGATACATATAATTAAAATTCTGTTTAACAAAATTGTTAAAACAGTAATGCCTTATGCCTCTATTATTAACAAGGAAAAAATATAATGAATTCGTTTATATTTCGCGAATTTATTATGCGGATGCTTACAAAAAGACACGGATGATGACGCCATAATTCTAACTCGCAACATTCCCTAAATGTTCAATAAATTATGGTGGAACAGAGGCAATTTTTCTTGTTGAAGATTATCGTTATTACCCGAGTCACGAAACTTGAAATAAGAAAACATGGGCGCGAGCCGATGGCAAGAGAGTTTAGAAATTACGGATATGTGATTTATTTCGAGGAAAATTAAAAATATTCAGGGAGAACACTTGCAATCACATCTTATACATACGGTCCCTCACATGACTCTAATTGCATTGAAGACAGCGTATGTCTTGGTTCATGGAGGTATTCTTTAAGCGCTTGAAGAATACAAGCACCGACAACTCTTACGGCGAAATACTACATAACTTAAATGTTTTATATGACGTTTTAAATGACGTTTGTTTAATTGTAAGATATAAGATTTGACGACCCCGGTAACATTAGAAAAGTGTAGTAATTTTTAGTCAGTCATCTATCTAATTATTGGTCACAAATTATATAAAATAGTCAAATAAATTAATGCATCAGATTTAAAACAGCTTATTTCTATAAATGCATATGGGACCACATTCTTCAGAAGATATTGTCGAAATAATTACTAGATAACGAATTGAACGATTGATTTACGCCTTTCTCCATTAAAAAATATACGAGGAAGATTACTAGGATAAATTGAAATGCGTAAACATGGTTTTATAGAATCATTTTATTTTTTCCTCTCTACATTGTGGCTACAATATTACATATGCTGTGGATATTACCATAAGGGAAATACCTTTTTAATTAGCGTATAATGTATTTTTTTCAACATTCATAATCATTCAAAAACAAAAGATAGGAAGTCTTAGAAGAGAGGTTTCATTTTCTAAGCCCCTCCGACGCTAGAAGAATCAGTGCTGCTGGCAGAAGTAAGATTCTGCGAGCCATCGTATGGATTTCCAAAGCTTCCGCCAAGCATTCCCCAAAAGTTTGGGAATTGTGCTAGGAATTCATAAAAATTCCCAGCAGTGCCGTTCGTGTTGGGTATATTTATGGTGCTGGCGTTAGCGCTGCTTCCACTAAAACCTCCTGGTCCGCCGGTTATCGTTTTGGCACTCGCGTTCGAGCCGGAAAAACCTCCTGGTCCCCCGGATACTGTTCTGGCCCCAGCATCGGACCTGGAAATGCCTCCTGGAACGCCGGTTATCGTTTTGGCACTCGCGTTCGAGCCGGAAAAACCTCCTGGTCCCCCGGATACTGTTCTGGCCCCAGCATCGGACCTGGAAATGCCTCCTGGAACGCCGGTTATCGTTTTGGCACTCGCGTTCGAGCCGGAAAAACCTCCTGGTCCCCCGGATACTGTTCTGGCCCCAGCATCGGACCTGGAAATGCCTCCTGGAACGCCGGTTATCGTTTTGGCACTCGCGTTCGAGCCGGAAGAACCTCCTGGTCCCCCGGATACTGTTCTGGCCCCGGCATCGGACCCGGAAATGCCTCCTGGAACGCCGGTTATCGTTTTGGCACTCGCGTTCGACTCGTATAAACCCCCTGGGCCCCCGGATACCGTTCTGGCCCCAGCATCGGACCCGGAAAAGCCTTCAGGAAGAAGAATACAAATAAAAGGTAAATTGATCAAATATTCCCCAAAAAAGCGTTGCGTCAAATTTTTTGTGTTCAAGCATCGAAAATAACAGGTAAGCTTCTCCTCTTTTACTTCGTCAAACCAGAAATGGCACGACGAAATAAAATATGGGAAGGTTTTCATCCCTAAAATCGCTTCTTTTGAACACCTCCATAAACAAATGATCGTCTTATAAGTACTCAAAGTAGAGATAAAATTTGGCCAGTCTTATGATTTTAAAAGTATTTAACTTATTTTAATGGTATTAGATGATCTTTAAAACTCGTCGGTAATTATAAGAACGATAACAGTAAAAAATATCTTATAAATATCTATAGCAACCTTATAGGTATATAAGGACATTGTTAATGTACACACCTTGAAAATCAGTCGTTGCCACAATGACACAAATTGTCACCAGAAACAGTTCTCGTAGCCGGATCATTCTTCAAATGTGCTGAAGAAATATAAAAAAGGAAACGCTCTTTTCAGGAGCTCAAAACAGGCTAAAGCTCACCTCGGCGACGTTCAATCGAATGATTCTAGAAACGTGGTGGTAGCGAAAATATATAGTGTTTGGATTGCGAAAGTTATCACGTTCACCAGGGTTGCCTACACGTGTCGGAAGATAAAATCCTGATTCACGGTATCCCTTATCCGTTTTACCCGTTTCGAATAATTATCGAGAAGTGGCAATTGTCTTAATAACACGTGCCGGTTCGATATTTATGTTTAAATAACAATTGAACGTAAACATAACGCATGCGGAGCTGATTATCTCTCTTCTATTTCTTCTCTACATACAAAGTTTGAAGAGTGTGTTTGTCCCGTATAGAGTCATACATCGCGATAACATACGTATAAAAAAAAATTCATAAACAATCGATATTTATGTTTAAATAACAATTGAACGTAAACATAATGCATGCGGAGCTGATTATCTCCCTTCTATTTCTTCTCTACATACAAAGTTTGAAGAGTGTTTGTCCCGTATAGTCATACTTCGCGATAACCAACGTTTAAAAAAATTTCATAAACAACTCTCCTTCTTAGAGATGAATGCTTTACTTTTCGTTCTGGAATATACTGAGTGAAATTTTTAAATAATTATTTTTGTTTTCTAATTGAATGACATTGGAATGCTTCGAATTCAGAGTGGAGGACTTTTTACTTTCTCCATACGTAGTAAAGGGAAAGTATTGTATTCAGGAATAAAAAGTAAAAATCTGATGTGGCCAACACAAAACTTTCTCCATATTTGGGGTATAGATATTTAAATTATTATGAATAATATTACGAGGCAAAAATATTATTTCGTATCGTAAAAGAAGACAAGTCCTTGTTGCCGTAAATTATGTATATTTTGAATGTTTACAGAATTCACCCCTACATGGTGTTGGCGCTGTATACTGGTATTAAGATAAAGCGAAATATGTCCGAAATGGATGGTTCTACGAAAATTAGTTGCAAAAAAACTTGAAGATATATTATTCTCTACAACTTTGGTTCTTATGAAGATTACCAATAACGATGTTTTTAAGGAGATATTTAACGGAAACCGAAAAACCGGTTATTTATAAATAACTCCTATAGAAAATTGTTTCAAATGAAAACTGTAGGAAATTATATTCTCTATAACTTTAGTATAGAATTGTATATACAATAATGATGTTCTAACGAAGAAATATCGCAAAAACCGAATCGGGTTTCGAATAAACCTCGACTTCCGGTTATCCGCTATTGTCCAAAAACTAATCAGTTCTTTGTGCTCATGTTAAAGTGTTATATATGAAGTTTGGTAACGATATGGCATGTACTTTTTGAGTTGGAGCGCCCACACTAACACACACACACACAGACATCATTCCGAAAATAGTCTAAACGTGTTCTAGGGACCTCAAAACATGTATTTCCGTTGAAATCTCGAAGTCGATTTTTTTCATGAATACAATAATTTCCCATTACTACGTATGGAGAAAGTAAAAATCTGATTTGGCCAACACATGACTTTCTCCATATTTGGAGTATAGATATTTAAATTATTATGAATGGCATTATAAGGCAAAATTATTATTTCATATTGCAAAAGAATACAGTCGTCCTTATTTTTAATATGTTTACAGAATTCACCGCTAGATGGTGGCGGTGCTGCATACTGGAAATTTACGAAAAAGTTAAATATCTCCGAAATGGATGGTTCTACGAAAATTTGTTTCAAACATAACTCGGAAGAAATAATATTCTCTACAACTTTGGTCCTGACGAAGATTACGAATAACGACGTTTTTAAGGAGATATTTGACGGACACGGAAAAAGACCGATTATTTTTTATAAATAATTCCCAAACAATAACTGCTATGGAAAATTGCTTGAAATAAAAGATGTAGGAAATTATATTTTCTACATTTTTTGTAATAGTCAATGTATACAATAATGAGGTATTATCGGAGAAATATCGCAAAAACCGAATCGGGTTTCGAATAAATCTCTACTTCCGGTTAATCGGTATTGTCCGAAAACTAATCGGTTCTTTGTGCTCATGCTAAAGTGTTATATTTGAAATTTGGTAACGATATGGCAAGTACTTTTTGAGTTAGAGCGCCCACAATCACATACATCCACACACACGCAGACATTATTCGGAAAATAGTCTAAACGTGTTCTAACGACCTTAAAACGTGTATTTCCGCTGAAATCTCGAAGTCGATTTTTTCATGATCACAATACTTTCCCATTACTACGTATGAAGAAAGTAACAAGACATGATCTGGGATTTACTCTTTATGATCGTTTTAGTGGTTAGCTTAAAGAAAGATGAAAGATGATACCTCGTTTAACATGATATATTCCTCTACAATACTAACTAATAACTAAATAAGTTTAGATAAATCCTCTTTGCCGAGATATTAATTTTACTTTCTCCATACGTAGTATAGGGAAAGTATTGTGATCACGAATAAAATCGACCTTGAGATTTCAACGGAAATACACTTTTTGAGATCCCTAGAACACGTTTAGACTATTTTCGGAATGTCTGTGTGTGCGTGTGTATGTGATTGTTGACGCTCTAACTCAAAAAGTACTTGTCATATCGTTACCAAATTTCATATATATCACTTTAGTATGAGCAAAAAGAACTGATTAGTTTTTTGACAATAACGGTTAACCGGAAGTCGAGGTTTATTCGAAACCCGATTCGGTTTTTGCGATATTTCTCCGTTAAAACATCATTATTGTATATACAATTCTATACAAATGTTATATAGAATGTAATTTCCTACAACTTTTATTAGAAACAATGTTCCGTATCTGCTATTGTTTAGGAATTATGTATAAATAATCGTTTTTTCGGTTTCCGTCAAATACCTATACCCCAAATATGGAGAAAGTCATGTGTTGGCCACATCAGATTTTTTAACTATTTTATACGAAAAACCCTGCTGACGGTAAAATGCCAAGCGTGTATCTGGTTTTCTCACTTTTTGTTTGTAGAAGAAACATATTATATCAGTTTGATCCCAAACATAAGGCGAGATCAATACATCTCTTTTGAAAATAGTCGTCAAGCAAGAAAGAAAAACTTTACCCACGTGTACTGTTCAAGAATTATGATTTTATCGTGGTTTACATGAGATTGAATCATTCGCATCTATAACTGTCTATTATTAAAAATTCACATTCATGCTCTGTATTTTTTCGAGCTTATAAATAAGTTTAAAAAATTACTCGTAACTAATAATGAGAAGAAGATGAACATTTTAAGGTTAGCTAAGGAGAAACGACGGAAAGAACTGAGAAATGCACAAGAAGAATTTGTCACTATGGATGAGAGAATGCAAGTGAAACGAAAGAGTTAATGATGAAATAGGAATAAATACAGGCGAGAAGAAGAAATCGAGGGTGAAAGGGCTCGCGAAAGCCGATGAGATAAATATTGGGCACTTATACGGACGAGTAAACAACTGATGGTTTGCGGGATCATCAGAACGGTCGCCAAATAAGTATCGATCGAAAGATAGAAATATTTTCAACATTTAATAATTTTTCTCGCGAATAGAACAATGTGTTCCAAGGTTATATCCGCTTCGCCGATCGAATATTTCATATTGATACGGGAACTAAATCTATTCATTCTTCCCAAATGTCTGTACGCGCGCGCACGTGAGTGCCTACGTGTCTGTGTGTGTCCGCGCGTTTGATCCAGTATCCAGGCAAGGAGATTGATGAAAAGGGCGTGTGGGCGCTTGTTTAGATAGAGGAGTGAAAGGAAAATTGGAACAGACATGTCATTTAAAGGATGAGATCATTGAAGGAGTAAAGACCGCCATCGGAACGAAGGGGAGAAAGAGAGGGAAGAGCTGTCAGGGGAGAACAAGGAGAGGGAGAGAGAGAGGGAGAGAGAGAGGGAGAAAGAGAGGGAGAGAGAGGGAGAGAGGGAAGAGCTGTCAGGGGAGTACAAGGAGAGGGAGAGAGAGATAAGAGGGAGGGAGAAAGGGAAGAGCTGTCAGGGGAGACCAAGGAGAGGGAGAGTTGTGAGGACGATGGAGATGGAGAGGGTGGGGAGAGGAGGGGGAGAGAGATTGAGAGAGGAAAAGAGAGGGAGGGAGAGGGAGGGAGAGGGGGGAGGGAGAGAGAAAGGGAGGGAGGGAGAGAGAGAGAGGACGGGAGAGATAGGAGGGAGACAGAAGGGGAAGAGCTGTCAGGGGAGACTAAGGAGAGGGAGAGTTGTGAGGACGATGGAGGGGGAGAGAGAGGGTTGGGAGAGGGAGGGAGAGAGAGGGAGGGAGAGAGAGGGAGGGAGAGAGGGGGAGGGAGAGAGGGAGAGAGAGGGGGAGAGAGGGGGAGAGAGAGAGGGGGAGGGAGAGAGAGGGAGGGGGAGGGAGAGAGAGGGAGGGGGAGGGAGAGAGAGGGAGGGAGAGAGAGGGAGGGAGAGAGGGGGAGGGAGAGAGGGAGGGAGAGAGGAAAAGAGAGAGGGAGGGAGAGAGAGATGGGGAAAGAGTGAATGACAGAAGAGTGAGAGAGGCGGCTGAAGAGGGGAGAGGAAGAAAGAGGGGACGAGATAAAGGCGAGGAGCCAAGGAGAGGGAAGTTGGTGTGTGAAAAGGGAGTGTGTGGTCGTTAATGCGGAGACAAATAAAAGGCCGTGAAAAGGAAGTAAGGGAGAGACTGCAAAAAACTAAGGTGGGGATACAGTGGAATCTTTAATTGCTGAATAGATAATGCAAATCCAGTCGTGAGCAGAATTCTTCGCGCTGAGAAAAGAAGTAGCCACATGCTTTATATCAACTGTTTGGAAATTTCTAATGCGCGTGCGTAAACTAAGGGCATTCGAAGACTAATGCATAAAAATAATATTTAAAATATACTTTTACGTAAGCCTCTCATTTAATTTTAACGCGTTTATTCGGATAATGATCCTTGAAAAACAATGCCTTAGTCTAAATTCCATTTCTAGTTTGTCAAAAGTTCGTGTTATCGTCAATGAAAAGCATTGAGAAACAAATATAATCGAAAAACCTTAGCTGGGATAGTCTTTTACAAATTCGCGCCAGCTCTGGAAAATTTAAAAATATAATATCAGTCCTTCCAATCTTTCCACTCATCTTTCCTCCAATTACTCTATTGTCTAAAAAAAAATTAAATAACTCATAAATCTTACATAATAAAATTGAATGTCTGTCCATCTGTTCCTTATACATTCCCACGCCCTTTGAACTATCGGGACCAAACTTTGCAAATTGACTTCATATGACTCTACGAGTAAAATAGGATACCCGGGATTTCCAAAATCGACCCGGGTTCGAATCCAGGAGACAATTTTATTTTCCCATAAGTTTACACGGGATTTTCGATTTTTCAGAGTGCAAGGTTTTTTTCCTTCATCCATTAAAAAATGTAAATATGGACCGATTTTCTTCGTTTTTGCTTTATTCGACGGATAGAACTCTATACTATCTTATTCTTGCGATGTTTACATGTTACACGGTCGAATCATTCAGAAATACTCAATTGTTTTCGAAATTTTGCGGATATTTCGTACTCTTTCCGGACGTTGTCAAGGCGACTGTAATTGTTGCCTCCGATTCAATTAATGCCAATTAAACCTTCAAATAGGTGAAAGAATAGCGTTATTCGCTTCGCACTTTGTTTAAGCATCGAAATTATTGCTGTAGCAATGTCAACATTTATACATACCAGCATAAATATTTACGGATAATTATTCTGTTAACTGCGTATGGGAAGCGTTTCTAACGATTCAATCAAAGCAGTTGAATCTTCCTATCATCGTCTGAATGCTGGAATCTTATCTCTTTGTAAGTAGAACCATTATATTATACATCCATAATGTTTATTAATGCAAATAGGCTCAAGCATAAATTTTTAATTAAATGAGAATAGGGACACACGTTATTATTTTAAACACATTACATGGTTATCTTCTCTTCATTAATATTCTACATAAACGGTTGCATTGATTGTTATATAAAAAATAAAGGACATATATTTGAATAAAAAGAAATACATAAAAGTTCGCCCAATTCATAGGTATCAGAGATATCACAGAATTAGTTTTTACTTTCTCCAATATACGTAGTATAGAGAAATTATTGTTTTCATGAAAAAATTCGAAATCGAGATTTCAAAGGAGATACACGTTTTGAGGTGCGCAAAGGGAGAAATCATTGTATTACCATATAATACATAATTTTATTCGCTAAAGACGTCGGGCATAACCCGGGCATCGCTGGGTACTTTCAGCTAGTATCCTATAAAACTACCTCTATGTATTGCTAGAGAACTGGAACAAATTAATAGGAGGATTTTTCGGAAAGTATACACAAGGCTGTTATGTCGAATCGTTTTTAAACAGGTAAAAAATGGTAGTGCGCATAGAGTCGACGCATCATACCTTTTTTCTACGCAGTATTAGCATTGGTGCCTACGGTGAACGAGTGAATGGATACGCGTTGTAACGAAATAGCTATCACGCGAATGTAGCCTGTACGATATCTTCGTCATTTACCTCACCTTGGAAAAACTTAAGGATCTTTTAAGTGGAAAGAGACCAAGGTTGCTACGAAAGTGTTTGGTTTGTGCTTCGTAAAAACGCCACGCCACAGCATAGCAGACCAAGAAATCGTACCAGCGGTGTGGTGAGAAATTTTGGCCCATCAACCGAATAGTCCAGATCAGAGCTTCTCAAGTGCGGCCACCGTGACCATATGCGGCCACCAGATTTCGGTGCGGCAACAAGAAAATTTCAATAATTCGATTTATTTAAAGAAAAACAATTGTTTATGATAAATAAGTAACCGTTGTCATTAAATAAGAAGGTATATGGAAGTTTTTACATGATTATCGTTACATTTTCTGTAATCTTTCCTTGATGCGGCCACGAGGGTTTGCTCGTGGCCGCAGATGCGGCCACAAGGAAATATCTCCTGAGAACCACTGGTTCAGATCTTGCTCCCTAGGAATGCCACCTCTTTGGGCACCTCAAACGACATATATATGTCGGGAAAGAAGTTTGCAGCTGATGAAGATATCGTGCGGGCTCTGGCATTGGCCACTATTGTTTCTCACAGGATACACATGATGCGTATACACAACTCTCATAGCGTGTAAATAAATGAATCTACATAATAACCTTGTGTGCTTTACTTTCCGGACAACCCTCATAGAAATCGGTAGAGAGTTATTCCTAATATCAACGTAATTTAACAGATTCCTAATTGTGTTCTTAAGCAAAAGAAATACGTTAATGATACACAGTGATAATAATACTATTGCTTCATAATCCCGTTAGATATATGCAGATGTTTTAATTCTTCGCGATATAATTTTCACGACTGAAGAAATAACAATTCGCCTCCTGTCAGTCGTTCACATAAATGCCAATTTGGTTTCCGCAATTTCACAACGACGGCAACATAATTCAACGATTGCCGCCTCTACAGAGGAAAATATGAACTTTACGGTAAATGATAATATAAAAATTTGTTTGTCTAAGACTCTCTTTAAAAGAACTTTCAGAAAATATCGAAAAATAAATAGCTGAATGATTAGGGACATGTAGACAGTGATACGAACAGCCAAAATGATAAATTTAGTACTGTTTTCAAAATGACTTTATAAGAACGGTTTTTATGGTTATAATCCGGAATATTTTTACGGTTTTAAATTAATTCGGGATATGAAGATTTCCAAAAAAGCAAGAGAAAAATTCTAACTTGTCCGTGAATTGAACCCAAGTCTATAACTTCACGCGCGAATATTCTAACCACTAAACTACTGAGGTAGACTATCTGTTAAAATATCCACCGGGTAATTGTAAGTCCCGGGTTCAATTCCCGGTAGAGAAAGTTTTTCTCCCGTTCATTTCGTGATTCTTCGTGTTCTGACTCTGCCTGTCTTCATACAAACTTCGCAAACACTTTTATTTTTGTAATTCGGGATTGTTTTCTTTTTAAAATATTAGCATACGATTTTCCGTTGATACCGGGGATGCTGGAAGCCGTTATTTGCAGTTTCATATCTAATAAAGGTGATAAAGCCTTAGCGAGAATGATGAGATCAATGTCAAGTATCAAATCCAATGTAGTTTTCCCTTCAATATTGATATACACTAAAAAGATCGAATTTCCATAATTCAACAGTATCACGGAATGCTCCGTATAACAGATTTTATTCCAGCAGTTCAAAATTCATGATTCCGGAATATTTATGCTCCCAACCGATTTGTTTCCAAAATTTTTTTGAATTATTTGTTTTTCAAAGCAGTTCGAAGAAAATATAATTCATAGGAAAACATATCTAACTTAGTTATGAAGTGGACGTAGAAAGGTTAATGTTTTGTGCCCTAAGTTACCACATATTGTTAATTTTCGCTATAACAATTTTCATACATTTGGGCGAAAAATGTACCTATTCTAAGTACCTACTATATTTAATATCCCAACTTGCTCCGGCTCCAGGGCTGACACATTTTTCTGGGCCATAATTTTATTTTCTCTCTTATTGCTTATGAACTATTCATAATATATTGTTTGTGTAAATGTAAAGAAGACTGGAGATCGCAGCTAAATAATTTGTTTTATTCCATTTGGTCAAATCAATAAAAGCGAATTCTGAAAAACTTTTCCACTAGCCCCGCTCTCCAATGCACTTTTATTTCCTACTGTATTTATTTTACTTGTTGTCTCTGTACGCATATATTTCTTCATGAGGCTGCGAGATCAAGGAAAAATCATACCAAATATATTTGAGAAACCGATAATTTTAATAATACTTAGGGCCATTAGATACTAATCGCCTAGTCCCTAGAAACCATTAACTACTTTGGAGGATAAAATAGCTACACACACTATGAATAAAATGACATAATTTTATATCAATGAGATAATTTTATGCGTATGCATAAATATAAAAGAAGTCAAAAAAGGCGTGTTGCGTTAACTTTATTGTGGAAAATAATCGCTGTAAAACGAGTGCAGTAATCCCATTGCGCAAGGCGGGGGAAATGTCGCCTTGAGCGAAACTGCGTTGCATAATTCGATGCCCGCTGAATTAAATCAAGTGTTTGTGTAGGTCAGTGTTTCACAATTGGTGGGACGCGAATTTCTCACGTCAAATGAATTTCTGCAATGCGACGCGTGCCCAATTATAGGCCCTGTATAATTAAACTTTACACTTTTTAAATATGACATATAGATATAACCGAGTATAATCAAACGCTTGTTGGGTAAATGTTTACTGTATATATCCTTTCACCTTTTTAGCACGTTTCATTAAGTCTTCACGGATGAGAAGGTACAATGAGGATCTACATTCCAAAGGTGCTGGTTGCTCCCTTCCCAAAGGGGGAGACAAATTTTTTTCTATTTGATCAGCTTTTTCAAAAAATTTCTTCTGCAGTGGGTTTCTTTCAATGAAATACAGCTTTTAATGTGTTTAAATTCCCCAAAACGCACCCATTTTTCAATTCTAAAAATAAGAATTTTAAGAAAACCTTCTGCCTCTTGTTTTAGGAAAGGTGTTTTTATTTTGAAATTTTAGTACTAATATGAGTACGGTATATGTTATTTTACGAGGAAACTTTGGTTCCGAGCAGTCCGTAATTTACAGCTTTTACTGTAATTAAAAAATCTGCGGTTTTACCAAAGGCCATAGACTAGAATGCTTAAATAACTCTTTTACAAATGGCCGGCGGGGTTAGACTGGTAGGCAGTGCGCCTGCCTTCTAACCCAGAGGTCGCGGGTTCGAATCCCGCTTCGGGCATGGATGTTGTGATGTATGTTGATTTTCTCTAAGAGAATTTGACGGTGCAAAATAACCTTAGCTGTTGACGCACCTAAAAACCTAATTACTACTACTACAAGTGAATTTCCTACAGCTACTTTGTCTCTCTTTTATACTAGGAAGAAATTTAGTCGCCTACTGGAAGGGCTATGCTTCACAGTTACGTCTTTATCGTATGTGGTTAATCCAAGGAAAGTAACAGTAAATATTTATCTAGTCTGTTTGAGCTAGCAGGCGTTGTCATGATTACGATTTTTTATATGTTTTGTTTGTGTGCCTATGAATGGGGTTATAATTATTTACCTACATCTGAGTGGGCTAGCATTCACTTTGCAAGATGATAAATCATTAAAAAGGTTTCCTAATCTCTCTTGACTTTGTCTGGAGGCTCAGCATTTCGAGTTGTTTTTCATTAGTTCTTTGTGTATCTTTGGATGGCATCTGATTCGTGTTACCCTTAATTAAATTATGAGTCCGATAGAATGCACAAAGTCATATACTGATGGCCAGCCATCAGTAGAAAGATATTTTCCCTGTGAAGAAGTCTAGGCTTCCTCATATGATCGACACACATGTCGCTTTCGAGATATTTTTCGAAGTTATAAGCGATCACCAGACAAGACTGGTGGAGACAAGACATCGTGACGAATGAGCGGTTGGATAAATTTGGAGAAAGTGACAAATTTGTGTAGAAATGGCGGGGTTATATATAATAGACCTTTTTTTTTGCTCCGGGTTTGGCCCCTGGAAAAAATTCTGCTGGCGTCCATGCTTGCCTTTTTTATTAAAAAATGTTTTACTGTGTAATGATCTGGTAGGAAGGAGACTGGTGACGACCCATGAGTGGAGGGTATCGACTCTTTCGTGCTATATCAATAGTGTAGTTTTCTGAAGCAGCACACTAAAGTATAAGTAAACCAAAGTAGTGCGGTTTAGAATCCTGTCGAGAAAATGTATTTTTTCAAATATTAGAGGGGTAGAAAAGATGTTTACTGTTTCTGAAGTTAATGTAAAAGTTGGTAATAAAAAGGTTTCAGTGCATACCTTATATTACAAACATAGAAAATATGAATAATAAAAGAAACAAACAACATTACTTTCTTTTGTGAAAAAAGTGCTGGAAAAAGAACGTAGTGAAGGAAATGAATTTGAAAAAAATAACTTGAGTGAAAAAAACGACAGTGTATCAGGACAAGACAAAGAAGCGGAACCAAGTTCATCATTTTCATCAGTTTCTGGTTGTACCACACAGGTTGACACTTCCAGCAAAGGTAATCCCAATGATATCGCACATTTCCTGAAATCAAAACAACAGTTATCCAGTCAGCAAGTCCTCGAGGTTTTCCATAATTTATGGTCTCCTGAAACTAGCTATAAATTTCCTGTTAAACAAACTAAAGATAAAAATTTTAAGTTTCAAAAGCATTGGTTTGAAAAATGGCATTAGTTATGTTATTCAGAATTATTGGAAGGTGTATTTTGTATATACTGCGTATTATTTTCTTCGTCTGAAGTTGGAATGCACAAGACCCAAAACGTTGGTAAATTTGCTTCAGAAGCTTTTAAAAATGGAACCATGCCATAGAATATTTTGAAAAGCAATGCTCATTGATCTATCATAAAAATGTTTGGAAATCTTTTCTACTTTAAAGAAAATTAAAGAGAAAAGGGTGCTGCCTATAGATCAGATTGTAGATAAAAATAAATCAGAGGAAATTGTAAATTGTTATTAAAGTTATTGCATGTTTTGTGTTACCCAAATATTTCAGACTCCTCCCTTGCATTACTGGGCGCGACTGACACCCAAATCCGCATAGCTGACTCACCGATACGCGCCGCATATATCGAATAATAACTCTAACAATAAGAATCGCGTATAAAACGAGTAGAGCGAAAATGATTAAATCGGGGGATACCATAGAATTTTGTCTGGGGGCGACGATTCGCCGGTTCAGACCGCATCCTCTCTTTTGTTAAGTATTATTGTATTATTTAAACCAATTTACGCGATGGTATCTAGAACTCATCCTTTCGCGTAAATCGGAAGCTGAGTAGAGTAAAGCAAATATACATCAAACCTAAAAAAATAGTCTTCCTCGGCGATGAATGATTTCACAAAGAAAATTTATTGTTAATTACAGACGAGTTAATATCCTTATAATAATGTTAACTAAATTAAAATTTTACACGCGCATATATCATTTTGTGTCAGGAAAATGTGAACTACCTTATTCTTTAACAGCATAAAGTAAGTGATAACGGTTACCACTACAGTTATCGAACAGTCGTGTAAATCTCAAGCATAACTTACCTAAAAGATATTCTATATCAGCGGAAAATAAGTGATCAGTAATTCTATTATGCATCTATATTTGATGTGTAATATTAACTAATTGTTAATGCATCATTAAATTTTCCTTGTTAATAGAAAGTGCGATAACTACCTATATATGCCGTCCTTATGATTGGATTTATATCCGATGAAAATTTAAGTAAACTCAAATATGAACTAGAATGATATGGGTGGAATGAAAGAACGAAGTTAAGGGGATAAAAGGAGACTGGAATTTTAATGCGATGTAATTATCTCAAAGAGTAAAGATAGAGTGAGACGGATAAGTGTTTGGTGACTGGGTGAGAGTTCTTGGAGGTGAGTGTCGGAATCCCAGAGATGAAAGCAACGAACGAATGGATAGCAATGATGAGACTGATCAGACATTTATAATCCGATAACTATCTACCGGATACATTTGCTATTAACCACTACACTTATCCTAAGTATTTTGAATTAAATTAAATAAAAAGTATCGATTCATTTCTTCATTTTTATATTTGATTCTAATAAAAGAAGGTACGTAGCTGAATTTTGTAGGGCATCACTTTTCTTTTATCGATTTATAAAAATAACTTAAGCAATCATAAATCGACTCAGTTACAACTATCAATCGTTTCTATTTGAAAAATAAAAATTATATCGTGTTTATAAAACTGTGAGAATAGCTTCCCCGACTTAACAAGTATAGGATAATATATATTATTATTTTACGTGATATTTGCAATGTTATGCGCTATTTATTTCATTGCTATTAACAAATAATTCATTTACTTCGTATGAAGAGGTTTCAATATAACTACCATAGATATATTGATATAGGTACTTTATATGATTTTATTAAATGGAGTATTTCCGCAGTGCTCACTTAATTTGACTAATCATCAAAATAGCCAACGAAGTTGGCAAGTTTCGCTTTACTTCCATTAATGTTGCCTTAGTTATGTTTTCTTAAGCATTACATATAATGATCGTTTTAAAAACTAATAAATTATTTTTTACGTAAGAAAAGTTTTGTACATTCTTTACGTACTACTATAATACACTTTGAGAGTTTTTGATTATTTATCTTGTTTAGAGTTAACAATATAAAAATATTTTAAACATCACTTTTCAGCATACATATCTCCATGCTTAGTCATAAGTTAAGTTGGAATTATGGAATGGATTCATAAGCAAATTTTCGACTTTCTCTACCGTATCAGAAATTATAGAGATGAAATCTCTTTGAAATTTGAGTGAAAAATAAATCATTCGGAGGCAAAAAATCTCCGGTTGAAGTGTGTAGGAGGAAAAAAGAGTAAGGATAATAGAAAGTGCGGATAAAAGAGCATTTGGAGCCATCGAGAGGAGAATAGGAGAGAGTAAGAAGTGGAGCGGAGGGAAAGGAGATGAGAGGGAGATGGAGGAGGAGGATTGCGGCGGGGTAGGGGTTGAGTCGAGAACAAGGGAGAGAGGTGGAGGGGAAAGGGAGAGGGGTGGGGGCGAGGGGAGGGTAGAAGGGGGGGGGGGGCGAGGGGAGAGGTAGAAGGGGAGGGCGAGGGAAGAGGTGGAGTGTGTGATGGGGAGAGGGCGAAGGGAAAGGGGGAGAAGGGAGCGAAGTGGGAAGGGCAAGGGGGAGGAAGCACTTAGAACGCGGGAAAAGAGGATCAAACGTTCTACGATGAGTCGTGGCAAAAAGGTATCGCACTGGAGGAGGAGAGAAGCGGCGGACGATGGGGAAGGAGGCGAAGGGAGAGAGCGCAGATCCGTTGAGGAGTGCCGAAGAGTGGGCGACAGTGGGAACAATGGCTCCCCTGAGGACCTCTCGTGACCGTCTTCGCAGAGAAGAGAGCAGTCCACGGTTGCGCCAACGCGCTAAGCTTCTCCCTGCGAGGCGAGTGCGAAGCATATGGAAGGAGCGGGTGGTGGTGCAGTTGGCATTTCCGGAATCGAGGCATGTGACCTCGCATCAACCCCCCATCACCCCAGCACACTGCCCCCCCCCCCCTCATTCTCCTCTTCCTCCGCTACGTTCACTCCCCTTCTCCATACATTCCCCTCTTCTGCCCCACTTCCTCCTCGACTACCTCCCCTCTCATCACAGCCTATCCTCCTTCCTCTCCCTCGTCCACCCCACCGTCTCCTCGCTGCATTCTCTCTCTCTCTCTTTTAACCTGACACACTCTTCCCCGCCTAAGGCATTCCTCTTTCTCCTCCCTCGCCCAATGCAATTTCTAAACCCTTATTCCTTTCCCACCACTCACCCTCCTATCCATTTTCATCTCTCCATCGACCCTCCCCTTCTACTTTATTCCATTCAACCTCTTACACTCCAACTTCCCTTTCCGACCCACTCGCAACGTCGAAACTTATGCTAAACGCGGGTTGTCAGCGGAAGTCTTTTTCATATCTATTTATTCTTCTAACCCCGCACATCTCGCTTCGCTCGCCCTTTGTTATTTATATCGGATTTGTGGGAGATATGGAATTTTACTCATTTCTGATGATTTAATGTAATTTGGAAAAATAGCTTTAAAACCGGCAGTTTTGCTCTCGGCACATTTTCAATAACATACAGCGCTCATCTGTTGCGTGTGTGGTCATAAAGCTTGGGAGTTTGTTATGCGATACTCACTGCGCAAGCGCGGCAAGAGAATCATGGGAAATCGAAGTTTGTGTTATAAAAAATGTTTCCAGTTCACGGCTTTTTTTTTTCCATACCCAAACGGATCACCCTGTATGACTTCGCACTGTGACTAGTCAAGGGTTAAGGTGAGTGTAATTGCAATGCAATGTTCAAATTCCGTTGGGCTTCTTTTCCACAAAAGTATCCCTAAACGTAAAAGTGTACATCTGAACGTCGTTATAACTCTTTTTCGGTTTAGAGGTTTACGTCAATTTGAATGCCCAATCTGGGCTGAATATAATGAAATCAATTTATTATAATGATTTCTCTTGTATTATATCACCTCTCTATTATCAGTGTGGGTTAATCTTGCAGAAAAAGAGATTCCAGCCTCTCAAGGTCTGCGGAACACTCAAGCCCTTCTACCACGTCAAGTTTGTAGCCCGAAGAAGGTATATGAGGGTCATGTATTTGATCAATATCTCCACAAACTTCTTAAAACATTAAAATTATTTTCAAATTATAAATATCGGATCAATAGAATTAATAGCGTTACCAAAAAAAAGTCTGACTCACCCATAGAGAGTAATGAATGTGAATGCACTCTGCATCAGCGTCCTTTAGAATAATTATCGGCAATTACAAAATCGACAAAAATCAATATTTTGAAGTTTAAAAATTCTAAGAATGAAGTATTTGATAAACCAGAGGATATATTTCGAACCTTTTTTCTTCAGATTGTAAATACTATAATATCGCCTTTTACAGTTCGATTCGAGCAGATAAATGAACAGAATAAGCTGTGGAATTTTGTATATGATACAAAAATAGACGTGCATTGACAACAAGCTTTGTTATGATTTGGAGAAATCCGTTACAAGCAACGGTTCACCAAAAATTAACGGAATACAACTTTTAGATTATTAACTTAGAATGCTGCAAAGAAGGTTGCCTAAAGAATATAATAACTTGATTTTAATTTCGCAGTTTACATCGAAGAACCATTTCCAAGACTTATTTTCGAATGTATTGGTAACTCCCCAACATTTTTTGCTCCACGGCACACCTTCATGCATGCTTAAAAACATCGTGGCACACCAAACCACTCCTAATTAATTTCATTACGAAAATACACATTTTAAAAGAAAAAACTAGCATAAAACTAGTAAAAGTCGCAATTATATTATATTGTTGTGTGGTAAAGTAATACTCCTACAATTGTATAATTTTATTGTAAATTAAGTAAGTACATACACAATTCAACGTGTACAAGTGTTATGCTCTTCGACGGAAAATGTAGTTTTTCCTTTTTTGTGCAAAGGCTCAATAATAGAAAGAGCTACAAGAACTTCTTCATCTAGGTTCTTTAAACATGCCCTTTTAACAGTGGCGTAGGGACCATGGATCCGATGGATCGGTCGATCCAGGGCCCGGAGCTCGAGGGGGCCCAAAGGCCCGTGGTCGACATATACAAAATTTTACCCTTTGTGTCATTTTAAACCACAAGAGCTGCTAAATACAGTGAAAAGAATCCGAGATCATGAAACTTCTTTCGTTTGTAAGATGAAAGTTACGAAGGGTAAAACATTAGATAAACAAGAGGGCCAGGGAGAAAGGGGTGCAGTCGGTGCAAATAACCTGTGTTAACGAGATGGTCCATTTCTCCTTACTTCCCATAGAACTGTGGGGCAAGAAAGATCTGGCTGATACAATATCACTTTTGTCTTAGTCGTGAGACCTAAGCTGCACGGCTCTCAAATTCCATTCTAGAGGGGCCAGATGTTTTTCTTCCTTGCTTATCTTTAGGCATTAATCACTTTCCTACTCGAGAATCGCTGCTCCTGAACGAATCTTCATTTCAGATTAGTCCGACTACATCTAAGATGTTTTTGTTTACCTTAAGGCCTATTCTCATTTTACCCTCGACTTCCCATAGTACCACTTTAGGTCAGTTTAATATTTCTTTCAGCTCATGAGCTCACGTGCTGAATTTCTCATATACCCTTAACGAATTCGTATCTTTTTTATTGGCTATCTGGCTCCGAGATGTCTGAGTATATAATGAAGTATTTTTTTTTTTTTTCCTCACTGTGCTCCCATAGCATCGCACATCACAGTTGAAAATCTGCTCCAGCTCTAGTGAGTTGAAAATCTTTTCGCTCTTGTGCATTGAACACACCTCTCAGTTTTTGTGCGTCTAAAAGTAGTTAATAGTGAAGTTTGTTTCAAAGGGTACGGTGAAAGTGAATAACGAGTAATAATATAAAAATACTTATCAAAGTACTTATTTCATGTGATCTAGAACTCCCTTTAATTTTGGTCTGCGCTTGAGATTAGGACAGCGCAGCGCCCTTAATTAAAAGGTAAGGCATACTTTTTATAAAAGTATTATCTAATTATAGCAAAAAGGAATCTCGCGTGTTTTTCGCGATCAATAAATGGACAATGTTCTGTAATAGTATAACCTATATGGAAACGTTTTTTATTGATTGATTAAAATAAATATTTATTCGCTTAAAATTGTTTTTCATATTCTAATTATAGATTGGCCTCGGGAGAATCAATAATCTGCTTTTGTCATGTCAACTGAAGTGCAATAACAATTTAACGTTTTTAAAAATTAATTGATTTCTTCGAATTTGTAATTTAAAACCTGAATAAACATACCCTTCAAATGTACAAACATAAGAGTGGGACAGCTAAGCGAAATAAAAAGAGTTGTATGCCAGCAATGAAAAAATCCAAATGTAATGATGGCCAATTAAATGATACGATTATTAAATGTTTGCAATATATTTTTATTTATAAAAATCGAATTATTAGTAAACTTATTTCATTAAAATTTTCCCCTTAAAAAATAAAATAACCAAAAAATATATATTGGAGGAGAGGGGGAGGGGGGGGGGGAGAGGGGACGCAAAGAATTCTCGAACCAGGACTCGGTTTCACCTTGCTACGCCACTGCCTTTTAATATTTTTAATATGAGCCGTTGACGAACAATTAAATTCGCATATATACGTTGTTAAATTTGGAACGCCATAGCGATGGCATATTCAGATATTGAAGGACATTCACACCATTATATTTTAGACAAAATATATGCATCTAAAGGTATTAATACTAATTTTAAGTTGTATGATCGTTGCTAAGGTTTATCAATTCCTCTCGTAGTATCAGGATAAATTCCTTGGATGATAAAATTTATGCGAATTTTTTTGTTCCAGACGCTTTGTGAAAATTAAATATCCTCAGACTGTGCGGCACACTAGTGCCTTCCTCGCGGCACACTAATGTGCCGCGGCACACCGGTTGGAGAGCACTGCGCTACGCCACTGATTGATAATATTTCGTAAAATACCTACAATTTCCGTAACAATTGCAAAAGCAGAAAGGAGATTTTTTTCAAAACTCAAATTCATAAAAACTTCTTTGCGCTTGTCTATGTTACAAGAGAGACTGACAAATATGGCGATGATTTATATTGAAAGCGAAACAATGTCAAAATTAAAATACGATTACATAAATTATTTTCCGAAGAAATATCCCGAAAAATAAATATTAAGTACTTCTTTGTGACAATTGAATTTTTAGTGACAATATAACATATGTTGTTCTATAAATTAGTTCTTAAGCATTTACCAAACTAAAATTATGTTAATGATTTTGTTGCAAGTTATTGTATTAAGTTTAATAAGCAAAATATGTTATAAGGGTAAACTTAATGTGCTTTACAATTATCTTTCCTTTACTGATAAATCTATCATTATTATTTCCTGCCTTAACCTCTTTACGAACAAATTCCTAGTCATGTTATTCATTTAGTTGAAGACATTCCTACTATTAAGATGTTAAACTAATTGTAAGATTTAAAGTTTTTATGGATTGGCAGTCCTAAAAATAAAATTATCATAAACCGATAAACTATCATTTGAACGTTTCATTTTCCATCAATAAATAATGTAACTTAATGTCTTTAAAGAGTTTAATCATTTTCTCCACTAACAAGAGGGGCGGCAAATTTTCAGCTCGTTTGCATGTATTTTAACTTTCTCATATACGATGTATATTGAGAAAGTATTGTCATCGCGGAAAAATTCGATCTCGAGATTTTGATGGAAATATACGTTTTAGGTGTACCCGAGTCCGAAAAAGTGGTTTTAGCAATGCCGTCTGTCTGTCTGTTACTGGCTCTGGAGCCTAGACGGTAGAGCGAAAATGAATGAAATTTCGTACTTAGGCATTTCATCATACTGAGCAGAGTATACTTAGAAATGGCTGACACTGATCAATAATTAAGAGTAGTTTATTCTACGCATTTTTAACAACAATCCGATTTTCTCAAAAACGGCTATAACAATTTTGATCAAATTTCGTAAATTTATTTAAGTTGATGTTTATAACGATTCTACATAGTTCATATTTTTTAAAAGATAACTAAACGATGCATGGACGGATGGAAAAAAGCGGGAAGACAAAAGCAGCCGAATAATTTCCCCCGCTAACAAGGGTATCCGCTATGGTTCTATATTCCCCTTGGAAATGCCCACAAACCCATTAAGTAAGACAGACAGACAAACAACTTTATTTAGGGCGAAATTGAGACTGTGAATCCCTTCTTACATTTAACCCTTTCCTCGGGTTTGAATAATATATACAATTTAATTACAAAAATTCACTTACATATTGATTACAAATTTTGTTAGTTAAACATAAAGAATTACCATAGAATAATGTTAGTTTTGTGGGTTGGAAAAAAACTGTGTAATCGCTTTGTTTAGCACAGAAAAGGTCCCACTGCGGAAAAACACGAAGAGGAGGGAGGTGTAAAAAAAACCGCGAAAAATACCTAAATACGCAGATACAGAAGAAAAAAATCTGATGAGGCCAACACATGACTTTCTCCATATTTGGGGTATAGATATTTCAATTATTATGAATAGCATTATGAGGCAAAATTATTATTTCGTATCGTAAAAGAAGACACGTCCTTACTGCCTTAAATTACGTATATTTTGAATGTTTACCGAATTCACCGCTGTATACTGGAAATTTACGAAAAAGTTAAATATCTCCGAAATGGTTCTACGAAAATTTGTTTCAAACAAAACTCGGAAGAAATATTATTCTCTACAACTTTGGTCCTCACGAAGATTACCAATAACGATGTTTTTAAGGAGATATTTGACGGAAACCGAAAAACCGATTATTTATAAATAATTCCTAAACAATAACTGCTATGGAAAATTGTTTCAAATGAAAGTTGTAGGAAATTACATTCTCTATAACCTTTTTATAGAATTGCATACACAATAATGATGTTTTAATGGAGAAATATCGCAAAAACCGAATCGGGTTTCGAATAAACCTCGACTTCCGCTTAACTCGTATTGTCCAAAAACTAATCACTTCTTTGTGCCCATGCTAAAGTTTTATATATGAAGTTTGGTAACGATACGACAAGTACTTTTTGAGTTAGAGCGCCCACAATCACATACATCCACACAGACATCACTCCGAAAAGTCTAAACGTGTTCTAGGGATCAAAATATCTAATAAACTATCGGTTTTTCGAAACATTCCTATCACATACACAGACAATATAGAGAAAATAGTCAAAACCTGTTCTAGGGACCTCAAAACGTGTATTTTCGTTAAAATCTCGAAGGCGATTCTTTTCGTGATCACAGTACTTTCCCATTAGTTCGTATGGAGAAAGTAAAAATTAAAGAAGGAAAGAATAAAGGATTTGAATACCGTAAAATAAAAGGACTGAAGTAACAGAGACATACATAGAACATATAAAAAATATATATAAAACATACATATACATATACAACATATACATACAGGAAATTTTTAAATAATGTGCAAATTAAGAATATAAATTTCAAAGTCGGAGGCAAAAAAAGGAGAAAATAATTTTTAGAGTAAGCTACATTACAACAAATTGTAAATCAAAAATTGAGAACCACTGTTTCCTGGAAGAGAAAAGAAAGATTAATTACACATTCCGTCGTTAATATGCGTTTGTGTTGTGACTTTGTGATGTTCAGTGCTGCCTCATTTACTGTTGGCATATGAGAAAGGAGTAACCTGAAGTAAGATTTCTTGAAGGAGGATGCAGTTGGAGAGTTTAGTATGTGTGGTGGTAGAGTATTCCAGAGTCCGCGTTTAGTGACATCAAAAGATTTATTGTAGATTTCTGTCCGGTGAAGAGGATTTTGAAGTTGGCTGTTCCCCCGTGTGTGACTGAGAATTGCAATGACAGGTAACGAGGGTTAAGGGTGGATTTTACGGTGAAAAATAGTGGTAAAAGATGTCTTCTTGCCTCGAGTTTAACCCATGATAGTTTGGTAAAGGAGCTTGAGACATGATCGATTTTTTTGAGGTCGCATATAAATCTTACACAGGCGTTATGGGTGTGTTGAAGTTTAGTAGTAATTTCTTTAGTAAGGTCTTGGTAAACAACGTCACAGTAGTCGAAGTAGGGTATGAGAAGTGCAGAGACTAGATGTTCTCTCAGAGAAAAAGGTATTGAGTTTTTTTAGGCTCGTGAGAGAATGAAGTGAACTGTTGACATTTTTACAAATTTTGGTTACTTGATCAGACCAGGAGAAGGATTCATGTATAATTATGCCAAGATTAGTGACTGATTTTACGGGATTCATGATGTGGTTATCTATCGAATTTCATGGATGAGAGAAGTTTTGGTGATAAACTGACTCTTCGATGGATTTATTCGAAGAAAGTTTTGCGTACTCCATCCATTAAGTGACGCAAGGTCTTTGTTCACGAGGTTAATATCACGGTTTAAGTTGGTTGCAGGAGAGTGGATGTATATTTGGAGGTAGTGCGTACAGGTGGTATGTGCAGAATATTTCAGTGGAGATATCATTAATGTAAAGGGAGAATAACAAAGGGCCGAGAATTGATCCTTGGGGAACCCCTCTTCCGACCTATATCCAAGAGAGTTGTCGGAGATAACTTTTTGAAAACGGTCGTTTAGGTACGAATGAAGCCATTTCAATAAGGACTCGGAGAAATTTAGGAGGCGAAGTTTCGTAAGTAGGATGCCCGTGTATATGCAGTCAAAGGCCTTACTAAAATCGAGTAGTGTCATTAAAGTGATCTCTCTTCTGTCCATGGCGCGGCGAATATCGTCGGTAATTTTTACAAGTGCTTTGGCTGTGCTGTGTGATTTGCGGAAACCTGATTGAAGCGGATCAAGTAAGTTGTTGGATATGAGAAATCATGCGATTTGCTCATGAATGAGTCTTTCGATTGCTTCGGAAAGGGTAGGTAGGATACTGATCGGTCTATATTGAGACGACCCATGGGAAGATTTCTTAGGAAGGGGGCGCACTAAGGCTAATTTCCATTGTGATGGATATTTTCCTCGGAGAAGAGACCAATTGAAGATATGTGTTATGGTTGGAGCGACAAGGTTCTGTATTATTGTGATAGATATCCCATCTGCGCCAATCACCTTGGTTTTTAATTTGCGGAGAGTATTAATGACTTGTATTTGAGTTATGGCGGCAAAGTTGAATATCGGAGATGAGGCGGTGAGAGATGTTGCCGCGCGGCGGAGCAAATCGTTGATGAAAGCTGTTTTGTATCGCAGTCGATAGTGGTTGGTGGTGTGGTGAAATCATTGTTGAGACGGTCGAACTTCACTATCTTATTCTTTTTTTTAATATCTATCATTTTCGCTGTGTAATAGAACATTTTAATTAATAAAAATATAATTCTAATTTGTACCTGTTCGATCCTCAATATTCTCAACGGAATATTACAAAAAATTCAATTTTTTTTGCAATAAAGTAGTTCTGTCTAGGGGAGGCAAATATCCTGTTCCCCCCCTGGGTGCGCCACTGGATAACATAGCACTTATTAATCCAAAAATGTGGAGCAATATGACTTTTCCTATATGCTAAGAAATCCAACCCCGATGGCAGACAAGAAAAAACGGGATAAAGATATTTATTGAGATTGATGTACGTACACTTCTTGGCTTTGGAGATGCCATTTTGGAGAAAAATTTCATGAAATTTCGGAATTAAATTTGAAGAAAATCCTAAGAGCGAAATTAATATTCTTCTTGGCTTTGCGATTAATACCTCTAACAGAAAATGCACAGTTATCGAAATGATATTTCAATAAATGAAAAAGTAATGCGTTTCCATTTCGATAAAAAACGCACGTACAAAATTCCCAAAAGAAAAGTTATGCAAAGGATATTCAACTGACGAAACAGTAAAGTAAGACGATTTTGAAGAAAAACATCTGAAAAAATATTATGCGATATG
Source organism: Uropetala carovei (assembly GCA_036926305.1). NCBI lineage: Eukaryota > Metazoa > Arthropoda > Insecta > Odonata > Petaluridae > Uropetala > Uropetala carovei. The sequence goes on from JAXCHB010000011.1 coordinate 27,250,006, forward strand.
GTATTATATTTCCTTAATTCTGTAATAGCAAACAATTTACTTGTCCGGGGAAATTTTATATTTCACTTCTTGATGAAGAGAATACCAATAGCCGAAAAGTGGTTTTAAAAAACCAGATGCGCATTTCGGCGGTGAAGCGACTGTTCTCAGTGAATATCGTTGATTCTAAGAATGCATAGAACTGTAGTGATTGTAAAATTCTGAAATCTACTTGAAAAAGTAACTTAAATATGCGAAAAATCCCGCCAACTGTTAAGAACGTAGAGCCAACTGAATATATTAAGAAATTTCTATAAGTGAAAATTGAAAAACAGCACACTCATCCGATTTACCTTAATATTCCTTATTCACGATTTATGTTCATTTGAAACACACTCCCACTCCTCTCTTTAACACGGTATGCTCGATGATTATCAAATTTCTGCCATTTAAATGCGAGTCGAAAGTTTGCGAGTAAAGAAATCGGAATATTAGTGAGAAGAAGGAAGGAGGACGAAAGAGGTAGTAATATGTTATAGGTTCGGAATAGTGACACAAAAGCGGAAACTAAGTATGCTGCTGCCCATGGTGATGATTATTATGGACAAAAATAATTGCTTTATCTTAGGTAAAATGTTTGTATGTATTGCAGGGAATGTGGACAAAAAATAAGCAAATCTTGTTCGTGATAAAGCATTTTTCATTATAGATGCAATTTTAAAATGAAAAAGAAAACAAAGCAATCACGTAACAAGCAATGAATACGCACGGCTTGCTATTGTTAGTAATATATCAGTTAAGGCGTCAAATTCTTGAACTTATTATTTTAATACCCTAAAATAACATAAAAATAACCCTGTAAGAACATTATACCTTTCAAAATACACCACACGTATCGTTACTTTAAAGTATCATCAGGAGAAATACAGTTAACACTGTTACTTGTCAAAAATTATCATTAGAAGATATTAAAATATGTTTTAGTCATAAAGCATCAACTTTATGATTAACGTATTTTAAATCTTATAATTAGGAGGCATCGGCATTGTGTAATAACGAGCGAAGAATACGGAGATAATCTAAATACAGGTGACTCCCGCTTAATGTGCCCCCGGTCAACGGCGATTCGTTATAGCGCAGTTTTTTTTTCGAATTATCAAAAAATTAAAAAGCAAAACTTTTATATATATATAAAAATATTGTATACATAGTGTGATTGCAGCCTAATATCTTATGCACAGTGTGCTCGTAGCCCAGCATGGTGGTGGATAATCCGACGCAATACTTGAATGTTACCGACAAGTTTTGCGTAATAAGCGAAAAAAGCCAAGCTGTCGACCCTGGACTCTAATTTTAATACAGAGGCCAATAGATCCCCATAAGTGTCCCAAGAAAGATTTTTAGATTATGTGCTTTTATTATACATTAAGCTTTTTGTCACATTGCTTACCATGTAATTTTATTGTTTCCCGTGATAAAATGTTTCCATTGAATGTGGGCCTATAAAGTGCCATTTGTAAAATTATTTTCCTTGGGCGCTTAAGGGTTAAGAACCTCCGGCGAACGCGGATTTTCGCTTAACGCGGAGTTGTATCCTACGCATTAAGCGGGGTCATCTGTACATAAAAGAACAGAAAATTATATATCAATTCAGACTAATATGTATGCATTACAGACATATTTCATAATTAAATATTAATTTATGCAATTTCTCATTTAATTTTTAATGTAATTTGCTCCATCATATTCCTACTATTTTTATACCAGGACAAAAACCTAATATGGCTCCATATAACATAAATGGATGAATTATTCTACTCGCGAAAAAAACATCCCGACGAGCATTCTGCCCCCAGTAAAAAAGGGACTCCTTTCATAAACCACAAAATAAAGGTAGCAGATGTTAAGAGAAAACCATTTACCTGATAGAACCCATTCCATTCTGCCTGTTGTGATGTATTTCACTTTTACGTGTATTGTTATCACCACAGCCTTGAAACCAAGACTATTACGCTCTGCGACTCAGGATTAGGTCACGGCAGGGGCTTCCGCAAACAAGTCTCTGTGACTGCTGGAACCATAAAATGGCTCGGTAAATCATACGCGCATTTCAACGAATAAGTAACCATCCTCCATAATTTAACTCATAGTTGATCTTTACGTTTTAAGATCAGCAATCGCTGATTTTCTTCCGAGTATAGCTAGTACTTCGCATATGGTGTATTCAACCATTTTATGAGTGAAGGAGTAGCCTAAATCCAAGACTCTCGACCTAGCAGAACAGAATATAACCGTCACATTATTACGTTATTATTTATGGACGGTGTCTATCATCGGCTTCGAACTTAATCTTAACCCCAATAGCCCTCTACATCCATTTCTTTAACGTTAAATCGGACCAAATACAGCGAGTATATGGACCCCAGTTTGAAAAACTCGGACATACATCATCATTCAAACCATTAATCACAAATTTTTAATTTGATTATCATATTTTTAATTTTTCGAGCAGAATTTAATAGTTATTAAAACTGGTAACTGTAAGTAAAATCCGAAGGCAAAACTTAGCAAGTTCAAATGAGGCTGAAAGATGCGTTGGTAATATCTACCGAAGTTCTTCTGTTGTCGTATTACGAATTTCAAGGTATAAGAGGGTTTCACAGATACAAATTCTTTAGTTTTTCCCTTCCAAATGAATTGAAGGGAAACAGAGCGAGAAAGAATTTGCGGGTAATGGGGAAAAATACCCAAACAGATCGACGAGATGGAAAAAAGGCAGAGAATTTAGCCTGTCGCATTTTGCATGCTACATTTTTTGTTTTCCTCTGCTCAATTTATTGCGGCCGGGCCTTAACCGCTTCCCCCTTCCCACGAGAGCAGGATACAACCATCAAGCACTCTGATGTCATCACCAGAGGCGGGAATATGTCAGCCTCAACCGCTAGACCAGAAAGACGCACAGAGATAGGCTCTATCCCCTCCCCGTCTACCTCTCCTCCCCCTCCCCCACAATACACACGCACACTCCACTCCACCTCGCCCTTCCCCCGATCATTCTCCCTTCTCCAACTCTTTCAAGCCAACTCTTTTCCTCTCTCGTTCCTAAATGGAAAATTCTTGCATGTTTTCATATCTTGAGAGAGTTATCTCTTTTTTTATTCATAATTTCGAGCCCATACTCCTCTTCCGACGTATTCTAAATCGCGCTTTTTCCTTCCGTACATCCATTTTCTTGGAATTCTCTCAAATCTTGATTGCCGCGGGTCGGCATAACTTACCATTTGGTTCATTTCATAGTCAAAAACGTTCTCTTTACTTTTCTGATTCTTCTACTCAATGTATCGCCCCGTAATAAACTTGGTTCTTACAATCACTTCCACCAGAAGGTTCAAATTCTTAAATAAAGGGCGGATACATGGGGGGGGGGGGGTAAAGGGGGTAATTACCCTCCCCCCAAGATTTCTGAACGCTAGAAAAAATTAACCTCTAAACCTCGTCCCACGTGCTGAGCACGTCAGGTGAGAACTACACCCATTTACTACATCCATTTTACAATACAAAAGTTATATATTTCCTTTTTCCGTACACGTGAATTACGATATATTAAATAGTTTATTTTGCATTCCTGATTCCCTCCCCGCCCCTCCCCCATGTATGCCGCCTGGATCCACCCTTGTCTTAGATGTACTTGAAGTTATGACTATGTGTATTGCTGCAAAAGTATTTACCTGGAAAATGTCGATATTTTGTTAGCCTTTTCAGGTTCGAGTAGAACTACTTAGAGATATTCAAATTATGAAATTAGTTCTAAAATGGAATAATTTACATCTAAATAAGTGTGTTCATTATTTTAAATTTTACAAAAATTTTCAATTAAAGCCAGAAAATTATATTTTTATTTGCTCTATCAAACCAGATAAATTATATGCAAAATTTTCAGTATGTATAAAAATAAAATTCATCCATCAGATGGTATAGAAAAAATTATTTACACTTTTTCGGTTCATAAAATTTAGCTTTCTTGACTTTTAGCTTTCGTTGGTCGGTAGGTGTTCTCCTAGTTCCAGAAGAACATTTATTTTAGACTCTTAATATGTTAGCGTAAGCATCCTATTTAGAAACATCAGTTTCGCGTTTTTATTAGATTCATTTTCTCGATTCCCAACTAATTACTTTAATTACTTAAATGTAATACCACAATTTTTCTATGAAATCGACAGCTGAACAATTTCCAGTTTTCATAATAGGCATTCGCCTTATGTGTCCCTACGTCGCAGCATTACTCAATCCTTTAATTTTAGACATTATCTGAGAAGTTTTCAAGTTATTTACGATTCAACGTATTTTTGCCGTACTTAATTACTGTCTCCTCAGAAGGCGTACAAAATTGAAATTTCCCCTATTATGTTTTGAGAACGATAGCTCAACAAGCTTGAGTTTTTTACAGTTTGTGGACATGTTAGCAAGAAATTTACATTATGCATACGTCTCACAAGGTGTCACCGCTAAAGGCAAGGATCCATTCAAGCGCCTATTTTACTTCCGAAAATGTTTGGAAATACATTAGTAACCTAAATGAAAATTTACGTATTTCGATAGTTTAAAGAATTTAAATTTATAAATAATCTTTTAGTGAAGGAATTATTCTACGCAAATTAGTACTTCGAAGGAAAAACAAGTCTTTACAGTCGCATAGCTCTTTATACAAATTTAATATTTCCAATCAAATTTCTATTTAGTTTTCTTACTGCTAGGATTGGAATGATCCAGGAACAATTAGTGTTTTATTTATTTTTACTTAAGCTGAATAAATAACAAGTAACATTCGCCCAAAGCAGTTTTCCTCAGTAGCATAGTAGGTGAAATACAACATTAGTTATGGGAATACGAAAACGAAACAGAACTTCAAAATAATTAATTAACGCGGCAATTACGTCCCTGTAAATGAGCGTGTTAATCAATATCAGGGTAATTGAACCCATAAGTTAATCAAATATAAGGTTTACGTTACTGTTTTGTGGAAAATGTGCATAGAAAGTTTATTTATATTTTTAAACATGGCAGCAAAAATATGAAACAAGAAAAAAAAATAGAAATGTCGGCTGACAAATTTTTCTTACTCAAAAAGTAGTATTAGTGGCTTTATGATGACGGAGATCTTGGAATTTGTAGTGCAAATGAAGTAAAACGATTAAAACGATCAAACGTTAAAAAAATCGAAAGGCGCGTGGCTGGAGGGCATTGTCCTCATAAAAATGAAGGTCAATATCTCAGTAACCGTACGGGTTCAAAAGATGTTTTTGTGAGTACAGAAGAGTATAAAGGAAGTAGAATCAGACCATTCTCAAAGATCGCGAAGGTTACAAATAGTGGGTTGGCGCGAAGTAAGCCCCCTGTAAGACTTGGAACTCTATCTCAATAGATAATGGAGTACAAACGTTTTTTCTATTAGGACAACTAAGCAGGAACGTGGCAATTATCCCGTCTAGATGTGATCTTCATTTAAAGGTCAAACTTCGTGTACATTACGTTAACAAGCGTGATTAAAATTAGTGCGTGTAGGTTGTAATTTGTAACTATATAAAAACCGAGTAGAGTAAAAAATGCGTTAACTAAACACGTGTTAATTAAGGTTCTATGGTATAGTCATACACTTACGCGATAAATGTTAATTGAAAGAATATTATATCTCTACTTAGGCATGAATGAGTTCTGATATTCATATAGTTCTTACGAATACATCATTGTTCAAATTAGATTTCTAAAAATAATTAAAAGGCAATGAGTAATGAAATGCCCTCAGAGAGTTATCCCAAATCACTTAAGAACAAAACATGGTGGATGCTGCAGTAAATAAAATGAACCACACGAAGTCTAAAGAGCAATTAATTAAAGCGAACTAGACGCATTACCATTATCGTCACATATTTCATCTACACTTCATAATAGGGATATCGCTAAACTGTCTCAATGGTTCAGCCAATCGTTTTTAACCCGTTACGTCGTGTTTTCTCTATCCAGTCTCAAGTTTTCACCTATGTATTTGTTCGAATGAGCAGAATTGGGTGGCGAACGCGTCGCCGTCTGAAGCGCGTGGAAACGAAAAGAACCTGCCGAAGAATTCCGATTGGTCGCTAAACACTTTGGTGTCGTTTAATTGTTACGATTGTCATCCGCACCTTTTACTGCCATGAGAAATGATAATAGGGTTTAAGAGAGGGAGAAGAGCGTGAGCAAAGATACGGAAAGAGGGGTGGGTGGAGAAAGGAAGATGGAGGTTAAGAGGGAGAGAAGGGAAAGAGGGGAGGATAAGGGAGAGAGAGAGAGAGAGGAGGAAGTTGTGATGAAGTTGATTGTGAAATGGGAAAGGGAAGGGGATGGTGAGGACTTTATGAATGTTACTGTAGAAATGAGTGAAGTAAAGCTACAATTCGCATCAAGCTATTTTATCTTTATTATAATTATCATAAAGCGAAATGAAAATTAATAAATCTACCATCATGAATTTTTATACCAGCAGTATTTCTAAACATTATCAAATTTTACCCAGAGAGTACTGTTAATAAATAACCTTAATTGATGGAATATTATAAAATTGATGAAAACTGCATTACGCATTCCTCCAAGCCTCAGATAATGGACGCTAATATGTTACAGACAGCTCCCGCTTTACGACGATCCGATTTTACGTCGATTTACCCATAGAAATAATTATCCAGTTTTAAGTCGGCTTACGACCAATGTTCCCTCTAATTTTGTCGGTTTCTGCGCGAATTCCAATGAAGCCCGCGCGGTATAGTTCAGCCAGGACAATTACAAAGTGGAAATCGCATTACTTATGATAATTTTTGATTAAATGAATTGAGTGGGGGAAGGGTACGAGTCTGGATTGCCACCTCTCCGGGTTTGACCCGGGGTCTCCGGGTTTTGAGACTAGTCACCGGGTGAAGGATATAATTCTCTGGGTCAACAACGTATGCGTAGCCGTGTGGAATATATCAATAAATAAATGTTCCTCACATTTTTATGAATAGCAATTAACCATTGCTTATCAAACATTTAATTATAGCAAAAACATACTTTTCCTTTTTCGCCTATGAGAATCTCCGGGTCAAATTATGAAATCTCCGTCTCAGATTAGAAATTCTCCGGTCCATTGACGAATTTGAGGTGCCAACCCTGGTACGAGTGCCAGGGAGAGCTGTCAGAGTTGGAATATTTTATAGAATTGAGATCTTTAGAACTAGACACTTTCAAAATCCTTAGGAGGAGACAATTTTTAATGCTGCTGAAATGGCAAGGCAACTAGAGCTGGAAGTTGAGCCTAAAGATGTAGCTGAGCTGCTTGAATCTGATTCTCACCTTCCCTCCGACGAAGAACTGCTGCAGTTAGAAGAACAGAGAAGACAGAAACAGAAATTGACCTTACTGAAATCCTGTCTTCCTCGCGAAGAGCTGACAATCAAGGACCTTTCTGAGGCTTTCAAACCAGTAACACACAGGATTCTCTCAAGGGGGGGGGGGGGGGGTCAGTGGCGTAGTGACGAGGGGGCAGTTGCCCCCGGGAGCAGGGCTTAAGGAGCGCAAACTCACGGACCTATTTTTATCGGTAAAAGCAGATCCGCTTGGAGGTCGCGGAATAACGTAATATCCGAGCGAAGTAAGACTTAAGAGAGCGTGAGTCATCAAAAATGCTTCTGGTGGTTGCAGATTTGGAACGGATTTGCGAGTTCACCAAGCTGTTCGACAATGGCTCAGCGCACAGAGCCCGGAATTCTTTGCTTCCGGTATAAGCTCACTTATTTCACGCTATGATAAATGCCTAAATGGCCAAGGTGACTACGTGGAAAAGTAGCCTACATATGCACGTATGAAAGCGAAAAACGTTTTTGAAAAATAAAGTTACCTATAAAAAAATACTGACGTTATATTCTTACTTTCCGATCCACCCTCGCATATAAACAGCAACTAGGTGTTGGTGTCTCTCCAACACCCCAGCAGCTCCTAAAGGTGTGCAATGCGCTTCCCTCACTCAATACGTAGTTGCCCCATGAAGTTGAATAAAAATTAATAGAGGCAATCAAGGAAGTCGTTCAAGAAATAGGCAGAACAGTTAAAACAAAGTCGGTTAAAAAATTAACTGAAAAACAAGACTGCTGATGGAAAAAGTAGGAAAATGAAAATGATCGACAACAAACCCAAAGAAATGATCCACTTTGCAGAACTGATAAAGGAGTCTACCATTGCTGTGAAGAAATATAATTATGAGATAATTGAAAAATGATATAAAACCATTGGCATAGCGGAACCATTCCGCGCCCCCCCCCCCCCCCCCCCCCCGCCAAGGATCTCTGCCGCCGCCCCCCCCCTCACCCCCACCACACTCTAAAGGTCGATTTACACCCCACCGTACCACACCGTACCATTGCCGTCCGTGCACATTTTAAACTTTTAGTGAATCCCTTATTTTACTATTCACTTTATACCAAGATTTTGCTAAAAATGCTAAGCAAATATTTTAAGCGAAAGCATTTGTTTAGTTCTGTTATATACACTAGAAATAGTACAATTCGAATTTTAACAAAACGCACGCAAATTCACTGAAAGCACTTTGCCGGGTGCCACACATATCGCCGGTCCGAGGGGAACAGTACTGTCAGTGTCAGTAACATGACCGTGAAAACTTGAAAAATAGCCGACGAAAACTTGCCGACGATATATGAAAATACAGCACGGACACACTGTCATCGGGTGCCGCGGCACTGGATATGTATAAATGCATTGGAGATACATTGGACAATAATAGCTTCAGGGTGCCGTCACGAACAGCACCGTGAAATTTTATTAACTTATCTGTTTCAATGCATAAAACTCAGAAAATTAACACAGTTACATTTTTGGTGGCAATTACCACTAACAAGGCTTATTATATCAAAAAATATAAACATGAAAATATACATGAATTATTTTTTCATTCTCGTGGAATGAAAACTTGAACCACTTGGACACTATTGCAGTTAGAAAAAGAAATTTAATTTTCTGAAATGCACTTCCCGTTTGATGCTATTGCCGAAAAAAGCATAAAGCTTTTCAATGATAGTGTAAAAATTTTTCGTTTCAGAACACCCTCAACTGTATCTCTAATCACAAGGTTCAAGTTATACGCTGCACAGTGACTATAACAAGCAGTTGGCTGTTTTTCTCCAGTTCATTGCTGAACACCATTATAAATTCCACTCATATTTCGGGCACCATCATATGCTTGACCCAGGGGCGGATCCAGAAACTTCTCAAGGGAGGGGGGGGGGGGGGGGCAATCGCTCCTCCACCTAGCGAATCCGCCCCTGCCACCTGCCCTATATTTTGAAAACCCCTACCCTTATCAAAATCCTTCTTTCCCTTGCTATACAGACCTAATCTGCGGCGTATAATTGAGGATTTTTGCGCGGAATGAATTTAAGAAAGCACCCAGTGGAGTGCAATGGGGTATCTAAGGAGGGGGCGATCGCCCCCCCCCCCCCCCCCCCCCCCCCAGTGGATCCGCCCCTGGCTTGACCTCGACATTTATTCAGACTAAGATCACTTTTTTCAACCGTATATACAATTTCACTTTCTAATCCAGAGGCAGTGAGAGAAGAGAGGGTTCCATTGTCCATGGTTAATTTACATACAAGTTCTTCAAAAATATTTACGATCTGCCTCTAATGAAGACTGTGTCCAAGTTGCATGGGAAATATTCTCAATTCAGCTAGCCTCGGCCCACCGATACCAGATGCCATCTAAAGATACAATAAGGGAAAATGACATAACAGCTCGAAATGATGACCACGCAGGCAAGCTTTGTGAATGGATAATAATGTACCCATACGTGATGTTTACAAAGCTGACCTCTTAGATAACCCAGTTGGCAGGGCCTGGTCCAGCACGAGTATATTTGAGCATGCTTTTCAATGTTCCATATTCCAGGCTTTTCAATGTTCCATATTCCAGAGAATGCGCGATCGTCAATCGCTTCGAACACATGGTTCTTTAATCTACCTCCTAATATTTCTTTTTCTTTGTCTCTATTAGCCGTGAAGCCTTTTAGTCATGGTTCGCTTTGAGCCCCCTTTCGGTCCCGGGCCCCCCCGCCATGCGGGAGCTGCAGGGGTGTCCACTACACCACTGTATAAAACAATAAAAGTTATAAGAAAATGAACCAACATCTCCATTGGTAAGAGGCAGCTGGTGGCTTTAATGCTAGAAGACGGCTCAATAACACAGCAGGAACCAGTGGCTTAACAATCCTTTCATGGGCCCGGGTGCAAAATTCAGAAAGTGGGCCCTTAGCATATTAGTTTCTAATTGAATTAAGAAACGAAACAAATTAATAAAAACGAAACAAAATTTCTTTATAAATGTTTTATAACATTACATTAATAAAATTACGTCAAAATATACAATATTTGTGAATATGAAAATTTTAAAAATTTGTAATTATTTATTATCAAAAATCTCTTTATTAGAAATTTTAAAACAAAACCTTTCCATTGGTAAGAGGCAGCTGGTGGCTTTAATGCTAGAAGACGGCTCAATAACACAGCAGGAACCAGTGGCTTAACAATCCTTTCATGGGCCCGGGTGCAAAATTCAGAAAGTGGGCCCTTAGCATATTAGTTTCTAATTGAATTAAGAAACGAAACAAATTAATAAAAACGAAACAAAATTTCTTTATAAATGTTTTATAACATTACATTAATAAAATTACGTCAAAATATACAATATTTGTGAATATGAAAATTTTAAAAATTTGTAATTATTTATTATCAAAAATCTCTTTATTAGAAATTTTAAAACAAAACCTTTCCATGAAGATGAAAACTTTTGCGTAACATAAATATTGTATGATTTTCTTAGAAATACAACGTTACCTTAAAATGTTTTACTTAAATCCTTTAAATATTTTTTCTCCTGACCTTTTCATTAGCAAAAATCTCTATAATTTTGGAAGTATCCAATTTTCTTGCTGTTTCATTCTCGATTTAAAGAACTTCTAAGCCATTTAGTCGTTCTTCGACTATAGTAATTCGTAAATAAGTTTTTATTATTTTCAGTTTCGAAAAACTTCGTTCATTGGTATTGGTCATTACTGGCAATGTTAGCAAAAGCATGAATATAGTGCATACATTTGGAAAACTAGGAGCTAGTTCACTGTTATCAATCAGAAGGACTGCCATTTCTTTAATACATGTAATATTTTTCACTCCTTTTCAAAAATTATTTTAAAAGACACCAATCAATACCCTAAATATGGCAATAAGTCACTTTTATATTTTTCTACTATATTTTTTGATTCTGTGTGGACCTCTTCTGTAGTGCTTGTTGATAAACACTTTGGTATTATTATTGAAAAATATTCCATGATTGTTCTCATACCTTCAAATCTCTTTTTTATTTGCTCTGAAAATTTGTTTAATGTTCCAAAGTATATTTTGTATTTAAATTAATTGTTTTAACATAGAATTTTCCAAAAGAGTCCTATTACGAACTGTTTTAAATTTTGGCGTAATTCCCCAAGACAGACATAGTTCACTAGCTTTTTCTTTCATTTTATCAAACTAATCATCCATTTTCATTTCGTTTAAATGCTCTTGCAAAGTCCGAAGAAATCGCAAGATTTGCCTTTTAAAACTTTGTCAAAGCGTCCGTTTTCTCCAATATACGAATGATCACATTTATGGATTTCTTTACGTCAACAATTCTGTATCTAAAAGCCTCCAAGCTATGTTTTTTAGAAGAAAAACGTGTAGCACATACACGTTTAAGTGATTTTAGAAGTTCCTCAGAATTTTTGTTAATTAAATTCCATCTTATCACATTGTCACTAAAAAACACATAAACTGAATCTACTACATCAAAAAAGTCGTATACTTCTTCAATATTTGTTGTGGCGTGTTTTAAAACCAGATTTAAATCATGATTTGCGCAATGTATGTATGGGGCGTTTGGCTGAATATCCTGTATTCTTTATTGTACTCCACAGTGCACACCAATCATTACAGATGCCCCATCATAGGATTACCCACGAAACTTCTCCAATCTACCTAAATCTCCTTTAATTTTGAAACAATTATGTTCATCAGTCCTGCAGAATGATTTTCAACTGCAACAAACCCAATAAAGTGTTCATTAACTTTCAACTTTATGGTATGCATTGTACTCAATTGTTACATAATGGAAAATGATGCTCAACTGATCGATTTTTTATGTATCTTGCATTGTATCAACCAATACAGAAAAAAAGCTGCTGATTTGCATTCAGAAATGTTTTTTTCTAAAACGACTTTTGCTAATATTTCATTTAGAATTTTTAGCTAGAAATACTTTATTTTTCCTTGGTGTGAGTTTAAGAGTTGATCCAACACATCATCATACTTTGCTAATAAATTTATAATTAATAAAAAAATTCCTTTTTGCTGACTTCTTATCCTCCCGATGACCACGGAATGGCAAGTTCCCCAAAGCTACTGTGAGTGTAGGTAATATTGATTAATCTATCAAGGTCTCTTCTCCAGTATGAGACTTCTTGTCTTATTTTGAGATTGATTTCATCAGAGATTGTTTTTCCTTCATGCCACTGACTCAGCACTGCACAGCACTGTTTGTGATCAGAAAATTCTTCATGATGTTGAATTTTTTGAGTTAAATGTTGCCAATCTCTACTTCCATTTACCATAATGTTTGGAACTTTCTTAGAGAATAACCAGCATGGTTGACAGTAAACATAATCCTGTATTTTAGAATAACATAGCCAATCTCTTCTATTATGAATCCCAATTTTCGTGATTTGAAAATAATAACATTCATTGAACGATCTGTTATTCTGTTTAGGATCTTTGGAAATGGTCCTTTTGATTTGGTTCACATCGTTCGTCTTTCAGTTTGTCTCATATCATTGGAGTATAACTCTCTGTCATCAGGTAATTCAATGCAATTTCTTAACTCATCTAATGTATCCAGTTCCACAGGCCCTTCGAATTCATTCCCTACCGGTTGTGGAGTTTCTGATTCAGATAATATTCTTTCATTGCTGTTCAGTCCCTGTCCTTGGTGATTTGAAGATGGTTTTACAAAAGATGTTATTTTACGACAATTTTAAATTCCCTCGTTTTTTTGCGCAATTTTCATTTCGTGGGACTAGTTCCGTTTCGTGCGATATTGTTTACTCTGGATGACTTTTATATTTACTAAAAGTGCGGCCCTAAAACCCTAAACCGGTGACAAAGTCCTGGCTATGCCACTGAGTGGGCCCCCTCTGTGGAGTGGGCCCAGGTGCATTGCATCCCCTGCACCCCGATAGTTACGCCACTGACAGGAACTTAATTCTAATACAAGTAAAAGAATTCTAAACCTAATCGTATGAAGATTCTTTAGCTAACAAAGAAGTATATGAAGAAGGAAATACACTCGCTGAGGAGGTTCCAGATATACTTCCAGAGGTAAGACAAGCAATCAAAATCATAAATAATGGAAAAGCATCTGGAGTTAATGTTATTACAGCACAAGTATTCAAGGCAACAGGAAACTATATGGACAAGATCCTACCAACATTTTTATGCCATGCTTGAGAGAGAAGAAGATACCAGAAGGGTTGTACAACGCATGCATCATCCTTCTGCACGAGAAAGGTTCCAAAGATTTGAATAACCACAGACTGATCAGCCTACTCCCAACAGTTTACAAAATATTCACCAAAATAATCACTGTGCACAGGGCACCAGGGTTGAGCTGGAGAGGCAACGGCTTCAGGCAGCATTTTTCTAGGGTGGAATTTTTCGCTTTTTTTCCTTTCTTATTATTTTTCCGAGCCAAATTCTTTCACTCGCCTCAGGCACCATTTTTTAGCGTGCTGGTCCTGACTGTGCACATTCAAAACAATCTTGATTCTGCCCAACCAACAAGCCAGATTTCACAACAGGTAGAATACAATGGATCACATCCAAGTTGTGAGAGAGATAATCAGTTGGACTAACAAGTACAAATTGCCTCTACAAAAAAGCATTCAACTCTATCCAAACTTCAATTAGTATTAAATGCTTTGAAGAAAGAAGGAGTAGAAGATACATGCACATCCTTGATCAAAAATACCTATGAAAATGCTACATCATCTGTGCAACTGCATGAAGAAACTAATGCTTTCAAGGCTGAAAATAGAGTAATGCAAATTATTCACAGCAGTTCTACAGAGGGTATACAGACTGGGTAGAAAAAGGTATAAAAGTACATGGAGAACATCTGAGTCAACTGAGTTTTGCAGATGACACCATACTGTTTGCAGAAGTCCAGAACAGCTCCTTAGAACAGGGATGGGAAATACGTGGCACGCATGCCAGAAGTGGCATGCAGGTGATATCACAAGGCACGTGTAAACTTGTATTTTTTGTATAAAATATGAAGTTCCTTAGAGAAGGAATAAACTAGTGGCACGCAAGAAAATTCCAATGATTATCATTACTTTCTTGGCACATGACACAAAAAGCATTTGCCATCCCTGCCTTAGTAGAACTGAGGAGCTGGAGCAGGCAAGCCAAGAAATGAATTCTGATAAAACAAAGGTCATGTACAACTCCTTCAAACTTCTGAGAAGATATAAATCAATGAAGCAGAACTTAGAGAAGTAACAAGCTACATTTACTTAAGTCAACTCAACACTACCAATGGATCACTTCTTGGAGAAATCAACAGGAGTGTGAAGATGACGAAGTGCATTTGGACAGTATGCAAGCATCTTCAAATCAAATATCCCAATCTATCTAAAAAAAAAGGAAATTGCATGACTTATGTATTCTGCCTGTTCTGACCTATGGATGTGAAACATGCACCATAAATACCAAAATAGTCCAGTGCTTCCAAACAATGTAGAGTATGCTAGGGTTAACCCAAGTAGACCACAAATGGAGTCAGTAACATTTTTAGTAGTCAAGGCAGTAAAGTAGCAGTGGATGGGTCATATTGCTAGAAGAAATGAGCAGCATTCGATGTTTACCATAATCGAATGGATCTCAAGAAACATCAAGAGGTCAAAAATAATATCAAAAGACAGATGGGACAGAGCTTGTGAAGTTCTTCTTCTATGTTTAACCTCAAAAAAATCGCAAAAATCTTAGTTCAACTTGTACTGTGTACTAATGATAAATGTTATCCACGACTTCAATTTCAATAGGGTGGCAATAATAGGCTGTTTTAATACTGTTGTGCATGACATGTGCAACAAAATTTACTACAATGATAGTTTTTTTCCGAGCTTCAATTGATTTAGCAAAACCATAATTTCTTCATCTATTTGCAATTCTTAAATTTTTACTTGCATCATCAGCTGATAATGCTATTACTTTCTCTTCCAGGGAATATTTTTTAAAACTTTAAAAATACTCTGTACAAATATCATAAATTCCTGATAAATTATTTGTGAATTCTAATTTCTGATATTGTAAAATTTTTATGGGTTGATGAATCAGTCATGAATTTTACAATTCCTTTGCTATTTGAGTCATTGCAAAAGGTATTAGAACGGTTCTTACAGTAATCTTGTTTTAGAGCAAGCATATTTAAAAATTTTGCAATATATTTTTATGAGATGTTGTAGTCTTCTAAACAAAAACCTTGGATATGAATGCTGTGATATACAAAAGTACCTTCTGCACATTATGCTAATTCCACAGTGATGTTCTTCTCATACTATAAAAATCCTACCCTTTGGTACAATGAAAAATAAAGCTATTTATATATTTACAGCAATTTATTAAATGATATTTTTAAAGCAATACTCCCCTTTACGATGCTAAAAGTTGAAGAGTACATTGCCGGTGACTCTGGTGGGGTCAGCCAGTGGCAGATCCAAGGGGAGGGGGGAGGGGGCATGTATCCCCCATCGTCAGACCCTCAAATATTTAATTGAAAATTTATTAAATTATATAATAGTATTAATTCATAGCATTCATTCCCAATGCCCAACCAAGTAGTATAAATGTTATTTCAACTTCTGTATGGTTAACAAATGAGTAATTGAGCAGCTTAACCCTTTCAGTACTGACTTTTAAATGTATGGTTATCCCTCTCTGTACCAAGCCGGCCAAAACTGGCCGCTCCACTTCGACCTGATCTGCATCATCTCGTTGGGCTGATGAACTTCTTCTTTGTGTTAAGATGCATTAGCCTAATGTACATTTGGATTTTATTTAATTTACAAATTGTTACTAGTAGTTATGGACAGGGCTAAAAAAATATGGTCTCCCACTCGTCAGTGGCGAGTTAATATTACCAGCTGGTGACAATTTACTCAAAATAACAATTTTTATTTGGAAATTTAGCTCTCCGCTGATCAAACCAACTTCCCCTGCTATTCAAAATAGATTCGCGTCACAAATGTCATTGAAACGTCTGTGAAGTTAGCTCTGCGCCATTAAAATGCATCTCATTCGCCTCAAATTGTTGGGAGTCTTAAAGTATATATCTATTTTATTAGTATCTTACTAGTTCCAGTATCTTATTTGATAGTGAAATTAATACTGTGAACTAATTAGAACATGCTAAAGTATTGACGGAAAAAAGTTCCTGAGAAGATATCAATGAATGGAAAATTTCTAGTTCAGCTATCTGAAATACTGCAGGTAATATTGAAAATATTCTTAGTTAATGGTGCGAAGTTAAAGTATTATGTAAGAAAATGAAGCTAGAATATTATTCCTAAATCAATAGTTTCACATGGACAAAGGTTGTTCAGTAAGTTTACATCTATAATAGCAGTTCTTCCAACTTCAACGGCATCGTGTGAAAGAGGTTTCAGTGTCAAAATCCATTCTCAAAAGGTTATATACACTCTTCACTAAATGTTGTTCTAATCTATATTGGCAAGTCTTGGTCACCAGAGCTTAATGTGTCTATCCATGTGATCATCTCAACAATCAAGTTGTTCTATTCTCACAAAGATGAGAATAAAATTCCATCAGTCTTTTATATACCCAAGAATGAACTTTGAAGAATATACATATCGATAATCCCCAGTTTTGCATGTTTTAACTGTGGTTTATAGTTTAAATGCATACCATTGTAAATTAATGGACAAAGTGCGGCACACACCCCACTTGTGGCATGCCAAGCTTTTCCTTGTGGCATAGCACATTTTTTCAAAGTTGTCCATAAATAAACTTTTTCAGCAAGAAAAATTACAGTTTTTAATACAGGTCACTAAGAGTTTTCTTTATGAATTGAATAGTGTTGGACACACAAAATTAAATGATTTATACAGATTGGAGAGAACCTTTTTGAAACTTGTAATGAATAAATTTAAAAAATGGTTGTCAATATCAAAATTTCAAATCTTTTACTTGGTTTTTCCTAAAGGAAAAAGTAACCTGGGAAAATGGAGAAAAGCTAACAATTTATAATCAAGATATTTCTGTTGACAAAGAGCAATGTGGGAAATTTTGCAGTAAAATGGATATGTTCGAACATTTAAAAAAAGATATTCAATTCAAATAAATTATTATTCAGTAAATACTGGCTCTGCCAGTGAAGCAAAGCCTGTTGAAAGTTTCCTCATTCACAAACCAAATTTGGAGAATTTATAACTGTCAAAGCTATCATATGAGTGAAAGCAAATTTTAATTTATCATGCAGCAATTTTCTTTTCTGTTGGAAAATAAAAAAATCTATCATAAATTTACTCCTCAAACAAGTATTTGAGACCTATTACTAGCTGCTCTAAAAGTTGAACTAGTTAAGAACAAGAGTATTTTTTCTTTGGTTCATTTTGCTATAATCGATATTTTTATAAAAAATATTTACATATATATTTTAGGATTGTTTGGTTGTTTATACTTATACAAAATATACCTATTTTATGATTAATACTAAAATTAATGATTACATGTGATAACAATGACACTACTTACTTTTGTAAAAACAATATTATATGTATTATACAGGGTGTCCATAAAGTCAACAGACTCAAAGTTTGACAATGTATTGTATCTATTGGAGAAACAGCATGAAATCATGTTTTATGTTGAGACATTGTACAACTTTGTATTACATTTTGAAACCATGTATAGGGCGCGCGAACAATCAGTAACATCTAGGAAAGGAGAGGATTGTGCATCAGTCAGAAATGAGGATGAGGAACAGAGGATTGCTATACTGGAGACATACTTTCAATGCAAATCCTATCAGAGGTGTGTAGAGGTATGGCAGTGCAAATATTCCGAACTCCGACGCCAGGCAAGGCCGCACTCTACGAACTGGTAGGTCAGTTTCGTGACACTGGTTCTGTGGAGGATAGGCTGCGAAGTGGCAGACCATCAGTAATCACTCCGGAATTCATCGGAGATATCCAGAGGTGATTGTTGCAGTCGCCCTAGAAATCTGTTCGGCATTTGTCTCAACAAGCTGGAGCTTCACGGAGATCCCATCTGAAGCAGAACATCACGCAGGCAATACACTCAATCACTCCCACAATGCTGATACGTGTGTCACGGAATATGTGTAAGTGCGTGGAATTGTGCTTGCAGGAAAAAGGTGGACATTCCCAACACTTACTCTAAACAGCACCCAATATACCAGCAACTATCTAAAACACAACTAAAATGTATTTCATGTGATTAAATTTTCAATAAAAAATTTTCAAACGTAGAGTCTGGTGACTTTTTGGACACCCTGTACATTGTACAGGCAACTCCCAAGATTCGACAGGGATGCGTTCCTGAAAACGTGGTCGAATCAGCACAAATTCAAACAATTATAGCAGAAATAACGATGTCTAGACTGAAACTAAACCTCTTGTGGTCGGGCGGGCCAAAAATTAGTTCGCGTAAACTAGTTTCTAATTCGACCAATCGATCGGCTGGGTCGATTCGATCGAAATAGTTCCAAGTTACTTTTGAAAATTTCAAATGAAACCCATATACAGGCGACTCCCGAGATATGACTGTTCGAGATTCGACTCGAGAATTCGACTGGTCAAATCAACTCCGCCGATCGATCGGTCGAATTAGAAACTAGTTTACGCAAAGTAATTTTCGGCCCGCCCAACCACGAGAGGTTTAGTTTGTCTAGACATCGTTATTTCAGCTCTAATTGTTTGAATTTGTGCTGATTCGACATTCGATGGTTTGAGATTCCACCGTTTTCAGAAACGCATCCCTGTCAAATCTCGGGAGTCGCCTGTACCTAAATTTACACGGAATGTGATTTTCAGGAAAATGATCATTTCTGCAAAGTGAGCATTCAGTAAAGTGCCATTCAGGATATAGGCTTTGGGGAAAATGGTCCTTTCTAGAAAGTGGGCATTTGGGAAGTGACCATATCCCCAATAATTCTAATTCACTTTCATTGCCTCTATATTCATAATTAATATTATCCTAAAGAATAGGTACTTTTTCTACTTCTTTAATTAAAACTATTAAAAACAAAAAAGGCGAAGTGATAATTAATGATGTTGATAAGGCCAACGAATTTAATAAATGGTTTAGTGAGGTGTTACAACCCCCTACCACTGTCGGAGAAGATTTCAGTCCAAATGCCATGAAAGGGCAGGAATTAAAAGTAACTTATAATAAAGTATTAAATAAGCTAAAGGCCCGAAGGAAGCATAAATCTTGCGGACCTGATAGGATTCCAAATGAAGTCTTGATATTAGCAGAGGAAGTTATGGTACCGTATCTTCAAGCTTTCTTCCAGATGTCACTAAATAATGAATGTTTACCGTTTGATTGGAAACCTGCCAAAATTATTCCAATTTATAAAGGAGGTAGTAGAACGGAAGTAGGAAATTATAGACCTGTTATTTTGACATCTTCGGTTTGTAAAATTATGGAACGAATAATAAAATAAATTATGTAAGGGACTTTTGTGAAAGTAATAATTGGTTTCATGAAAACCAATTCGGCTTTAGAAAAAAGCGGTCTTGTGAGGACCAACTTTTAGGGCTAAGCCAAGACATAGCAGATGAATTGGATAAAGGGATGGAAGTTAATGGAGTAGTAATTGATCTAAAAAAGGCATTTGATATGGTAGACCACAAGCGCTTAGTAGTAAAGATTAGGGAGATAGGACTGGACAAGAGAGTGGTAAGATGGATAATAGATTTTTTAAGGAATAGAAAACAGAAAGTAAAGATAGGAAATTTTGTTTCAGAGGAAACTGAGGTGACCTCAGGTGTTCCTCAAGGCAGTATGCTGGGGCCGCTGCTATTTTTGATGTATGTTAATGACTTACCAAAATTAAATAAGTCAAAAATTCGGCTATTTGCTGATGACTGCATTATATACAGAGTTATGATAATGGCAAGGGACTTATCAATATTACAGGGTGATGTAGATGCTTTATCAGATTGGATGGAGGTAAATAAAATGGCAATAAATATTAGTAAAAGTAAACAAATTGTGTTTTCAAAGAAAAAAGTTAGGAGAAATTTTTCACTTTATGTACAGGGTAAAAAAATTCCCCAAGTTGATAGTAAAACCTCGATCTAGTGAACCTCCGTTTATCGTAAACCTCCGTATTTCGTAATATCGTAATGGGAAAATGCACCCCTGATAAAAAAAACCTCCCTATAGTAAAATAATGTATTCCTGTTTACGGATAAAATAATTAAGCTAGTTTGCAATGAAAATTTGCATGTGAATAATCAAAAGAAATCAGTCGATGGTATATGCATACGTACGTACAAGGTTATCCCGTTGAAGCAACCACCGTAGTGGCCTCTCGAAAAAGTCGCCAAAATATTATCATAATGTAACAAATATGCACAATTTAAGTTGAAGTTAGGTTGCGTAGTTTATTACCTATGCCAGACCCTACGAGTTCAACTCGCTCAGATTTACGGTCCCCTTCTAAAAGAAAACAACGGCAAGCACCAATAGTCAATTCTTCCGTGATTCTCAAGTTACACATCACTGCTACTTATGTACGTATCAATTTTAATCACTCGTGAAAAGTGTCACGAGAATATTATTACAATGTTGCAAAGATATATCATTTAAACGTAAATTAATTCTCGATCCTCAGCTAACACACCATTGCTACGTATTTATTAATTTTCACAGCCTTTGAAAAGAGCCCTGAAAATATGACTACAGTGTTGCAAAGGCATTTAATTGTCAATTCTTTCGTGATTCTCATGTTACTTTTACTGCCTCTGAAAAACCCACGAATATATAACTGTAACATTGCAAAGACAATATTTAAGTCAATTCTTTCGCGGTCCTGAGGTTAACAACGCACCACTGCTACGTACGTATCACTTTTTACCACATCTGAAAAGAACCGTGAATACATGACTATAATGTTACATAGACAAAATATTTAAGATAGGTACTCCTGCTGCGAAGATTTCTCGCCTGGTGAATCCCCTCACACGTCTCGGTTTATCCCCTCATGCAGGCGTCCAGCTATACACCGGTATGCGTCAAGTTTCTATGAGCGTGTAGTGCTTATGTGTGCCTAACACGAGGAACTTGTCAAAATTACTGGTTATACCACATTGATTTGTTTCATTAAGCTATAGTGGATACATAATCTACAAATACGTGTTTTTTAACGTTAATTTTGTCCTTAATCACGTGAGTATATTATTTATTATATCACAACTTTCATGTAATTATTAATGCATTAATTTTCCGATTATAATTAAAGTTTGTTAGGTGTATAACAATATACTTCATTATGCCTTGTATAATATTAAGTGCAATATTTACAAATAATACACAAGTAATTAATGAATATGTTTATGAATAAATTAATTTTAGACCCATTATCTGTCATCAAAGATTTGGGTGTGTTGTTTGACTCTCAATTCACTTTTAAAACACATATAGATGTAATAACAAAGGATGCACTGAAAATGTTGGGTTTCATTTTAAGAAATTGTAACTCCTTCAGAAATGTTGATGTATTGCTTTTTTTATATACTGCCCTGGTTCAATCCAAGCTGGAATACTCATCAGTTATTTGGTCCCCCTTTTACCAAATTGATCAAATAAGAATCGAAAAAGTTCAACACAGATTCCTTAGGTTTATAAACTATAAATTAAAAATTAGTAAGGATCAATTAAATTACAATTATTTACTGCAAATTCTCAAATTGCATTCACTTCAGATTAGAAGATCAATGATTGACTTGATGTTACTATTTAAAATTATAAATTCTAACATAAATTGTACAGATCTTCTTAGCATGTTAAAATTTCAAGTACCTCGACATATAACTAGAAATTCTAATATATTCATGATAGACTTCCATAGAAACAACTACTCTTTGAATTCGCCTATAACAAGAATGCAGCGTACAGCTAACCATATGAGTCATTGTTTAGATTTTAATGAACCTATTGGTCAATTTTGGAGAAGATTGATTAAAATGATAGGAAATAAGTACTGATATAACATGGGAAAAATTTTTTTTGTCTTTCTCTTGCATTTTATTTTTCCTTATAACTATATTTCTTATATTTTTCTTATGGATTTTATTTTATCTTTTCTTATTTTTTTTTGGTATATAATTTTATATTACTATTATTTCATTATTGTGGATTTAATTAGAAACATCTCTAACATATTATATTATTGTATTTAATTATAGTATTTAGAAACATTTCTAAAGGATCATTAATTGTATAATGACTAACAACTGTAAGAAGTAATGTTAAAGGAGTAAGAAGTAGGTTAAAGGATCATTAATTGTATAATGACTAACAAGTGTAAGAAGTAATGCTATCTTTAATGTATTTTTTCAGCAAAGTAAGTTGTGTAATACCGGACACTATGACTATATGATACTCATTGTACCATGGGTTTAATCCCGTTGAAATAAATAAATAATGGACATGGTAAATCATAGAAAAAGACGGCTGCTGAAAATAGAAACGAAGTTAGCAATTTTCCAAGCCATTGATGAGGGGAAAAGAAAAATAGATGTGGCAGAAACCTTTGGCATACCACCATCGACTCTAACATCTATTTTAAATAAACGTAAAGAAACTGAAGTAGCAGCACATCAAGGTTTCATCAATAAAAGATCTCTGGCAGTGAAAAATGAAGAATTAGATAAATGTGTGTTTGATTGGTTGATGGAAGCTAGAGCCAGAAGCATACCTATATCTGGGCCTATTCTACAACAGAAGGCTAGGGAAATGGCATTGAAAATGGGAATAGATGACTTTCAAGGGTCAAATGGTTGGCTACAGAAGTTTAAAGTGCGCTAGAACCTAAGAACTTTATAAATGTATGGGGAAGAAGCTTCTGTAAGTACAATTGTGGTAGAAGAGTGGAAAAACACTCTGCAAACAATTTTAGTGAGTTATGATCCTAAAGACATTTTCAATGCAGATGAAGCTGGATTTTTTTATAACTTACTCCCAGATAGAACTATTGCAGTTAAAGGAGAACCCTGCCATGGAGGGAAAAAGCAAGGAGAGATTTACAGTGCTTTTCTGTACCAATGCAGATGACACTGAGAAATTAGAGCCACTTGTGATTGGGAAATATAAAAAACCCAGATGTTTTAAGAATATAAAAAAACTTCCCTGTTTATACAGAAATTCTAAAAAGTCATGGATAACTGCAGCTTTATTTAGTGAGTGGCTAAGCATGCTTGATGCAAAGATGGGCATAAAGAACAGAAAAATAGTTCTTTTTCTGGATCAGTGCACTGCTCATAAAGTTGAGGGGATCGTGTTGCGACATGTTAAAATAATGTATTTTCCTCCAAATACCACAAGTAAACTGCAACCATTAGATCAGTGCATAATTTCTAGTGTTAAGAGAAATTACAGACAGCAGTTGGTGCTCTATATTTTAAGAAATGTGGATGAAACAAATGATCTTACAAAATGTAAATGGAATATATTGCAGGCCATGCATAGGCTCTGCCTATCATGGAATTATGTTCAATCAGCCTCTATTAATAAATGCTTTATAAAGGCAGGATTTATGAGGACAACATATGAGGAAGATGAAGTATCAGATGATGAACCTTTGGAATGGGATGAAATCAATAAAATAATTCATCTTCAAACATCATTTAATGATTTTGTTAATGTTGACACTTCCCTATTAACTTGTGCACCAACTGAGGGAGAAATGGTAGAAGAAGTGGAGATAGAAGTTGAAAGGGAGACTATAGCAGAGACTAATAAGGAAGAAGAAGAAAATGATGAAGAGGAAATAATTCCATCTCCAAAAAAGAGTGAAGTGCAAGAGGCTTTGAGTATGCTAGAAAGATTTTTTATGAATATGGAGGATTGCAGTGGTGATAATCTCTTGCTACTAAATAAAATAGAAAATGTTGTATCCAATGAATTTAAGAAAAAGATGACACAGACAAATTACCAGCTTTTTTTCCAGTAAACAATAGGTAGAGTACATATTCATTTTTTGTTCAGTTAGGTTGGTATTTATATTATAAATATATTAAATTTATGTTGTGTATATATAAATATACTAATATAATAATTAAAAAAATAGTACTTTTAATTACCAGTTTGTGCATTTATGAATAATAATATGAAGGTCTTACGGTAAACCTGTTTTAGTGAACCTCCATTCATCAAAATGCCTAAAAATCTGGTCCCTTCCATTTCGATATATGGAGGTTTTACTGTATAAGGTATTTAGGAATAAAATTAACAAGGGAATTGGGTTGGGGTGCTCATATAGATGAATTGATTTCAAGAGGTTTTAGGAATATGAATTTTGTGATGCAGGCCCTACGTAAAAGTAGTAAATCCGCTAAAGAATTAGGATATAAAACTTTGGTGAGACCCATACTAGAATATGGGTCAAGTGTATGGGATCCCTACCATAATGAGCAGATTAAGAAATTGGAAAGGATCCAACGTAAGGCCGCTAGGTTTGTCTTGGGGCGGTTCGAAAAAACTGAGTGTGTCCTCTTATGTTAAATAACCTGGGATGGGAAAGTTTGGAGAGGAGGAGGAAGAATAAGAGAATTGTTAAATTTCATAGTATGTATACAGGCAATCCCGCTCTGCAGGAGCTGAGAAAAAGAATTTCTCAACCAAGCTTTCGAGGAAAAAATGACCACAATCACAAAATTAGTACTAGGACTGACAAAAAAGACGTGGGAAAATATTCGTTTGTACAAAAAACAGCAAGAGAGTGGAATCACCTACCTCCCCAAAGGAATTTTAAATCCCTTTCCAAACTCCCAATTATTAAAAAAAAGGTTGAGGGTCACTGAGGAAATTTTTTAAAGTTGTTTATTTTAAATTGTTGAATTTATGTCAACCTTTATAAAGCTTGTATATACATTGCCACCTGGCCAACAGCCTATTTGAAATGTTTTTGTAATAATAATAATAATAACTCTGCAAATAGAACCTATGTTTCCTGATAACAAAACAACACCTGTACAAGGAGAATCTCTTCATTTGGCCAGGCGACTATGTTCGAAATCTGCATTAAAAATCCAGCAATCCTATTGCGGCACTGAGATTCAGCACTTCCTTTTGCATGGATGGGAAATTCTCATCCGTGGTCACAAAATATTGTTTCCATTGGATCCATTTCCTGCATTTTTCCCATCTGAACTCAAAGCTTGGTTTGTCGACTATCTAGTGTTAATCAGTTATGCCAAACTATCCTAAATTCCTGCACACATCCCCCCTCATATCACTGATTCTTATGGAAAAGAACTGCTTTGATTTACGTAGCACTTTTCAGGAACCCATCCTCGACATACATATAACTAATGAAAATACAAAAAATCACATTGCCCCAGTTGCGACCGTTTGATTCCATTTTTCTTCTTCTAAGCTCATCTTGTTCCGGTTTTGATACCTGACTAAAAACTAACAACAAAAATGTTTTCTTTGGGTCTGTCCAGAATGTATCCCATATTTATATCATAAGATATGTGGAAAAATTTATTGTTACGCTCATTCATGTTATGCTCATTTTTCAAGAATGCATCACGAACGTCAAGTGGAAACTGCCTTTATATGATAACTGGGCATGCCCTGACACCTTTCGGAAAAGAAAACATAAGGTAAAAATAATATTAACTTCTTGATACATTGAAAAATTTTTGCTTTTTATCTTTATTTTTAATTATACTACCGCAACTAACAATTATACATAAGCAGTAATTTAGCTTGTAGTAATGAAATGGCTGGGCACAGCAGTGAGAGATATAAATTACCAGCCTGCCAGGGAAAGGATTAAGAAGTCACAGCTTCTGCTGCATTAATTTTCCAAACAAATTTTTACTGCAATAGTATTTGCGGATGAGGAAATATTGCACTGAATTAGTATTAGAGCTTTTATCAAAACTGACATAAGAAAACTGAAATATTCACCACATTCCAAACTCTATAGAAACTATCATTCACCTCTTGCTACACAGCAATTAATTTCCATTATTAGGCTAACAATCATGGAAATTCAATCAGTTAATATTAAAGAGATCTCATAGGTATACAAAATAGACTTTAATCCAATATACTTCCATTTGGCTGCAAAAATAAATGTTTTATTATACAAGCAATATATTTAGACAAACAAGGGTAATTTTTAAATGCATAAAATAAGTCAACTCCATTTTGTTGTAAGAAAATATATGTACTTGAAAATGCGTGACCAATTTAAATCACAACATTTGATACAAACGCATTAATTCTGTAATGCTGTTGAAGATCCAATAATTTTGAAATAAACCTTGTTACAACAATCCCCTACCTTTAGAACATTAACAAAGGTAAGGAATTAAATGATCTTCAACTGCTGAAACAACATTTCATTTTATAAACTGAACCTATAATAGGTTATTTAACATTTGAAGCATACAAAAGGCATACTTTGAAAATGAGAGAATTTGGATTAGCCAACAAAATTTCTCCAAATTAACCATTTTGGCATACAAATCTACCTGATGACTATGAAATGCAATTTTTTAAAAATTGCAAGTCCAATTTTATTGTACTTAAATAGGATTTTAAAATTTAAATAACAAGCCAAACATCAGGGAAGGCTAAAAAGCCATTTTTTCTCACTCCAATGACAGCATGCCATACTGTGTACAAATTTTAGTAGATATGCTGGCTTTTAATTCAAACAGAAAGTTATTCAAGTTAGCAAAGTTAAAGCCTTCTGTTAATGAATGCTTATATGACTATAAATACAATGGACTACAATCATATTGTTTGATAATATAAACAATGCACGTTGCTTATCTTAAAGTTACCATTTAACAAATGAAGCCTCAGCTTTAGGGCTTCAATACAAATCAATTGAACTTCAAGTAAGGTAGCACAAAGTCTGTACTCAACATAAAACTAGAATTTTAAATCTATTTTCAAGTGAAACTTGATCAAATAAGTTAGACCATATAAATGCTAAGTAATAGAGCATGTGGATAAGAAAATTACAAATGCTGGCACAACATTTGACAATACATCAGTATATCTATCATGCATAAAATTTATTTATCCAGTTGGAAGCGAGACAAAAATTATGCAGAAAGTGCTGTCTTAAACTTGGTAACAACTTTACTAAACTGCTTCCATTAATTGCAAAAAATAACTGTAACATTCGAATCCTGCAAAAATAATTCAGCAATTAACTAGAAGGCATTAAATCACATATTTATATACGTGTTGCCCACTTTAAATTTATAATCATATAAAGAAAAATCTTTTTAATGTTTTTCCAAATTTTTGCTAGAATATAAAGAATGAACAGTTTTCTAATCCATGGAAACTTCAATGGGGATTGAAGTCGTGAAGGTTGGTGTCTCCAGCTCCTCGTGCTTCTTCATTTTCATTCCCTAGATCAGAAAACACAAAAAACATTAACGACAC
Organism: Uropetala carovei; assembly: GCA_036926305.1. Classification (NCBI taxonomy): domain Eukaryota; kingdom Metazoa; phylum Arthropoda; class Insecta; order Odonata; family Petaluridae; genus Uropetala; species Uropetala carovei. Next base: position 27,277,836 of record JAXCHB010000011.1, read on the forward strand.
ATCTTCTGTAATGCATTCAAATTATTTATGGATAAAGTTTTTAAATTTAGTTTACATTGAAAATAATCATCAAAACATAGAGCAGATTAACCCTTTATGTCCTGGAATGATCCATTTCTCACTTCTTCAAAATATTACAACCATTAGTCGAGCGCTAAGTAACTGATAAAGACTAAGACATTTCATAGTTATTGAGTGTTTCCTAGTGCCACCAGGGGGTAGGTGAACTTAGCTAGGGGTAACCATACATCCCAGCATTCGAAACCAGTTGGTCAAATTTGAATTTTATGAAAATAAAATTTTCTTCCACATCCATCTACTAAAAAAGTTTTATCCTTCCTTAACCAGTCATCTGGGTATGCCGTATATACACGGCCTGACGAATTTAAGTCCATTTGCTGTGGGTATGCCGTTATATTCCATCATGCGGCATCCTTTTAGTTTACTGTCTCGCCAGTAGATGGCACTTCCTTCCTTATTTGGAGAAGCTGTATGCCTCGTAGCGAAACCCTGCCTTTGTCCCACGGATTGCCTGTTATTGCCCCTACATAACAACAAACGTTCATTTGTTGTTTTAAACATGTTGCCTGATTTTTAGCATTCTGAAATTGTTTAGTTCATCAACTTTATCATTATTTACAGAAGTGAAACATAATTTAATGTCTATAATATTTCATTCTGAAAATTTCGTAATTTATAAAAAAAAATATTTTTTCATAAATGTTATGATTTTGACATGCAATTTATAGGTAATTATTATTTATTTCAATTAATTAATAAATATCTATTAAAATCCTTAATAATTGTCATGATTTTAAAAACCTTCTCATTCGAAGAAAAAGTACCTACCAGCTGTGCATCATGGGAAAATTAAATACCCAGATGACTGGTTAATGCTATGCTTCAGGGAAAGGAGGGTAGGTAAATGCATACCATTCCTCATAGGAAGAGAGAGCAGAGGGGATCAAGTGCTGGGAATTGGGTCAGTTAGGAGGGTAGCATGCAGACACAGGATAGAGTAGTGAAACTGATAAACAGTATTACTTCAGCCATTTTCATCTACTGTTCGTTGTTTCTCACTCATTTTTTGCCAATGCTGTAAATATATATGATGGAATTAATGGTCACAATTGAGGAACCACTAAAATATGCAAAAAACACAAAGTTAAAACAATGAAATGTGAGGGTTATTTACACTTTGCTCTCGTGCAACATACAGTGTCTCCCATCTGAGTTTGACTGATTTAAAAATTGTTTGCACTTGGTTGTTATAATGGCCCAAACAAGGGTCATATTTGACCCTCATTTATCTTATCCATAGGGCCATGATGGTGGTAGCAGGACAATTGGGCACCTCCAAATTGATGTCAGACAAGTAGGAGCTGGATGAACGGGCACAAGAAGTTTCAAAGGTAAGGGTCACTTATTAAAAAGTTTTTAGGCCACCCATAATTGTTTTTGCGCATTTACGCTGAATACAACGATATTCCAATAATAAATATTTTATCAATAATTCAGCTAACATTTGGATTTTCTACTATGTATTTGCAAAAAGTATTAATTTTAAAACATCATAAAATAACAAGAATCATAAAAAATCTGATGTGGCCAACACATGACTTTCTCCATATTTGGGGTATAGATATTTAAATTATTATGAGTAGCATTATAAGGCAAAATTATTATTTCGTATCGTAAAAGAAGACACGTCGTTGCCGTATATTACGTATATTTTGAATGTTTACAGAATTCACCGCTACATGGTGTTGGCGCTATAGGCTGGTATTAAGAAAAAGCGAAATATATCCGAAATGGATGGTTCTACGAAAATTAGTTTCAAACAAAACTTGGAAGAAATATTATTCTCTACAACTTTGGTCCTTACGAAGATTACCAATAACGATGTTGTTAAGGAGATATTTAACGGAAACCGAAAAACCGGTTATTTATAAATAACTCCTAAACAATAACTCCTATAGAAAATAGTTTCAAATGAAAGTTGTAGGAAATTACATTCTCTATAACTTTTGTATAGAATTGTAAATACAAAAATGATATTTTAATGAAGAAATATCGCAAAAACCGAATCGGGTTTCGAATAAACCTCGACTTCCGTTTACCCGTTATTGTCCAAAAACTAATCAGTTCTTTGTGCTCATGCTAAACTGTTATATATGAAATCTGGTATTAATATGACAAGTACTTTTGAGTTATATATGAAGTTTGGTAACGATATAGCACGTACTTTTTGAGTTAGAGCTCCCACAATAACATACACACGCACACACAGACATCATTCCGAAAATAGTCTAAACGTGTTCTAGGGACCTCAAAACGTGTATTTCCGTTGAAATCTCGAAGTCGATTTTTTTCATGAATACAATACTTTCCCATTACTACGTATGAGAAAGTAAAAAAGATCCATCATACATGCCAAAATAAATGAGTTATTTCATTCTCCTCCTATTAATTATTTTAAAAGATCTCTTGACATTTATTAAATCACCTTTACAGAAATGTTTTGGGCAATGTTGGATCTGAATCATATTGTCTTTAAAATGCTGACTGTAATTGTTATTATTTTGTTTATTTATATATTTCCTAAAAACTACAATTCCACTTTTTAGAAAAACAACTACCAAAAACCTAGCACATAAAAATATGAACTAAAAATTCAATGCTCGAAAATCACATCGTCCTCCTAAAACACAACAAAAATGCAGCCTCTGTAACAGGGCCAGAACTTCAGCTTAGGGGCCCCTAAGCAGTTGGGCCAAAATATGAAATCAAAACTCTCCAATGAGATTCACCAAACAGATACACTCATAAGCCTGAATGGCAAAATAAGATGAGTTGAAAAAGAAGCTGGGATCTGCAAGGCTGCTTCAACAGCTACATTGTATTTTATTTGTATCACTTTCCCGCATTTTCCTAGACAGACTGTAATGTTTACTTGCAGAGTGAAGTCATGTTTTCTTCTGTAATATTCTAATTCTGCACAAATGCGTTTTATGAAAATGAAAAAATTCAAAATCTGAAATAATTTACATATTAAATGGTATTTTCTTTAGTAGTTTTGAAAAATTTTAATGTTGTCTCACTGGGTTAAAGTTATGATAGGTTACTTTAATTGTTATTGAGATAAGTGAAAGAAAATAACATTTATTGTGTCAACTCAACAAGCAAACAAGAGTAGGTTATTTTTCCTAAGGAACTTGGGTAGACGATCAATTATATTATGAAAGAATAATGATAATCAGAACAGCTGAAATTACCACCAAAACTGACATCATCCAACTCTAGATTTTACAGATAAGAATACACAAGTGCAGCGGTGTCCAACCTGCGGCCCGCGGGCCACTGCAGTCATTTAAAATACAGCCCATTTTAACTGTTACATATGAATTTTTTGTCAAAATTATTAAAGTAATACTAAATTTATTTATAAGTAAAACATTTGGCGATTTTAATATGGTATATTCACCTCTAGGTAGATTTTGAAAAACCAACGGATATGGAAAATTTCCAATGGGGGAAAAATGTTGGACACCCCTTCACAAGTGTATGAAAAACTGGAAAAATACCAAGCAAGATGAAAGGAAAACATCATAATACACGATTGAATACAATGTGCATTCCATTTTGGCACGACAGTTATACTCATCATCCAAATATTTTTCATTTTTCTCTATGGGCATGACAAGCTATTTCGTCATGAGCTTCCCCTCTTCTTCCTTGGTCCTTTAGGTTCACACTCAAGGAGACAGATGGCACTTATCATATATGCACCACCCGGTCTGCAATTCTAGATGCACCATAAAATATTTTTCAAGAACTGTAACAATTGTTTTTACCCTTTCTGCCTCTTTGACACATATGGTTGACCAGGACTAATAAATATTTCCCTTACCCCTTGAAGAAACATTTTTCAAGATGCGCTATTTTCAGAGAGAGGACAGTTTTCCTATGAACTGCATAATACGAACATCGAGAATTATCGAAAAAGAACATATATGAAGTAACCACTTAAATCATGATTCACGAAAGCCAATGTGGATGCAAATAGGCTTGAGGGAACATACCTGTTTTTCCAGTGTATATTTTGAGTTACTATTTTACGCCACGTTTTGAAAGAAAAAACTTAGCAGAAAGATTTTGAAAATGTTTGCTAAAATGACTGGGGAAATTCTTATAAGAAAATCCATCCTATATGCAAATTTAGGGTACAATTGAGCTTTAGCATTGAAAATGTCGGAGTTTCCACCCAGGTTACATAGCCGTAATAAAATATACAATCTCTAAAAATAACGGTCGTATTTATTACGAAAGCTGATGAATTGAGTAACGTAGTCGGGAGGGGTAAGGGTCAAACTTAAGCGTTCCGAGAGTAAACATAAAGGCTGCAGGAGAGAACTAAATAAATCTGATGTGGCCAACACGACTTTCTCCATATTTAGGGTATTGAGATTTAAATTATTATGAATAGCATTATGAGGCAAAATTATCATTTCGTATCGTTACAGAATACAGTCGTCCTTACTGCAGTAAATTACGTATATTTTGAATATGTTTATAGAATTCACTGCTAAATGGTGGTGGTGCTGCATACTGCAAATTAAGAAAAAGCAAAATATCTCCGAAATGGATGGTTCTACGAAAATTTGCTTCAAACAAAACTTGGAGGAAATATTATTCTCTACAACTTTGTTCCTTACGAAGATGACCAATTACGACGTTTTTAAGGAGATAATTGACGAAAACCAAAAAAACCTATTATTTTTTAAATAATTCCTAAACAATAACTACTATGGAAAATTGTTTCAAATGAAAGTTGTAACCTTTTTATAGAATTGTATATACAATAATGATGTTTTAACGGAGAAATATCGCAAAAACCGAATTGGGTTTCGAATAAACCTCGACTTCCGGTTAACCGGTATTGTCCAAAAACTAATCAGTTCTTTGTGCTCACGATAAAGCGTTATATATGAAATTTGGTGTTAATATGACAAGTACTTTTTGAGTTAGAGCGCCCACAATCACATACATCCACACAGACACACACAGACATCATTCCGAAAACAGTCTAAACGTGTTCTAGAGGCCTCAAAACGTGTATTTCCATTGAAATCTCGAAGTCGATTTTTTTCGTGAACACAATACTTTCCCATTACTACGTATGGAGAAAGTAAAAACATACAAGCACGGTGTATTTTACGGATGACCCCTTAGAATCGTAAGAAACGATCTTAAGGAAGAAGAATAAACAAACCTTTTTATTTATTGTAGAACTTCTACATTTAAAAACACAAAAGTTGAAGAACATGCATACTATTATTGTTTATTAAAACAGGAATCCAAAGTCGTTTGTCTCATTTTTACTTTCTCCATACATATTACATACAGGAAAGTATTGTGATCATCAAAAAAATCGACTTCGAGATGTCAACGGAAATACACGGCTTGAGGTCCCTAGAACACGTTTCGACTATTTTCGAAATGATGTCTGGGTGTGTGTGGATGTATGTGATTGTGGGTGCTCTAACTCAAAAGTACTTGTCATATTAATACCAGATTTCATATATAACAGTTTAGCATGAGCACAAAGAACTGATTGGTTTTTGGACAATAGCGGTTAACCAGAAGTTGAGGTTTATTTGAAACCCGAATCGGTTTTTCTGATATTTCTCTGTTAAAACGTCATTATTGTATATACAATTCTATACAAAGATTATAGAGAATGTAATTTCCTACAACTTTCATTTGAAACAATTTTCCATAGCAGTTATTGTTTAGGAGTTATTTATAAATAACCGGTTTTTCGGTTTTCTCCTTAAAAACATCGTTATTGGTAATCTTCGTGAGGACCAAAGTTGTAGAGAATAATATTTCTTCCAAGTTTTGTTTGAAAGAAATTTTCGTAGAACCATCCATTTCGGAGATATTTTGCTTTTTCTTAATACCAGTATACAGGCCACCATGTAGCAGAGAATTCTCTAAACATATTCAAAATATACGTAATTTACTGCAGTAAGGACGACTGTATTCTTTTACGATACAAAATAATAATTTTGCCTTATAATGCTATTCATAATAATTTAAATATCTATACCCCAAATATGGAGAAAGTCATGTGTTGGCCACTTCAGATTTTTTTATCAGAGTTCATGAACTTCTTTTGATATTTTGTCCATTGCCTTAGCCAGACTATCATCGACACAATGGTTTTCATGTAACACCATTTCTATAGTGGAAATTGCTGCAAATGCATCCTTACGGGTAATAAGTGGGTGCTCTGATGTTTTGTCTCCTTCTTCTTCATCTGATTCATCCACTGATCCCTCCTCACTATGGATGTTGATGCTCTTTTCAGCAACATGTTCTTCGGTGGAAGTGATCACATTGTCATCAAAGCTTATATATTCCACAAAAGTGGTTGGACGTTCCACTTCACTGTTCATCTCAGGCCAGTCAAAATCTTCTTGCATGTTAACGTCATGTGACGTTGAATTTAGTGTTCCAAAACCAGCTTTTCGAAAACAGTTTTCAATCACCAAGGAATAAATTTCCTTCCAGGAAATTACTATGTTCCTCATTGCATCCAATACACCTTCTCGCCATTTTTCTGCAGCTTCTATGTCAACTGAAGTGCCTTCCCCACTAAGACACAGCACTACGATATTATGCCGTTTTTTAAATCAGTCCAGCCACCCATTGGAGCATTTAACCATTATCCGCCGGATTTAAATACCCTCTGGCGGGGTCCTGCTGCCGGATTTAATTTTGGACATTTAAATATTTTGTGTACGTCTTTTGCAAAAATCGCATATCTCGTGAACTATTGGTGATAAAATGTTCAAATAAAAAGCATTTTGTGGTCAAACTATCAGAGAATTACATCGTTCTGCCTATTTATAGAAATAAAAAGGGTTATATAACCCTAATAGACTAAATTACGATGCCGAAATAACTTATTGTTGATATAAATCAAAATAAAGTGCAAAAATACTGCATTTAGTCACTTTTTGGCAATGTGGTTCCTGCTCAGTCTGCAGCTGACACAACCCCAGTATTTACACTTCCCTATAGAGTCGAGCTAGTGTGGTATTCCTCGAAGCAGGGCTCAACACATAGTCCCACGTCACATGTCTTGCACCTATATTTCGTCCTTGAGTTTTTGCTCTTTGAGGAACACACATGGCAACAGATAAGGGTCCCCGAAATGGGCCAATGCTTATTGTCCTTGGCCTCTAAGCACTTTATTTGCATTCCACTAGCACTAGGTCGCCCCCTTGAGAGAGTCTGGGAAGGAAGAGCTCTAGCGCCCTCTTCAACCATTTGCCGCACAAGGGAAAGTCGGAATTGCCGATGTGAAAATGCGCCACCGCACGAGGGAAGGAGAATCCAACTATTTAGGATAGTTAGATCGACTAAATGAAAAAATAATTTCTTTGTCCATTTCCAAGTGCGGCGACCGATGGTGTAGCTGTTAGCCATCCTATCTCAACTAGTTATATAAAAATAAAGGAATCACTAAAAAATAAACAGACGAACAGCTACAGATATTTTGAACGCACAAGTCTACATCCGCTCTACTTCGTAGTCTGCAAATGAATGAACGTAAACGTAGTAAAACATAGGTATATGCATATATGTGGAAAAGGGAGAAGAAAATAAGAAAGAGAAGGAAGCTTTGGGGTAGGGCTTAGTCCTGGGGTTCAGTTTATTGCATCTCTTTGGGTTGCAACGTAGTAAAACAGAAATGCGGAAAAGGAAGACTAACAAAGGGAAGGGACGTTTGGGGTTCAGCTAATTGCATCTCTTTGTGTTGCAAGAGAGTCTCACCTCAGCGGAGACGTACACTTTGAGTGAGGCACTCTCGATTGTTTGTTTACTCTCCCCTTCCCCAATATGCAAGACCTTCGGCCTTGGGAGAGCAGATGGAAAAGAAGGATGCCTCATCTTTCTTCTCCTCCAAAAATTTAGATTCTATGACAAAAACGACATCTGTGAGCGGCCTCGGAGGTAAGCGGGACGCCGGTGTCCCTTTCAGCAGGCTTACCCAGAAATTTGCCGGGACACCGGTGTCCCTTTCAGCAGGCTTATCCAGAAATTTGCCGGGACACCGGTGTCCCTTTCGGCATTTAAAGGTTAAAATCCTTGCCTAACTTCAGGGCAATGTTTTCAGCCTTTTCTTTCAACATTGGTCCCAATAATGGAATATTACTGGACCTACATTGAAAAAATCACTCCAAAAGTTCACTTTCAACATCAGTATATTTTGCACCCCATGTTCTCTTCCTCATCCACACACTGCACACACACGTTTTTTTAGAAATGTTGAGAGAGTTTAAAGTGGAATACCATAGCTTTTAGCGACTTCAGTTCTGGATTTCACTCCTTTATCAACCTCATAAATCACTTCCAATTTTTTCGAAATATTTAACTCGTTATATTTTCTCTTTGAAGTCATGTCTGCCGCTACTTTCCAACAAGAAACTTAATTACTGTACTAAACAATATTTTACCTGAAGAAAAATTTATTTAGGAAAAAATGAATACTATTCTTACACACCAAAACATTCTATCACATTGTAATTGCTTTGTAATATGTAGACATCTGGCAGGACGCTACTGTAATAATTTGAACAGCGGTCTATTTAGGTTGTTTTTATTACACACCATCTTTGTATTTCATTATCGTTTTAATTAATTAATTTATTTTTGCACTCTTTTATATTGTTTTTATTATATATTAAATTGAATTTTAGAATATTAATTAGCGATGGAAGGGGAATTGTCGTCTTTTGATTATTCTTCCAGGATATCACTGGCAGCGAATAAATAAACAACGTGAGGAAGGATTTTTCGGCTATCTTCCGAGAAGTAATATTTATGGACACGCAGGTATAATATTTATATTCCAAATTAGGTGTTGCCACTTTTATGTTAATAATTATGGCATAATTTCGAAAGGAAAGGTGTTCAGTACTATACAGTACAATTTTAGTAGAGATTTGGGTAGTTTTATACTAGTATTTGTATAGAGACTTCGAATTAGACGAAATGTTCGTGAGTCACGGGACCAGATCATGACTTTGAATTTCATTGTAGACATATTTTGAATTATCCGTACCAAAAAGCACATAAAACCCTATAGTGTTTATCGGGGACTGACTATAGCTTCGAATTACATGCTATTTTGAATTATCCGGGATAGAAATAATGGGGTTTTACTGTATATTTCCTTTGCTACTCCCCAACTGGAATGCACTTCTGGTCAATCGCCCTCCCCAGTGAAGTGGTTAATGACTTGTGATTGACAAATTTGAGAAAAACAAATGTGAAAACTGAAAATCACATCAAAATCTCTATAAAAATAATCAAGTGATTAAATTCAAGTAGTTATTCTGAAAACAAATACAGGGTTTACAACTGATTACACACCAATCAGATCTTGATATAAGAATCAAGTCAAGCAATGAATAAGTAACCCAGTAGCTGATATTGATTCAGACCAGTCTAGTTATGATAAAATGCAATCTTATATCCAAAGGAATAAATTAGGAAAATCCAATAAAGCAGGAAAATTAAAATATGGAAATGAGATTATCCAATTCAAGAATGTTACAACAGTGAAATCTCGTTACAACATATTTCATTATTACGTATGTTTCACATTAACGTATTTTTTCTGAATCCCTGTCAATTTTCCCGTATAAATAATGTACAGTAAAACCTCTACCTTACGAACTCTCTTAGAACGAAAACCTCCGTATAGCGAAAATTATCGCCGGTCCCGAAAAATTCACTAATGAAACTATATAGAAAACCTCTATATTACGAACCTCCGATAATTACGAAACCTCCCAATTACGAAATAATAATCGTACCCGTTCCACTAAAAACAAACCTACATATAGTGAAATGAAAAAAAAGAATATTGTACGCGCTGTTGTAAAGCAGAAATCAACGTATCTATGCGGGTGTTAACACTGTTATTACGACCACGCCTGAATGACTCGAAACGTAGTAGGTAATTGTTATAATTTCAAGCATTTCGAGTGATAAGGTAGACAGGTAGACCTCGTCTTTCACGGCTTTATCTATCGCGTATTTCAATATTTCGCAGTTCCGCATCTGCAACCAGTTTTGTCTTTCGCGATCTTACGTTTCGCTCTTTCGAGGAGAAAAATCACGGAAAAGGCTACGCAAAATTTTTTATATGTGGAATGAATCGTATTTCCTCACGTTTTCTCTCATAGTCAGGCCTGAAACAATATTGTTGCGTTATTCTAATTTGTAAAAATATTTACCTAAGTGCATTATGCACGTAGTGAAGCTGCGTGCATGCATCCGTCCGTGCGTATGAACCCTCGCGTAATTATATCGGCGTGTTTCTCGAGAACCGTTCGTCGTAAAGATATGCGGTAAACGGCGTTTTGTTTCTACCTGCTATTAGGTCCCAGGAAAAATATTTTCCTTTGCTAAAGTGTCCCGGGTTCGAATCCAGGAGACAACTATATTTTCCCATAAGTTTACACGGGATTTTCGATTTTTCAGAGTGCAAGGTTTTTTCCTTCATTCATTAAAATACGTAAATATGGACTGATTTTCTTCTTTTTTGCTTTATTCGATGGCTAAAGCTCTATACTATCTTATTCTTATGTTTTTGACGGCAGGGAAGTCTCGAGGGGGAAAACTCAACCCTCAACTCTTGACCCTTCCTATTCAGGATCATTGAGGTATTTGCTCAGGTTTGGCGTAGTTCAAACGCTTAAGCTTTGCGTTTTATGCATCATTTATTATTGGTGGAGTTTTGCGGAGTTTTTCAGGAACGTAACACCCCAAAAAAGAAGAGGTTTGCCGTATTTGAAATTAGTTCCTTCAAGTTAGGCAACCTCCGTTCATTTTTCTCGATTCTACTACAGAACTTAAATAAGATTTTATTTTCTTATACTTTTTTCATCTTCTTTTATCTTGTTTAAGTCTCGTTCATTGAAGTTCATTTTTCCGTCCTTTCTGTATTTCTTTGCGGTCACCAATATAGAGGACAAATGATCCGTTCTTGCTGGGATGGGAACTAAATCCTGTATTTCCCATTGCCTTACTTACTTCTCTTTCAAGAACGTAACCCCGTGAAAGATGAGGTCGGTCGGTATGTATAATTAAGTATGAAAATTTATTATAAACACGTAATAAAATATGAATTCTTTTTCATGAATAAATTTTTCTCTAGATAGGTTGTCGTTAGTAGCTCTTTGTGGTCAACATTGAAAACCAACTGAATACGTAACTTTTATTTAAATAAAGGACTTAAAAATATTTTTTCATTAATATTTTTTGTGCTACATTTTCATTTACTTTTATTTTTCTGTTTGTTGATATACTATCATATCTAATGTACACAGTGTTAAAAATAGCAAAATTGGCCATTTAAATATTCTGAAAACTGAAAAAGTAAATTTACTATAAAGTAATCCAAGTCATGATAAATAATAATGATAAAGCTCAGTAGCTCTACATCAGAAATTGCCACATCGTATAGATTGTTTTTACTATGAAAATTGATCTATGTTACAGGAATGAAAAAATAATATATTGCTTTTTATCATAAAGTGAATATTTTGGAAACATTCTTTAATTAAAATATTCGTGTTGAACTAAATTATAACCAACAATAATATGCTAATATGTATATACAATGAAACTAAAAAACCTCCATACAAAGAACCTCCTTACAACAAAGTGCCAAAAATTGGTCCCTTCAATTTCGTTATAAAGAGGTTTTACTGTATAAATATTTCAAAATACCATACTTCAACTTAACGTACTTTTCAATACTACGTATCAACTTCAAATGTGCCGAAAAAAGATTTTTGTGTTTTAACGTATGCTTTCATCCGCAAATGACTCAAGTATAACCAAATTCTTGCTCATTCAAGTTGTGTTACATCAATTTTGAAGGCACCTTTAGTTTTTAGTACAAACAGATCTGCAGAACTCTGCCAAAATACCAAAAGAAGAAATTTTCCTAACTGGAAAATTTAGAACCAAGAGTCAGTTATCCCTCTCATATTTTCACAATATCAATGAGATAAAATCTTAAATTCTAGGAATTCTCTCTTGTTAGACTCCCATTCTCACTGGTTTCAGTTCGAACCTGAGAGAATGCCGACACCTCACTGAGATGCTACCAGAGAAAATGCTGTACTCATTAAGGGTATTTCATTATACAGTACTTTCAGTATTAAGTATAAAAATTCTTGCTCCCTAGAGATACGTTGTATCGAGATTTTACTGTAGCAAGACAGAAACATAAGAGTCTATCACCATCAATAAGAAATGGAAGGAAGTAATATATGTTTTAAGTAGCAGAAAAACAATTAGGCATGAACAAAAACAAACTAAAGAAAAGTTGGATATTAAAATTTAGTAACACTGATGAATGGAAGGAAATTTAAACCTTCAACAGAAAAGCAGAGGATAAAGGATGTTAGCAAACATGATAAACAAGTAAAAATAAACAGGAATGCATAAACAGGCAGAGAAATAGATAGAAATGAGCTGGATGATGTGACATAGGTTATAAAATTGTTTAAAAAATCTCTGCAGAGAAAGAAAAAAATCCATTGCTGTGACAGATCATGATGGAGAAATGCTACCAGAAGAATGAGCCCTGGAATAACTGAAAGAGAATTTGAATGTTGGGATTAACATAAATAACGAGAACATAAGCATGCTACGCTTTATTTAAGACAATATTTTAATAACAGAGATAGAGTTACAACCAATGTTACAAGAAATGGAAAGAACATTATCCAGGTATTATTAAATGGACACTAACAAAGCAATTACTAAAGTAAAGATGTGTTCATAAGCTATAGCAGAGCAGAAGAATAATTATCACAATAGTGAATACTATTATAGAACAAGTTAAAATTTACTATGGAAGTATTACAACAACTGATGGAAAAAGTTCCAAGGACAAAATGTAAACCAAGTGTTTTTTAAGAAAAACTGATTAACAAATAAAAAATATGTAATAGTAAGAAAAAGTCTTATCGAAAGTTTTGTTTGAAGTGTAGCCTTGCACAGATGCAAGACATGGATTTTTGAGCAGCTGATATTAAGAAAACAGAGGCTTGCGAAATGTGATTTTTAAAAAAATTTTGAGAAGTTACATGAACATAAAAATCAAATAGATAGGGAAAGAAATTGATGTGATATGAATAGCAACTGAAAGAAACAAAGTGGTAGTTGATACAATTGACTTCCACATGCCAAAGCCAACAGATGAATCCACATGAAAAATTTGCTGCACAGAGCACAGCATGGGATAAGGCATTAAGGCTAGAGCTCCTAGTTATTATTTAGCCATATTTAAATCGTTAAAATTACAGTTACATTCGGCAGCAAAAGCAGTAGATAAAAATAGAAACTCTCCAAATTGGATAGGATTTCTATCGAGTGCGAATGGAAGACTGGGTGAACTGTTCTATCAGAGGCAGTGGTGTAGAAAGGTGACACCAGGACCTAGTTCGCAACTTTTTTACTCCAATATATATTTTTTAAATCTTTATTTAAATAAGATAAATTTTTATAAATACCATTTTTAAGATGTTTTTAATAGCCTAGTTTCATTTTGACATGCCTACACTTGCTAAATTAAAATCATGGCAAAACTTAAAACAATATTGTGCTGAAACCTGGAATGTAGATTTCTGTACTGGTCATTTGTGTTTCTTTATGATTTGAGTTTTGAAAAATATACAGGGATGGACTGGAGACAATTTTTTTAAAAATATCTCCGAAGGCATGTAAGATGGCAAGCTGTAATTTTGAGCATACATTTCCATATTGATATCACATAAAAACGAGATCTTATGAATTGAATGTGTAGCAGTATAATTACATCAAAATAAGCTAAATTTATGCATAAGTGATCAAATTCCAAATTCTCCAAATTCAATTATGTAAAAGGCTGAAACCTTATTAGCAAAATAAAACAAAATATTATCAAATTTAATATTTGAAGAAATAATGTGCTAACTTGTTCATGGATAACATTCTACTTATTTATTTCGATTTGAGTTTCTATTTCCCCAGCACAAACACAAAAACTATACCGATAAAAGAATTACTTCATTGGTATTCTTAGTATCTTTTCAAGAAAATGCTTTTTATTTGAATTTTTTTATCATTTATAGTTTGCAAGAAATGCATGTGTATTATGAATATAACAAAGTGAACCTTAAACTCCATTTGAATGACATCTAAGCTGACCACCACGACTTATCCTCTGAGATAGGTGATCAACATTTTGAGTAAGTTGTTTAAATGGTCACATTTTATTTAACAAAATTATTTATATCTTATGATTTAAAATAAAAAGTATGGAGACGTGATATTATAAATCGCTAGTTAAGTATTATCATGAGCCTGGATAAAATTAGCTTTACTGAGGTCCTGTTTTTTGGACTGGAGAAGTTTAGAGACAATATTAATTGTTGTTAGAATTTTTCTTTGCATTATAATAATTACTACAACTTCAAATTACTCAAGTTTTATTAGATGCCTCAGCCTTTTCTTCAGATTTGGTTGTTTGTAAAATAACCAAATCTGGTCACATCTATAAACCTAAATCTTAAGGACAATGAGCACACTGTTTTTGTTGGACCACCTTTTGGGACACAGCATCTTAGATGTGGTGCTAATTGTTTTTCCTCCATAAAGAACTTTCCCTCTATCAATGCTGTTCCCAAAGAACATACACACCCTCTCAAGTAGGCTGTAAAAATTAGTTTTTTTATATATATAAGCTTGCTCTCCTATGAAAAATACAACAATCTTTTTGAAGAAAAAATAAATTTATTAAAAGAGCTTTACAAACATAAAAAAGACTTGCTGAGCACTGGTCCTCTGGGCTCTGGAACAGTCAGACTACTGGAAACATGGGCCCTATGCAACTGATCAGAGGTGATCTTTGAAAGATTTGTGCTTAGAATTTTTAAGAAACAGTAAGCCCATGGAGGAGTAAAGCTTTGGATTGGACTAAGAAGTTTTAAGATAATAAATTTAGTCAGATTTTCTGGTGGTTGTGTCTGCAGTGTTTTTTCTCCAGACCTTTCAAATGTGGCATAAGAAATTTAGCACTTGGTAAACATAAATAAACAGACCTCTATGTATCAATAATTTTATTAGTCAATGTATTCAGTTTAGATTATATTTTATGGGCTTTCAGTCATGGGCCTGATGAAATTGCCATTTGAGCTAGATCTGGGTGAGAGGTGGAGATGGCACCGTATTACAGAGTGACCAATCAAATTTTCTGCATATAATGAGCATAAAGTGAGTGTCTCTGCAGACCAACAGTTGGCCATCACTGATCTAGTCTTGAGTTTGGCAAAGAATTGGCAATGTGTTTTGTAATTCTAGTAAAAGTTATATTTGTTGTTCAAGTTTGAGTGATTGGACTGGCTGATTGTACTATTGGGTATTCCATTAATGGAGTGGAAATTAATGATGGAAAGTGAGCAACATAAAGCCAAGGTGTAAATAACTAAAGTTGGGAAGATAATTATTTCATTTATCACTTTAAATAACATTTTAAGACCACAAAAATGCATTATATTTGAGCAATGGTTAAAAGCTAAAAAAAATTATGATAAACTTTTTTGCAAGCATTATTTTATCATAATCAACTCTCATTTGCTGTATATACACGGGTATATACATGGATTTATACAACAACATATACAGCAATATATACATTGATATTTAAGCAAGAGCTAACAAAGGTGAAATCGAAATCGTGTTTTGTGGGTGGTCACCGGTGCTCCAGTTGATCTGGCAGTCAAAATCCCAGGTGATTTCAGGTGATCTTGTTGTGAAATGGCAACCTGCATATAATTAAATCTGTTTTCGAGTAAGGTTTACTGTACAGTGATTATGAAAAATAAATTATAGCCCATATGAGAGGCCATAAAATTGACTATTGTCACAAAATTGTTATGCAATACAAAGATATAATGTCAATTAAACTCAAACTACTTACTTAACACGTTGAAGACCGGAAGGGGAAATTTCCATTTTTCGCAGCCAAACATTTACAGATTTCCGCGCTTTGGTATTTATCTTAACTTTTTTTGAGGGGAATTTAACTGTTAATGTTTTTTTTCTAAACTATAAGTAATAAGTAAGGTTTTTACTCCATAATAAAAATAGTTTTGTTAAAACTGTCGCATTGTCATTTCTTGTAAAAGATGACAATTTGTATAATTTTTTCTCATTGAGATACATTCAACTCAGTAAGTTTATTGCCCACATTATGTAACATTTTCTGAATAATGTTATGAAATCTCACCATTAGTTATCCTATAATTATGAAGGCTTTCCTTCTTTATAATCTGTGTAAAATACAGATTTTTATCATACGAGGGATTTATATTTCTGAAGAGTATTAAGTCTTCCCTTCAGATGCAGATGAAATATTCCTGTTCTGGATATGGGATGTTTGCAAACTTTAGTTAGCTTTTATGACCTTACCCTCAAAAAATAAACTTGAGAGTACTATCTTGGGGGAATTTTTGAGAGGATACAGAAAAGGGAAAGCCAACCACCCTTCGCTAGAGGCTTTTATGGTTTTGCTCCTTCGGTTGTGGAGGATAAGGCAACAGACTGCATAGGTCTCAGAAAGTACATCTGGTTTTTTCAAACCAGTTCCATTTCTGGAATTACCTTCGTTTTCATTTAACCAAGTGTCAACGAAAACATTTTGGTAATACTTCATTTCACAGAAATTTCATGTGAAATTTCTATGGACAAAAAAATCTATGATATAGCTAATAAACTGTTCCCTTCTAAATTCATCTAAAGTCTATAAAACTTTAAACCCATCCAGCAAACTAAATACAAAAAATATATCGTTGAAGTTGCGAAAGCTTGGGCTGAAAGTTCGGAGGAGAAAAACAAGTCCTCAAGTGACGACAGAGGCATAGCCAAGGGGAGGGGGAGGGAGGGGGGGTTATGGGGTTCAAACCCCCCCCATGAGAAAATCAAAAAATTATTTGTTATTATTATTTTTTGCCTGTTTTTATTATAACTACGACATCCAGTGAAAAAACTGAACTTATTAGTAAAACTAATTAACGAAATAGTAACAAAGAAAGCCGTGTAAATATGAGACAAAAACAGTGAGCGATCATCTATACTTCAAAGTGAAACAAGTGCCTCACTTGAAGCGCGTACAACCTTGGGTGTGAAATTATTACGGAACGCTGATTCTTGCTTTATTTTTGCTATTTATGGATTATTTTTGTCTACTGTACACATTTTTAAAGGTAAAAATAGGAACAGGGCCGGCGCCAGGAGTGAGGTGACCGCCTCAGGCAGCGTTTAGCTTGGGACGGCATTTTCAGATGCATATTGAGACAAAAATCAACTGTCACTGCGGATTTGCGAAAAAGAAAAGGGTGCTCATACGCTGTTGTTCACTGCTTCAACATCAACTAAGCATACATGATTTTGCACTCACAGCATTTTAAAAAATAATTTGAAATTTTTAAATATCTCTCTGTGATGTTTAGAGCCCTTGGACTCGGGATGTTTAGGTTAGAGTTTCTTTTCCCTTCTGTGTATCTTTGGTTGGCATCTGTTTCATGTTCCGCTTAATTAAATTCTTAGCATCTAGCATGCCTTTCTTTGCTTGCTGCATCTTAGCTCCCAGTCAGAATTAAGGGACCACCGGACTTGGTCGTGTTAGAAGATAACTCTCCAAAAAGTGCAAGTCTGCAGGTATAGTCTAATGAAGGGCAGCCTGTCCGAGTGTAGTTTTACGGTTACACTCAATTTCTGCAGAGGGGTCCTAAGTGCATCCTTACCACTGTTTCAGCCAGTAACACTGACATCATCTTCCTGGATCATCTTTACATCTAGGTACGTAATCGCTCATCAATGTAATGGCAGCATTTTTATCAGAAAATTGGTATATATGATATCGTACTTTGTAGGAAACAGAGGAATTCTCAAATACTAATAATCATCATAGAAATGCAGAATTTTAATCATAATATAAATTAAACAATAGTAATTAATTTTCAAATCGAAAAAACTACCTAAGGTCCATCACTGGCCAAGATCGGTGCGTTCACGGTATTCATATAGCTTACAGTATCATCAACAGTATTGAATCTATTGATATGCAATCTTATTTAAAGAAACATGAACATTTCTAAACATTTCATCTGCTGGGTGTACCTCTTTAAAACAAATAGGGGAAACGTTTACTACAGGTCAACTTTTTGACGTTTCGACTGGAAATTTTCAAGAAAATGTTGTGTTTCTGATTTTTTTTAAAGACAGCTCATTAATAATATAGAAGTTATAGTTACAAAATCATTATTTATAAACATTACAGAAGTCATACACAAAATATTGTTGCATTTTGTTCATTAGAACTGGAGATATTGCGACGGGAGAGGGTTTTCTATGCAACATGAACGTGAGAATCTTTCCCTCACATCTCGGACTCACTCTCGGTCAAGAGATAAACATCATAAATTTCTTTTAGGGGTTTCATTGTAAACTGACATTAGATATGTGTGGACGAGGACTCCTTCCTTTTGTGCCGAGGTAAGATTTGTCTCAGAATTATATGGGGTTTTTATGCAGACAAATTCCACATTTCGCTACTTGCATGAAAATAAAAATGCAAAAATTAATGTATGTTATATGCACTAAATTGTAGAATGGAGCTGAAAAAGTAAAGGCCAAAGGTTACTCCTTTGAAACATCAAGATTTTTCGGAATTAAGAAAATTCATTAGGTCTAAAAAATATAAATGCTGTTACTGTGACGCATTGGAGGAGGAGGAAGAAAAGCCAACTCAACGGCCCCAAAAATGATCATTCATGATATCTTGTAGTCTAAGAAAGCATAAACTGGAGAAGATACTGGAAAAGGAAAAAAGAAATATCCTTCAAGAATGTGACGAGTGTGCACGGCTAAGAAATTGAGGAAAGAAACAAGGTACATCTGCTCTTTCTACAAGGTTCCACTGCATGAAGGAGAATGCTGCAGATGCTAGTACAAAACAGGAAAAATACTAGAAATGATGGTGAGTAAAATGCTTAAATTTTTTTCAAATATGTTAAAAATAAACAAAGTTATGAATGAATGAAATTGTGTTAATTTGGAAAGAATGTTTAAATGCCTGGTCATACATGGAGAAGTTAGATTTAAATGCCCCGTCATCAACATGTTAAGTATGGATGAAAGGAGAAATAGTTTAAAATTATACATGCAAGGAAAATTAGCATACTCAAAATTAGGTAACCATTTCTTATCTAGTAAAATTAATATATCTTCTTGTTTTATGTAATTGGGATTATGAAGGGATTAGTAAGAGAGAAAGTGAACTGACCCCCACCTGCTGCAGCTTATAATGGTTAATTATATCTTGATCTGCAGGGCAACTTTGAGTGAAGGCATCTAGCTGGTACATATGATACATGTACTGCCATAGGTTGGCCATGTCAGCAGGTATCTCAAAATCTACAAAGTATTTTCCTGAAAAGAAAAGCAAACATTACATTACCAAAATGATACCTCTTTAATGTATTTTCTACAAGATAATTTACTCCCAGTAATAATATAGATATCATAAACATATTTGCTAGGTCTTAGAAACAAAATGTGTTTAACATGGGAACAGAACAAATACAGCACAAGATTGTCCAGATTTTGACAATCAACTCATTAATAAAAAATCCAACAAAGAGGTTATCCACCCACCACACTCCATAAGTGTCACAAATAGAGGTACCGTATATACTCGTGTATAGTACGAGTTTTTACGACAAAATTTTTATTGCAGAATTTGGGGATCGTACTATACACGAATAATAATGCATTTGAGGATTTAAAATTCATATATCTTCACGGGCATTTTCGGTGAAGTTATGCCACCCGCACGCATTCTAATGGTGGGCTAACCTTAACAGTGAGCTCGTTTATCGTTGTTATGTTGCTTCATGAAGAATAGAATCTTTTTCATATATACAGCTTCAAATTCACAAATACTTTATATAAGTGAAGATTTACGGGCACCTCCTTTCTTGAATTTTGTGTATGTATGTACATCTTTGTTTGCGTCTTTTTACAAGGGATGGATTAGAACGAGTTGGACTAAAAGTATCGTAGACGGCGTAGGTAACTTTATGGAATTTCGACATCTTGGAAAAAAGAAATTACTTTGTAATATTCAACAGTCTTTATTGTTTCTTCAATCACACACCGATCGGTTTCCACTACAAAGTCATTCTAAAGGTGTTACGTCGGTTAGTAACACCATTAGAATGATTTTATAGTGGAAACCGGTCGGTGTGTGATTGAAGAAACAATAAAGACTGTAGAATATTACAAAGTAATTTCTTTTTATCCGTCATCCCTACCTATTAAATAGATAAGCGAGTGGAACCATTACGTACGCGGAACGTAATCCAGACGTACTAGAATTGAAACGATTTTATTTCATCTTGTGCAATCATGATTCATATCACTTTTTATTAAATGTTTTAGGAGTAAGATACTTAACTTATCCGAATTTTAGTGTACTCGCACTATTTACGACATTTACGGTCTATTCTATGGTGGTGTGGAAAATCGAGGTTGTTCGATATATCTCGCTCGTAACCATCGAGCTATCGAAACGAAATATATCGACTCTGGTGGAAAGCTGGGGTCGTACTATAAACGAGATATATGAAAAAATCAGGTTTGTTCACCAAAAAATCAGGGGTCGTACTATACATGGAGTCGGCATATACACGAGTATATACGGTAATCAAAAGAACTTGAGTGACTGATGCTGTTGTATTAATTTACTGATTATAAAGGAATAAAAACTAAATTTTCAACAAGTAACACCGATTTAATTTCACATAAATGTGTGGCATTAAACCAAGACTATTCAGTAAAAATTTAGTTTTAATTTCTTTATAACATAATTCAAACAAATTAAGGCTAGCTTAGAGAATTAAATTATCTAATTGTGCTTTCTTTTAAATATAATTCAGTAGTAAAATTATGGGTTTTAATTTAATAATTAATGAATCTCGAATAAGATTCAGAGACAAAAACAAGACCACCAAAAAATACTCAACTCCAAGTAAATAGTTCAACAACAGACAAAAAGTGGTTATAGTAGCCATTGAGTTTTCATATTAACTAATTACTAAGTAAAATTAACATGTTCTCTGAAATGGTCTTCTGACATGTTACTTATGTCTTTACTGGATGCCACTGTCTCTCACCAGTGAGCAGTATTCTCACAAAGCACACTCTATTCTCACTCCAGTGAATCATTGACAGTTTTCTGTTTTGCCTGTGGCTACAATGATGGAACAATTTAACAAATTTCCCACCATTTAAAAACCAACAATTTTTTTTATTTTATGAAAATCTAAATGTCAAAAAACTCAAATGTACCATTTGAAAATTTCTTGAATTAATAAAACAGCAAGAACTATATACACACACACACAGTGCTTTTTTTTGTGACGGTATGCACTGGTACGGCGTACCGGCACCTTTTTTCAGAGCGATGTTGACCCACGTCTAATTTTGGTACATTTTCATTTTTTTAATTCTTTAAAACTTAAAGTAATAAACGGCTTCTATAAATGTTAAACATTATGTCTTTTATTATCAGCTTTGTTATTAAAAGTTCATCACAAATTCAATAGAGAAAGGGGAGAGGGTGCAGGTGGAAGGGGGGGGAGAAGTACCTGCACCTATTTTTTTACAAAAAAGCACAGTTTGTATATGTGTGTGTGTCGGAATGGGACAAGTGGCCGCCGCCAACTGGGTGCGGAGTCAACTCGCCGCAGAGACTAATGAAAGTTTGTTATTTAGTACAGACTGTATTAGTATATAATAATAATATAATTAATATATTTTACCGAATGCTACGGGTTGGTTCATCATTAGAAATCTCAGTTTACTTCCTTTTGTTCGTTTTTTTTTGTACTTCATATAAATAAACCCAAAAGAAGTTATCCATACAGAATTTCACATTGGGAATGAAATTTTTAAAAATCTACCACAGAACTTAAAGGGAATTTCACAATTACATAATTATCGATACGTTTTCCAATTATATTATTCGACTTTAATTCCATTAATTTAACAAAAACGAATAAAGGGAAGTAAAACGAAAGTGCGTAGGTCCGTCGGAAAAATTAAATTACGTCACAAAACTAAATGTACTATATTATAAGTAAAAACAGAGTGCATCTGAGAATTTGCCTCCGTAATGACCATAGACTACTACTTAACTAAATTGCTTTGGATGTGCAAGAAAATTTATATTATTATATTATATTATAATATTATCAAAAGTCTACATCAACTTGGGAATACTTATTTATTATTATAACTTGGCATTATTTGCTAATAAAATATTCCAATTAATAAGGTTCGGCTTTTTTTAGCTGCATTATAAAGCAGGTACCACAACATATGATGAATGGTTTTAGGCAGCCTCCCTTTAAACAAAGTGAAAATATCGCTTCGGTCTATTTCTCGGCCGGCGTAGACCACACTTTTGTTTATACACCCATATCATGAGAACTACAAATGATATTGGAAAGGTGTCTTTTCCAAAAGTAAATTTCAACATTTCTGCAAGTTCTTCATTTAATCTAAATCAATTAGGAAAAAAGTTTTCCGCAGACCGACTTTTTCATGTCCCAAGCAAAAATTTCAGTGAATGAGAAAAGTTGTTCATTTTTCAGAGGCGTTTGATTAATAATGTGTTTTTGATTTCTACGGTTGTTATAAGTAATCTTTCAAGAGACACCACAAATAAATTTGTCCTTATTGGATCAATAGAAGCTGAGATATGACATTTTATATTTAAAGAGAATTAAAAACGTAGATATCGGAATGTTTTATGAGTAAGGCTATTCATTTTTCAAAAGCGTTTGAGTGACAATGTGTGTTTCTGATTTCTACAGTTGTTATAAGCAGTCTTTCAAGAGGCACAATAAAAATAATTATCCCTATTGGAGTAATAGAAGCAGAGATGTGACGTTTTATGTTTAAAGAAATGTAAGTGCCCGTTGAGATTCAACGGATTTTGTGAATTTACTTTTGCTGCTAATTCTAGGGCATATGCAGAATATACAAAAGCATTTTATTCTAGGAAAAACTGAAAACCATCTATAAATAATAATTTTTCCCTTAGGTTTTCTTAACAATTAACCAAATTTGTTTGTAAACAATCCGCATATTGCATGTAAATATAACGATAATTTGATTTCCTATCATATCACTTTTGCCAAATCCAACTTCATTTCTTGTGTAATTATGTTTTTCTGAAATGTTTACTTTTATGTTTTGCAAGAAAGAAACCCGTGAAAAGGCAATGTTGTCCATGATTGATCACTGGCTTTGATTCAATTTTTTTCCATAATAACTAATAATTTACGCTAAATATTTAAGATAATTTAAATCAGGAGTTCGAAACTTAACGGGAAATAATTTTAAAAAGCAAACTTAAAAACTCCTACACCGATTTAGGAGCTTTTCTGAGTCCTGCGACAAATTGACGGGCGAGATTGTAAATGAGTATGATGTAGTGGAAAGTGAAATTCCCTTTAAGTGTTGCCTAATGCACTGCATCGTAAATAGCATTTTGTTGTTTCAGGTATTGAGGGTTCTAATGTTCACATCGTGTCATTAAATTCCTTTTTCTTCCTCTTATTTTCAGGATTCCTTTTTCACCGAAAAATGTCTTTGCCTCTTCCATATACTCTTCCAGTCATGACTTTGAACTTTTTGTATTTGGTACCAAATTGTGGATCAATCCACAGTTACATCGGCACCCTGAACAGATTTAGTGAGGCGGTTGATCTTATAACAAGAAAAACATATATTGCACGTCGATCTGTTTTTGCAAACACCTGCCCCGGTTGCCCTGCCCTCACTACGACTGTGTGTGTGTGTATAAACTAGATTCATTGACTATGAGAAACCATTCGACTCTGTCCGAACTTCGTCGGTGCTACATGCACTAAAGAAACAAGGAGTATAAGAAACGTACATAACCTTGATCAAGAATGTCTACGAAAATGCGACAACATCTGTCCAGCTGCATGAAAAACGAGTGCCTTTAAGACCGAAAAGGGAGTGAGACAAGGAGATACTATGTCCCCTAAGTTATTTACAGCAGCTCTAGAGGAAGTATTCAAAATGCTAGACTGGGAGGAAAAAGGCATAAAGGTAAATAGAGAACATCTGAGTCACCTGCGCTTTGCAGATGATCTCATACTGTTCGCTGAGAGCCCACAAGAGCTCCGTAGAAGAACTGAAGAGCATCAGCAAGTAAGCCGAGAAGCTGGACTTACATGAATCTTAATAAAACAAAGGTTATGTATAACTCCTTCACAAATTCTGAGAAGATACATATCAATGGAGCAGAACTCGGAGAAGTAACCAGCTATGTTTACTTAGGTCAATTCATCACTACTGATGGTTCGCTTATTGGAGAAATCAACCAGAGAGTGAAGATAGCATGGAGTGCTTTTGGCAATACAAATATCTT
The DNA here is from genome assembly GCA_036926305.1 of Uropetala carovei. NCBI lineage: Eukaryota > Metazoa > Arthropoda > Insecta > Odonata > Petaluridae > Uropetala > Uropetala carovei. The sequence continues at coordinate 27,302,443 of JAXCHB010000011.1, forward strand.
TAAATCAAATATTCCAGTCTTCCTGGAAGCATGCTTATACCAGTAAGGATTGAAATACCAATAGTATTTTGAGGTCTAATAAATGGTAGGCAAGACAACATCCTGTTAAAACGGCAAGATTTCCCCAAATTTGTGATTTATAAACGTTTAACATGAGTGATTTTGAAATGTAGGCGGAAAAAGATGAACAGTATAAGAAACTAATCTTTTCTTCAAAATGGTTGAGATCCAAAGATCGTAGGTTAATTCTTTCTAATTTTAATCTGAAGAAGAATGAAAGCCTGCATGTTGAAAAGTTGATTTTTAGGTGTTATTTTATGGAAAATGGAAATGTTTTCCATGGAATCAAACCCAGGACTTTTTTCAAGATTTTTTTTTCATCACCACCTTCAAATATGTGAATCGAACATTCATGCCAAATTTAGAACTTCTATCTCAATTCTATCTATAGTTATTGGTAGAGGCGTGGTTAGCATGTCTATCTCCCAATACTAGGGTCACAGGTTCGAAACCTGCTGAGGGCATGTAAAAATAAATAATATTATTTGAATTTCTTCTAGCGAGCGGGTGCAGCATTACATCAGACAAACCAACCAACAAGCAAACAAACCAACAGATCATGAAAATTATATATAGAATGGTACTAGGCTTCTGCATAACAACAATAGAAAGATTTTACACAAGTTTCACTATATGTTTTTATGAAAGTTGAAATCATCATCTGCTCCTAAAGTAATAGATACAGTCACCAGGGTTTTTGAGAAATGTTTGTCATCATCCTGCAATGGTATCATCCTATATGCATCGAAAACATTCCTTTTAACTAGTGATGCACCGAAGTTCGACTTCGGCCTCGGTATTCGGCCAAAATCTGCTATTCGGCTTTGGCCTTTGGATGGCCGAATAGCCAAATACTACATAAACGAAAAATGATAATGACATAATAGAAGAAAGCTGAAAACACTAAATAAAAGCATAATACATTGAGTTGTTGCCAATACAATTCACATATCTCGGATTCAGCCTGACAATTATGTGCTACTCGTTTTTATGGCCTACAACGTATAATATATTACTGTGTTCCAATATGTGGACAATTTATTTAGAATACTCCTCATTAGTTGGAATTTTTGATGTTTTACAGTACTGTGTAAGTAGCAGACAACCTCTAACATCTGCTTCACGTTTTTGCATGACATATAAACAGTAGCGCCATTGTGCCAAAACCAAAATGACAGTGTCGACTGAGTTTTTGTTTCATTTTTGAACTTCATAAGTGCAGACATTTTTATATAACAGAATATATAATAAACTTAACAGGGCTGCGATTCTTTGTATATATCTTCATATTAACAAAGAATTTAAATAGACTTCTATAGAAAACATTAGTGTTCATTAGTTGGTACTTCAGGTTGGTAGTGTTTTACAAACGATTTAGGAAATTCCCCGGGAGGAATATTCTTGCGATTGTAACCTACTTTCACAGTCAACACTGGGGATGTGTGCAGATTTTTCGTAAACCCAGAACTTATTAGTAGTATCATTTTTAAAATTAATAGGCGAGGCTCCGTCCCACGTACAAGCGACACGGGCGTTGCGAGCGACTAAGCGGATAAACAACACAATGTAATGTTATGGCAGTGTTCCAAGTTCTGGCATCAATGCGTGTACTCGTTTGAGCGGTGAGCGAGTGTCTTCGAAGCGATCAACACACCTTGTTTTCGAAGCGAGCGACCAGGACTGCTGTGGTGGCAAATAGTTTGTATTTCAGCGTTTTCTTTGTAGTTTTATCGTCGTTTTAAGTTGTTCTTACACTGTTATGGAAATGAACGAAATTTAATTTCCGAAATCCAAAAGAGTTCCATCTCATAGAATTTAAAAGATAAAAATTATTTTAATCATTTTTGACCGATTACCAAGGCCGAAGCCGATATTCGGTGCATCACTAATTTATGCTAATGGAGATATTCGGCTTCAGCCTCGGCCGAATACTGATTTTAATATTCGGCCATTCGGTATTCGGCCAAAATGAGTATTCGGTGCATCTCTACTTTTAACCCATTAAATTCTAGTTTGCAGAGATTCCAAAAAATTGTTATATTTTAACTTATAATACTTATGTGAAGATAGAGAAGGAGAAAAATGAAACCCGGGTCTCCCACTCGTTGGATAGGTACTTTAACCGACTAAGCTATCAAGCTAGTCTAATTCTCCATTCTCGAATTGGGGTACTTACAGTAAAGAAAGGGTTAACTCAGTAAACCTAATGGATAACTTCAGAAACATCTAATCACAAGAGAGAAAAGTATAATATCAAAACTGTGCTCACTTTTGTCAAAGGCACAAGTCAAAACTAGCTCTTCTTAACTATCAGTTTTGTTTGGGATGAAAGCTTGAAACAGAGAAAAACTTAAAAATTATTTCAATTTTGATATATTAAAATTTATCAGTCAATCAAGAGTTCTTGCACATCTACAAAAGATCACTTGACAAAAAGATTTATGAAAACTCCGAGCGGAACTGCCTTGACAAGGAACAGAACCCAGGTCTTCCACTTATATACTTATTTGCAAACTTCATCAACTTTCATTTGTGTTTACTTGACACAATATCCATTAGCCAATATGCTTAAATATTTAACTGTTATTTATTAACAATTTCATGCACAAGAAAGCTATAGTCATCATCATTGTCGTTCCATAAAGAAATTACAGCTTTATCAGTCAAAAATTCATATTGCAAAGAACTACTCATTCGTTCATTCATAGTACACACTTATGTTATTATAAAACCATCAACATTCATAGGAACACTTAAGATACTCTAGTGGTGCTAAAATAATTCAACAAAAATCTACTGTCTGTGAACCTGATAAGCTACCTCCATATTTTAATCTAATAATTAGCAGAAGAATATCAAAATTATTTTGTTATAAACTTTTAAGTAAAATATAATAAATTTTTTAGATATTAAATTCAAGAATAATATGTTTATCTTCATTGTAAAATTAGGTAATTGAAGATCAAGTTCCAGAAAGAAATACTTAAGAACAATTATTTATGAATACTTTTTCACCTGATCCATGCTTTAAAACATTCTCATTCAAAGAATGAGAATGAAGCACATTATAAGGTCCCTACTTACAAGTAAGTTTTATGTTCACCAACTTTATGTTCCATCTAAAGGTTTTATCTTCATCTATTTATAACTATACCATCCTTTTATTTAATCCAACATTCCTTTTCACCACTTATTCAATGCATGTTTCCTACCATCCTCCATTCTATGACTGTTGTCTTTAAATACTTGGCCCAGCCATTTATTGTCTTTCTCTTATTAATCTCCTATTTCTCATGAAAAAAATTACCACCTTATATAGCAGCATATATGACACAGAGGCATATTAGACGCTGTGAGGTTTTCTGTCTTATATTGTGATTTTTCAATATACCCATGTATATTACACAAAGATTTCTAGCATTTAGTCTTGATCACATTTTTATCATTTAACGGCAAATATGATTTATTATATTGTCAATGCCATTGTAATATGTTAAATAAGTGAACAAAAACTTACATCATCTGTCACATACTATCTACATAAGGTAGCATCTCTCTCAGTTCGGTTATAAATAATGCCACAATTATAGAGATGATCTGAGTGGTGCTCTCAAGGGAAGGAAGTAGTATTACATAGTAAAAACAGTAGTTCAGCTGCACTTAGTACCCATCGGCAGTGGCTGAGTGGCACTGCGATTGAATAGAGCCAACCCCTTAATTCATGCTCTAACCAACACCATTTAAGTGAATGCGAGGAAATTATAATGCATGTAGTATCAGATGAAAAGTAGCAAATTATATAACGTTTAAAAACAATGGATTACAAGACAACGTTAGGATCTATCTGTAAGTAAAATGTCAAACTACCGTATTCACCTGAATCTAAGACGACCTTTTTTTCCAAATTTTCAGCTGTAAATATCAAGAGTCGTCTTACATTCGAATACGAAGTATATTTAAGCATTTAATCAATGGTTTTTACAACAAATGGTATATTAGAGTAAACAATTCACAACAGCAAATTCAAGTATGTACATAAAGAAGTGAAATAAACAAATAGTAATAACAATAAGAAAAACATGACGAGAATAATAATTATTTAGACTAATAATCATCGTCGACGATCATAACACAGACGACGTACTTTCATCTTGCACGTAATGGCATGTAATATCAAAACAAATGAGAGCGGAAATCATTGGGATTCCCCTTTCAAACGACGCACCGCGATTCAATAAGTGTGACAGTAATTTTGAGTTGTGCATTCTTGATTTAAATGCACAACCCTTAAGTTAAAATGACAGATCATGTTGAAGTACGTGGCACGAGTGCAAAGGGAAAGTTAACAAAGGAATTATCCGGAGCTAAGATACAAATTTTAAGCTGATCGTGATAAATTATGCCGAAAAAACTAATAACTGTGATGCGAGAAGAAAGTTCGGTTTATCTGAGGCAAATGTGCGTCGATGGAAACTCTCAAAACAGGAACTAGAAAAAGCCAAAGCCACAAGGAAGTCGCTCAGTGGTCCAAAATTAGGCCGATTTCATGGCATTGAAGAAGAAGTAGTCAAGTTTGTGCGCACCATGAGGAAGAACGGTATGCCTGTTTCGACTGAAAGTATTATACTTAAAGCTAATGAAATTACTAGAGGACTTAATATATCATTGCAAGAATTCAAGGCCAGCAGATGTTGGTGCGTGAGAATGATGCGACGAAATAATTTTTCTTTACGGCGACGAACTTCGCTGTCAGAAATTGTCGGAAGATTAAAGCAGAAAACAATGCCTAAGAAACATTTGCCAAGTGGAATAATAGGTGTCAAGAAAAGGGGTGGATGACTAAAGAACTAATGAGAGATTGGTTACATGTGGTGTGGAATAGACGGCCAGGAGCTTTACTGAAACAAAGAGCAATGCTTTCACTGGATGCATTCAAGGACACTTATCTCCAGAAATTGAAAACATAATGAGTGCGATGAATATTGATCTTATTGTAATACCTGGAGGAATGACATCGCAACTTCAAGTTTTAGATGTTGCTGTCAATAAGTGTTTTAAAAATAATTTAAAGGTTTTGTATTCTGAGTGTTTACAGAGTGGAACTCACACTTTAACACCAAAAGGAAATCTTAATAAACCTGAAGTTGCAATGCTCTGCCAATGGATCAAGGCATCGTGGCAACAAATAAATGCAAAAGTAATAGTGAAAGGATTTAAGAAATGCTGCTTATCTAATGCCACGGATGGGAGTGAGGATGATGTTTTGTGGGAGACTGATGATGAAGTTGAGAGTGATAAAGATAGTGAGCGTGAGGAAAATAGTGAAGGTTGCATAGACAGTGATGATGACTAACACAATAAAATGATTTTATGCAGCACTTGGATTGAAATGTTTTTTTGTTGTCCTGAAATGAGTGTATTCTTTCAATGTATTTACTTTATTTTTAATGTTATCTTAAAATGAATGCTACCATTTAATTTGTTTTAAAACCTGAATGGTTCTATTTGTGATGTGATCTTATGATTTTAAAATGTTAAAAGACAATGACATTCAAGAAAAGTATAAGAGAAAATAAATATTTCACAAGATTTATAATTTTTGTAGTCATGAAGGTCAATTTGAGCTTTTTTCTCTTTTGGAATCATCAAAATGGGGGGTCGTCTTAGATTCAGGGTCGTCTTGGATTCGGGTGAATACGGTATATAAAGCTGATCAACAGCATGAGATACGTACAAGAGTATGCATGCTCCTTCAATTCTCGGCATTGTTGTTTCAAAGGTTGACAGAAAAATATACATTAGAAAAATTTTACGAAGCCTAGATCAACTTCAAGTAAATTTTAGTTTCCACAACCTAATAATCTAGGCTGACGTTTTCTTGCATCAGCCCAATATTGAGATGATATCACTTAAATACTGCCTGGGTAGTTATGCATCCTTGTATGAGACCCAGTTTTTTACCCTAAAATTTTAAGAAAAAAATACTGTATATACTAGTGTATAACACACCCTCGACTTTTTCTTAGACCATATGTATAACGCGCACCCTTGATTTTTGTGGGTATAAGAACATTTTAGAATTATATCGTCATGTTAAGTATTAACTAGGGTATTGTAAATAAATACATTAAAGCATTAACTTATCGCCAGTTAACAATTTTAAAACTCTTGGACTTGCCCATAAATATTAAGTTCAATAAGCTCGACATTAAGTATTAGAGAGATCATCAATAATGAAAGCGACTGAGTTGAGATGGCTGCAACTTCATATAGTAAGTTGGCCAAAATGATGCCGCGTACAAAACTGCAGAACCACCGCTGTCAATCCTTTCAAATCAGACAAAAAGGCATCTATAAAACAGACTTTTGATTTATAGAGGATTTTGGTTCTCTCTCACCTATCTCATTCTAAAACTGTTTAATAGAAGGAATAACGCCAAAATTTAATAAACAAACCTGGAAACAGGAAATGAGACAGTTTAGATTAAGTTCATACACATCATTCTGTGGGTTTTAAATTACTTACATTGTTAATTGTACAGGTGTCCCTCCCTATTCGTCCCCTCCATTTTCTTCCATAACCAATTATAACCAAACCCCCATTCATTCATCCATTCCCTCACTTATCTGTCCATCATTGTAGCTGGGACCTACGGAGAGGGACTCCCAGACGATTACTCATCAAACGATGAGTCGCTAATGATTTATCGTTCTCAGCAGTATAAACTTATAACTTTACGATCGAGAAATGAAAATCTCACGTAGGATGTCTGTCTTCCCCTTGAGACTGCAGCTAACACCAAATTAAAGCACACCACTGAGATGATTTCATCATCACATTGAGTTTAGGAGGAGTTTTGAGTGATCTGTTTTAGTATTCGTTCAACCGCTGACTCCACTGGTCTCAAGCTACTCGGCCTCACTCCGTGTTGCTGTTCGTTCTTCCTTAGTTTGCGTTTCGGCGCAATTCTATATTGTTGAGTGCAAATTTTAGCTCTGTGTTTGTGATTAAATCAATCGATTACATGGCGGGTGCATTTGTAGTTGTGTTTGCATCACGCCTTAAAATGCTCCCGTGGTTCCTATAGATTGTGTTTATAGTACAAGTAACGCCATAATATAAGGTATTATCCATATTTTGGTCTGATTTTTGGGTTTTCAGGAATGAATTATACATTTATAACATTGCGTCTAATGGAAAATAGCCCTTGATATTCATATTTTCGCCTATCTTCCAGTTTCCGCGGAACCAATTAAGGACGAATGTCGAGGGAAGCCTATGCATACTAGAATCATTAACTAAATAAAATTATTTCAATTTGATTATTCTATGTCTATTGTTTTCGATGAGTGTTTTGTGGGAAGTCTATCTGGCGATTTTGCAAAGACTACAGCAATCAGCTGATGAGCTAGTGAAATGCAGAATATTTGGAGAATAGAATTATAACTGTATAGAAGTAATTAGATGTTCTACATGTATAATTAATATATGTATAACCTGGATTATATTATATTCTTGTGTATAAAATCATTTCTGATGTATACAACGTCATACCTCTGTTTCTAATGAACAGAATGTAATAATTTTTTGGTGACTTCTGTAATGTTTATGTATAATGATTGCGTAACTATAACTTCTATATTATTAATGAACTGTCTTTAAGAAAATCAGAAACGCAACATTTTCTTAAAACTTTCCAGTCAAAACGTCAAAAAGTTGACCTGTGATAAACTTTTCTCATTATTTGTTTTAGAGAGGTACACCCTGTGAATAAAATGTTTTAAAAAGTTCAAATGCTGCTTTAATAAGCTTCCATATCAATACATTTAATAGTTTTCATAATACTAAGCTATATGCTAATAGCAAACGCACTCTCTGGAAGAACTTGCATCTCCGAAGAGAAAACTGCCAGGACACAAAGCCAATAAAGAAGACTAACTCTCCTTCTTGGTGGCAGTGCAAAAGGAGATTTCAAATTCAAGCCCGTCCTGGTTTATAATTCAGAATATCCCAGAGCCATGAAAGGTTATTCGAAGGACTGTCTTTATGTGCGGTGGCGTGCAAACAAAAAGGTTTAGGTTACAGCAGTTTAGTTTTAGGATTGGATTTCTAACTTCATTATTCCTGAACTTAGAGCATACTGTGCTAAGGAAAACTTGCTATTTAAGGTCGTAATTCTCTTGGATAATGCTCTAGGCCATCTAGTTCACTTAAATGAATTATCAGAATATGAAATTTATGTTCTTACCACCAGACACACATCAGAGATCCAGCCAATGGACCAGGGTGTTATCTCAAACTTAGACATATGCAGAGACTGAAAAGATAAATCAACCTTGAAAGAGTTTTCGAAAAACTACAATATATTAAAGGACATCAACAACATCTCAGATTAATGGGAGGAGGTTAAATCTTCTTGTATGAGTGGTTTGGCACGCAATATGACCAGAATGCATTCGCGGTAAGGTTCCATCAGCAATTGATGATAGGCCTGCTGTGAATTGAGAGATTGCCAGCATATCTACAGAAGTAGGCTTCATGGGAATGAAGGAGGCTGATATCGACGAGGTCTTTCCTCTCAAAATAAAGAGCTGAGCAACAAGGACTTAATGACTCTAGATTTGCAGAATGCCTTTGAAGATGACAGCTCTGTGGGAATATCCGAGAAATGAACAGCAAATACAAAAAGACTTTCCAAAGCCTTTCAGTTGATAGAGGAAGCTATATATATCTTTGCTGAAAATGACCCTGATGAGGAATGAAGCTTAAGAGTGACGAGGAAAGTAGCAGATGGGATAAGTTGCTATAAAAGAATTTTAAGGAGAAAAGGAAAATAGCTGCTCAGCAAACTTTGGATGGATTTGTCTGTGCATGGTCTTGGCAGAAGTGATCCAGAACCTGACTCACTGTCCTCATCAGAATAATAAAAATCTCATTAATTTTTCATATATAATGACAATTTTTAGTTTTGTACTTTTTGCCTTGAATAAATTACGTATTAGATGAACTTAATATTGTGTTGTTGTTTCTACATATTTAATATAATGTTATGTACCTATTTAAATGTGATTTTAGATATGGAAAATTGGTAGCCTCGAACATATCTTACTAATTTAAAGGATTTATAATGGCAAGTAGCATTTCAGTTTGCATCATTTCGCTTTGCATTGCTTTCCAAGAACATAACCCCAATGCAAATTGGGGTTTTAATGTATTGTTAATGCCTGTATTGGCTTGTCTAATCACATCAGGGAAGATTGGGCTGTAGTATTTCTTGGTTCCAACCACTGTTTTGATGTATTTTCTCATATAGCCTTATTCTTACTAACACCAGTGGGTACAAATATACTGCATATACCTTCAATGAATTCAGGGGTATTAAATTTTTAAAAATAATTTCTGCTTGTATTCTTCATTGTCTGCCATCTTATATCTTTCAAAAGCTCTTATAAGCGTGCACGATTGCACATATTTTAGAATATATTGGAACAGGACCGCGATAACCCCGCTGCATATCCGCGCACTATCGTCATGTAGGCGCGCATAGCGATATTCATTCCACCCATGGATGAAAAAAATTAGAAGGAACTATGTCGATGACTAATATTTGTGATAAATTAAATCCCATGATATTATTTGCCGTACAGTTGTTAAAATTTGATGGAAATTAAACAATTGTTGTATTTAAACTATTGATAACTATCAAATATTTAAATATCGACGTATACGAAAGAATCAAGTTAACACATAATTTGGTGATCCTAAGGTTGATCTCTGATCCTTTTCAAATAATTAAGCAATTTTTATTAACATGACAGCGGCAAGACAGAGGTGCAATATGCACACTCCATAATATGTAAACAAAGGAACACCTCATCTGTGAGTTGCCAAGGGGCAATGCCCACCTCTAAGTGGTGCAGATTAACTAAGGACCACTCTTTTTATGCTGCATATTCTCAAGTGCAGGGTTCATATCTTGATTTAAAGCAGGGATTCTCAAGTGCGGCCACCGGGGCCACCAGACAATTTCGGTGCGGCCACAAGAAAATTTCAATAATTCAAATTATTTAAAGAAAATCAATTGTTAATGATAAATAAGTAAACGTTGTCATTAAATAAGAAGGTATATGGAAGATTTTACATGATTATCATTACATTTTCTGTAATCTTTCCTTGATTATGAGATTGAGAGTTATTCTGGTGAAGAGTTCCTCGGTTTTGAATTTGAAGATGAAGTTTTGCCAGGAACAAGTGGCTTTGCAGAAACTTTCCAGGCTAGAGAATGCGAATCAGGCATTGAAGTATCCAATTTTGGTTGTAGGCAATGTGCGGTAAACCTGTGTAAAAAATCTGGATATCATGCTGCAATATCACTGAATTAATGGCTGTTTAATATTATTCAAACATTTTTTATTTTTCTAATAAAGATCTTTAGAAATGCAATTATAATTTTTTGTATTCCAAATTATGGTTGCCATGTTAAATTTCTCCCGATTGATAGGGTAAGCCAATGCACGGTATCTCCAGTCTTGAAAGAGTTAATATCTAAACGACTCAACTGTGAAACAACTCAAATCCAGTTGACACAAATTGGGGTCCTACAGTCTGGATGATATTACTTTGGGATTGACGGAAGAGGCGGCTCGGGTGTGATGTTGCCAGCGTGTGCATAACAGATGCCCCCAGACCCGTGCAAAAAGCAGTTTCAAGTATCTTTGCAATTGAGTGAGAGAGAGAGAGAGAAGAGAAGAGAAAGCATCCCAAAACGTGACCAATGAGAACCAATAGGAATGAAGGAGGCGGAGCGTCACCGGGCTCAATTTCATTCTCTCTCAAGCCTCCGTCGTGTCCACTTCAAGTCTCTCTGTCCTGTGTTGCCTTTTGCTTCACAAGTCCACCGAAAGGTGCATTCCAGTGTAGTAGATATGGCAACGCCGTTTGAGTTCTCTCCCCAGAAGATGTCCCCCCACCTCCTAGCAGCGGAGACACACGAGCGGTCCCGAGTATCTTGTTTGCAGGGTACATAGCGGCAACAAACGTAGTTGCTCTTAGAAACACTTCCCTCCCCTCCGCCTGTGATTGGCTGTGAGGGAGGCGAGTCTTTCCCGCCAAGCCCCCCACCCCTCCCCTTCCCTAAGTTTCAATACCAAAGAAATTTCGTTCAGACTGTAGTGTAATGTATGTTTGGTGCTACTGCAAACATCACTGGCAGATTGAACGGTAGTAATGTAAATAGAGAATTAAATATTGACCTGGTTTTTCAAAAGGGTGAGATCTAAAAAGTTTAATATATGATACAGTCAGGAGATGAAACAAAAAATCTTTTTTTATCCTAAGAGATCCATAATTCTTCACAAGACCAGAAGGCCTGTTTGTCTGAAACTAAAATCTAAAATGCACCTATGACATGAAAATGAATTCAAATTCAAAATTACAACTCAACATAAGAAAATTGAGAAATTTCACTTAACCTGCAGCAATGCTGCCATGATGGGTCCATATGTACAGAAAGCCTGGTGATGTAAACACATCACCAAATTTTAGTTACTCTTATCTTTTATAGGATATTATCCATGTTAATATGTATTGTAAACTATGCAAAAAGTTTGTATTCTTTAGAGTTTCAACAGCCATTTTATAATTTAACTGCACATTGGCATTTTTATTTATATTGCTCTAAATATATATGTAACAATATGCTCCCTTTTCCCAACCTGTTTTCCCTCCTAAAATTTCAGTTTACACACATACGATGCCCCAAGAATGGTTACATCAATGCTTCATTTAGTGCTATAGATAAGGCTTTTGCAATTATAAAGATTCAATAAACAATTAACAATGCCATAATATACGTTTTCTAAAACAGCTTTCTCTCTAATTGTTTGAAGCAAGCAGCATGTGCATAAGCTCCTGGTTCCAGTAATTTTCCTATGAACAGGAGTCAACAAAGGGAACTTATTGCACTCACCTGTCATTTTAGTACATAGCAACAGATGAGATGTCAGGGCCAAGAAAGAGGCAATCATGATCCTTGCTGAGCACGAGAAGATCATTTTAGAAGAGGAGAATTATCCTAAAAAGACATTTAGAAATCGCTAAGGGACTTTGAATTCCATCATTATAATTTCCTACTACTCATGGGAACCAGGCATGACAATACTGTGTTTTCATTCATGCCACAATTAATGCTGAATTGTGGCGAGGAGAGCTTCAGAAATGTGGCATCTGCCATGTTAGAGAGGTGGGTCATAATGGACCATTAACTAGGCACTTGCACAAAATTTGCCTGACATGGCCTCTTGGTCTTTTATGTAATATGGCAGAAAACAACTCTAAATGTTCAACTTTTCTTTTACATGTTGACTGCCACATCAAAACCTCCAAGGGCCACAGCATACTTTTAGTCTATCCTTTCCATTGTCTCCAGCTTCATAAAAAAAAGCCTTATAAATGCTTTACATTGACTTAATAAGAAAAAGATTGATGTCCAGCTAACAAAAATTGACCTGTAAGTATTAATTTTTATAAAGAATTCATTAATTAATTATAACCTCAGTAGGTCTATAAATGGCCATATATTAAGTAAAACTATTGGCAGATGTTGAGCTACTTGTTAGATAGGGAAAATAAAAGATTTAGAAAAAAGCCAACGAATTCAGACACTACTTTACTGCTACATGATTAACACAATGCCACACATATCAAGAATACTAAATGGAGATTAGCATAACTCTGGCATTTGACAGTGGAGGCTAATAGTTCACCAAACAGAAGGGTGTAGTTTGCTAGAGGCCCACACCTCAAACTATATCAAAACACTGAGCAACTGGGTTACAGTGCAGAAGAAAAGTAAATACTCCATAAATACTCCTAACAGGACATGGGCCTCCAGCTTCAACCACTGATGATTAGTTAACTGGGCAATAGCTGTCTACAAGTTAATTGCAACACAACGATAAGTATTTTATGTAATAATATAGCAAACCTACCTAATTTTCATAAAATTACATAACAAGCATTAATAACAAAAATTTGTAAAATATATTGTGATTAATAATTAGTTACAAGTAGGCAAAACTGGCCAGGTAGTAACAGAATGGTACAATTGTTATAAACATGGACAAACACGTATGTATGCATACAGTGAAGCCTCATACTCTAGCAGTGTGTTTTCAGTATTGCACAAATTTTATTTGGGCACCAACTTTCTTGCAACAACAAAAATGACAACAGCAACCACACTTCAGTCACACTGAACCATGAGCAGATTTAGGGTAATGGCTGACAAGTGGTTGTCCAGGGAGCCATTACCCAAGGGGGCACCCAAAATTTTTTTAAATGTGAGATATACATAAATTTTAAATTAATTTTTTTAAATATTTGTTGCTGATGATGGATACTGTATTATCTAATGCAGACATTAAAAAACAACACAAACCCACAAAATAATATATTAACCAGAGATGAGATGAGAGTAAGGCTACTTTCTTGAAACAGGCAGAGTGATGCAAATTAATGGCTAGTAATTGATTGAAAAGAATTGTTTTAAATTGCTTTAGATTAAAGCTCTAAATTGCTTTTATTGTTTTAAATATTATTTTATCTCAAATTTTTATGTACAAAAGGTGTATAACATTCCAATCCCAGAAAACATAACCCTACTATTCCTCTAAGTTATTCAATTCACACATATCATATCCTTCCAATTAATCACTTTCAGGAATGCAACTACCACATTGTGTGAGTCTATGTATTCTAAATCCTAAAATCATTCTTATAAACGCTATGACTCATTTGCATTAATTTACTAGATGATGTACTTGATGTTGCTAGGGTAAATATAATATCTCAATGGAGAATTTTCCTATCAGTTTCCTTACCTTTGGTGCAGTACTACTTTCAGGCCTCCTACCGCTTTTTTTAACATTTTTTTTTGTTTTTAAGCTTAAAGCACCTACCCAGCAGGCGAGAGATGCAGGTTTGATTCCCGGTCAAGTTCAGAATTTTTCTCCTACTGTAACTTCACATTTGTGGTGAGTAGCAGAAAAGCTACAATTCCAAATACAGGCGACTCCCGAGTCTCGATTGTTCGAGTCTTGATTAATTGGAGATTTCGATCCCACCGATCAATAATATACACATAATCAACTTCGCGTAGTTATTGGTTCCGACCAAACGCGAGGTTTAGTTTTGGTGTAGACATAGTTATATCTGCTCTAATTGTTTGAATTTGTGCTGATTTCACTTTTTTCTGTTATCTTTTATTTAAATTTATTTATTTTGATTTATTTATAAATTTATCACTTGACATGGCATCTAAACGGAAATGTAATAGTGATAATGTAAGGGAATCAAATAAAAGAGGGCATAAGATTCATAGTTATGAATTGAAATTAGAAATTTTAAAGCATGTTGAGAAAGGTGAATGCCAAGCTGAAATCGCACGATCGTTGGGAATGTGTCCTTCAACTATTGACACTTATGTGAAACAGAAGGAGAAAATTCTAGAAGATGTGATAAATTCACGTAATTTGATAACATCAATAAACAGTCCTAGGCGTGGTGTTGTGATTCTTAAAATGGAAAAACTTTTAAAACTTTGGATAGATGATCAGTGTCAGAAACACATACTGAAAGCCATACTGAAATCGTACGATCGTTGGGAATGTGCCAACTATTAGCACTTATGTCAAACAGAAGGAAAAAGTTCTAGAATGTGATAAATTCAGGTAATTTGATAACAACAATAAACAGTTCCCCACCCAATAGCTCCTCTTCTTCCAACTAAAATCTTTCAACTTCTCAATTAATAAACCAAGTCCAGTAAGCGCAGTTGAAAAAGCTATGAAAATATTTTTAATTTTATTGTTTCTTTATTCTTAAGTTATTTTGTATATTTTTAATAACTTTTATATTAATTTCGCTGCGATAAATAGTTGTATGTATAGATAGATGTATGCAGTTATGTTATCCAGCTCACGCGAGTCGTTTGTAACAAACGACTCGCGCGATCCAGACCGGGCTGTCTGTAAAGCATATTGCATACATCTCTCTTTGAAGTTCGAAACACAAATTTATTTTTTCCTTTTTAGTGCAAAAAATAAGGTATACATTTAAAATATTTATTATATAATTTATTCATAATTTAATATTGTTGTATTAACATATTAGTAATGTTATTTTATCTTTATAGAATGTGAGGGGAGACTTTTTCCCGAGATGCAGGAACGTATCTCCCGATTATAACATGCAAGTATATGGAAAAACGGCGTTCGACACTCGAATATTCGAGATTCGAACGTTTTCAGGAATGCATCCTTTTTTGTTTCTTTAGTTAAGGTCACATTTCCATTGTAATATTTTCACAGAAATGCTTCTCCTTTCATGTTATTTATTAATTATTTTGTTATTGCGATACTGATTTACAAACAACATTTGCAGGTTTCCCATTTAGGAGCAAAGACATACACAACGGTATCACTTACACACAAATTCAGAAAAATAACCAAAATATCTTATAACCAAATGGTCTTATTAAAAGTGTTTCAAACAAAGCTTGTAGAAAATTACACTGTCTACATCTTTGATAATGACATATATTTACAGAGACCAAGTCCAAAAGGAAATATATGGAAAACAACAAGAATAAACCACTTCCAGTTGACCAATTTTTGAGGCCATGCTTTTACTGAAAAATATGATATTGCCTATGCTACATTTTACTGACCACTATTTTATCATAAATTCGCTGGCCGTACGAAGAGTTCTCGTTGGCTCTATTCGGCCCTGTGGCCTATCCATTACATACACAATCGTAATGTAGTTGGCGATTTTCCTGTTTCGAACTCATGGCGCTGCAATTGAACAAACTAGCAATGTACTCAATGTAAATTCAGACAAAAAATCGAAACATCACTGAAACTATCAAAGTTTATGAAAATATGTTGCAAACAAAACTTGTACAAAATTACATTGTCTACAACTTTTACAATGACAAATATTTAAGTAAATTTAGTTCTAAAGGAGATATTTGGAAATGATGGGAAAACGACAAGAATAAACTTTCACTTCCGACTTGACCAATTTCAGGCAAAACCTTTTAAAATCTTCATTTACTAATAAAAATCATAAATATAAAGTTTTGTGCTGATCTGATTATTAGTTTTTGAGTTCAAGTACTCACAAAATTCAGTCACACAAAAAATAGTCAAAATGTACTCAGGGGACCTCAAAGCATGTATTTCTGTTGAAATCTTGAATTAGATTTTTTTCACGAATACAATACTTTCTCTTATGGAGAAAGTAAAAAGCATAACTCCCAAGGTGACAATTATTTTACTGACTACTACTTCCTTTGTTTTTTACCTTTTCAGAAACCTTTTATTCCTCTCACTAACCTATACTCTATCCCAACCATTCCGGTCAGTACAGGCTCTTATGTGATATTCTCTCTCTCTTTCCCATGTATTTTTTCCATATAGCTCTATCTCTCTCTAAAGCTAACCTCTACAAAGGCAAATCTTGCCACCAAAACCATTAAAAACATTATTTATTGCTCTCTTTTCATGTTCTTAATATTATTACAGTAAAACCCCGCTATACGTTGTTTCACATATATGTCGCCAATCAATTAAGGAACGTTTCATTATAAGTTGTGTTGCTTTGCATATACGTCGTTTGTGCAATGCTAAAAGCAAAATTTCAGAAAATCCAATTACGGTGCATAAATTATAACTATAACAATAAAAACCCTCTATTTGGCTTTTAATTTCATGTTTATTATTATTTATAAGAAATAATTTAATTTTGTGTTTATTAATTCGTGTAAAATCATACTCAGAATAAAAATTTGCTGGCCGTGTGTTTGAGAGATCACGATGGGTTAGGTGGTTCACAAGACACACGGGATAAAAGGGACTCTCCCAATTTTAATGACGATGTGCAAAAACCTATTTCTGAGTGACAGTCAGCCAGGGCCGCCGCAACTGGGTGTGCGAATTGTGCACGGCACACCGGCGGCAGGAGAGGAGGGGCGGCCAGAGAGGAATAACGCCCTGAGAGGTATGGCGGAACTTGAGATTTTCGCGGCTGCCTAACGATGAGTCGATGGAGTGTGAGGGCGGCCGAATTTTGCCTACCTGCCTACAAAATGAAAGGAGTAACGGGGAAAACCAGAGCAGCCGAAATATTTTCAACCGCTTACCCGCTGAGAAGGGTCTCTCCGGGTTCTTTAACCCCTTATCTAGGGGACAGTGTCGGCAATGACCGAAAAAGGGCAATACTATATCTCAGCCTTTTGGAATTACGCCGCGGGTATTTCCCATAGCTCTAACACATTCTTCTCCAGGGCAGGTGTCCCTTGGAGCACTTAAAACAAATATTTAAGATTCTTTTTCTTCTTACATCGGGGAAGAGTATTCCCAAAGCATTTGTTTCGGAAATGCCGGTTGCAAACCAGAGGTCTACGAACTTTCATTTCTCTCCCTTGCTATTTTCGTTAGTATTTCATCGCTAGTCGTAGGAGGCTGGTGCTTTGAATTCGTTTTGTACAGGTTTCTTTCGCGTGTGATCTGATTCTACTTTAAATTGCTGGTTTTTAGAGTTAGACCATCTGATACTTTGGATTCCACATTTTTTGTCTAAGAGGTATGTATCTTTTCCATGCTAGTAGATGTGTGGTGTTGTCTCGGATATAACGCGATCCCGAAATTATTGTAAAAGTGAAAATGGCAACACATTTTATTATAGGTTTCGGAGCTGAATTTAAAGAAACTTGTGGCTATATTCACTAAATTTATCACATGCACTGTATGTTATTGACCTTGTGTTACATTAATAGGCTCACTACGCATCATAAATCTGATAATTCTTAAAGAAATTAACTACCTGAACTTCGAATTTAACATGACCCGCATTTGTATATTTTCAGGATAAAGTGCATTATATTCGAGACGATCTTTGTTTTTTACCGTGCAGACATTTTTTGTCAACTTTCCAATGGAAAGTATTTGCATAATAAATGAAAGAAATAATAAATGTTTCGCTTTTCTTCCTGAAAACTTAGATGATAGTAATTCATATCGCCGTTTAGAGCAACGAAACTACTCATTGCATTAGAGGTCAATATCGCTTCATTTATTCTCGTGTACCTTGATCTAATACAGTAAAACCCTCAAAAAGCGGAATCTCATGAGACTCAACTAAATGTCCGTTTTTCACAGATCTTCCGCCTTGAACAGGCTAAAATAGTCGTTTTTCATCAAAATGTAGGAATATAGAACCCCTTCAATCTTCCAAAATTTTTGTCTTTTACACGTTTCCGTCTTTCACAGGTTTTACTGTATAAAATAATTAGGAGCAGTGTATGTGAGGGGGTGACAGTTAGTTTGATCGTAAGAAATTCAATAGGTAAAACGTATTTCTAGTGCAAAAATGTTTTCAAGTGCATTTACATCCAGTTTTATGGGCAAAATCGATTTCTTTGCTAATGCAAGCTCACTCTTCTGTAGGTAGTATTCTGGGGAAAAGAGGTTAGAGAGTAAAACCTTCAGGGTAGTGAAAAACGGCTGCCTTATTTTTTGTAATGTATGAAATCGATGTCTGAATTATTTTTTTATTAAACAAGACAAGTATTGTATATTATAATTGATTCCATCTATTGGAGCATTAATAAATGCATTCAAGAAACAAGTTCAGAATGCCTGTTTGAGCCCAATGCAGATAGATATTGATAGGCCCCCAGCTTGTGCACATGTGGAAGGAGGAATGGAGTGTTAAGAAGCGTCCCATCATACATAACCACTTTTCCCTCATGCCATGAAGCCCAATCGCATGCTTGTTCTGCATTCTGGTAGATTATGCCAAGGCGAATAAATATTTCAATACTCTTTGCAATGCTTCCATATACGCTGCAACTGGGTATAGGATCTACTACCCACCCCCTCATATCACACTCCCAAACAGGGAGTAAAGGAAACCTAAAAGACTCGCCTCTGAATCATCCCCTATTAGGCACCACCATTACTTGATCCCACTGTAGATAGATATTGGTAGGAAACCTGCCAACTCCTCCGTCATTCTTACAAAAACTGCACTGATTTGCGCTAGAACAGACACATGTACACAAATTTGTGACACTACGTCTTTAATATATAAAAGATAAATAAAACTGCATAAGCCGTATCAAAAAACAACTAGTCCAATCCAGTTATACAATAAGATGCGCCATGGTATTGTTCAGCTCTACTACACTACTCTCAGAACAAGATTTTTGATAAAAACATTTGCAATGCTATAATGGTGCAGAAATTGGCAAAGATGATAAAATGTCTTGGAAAGGGATTAATAAAATAAACCAAACAATATATTTTTATATAGTCCTATTAAATTTCTTTTAAACTTTTAAAGCATCGCCGAAGGTATAAAAGATGGAAAACTGTAATTGTTTAGCTTACATTTTCACAATGATGCCACAAAAACGAGACCATATTAACTGAATATGTGGCAGTATAACCACATATAAAAAGATAGCTAAATTTATGCAAATAATAGGTGATCACATTTCAAATTCTCCGAAGATTATCAATTATGTTCAAGGGAGAAATCATCATAGTGAAATAAAATATCTGATGTGTCAAGCACATGACTTTCTCTATACAGAGTAAATAATATTATCACTCTCGACATCTGTGACCTAAGAATAATTATCGGCAATTTGTGTATAATTTTTAAACACTTTCAATAATCTTTACATTGAAAAAAAAAACAATAAGCAAACAAAATTGTAAGCTGATTCCATGGATAAGAAAATATTAACGCACAACGAAAATTACCCTTGGCAGCAGAGACATCACTATCAACAATTAGAAATTTTTATTATAGCAACGGAAACAATGGTATCACATAGCAACATAAATTCAGATGAAAAATCAAAATATCTCTTAAATTATCAAGTTACTGAAAAAATGTTTCTAATGAATCTTGTAGAAAATTACATTATCTACAACTTTGATAATGACAAATATTTACATAAATTGAGTTATAAAGGAGATATTTGGAAGAAAACAGAAAAACAACAACAATAAACCTCCACATCTGGTTGACCAGCTTCAGCCAAACCTTTCAGATTTTGATTCACTAATAAAATATTTAAATATATGTCCTATGCTGATTTGATCATTAGTTTTTGAGTTGGAGTGTGAACAAAATTCTAGCACATACACCCAGACGAAAATAGTCAAAACATACTCAAGGGACCTCAAAACGTACAGGCGACTCCCGAGTTTCGATTGTTCGAGTTTCGATTAATTCGAGATTTCAATCCAGCCAATCGATAATTTACGCGGAATAAATTTCGCATAGTAATTGGTTCCGACCAACCACGTGAGGTTTAGTTTTGGTGTAGACGTAGTTATATCTGCTCTAACTGTTTGAATTTGTGCTGATTTCACTCTTTTTTCTGTTAATCTTTTATTTAAATTTATTTATTTTATTGATTTATTTATAAATTTATCACTTGACATGGCAACAAAAAGGAAATGTAATAGTGATAATGTAAGGGAATCAAATAAAAGAGGGCATAAGATTCATAGTTATGAATTGAAATTAGAAATTTTAATGCGTATTGAGAAAGGTGAAAGCAAAGCTGAAATCGCATGATCGTTGGGAATGTGTCCTTCAACTATTAGCACGTATGTGAAACAGAAGGAGAAAATTCTAGAGGATGTGATAAATTCACGTAAATTGATAACAACAATAAACAGTCCTAGGCGCGGTGTTGTGATTCCTAAAATGGAAGAACTTTTAAAACTTTGGGTAGATGATCAGTGTCAGAAACACACTCCTATTAGTGAGACCATCATTAGAGCAAAGGCTAAGGATCTCTATCATGATTTGAAGGAAAGGATAGATAAAATTTCTGTTGATGCACCTCCATTTAGTGCAAGTCATGGCTGGTTTGACAGATTTAAGAGAAGGGCAGGTTTGCATAACCTTAAATTAACTGGCGAGGCTGCAAGTGCAAATACTGATGCTGCATCAAGTTGTCCGGACCGGTCTGTCTGCACTGCATATTGCATACATCTTTTGAAGTTCAAAACAAAAATTTATTTTTTCCTTTTTAATGCAGAAAATAAGTTATACATTTAAAATATTTATTATATAACATATTCATAATTTAATATTGTTGTATTAACATATTAGTAATATTATTTTACCTTTATAGAACGTGAGGGGAGACTTTGTCCTGAGATGTGGGAACGTATCCCTCGATTATAACATGCAAGTATATGGAAAAACGGTGTTCGACATTCGAATATTCGATCACGTTTTCAGAAACGCATCCCCGACGAAACTCAGGAGTCACCTGTATTTCCACTGAAATTTCAAAATCGATTTTTTTCATGAATACAATACTTTCTTATACAGTATACTCTCGATTATCTTGAGCTAATGACGGGGAGAAGCAGCACGTAAAATTGGAAAACACGGATAATCCAAAATTTTGCTTTATTTTTCACGTATTACATGCTATTCAACCTGTTTTTGCACTTAACACAGTTTACTTTTCTTTTAATAAATAGTCTGCATTCTTAGCTTTATTTGTTGACTTAATAAGGTTTCTCTTCACAATCGCTCGGATTTTCCTTGCAGCTACAACATCACTGTATTGATAATTCTACTGCCCCATGTAATCAAGTAAATTGCCAATGTACTGGAGTGCCAGGCTGTGACTCATGCGCTCGGTGTTTCTTTCCTCTTTGCTCTCAACACAATTTTTTGCATTTTTCTGCCTCTTCTGGAGTATACACTTCCAAGTGAGTACGATACTGTAAATGTACAACTTTCTGAGTGAACTACAACACAGTGGACTGATAAACACCTACAGAGAGGAGGGGAAATTTTCGTATGCATAGGGAAAATGTAATCATGGAACAATTTGTGTCCGCTACACTCCATAAAATATGCAATGTCATATAATCGGCAGTAAAAGAGCATGACATAATCTTACGGTCACTTTACCTTAAAAAAAAAAACCTTATGTAAGATATTTTTTACGCAACGTCTTCTTCGCATAAGTAAATGAGCAAAAAGTATTACACGACTCCGCATGCATTAATGCATGAATAGTGCAAAGCGCAATTTTCATAAATAAAAATTTGTGACAAATACAGAAAAATCATGCATGGATAACCTGCAAAATGGATAATCCACCCATGGATAATCGAGAGTGCACTGTACTATGTATAGAGAAAGTAAAAGCAAAATATTATTGAATGTAATAATAGAAGAAAGATGTGCTAACTGTAACAGTATAACTCCATAAATCCTGTGTACCCCATTACATTAATTGCTGGCAGTATATAAAATAAGTTTGTAAGGCATTTCAAACAAAATTATTGTTTTAATAAGCAAAAATCATTTTCAGGTTCTATTTTAACGTACCTGGAGCCAAACCTTATTTTCCCATAGGTTTAATGATTCTGCCAATGGTGTCCTTGAATGTAACCTCCATGTTGGGGGAAGTTTTGCTGTATATAATGACTGTAATGTTACTGTACGCAATAACTAAGCCATAATTCTATGTTTTTACCAGAAGGATACAAGTATATAAAGCATAGGAAGACAAAATAATATCAAAAATGGTTTATCTATGCAAGAAATTTCTCTTATGAGCAGTTAAATTTATCTATCCAGGATAGCTTCATAGATGAAAAGGACAGTTTTTACGTTTTACAGATGTGTTAAAAATTTGTTCTTAAGCTGTAGGAACACAAAAAGGAGGAAAATCAAAACTCCATCCATGTCATATTTCTGAAATAAGGATGTTTACCAGATTAGGAAAAATGATGGAACCATTCTGAACCAGGGATGTTTGTAGCATTGATACATACAATAGTTTATGTAGTGATATCTTGGTGAGAAGTCTAATTATCCTAGATAAAATTGAAAGTATGTTGTGCAGGTGGTCTTGGATGCTAGATAAACTATGGAGCCAAAACCCTCGGCAGTTCCAGGCAGTTTAGTCGTGAAAGGTTTCAAATCTAACATAATGTTACATCTGCTAAGTAGAATGATAAATTATGAAACATTGAAGTATTCTTGCAGTTAAAGCAATCAGTTACAGATTAAGTACAAGTTTGTGTTTTTCTAATTTCTAAATTATTAACAAAATATTGCTAATTATTTTCATAATAGAGATTAGACAGTCACAAATTGGATTGTTGTAGTTATAAGGTGAACTTAAAATTCATAAAAACACACTATAAATAAATGCAATGTGGCATGAACACTTGCAGTTAACGCAGAATGAGACTGAAAGAGAAACCTCATAGATAAAGGTAAATATCCAAAGTAATGAAATTTACCTGCAACTCTAATATGCTGTAACCTTGGCATAAGCTCACAGTCAAAACAGCAAATGGTATCCCCAGTAAGGAAACGAGTACCTTTTTTCCCCATATGTTCATCTATTTTTCTTAAGTGCATCATTAAATTATTCATTTTGGAATCATCTTTCTTCAGCAGCATCAACTTTAATTTCTGTAACCAAAAATACCCTAACCTCAGTTCTAGTATGAAAATGCAATCAATTCTATTCCCTATGAGAATGAAATCATAAGATAATTCACATAATCATAAAAACATACACTATAAAGATTTTCAATCAAAGTTGCTACTTCCTTGTCCTGAACAAACAGATTGTGGCCCCCAGGAACATTCTTCATAATATGCCGCTCGATCTTCTCATTCTCGAGGACTGCCAAGCCATTGTCTATTAGTATTGGAGGCGGCGTTGCCTCAAAATTTGTTCTATAACAGTTAAAACATGAAAAATTAATCAATAAAACTGTATGAACATCCTTAAGTGATACATTAAAATTAATTTTGCTACATAATAGTAATACTGAGAAAATGTCGGATGAGAGAGTTCATTTACCAGTGTTTTACTAATTGACTTTCTCACCCTTAACTTGGACTCTCATCTTTTCTTAGTCAAATTATTTTCCTGAGACATGTTAATCCTTAATATTTAAGTGCCAGTTAACAATAGAAGGAATTTTTAAAATTTTTAATGTTAAACCTTAAAACCTAATTTTAACTTGATTTTTACTAATATGTTACATAGGAATCTTTAAGTAACTGCTGATTTAACTTTAATCCAATCTACCAAAGCATTGGTAATTTCCATTGCAGCCCACCGAGTGATTAACTGCCACCAATGCGAGCCACCATGCAGAAAAGGTTGCCTACCCGTCCCAAGCTAATGGAGGTGTTGAAGAAAATAAGTCTAGGTTGGTGAGATAAACATTTTATCAGAAATCTGTATATTAACCAGACTGAGAGGCAAGAAGGGTAACAGAAGGAAACTGAGCAATGCTAGGAAAAGGCGTGAGACAGGGCTGCCAACTCTCACCACCATTATACATATAGTTCCAGCGATCTGTACATCAGATGTAATGCTCGCTATAAAAATATGAGTAACTCGATCAAGGATCAAGAAATATGTTCGAAATTTGGCAGGTATCCTCAATTCACAAATTTTAAGGTGATGACGGAAAAAATCTTGAAAAAAGTCCTGGGTTTAACTCCAAGGAAGGCATTTCAATTTCCCATAAAATAGCAGGTAAAACTTGACTTTTTAACGAGCAGACTTTCATTCTTTTTTATATTAAAATTAGAAATAATTAACCTATGACCATCGGATCTTCACCATTTTGAAGAAAATCGGTACAACATACATTGTACAAACTTTCTCATATACTAATGCGTCGTTTAGTTATCTTTAGAAAATGAAAATCATATGAGCCTGTTTTTAGAAAATCCAATTTTTGTTAAAGCTGCCCAAGAATAAACTAGCCTTATATTCATTCATTGAGAAAAACGAAATACGTAGTATTATTGTAGATGCATACTCAAGTAACTGTATGAAATTTGATCAAAATCGTTACAGCCATTTTTGAGAAAATAGAATTATTGTTAAAGTTGCCTTGAATAAAATAGCCTTATATTCATTTTTTGAGAAAGAACTATACAGTATTATTGAAGACTTAGACTCAAGTAACTGTACAAAATTTGAACAAAATCGTTAAGAGCCATTTTTGAGAAAATCGGATTGTTGTTAAAAATGCATAGAATAAACTACTCTTAATTATTGAGCAATGTCAACCATTTCTACATATACTCCGCTCAGTATGATAAAATGCCTAAGTACGAGATTTCATTCATTTTTGCTCTACCGTCTAGGCTCCAGAGCCAGTAACAGACAGACAGATGGCATTGCAAAAACAACTTTTTCGGATTCAGCAACACCTAAAACATATATTTCCATAAAAATCTCGAGGTCGAATTTTTTCGCGATAACAATACTTTCTCGATACTTCGTATGAGAAAGTAAAAAAATGATAGTTTCTTATTCTGTTCATCTTTTTCCACCTACAGTTTGAAATCACACATATTAAATGTTTAATTAACATAGTTTGGGGAAATCTTGCCATTTTAATGGGATGTTGCCTTGTCTACCAATTTACATTGTTAGACCTTGAAATCCTATTGATATATAAATTAGGTGTTTGAGATGTGTATATGGCATAAAATAGAAAAAATTAGTTGGACCAAGAGAAAAACAAATGAAGTTTTGAATAAAGAATAGAAAGAGAGAACCTTAATCAGAGTAATAAGGGACTGATGCCAACATTTGAAAGAAAATGACTTACTAAAAGAAGTCATAGAAGAAAGAATGTTATAAGAGAGGCAAATAGTTTGGGAAAGGAAAGGTATATTAGATTCATCAAAAGAAGGAATTGTCTATGAGAACCTGGAAAAAAAGGCTTCAGATAGCAGAGATTGGTGACCTTTTTGGTTCTTTTTAATTTTATTTAGCAGATAATTAACATAGTTTTATCTTGTTGATAGCATCAAGACATTGGATTTATATTTTCATCTTCATAAAGCTTTTCTTGAGTTATCGTCTAAAAATAACATCTTTCATCAATACACAACAAAATTAACTTCCGAATAATATTCTTCAAATGATTTTCTTTCTTTTGATTATGGATGACATTAAAATATCAAGAAATGACTTATTGTATCCTGCCACTGTATAGAATATTTTTTTATGACTTTGCAATGAAACTGATTGTAAAGTTAGGTCTTAGAATACATTCGAGTGGATAATTGAAATGTTACTTTTAGTTCCTGCTTGACTTAATCTTTGAACAGCTTTTTAACAGAATACATTATGCAAAATATGGAAAACAAATGTAGATGGATTCAGTGCCTCTTTATGATTTTTAGGGCCCTGGGCACAACATTTTTGGAGCACTAACTATGCATTCCATAATAATATGACAATTAATCATAATTGTATTCGTGACACATAATTTGTAAGAAATATATAAAATGATCAATATAAAAAAATAAAGTTATGAACATAAATACATTCTATTTATTTATTAATAAATAATTACATTAAATATCAAATCCACAAAAAATTAAAAATACAACCATTCAAGTCTCCAAATTTATAGGTGAAACATTTAATTTAATCAAAATAAGTATTAAACTATTAGGTTTTTACAGATACTACAAAGTTAAGTAGATATTAGAATATTTAAATAATAATGACTTCTAGATAATTTTTAAATCTTTCTTCTTGTTTCCAAAAAATTCACTATGATAAAAACAATATATTATTTTTTCATTCCTGTAACATCGATCAATTTTCATAAAAAAAATACTGTATATGATGTGGCAATTTATGATGTAAGACATCTCTGGGCTACTGAGCTATATCATTATTATTGACCAAAACTTGATTACTTTATATTATACTAGCTGAAAGTACCCGGCGATGCCCGGGTTATGCCAGTCATTTTGGTGAATAAAATTATGTATTATATGGTAATACACCGCTCCCCGGTTATAACGCCGTCGGTTATACCACAGAATCTGATATACCGCGGGTCTTCCTCCCTATTTCTTGGAAAGAAAGTCCTGTAGTTTTAAAGTAAAAACAACAAAATATACTGACATTTTAAGGAATCAATTAAATAAATTTCTTCTACTCACTGTATATTGTTTTTTATTTGAATGTTGTCATTTGTAGCAAGTATAGAAATTAAAAAAATGAAAAGTCATGTTCTCGGTTATACCGCGGTTGTCTTGTGACGCGGGTCGCAGCTCCTCCCCGATACCCTGCATTATAACTGGGGAGCGGTGTACAATCATTTCACCTTTTGCGCATTTTTACCAAAGGATGAAGGCATTATAAATTAGAAAAATATGTTTTAATATTTATTTCAAAGCTTGTTTGTAAACAATATTTTTTGTTTTTCCTTCTGTTCTGTTCAATAATGTATAAATAGACTTAAAACATGATAAGAGAAAAGAAATACGATTATTATTAAACTCGATAGTTTTCCGGTAGAACACATTAATATTTACATATTGTTTCATTGTAAATACGGTTATTATTCTCAGACTAATTTCTATAACAGATATCCTTTAAGTAGTAATTAAAAGATTCCACCATACGTGAGAGTAATAGCATTTCGAGTTTAACAATGTAACGGTTGGCAAGGCAGCTTCACGTTAAAAACACTAAATTTTGTCAAAATATGATATTAAAACGTTAAATTCGAAAGATTTTGATTCGAAAGCGATAAAAGACGATAAGAATAAGAAACTGCATTTACTTTTCTTTAATACAGTCCAAGTCCGAAAATTGTAAGTCAAATATGCGAATTTTAATAAGCAAAATAAAATAAGGTTGCAGGTCGAAATATCGATTTTTCCATGTTATCTTATGAGGAATGGAAATTATTCTCGGGAATCGAACCCGGGTCGATTTTGGAATTTTTTTTCGTAAATGGCTTCTACCTTAAGAACCAAACATTCCTACCAAATGTCAATCTTCTAGCTACTCGGAAAGTTTGTTAAAAATAGCATTACAAAGTTTCCCACCGACGACGACGACGAAGTCATTTTTATATATTAGATTTACTTTTTCAGTATTCAAAGTATTTAAATGGCAAATATTTCCATTTTTAACATTATATACATTAAAGACGATAGTATATCAATAAATAACTAAATAAAAGTAAATGAAAATATAGCACAAAAAATATTAATGAAAAAATATTTTTAAATCCTTTATTTAAATAAAAGTTACATATCCAGTTGGTCTTCAACGTTTACCACAAAGAGCTACTAACGAGAAATTATCTCTAGAAAATTTATTTATAAAAAAGAATTTATATTTTATTATGTGTTTATATTAAATTTTCATACTTAATTATACATACAGGCAGACCTCGTCTTTCGCAGGGGTTACGTTCCTGAAAACACTGCGAAAGACGAAATTGCAAAAGAGAAGTAATTAAGGCAATGGGTATACAGGGTTTGGTTCCCATCCCAGCAAGGACGGATCATTTGTCCTCTGTAATGGTGACCGCAGAAAAATAGAGAAAGAGACGGAAAAATGAATGCCAATGAAGGAAAGGCATAAACATGATAAAAGAACACGAAAAAGTATAAGAAAATAAAACCTTATTTAAGTTCTGTAGTAGGATCAGGAAAAAACAACAGTGGTTGCCTAACTTGCAGGAGCTAATTTCCAAATACGGCAGATCTTGTCTTTCTCTGGGGTTACATTCCTGAAAAACATTGCAAAACTCCACCAATAATAAATAATGTGTAAAACGCAGAGCTTAAGCATTTGAACTACATCAAACCTGAGCAAATACCCCAATGATTCTGAATAGGAAGGATCAAGAGTTGAGAGTTGTCTTTCTCCTCGGGACTTCCGTCATCAAAAAGAAAGAAAGCTCCTGAATGGTGATACCAGCTTATATTCTGCAACTTTTCACATGTGAAGGGGTATAAAAGTGTGAGATCTCAACATTTACAGCCGAGCACACTAACCACTATGCCTGCGCAGCTTGTTGTGAGTTCTGTTACTGTGTATGGTACTCAAGCAGTGGCTCGGGAAATATTACCTTATTTTTAGTAATAAAACAAAAACGGCTGGTATTGGCCCTGATATACACACACACAGTAGGACCTCATAAACCCGGCAACCTCGGGACCTAGCATTTGCCGGGTTTTTGAAAATTAATAAAAAATCCTTAATGTACATTTTTGGTAACTGATTATATAATTCAAATGATGAATAACAATTAAAAGGGAATCCATTATAAAGGAATTATATATGAACCATTAAAAAGTAAATAACGAACGAGGAACAAAGCGTATATCTAATATGCATTTACAAGATTATTTCCATCACACATTATTCTATGAATTTCTTTTAAATAGATCAGGCAAACTAGCTTGCTTCCTGCATTTTGATATTTCCTTCATAAGCTTATCTTCTATTCAATACAGACACATCATCTCTTGAAAATCAATGCAAGAGCGTTGTTCTAAAGCATATATTGTATCTGTGACCAACTGTATACAGCGATCTATTGGAGGTTTTCCCTTATCTATCTCTTGATCACCGTCACTTTTATTTTCTTCATCTTTTTCATGTTCAGGTTTCAAAATCATGTCCACTATATCACATCAGGTGAAGTACGACAGGTGCATCATTGTCAATATCAACCCAGTTTTCAATGTCATCTTCTACCACTCTTTTTGCTACTGTGAACATTTTTCGCTTACTGTATAAGCATTAGGCCTGAAATAGGTACACCTTCACTTCTTCGCTGACGAAACCACTCAAACAATCCCTTATCAACAGTATTTACCGGGGATGTATAATCTTTTATGGCTATACATAGCTTTAGGTGTATCACTCTCTGCTTAAAATTTCAATATTTCCATTTTTTTCTTCTATAAGTAATACACAGTGGAACTACCAAAGCCATATTCTTCGCAAAGTCTTCACCGAAGTACCTTTTTCAAGTTTTCTTAGTAATTCCACTTTTTTTCAATCGTGAGAATTTTCTGTTTATGTTTCGTAACACCACTTATGGGTGTCTTATTTTTTTTGAAGCCATGTCAAAATAAAATTTAACAAAAGTACTAATTACATTAACGAAAAACAATTGCTATCACCACTAATCTAAACATGTGGTTCTAATGAGGTAAACAAAACAATGAAAATAGATAAGTGTATATCATTTAAAGTAATTCCTAGATTACAGGCGACTCCTGAGATTCGACCGTTCGAGATACGACAAACTCGAGAATTCGACCAGTCGAATCGACCCAGCCAATCGATCGGTCGAATTAGAAACTAGTTTACGCAAAGTAATTTTCGGCCCGCCCGACCACAAGAGGTTTAGTTTCAGTCTAGACATCGTTATTTCTGCTCTGTTTGAATTTGTGCTGATTCAACATTCGATGGTTCGAGATTCAACCATGTTTTCAGTAACGCATCCTTGTCAAATCTCAGGAGTCAGCTGTATTAGGATTTTTTACATATAACTTTCAAAAAAGTGCTGAGTTTTTGAGAATGCCAGGTTTCTGAATGCAGGGTTTATGAGGTTCTACTGTATATGTACGTTAATCGGACATCATGAACATTATCTCTACAAAGTTTCAGCCAAATCAGTTGGGAGTCAGTAGTGCCTTCCTCTTGTTTTTTTTATTCTGTGCATCATGAGTAAATTCGACAAAGTTAAGCTTGATTTCATCAATGTAAAGTATTTTTGTTCATTTTTCGGAAAAATCACATATCTCATGCAACACTGGTGATAAAATGTCCAAATAAAAAGGATTTTATAGTAAAAATAATGAAGAACCACATACTTTTTTTGGGGGGGAAAGAAACCGGAAAAAATTATAAAAAATCTTATGAAAATTTTGCTCGCCTTAGCCTACAACTGCTCTATTCGGATGATTGAATGAGACAGCTCAGAAAATGCAGATGTCCAAATGGAAGAAGAAAATAATGGGCGAGCATTACGGGTTTGGATTGGAGGTCCCTCTCAGTGTCATGTTTAACACTTCTTGAATTTGAAAGCAGTCCAAGAGCTTGAGCCTAGATCTAGATAAGCTTTTGTTTACTGTTTGCCTGAAGTCTCCCCTTCTCAAGCTTTGACCTTGGGCATTCTTGCCTCGGTCTCCCGTGACGTAATTCCTATGGGGTCATATTCTCATCCAAAGCTCCCGACTCGATCAAATGTGACCTCTGTAAGCGATTTTGGAACTAACATAAGTGGAAGCACAAATGTGGAACAGAATGTGATAAAGGTTAAATTTATCACAAAGTTTTTACTTTTTGCTCATGATTGATTCTTTTGCCGCGAAAAATAATAAATTTCATTTCTTTAGCAAATATTTAATAATTTCAGGAACAAAGTGAACTTTAAAAGAAATTATATTGTTTGTAGGAGGCCTTCACACAAACAGCTAGATTATAATTTTGTAATTTCATTTTTTCACCAAATGATTTTACAATATTTTTATCCATGTAAATCATTATTTATAGTGGCACTGGAAAAAATTACTTCAGAATTCAGGGGCAGATATGGTTTTCACAGTGGACTGCAATAGAGGTTAAGAGAAGTGCTTAGCTGATACAGAGCTTAGTTGATACAGAGGCAATTATACTATTTTAGTTTGTTTTTCAGTATTATTTCATATGCTAAATACTTATTTTAATCTTTTTTGCTCATATAACAAGTTGTATGATTTTTAAATGAGCAGCTGAGAGGTTTAAATATTAAGCTACAACATAGGCTTCCATTTTTAGAGAATTGCAATACAATGGAGTACTACAGAAGCCCTTACATTCACAAGAAAAGCAAAAAACAGACTATAAACCAAAATCTTCAAGAAACATTAACCTAAAATGTTCCCAAGTCAATCTAATAAATCTATGACTAATATGAACCCCTAGTTCATCACCACCTTTAAATGCAATACATATTGAAATTTTTTTGATTAACTTTTTTAACATTCTGAAGCAATCCTGTGGCAAGGAAATGATTCACAGGAAAAGCCCAGATGTCATTGTAGATGAGAATGCAAGCTAACCTTACTGCTTGAATTCAATTAATGAACAATACAATGGGTCAATAAAAGATTATTAACCACATATGACCGATATCAATCAAATGTCACTTATAGCTATCAAAAGAATGCAACCATCTATGACAAGGATAAAAATGAACATTTAACCTATTTTCAGTTTCCCAAATTTTCTGCATCTGTGACACCCTCTTAAGGCAGCAGACCTTTTTATTTATATATATATAATGCAATATTAATTTTAACGATTTCATCTGCACAAAAATTGATTTTAATCCTATATACAGCCAAACATAAAATTAAAAAATGAAGCATTCAACCTTCATAACACCCCTGAAAATCTTTCATGAATCCCAGTTCAAGAACTGCTGCTTTAAGTGGTAAGTTCTCCATCGGGCATCTTGGGCAGAGGTTTTTACCAATTAAAATTCAACGCTTTCAACAATATGACCCTTATATATGGCTTCTAAACAGTTTCATTCAGAATTATTGAAACACTGAAAAACAACTTTAAATACTTTAATGTTGATGACTGAAATAGTTAAGTATGGCAATTTTCAAATATTTTTTCAAGATGAAGAGGAATCAATCGTTCAAACTATTTCATCATATACATTTAGTATGCAAGAGTTGATTTCAAAAGAAAAGTCAGTCAAGTCATGCTATTGTGTTCTGTTACCTCCTAGCCATCTTATCTTACTATCCTAGGTACTTTGAAAACTTCTGGGACACATTATGTCATGACACCAAAGCAGAAAGGTTCCAGTATAAATTAAACATGGCTACAAAATACAATCCTTTAACTCTTATGACATAGCAATTGAGGGATTAATGAATAAAAAAAAATATACTAGACAAAGAAATCCAAAGAAAACAAATTTAAAAAAATTATTTCTAATGATAAAATTATGAGGTTTTTCCAAATTTCAGTAAGATTCCAACCATAAAATTTTCCAAATCATGGACCTTGGCTGGAATCCACCAGTGCTAGAAAATAGCATTTACAATCCACAAAACTACATCAGGCAACTAATATTGTTTTCACAAAATAACAGTAAAAATTTATATGAATATTTGGCAAAATGAC
The DNA here is from genome assembly GCA_036926305.1 of Uropetala carovei. Classification (NCBI taxonomy): domain Eukaryota; kingdom Metazoa; phylum Arthropoda; class Insecta; order Odonata; family Petaluridae; genus Uropetala; species Uropetala carovei. The sequence continues at coordinate 27,335,571 of JAXCHB010000011.1, forward strand.
ATTAAATTAAATACCCATCACTATCAAGCTGTAATACATGCTCATTGAGATAAAAAAAACTTGAAAGAAAGCTGTAACTCTCAACTCTCATGACAATACCTAAAGTCTGGAGGAGGTTTCTGCATATCAACTGTGGTGACCTTGAGGCTAATAGTTTTCAGTTCTGCCAGCAAATATAGATCCATAAAATACTCCTGACAAAACAAGCATGCCCCCTTTCTTCGTCCATCAATTGTAGAAGCCTGCAAACAAAACAGAGGATATTTTATTACAATGACATTGACCACCCAGCACAAGTGTAACATTCGAAATGCTACATTTTGGTTATATATTTACTAGCAAAATTACCTGGTGTTGCTTGGTTATTTTACTTAAATTTGCAATTATAATCACATTTTATTTATGCGAATGAGAAAATACATCATCTGATTCACCACAATCATCAGCATTTATATTGTTTTTGTTTACCTAACAGAAACCTTGGTATGAACATGCAAATGGTATAGCATGTGAGATCAGTTCAAATTTAAAAGCATTGATATCTCTGCCATGGTATTTAGCATTTTCTATTGTTACCAACCTATAAAAATACCTCTTTATTAAAAACTAAATTTGATGCTAAATCAGCTTATCGACAGCACTGACTAATCCCAGTTGACCAAACCTCGACCATTCAAGATGTTAGTAAGAACCATACCAAATTTAATTCTTCTAGGTCTTATAGTTTAGACATGCATAACGAAACACACAAACAAACATTCAGAATTATACATACAGGTGACCCTGCTTAATATGGAGGATGTGTTCCCGACAACTCTGCGTTAAGGGCAAATCCACATTCGCCGAGGGTACCTAACCCTTAAGCACCCAAAGGGAAATAATTTTAAAAATGGTATTTTTGGGCCCACATTCAATGGAAAAACATTATCATTGGATTTTATAGTCATTTATAAGAGAAACAATAAAATTACATGGTATACTATATGACAAAAAAGCTTAATGTATAATAAAGGCACGTAATCTAAAAATCTTTCCTGGGACACTTATCAGGATCTATGGACCTCTGTATTAAATTTAAGAGTCCAGGATCAACTGCTTGGCTTTTTTTTTGCTTATTACATAAAATTTGTCAGTGACATTCAAGTATTGCATTGCAGCCTCTCTTCCCGTCACTCACTCATTTTAAGTCACTGTCACCACTTCAACAGTCCGAGCACATTCTCCAGATGGAAAGAGTGAGCGTGCGCATTGCCCAACACCAGCAGAGCCTGGAGTTCAACGCATGTTCTCAAAATATTCTTTTACAACTAAGCAAAATAAGATCTGAACCATGCTGTGAATAAGTCTTGAGCCACTCAGGCTCTGTGGATGCTAAGCCACACAATGAGTAGATCAGCCTTACTGTACCCACGCATAGCACAAGTCCCCAGAAGTGTTGCCGCCCAGGAGAGTTAGCCGATCCTTAGCGTCTTTGAATCCAGAGGCACTTTTCTCTTCTCTAGAAATAAACATACGAGATGGCATTCCCTTACAGAAAAGCCGTTTCATCTACTATAAAAATTAAATTTGCTGGAAATACCCCCTTTTCAAAATTTCACGCAACTCTCTGGGATAATTTCTACCGTCTTTATGTCCACACTAGCCGATTCACCAATTATTCCAAGGTTATGCAAATTTGATCACCTTCTGAAGCGATCACACCACCCACAATTAAAGGGAGAGGGTGTTAAGTTTAAGTGTAATAACTAGGGATTTTTTCCTAAGTTATGTGTAAGGGAAAAAAGAAGAGAAAATGGAATAGGGTCACTTTGGTTAGTAGATGTTTGGAACATGGTTGTGGGCAGGCGTTTGTAGCCATTATCACTACCACCTGCCAGTTAAGTATCATTACATGTGACTTTAAACCAAAACACAGAAACTGTACTACTGGAGGGAGTACCTCATGGGTAATGTTTACCTCTCTAATATACATGTTGACTTCTAGAGAAAAAAGGACAACCCCTAGGTGAAGCACAAGTGTCCAGCAGGATAGAGAGAGTGAAGCAAGTGGAGGCAGGGGAGATAGAGATTGAAGTTTAACATTTAGCCGCTAGATGGCACATCTTATGCTCACCATTGTGCCTCCCAAGAACTTCTTATTTTGTCCATTATGTGGCACTGTGTGCATAACTCACTCTGCTTGTGATGTTTCTGCAATCTCATTTCCGGTGGAATGGGATTTGTTAATATTTTTGTTATTGTGCTTTTATTGTAACTTTTATGTATATATTTTTACAATGTAAGAACATTTGTACACTGTTCTAGATTTTATGCTTTACTACATTTTTATCACTTTTATTTTTTTATTTTCATTATTCTTGTATTTATTTTATGCTTTTTATAAAGCTTAATTAATATAAATGCATATTAAAACAGACAACAGTATTACAAGTTTCTTTAAAGCAATTTATTTCTCTTAAAACCATTTTGCAAGAGTAAAAAAAACAATATCAACTTATTAAAAGCGAATAATTACTTAGTAATTGTGAATTTTAATTTTCAATAAATGTACCAAATGTACTGCAAGGACTTTGTTTCCCTAAAAAAAACCCTATGAATGAATAATATAAATATGAAAATTACCAATCATCATTTGATAAATTCATTTTCACAAATTTTACAAACCTTACCATGTAATGACTTTAATTGACATTCAAAACTGAGTATTCTGAAGCGTTAGTATAAATCTCACGCTATTTCCGAGATGTGAGAACCCAGAAAGTGGTTCTTCGTGCATGACAATGCTCACCCACTCACAACACTGTCTATCTAGCAGTTTTTGGCCAAAAGCTGCCTTGCCTCATACATCGGATTTGCCACTACCAGACTTTGTCTCCATGACTAAAAAGAGCCACCAAAGGCAATCACAATGCAGATATTCCACACATTCAAGCAAGTGTGACAGAGTTGATGAACATATTTCCAAAAATGACTTCCAAAGTTACTTTAGTAATGCTGGCAATGATGTAATGCTGCAGAGGGAGATAACATTGAAAGTAAAAAGCGACAATAGTTAGTAAGTTCCATAATTTCTTATAAGATCAGTTCAGGAAGTTTGGCAACATACTTTGTATGTTTGTTAATGTACAGCATATTAACTTTATACACAATGAAAATTTCATCCCACAAAAAGCAGTTAAATTTGTTTAATAAAGATTGTAAATAATAAAAAGTCAGTCTCATCTCAATCAATTTATCACACATTATCCAGTATAACTTGAACTCTTTCGAGAAGTTAGATGTTAACGCACGGAGAATGGGGCATTTTTAGTTTTATATTTACATAATAAATTACCTTTTGGTGATATTCAATATTTTACAATGATGATAATTCAGTATTTTTTCAGGCAGTAGGTTAACAAATTTTGGTAATAATTTACCTAAAATGAAAACAGAAGTAAATTTAGGATATAAACCAATTCACTAAAGGAATCATGACAAAATTTATAACATTCTAATAATTCAACATCCTCTAGTTATTGATTCACTCCCACCTGTTGTCTTTGGTAGGCAATGAGAATCGTTACATAATTACAAAAGTCTGCATTCTTCATGAGATTTCAATTTTGGCAAATAGCTTTTAAGTTAAATATCATCGCTAAGGGCCCTATTCTGAATTTCTTGTTACAATCATCTATAATAATAAAAGATGTGTGCGCGCTTGTGCCAGTCGTAACTCATCAAAAAATAAAGGTAGGAGCTTCAATTTTTTAAAGTAGCTTCAGGTTGATCATGAGAGTTGCAGTACCATATATAATTCAAATCGACCCATGGGATCGGGGTCACAGAACAGTTGGTCAAAATTTCGGTTTCTTGAAGATATCTCAGCAATCAATTGACTGATTTTGATGAATTGTTCACCAATATCAATTTTTTGATGAGACATTTTCTAGCCAAAAATGGACAAAATCGGTCCACGGGGTCAAAAGGTCATAATTTAAGGATTGGTCCAAATTTCGGTTTCTTTAATATATCTCAAAAATGAATTGACTGATTAAGATGAAACCTTCACTAATATCAATGTTTTGATGAGATTATTTTGTCAAATAAACTATACTAAAAATAGTTATCATTATGAAAGAAAATTGCAGCTGAAGGCAGCTTTCGGGTTTGGCACATGGAGCACAGCCCCTAGTCATAAATAATTTAACCATCTGAATGCTTAAGAAGAAGAATGGGAAAATTTGGAAAGGTTTTTAAATTTCTTATCAATCTTAACAGATGATAAATAAGAAGCCACAGCAGTAAATTTTGGCAAATATAGAGTACATTCTGTTCACACACAAGGCTAGATAAGATAACTTATTTGCTCCACATTTGATGGACATTATCTAAGGCTAACATTCTATTTAGAAACAAAAAAGCAAAAAGACAAGACAAATGATACCAAGGAGCTACCTCTGCATTGCATTTAAAAATTAGCAAAAATCAAAATTTCTAAGGGTTCTAGGAGTATCTTAAACGCATAGCCAGCTAATTCAAGAAATACAGCCATCATTATTGTAAACAGGTAGATGAGAGGTGGATGAGATTATCATGAAGTAACATTGGAATAAGAAATAATACTGTCTCAACATTCATAATTAGGATAGTTTCTTGATTAAAATAAATGCCACTTTTCAGTGGCTTTAAGTTTCATCTTGGACTTATTACCATTTTATGTCCAGCCACATATTATTGCATTATCTATTTGGCTACCATATTATTCCTGTCTGAGACATCAGATAAAGAATGTCAGAATTACATAGTTTATGATAGATGATTACATGGGGAAAGTGTGCCAATAATGTTAGAAAGTATATTTAACCATTAACATTACAAGTTGGAAAAACTGGCCAGATAATTAAATAGTTTAATAATAATATTAGTAAATTTATTCTTTTACAAAAATAAAACTATTAGTATGCATTATAAGAGGATAGATATTACATGAAAGATGGATGCTACAAGATCAATAAAAATATTTTATGTATCCATTCTAGGACAAGTTCCTTCTTTGTAGAAGGGTAGAGTGAATATCCAAACAACATGTAATGATGTGAGAACTGGGAAGTAGGAAATGCCACCAGCAACTTTGGTATGTTGCCTTAATTTGGCACATAGATTTGATGAGGGCCTTCACGTGGTCCACGTATCGAATTTGAAAAAGAGAGTTTAAGACCCCTGCTATAGAGGCTTGTCGGCAGATGCCATATCATATATCATTATTTTATAAAATATCAAATCACAGATAAAACAATGCAGCGATTTCATATTATATCTATTCCAAGCATTTCATTACAAGTCAAGAACACAATACTTTAACAATATATTACATTATGTCATGACATTTATAATATAACATATACAATATATTTTCGTGACTTCATACCATTACATACGCTTATATATCACATGTCTACATTATTTCTATGTAATAATCTTTCCCTCATCCTACATTTGCTCTCTAAATCATTAAAACAAGCAATATCAATAATAAGTAATAGTAAATAATAATAATAATATTGGTAGTGGGTTATAAGACAACAGATATAATTTCCATATACACAAGTTCTTGAGAACTGCTACATTTTTTCATTAGCTGTTAAACAGCACTCAATAGCATTTTAAATTAAGCTTATTAACAGTATGGAGTAATTGTGAGTTACAGAATCAAGCTCCACCAATTTCTTAGTCCAACTATATTTAAGAAAAATGGAAGTTAAGAAAATCTTATCTATATGGATTAAAAACATAAGAGATCTAAATTCCAAAGAATCCCAAAATCACCTCATCATTGTCAACCAGATACAGAATTATCACAGACTGTGTAATCTCCAAACGATCATAGTGCACATGATTAAAAACCTATTTCCTGCATAACTATATGCTTTCAAAAAATTTGCTCTATATTTTTAGAAACATGATGTTTCCAAGAGTATATAAATATAAGCTAATCAACTGATATTATACTTATATTGTTCAATCATTACACATCAGTTCACTGATCTCTGTTAATGTTATCTTAAATCCCTTCACGTCAAGGCCTAACATTTAAACATATTATTGTTATTCTATGGGGAAACAGTAGTACAGTTGAACCTCCCTAATCAGGCAACCTTGGGACCTTACCAATGCCGGATTATAAAATTTGCCAGATTACAGGAGGTATTTAATCCTAAAGTTAAGCATAGCCCATCTCTTCATGATACTACATGTTGTAATATAGTAAATATTAAATTAAATTTAAACATAACATATAATAATAAGGTAATACACAAAAAAGTTAAGATACGCTGTTTAATTTGATGGTAAATTGGTACATATTGTGTTTTCAAAATTTTGGAAGCTTGCATAAAATGGATATTGTCGAAGATTACTGAGAAATATTAATAATATTATTTATAAACGTTGATGTTAGCTTGATATTATTTATGATCATTCCTATTTATTGAATAAGTATAGTGGTGCTCACTTGATATTCCAGAAAATAACTTGGTGCTCATCACACTGAAAATTTTAGGAACCCCTGTACATCATCCATATTATGTTACTTCATTTTGCATGTCTACATCAAATATAGTAAGGAATCTTAAAACATGAAGAAACTATATCTTTTGTTTCAAAATAAGCCTTTTTTCTGTCAAATATTAATTTCAAACGTCATCTATTGCTTGTGTGTAAATGTAAATTTACAGAGGCAGTAAAATATACCTATAAATTAGGCACAATTATAAGTCACAAGAAAACCCTACATTTCCTAGAAATTTACACTGCGAACCAACATTAGCTATGGTAAATTTTTCTTCTATTCCTTGATCTGGAATGAATTTAACGTAATAAGCAACATCTGCGCCTTTAAAATCCGTACTCATGAAAGAGCGAATACCGCCGTGCGGTGCGATCGCGGGGGACGCCCATCGCTCCTACTCGCCCCACTGACACCCTTTCTCCTCGCCTCATAGCGCATGCGCCCTTCCCGTTTATGCCGCCACCGCCGAGCAGCGGTGTAAAAATGCCTCGCGGCGCCCGAGGGCCCCCTTGCCGAGAGAAGCGACAGAGCAAGAAAGCGGCAGAGGGCGACGTCCGACGAGAGTGCACCGGCTGAGACATTGAGAAACGGATTGGGCGACGAGCCATACGATAAGAGCGAGCGAAGGCGTAGGCCAATGGAGAGGTTGAATGACGTCATCTCCACACAGTCTCCGGGGAAATTCTTCGGCACAGGCAAACTGGGGAAAAGATACCGGTCAACCTAGATATTAAAACCGCGAGGCCATATGATTGCATAAGCTCTGGGATGACTCGACGGACGAGCTAGTGGGGAGAATTTATTAATTTGCTTAAGATGCATCCGAAGGCTGAGATGACGTGGCGGAATGTATGGGTGAAGGGAAAGGTGTCTTTTATTTGCCAGTCGCATGGAAGGAGCTTGTGTGATCCGTATAAGAACTTCAGCGTTTTAAGCGTGCGAGATTGAAAGGCGTATGGAGCTAAAAATGCTAAACGTCGGTCACTAATTCCATTCACACTCGAGTCAATTTTCGAAAGCCTCGCGTAAACATTGCCAAGAAACCGTGACCAAAACTATCGCTATGGAAAATTGAAGGCAGCATAATGCGCGATTATTTCAACTGATAACAGCGGAAATTTCGCACGATTAATTGAACACAAACAACGCACACTGAAGGCCATACGAGTACTACTGGTGAATAATGTAACATTTACTCGTAAAGCTTTACATCTATTATATATAGCTGCTATATAAGTTGGAACAAACATCCAAACCAATGCCTACCAAAGCTCCTCATTTTTCGGAAAAAATTTTGTCATTTAAGAAGTGATTCCAAAATGATGAATTTTACAAAAATTTAAATTCCTGATGTTGTACAGATAACGCGCCATATATTACAATAATTCTGCAGAAAATATTCTATTACTTTGCCACTGGAATTTTTACAGCCTAAACAAGGTAACCCTATCTACACCTATATCAACGAAAGAAAAACGTATGCAATAAAATGTATAAACAAAAAAGATTAGCATAAAGTTCATTTATGGACCATATCGTTCTCCAACAAATAAACAGGGTGACTGTGTTAAACCGCAATTACACACTGTAAACCTCAAATTTGATAAATATCAACGGTTAAAATTTGGTCATTTAAGACATTTTACATCTTGGTCACTCATATACAAGAACGGAAATTACATGCCATTCAGTTTGTCAAGTACCATTACACAGCTTTGGCGAAAACATTGAAAACTTCTCGTATATAACAACTGAAAACTATGGAGGAAGGAAGATGAAGAAAGTCACGCAGAGGCACCGCCCCGGAATACTCAACGTCCTACGCATGCAAGGTGAAGTCATCGAGAGGATGGGAAGGAGAATAAGAACCAGGCGAGAAAGAGATAAAACACGCAGGCAAAGATAGTAGTGGTGACTCGATAGTAAAACAAAAGGAAAGAACTCTGTGGTATATGTGAGGGGCGAGTAATTGTGGAATGGATGAGTTTTAGGAGGGGAAGTGAAGGAAATGGAATATATAGGAATCATGTCAACTAAGATGCTGGCTATACTTTCTGCGTCTGGAGACAACCTGGGAGGGGGACAAAACCTTGCCATATAGAGTAAACAGAACTTTCTGCAAACGCAATGGTTCCCTTCATAGCTTCAAATATGAATGCACTGACGTAATCTTCCATTTCGATCATGTTCTTTGAACGATTCGCGAAAAAAATTCTAAAAACGGGAACTGTTGCGTGTCAACTCTACATTATGCGTCAACTTTACTTTATAATACTTATATCCTTGAATAGCACTACCAAAAATAGAATATAAAAAATCCAATCTACTTGTCGGTAGATGCGACATTTTTATATATAGGGTATATACCCGATATTCTTGTTCAATTTTAGATCCACGGCAACTTATGTGGAATTGTTAAAGGAGAAAACGAAGGTTGTACATGAGAGAAAACAGCTCTAAAGCAGGTCAGGGAACCTTATAATGGAACAGGTTTTCTTTGTATATGAGAACCTCCACATTTCCAAAGCAGCATTTTCAAAATTTGCCTTAGTCATGTCAAATAACGTATGAAACCGTCGTAATATATAAGTGACCCGTGCAGACACTTCAAAAATACTTTGTGATAACACTACACAATACCTACACAATTATGATAAAGCTAAAAAATAATTCCTATATTCGGCATACTTTAATGTTTACATTGAAACAAACGACTAATAAAAAGTTCCTTCGCGGAAAATCGTAATTATATCTTCGGATAAGCTTTTTTTAGTTTTAACTCCATTAAATGTAATCATAGAACATACCACTGGGAATGTCAGCCGAATTATGACTACTGCAGCTGATGCAAACGATTCAAGTTAATTTGTTCAAAAATTACTGTATTCACAAAAACTAAACAATGCGCTACCGAGTTTATTATTAATACATGAAACCTTTCTTCGGAAAACACTGAACATAAAAAGCATATAACGGAGATAGCGAAAATGATACGGAAACAAATACAAGAATAATAAACTGCAAGCTGTACAATGAATGAGTTCTGTAAGTTAATCAATACAAAATAAACGTGGAACTTGCAAAATTATATTATTAGTTCTAATTCTGGCGCTAGTAAATCATAAACCGCACATCTAAACAATAAAAGGCGGGAAACTTAGTACAATAAAAATACAACGTATATTATATGTCGCCATACAAAACTATAGACAAATTGAAATGAATCGCATTGAACGTCAACCTAATTTTAAATGCTTTCATGACAAACGCAACTGTGCAAGTACTTCCTCATCCCATGCTCTAGAAACAACTACATCGACTGGTGTCAACTTATCAATTGCGACTTACGACTAAAGGTGAAAGTGGAATTGTCAACTTACCTTAATAATAAGCTCTATTTCGGGCACATCCCCGTTAGAAGCTCCATTAGATACGGAATCCTCTGCCATTTTAATAGGAACACCAAAAAGTAACAAAAATTAAGTACCACTGAATACAATCTTCCCTTCTTGAAAAGGAAATGCGTAAGATGTGGTTAAGGATTGCGCAGGACAACTGCGCACAAATGAATTCCGAAAGTGGGATATCCATCGCCCGATCCAGGGGGTGGCAACTCACTTGAAGAAGTCATGTACGGAATCTTGCGGGGACCTCGCATGAGAGGGCAATAGCGTCGCTTTTAACATGACGTCATACAGCGGGGGGATTTTCAAATCTGCTTAAGCATCAGATTTGAATATTGAAGGTTCATTTTGTGTAAAAATCACTTACAGAAATTTTATAAAAATATTGTGCCAGTAAAAAGAAAAAGTCAGCTAGGAAGAAAGACTGCAGGTGCAAAAAAATTGGCTTTAATAAGCGTAGCTGAAAGTGTTGAAGATAGGCAGATTCGTGTAGAAAAGCAATATGTAATACGAGCAGCTCCGTCGAGCTAGGAAGCTGAAAATTTTAAGAAAGTTCGAGAATAGTGTTTTAATACGATTTAACATAAAAAACTACAGTGAAGTTTATTATTGTCGCTGTGAAAAATTCATAAAATTTAAACAATTAAATATACATAATTGCACTTATAGAGGTGCTACATCGATGAAATTTTGCATAAATGTGAGGTATTCGTAATAAATGATGATTAACTATATAACTTTTATAATTATAAATTTTTGGGTTTGTTTTTACCCCAATATCCCCAAAGAGAGAAACAGGTAAAACAGTGCAGAGGTGTAAAGTTTGCGTTTAAAGTTATTTGTCGGCTCATACTATTTATGTTAAGCTGATTGTAAGAGAAAATGCTTTCAGAATGAAAGCACAAATAACTAGTATTATATACGAGTAATATGTGTCTGTATTCTGGAAGAATTTCGCTCGGCAGGCACCAATTACTCGAAAAAATAGAAAATTACTTACAACTCCTTGTCATTCGGGAAACTAAAAAACTTTATGCCAGGAATTTCCTGTGTATTCCCGCAACCAACGACTGCACACCATAATCGTCCGCATTTTTCCGTGCAAGTTTAAATATCAGTCCTCAAATTATCACAAGATGAGTAGATACGTTTAAAAATTTGAAGTTTAAATCCCAGTTAAAAACAGCGTCAGTCCTTATATTATCACAAGATGATTACATTTTAAAAGACGAAGTTTATACCTCAGCTCAAAAAGCGTCAGTACGCAAAATCTCTCAAGATGATTACGCTTTAAAAGGTGAATAAGATCGCGTCCAGAACGGTTACAAAGTTCCGTTCTATTCCTTTCACCTTTTATCTTTTACTCGACATCAGCGCCTACTAGCGTGAGACCCCCGAAAAACTCCGTCATGATTTCTGAGCCAAGTTGCATGGGGGTGGCCCGATCAGACGAAATGTGCTTTGTTGCCACCTGCCGGTTTGGCTGGAAGTCGTAAAACAAGGAAATTATGGGTGGAAATTATCTTTTTTTTACAATAATGATAATATTTTTGTTAAATGATTATAATCATATATATAAATGGAAGCACGTGTTTAAGAGTACTTAATGTGGAGTCGGCATTAATTTCCAAAACTTAATTTTTCCTACTGATGATTTTTTGCTATATATAAACCAAGAATTTTTGTGCTGTTTCAGCAATTAATTACCAATACTGTTGCTTTAAATTTTGCCACTGCGAATGATAAGCGTGGTGTAAGTAGACCCTGCGAGAAAAATAATGGTTTGGAAGGTACATATGAGTGCTTAACGTTTATTTTATTAGAATGTTGGAGAGTTCAGTTGAGTCGCACTAAATGTATAGAAACTAGTCTTTTGATAATGATTACTGATTAAGCTTCACTGCTGAATAATAAGTCGTATCAACCATTTAGAATAAATATCGGATTGTGAAAAGGAAGATTTTAGTAATTATTTTATTTTATCCAAAGACATGGTTATTACATGTATTATTAAATTTCTATATCATTAGAAAAGTTTACATTATTGGTTCTTCTCCATGCATTGTAACACAACTTGATTTCTCAATCATTCATTCTAAGTTTCAATTCAGTGTTACCTATTTTGTAGCCTATCGTTACGAGATTTATTATTAAGAAAGCAATAATATAAAATCCTATCGAAGTTCGATATCTACGATCTGGCGTCCGTATATGGGCCTTATGCTGAAAGGCTTTTTGGGGTCTCCACCAGTTTATTGATACTAAAATATTAATAAAAACAATATTATATATAGCACAAAGAGTTAATTGCTGCGTGCAAGTGGTGGTTTCACTATTTACTTGTAAGACAAAATTGGTTCGCTTCTGGACAATATCTACTGAATAATAATAACATTGCATGTAGCTAAATAAGTTTGTTATTTTTTATATATTATACTTACCGCTTGCATTTAGGCTATCACAGATTTTTCTATAATTATTTAGAATTATTATGATATTCAGTTTGCTGCTTTGCATCAAAATCTGCGAATTAAAGTAACATTTTATGATAATAAATATGCATCGCAACTTGCTATTCGTTGTTAATCCTGTTTTATTATAATGGAAATCTTAAGCAGTACAGTAACAAAATTCAGCGAAGCGTAGGGACATAAGGGGGTCTTTATGTCCTTGGCCTTCTATTGAATATTATATTTTTATTATTTATTGTTCAAGTATTTTGTCTTTTTTCTTATTTAAAAAAATCACCTTTCGTTTGTATTACAAATACAACAAAAGTTAATTTAAATATTTGTTTTCATAGTTATTTTTATTGTACATTTATGGCTTTGTTGGGCTTCTCCAAATATTTCTTATAATCATGCTGCCACTCCACAATTGGGATGTTAGTTGTGTCTCTGGTGATGTGATATTTATGGATTCATAAGATTCAACCCGTATTAAAATTACATCAGTCATTTTAAGCAGATATTCAACTTCTATTAATGTTTGGCTCTATGAATACAGTCATTTATTTATATTTAAAAAATTAACACAGTATGATAAATGACATTCAGTTATATAGTTATATATTAGAACTACTCAGTTACATTCATTGCTAGCAGGAAATTTCTGCACAGCATCTGAGGTACAAAAATGGAATTAAAACTAATAAAGAACTAATGTTTAATTTAACTGAGTGAAACAGGTACCTAAGTTGCATGTGATGGGATAATCAGAGTATGCTGCACATAGGGACCCATGAAAAAAGATTTTTCCAAAAATGAGATTTGTACTGTTACCTCATCATCTTCAATAACTTCCATCTTATAAGACAAAGTTAAAAGCTTTAATCTATAAATAATATTGCTATATTCAGAAAGTGGGTCCCTGATGTTTTCATATATTAATTAATTTTTTCAAAAGAAAACTTTTAAAATTCAAAACATTTGGTTTTTTATCATTTTATCCTCATCCTGGGAAAAAACATGTAAGCTAAAAGTTCAATTTTTTGTGGACGATTGAAAACAATTTCCATAAAATTCTGAAATTTTTACTTTTGTGTGATAAAAAAAGCAAATCTACCTTCATTACTCATATCCAGTGCTTTTTTATGATGGTATGCACCGGTACAGCGTACTGGCACCTTTTTTTCAGAGCAATGTTGAACCACGTCTAATTTCGGTACATTTTCATTTTTTTTAATTCTTTAAAACTTAAAGTAATAAACAGCTTCTATAAATGTTAAACATTTTGACTTTGATTATCAACTTTGTTATTATAAGTTCATGACAAATTCAATAGAGAAGGGGGAGAGGGTGCAGGAAGAGGTGGAGGGGGGATTACCGGCACCTATTTTTACAAAAAAAAAACGCTGCTTATATCTATTCATCTACTACCAGCAACATTTATACAAAAAATGGATCTAGACAAAATGTTTCTGAATAAAAATAAAATAGTTTTTACAATTTATAGTGCACCAAATAATATATTGAGGTAGCAAAGTTATTTCCAGGAATTATTTCAGTTACAAAATATGATATATTACAATCTACCGTATATACTCGTGTATATGCCGACTCCATGTATAGTACGACTCCTGATTTTTTGGTGAACAAACCTGATTTTTTCATATATCTCGTTTATAGTACGACCCCAGCTTTCCACCATGGTCGATATATTTCGTTTCGATAGCTCGATGGTTACGAGCGAGATATACCGAACAACCTTGATTTTCCACACCACCATAGAATGGCCCGTAAATGTCGTAAATAGTATTTCTTGCGAGTACACTAAAATTCGGATAAGTTAAGTATCTTACTCCTAAAACATTTAATAAAAAGTGATATGAATCATGATTGCACAAGATGAAATAAAATCGTTTCAATTCTAGTACGTCTGGATTACGTTCCGCGTACGTAATGGTTCCACTTGCTCATCTATTTAATAGGTAGGGATAACGGACAAAAAGAAATTACTTTGTAATATTCCACAGTCTTTATGGTTTCTTCAATCACACATCGACCGGTTTCCACTACAAAATCATTCTAATGGTGTTACTAACCGACGTAACACCTTTAGAATGACTTTGTAGTGGAAACCGATCGGTGTGTGATTGAAGAAACAATAAAGACTGTTGAATGTTACGAAGTAATTTCTTTTTTCCAAGATGTCAAAATTCCATAAACTTACGCCATCTACGATAATTTTAGTCCAACTCGTTCCAATCCATCCCTTGTAAAAAGACGCAAACAAAGATGTACATACATAAAATTCAAGAAAGGAAGTGCCCGTAAATCGTCACTTATATAAAGTATTTGTGAATTTGAAGCTGTATATATGAAAAAGATTCTATTCTTCATGAAGCAACATAACAACGATAAAGGACCTCACTGTTAAGGTTAGCCCACCATTAGAATGCGTGCGGGTGGCATAACTTCACCGAAAATGCCCGTGAAGATACATGAATTTTAAATCCTCAAATGCATTACTCTTGTATAGTACGATCCCCAATTTCTGCAATAAAAATTTGGTCGTAAAAACTCGTACTATACACGAGTATATACGGTAGTTATTAAATATTAAGTAGTAACTTATCAGTAAATCAATTGACTTCATATGTATGAGTATTCTACCATTTGGTAGGCTCTATGCTCATGCAACAAAATTTGTTCCATCCAAGACCTTCACCTTCATTTTCTCAGATTCACACATTCTTTAAATAGATCCAAAATTCCAATGATAACATTAATGTAACTAACTGAAGGAGTACAACAGTATGCCTCCAAAAATTCAATCATCTATCAAATGATATCTCTAGATCAGCAATTCCCAAACTAATTTGACTACAAAGCACTTTTGGGCTTCAAAAGTATTGACGAAACCAGTGTTTGAGGCGGGAGAAAAAAAGAATGATATAATCTGCCATGAATTTGAATGCTGAAAATAAGGTGATGGTATGGTTCATGAACTTTGTAAATTTTACATACGAGTTATATATGGGACTTATTTTGTATATATGTAACTTTAGGCTGGTTTAACATATATCGAGGTAAAACACACAATATTTATTTACTTATCAAAGTTAATATTTTCTATATTAAAATACGCTATGGTAGGCTAATGACTAACCTGATACGAACCTCTTTACTAATATATCGATGAGAAAGCACCATCTTTTGTTCACCTGTTTTATACGACCAAAAAATATTTCAGGTTTGAAATTTTGCAATACTTCAAAAGATGTTAGATGCCAAAGGCACTTCATTGTATGCAAGTCTTACTATTGTGATTGGAAACTAAACATGAAAGTTTCCAGTGAGGCACTAGTGTTAATGAAATCTCAAAGTACCTGTATGATTTAACGTTTACTAAAAGATGATGGGATGGTTCATGACCATCTTAAGAAGTGTTATGCCATACCGCCTCATACTGTCCCACCTCAAGCACTGGACGAAACCCTTAAAAACACTCTTATAGCATTGAAAAAGTAGACACAAAAAATGCGTTTTTGGACAATTGGTACGTACAAAAATGACCAAGGTTATGTAAATAAACTGATAGAAAATAAAATTTAAAAAGTCAGTTACAGGCAACTCCCGAGATTCGACTGTTCGAGATTCGACCAACTCGAGAATTCGACCTGTCGAATCGACCCAGCCGATCGATCGGTCGAATTAGAAACTAGTTGACGCAAAGTAATTTTCGGCCTGCCCGACCACGAGAGGTTTAGTTTCAGTCTAGACTTCGTTATTTCTGCTCTAATTGTTTGAATTTGTGTTGATTTGACCACGTTTTCAGGAACGTATCCCTGTCGAATCTCGGGAGTTTCATATTAGGAATGATGCTGAAGAGCTGGATTCTCATATCAGCTGCAGCATTGAGTCTGTTCCTTTATTTTGCTTTTGTTGCAGTTCTGTTACATAAATAATTTCACATTTAATATTATAGGGGGGCATTCATGAGTAATACTTCTGCCAGAAATTTTCTTGCAGAACCCCTAGTCTCACTGTTTGGAACCGCAGGGTTCCACAGAAACGCTGCTCTAGATTAATAATGATATCATTGAAAAGTAAAACCTTCCTTATCATTAGGTATGTGTTGTGCCTGATGCATAACTAAATCCAATTTTCCTTTTGTGTTCCTAACATTTTGCCTTTTTCCTAACATCCTCCATTCTGACTCCTTTCAACAGATCTACCCATTCCTTGAATTTCCCTCATCACTCTAACCTAACTCCTCCTCCTTGCTCATTAAGGCACTGCACCAAATCCATGGGCCACATTCAATACTTTCGCAGTCCTCATGCCATTTCATATTTTTTGGACAATCACTCTCTCCTTTCACATGGGAGGAAACCCCCTTACCGTATGATGTGCTCTTAAACCCATTCATTGCAAAAAATACTCGACATTGCATCTAGGATTAGTCTTCACAAGCATAATATGGACTTAAATAAACTTGTGGGGATAGTTACCGACGGTGCGCCTTCTATGACAAGTGCTCAAAACGGGATGGTATCTCTTCTGTCCAAACATGTCCAAAAGTTGGGGCTCAAAAATGAGTTGATAAAATATCACTGTGTAATTCATCAGAAAAAAAACCTAATTGGGAAAGATCTAGGATTTAGTAAAGTTATGAGTGATGTTTTAAATGCAGTCAACTTCATCAGATCACGTGCGCTAAACCAGTGTTTCTCAACTGCCGGTCCACGGCCGATTGTTCACCAGTCTGCAAAATTTTGGTGGAAAGTTTAAGAAATTTTAAAATGTTTTATATCGCTACAAATCTTAGGCCTTGTGCTCTCTGAAACAGTTTTCCACTTGCTACAGGGCATAAATCTGTTAAATTGTGGCTGCAGATAAATGTCTAAAACTGTGCATATGTGACATTTTTTCCTGCCCTCGGTACATTGTCCCCAATCCCGAGGGACTATCATAAACTTAATGTCAAAGTGAAAGCTGACAATTTCCATACCCCTTCCATCGACCATGCCTTACTATATCTCGGTTTGGCGAAATATTTCACAATGCTTGACTTGAATTCGGCTTTTCATCAAATATCCCTTACAGAATCCTCCAAGAAATATTACCCCCTTTGGTAGTTACCAATATAAACGTCTTCCTTTTGGTCTCACCACCTCCCCTCAGATTTCCTGTCCATTAATAGACAAGGTGTTGGGAGATTTAAAATTTTCTTGTGTATACCCATATATTGATGATCTCTGTATTTATTCCAAATCCTTCGAGGATCACCTGCATCACATCAAAGTTGTTCTTGAGCGCTTAAGGCAGGCTGGCCTAACTGTTCATCCAAAGAAATTGAAACTAGCCCAGAGATCCATCCTCTTCCTGGGCCATTGTATCAAAAATGGGCAACTCTCCACAGATCCTGAAAGGACTCAAACCTTGTCTGACTTCCCTTGTCCCACTTCCGTCATGGATGTTTCCAGATTTCTTGGTATGTGCGGATTCTATGCAAATTTATCCCCAACTATGCCCAAATAGCCGAACCTCTGAATCGGTTAAGGCGAAACAATGTTAAATTCGAGTGGGCTTCCTCTCAAGAGCAATCATTTGCTCAATTATAGCAGTGTCTTGTCAATTCCCGTTCTTCTTCTCCCTAATTTTAATGAGGAATTTCACTTGTTTGTGGATGCTAGCCAGGTAGCACTTGGTGCTGTTCTAAATCAAACGTGAAGGCAAATTTAAGCCAGTTGATTATGCAAGTTGAACCCTCAATGATCATGAGAGGAAGCTCCCTTCTTACGAATTGGAATGTCTAGCTTGTACATGGGTGGTTGAAAAATTTAGAAGCTTCTTGCAAATTAGACCTTTTCATCTGTATACAGATAACATATTCATAAGCAAAAATAGAAGAAAAAGAAAGAAAGTAAACCATAAACCACAAATTCAGGTTTCTGTTATAGATTACAAGAAGAGGGAAGACTGTTTGGCAGTTGTATACATACCAAAGCAGTGGAGAGGGTAAAGAAACACTCGAGAGAGCTTATAAATCTCAAAACCTTAGTCTTTCCTCTGAGACGTACTCCTAACACTCAGCAGAAAAATGAAGCTAGAAATGAGTTTTTGGGATTTATGAATTTCTTTGGGCTACCTAAACTGAAAAGTTCGGGTTTTTCATACATTCCTCAACTTTATATGTATACATGAACCTGCATACCAAACCAGCTCAGTAACTATTATAGTTATGAGTGAGAGTTTTGAACCTGGTCTAGAGATTCTGATTTTTGTCTGTTTTTCATTTCCCGGGAGTCGAGACATACTTTCTGAAAATTCCCGGGACTTGAGAAATTTAGTGAGTTTTAAAATTCAATCAAACAGGAAATATAATTTAAGAGTTTTATTTATTAAAAATTTAGACAAAAGAACTACTATATAAACACAAAATAAAAAGTTATAAATTATAACTTATAATATTTTATTTGTCCAACATACCTCAATATTACTACAAAAAATTAAGTCCTGCTCATAAGTCCATTAATGACCACTGCGGTTGCAGACTTGCAGAACGTGGACATGAGTAGTGAGTCGTTACTTGAACTCACAATTCTTTACTGCGGTCCCGCCTACTGAGTCGCTGATCAGTCCAGGAGAATCATAAGGGTATTTCCCTTACAACCCAAATCGTAAGGATAGCCAACATGAGGCTTTTGTAGAGTAATATTACATATGGTTTGGAGCATAATGTAAAAAGGTTAGCCATCCCTGTCATCGAGGGGTTTCCCCAGATTCCAGTATTCCACATGTCCCCCATTCTTGATTAGAAATTGATGTCAGTTGTTTGTTTCCACAATATGTTTACAGAACTCAAGAGTATCCTCACCTTCGAGGGCTGAAACAGAAAATTCATAGGAGAGAGGCAATAGGTTTTATTCAGTAGGAGCGATCCTCCTCTCAGATACACAACTTGCAACGACCACGATTTGGGTATCTCTCGCTCTGCAAAATTTGTTTGCCTTTCTCAGGAAGAACTAATCTGCGGCGTAAATTTGAGAAAGTGTACCGAATAGGTCAGAGAGTGCATCTTGGAGTGGAAGACTGTGACTTCCAAATGAAGATGTGATCGCCAGTACAGGTACAGGGTGGGCGGAAAGTAATTGAATATATTTATATATTTATACCTGTATATCTCGCAAGCGAAACCTACAACACATTTGTATCTTTATTTCTCTCAAATAAAACCTACAAGGAGACTCACTCAACACTTGCATAATTTATCGATTCAAAGGGAAAATGGGAGAACCGCCGACAATCTGTTGAGCACCTTTTGATTTTCGGCACCCCGATGTCTTGCTTACCTTGCTTACCGCCTAGAGCTGGCCCTGAATATAAGGCTCGGTCGACCCGACAGTCGAGGGGTACGTTATTTCTGCAGTGCAGCGTGTATGAATCATACCGGCTTGAGGCCCACTTCGGGGTTTAAATACAAAAAAATCCAATTTAAAAAAAGCCTCAAATGAAAATTTCCTGAGACTCGAGACAAGAAATCCCCCACCCTCTTCCCTAGAGCGTAACATAATTTATGGATGATCCCATACAAATTGGGTTAATTCCCCCAAACTGTAAAAAAACCTGTTAAATTTTTTTTAATTTAGAAGTTAACGTAAACAGCCACGGGCCACACAAAACACTGAGGCGGGCTGCGGGTTGTGCACCATTGTATTAGACTATTAGATATGTGAAGAGAGTTATCAGTAAAATACAAATAAAGATTTCATTTATAATTCAAAAAAGCATTCAACGGAATGCTATTAGATACAGGAAGAGAGGTATCAATAAAATACAAATAAAGATTTCATTTAAATTTCAAAGAAGCATTCAACAGAATGTGAAAATATGTTGACACAAACAATGTTTCCGATGATTTAGAATTCTTATTTAAATTAGCCAAAACATTTCCTTGCAGCACAGCTGAATTCAAGAGGGTTTATTCTTCAATGAATCTGACTGTAACGGATTTGCACTTGAAATTTTGGTGGAAAGCATCAGCAGTTTACTAATGATGAAAATAAGGGTGTCACCTTTGGGTGAATTTATTCCACCCAGGTATGTTGAATCATGTAAAAATTCAGACAGCTAAAGAAACCAATCAAGAAAAAGTGCATTAAAAGTGAAGATGAGTTGAATCCTTTACAGAAATTGTGGAAAATTATATAGGTAAATAAATTTTTTATTTTTTTAACAAAGAATAAAAAACGTTCTTATTCTAAATATTGTATAATGCCTACTGGAATAAAGTTTATTGTTTTCTATTCTACTCCTCTCTTCTAAAACTTTTCAACGAGTTTTTATTAATGTAGTATTTTAAATCCATGGAATACCAACATTTCTTGATTCATAAGATAAGGGTATATCCAAAACAAATGTTTCTTCAAGCATATGCCAACTTTTTTAGATAGGACTACACCTCCACATGAAACACTTGGAACACCTAGACACAGGAGTAATTTTATCACATCCGAGCTGACCAGAGAGTCATAGTACGTCCAACTACTAGGTTCCTCCTCTAGAATTTGTCGTGTTTATGGCAAATATTCATTTAAATGAAATTATGATGCTCAGTCACAATAAATTTCACATTGAATCTGATTAGGTATATTATAATTTTCAAAAATTTCTATAAAATTAAAGAAACTAAAAATATCGGGACAATAACAATATTCATAATTTTAATTCACTTTATTAATTCTGACTCTACATTCTTAAACATTATTATCCTAAAGAATAGGCGCTTTTTCTACTTTATTGATTAATATTTCTCTGCAAGTATATGTTCCCTGATACCAAAACATCTCCGTTGCAAGAATTGCCTTGTGCAGCTAGGCAGCCATGTCCAAAATTCATATTAGAAGCACAGCAATGTTGATATCCTACTGAGGGTGACCCTGGTATGCAACACTTTCATTTATTCAGATGGGAAATCTATCACATGCATTTTTTTTCCCGTATGAACTCTGACTTAATTTGACGAGTATCTAGTGTCAGCATTGACTGGTTACAGCAATTGGTTGTTCCGAACTATCCTTAACTGCTTCAAATTACATCAATTCGATTTAAGTCACACTTTCCAGGAACACATTCCCGACATAAATCGGGGTATACCTGTTCTTATTTTTTAATTTCAAGACAGTTGTTAAATAGTTTAATGAATAGAAAATAAGAGTATATTAGTGCAATATTTGGCAGATGTCGCAGAAGAAAGCTGCTTATTTTCACTTGAACACTACTAAACAGCAATCTTCAACATTTAAGAAATATGTACTTATTAAGAAGAACAGACAGAGTTTAGCAAGTACCGTATATTCTGGCGTATAAGTCGACCCCTGCTTTTTTGAATGAAAATACATGATTAGGCATATGTTTGCCATATAAGTCGACCCCCACTTTTTCACTTAAAAATATTTCTCATGAAATCATTATCAGGCAAAATCAAAGTCATGTACAATCCAAGTTTTAACTAAACAGAAATAAACATAATAATAAAATATATAAATACTGTTTAGAGTCCGTGCTATTCTTCTTGAGCATCCCATGTGACAGATGTTTTAATTTCAACCAATAAGAAACTGTTATTCTTGGAGAGTTTGACCCACTAAATAAAATTTCCTATAATTCGATTGATGGCAGGTACTAATGATACTATTGAAATGAACTATATCTAGTGATCGCGATCGATCTCTACGTTTAGGGTTTAAATGCGTGGTTTATACTGCTGTTGGTGTATCTTCAAGATCACGATGGGCATTTTGACGATTGAGATAACGTAATATTTTTATAATATTAAAGTTGTACCTTTTAATTGAGTTTTAAGTTTATTATCGTTACTCAAAAAAAGCAGTTCTGTCATTAAAAATTTACTATCAGTTTCTACCTACACTTTTTGCTGGAATAAGTTGGCATCTGGTATCTGTATTCGCTGAATTCATCACGAGCTGCTGATGCTCCTTTAACCCTGGAGAGAACCATAGTTCCCTCTAATTATTTTCATCTCTGGACGGAATGAATATCGCTCTGTGCACCTACATGATGCTAGTGTGCAGATGTGCACCGGGGTTCACACGGCCCTGTTCCAATGTATTCTAAGATAGACACAATCATGCGTGCTTGAAAAATTTAGCGCGAGGCACTTCAAAGACTACTGCGTGGGCGTGCAGCTTAGAGGGAACCATGGAGAGAACACACCCACAGGAATCCCCACACACTTTTAATTTTTTTCCCTAATTTCCCGCTGTCATAAAATGTTGACATTGGAACAGCTGATTCAAAATAGCAATCACCTCCACCGAAAGATCAACGGTCTTCGTCAATATCGATGTTATTCATCTGTAATTTAAGGTTCACATTTTATGTTTGGCATGTAAGTCAACTCTAAGTTTTAGGAAAAATTGTTTACGTTTCAAAGGTCGACTTATACGCCAAAATATATACTAAATATTTTTTGCTTGAGTGACATGGTGTCATTCAGAACGGAAATAGTCACTAGAAGGCCTTCATTGATAATAAAATAATTTAATTATAAATGTCTTGATATATGTTTATACAGAACATAAGAAGCATTTATTTCAAAATTAAATTCTTTCCCAAGTGAACAATTCATCCATGATGTTTCTTCGGAACATCAGCCACAGTAAAGTACTTCTAATAATATATTTAATAATACTAATGGTGAAAACCTATAAACATATTAAAGGAATAATACTTAAACACTTATTGATGAACTAGCAGAAATTCCCGGCGTTGCCCGGGGAAATTTGTTTCAAATCCGATCGGAATTCTAGATGATACATGGTATTTAAGAATTCACTCGGCCGCCGTGTTCAATACAACGGGCAGAGAGAAACAAAAACCACGTATGCATTATTTCTGGGAGCCCGCCACAATTGTACCAAATTTGATTAAAATCTACTTGGGAAAATACACGTAGTTTAATCAGTAAGTAGTCCTTTCCCACCTTTTTCACTGTGTATAAGATGTAGAAAATAAGGAAAATCAGGAAATTCAGGAAAATTGTGAAAATCAGGAAAATCAGGAAATTCAGGTAAATCAGAAAATTCAGGAAAATCAGGTAATTCAGGAAATTCGGGAAAATCAGGAAATTCAGGTAAATCAGAAAATTCAGGAAAATCAGAAGAATCAGAGAGATCAGAAAATTCAGGAAAATCAGGAAATTCAGGTAAATCAGGAAATTCAGGAAAATCAGGAAAATCAAAAAATTCAGGAAAATCAGAAAAATCAGTAAATTCAGGAAAATCAGGAAATTCAGGAAAATTAGGTAAACAAGGAAAATCAGGTAAATCAGGAAAATCAGAAAAATCAGGAAATTCAGGAAAATCAGGAAATTAAGGAAAATCAGGATTACCGTGAATTTCCTGATTTTCCTGAATTTCCTTATATCCCTGAATATTCCTGAATTTCAAGACTTTCCAGATTTTCCTGAATTTCCTGATTTTCCTGATTTTCCTGATTTTCATGATTTTTCTGATTTTCCTGATTTACCTGATTTTCCTTATCTTCCTTATTAAATTGTTTGATAAAAAGATGTAGGAAATTATAAGAAAAATCTGGAAATTCAGGAAAATCTGGAAAATCAGGAAATTTAGGAAAATCAGGAAATTTAGGAAAATCGGGAAAATCAGGAAATTCAGGAAAATCTGGAAAATCAGGAAACTCAGGAAAATCAGGAAATTCAAGAAAATCAGGAAATCCAGGGAATTAAGGAAAATCAGGAAATTCAAGAAAATCAGGAAATTCAGGAAAATCAGGAAATCCAGAGAATTCAGGAAAATCAGGAAATTCAGCAAAATCAGGAAATTCATAAAAATCAGGTAAATCGGGAAAATCAGGTAAATCAGGAAAAACAGGAAATTAATCAACCGTTAGCTTGAAATCAGCGATTTCTCTTGCGGGTGCCCCCCCCCCCCTCCCCCCCACAACCCCCCTCCCCTTGGTCTGATTTTGCTCATCTACAAACTTGATCTTATACTTGTATTGAAAGTGAAAATATCAAATTTGAACTTCCTAAGTTAATTCACTGGAGAGTTATCGTCGAAAAACCAAATCGGTGCCACCCCCAAACCCCCACTTAAAATTTTTTTTGAGATACAACATATAGCCTATATTTTAAACTGGACCAGTCTAAAGATGTGCTGCAAGTTTCATAAAAATTCAACCAGCCGTTTTTGCGTGATGCAGTAACAAACAAACAGACAGACAGACAACAATTGTGCAAACAGGTTCAAACGTCTTCTTGTGATGGAAAACACACAAAAAAGTAAAACCCCAACAAAAAAACAAATGTACAGACAGAGGTTACAATTTTATTTATATAGATAAGGTTCTGAGAGGTCCAGGGCCACTTCCAGGATTTTGAGGCCCCTGGCCATAATAAAAAATAAAAAACTCATGAAAATGAAATAACACTATCATTAGCTAAAAACAGTGAAATGTAATTTGTATATTTTTCATTTATAAAATGTTATTCCAGCCTGTTTCCATGCATCTGTACCAATTATTGAGGAAAACTGTTAATACAATTTCACAGTTGATATCATGCATGGAAATTCCATTCAAATGTAAATTTTAGCCCCCTTAAGCTTGAGGACCAGGGCAAATGACCCTCCCTCTTGGAGCCTGTCTAGATCCATTTAATCAGTATCTTCTAGGCTCCATTTTATTATACACCTGGCACTCCTATTAACACAGGTTCTTATAATGCAGATTTGCTAAAGCACAATTTGCTTTTTATGTACTACCAAAAATTCATACATGGGTTACGGTTCACATCAATGCAATTTGGTCAGACTTGGGATGTGGGATTCCCGATTGCTGAGCAAGGAAGAGATGAGCTGTAGGGCTTGAGGACCATGCTTATCAACTCAGGTAAATTACTACACCTGATTCATAGGAGATCCAATAAAAAAGCTTGGACAACTTGAAAATTATTTGAAGATTGATTTGTTAACCATTTCAACCATGAGGTGGAGAGATATTGCCTTGCATTGAACATTGCTTTTAAGGCTTTACTTGTCCTTGACAATGCCCCAGGACATCCTATCCTCCTGAACAACCTGCATCCTAACATTATGTAATGTTTCTCCTGCCGAACACCACCTACTTAATCCAGCCCATGGATCAGGAAGTTTTTGCAACTTTTAAGCTGTACTATCTGAGGCAGACATTCTCCCAGTTGCTGGATGCTACTGATGGATTAGACAAGCCATCAATTCATGATTTCTGGCATAACTACAATATCCTGCATACCATTAACACAAGAACGTCTGAACATGGCGTACCCCCTAGAACGGCGGACGGGACAAAAATGTCCTATATGACAAAGTCATACAGTCGCAGTACTAGGTTCAATTTTTATGAACATTGTAATCTCTACATTACTAATTGCATACTTTAGTGTGCAGTAGAATGTAGCGTTGCACCGTACTCAACTGAAACGCTCTGGTAAATTAGCCCGCAAACAGTACTGCTGGAACATGTTCTAACCTGCATCACACTGGGGGAGCAAGTGGAAGGTGGGAGGGGGGAAGGGTGGGGCTAGAAGTTGGACTGGCGAATGATGATAGGGGAGGAGGGGAAGGGCATGCCATAGTCTACAACAATGTTACAAAGCCGCCTGCATAAGAATGATATCACAGAGAATGTGAAACAAAGTAGTAACTCATTTTGGGACAAAATTGTCCCATCCGCCTTTCTAGGGTAAAATGGTTTTATAATCCTTAATATTGAGGGGGGGATGTTCAAAAGTGTAGAGTGGAATGCAACCCTCAAATGATTAAAAGTCACGAAATCTCAACTACCTAAATTAAACCGGTATCACAGAAACTGTAGGGGACGTAACATCAGAATGGGACAAAATTGTCCCGTCCGACGTTCTAGTGTTAAGAACATCAAGTACACTTGAGATGAGGTGAAGGACTCCACTTTAAATGCTGTTTGGAGTACCTTGTGGAAAGATTGCATCTTCAACTTCAGGGAATCTGTGAACCCATTCTCAGAAGTGACTGAGATCGTCAAGCTTGGTAGGAATGTTAGAGGAGAAGGGTTCAAGGATTTACAAGAGACAGATGTCATCGGGCTTATCCAATCCCATGAAGAGGATCAAGATGTCATCATACAACTGAATGAGCTTACCACACTTCTTCATGCTTATTGACAAATTGGCCCAAGAAGCGGTGGATATGGACCCAAACCTGGAGTAGAGTTTACTCTTTAGGAGGAATTGAACATCAGCCTTGGCTACTTACAAGGAGATCTACAAGGAAAAAGGGCACACATCAAAGCAGCCCACCTTAACACAATTTTTCAAGGTCTCAGGAACCACCATCATCACCCCATCAGACACACCATTATGCTCTATGACTTCTGCTAGCCTCCCCACCATAGTTCCCTCTAATTTTTTTCATCCATGGGTGGAATGAATATCATCAAGCATGCCTACATGACGCTAGTGCACAGATGTGCAACAGGGTTGATGCGACCCTGTTCCTATATATCCTAAGATAAACACAATCGTGTGCACTTAAAAAATTTAGTGCGTGGCCACTCAGTCATGCAGCTTAGAGGGAACCATGCTCCCCACCACCACGACTAGTCCATTGAAGTTCTGTGACACTGATAGACCACAGCAGTATTCCTTTTCTTCACTACAACTCCTTTATGCGAGTGACATAGAGTCTGACTTAATGGTCCTTCACCACAACTCCTTTATGCGAGTGACATAGAGTATGACTTAATGATCCTTCACCACATTTTCTCCCTGCAGCAATTAAAGCCCACCCCATCGCTTACACCAGTGGTGCCCAACCTGCAGGCCAGATGCAGCCTGCATAGGGTTGTTATGTGGCCCATGATGCTATGATGAAAAAGCAATCCAAAAAATTTAATGCATAAATTCATACATTTTTATTACAATTTTGTTAATAAAACTTTTAACATTGGAATGTTCACCGTAAAAACCTCATTTAGATTTGATTTGAACTAAAATGGCACCTCAGAATATATTGATAACTTCCGATTTAAACTCTAACCCGGTCTGCCGAATAACTGGCAACTTCCACTGTGGCCTGCAGAAGGATTCACAACCAACGATATGCCCCACCATGTAGAAAAGGTTGGGCATCACTAGCTTATACCATCACATCTTGGTGTGCCATCATTACCAGACTATGCTGGTGAGTAAACATACGTTTTTATCATATTTTTTAATATTATATTTAGTTTTTTGCAATGAGTTTTGTACATGAATGTACATAAGAGAGATTTTGAAATTTTGATCCTGGATAAGGATGCATGAAAGGGTATGGACAGGGCTGCACTGGCCTATGAGTGCAAGGGGTGCATCACACCTGGGCGGCAACATATTAAGGGCTGCAATTCACGGGTGGAGGCAAGAATCACTTAATTTTGTGTTTTGCAATTTATTTCTTAAATTAAGTAAACTTTTAATCTAAAAATCGAAAAAAATCTGTGCCAGGGTTGTTACAAGTCTGTAAGGGGCGGCATAAACTGCTTGCACCCAGGCGGCAAATATGCCCGGTGCGGGCCTGGGTATGGAACGCAACACCATTTCAATATGTAAAACAGGGTTCACATAACATGGATTCACATTACACAGTGCTTTTTCAGAATGCATCCCCCGTGTTACAGGAGGGCTAGGTGTATCCTCATTGGTAATTAATATTAATACATCATAATGGTAGGAACATATGATATTTTCTTCAGGTAAGTTCTATAACTAGTTGGCCTTTTATAAAAACTTGATTAATAGTTTGTGCTTTTTAAAAATAATGATCTCTTAATAACAACATCCTCCTAGGTTAACAAAGATGCCGTTATTTATAAACTAAAATGCCAAACGAAACTTTTAAGTGAATAAGGCTTAGTAGAATTTCAAATTTATCAGAATCCCATTATGTAGCAAATTACAGGGTTGGAGTGTTTCACTAAAACATTAATGTCCCCTATTTATCATCGATCACAATTAAAATAAGACCTTTGGAATTCTATGGCTTATTGGATCTTTATTCAAAAACGTAGGTCACGTCCCCAAAGGAATCACTAACTGGAAAGCACACGGCTGTATCCGTTTCATTGAAAAGTCAATCAAGTTATTTATTTCTACAATTATTCGTGATTATATTAATTTTAATTAAATAAACATTTACTATGTCCTGGTTGCACCTTTGAAAAGTTATTTATAGTGAAGTTTTGGTGAGTTTGGGATAAAAATGAAGTGATGTGACCAAATGAAAGAATGAAGTTTTCCCGCTCCATGAATAACGTTTTTTCTCAAGTATTTAATCGTGAATGCTATACATGTAAGAAGTACTCGATTAATACCATGGTTGGATGTATCTAACTGAAAAAATGAATTGATATTAAGAAATAAAATTTTAATAAAATATAATAAATTAAACAAGTGAATAGTAGTTTCCCCTCCCACTAGAATCACTGATCAATCAAGGACGTTAATTGATCTAGTTTTCAACGATTATGTAGAAACTGTCTGATGTTGTTTACTTCAAGCTCCCATGATAACTGATCACAATATCGTAAAAGTAACACTTTCTGGAAAGGTGAACTGTGAAGATTTTATTTCCATTTCTACTAGAGGAAGGATTGATTATCAAGAATAAAATAAAATTATACAAAAGGAAGAAGTCAGCTTAGATGGAGATGCTGAAACACTACCATTGCAGTTAAATGCTATGATTGAGGACGCTTTGGAATCTATTCACCCACTCAGAACAATCAATATCATTCCTTCAGAAAACAAATGGTTTAATAAAAATATCAAACAGGCAATTAATAACAGGGATGAGTGCTACAAAAAAGTTAGAATTATTGAAACCTATGACGATAAAGATAGTCACAAGTGGAAAGAGTATAAGAGACTAAGAAATGAAGTCACTCGAATAAAAAGGGAAGAGAAAAAGAAATACTTTGAAGAAAAAATTGACTTGTGTAAACATGATGCTAAATTGATGTGGTGCACATTAAAGGAGATTATAGGTCAAGGTAAAGAGCAGTCAGCAAAAAGTATAATTTTTGATGGAGGAGATGAGGAAAGTGACAATATTAAAATTGCTAATAAATTTAATAACTACCTACTTTGAGGAGTATTAAAGATTTAGTCGAAGGAATTGATGCTACTGGCATACTTGATAACCTATCCACGGATGACGTTTGCCCATCTCAGTTTACAAAATTTGATGAGGTAAACCTGGAGACTCTTAAAAAATTAATTTCAAATTTAAAGAAAAAAAACAGTCAAGAAGCTATGAATGTCAAGATTATGGTGTTGTTTGATACTATTGGTGGATGGATGGTTGTTTGTATAAATGCCTCACTAATTGAAGGTATTATTCCCACATTCATGAAGACATCTTTAATTACTCCTATTGAAAATGTAAGAGGTACCAATCTGGCTTGTGAATTTCGACCAATAAATAGTCTACCTGCATTTGAAAAAGTATATGAAGCAGTGGTTTATGAGCAGTTGCAGAAGTACATCGAGGAGAATAATATGTTAACCCACTTTCAATCTGGTTTTAGAGGTTATCATTCATGTGAAATAGCAGTTAACTACTTGCTCGTCGATTGGAAGGGTTACATGGATAATGGTTATATTGTTGGTGCTGTCTTCATGAGCTTAAGCAGAGTGTTTGAAACTATAGACAGAAGAAGGCTTCTAGGCAAACTGAAAGTGAAGTTTGGTATCAGCGGTAAGGTTCTCGAATGGATAAGTAGTTATCTTGATTACAGGAAGCAGCGTGTTAAGTAGAACTGTGCAATTTCAGAGGAGGCTTTTGTAAATGTAGGAGTACCTCAAGGAAGCATGCTGGGACCTCTACTTTTTACTCTCTACATTAATAATAATAATAATAAATCTTTATTTATGGATTTGGAGCAGTTTGCTCTTCATCCAAAATGAAAATACAAGAATAGCATAAAATATCATATGTCACATTACAGCTTGTATTATTTACGTCTATACCAGGAAATAGTCTACAAAAAAATTTTAATAAAAACACCAATAAAGCAATAATGGAAACTTGTTAAAATAAATTACAATAGATTAAATCAACAAGTTACGTTAATCACAATGGCATTAAAAATTTTTTCGATACAATAAGTCTTTTAAATTTTATGAAAGTCACATTAAAAAAGTCTAAATCTAAATTGGCTACCATCATTACACAATTTATTGTATTATATTTTGCGTAATTGAACTTGTGCCAGTCTATTGTGAAATAAGAACATTTCCGTAATTGCTTGGTTGGTACATACATAAAAATTAATTGCTTCCAAAAGGAGTGAGCAGTTAATTATGTTATTGATGGTTTTATATAACAGTTTGAAACTGTTTATATTTGTAAAATTCATATATTTGCAGACGACACCTTAGTTTATTTTGCTGCCAAACATATATCAGAAATATTTAAAATTTTAAATTTAGAACTAGTCAATATCGTACAATACTTAAAACTGAATAAATTAAAGCTCAACACCAGTAAGTCAAAAGTATTATTTTTCTGTAACGAAGTGCAATCAAGAGGTATTACTGATTCTAAACTTGAAATAAATATGGATGGTTCTGAACTAGAAGTGGTTGTTTACTAAATATCTTGGTGTGATGTTGGGTAGGAAACTATATTTTAATTCTCATGCTGATTATATTTTAGGTAAGTTAGGTAAGAAAGTTGGGTACATAAGAAGAATTTCTAAATGTTTGTCTGTGTATGCCAAAAAGACTATTTTACAATTATTTATCATCTTAATTACTGTGGTTCAATTTAACAATTTCTTAACGATGGAAAGAAATATAAATTTCAACTAATTCAAAATAAATGTATGAGACTGATTTTAAATTGTGATTATAGAGTTAGGCTGGATGCTAAAGGAATTGAGGTGGTTACCGGTTAAACAAATATTTAAGATGAACCTGATTGTGGTAGTATTTAAAATTAAGA
This sequence comes from Uropetala carovei, assembly GCA_036926305.1. Classification (NCBI taxonomy): domain Eukaryota; kingdom Metazoa; phylum Arthropoda; class Insecta; order Odonata; family Petaluridae; genus Uropetala; species Uropetala carovei. The sequence goes on from JAXCHB010000011.1 coordinate 27,367,012, forward strand.
ATATGCTTGTACCAAAATACTTAAGTGACCTGGTAATTATTAGAGAAGAGTTATATAAGTATGACACACGAAGCAAAAAAGATATATACATTACATTAAAAAATAAAGTAGGTATCATTAAAAAAGACTGTGAGTCATGAAGTGGCTGTATTGTTTAACTCGTTACCAAACCATATAAAAAATATCACTAGTGTTTCTAAATTTAAGACTCAACTTTTTAATTTTTTATTAAATTAGATTTAGGTAAACATCTAATTAGAGATATTCTGTTTTTTTGTGTGTATTATTTGTACAATATATACTTTTTTGTGTATTTTATTTCTGTGTTAAATATCTTAAAATGTTCTGATATGTAATTGGAGATATTCTGTATGTGTTTTTGTTTTTCTGTGTATAATTTGTACAGTGTATACTATTTTTGTTTGTATATTTTATTTGTGTGTTAAACATCTTAAAATGTTTTGATATGTATTTTCTTTTTTGTGCAATTATTTGTACAATGTATACATTTGGAGTGTATATTTTTTATTTTTCTCTCTAGAGTCAATATGTATGTTGTTTTGTGTAAATGAGCTATGGCTCAATTTCTTAATAAATAATACAGAGAATATAGACAAATGTAGTGACTTGAAAAGTTAGTTTTTTCCTTAATGATATCAAATACAGGTACTTCTAATACATAGCACAATTGTATTCAGCACTATTGAAAATAAAAGATTGGATACTGAATATCCAGCAAATAATAACTTATCGTATAACCTTTAACATTTTCCCACCATTAAATTCGATTTCGACTTCAGTAGTTGCGCAACTGTACTCTATTTTGTTTCGATTTATTTTGTCCAGTAGGGTCTGCGTTGTATTGATGTCGAGATATTCTGTGTTACTAGTGTATATTGCTATTCCTTTAAACCTTAACTTCGTTCTGGGAGTTTGTAAAATGGGTTTTTCCCAACAAGTAACTCCCCTCTGATCCGTTTATGTTCAATTTGCAATTTTTGCTGGTGGATGAAGTATTGAAGGGGTATATTGGTTTTTTTACGTCATGACAGAAGAAACCGTCGGAAATACAATGCCGTCTGTTTGCAATAGTCGCCTACCCCGCCGTATAAAGTTTACCGAACAACAATTGGAGAAAATAACCCTAGAAGATTTGATTCATAGTTGGCATGAGCAGGAGTTGTATATCGACGCAGTTGAATCTCAGGTTACCAGCCAAGAAGGTACATATCTAATTTATAGTATTTGTTCTACTGGAAAAATCAGAAGTTAGAAGTGAAGTTGCCTTTACTTGGAAATTTATTTATTTCAGCCGATATGGTGAGCTTAAGGGAATCCGAAGAACGAATGAGGCAGCAGCATCTAGAGTCAACTCACCGGGAAAAAGTATTAGTCAGGAGATTGGCTACTAAAGAGCAAGAAATGCAGGAATATGCTGTAAGTTTTGGCAGTAACGTACACAGTAATCTAATTGCCCTATTTCAGACGGTGATTTTTCCCCATTTCCGTTAATGATTGCTACATAGTAGCGTTGTTCTAAGCGTTTGCGTTTGGCATTTGAAAGATATTTGTATTTATTGCGTTGCTATTAAACAAAAAACTGTTTTAATTCATATTTTTCCGTAAGAAGTATTGTGGGAATAGTTCTGAGAGACAAACAAGGACAATTTTTAGGGCAAAAGATATGCCGTGGTAAGTAAAAATCCTTTTACATTACCTACTCTAATTACTTTAATTAATTTTTTAGAGCCAGATTGCTGAGTTTAAAGCAGGACAGACAGCTGGGTCATCTGCCCTTCGTTCAGCACTTCTTGACCCTGCAGTGAATCTTCTGTTACAAAGATTACGTGGTGAGCTCCTGTCCACGCGGTCGCGTCTTGAAGAAACTCAGAATGAACTTAGTGCATGGAAGTTCACTCCTGACAGGTAAGCAAAAAAAAGTTATTTGGCCAAGTTCCTAAAATCATATTGTTTCATTACCAAATTACAGTAGTATAAGTAACATTACTATTTAACTTCTTAGATGAGTTATATATTACATTTTTAAGAAGCTTGTTTTTCATCAATTTCTGTTTTCTGTGCATTACTATAATGGTACTACTCAATTATGACTCCACAAAGCTACAGTGGCACCTGAAGTGACAAGATGTGGCACCATGTAGTACCTGAATAATATGATACTTCTCTGGGTTGGGTCTGCTGAGTAGGGGTTGGATTCATTCTCTTCCATCTCCCTGGGTTGGGGTCAGTTTGATACTTTTTCATTTCCTTTTTTCTCACACAATCACATTCACAATTTCCATTTCTTGGGTTGCATTTTCTTGGAATTAAATACAAACATTTTGCTTAACACACTTGAATTCATTTACAAATATGTGTAGAAATGGTTTGTTTGATGGCTCCATCTAGTATTATTTTTCTTCTCTAGGTGCCACTGTAGCTTTTTGGGGTCATAATTGAAAAGTACAGCTATAATAGATATTTTGTCATAAATTGATGTATTAGAAGACTTGAATAAACTAAATAATGGAATGATTTCTTTTGTAAAAGTTCATGAAAATGTTTCTTTAAACTTTTAACACTCTGTGGTGCAATGTAACATGGGATGCAGTGATATTCTTGTGTATGCTGATTCACTCCAAACTTTATCCAAGTAGGATGTCTTACAAGGGGAAGGCACTACTGACCCCCAACCAATTTGGCTGAAACTTTGAAGAGATAATGCCCATGACGTCTGATTAACGAAAATATATACATATCAGGGCCAGTACCCAGCCGTTTTTATTTTATTAATAAAAATAAGTTATTATTTCCCTAGTCATTGCTTAACTACCATACATGGTTAAGGATCTCGTAAATAATGGCGCTGGCGGAGCGTCTAGCACACTTGGCTGTAAATCTGAAGATCTGTTGTTCGAGTCCTTGTTCCGAAACTTTTTTCATTTTTTCCCACATTTTCACTTTCATCATTTAAAGTATTTATTACCTAATTTCCTAATATTGCTTTAAGTTTAAATATCCATTTATTTCTAAATAAAATTCCTAATCAAAAGGTAATATATAAGATAACTCGATTTCCTCATATCCGTGCATTTCGTCGACTTCATCGGGCCCCCCCAGATCGTAATCTTCATGGAAGTTCATCTTGTCAAGCATATCCACAACACGTGTATAAATTTCTTGGGCCATTACAACACTACAGCCACATTCACCTTCGGGAACTTCTTTATCCGACATCAGTCAATTTTTTCGGAGGAGCTTCATGCGGTAATGCATGGTAGTGTTCAACACATCTTTCGCTGTTTCGTCGTCCAAAGGAGACGTAAAAGATGTAACATTTTTGCTCGTTACAGGATTCCCCGCTTAAGATGTTGAAGCAGCATATTCCATTTTTGAAACAGCAAAAACTGCAGTGTGTTAAAAATACACTTTGAAACACACTAGTTAAAATGCTCACAATGCTGTGATGAAAGAAGCAAATCTGATCTTGTAGCACTTGAAATCGCTCCTCTCTGATCCTTTTCCAAATGCTTTCAAAGTATTTTTCGACAATGTCATGATTGTGAAACAATACGTGCAAGACAATAAGTTTCTTTTCATTGTTTATTCATGGAGAGGAGAAACTAATAAATCGCTTTACAATGAAAATTTTATTGACAAGGAAAACCAACCTCTATGTACGCTACAAATAATTCTTCAAAACTGCACATCAATATATTAAAAATATTAACTATTAAAAAATCAAAATATATAGCGTTATTAAGAAATAAGCACTTAAAATGAGGAAAGTGAAAATGTGGGGAAAAATGAAAAATAATTTCGGAACAAGGACTCGAACAACAGAGCTATGCCAGCGCCGCTTCTTACAAGCTCTGTTACCGTGTATGATAGTTAAGCAGTGACTAGGGAAATAGTAACTTATTTTTATTAATAAAATAAAAACGGCTGGGTATTGGCCCTGATATGTATATATTTTCGTTAATTGGACGTCATGGACATTATCTTTATGAAGTTCCAGCCAAATCGGTTGGGGGTCAATAGTGCCTTCTCCGTGTTAGCTTTGATATTATTTTCAAACAGGCGACCTAGAGATCTAAAAAAGTAAGTTTTTAGACTTGTGATGTCATCTTCTATGGCTCAGCTATGTCCAGCATACTTCTCTATACAACAGCCACTTAAGTAATGTTTTTCTTCGTCTGACTGATGTTGCGATGAAGGAAACAATATTTGCTCACATCGTCATCGTCTCTTAGTTTTGGTCCCTATTATATAGTGAAAAAATTTTCCATAGAAATCATTATACAACATAATTTATCATTGCTTTTCACTTAACGTTTTTTATTTTAATATTTTTGTTAATTATATATTTATGGGGTATGATTATTTTTATGAATACGCTGATGCTGCATTTCCCAAACTTCCATGGGAAAATTTTTATGGCAGTGGTATTTCTTGTGATTGTCCCCCTATATTATTAAATATGAAATTATGTATACTGCAAAACACATATTTGACTAGAATCTAGTCTAGGTTTTATAATTATAAGATACATTTGTAGCAAGGTCACATTTTATTATATTTTTATGAATGATGTCAAGGCTTCTTTTATTACTTGCTATGCATTTGTCTAAAAATCTTGGAACTTGATAAGTTCAAGAAACAATGCCAACTTTGTTGCCTGTTTTGAATGATTGTGTTATTAAATGATACGATGATAAATTCATGAAAGTGCATTAAGACAAGTACAACAATCATTAAGAGACTAATTCTTGTTATATGGACAACACTTTGTTTTCAGCAATACTGGAAAACGCTTGATGGCCAAATGTCGGTTACTTTATCAAGAAAATGAGGAATTAGGAAGAATGATATCAAGTGGGCGGCTAGCAAAACTAGAAGGTGAACTCGCTTTACAGAAGAGCTTTAGCGATGAAGTGAAGAAATCCCAATCAGGTATTACAAGTTGATTTCAAGGTGGAAATAAACCCAGTTTAAACCCTGGGGGAGTTTTTGGAATTTTGGGAGGTAATAAAACATTGGGAATTTTGAAAAAATAGAAAAGGTATATTTAACAGCTTTGAATAGGCATTACTAGTATATCATTTCTTGCACATACTATAACTTGAAATTAATCTAAATAATGCCCTTTAAGCAAGTATGGAATCTTAGATCTTTTCATGTGGCATTAAAATTCTAAATATATACGCTAAGTTTCAAACACTCAAATCATCTGTCATTTAAGTTATCATTGTTAAATGTATTAATTCCTAAAACGCATACAATAAAATATGAAATTACACTGATTTGATAAATAATAATTGAAATTTTTGACATCTTAAAATATTACGTGTAATTACATACACACAGTACCTAATTATGCACATTTTTATCAACTAAAAGTCTTCATTTATTTATTGTCTTCTGTATGACTAGTAAAATATTGTGTTAGAAAAGTAAAAAGTATAGGATCCAAGGTCATTTAGATAAGAAATGGACTACAAAATTTGAATTATATTTTTTAACAAAAATCTTCCAAGCGGTGGTTTGGGGAATCCCTAAAATTCTTTACACCTGACCTACATATTATGCTATCTGTTGAACCATAGTGCAATTGTGTCATACATAACTGCATAATATTTCAATTATTTTGGATATGTGCTGTCAGTTTGTACAAGAAAAAGTGTTTGTTATAGGTGAGGTGCTGATTTTTTAAATTTCTGAATCTGAATAAATACCCTGCAAGCCACCACAATTGGTGTGTGACAGAAGGAGAATATCACCAACCTATGATGTTATTCTCCTGTTGTGATCTCGTATTGTCTTAGGAAAAAAGGATCTCTTGTATCTATCCATCCTACAATCAATTTCTCAAATCCCAGATTCAGATTTATTGGAGTTGTTCACATACAAAATCTGATAAAATTAACTATCAGCATAGTAATTAAAATTGAAACAATATTTGACGATAACAAAGGTACACATTTGTTCATTATAGTTGATATTTTATTATGGTGAATTTTGTATGTAAATGTATATATGTAATTGATGTTTTTATGTTAAGAAATGTTAAAATTTATAGTTTTTTCATTCATTTTTCTAAGGGGTGGTATTTGGTTATAAATATATTTTTTATTTCAAAAATATTTTATTCCACTTCAATTAATTTTGTAAACTTCCAATATTTCCAAAACTCCTGGGTTTAAACTCTGTTTAAACCAGGGATTTGGAGCAATCAAATTTTTTAATTGCTCTGCTCCAGCATCGATAGTGACTGCTCCACTCCGGCTCTGCTCCACGCTCCAACTCAAATTATTTTTTAAATTTAATTTTAAGTAAAAAAAATGCACACAGTTACTTTGAAAAAAAAAAAACTTCATTTATTCAAGAATTTTCAAACAACTTAAATGTCACTTAAACTAGAATCATTCTTATTCATAATTCATTCTGTAAAAAATTGTCGCTGCAATCAAGTCGTCTTTCATAGCCTGCCACAGATCATTTAAAATTAACGGTGTCTCTACAGTAGCTTGATTTGTTGGCATGCTCGAAGCGACTCTACAAGCAGCCTGAATGTGGTGTGGGTAGCTGTGAATGGTCTCAAAAACAGACTTAACTTTTAGCCTACCAATAGATTCCATCGCCTCACAGTCTTCCTGAAACTTTCTCTCCAATAATGTTTCATTACAATTATGAATTGCAGAAACTCGCCGGCGTCTTTCCTGTTTATCCAATTCCTTTTCGAAGTCATCATCTTCTGAAGAATTGGTGCTTGAATTTACTCCATTTCCCTGTGACAGATGAAAAATTCTTAGGCATGGTCGCTCGAACAAGTTCAGTGTGGAATCGGAAGTTTGAGAACAGCCTGCTGATTCTGAAGGATGTGAACTTTCCGAAACGACATATTCAATTGTTGAAGATTCCTTTTGTTGTGATTCCTTCTCTTCAGCCTCTTTCACTGAATTCAAAAGTAGCAATAGATTTTGCTTTTCGAGTCATCGAGCAATGTCAAGGAGCCCTTCCTTTGCCTTTGGTATTTCCCTTGAGGTAAGAAGAATCCGATACCATGGGTCAACATAAACTCCAGCAAGAAAATTAGTATTCTCAAAAGGCCTCTCTTCGCGTTTCTGCATGGAGGATAAAAGTCCTTGTGCAATTTGTCCACCATTTTCTTGCAAAAATTTTGACAGTTTTCGCCATTCCTTCATGAAAACTCCTGGGGTTACATCAACAGCTTGAAGATTCACGGTTGTTTGGTTTGGCTTTGCCAAGAGATCTCACAGGTTCTTCACTTTATCTCATTCAGCTTTTGTTAATTTGAGTTCTCTTGTTCCAGCAGCAGCCACTTGTTCACAGTAATATTGAAAAATGAGAAGCCAATCAATCATCTCATATGTTGAACCCCAGCGAGTCACAGTATCCAAAGATTGAGTTAACCCATGTAGATCAAGAAGAACACTTTGAATACTTGGGGTTCATAGTTTGAGAACGACTTGTCGAATTTTTTCCAGAAATTTCTTTGCATGTTCTTTGTTCAGTCCATCCCAGATTGCCAACTGAAGAGTGTGAATACCACATCTCATCAGTTGGACTTTTGAGTCATCCTCAAGCAGCCATGTTGGAAGTATGAGGCTAGGATCATTAACCCACTGCGCAGCAACATCCATGTTGAGTTCGATTTCATCAAGTCCATTAGTTTCTTCATCAGGCAAAATAGCTTCAGTTCTGTCTACATCCCTGTTCTCAGAGGTAGAAATGGTTTCATTGTTCTTGCTGAAATTTTTGACGGCACATGTCATGTTTGCTGCATTATCAACGCAGTTGCTCAACACTTGAATTTCAGTGATCCCAAATTTTTCTAAAATAGTTTTTATCTGACATTTCATGTACGAAGAACTATGACTCCTTCAGTGTCAAGTATGTCCAAGGTTTTTACGACAGCTTTATCTTTTTCTTCGTCGTAGTACTAAACATTGATTGCAAGGAAATTTGTTTCCACATGTTGCCATGTCCATTTTCAGGTAGCACAATTTTCCCTCCAAAGCTTTCTTGAGCTCATCGTCACTAGACTCAGCTGTGCCAACAACTAAATGACGAACTGCATTGTGTCCCGTCGAAACGCCAAGCTGCCGACCCATTTCACCTGCAATTTTTTGGAATCCTTTGTTCTTTAGCCTGAAGGTAGTGAGCGGTGTTGAACTCAAGCAAACCATTTCCATAATCCCTTCACGGAAAGTATCGGCATCCATGGTGACTGTAACCTCTGAGGACTTCAAATATGAGTCAAGTTTTCTTTGCTCAATTTTGGGTTTCTTCTCAGGTGAAGCTCCGCAGAAAATCTTTTCTCCAGTGACAGATGAACATCGTTTAGCCACGTCAGCTTTCTGTTTTGCCTCATCTTCCTGGTCCTTTTTTGTAACCAGAGCCGCACATTTTACATGCTGCCAAAGATTGAAACTTTTCACGGCACTTGCTTCACTCATCTTGAAACTACATTGTTTGAGCTCACCATTCACTTACTTTTCCACCTTGCACGTTGCCGATTTCTTCTTTGCTTTTCCAAAAAGCCCAAATTTGGGCATTTCAAATTCAAATGGAAAGACGTCATCGAGATCCATTTCTGTAAACCAGCTATCAATCATTGAGGGCAGATTTGATTTTTTTGTTGATGCCATGGCCAGATTTGCTTGTACTGCTACCGCAACCAAATGTTTCTTGTTATTTGTTATGACCTTCAAAAAGTAATAAAGAAAAGCATTACATTTTTTTATAATGTACCTGCTTGTGATATACTAGTATTAACCACTTAAGACTTGAGGTACTTCAGATTTATTTAGGAAAAAAATGATTGCATTTTCTTTTTACACAAAATTATTATTAAAGTATATTTGAATATTTTCATCTATTTCTAGCAGTTTTAATGAAGTAAGATGTATTGTTATATTTTTAATATACGTAATTATAATAAATTTTTATATACTAGGATTCATATAAGAATATTCACCACCTGTTGATTTTTTATAAATTTTATCATAGTGTGGTGTGCTTTGTTTGTGTTGTGTATTGTGACTATAACTTTGGTTACTTTTTTTAACTGTCATAAATGACAAATGACAAGTAAAATATTTTATTGGTTAAGTGAATTAAAATTAAATTATAATAAATTATTTAACTGCTTTTTAATTAAAAAATAAGAGTATATCTGTTGATATTATTAGAAAAGTAAAATATAAAAGTCACAATATGTTATAAAAATACCAATTTTTAATTTCAAGCCTGCTCAATTTTACTACCACAAAAAAAATGAAATTTTACTAAAATATAATTATATTTTGCCAACTTTGCAACACTAAAGGTGAATATTCTTATATGGATCTGAGTACAGTAAAACCCCATTATTTTGAAGTTCAAGGGACCAAAAAATTACGACTTTGAATTATCCGGGTTTGAAATATCCGAACTTTTATAAAAATCGAACTTTTTTTACAATCCGCTACTTGGACAGAAATTGCAATATAGAATCTTATTTATGCGTTCTTCTACAAATGAATTGGCCTTAAAAGTTCATAAACAAGGCAAATTTGTATCGAAATGAACACTTAGTTCATGATTAAGAAAAACCACGGAAAAATAGTCGCGAGTGAATATTTAAAATTTCCCAGTGCATTTCAAGTTACTCTTTTACGCTACATTTTGGAAGGACATTAACCACGCATATTCAACCGAAATATTTCAAAAATGCATTCTAAAAAGTCCTGGAAATAACTTATGTGAAATACCTTCATTAAATAATTCTATCCCACTTCGTTGAAATTTTGTCCCGTTAATTTAGCCAGAAATGATCTTTTATAGACTTTTATGGTACCACTGAGCTGTTTAAGTTTCAGAGGTTCCACCGTTTTGACATGGTTGTAATACAAAATACTTCGCTCAAAATAATTTTATCATAATTTTATTATGGCAAATGACGCGATGTTTTTTTATGAAACCTACCCTTATCTTCTAGAAAAGAGCTTAATTACTTTACCAAAATGGATTCTGGCCTATAATGTAGTGAAGTTGACTTAATAAAAATCAAAAGCTTTAACTACATTCATAACAATATATCAAATTGTAATTACACTTGTCACATTAAACACACGACAATTTTCAATCATGAACTAACTTCCTCCAAGAAACCAAACTCTTAAGTTATTTATTGTAAAAATGCGTTATGAAAACTTTAATTAAAGTTACATTATGACGCATTCTAATTATAAGAACAATTAATATGCATTAGTGGTATCAACAGGTATTACATAAATGAGATAGATTTAAATACCTTCGTAAAACTTATGCTGTCAAAAGGCCGATCTTTAAACTTTGTTTTGATTTCCTTTGATCTCGTCTCTCGAAATCTTCTCAAAACAGTCTCAATGACGCAATGCTTTGAGATAGATTGCTGATTTCAAGGGATTGGCAAACGGTACGAGAATGTTCAAGTCATGTGATATCCAACAGTGGGAATTTTGCATTGTGGGAAAACTACTAGTTTTTTATTTTTGGATTGTCACTCATTCTCAGGGAAACAAAGGCATATCCTGTTTAGAAACGGCATTAGATATAACAATGTACAATTTTATATAAACATTGGTTCTGCTATAAAATTAAATATTCAGCAGTATTTTCTGGAGCATTTCTCATGAGAAAGTCCTTCCCCAGATTTGGAAGATGCTGACCTGAGAATTGAGATAATAGGGTTTCTTGCAACTTAAGTTCATTCAGCTTGTTTCTCGAATTTCACTAACTGCTTGAGAATATGAACATTCACTTTGAGTGATGCGCCGAGAGTGTAAAAAATATTTCACAAGAGGTCTAGTGAAATCTCAGGAGTACAGATGAATTGGAATATCCTGCCCAGGGTTTTCCCCGAACTCATTCCCGTGTCTTGTTTTGCCTTACGACGCTAGTCGGATTCCCTCTAGATTGCTACTTCAGTCCTAGTCAGGCATGTTCCAGGTTGTAAGAGAAATTTGTATTTGCTATGTATCGTGATAGTGACAGAACCTTGATTTAAAAAAAATCATGCGAAATTTTTATCCTAATCGTCCTTACAAACAATGGGAAATGTCTCATTTTCACTTCGTTGGAATATGATCACCCAAAATTAAATAAGGAAAAAGTAGTTACCGGTTTGTTTTTCGTGTGCGGATTGCAGGGTAATCATGTAAATGTAAATTGAGAATAAAAATGGAATATGATGACATGCCCGCACCAACCTTCCGCTTACATAGGATTGAGACTTCAAATTAAATGAACTTTTCGTGTGTCACCAGACCAGATCATGACTTTGAATTTAACTGTAGCTGTATTTCGAATTATCCGAGCCAAAATGTACACAAAATCCTATGTTGTGGGCCGGGATCTGATCGTAGCTTCGAATTACACCAAACTTCGAATTATGCGGTATCGAAATAACGGGGTTTTACTGTATGTACATATATAAATTGCAACTTAGTTTTTCTTTTGAAATTTTGCGGCATATATGTTCGGTAATGGAAACACATGTTGGAAATGAACTTAAGTGGTTAATAACTCTTACGATATCTTAATATATCAATAAACAATATAACAAAAACATTATTTTTGTAATATACCTGTTTGTGTTATCTTAAATGTTGCGTCTTGCGTCACACTTTTCCGTAATTGCAGCACCATCACAAATAAAGTATCAACGTATACTAAACTGACTACACACTACTCTCGACTCTACGCGAGTACGTGCTTGCACTTGCCTAACATTGGCACAAGCGTGTGAGCAGTCTGCAGTGTCACCGGATGTCTGATAATTATCTGATTTTTTAAATAAAATAAAGTAGATATTATTTTAATATGAATTATTATACATCTATAACTTTTAGGCACTTTTATTAAGATTTTCTTGTTAGATATCATTCATTTTGGATTGAAAATGAAAAAAGAAACTGGAGCAGCAGTCAAGATTTTCTGTGCTCCGGCTCTGCTCCAGCTCTGGGTAAAAACCTGCTGCTCCAGCTCCAGGCTCTACTCCAAAGCCTTAGTTTAAACCCTCAATTTTCACTTGAATCAAAATTCCTGGGTTTTTTGCATCACTAATTACAAGTCACATTTTTTTATATTACATAAAGTTTATATCATTCTTGTGATACGTTCAAGATATTTTGAAAAATAATTCAAATAAGAAAATCCTTTTACTGACTAATTAATGGGGCATATCCGGAATATCCCCAGGGAATTAAGGCACCCTTAATTTCTCTCTGTATCCTTTCTAATCTACAAAAGCTTTTAAGAGTTTCAAGAGAAGAAAAATGAAATAATATAGCCATAGACCCATTGCATAAAATCAATTACACGATTTTTCTGCATGTCATTGTCATATGACCAATGTCAGATTAACAGAGGCACAGTGGTGCAGTTGCACCAGGGCCCTGGGATTAGAGGGTCCCCACGGAGGCTCCAGACATTTTGTGTGATGGGACGGTCTTTGAAAAATTGTCTCAAGATCCCAGGATCCCTTAATTTGACCTTGCATATGACCCTTGTACTTCTTTGCTAAGGTTCTATGGTCAGATAGTTAGAGGGTGGATAATGTGGGAATTGCTTTATACTCAAGACGTTCTTTTTATAACAGTACATGTTAAATTTCATAAAAATTGAATTTGTTATTGAGAAAATTGTGTTATTAGGAGTTATTTTCAGTCTAAAATTTCCTGAGGTATGAATACCTCTTTTAGCGCTGGTGGTGCATTTCTGAAATACTACTTAGTTTCTCATGAACATGGTAAATGGAAATCAATTTCTTATAAGAAAAGATGTAAAAAAGAAGATGCATAATAGCCCAAAAATACTACTACACACAAATTTTAAAATGTTTAATTGCCCACAATAGAAAAGGCTCGATCTTGCATGGATTTTAAATTTGTGTAACCACCCTCACCATGCAATAAATAGCTCAGTACCATCTGCACTCAAGCTTTTACCATACTAGTTTTTAAATCTTTACAGTGTCTCCTAGATTTTTCCTGAATTATGTTCGGGGCCAGATTAAGGGAATGCAAAACATGCAATGCATGGGGCCTGGAGGACAAGAGGGCCCACAGGGGGCTGACCCACTATCATGTTGTCTCACCGGAACCCTTTCCAAGTGTCGTCATACATGTCACAAAGCTTGTAATACAAGCAATTACTTGTTAAAATTTTACAATTTGGGTGGTGCCTTAAATGTGCTGTGCATGGGGTCCATGGGTCTTTTAATCCATCCATGATTACCGTGAAAGAGTGAAACACGATATCGCAAAATGAGAAACTGGTCACAAATGGGGAATCGCGAAACCATGAATAGAGAAGCAGTAAAAGTCTACCTGTTTGTGAGTGAGACTGTTGGATTTCTGATGAGAAGATATGAAAGTTTGTGGAGTGATTGTCTATAGAGTTGGGTTATTCCTTTCTTCACCAGCATCATGCATTTGGGAAAACGTTTTGGCGGAATATAGAAAAATATCTTTTCCAATGATACACACCATGGGGTGCACACCAGAGGGAGACGACTAATGGAACAGAACTTCTAAACGACCGGCGACACTTATATGTAGAAACTCCTTTACCAGTCACTACCAAAATTCTTTTTTCCCTCTCGACATCCAAAGGGTTCAAAGAGTTCTCCATTGAGGAATCTTTTCCGCTCGTGGAGGAAAATGGTAGATATTATCTTAGGAGAGACAAAAGAGTGCCTTTCGCGTAGTAAATGCAGTGTGTGAACGACCTCAAGAATTATTGGAAGCGGTTGGGATAGCCCTTTGTTTTGTGCCAAAGCCTATAGACTCCCAGGCGCACAGCATGAGTCAAGTGTGAGGATGGATGGAAACGTGAAAATGGAGGATAACTGAGTGGTGGAGAAGTTTCACTTTCGCTATTTACAAGTTTCAAAAAAAGTTTTCAGTTCAGAATTCTTTAAAGGCTTGAAAAATATCCGAGTCCTCTAAGACAGTGTTTCTCAAACTATGGGCCACAAAATTATTTTAGATATTAGGTGAAATACCAAAATATAAAATATTCACCAATAATAAAATTTTAGGAAATACAATGCAATAAAAATTATTAACAATTATATAAAATAAAGGAATTAGTATTAAAGTTTATTATTTTTACTATTTTCAGTTCAAAGAAGGCCGCATAACATTCAAGGGGGGCAATGTGACAATTCACAGTGCAACAGTATGTTGTAACAAATTTTTTCATACCCTTCACCCAATGTCATGCCCTTTTCATGTTCTCCCCTTCCTCCATCCCACTTAGGGATCTTTCCTTTGTAACAGGAGCTTCCTCTGTACTTCATCCCTGCACTCTCCTATTTGTTAACCCACCTTTTTCTGAAAACGTGGAGCATTTTCTGTCTTTCCCATCTTCAAACCCTTCTTCTCAGAATAAAGAGCATTTCTTGGAAAACGGACCACTTCCACCACCCCTATAGTTTTTTATCTGCCACCATATATATGTTTTACTATGGATAATCGATATAATTGTTCTTCTACTTTATCTTTTAATAGAAAGAGAAAAATTATATCAAACATCAGGTCAAAACAATGCGATATTTCCCTGTTCTTATACAGTGCATGTTGCAAAAATTTTACAGGCCTGAGGGACCTCCCGGCTCATTCTTTACTAAAACCGGCTCTGACACCAGTTACGTACTAGGAAGGTTTAAAAACAGAAGAAATAAAATTAATCCTATCTCAACAATTTGTCTTTATTTTTAAGGGATTTCATATTACTATATTTATAAGATAAGCCTAATGGGGATCTGCTCTTTTTCGATGTCATAAATATGAAATATATGGAATGAGCAAGTGTTGAAGGATAAGGGGTTGAAAGAAGTCAAAGGAGAACTGCGGGAGGCAGGGTGGTGGTTGGTTTTCTTGCCTCGGGAATGCAAGGGGAGGAGGGGTGAAACACTCAAGTTGGGGAAAACCGAGAAGAGGGAAAATAAAAGGCAATTGAATAAGACTGAAAATAGCTGCACGTTTTCCCAGCACATTCTTTGGAAACATAAATCGGGCAGTTGTATTTCCCTTGGGGGGGGAGGGGGGCACAGACCCGGTGGCCCCCCCCCCCCCCCCCCTCGGTACGCCCATGGTATCAGCAGACTTATAGACATATGGTACCACCTGGGGTCTTGAGCCCGCCTTGGTTAATCCGGCCCTGGCCCATGGGACCATTTTGGTGAAGCACATGATACACAGAAAAACCTCGAATTCAATACGTTTCTCTTTATCTGCTGCACAAAGAATTGTCTGATTCTCTGAGTTAATGTATGTATTTTTTCTTTTAGTAATTTCATCCTTATCCTTACATTATTTTCTTGTTAAATATGCATAGTTATAAATTACATATACCGTATTTTACGGCATATAAGATGCATGGGTATATAAGACGCACCCCCATTTCAGCAGGGAATATTTAGGAAAAAACTTTTTAGTGTATTTAAGCATTTAATGTTTACTCCTATTATTATGTCTGTTATTGGATCTAGAGCCTAAACGGTAGAGCAAAAATGAATGAAATCTCGTACTTAGGTATGTTATCATACAGAGAAGAGGCTATGAAGAAATGGTTGACATTGCTCAGTAATTAAGGGAAGTTCATTCTACGCATTTTTAACATCAATTTGATTTTCTCAAAAACAGCTTTAATAATTTTGATCAAATTTCGTACAGTTACTTGAGTTTACGTCTTCAATAATACTACATATTTCATATTTTTCAAAAAATAAATATAAGGCTAGTTTATTCTTGGGCAACTTTAACAAAAATTCGATTTTCGGAAAACAGGCTCATTCGATTTTCAGTTTCTAAAGATAACTAAACGACACATTGGTATATGAGAAAGTTTGTACAATGTATGTTGTACCAATTTTTTCTGTAGGTGGTGGCCCATAAACCCGTTCTGCAGATCTATTTCCGTGCTCTTTCTCATAATTTATCACCTTTAGTTTGTAGCTAATAGTATAGCTTAATCTTCTTCCTTCTGTAGCCATACTATTCTAACTCAAGTTTTCGAATTGCGCTCTATTTTCTTTTCAAACTTAAGGACAGCACCGTAGCTTCCACGTTATTCACCGTTATCATCATAATTTCAACTTTCTTTCAAAAGGTAAGGATGTTTCCTAATAAAAATAATAAGAAAAATATGGCAGGTAGGACATTAATAGATAGTAATGCTTGTAAGAGTTCAGAAACAGTTACTGCTTAGCTCTGAAGAGTTGGGTGCCATACTGGCAATAATCATCTCAGGTTAACCAGCTTTATCATCACAATAATTCCTTTTTTTTTAATCATTAAAACTAATAATAATCATATATAATAATTTACAATGTCTGCGCGTGTATCTGTCAGCAAAGGCTGAAGCTTAATATCTCACAAATTAATGAACCGAATTTGATGTGATTTTCAGGATAGCATTATGATATAATAAAATTACGTTTTAACATATTAAACTTGAGATAAAAGACCCAGGTTTGATTCCTGGAGACATTTTCTATTTCGCATAAGGTAACACTTAAAAAGGGACATTTCGACATGCAGGCTTTCATTCTTTTTTAGATTAAAATTAGAAAGAATTGACCTACAATCTTCGGATATAAACCATTATGAAGAAAACATTATAAAGTTTCTTATTCTGTTCATCTTTTTTTGCCTACAGTTCGAAATTTCTCAATATAAATGTTTAATTCACACAGTTTGAGGAAATATTGCCATTTTAAGGGGATGTTGCCTTGCCTACCAATTCCATTGTTTCATATTGTTAATTCAATCCTTATGGGTATAAACGTGCTTTGAATGCTTTTAATACAAGAGAGAGGGGGGGAGAGAGCGGTAGAGGGGGGAGCGAGAGGGAGGGGGAGAGGGAAGTAGAGGGGGGAGGGGGAGAAAAGAGGAGGGGGGAGGGAGAGAGAGGGAGGGAAAGAGAGGCAACTGTTTTAAGTTTAACTAAAGATAGCCTGCCAACAACAGAATATTCACTAGAAATGTTGTGTATGGCAAAATATTTCATATGTAAAAGTGTGATATTAATTATTTTAAATGAAAATAATAATTATCTATCTATCTATAATTCTTCCGTTGATATTTCAATGGGCATTACACTAGTGTAATAATAATGCTGGAATAATAATGTTTAAGTAAACAATAACATTTTTCATTTTGGAGTTGGGCTAGGTAGAATTTAGCAACTTCACATATTGGACACGGTGATTTTTTGAGCCATTTTTTTGGAAAAAGAAGTGCATCTTATATGCCGTAAAATATGGTACACTTTGACTTTAAACTATGAATATAAACTTAACTGCTCTTGGATACTTGTTAAGACCATGGTGCAGGATTGTTGACTCTTAGTATGTATGCAGTTTTCAGGGCTGGTGGAGGAATAGTCAGTTGGGCCCTTCTCTCAGGCCTCACACAGTGCAGTACAGAAGGGAGGATTTCAGGGAGTTATACTGTTTTACATGAAGTTCTTTCCCACACTTCCATGGTTATAAGAGAGTACTTGACCTTGTGTCCTTGGAATGACACTTCATTCTCTTTCCAGATTGAAACATCCTTGGTGATGATTTATTTCTTTTTGAAGGTTACATGAAGTTAAGCTTAGTTTTGTTGGGCTCTGGGAATATACAGGCGACTCCTAAGATTCGACCGGGATGCATTCCTGAAAACGTGGTCGAATGTCGAACGAACAAAAAAAACCGAGTGAAATCAGCACAAATTCACACAATTAGAGCAGAAATAACGATGTCTATACTGAAACTAAACCTCGCATGGTTGGGCGGGCCGAAAATTACTTCGCGTAAACTAGTTCCTAATTCGACCAACCAATCGGCTGGATCAAATGTGCGGGCTTCGACCGGTCATATTCTCGAGTTGGTCGAATCTCGGGAGTCACCTGTACTTTGTTAAGGGAGTTGCCAGGTTATGTAGGTTTGACTATATAGCCAAATATGGTGCTGAGTTTCACAAGATTAACTATTTAAAGGAAAAAAAGTCATGATGTTGAGCTCTCTCAGCACACAAGTGGAAAGGGACAATCCATATGTCAGAACTCCCGTTGATTGGAAAGGGCTAACTTATGGAAACCATTGAAACTTCTTAGAAGTAGTAGGGTCACAAAAGTGCATCTCTTTCCTGTCATTCTCCACAGCTTTCCTTATATACTGTATTTACTCGTGTAATTGCCTCACCCTGATTTTTGAGGAGGAAATAAAAGATTATTTTTTGTACCACATACTTGCCTCTACTTTGACATGGTTATCGTTGTTTATGCTGCAGTCTCTCTTTTCCTTCCACAGTCCCTCCCAGCAGATTGATGGATTGATCCGATTCTGTGCAAAAAATATCGTTTGCCCAACTTTGTATTTTAAAATGTTATAGCTATAGGAGCCACTGATATCATTTTTTTAGCTATGTTCAGTATCCCTTCCACTTACCTTCCCTATCTCAATAGACTGATGAATGAATCCGATTCTGTGCTGAAATAGTCTTTACCTGCCTTTGTAATGGATCAAATCACCAGGTTGTCAACTTATTGTGTCTGAAACAACGTGAACGAAAGGAACAGCATGAGTTAGTAAGTAGCATTGTTGTGCACTGTGTGGATTATGCATTTAACGAAGAAGTATTTGTAGTGGGTGAAAGTGTGGCATTGGCATGGGTAAATATAATAATTACACTACGCATCATATCATTCTCCAAAAAAAAACGGAGTAACAGAGCAGCAGCACAAGAATTTTCAGTTGATCCCAAGCAAGTGAGATATTGGAGGAAAGACATCAGGTTTCCAGAAAATAATTAGTGTTCTTATATATAAGTTTGTACAGAGACAAAATACCAGTAAATATTTTTAATTCCATTTTTGCTAGACCATTCTTATATGACCTGCATAATTGCCCCACCTGTGTTTTAAAGTAACAAAAATTGTATATAAAAGTGGGGCAATTACGCGAGTAAATACGGTATTGGCCACCTAAAATTCTGCTCCAATTCACACTGCATTCCTCTTTCCCTTCCTTCAAATGTGCAGTTTTGTTGTTACATTCACTTTTTAGTCAATGTCCTCGCTCTACCTGCTGCATTATTGTGACTCTTTCTTCCTTTCCTATTTTAATCAACACTTCTTCACCCCATGTGCTTTGCCAGGATACGGCAATTTGGAATTGCAATTATTTTTGTAAATAAGCTCATTAGAATTCTTTAATTATGAGATATGTATAAATAAAAGTCAAGTGAGCATAGCTTGCCAACCATAAAACAAAACAGTAGTATTGGGCATAAGTAGGCAATACATAAATCACTCTTTATCTTCATATATTGTTGATGAGTTTAAGTAAATCACATGCTTCTATATGTGTACTCTGATGATTAAAAAATTGAAATTCCAATTTTCAGGGGCTATTTTTGCCCATAAGAAAACCACGTAAATCGGTGGAGAGGTTTTTATATTTCTCCCTATATTATAAAATTGTAGTGTATCATGTGTAACCCGACCTTGACGCTGCGACATTGGCATTAGCAGAGAGGGTCCATGGCTGAAATTGGAACTAATACAATGACGTTGCATATATAGGAAACATCACGTATAGGAGCTCGCTTGACTCACCAAAGCAATCCGTACATTGCTAATGCATTGCGTTATTGAAATGCATTTCCTTCAATTAGTATTTCTGCATTATTCGTGATGTGTATATAGCCACTCCCCGACTTACGTAAGGGTTTCGTTCCACAAAACTTTACGTAACCCGAGTTTTACATAAGTCGTAATTTGCCGAACTAGCCATGCAATACAGTATGTGCAGTGAATAAGTCAACCTGAAAAAAGCATTCCATAAATTAAGGAAATTATTTATTCATGTGCTATTTCTCACACACAAAACAGGAACTACAAAAAATTCCAGCCTCGAAAGTAACAATAACAATAAAGTTATAAAAATTAATAAAAACAGCAGCAATATTCCCGATAATCAGAGGTAGTTGGAATGGTGGACGTTAGATGGCTTGCCGAACAACAGTAACGATAAGGTTGGCAGTGCGGAACGACGGTAGCGGTAATGTTGGCGGTGCTGAACATCAATAGCGGTAAAGTTAGCGGAAGTGCAGTCCTAATGTCTAATAATATCGATAATACTTGCAATTAAACCAAAAATTCCGCTTAAGTGGCATTTAGCGTTAGCGTCGCACGCTGTTGAATTGGATTAGAAATTTACATAACATAAAGATATTCGATAGGCCACGGGTATCAGAACAGAAACAATGACAATAGATGACTGATCGTAATGCAAGCGCCTTGTGGGAGATGCCATAAATCTGGAATATATACATTGTTGCATTTATGATCTATGGGGGATACTATAGCCACCTGGCGGTCAGCGCCGCACCGTCTTCCATCTCCGTCGGCCACCCAGTATCTCCGCCGCCACACGCAATATGCATTAAAAATTTTTTTTTAGTTTATCAAAAAGTTTACGTAAGCCGGGGAGTGGCTGTATTTCTGTCGCTAACCGTGGAAATAATACGTAATGGAAGAGTCTTTAGAAGCAAAACATGAAAGAAGATGCGAGTATATACGTCAGTGACGTCAAAGAAATCGAGAAAAGCTTCTAAATGAACGTTGTGTTGAAAATATGGTACTGATTCAAGAATAAATGGTGTGTGAATCGCATTGTGTAGAAAATCTCATGCCAAAACAAGCTGTATGCCATCAAGAGAATGTACTTAATATTATACAGCATGGGTGCAATAAAATGTTACATAAATACACCGGTGAGCTCAGAACCGATGATGTACAGCCTCTTCTCACTGGCAGTCCATATGTAGCATGTGAGCACTGTGGCACAGTTTCCTTTGAAATAGAACATGGTCACTCCGTTCATAACTGCTGTCATCAAGGTAAGGTTAAGCTGACACTGCTTCAACCTTATCCAGAGTTGTTGAAAAATCTCCTAGGAAGTGACAATGATGCTCGCCATTTTCGTCAGAACATAGGATATTATAATAATGTGTTTGCTATGGCATCATTCTGAGTTCGTGAAGAAGCATTCAGTCGAGGCATCGGCTGTATTCGGATCCACGGTGAAGTAACTACCAGAGCAACTATCAGTATCATTACGAATGAAGAGACTAGACCACATTTCATCTATATGTTGCAAGAGATCATGAATGAGAACCCATACACGCAGAAATAGAAAGCTCTTAAATCAGGCATATCAAAAGATAGGAAATCCTGAGGTATGATTGGAGTTTGTTAGAGTTCGATCAGATGACAGCTGCAGGTACAATGCACCCACTGTGTCTGATGTAGCGGCGTTAATCGTTACGGGAAAAGAAGGCAGTGTGTATCCTAAACATAAATATGAATCCACTATGATGTACAAATGTTCCCTTCCTGTAGAACCTATGTCCTTTCCTATTCTCTTTTCCCGTGGTGAGCGAGGGTATTCCTTTGACTTCAAATTCGATGTAACAAACCGGCGAATCACAGCCGTTCAGTACTTTGGCTACAGATTGGCTATTTGTTCAAACATATTCAACCCACTGCTGTTATGCAGTCAACTTGTGCATCAATACATCATCAATAGATACATCACAGTAGAGTGGAATAGATTCAACTATTTTCATACACATCAGGGCCTGTTTCGACTGTAAATGTTCCATGGACTTGCTGACCATATACAAAGAAGATCCACAACATTGTATACAAGGAAGTGCTACAATAAACAGTATTTGTTTTGCACTTTAGCAATTGCCTTATTTCCTGTTCCAATTCATCCAAAATGTAACAGACATATCATCAAGTGGCAGAGCGAGTGCAGTGGGGATTGGAAAGCAGCAGCAAGCAGGGGGCAGAGCCTCCTAGTACTTTTTAAAATTATTTCCCATCAAAATTTGAACTCGAGACTCGAAAGTGTAGCAATTGTATTTTCTTATTTTTGAAGAGGGAATGCAAATCCCTGTAGATTTAGCAATACTATTTAGTTTTATTGGAAAAAAGTGGGAATTTTTCTGGGTCCCACCAATCGACCACCGTGGCAACGAACTCAATGCTTTTATATGGGTAAGCTTTCAATGGTTATTAGAGGGATATATTATAATGCCATTAATTTTAAACTACTACGTATACTTATGATGTTGTCATCAACCTAACAATTGGAATTGAAATGGTGTGTTCTCTCATGTTTTTTGAAGTTTTTATATTAATTTAATGAGTTTGGAATTTTTACTTTGCAAAAGTCTTAATAAATATGTACCATATACCTTCAAAGTAGGCTGAAATGCTTGCAGAATGTAAACATCGTCTACTACAGTGATGGCGAACCTGTGGTATGTGTGCCATACGTGGCATGCTAACGAAAGGCAAAAACCAATCTAAGCATTTATTGCACTGATTTAGTGCCACAAAAACATTGTGTTATTTAGTTAACTATTGTAAACATTAGCTTTATGGTTACAAATTTCAATCTCTTATGTCTTGATCACGAATTTAATTTAGTTGACATGCAAAAAAAATGGACTTTATTGTGGCACATGAGGCAAAAAGGTTCAAAAATTTCAGTAATATTGGTATGCTGGCAATAGAAGTTTCACCATCACTGGTCTACTAGTATAAGCTACACTGAAAACTTCTGCATTGTAAGAAAAGGCCATCTGTGACAATATTAATATTCATTAGGTTGCTTTTAACAAACATGTCAAACATTAAGAACAAATCATGTGAACAGTTATTCTGAATATTAAATGATATTGTAAGCAATTCAAGGATCTTACTTGTCTATGACTTGTGGTGTAGCTTTTGCCTTTTATTTCCTTGGTAGACCTTTTACCTAACGTCAGTTGTTTAAATATATCACTTTCTATGTATACACATGTATTAATGTATTCTTGGTCTTGATTCTCAGAATTAGATGAATTTCTACAAGACCTAGATGAGGATGTAGAAGGAATGCAGAGTACCATTTACTATCTTCAGCAAGAGCTGAGGAAGTCTAAAGAAGCATACATAGCCTTACAGCAACAAAAAACTAGTCCACCTACTTTGGAAGCCCGAGTCAACACTTCTAGTGAAAAATCATCTCCAATTCCCATTGTAAAAGGTTAGTAAATTGTCTGTAAATTTACTCATTGGCTGACATTGTGCCTTGGATAAGCAAGTAATGTTTTTATGATTATTTACTTAACATTTTCTGAGGTTATTACATTGCATGACATTGGTGTGCTTTTCTTTTGGCAGTGAATTATTAGGTATGCTTAAAGTTTTATCTTATTGATTTTTGTTTCACCCAAGGATGATGCAAACAGTTTTTTGCAGCATTTGGCCAATATCGGTAAAAATATTAATTATTGGAAAAGATGGCTGTGATACTCATTTTATACCATATATCATGGTGTATTAGTTAATCAATTTTTTGGGTTGAATATGTGTGTTTAAGCATCTACTCACCATATATACCGTATATAATCGATTGTAAGCCCCTTTTTTTTACTTTTTTAGCTCCTTAAAAATTGCCACTCGGCTTAGAATCTGATCTTAAAAATCGACGAACAAAAAAATAAAGTAATCAATGCATTAGTTCCTGTAGTTACATTATAACTCTAGATATAAGTGTATTAATGTATAAATAAATACAGGCGACTCCCGAGATTTGACAGGGATACGTTCCACTTTCTTCCAGTGAAAGGTCGAGGGTTATGTTTGCATCTGATTCCAAGGTCTCAAGTTCATTTCCAGGGACTTTAATTTTCACATTAGAATTGCATGGGAACATATTTTTGCCATGCATTTTAAAATTCCTTATTATCATCGTAGAAACCCGGGACATGGACCAAAAAACGCCTAAAAGAATAGATTATAATTTCCATAATGCTGATTTTCTGAGAGACATAAGATCAATATGGAAATTTCTTTTAAACACAAAAATTCCATGATCACGGTGGCCAACTAATGTGCCAAAAGTTGGTAGTTTTATTTAGTCTTTTTGAGATGAAGGGCAGCAAGGCATTCCTTTTTACTTTCTCATATACGAAGTATATTGAGGAGGTATTGTAATTGGGAAAAAATTTGATCTCAAGATTTTGATGGAAATATATGTTTTAGGTGTACCTGAGTCCGAAAAAGTGGTTTTTGCAATGCCGTCTATCTGTTCATCTGTCGGTCTGTTCGTGGCTCTAGAGCCTAAACAGTAGAGTGAAAATGAATGAAATCTTGTAATTAGGCATTTTACCATGCAGAATAGAAGCTATGAAGAAATGGTTGATATTGCACAATGATTAAGGGCAGTTTATTCTAGGAAATTTTAACAACAATTTGATTTCCTCAAAAACGGCTTCAACAATTTTGATCAAATTTTGTAGTTTCTTGAGTTTACGTCTACAATAATACTATGTAGTTCATATTTCTCAATAAATGAATATAAGACTAGTTTATTCTAGGGCAACTTTAATAGAAATTGGATTTTCTAAAAAACGGCTCATATGATTTTCATCAAATTTTGTATAATTATTTAAGTTGATGTTTATAACGATTCTACATAGTTAATATTTTTCAAAAGATAACTAAACGGCACATTAGTATATGAGAAAATTTGTACGTGTATTGTACCAATTTTTTCTGGAGGCATTACTGTTAGATTCCAGGTGCAATTTTCCCTTTGTTTATGGGATTTGTGTATGACACTGTCTTGGGACATTCTTGAGTTTTTATCTCCAAATAAATATTTTAATTGGCCTTAATTTGGTACCATTTTGTTTGTCTTATTGAGCTGAAGGGGATAATCATCATAACTTTGCGCTCCCGCATTAGATGACTGATCTTACTGCAAGTCGAGCCAAAACTGCTGATAGTCACAGCCGAAGGGGAGGGGATATCTAAGATTTTAAGGAAAACAATTGCAATCTCTTACTTCCCTCTGAGTTGTTGTAGCTCCTTTCTCGGATCCCCTCTCATATGCCAAGAAGAAAAGTAAACAGCATTGTGAGAAAGGTATATACAGTTCATTTCTGTGTGTCTCGTAATCATTTGCATTTTTATTGTGATACATAAATTTTATATGGCAATACATTTTTCTTTATGTGTTTATTTCCTATAGAAAATAAAAATCATTATTTTTAAAACTTCCGTATTTTTCCTTTTTGGCGTTTCTTTCCTCTCATTATAGCAACCATTTTCTCACTCAACTTTCATTATAGTGAACTTTTGCTGTTGTTTGATTAGTTAACTACTATCTCTTAGTAGCTAGAGGAAAAGTTGTTTGCCAATTTTGGCTTCAGTTCCGTTTTCTTTATCTTTCACCCATGGCTGGCTAATTATTCTCATAGGGGGAGGTTGTTGATGATTTTGGGATTTGTCTGGGCATCAGCGAGTAAGTATTACAGTCAATTCTATAATACTTTTTGGAATTAGCCTCCAATGCTTTTCTGTTTTTCAGAAAAATAATTAGAATTTTTTAAGGCAAATTATAATTCTAAAAGGAAAAAATTTTAATGTTTTCTTGAGAGTAAATATTTACAGGTTAGGAAACCTTTGACTAGCAAAGTTGTTGTTGTCATCATGCTCATTGGTTCCTATCAGCTTTCATCATCCTTTATACTCAATTATATCTGGGATTTCTTAGAAGATTCAAGTGAAATATCCTAAAAATCAAATTACAAGCAGACCATGTTAGCTTAGCAAATTTAATAATTTACTTTGTCAAGCATTGAACTGTCAATTTAAAGTGAAAAATTCATTTATTTTTACTTTTTAAATCACATAATACCTGTGTATTTTTACTTCTCAGACTAACCTATATTTGAAATTTTATTATTACATAAATGAATTTGTTACCAGAGAACATTGGTATAAATTTATTAAGTCTTTGACATTTTCATTTAATTTAAATGCTTTTCATTATTGCTTTTGATAATATTTTTACTTGCATCCTTGTAACAGTTGGAACATCTTTGTGTTTAACTATTTGTGTATTACATAAATCAGTTTAGTGTGATTAATTTTGCCATAACGAAAATGCAATCTAATATTTTGGTTTTATTTTTTTGAAAATTTAGAACAGTCGACAATAACGACAGAGGAGTTAAGAAAAGAATGTGCTATACTGCCTTTAAAATCTTCTCCACCAGCATCATTGCCTTCATCGCCAGTCCAGGATGAGCCAAATCAGAAGAGTGGTGATATTTTTGAAACTGTTGAGATGCAGAATGAGATTGTTGCAGAGGAAACAACAATGACTGGGCAAATAACAATCAAAGAAGAGCCTAGAGAAGAGAATGCTTGTGAGTCTAGATTTATTGGTGTTGCTCATGAAACATTAAATGAGAATGATAATGATGGTGATACAAGAGAAAATTTGGAGGTAAGTGATTATACAGAATTGGAAGCTGCTGATAAGACTGAAAAAGTAATGGAAATTGAAAACAATGTCAGAGAGAGAATTAAGGAAGAAGAATTAGATGACTCACAAGGTGAGCTAATGATTGAAGTAGGATCTGAACAAGGAGACAATGAAGATGATGAATATAATGAAGAAAAATGCTTAGAGAAAGTGAACAAAGGTGATCTGGGTTGTGTTAATGGATTGTTCAAGCACATAGAAAGTCCAGAAAACACTGAAGAAGATGAAAAAGATACTCAACAGGGAAGAAGGAAACGAGCTTCACCAGAAACAAGCCCTAATTCTAGTGATGAAGATAGTGATGATACTCCTCTTATTAAAAAGGTTCGACGTAATCATGATCAAGCATTAAAATCAAAAGTTTAATTCATTTTTGAAATTTTAAGTTTTAAAAACCTAATTTTGAAGTAACTGGAAATGTCATACTTCATTACTTTATCTTTAAATGATGTTGTTACCTGGATCCGAACATTTTACTCTAATATTGACGGCTTGATTTTTTTTATCCATGCATACTTGTAAATGTCATTTGACTAAAAAATGAAGGCCATTCAATTGTAGATAAATTATAGCTAGTTAAGAATAGTAAAATATTTGCAGTGGCTATACCTAGTTGTATATGCAAATTATCATTATTTGTTTATTCAGTAGGGATTTATTAAGGTTATTTTCTTGATTTATTTATTGTAAATCACTTCTTTTGTATTAAAATTAATTTGGCAGATGACATTTATATACTGTCATTGAAAACAGAACGTCTTACATGAAATTGCATATGAAATGTTTTGTCAATATATTGAAAATGGTATTTCTGAGTTATTAAATAAATGGAAACTTAAAATTTCAAAAATATTCTGAGGATGTTTGGTCCCTTGGGTGGTTTCTCTTGTGTTCCGATTCTCAAAGGAATGCAACACTGGGTTTCTCGCTACTCTTATGTGCAAAGGAAAACTGGGTTTCATAAATTAAGTGGAGTTGGGTTGGGAAAAAGTTTTCAGAAAAACGGTTGGGTTGGATGAAGGTTTTCAGAAAAATCGTTAGGTTGGGTTGGATGAAGGGTTTTAAAAAATCGTTGGTTTGGGTTGGTTGGAAGAAGGGTTTCAAAAAAATGGTTGGGTTGTGGCATGCTCTCAGAAATCCCATTCCTCGGAGAATCAGAATGCAAGAGAAACCTTCCATTGGAACATATGACACAGTGCCAAAAACTCGCTGAAGGCCCAACTGCATGCAGTAGTGGCGAAATGAACTAGATACTGCGATCCACTTACTCCTTAAGTACTGTATGTTTTGAAATTTATTATGGTTTTTATTCCATTTTCACTTTTTACTTCATAAGAGAAATTTTTATATTTAATTTTAAAACATTCATTTACTCTTGAATGTAAGAGTACCATGTTATAACATAAGTTGTTTTATTGAAAATTTTTTATTTATATCTTTCAATGGGTTTTATGCATGTATCGATGAAATGAATGAAATAATAAAGTTAAAATTCAGTAATGTTAAAAAAATTGCAATGTGTTGAGGTTGTTTGTATATTGTCCAAATAATGGAATGATCATTGTACCAAAATTAAGAACTCCTTAACCGTACAAAGTAAGAATATTTAGAGATGATACAAACGGTAAAAATTAAACAGGGTAATGAAAGAAAAACAAAGAAACAAGAAAATGTATAGTTAGAGGTTTATGGGGATAGCTCCTCGCTGGTGACCTGGTGTCAAACGTTCATGCACTCATTCCCTCCCAAAAGAACTAATCCTGTCAGAAGAACACACCCAAAGTGCATGTGTGAGTGAGTGTTCTTCTGACAGGATTAGTTATTTCGGGAGGGAATGAGTGCATGAACGTTTGACACCAGGTCACCAGCAAGGAGTTATCCCCGTAAACCTGTAAGTAAATTTTTTTGTTTATTTCTCTGTTTTTCTTTCATTACCCTGTTTAATTTTTACCATTTCTATCATCTCTAAATATTCTTCCTTTGTACGGTTAAGGAGTTCTTAATTTTTTATTTCCTTCTCGCCATAGTATCAAAAACTTTTTTAATTGTACCAAAAAATAAAATTAATCATATGGACTGTCATTTTTGTATACAAGTTAATTTTATATTATGACACTTTTTATTGTGACAGGTATTTTCTAAGATGTATTAACATGAGTTTTGAATTAAAAATAATACAACACTATATTGCAGTAAGTATTTAGGTAAGTAAAATGCTGTATATTTATTGTATCATATAATGGTTTTTGACTATTGTGTTATTTCTAAATAAAAAATATTGATGTATTTGTCGTTCATTCCTCATTTTTCAGTGAGTGATGATTGATTGCAGAATTTAGTAATCAAAGAGTGGAAATAATATAACTTGTATTATTCATTTGCTTCATTTCTTTTTGTCTCATTATTAAACATAAATGCCTATTACAGTTATTCTGGTCTTTAACACTTATAGTCCATGTGTACATTTAAATGTATGCTGGGTGCTATGTCTGCTTAGATGAATTCATCTGTCCATGATATTGTCCAGACTCGGGAAATGTGATGTCCTTGGATATAATTTATATAAATGTAAACAATATTCAAATATCTCATATATCAGCTCAGAGGCAGCGGTGAGGATTTAAATACTGTACAATAAAGGTTAATACTTTTAATCACCAGTTGCAAGGGAATATGTTGTACATTGTCTTATGCTGTACTTTAAAAAAAATTTTCAAAACGATTTAAGTAATCATATACCGTATATCTTCGAGTATAAGGCGATTCGAGTATAAGTCGAAATGTACTTTTTAGCCTATAAAAGCATCTAAAATCCAAGACTCGAATATAAGTCGAAGCAAAGAAAACGAAAATTTACGAGCACACCCTCGCACTTACGAACATGGGTCACAGTAAGAACACGTAAACTTGTCAACACGTCATTTTGTATTTGAAACCGTAGGTGTTTATATACGTATTGTTTTTTATTACCTTTGAAATATGGAAAACAATTATAAACGTAGTGTTCGTGAAAGTGTTAAGAGTGGTAAAAAACGTCGAGTGCTTTCGATGGAAACTAAAATGGACATAATACATAGATCAGAAATAGGGAAGCCGCTTCCTTCGATTGGTCGTGTTTATGATCTCAGTTGTTCAACAATTGCAACCATTTTAAAAGACAGGAAAAATTGGTGGTCATATTCGCAATGCAGGCTCTGTTCAGTCTGTGATTATAAGTAAGAAACAAAATGCCGTCGAAGAAATGGAACTCCGTTTAACAATTTGAATTCAGGATCAAAATAAAGAAACCAACGCTTGAGTACTGAATTGATTCTTCTCTTCAATCCACTCATTTGGGCAGGTTTTTTTTAAGATAAAATTAAATTTTAAGGTTTCCTTTCAAACTACGTAAGTACGGTGATGCCGTATAATTTTATCATTAGGCTTCGCATTTTCTGCTAGTTAGCGTGAATTCTTCATACTAATGCGCTTCAAGTCAGTCAAATGTTGTTTTTCAACAGTCATGTTTAATTATTGACCCAGAAAAATGTCCAGCTAGTTTGCGACTTGAATATAAGTCAAAAGTAGGGTTTGATCAGCCAAAAAAAGGAAGAAATTACTCGACTTATACTCGAAGATATATGGTAATGAATGCTTCGTCGAGGAAGCAAAATATTTTAGAATTCTAAATTTACTTATGATCTGATTTATTTTGAAAACTAATTTACAGTAACATTAAATTTTAGTTGAAGAAGAAAAGATGCAGTATTTTCCAAACATTTTCAGCACATCCTTTCACCAAAAAGTATTTGTCAGCACTCCATAGATAATATTATGCAGAGCAAAACAAAAAACATTCATTAAATGTCTGATTTGAGAGAAACAAATAGTTGATAACTAAGAAAAATAAAAACAAACTTCTAGTAAAGTACAGGTAGTCTCTGATTAACACAGGTTTACTTGGCTTTAACATGAGGGCATGGTGGTATCAATGTACATTATTGGACCTTGCAGGTCTATGTATTTGCATTCTTTGCAGAAAATGCCTCCATCCCAGTTTTTGTAGCCACTTCAATTGTCTCTGATACACATTTGTTATGAGAAAATAGGGCAACTGAAGGGAATAACTGTCTCATGCTACAAATTCTGCAGCTTTGGGTATGTCCGAGGAGCATGCATGGGACTGGATGCTAATTAGGTAAAGGATCTTTACTTTAGATGCTTTCATAAGCCAAAGTTGGCCAAGCAACGAAGGGGGCCAGGGTGCAAAAATCAACGGGGCACCACGATATTAACATTAACAAATGGTTTATGGAGCCCCAGTTTAATATTATAACTTTCACGGAATGTTTCGTTATTGGAAATCAGTTTTCAAGTGATTTTTAGTATAAGTTTTTGCAAAATTTACACTTGATACTTGAATAATTGAGAACATATGAGGGTCCAGATGCCCCGCATCCTCCCTTTGGCCGGCCCTTGCCACAGATGCGTAAGATATATGTCAATGTTTAAACCTAGATATGCTAATGTTCTACTAGGATTCATAACACATTTAAGCCTATTCACTGCTATACCTAATTATAATTCTAAAAAGATAATTTCTATCGTGAGATATGTTAAGGCTAGTCCATGAAGGGTCCAATCATGGTCAGGGGTGCCCAGCCTGTGGGCCAGATGCAGCCAACTAAACAATTTTATGCAGCCCAATGCCATTTCGTACTTGCAAAAATTTCTCATTTATTTTAATTAACCACCCAATGTTATTTTCCATATAGCAAGGTCTGTTGAAATATCTACTGTTAAATTGGGACATCTTAGTAAATATTTATTGATTCAAATGAGTTCTTTTTAATGTTGTTTTTGATCTCTCAAAGGTGTTTCTAAGATTGAATTCCATCATGATCTTTAATATTAAAATGTTTTCCCTAAAAAGCAAATTCGAATTTGATTTCCATGCATATGGTGCTTAAGAATCTCAGGTAACTTCCAATTTAGCCATAATCTATTGGCAATTCCCAATATGGCCAGCCAAAGGATTCACTGGGGCCCACCATGCAGAAAAGGTTGCCCAACTCTGGTATAGGTCAGGGGTTTTCAAACTTTTTTCTCTGAGGCAATATTAATAATAGAAAATACATTATTCAGCCCACCAAAATTCTATCTCGTAAAATATTGCCTAAGAATGTATTTAAAATCGAAACGGTACAATGTAATAATTATTAAATTCTATTAGTTGATTTTGACCGACATCGCAACAATTTAGCATAAATATTGCATCAAAAAGTCTTGGATAGACCATTGAGGCCCTTATCGAATGTTATGCAGCCTACCGTTGGGCCACAGCCCATACTTTGAAAAACCCTGGTCTAGGTAACAAAGGTCGGTCGAATTAGGAATTAGTTTATGCGAAGTAATTTTTGGCCTGCCCAACCACGAGAGGTTTAGTTTCAGTCTAGACATCGTTATTTCTGCTCTAATTGTTTGAATTTGTGTTTATTCGACTTCGAGATTTGACCACGTTTTCAGGAACGCATCCCGTTCGAATCTCGGGAGTCGCCTGTACTCTCGATTTTCGTAAATCTCATAATATTTAACATAGGCTGCATAAATTGTTAACTGGTAGAATGCATCTTTCAAGTCTATCTTGGCTAAAAGACAATTTTGCAGTAACTGAGTCATTGCCTTAGCACAATCTTTAAGACAATTTCAGTTTCCTATAAAACTGTGTCCATGGGGAAAAATCAGGTGATGGCCTCCTTATGCTTTTGCGATGGCTTTAGCACAAAATGCACATATAGGTTGCTGTTTAACCAATTCTCATAATTAAATATCGATTAAACATAGAAGAGGATCTGTTGTACTAGGATAATATACAAGCGGAGCTTCAACTGGTTTAGGAATATTTGCATCTTATATCATGTTTACTAGGGCTGTCCAACTTTTTTGGTGTGGCGGGCCAAATATGTTGAAAGCCGCTGACTGACAGGCCGGTGGGGGAGGGGATAGGAGAAATTTTGTTCGAGCAAAGATCGGAGATAGGCCAGAAAGCATGCAGCCCCAACATGCATCATTATTGTATTGCCCATGCCTCCCTTACTTTGTCGGTTTCCCATAGAAATATAGAACCATAGTGGATACCCTTGTTAGCAGGTGTGTGGAGGAAAATTTTCAGCTGCTTTTGTTTTCCCAGTTTTCCCCATCCGTTTCACACATGGTGGTAAAAACCTCGGAAGGGGGAAGAGGCATGCAGAGAAGCATGTTTTATGACTGGTAGGGTTTAGGCAGCTTATCAGTATTCTAAAGATACAAACAAACTGACGGGTAAGCGTTACTAGAGCTTTGGTGGCCGCCTGGCTCGCCCTTACCTTGGGCTGGATAAAATCATGCTGCAGACCAGATAACACCATCTTGCAGGCTGGATAACATCATGCTGCAGGCGTTTTTATTAAGTTCCATGAAAAAGGGTGAATGGATGAAGATGAAATGAAGTTGTGAATAGATAATGTCTGGAATAGGCATCCCAGTGGCCTAAAATGCATGAAAATTTTGTTTTCAAAAACATTTTTACTATCATTAATGTTGCATTAAATTTATATTTAAAATAGAAGAAATGCTATAAAAATTCTCATCAAAAAATAAAAATTTGGCCACCCAAAAATTCCCACTCTTATACTTTTTAAAAGAAAAAATTCACAAGTACAGGAATACTTTTCATTGCGTAATTTCCTTTCAAAAGCGTCCTGTTTACACAGTACGCTATATAGAAGAACATTTCGTATGCTGCCATTCGTTCATAATACACCACAGAGATTGCTAGATTTCTTAATTTTTCTTGGGAAATAAATTTTTAAAACCTTGTTAAATTTGGATAAATACATAAATGGATAAAAGCTACAAGGAGAAACCATCCACCTTAGCGTAAATTTAATCCTAAAAATATTTTCTGAATTTTCAAAAAGTCATAAGAATTTTTAAAAAGGTTTTGATTTTTTGGGGAAGGAATATGAGGATGTTCTGAGGCATGTACCAACAAGGTGGCTATCACTGTTCAGAGAGCTCTGGAATGCATTTTAAATTCTTGGTCAGCAATAAAAATTTATTTTAAACAGCAAGGAGAAGAAGAAACAGCTAAAGTAATTTGAAGTTTTGTGCAAGATCAGAAAGATGAGCTTCAGGATGACAGCAAAACTCAGTTGACTCTGCCTGAGTGTTATCTTTACTTTGCACATCATATTATGACCAAAGCTATTTTGTTACTAGAATGTAAAACAGTTATGAGTTCAGAAGTACATGAAATAATGTGTATGTTAAAAGAAAA
The DNA here is from genome assembly GCA_036926305.1 of Uropetala carovei. Classification (NCBI taxonomy): domain Eukaryota; kingdom Metazoa; phylum Arthropoda; class Insecta; order Odonata; family Petaluridae; genus Uropetala; species Uropetala carovei. The sequence goes on from JAXCHB010000011.1 coordinate 27,400,749, forward strand.
GTTTAAATGAAGACTGAAGGATAAGTTTTTTGGGTATAAAGTAAATTCCAGAAACAACAATTTATACAATGAGATTCAATTATTGAACAAACTTCTACCACAAATACAAGTACTTGATGTGTCCATTGACAAAAAGTGGGTTGAAATTTTCTCCAGATATAATGAGTTTAATGAATTGCCAAAACTTGTAGCCAAAATTTTATCTCTTCCAACAAGTAATTACCAGGTAGAAAGAATTTTTTCCATAATGAGAAATACATGGAGTGACAGGAGGAACAGAATGAGGGTAGACTTTGTTATTACAGAAATTTGCAATAAAGTGAATTTTGGCATGACCTGCCTGGAATTTTATAACATCATTAGTAAGCCTGAGCAAGTTGAATTACTCAGAAGAGCAGTAAGAAATGAAAAATACAATTGGAAATTAAAATAATAAGTTCAAGTGGGAATATTACTGGTGCAAAAATAAATGTATCTAACAAGCCAAGAATGGACTTCTAATACTTCTGTTTTTGAAGCTGTGATGGTTAAAGAAGCCTAAAGCAGAGGGAATTGGATTGAACCATAAAGAATATTCCTAAAGAATTAAAATAACGTTTCGTTTTCGCTGTATATAAGGTACATTTATTACTCTTACATTTATTATTAATAACAAGTTAGCGCAGCTACCATATAAGGCAGCTGCCTACATTTGGCAGTTTCGCCGCCAATTCTACGGGGTTAGGCCGCAGAGGGGCCAGGGGCGAAGCCCCTAGTGTATCTTCAATAAGACAAATTGTAATTAATGTAAAACGAAAAAATGGGGGCAATTTGGGAAAAAATCGGGACACAAGACAAAAATCTTCAAAAGTCTGGAATGTCCCGCTACAATCAGGACGGGTGGCAACTCTAACTTCACGGTATTCGGAGTGGTGAAATGTTGGTGCGAATGAAAGATTTCATCGTTCGAAAGGAAGATGGAAATCCCCATCTCAAGAGTTTGGACTTGTTTGTTCTTTACCTTCCAATATTTACTCACGAGACGCAAAGTGAAAAAAATCCCCATCTGCATAGGGAAGTTCCCATTCATTAGCTTCACGCGCGATTAGGGTTGCCACCTCTGCGGGTTTCACCCGAAGTCTTCGGGTTTAGCATGCTCCGAATAGCACTAAATAAACTTACGCGTTGAAATTAATGTTGAAAACCGTCAAAATTAATTAATTTTAGCTACATTTCGCGATGAGATGCGTTGCATTTCATTAAAAATTAAAATGATATAAAATAATTTTATATACTTTTTATATAGATAGAGGCCCGAAAATCGTAGTTACGCCCCTGTGTACCTCTTATACAAACGGGTGGAGAAGTGCCTTTACTATTTAATGATGTTTCCAATAGTTTATTTTTAATTTTTGATTTATTGTAAGCATGATTATGTTGTTTTATAATATTTATTCATTTGGTATTTACGATATTAATCTCTAAAAACTCTGAAAGTTGCACAAAGCATTTAAAATAAAATACAATAATGTATATAATATATTTAAAAACAATTAAAGACAAATTATATATATAAACTGTTATTTCTTATATTTTATTGAACTTAAGGTATTATAGTCACTATTGTAAAGTAATCGTCGGAAATATAGATGTAAAAAGGGAAATTTCGGCAAGGCCTGTGGGAAATCTCAGAAGTGCATGTTGGCAACACTGGGAATACCTGAGAGTAATTCCCCGCAAGCACGTGAATGGTATGAAAATTGGCGGCGTAGGTGTAGAAGTGCACGTGCTTTGTATTTTTGGTGTTGATATTAGAGTTTGATATAAACTTCTTGTTGTTGATACGTGACATTAGAGTAATCTTTAATAAACTTATTCCAAGAATATAATTCCTTGTGTGTTATGCGAAAATTTTTCGCTATCTTCAGTTGTAACTGCTTATTAGAACCTATTATTTAAAAATATGGAATGGACGATAGAAGGCAATAATGCAGATGCGGAGTTGGTAGGTAATAAATATTCTACATTGCTGCGGAAGGCCTCAGCAACATATGGAAAGAAATATCAAAGGTAATTTTCGGAGAGGTATTTAGTGATTCTTAGCAAGAAGACATTCACCAAAATTAAGTGATATTTAGTGTACGCGATTTGTTTAATAATTATTTGTGATGTTGCTGTGTTGCGAATTTTAAGACTATCTATTGCAGGTGTCGTATCAATTAAGAAGTGGCCCCATGTAATAATTCCCTTAAAAATATTTTGGTGCGTAATGACGTCTCTTGTCAGTCAACTAATAAATGCGATTTCTTATACACATTTCATTCAAGTGTGTAACTAATTTTTCCACCATAATTTGCTTATTTTAACTATGTTTTAAAAGACTGTTAACTTATCAATTCTTATTACATTTAAAATGGTTGCTGAATAAAAATACTTGACTTTTTTCACTAGTATTCGGATTTTGTTATTTTAATGCCATTTCTTACTACGAATTTTTTCATCCAATTCTGCGATGCTCATGAAGCAATGATGACACTTTTTCAGAATCCAGCCTCCTAGTAGGAATGAACCCCCATTGGAGTCGTCAGAATTTCATCCATTTGATAAAAGGTATAAGAGAACTGAACTAACAAAGAAATTGGCGAGCTCATTAGACAAAACTGGCAAGTATGTTCATATAAGTCAGAAAGTGAAGAAGGTTCAGAAGCTATCTAAACCTTTGCCTGCTCCATTGGAACGGCCAGAGGCTGACAAGGTGTGTTTTGGTTTCCATTATTTTGAAAATTTCCCATTAAAAATATATTTAATAATAAAATGTTTGTATTGCAAGTAAAAATTAAAAACGCGTTAATAAGGGATCATTTTTCTTAATACAAAACAGCTGACTCAGAATGATCAAATCAAGACCATTAGCTTAATTCATGGCAATTTCATTACTTAATAATATGCATCATTTATGAAATCGGTAATTTACTATTGCAACCACTGCCTTGATAAATTCCAAAAATTATTTACATCACACCCATGTCAGTGTTCCCTTGTATTTAGCTTGATTTCATACCAATTGCTTATTTTTGGAACTAGTTCATCATTTACCAGGATTACATCAGTGAGTGGACAGTGATTTAGTACCTGTCATAAATATCTCATCAGTAATATCAGTGTTGCTCATGTCATATTTGCAAAACTCATTACATTTGGGGAGAAACAGGATTTATTTCATTATAACGGCTGAAATACAAAGTTGGAAGCATGCGAAAAATGTTATTTTTCCTCATGGAATATATTGTTTTTGCATGAGACTTGTAAACTGAGAGCTTAGCAACTAATTCTTTCTCTGTGAAAGTTTATTTTCATAAGCATATATTTGGCACCCTCATTTGACCAAACTGATGTTTTAGTGATTTCGCTTGTACTTTATTATAATTAAAAAACGATTGTTATGTTGTACAGTCTATCTAAATATTAAGTGGTATGTTGATTGAAAAATTCCAAGCAATATTTGCACAGTCATTAAGATTTGCTAAGATAATTGTTTAAACTTTACTGTGTAATATTTTGATAATCGTAATTGAACTATTAATTTTATAATTTTAGATCAAAAGGGTAGTGGCTTTTGATAATGTGAAGTTGTTATTAAACCGTTGGGAACCTATAGTTATTACCAACAAAGTAACAGACCAGCTCAGTTTCCCTCTTAACAAGCCTTTCTTTAGAATGACCCCGACCAAGAGTTTCCTTCACAATATAAAGGTAAGAGTTTCATTTTCATTTGATTTGATAGATGAAAGTTATTTTTCAAATTTTCATACTGATTTGGATTGAATTAGGCTAAAACTCCTTTGGAGCAGGAAGTAGAAAATATTTTGGCAAATAGTCCAATCTGCAAGAAGGAAAAAGAAGAAATTCCCGAGGCAAGTCTTGTTTTGTCTTTTATTTTATTGTATGTAACTATTATTTAACTTATTCAAAAATGGAATTTTAATGTTTTTCAGAAGAAAACATTCTTCCTGAATCGTAAAGAGATAATGGAGCAAAGAAAAGAACTAGCTCGTATAAGAGCACAGCAGTCATATAGAGAAGCAAAGGCCAGGCGGCAGAATAAAATAAAGAGTAAAAAGTATGATCTGTGTCTATTTGTTGCAAAACCTTATGTTTACATTAAAATACATTTATAAAACTTTAAGTAAACTGGTTTATTTGAATGATGTTATTGTGGAACATGTAAGATGATGTTGATTAGAATTTCAATAATCAATATAGCTTTAATGTGTCAATGGATTTAATTTTAGATATCATCGTGTTCTTCGCCGAGAAAATACCAAGAGGCAGCTACGGGAGTTTGAGGAATTGCAGAAGATAGATCCGGAAGCTGCTCTTAAGAAGCTTGAGGAGTTGGAGAAAACCCGAGCAGAAGAGAGAGTGACACTGCGCCACCGCAGTACTGGCCAGTGGGCTCGAAATAAGGCTGTTCATGCTAAATATGATAAAGATGTGAGTCCTTAGTGAAACTTCTGTGGCAAAGCTATTGTACTCATACACACTGTAAGCCCTTTTTTATACAGTTGTCAGGGGAAAGAAACTATACCTGTGTCATATTAGTAATGATCATAATTTCTGAATTGATTAATGGTAAAAATTACACAAATTATAATGCTATGCTTTTGCAGAAACCACTTGTAGACAATCCAGACAATTTTTGTTACTAATTCATTCTTTGTTTTGTATTTTGACTTGCTAGTAACATACTAGTTTTTATGACAAACTTTATCTAATGTTCAAAATGACTGAATTTTCATTTTCAACTCTGCTGGCACATTTGAAAATAATTGCAGTTTTGGTTTGGGATTTAGGGTAAAAATATTCTTTGTGTAATAATATAAGAAAACAGACCATTACATTTTTTGAGATATGGTTGACCTGTTATGTCTGAATTGGCATTATAATGAGCCATGTTATAATGTGATTCTACTGGATTTATGATTTAATATTTTTTTAAATTCAAAATCTGCTGACGGTTAATTCATAAAAATATATTGTTTACTTGTAGTCTCGGCAACTATTAGCTCAACAGCTTCGTTTGAGCAAGGATTTGACCCAGAAAGCCGATTTTAAAAATGGTAGTGATGATGAAGATGTCGCAGAAAATGATAGTGAACTACCTTTTCAAGAAAAAAACCCCTGGATGCAAAAGCCCACTAATGAGTATGAAGACTTCAGTGCGAACTATCGCAGATTCTGGGATCAACAACAGTTGAACAGAAAGACCCCAGTGATGTCTGAGGATGTTAGTGTTTCTAAACGAAGAACATCTAGTGAAAATGATGGGTCTCAATCTAAGGAAGATGGCTGTGGAAGAGAAGTTTTAAATACATCTGGAATTAAGGATGTAACTCAAAGCAAATATGGGTTTTTAATCAGTAATGTAGTGGAAGAAAATGCTGATAAATGTGCAAGCCTTAGAAGAGCGCCTTTCAAAAAATCAAAATTTGTCAATAGCGGTTGGAAGTGCACTGATACACACCCATCAGAATTGAAAAATGACTCTGAAAACTTGACTGTGATGAAAGACATGGATGATATGTTTGAGGATATGGAAATATTTTTAAAAAACAAGTTTGAGAAGAAGGCCTCTCTCTTAAAGTACGATGGAAAAAACCATGAGACAAAAACGAAAAAATTAAAGTCAAAGAGAAAAAATTATGTGGAGAACAAAATGAGTAATGTAAAAGAATTCATGGTATCAAAGCCTAAGAACACAGATGAATTGCTGGGAGCAGCTAATGGTGTTAATAAGGAAGAGACCTCATTTAACAGGATCATAAACAGGTTTGTATACTTCAATTAAGCTTATCTTGTGCATTGCAATATTTCCCCGCAAACACTTCTTTGTTGACAAATCATTGTGTGCAAAATTTTTGAATAATGTTTCTATAATGTACAACGCTTGCTATTTAACTTTTCATAATTTATGGACATTGATTTTATTTATAATCTCACTGTAAATTATAGGAAGAGATAAGTTCATAATTTATAATACTGGCAAAATCTAAAAACATAGGAGCATTGGATAATCATTGTTAAATAATACTGAAGATAATACAGTAGAACTTTGATTATTTTAATTAATTGAGACCAACTGTGGCTCAGATAATTGGAAAATGAAAGGCAACTGTTAAGTAAACAAATAAGCGCACAAGTTTCTTTTATGATAAAGAGGGGATTCTGAATGGAGTATCGAAAGAAAGTTTTATTCTAGTCATAGGATAAATCAGAATATTGCAGCCAAGGTCATAAATATGCATTCAAATGTATCTGAATGTTGCTGCATAAGAGTTAAAAAAATATGCAACAATGTGAATTTTGGTTTGGATAATCAGAATTTACTGTATATTACCTTATTCATGCTCAATTTGTAACTTCTGTTTCTTTAGGTACATTTTGTTTTTGAGCATGTGCAGATCGTAGTGTTAATAGAATTAATCATAGAAGGTGTGTCATGTATCTAGGGAAAAGAAACAGGTTTTAGCCCCAGAACAATCTGACCAATATTGTAAATGTATTCAAGGAAAACTATTGAATTTAGAATATATTGTTAAAATGTATGGAAATGCTTTATTTACATACTGTATATACCCACGTATAAAACGCACCTGCATATAACACGCAGGGAGGTTTTTGGCACCATATTCTGCGATTTTTTTTATGTACCCGCTCATTGCATGCATATTTTTCTAGAATTCGATTTCTGTCAAATGCTTATCATTCAACAGCAAAATTATTCAATATATTGTCAATATAATTGAGATAAGTAAATTAATGAAAATATACGAACTTCAGTTAGTACTAGCAATAAGTAAGACCACTTCACTCAAGTCATTTATAAAAATCCGCCATTTAAGAAAAGAGCTGTTACATAGTTGAGAGATTTCCCAGTGTGAAGGAGACAGTTTTAAATATCAGTCTAAACAGAGTACATAGTTACAGTTCAACTGCACTTCAGATTCATCGATGGAGGTGGACTGGTGCCGTTATTTGATATAGCCAACTCTGTTTTTCACACGTTAGTCACCAACAAATGTAATTGCGAGGAAATTACAATGTGGAATTACGCCTTGAAGAACGTAACGTTATCTTCCACAGAAGATGATTCCGATATCATCACCGATGAATAGGGTTGTGATCAAGAATTTCTTGGATTTTGCGAAGCTTAATAATGTTTATTATTTTTACTTTATTTGAAATATCTTGTATTTTACATCAAGTATAATTATTTAATAAATTTGGCGTTTTTGTTCATTATTTTACGTTTTTAGTGCAAGTTATTCCCGAGAAAATGCATGAGAATACCCTCGGAAGGTTTAATAACATCCCAATATCGAGTGTATGTAAAATCGATATTTTTTAACATCGGTCCATTATAATAAATACCCTGGTAAATATATACCCTCGTATAAGACGGACCCTGCTTTTTAGCCAAATTTTTTGGGAAAAAAGTGCGTGTTATACAAGGGTATATACGGTATACTGTGGGTTTTTTTATATCTACGACTATTTCTCAGTATATCCTTTAAGGGAAGAATTCATTTTCCAATAAAACTATTCCTGACAATGTGGAATCAGACTCAGCATGCTGGTTGTATTCAACACAAGCATTATTCATTTTGATGCAAATTTTAAGTAGAATTGTAGCCGAATGTATGTATATGAGTGATCACATTTAAATTTTAACTATTTTTCTTCTGTTAATATCTTATTTTCTTATAGTGTAAATGCTGCCCAATCTATTGGAAGACTTAAACCATTAGTAATAAAATCATCTCTTGGAAAGGATGAAAATATTGATCCCCAAAACTTCATCCCAATTGATAAACATAACCTTATAAAAACCCAAGTCCCAGATATTGCAGGTAATTGAAGTAATCCAAATTTTTAAAATTATATGTTAGGACTATAAGTCCACTTTTATAGCTTTAGCCAAATGCATTTTTGTTAGTTTATATTTTCTAAAAATTTGCACATGACAATATATCCTAAGAGAGCAAAGATCTTAAAGGAACCAATTTGCATATTGTAAAAAGCATACTTTCCTTTTAAAATAAACCTTGCTTAACCCAGCAAGTTTATTTATAAAAAACAGGAAAAATTATGTGGAATACACTTTTTATTTAAATGTTCATATTCATTGGAATGCACTGCATAAATGCTCCGAGTAGTATCATATTGTTATTTTGTATATACCTTAATACGTAACATCAATGTCATCCAATCATATACTGATATACTACTCATTTATACATATTATACAAAGATGGTGGTGCTCAATTCTTTGAGGCCCATGTAAGCCACTTGTGCACTCATAGCTGGCCACGCAGCTAAAACTACATTGTAGAATAATTTTAGGAAATAAAATGTTAAGTTGGGATGTCAATCTTATCTGATTAGTTTAAAATGTCTTTATATATTATGGAAATAGTGAGGAAATACAATAAAATCTCAATACAGGCAGTCCTCGACATCCGTACAATTCACTCTTTCGTACATTATGAATTCTCGCCCCTAAACCGCCTTTCGTCTCCGATTTTGGACTTTCATACATCAGCTGATGGACAAACATTTTGAGCTATCACATAATGGTGCTGTCTGTCAGCCAAGCCAACGCTTTTAATAAATTACCAAATTAAAGTATGCTATGTAATAATGTATGTATTATATGTAATGTAAGATTTGTGTGTAATGTTTTTTAATATTGTACTGAAATTTGACAAGATTAATACCACTGTAAAGTCTGTTAACCTTTAAATGCCGAAAGGGATGCCGGTGTCCCGGCAAATTTCTGGGTAAGCCTGCTGAAAGGGACACCGGTGTCCCGCTTAGCTCTGAGGCCGCTCACAGATGTCGTTTTTGTCATAGAATCAAAATTTTTGGAGGAGAAGAAAGACGCATCCTTTTCCATCTGCTCTCCCAAGGCGGAAGGTCTTGCATATTGGGGGAGGGGAGCGTAAACAAACAATCGAGAGTGCTTCACTCAAAGTGTACATCTCCGCCGAGGTGAGACACTCTCTCGCAACACAAAGAGATGCAATAAACTGAACCCCAGGACTAAGCCCTACCCCAAAGGTTCCTTCCCTTTGTTATTTTCTTCTTCCTTTTCCACATATATGCATATATGTTTTACTAGATTTACGTTCATTCATTTGCAGACCACGAGGTAGAGCGGGTGTAGACTTGTACGTTCAAAATATCTGTAGCTGTTCATCTGTTTATTTTTTAGTGATTCCTTTATTTTTATATAACTAGTTGAGATAGGATCGCTAACAGCTACACCATAGGTCGCCGCACTTGGAAATGGACAAAGAAATTATTTTTTTATTTAGTCGATCTAACTATCCTAAATAGTTGGATTCTCCTTCCCTCGTGCGGTGGTGCATTTTCACATCGGCAGTTCCAACTTTCCCTTGTGCAGCAAATGGTTGAAGAGGGTGCTATAGCCCTAGCGCACTAGGGCTCTTCCTTCCCAGACTCTCTGAAGGGGGCGACCTAGTGTTAGTGGAATGCAAATAAAGCGCTTAAGAGGCCAAGGACAATAAGCATTGACCCATTTCGGTGACCCTTATCTGTTGCCATATGTGTCCCTCAAAGAGCAAATACTCAAGGACGAAATATAGGTGCAAGGCGTGTGACGTGGGACTATGTGTTGAGCCCTGCTTCAAGGAATACCACACTAGCTCGACTCTATAGGGAAGTGTAAATACTGGGTTTGTGTCAGCTGCAGACTGAGCAGGAACCACATTGCGAAAAAGCAACTAAATGCAGTATTTTTGCACTTTATTTTGATTTATATCAACAATAAGTTATTTCGGCATCGTAATTTAGTCTATTAGGGTTATTTTGCCCTGTTTATTTCTACAAATAGGCAGAACGATGTAATTCTCTGATAGTTTGACCACAAAATGATTTTTATTTGAACATTTTATCACCAATAGTTCATGAGATATGCAATTTTTGCAAAAGACGTACACAAAATATTTAAATGTCCAAAATTAAATCCGGCAGCAGGACCCCGCCAGAGGGTATTTAAATCCGGCAGATAAAGGTTAATAATCAATAAATTATTATTATTCAGCCTCGGCAACGTTACCATCTTTGTTTATACGTATAGCAGTGTTTCTTTGTTTGCGCATTTTACACCTGTTATTTTATAAACATGAGTGAGAAATGGAAAACTGAAAGTGCTAATACAAGTGAAAAGAAACGTAGCACTCATAAACTGAACACGATTGAGACAAACATGGAAATAATTAGGCATGTCGAAAGTGGTGAATCTTTAGCTTCAGTTGGATGCTCATTGGACTTAAGCCGGTCAAGTGTGTGTTCAATTGTGAAGGAGAAGAACAAATATAATAATACAATACGTACTATGGCGTTCTGAATAAATGCCACATTTTTTTAAAGAGCAAGGAACCAGTCTACACACGCTTCGATGATGTTGGTGATATCCCTTTAGCAGACCGCGAAACAATTTGAGACAATGATTGTGCAGTTGCTTGGCTTTCTCGCGAATGACAAGTGAACTCAGCAAGATTTTCTTGTGAGTGTGGGTCTCGATTCACAGGTTTAAAGCCTTCTCTGTCTTCTCTACATACGGATTCCTAGGTACAAAAGACACTTTGGTACTCGTTGAAGTATCACTTTCAACACTACCCCTAATCGCTTCTTCACTTTCCTTATCAGTTTTATTGTGGACTCTTGTCACACCAAGTAATTTACCACCTGATGTAGCAGTACATTATGTGCAAGCCTATCTAAAACTTCAATTTTCTTCTCCTAACTCATCACTTTTTCCCTCCTTTTTACTGACTTTTCTTTCATTTCAATCATCATTATCTTTGGGGCCATGATTAGTCAATATTACAAAAAACAATGAAAATAGCAAAATGTTTTAATGAAAAAAAACTCGCACTTTCATACATTATACATTGACATCCCTAAACTGCCTTCTGTATGCCGAATTCGGAATTTCGTGTGTCAGCAAAATGACGAATGAATATTTCGAATACTGCTGGTTGCCAGCCACCAGGCCAGTAGTTTCTGCTGCATTGCCATCCATCTGTACACCAGTGTTTATTTGTGCAATTATTTAAATATTTTATTGCATTTTGCTCATCTCCTTATATTATAAAATCGATGATTGTGTCTAAAAGGCCCCTGTTAAAAAAACTAAACGTTTATACCATAATTAGAGATTTTATAATATTTTTTGGCTCTTTGGGAACGGAACTCCCCTATAACATGTTAATCTATGTTCGACATCTGTACATTCGACTTCCGTACACGTTTTCAGGAACGCACTATATTATATTTATATTATTATGCTTATTTGTTTTGTTAAAACTTGGATTGTGCAGGACCTTGATTTTGTCGGAAAAAATATTTCAAAGTATTTTTATGGGGGTTGACTAATACGCTAAGTTGACTTATATGCTGCGATATACGTTGTATTGAAATTCACATGTTAAAGCATAGGTGGGGACAGGACCACACCAACCCGGGGTGCACAGCACTCAGGCGCAAACTAGTTGGAGGCGCCATCTTGTCAAGATATTTGTATCAATATGTTATTGGAACGCGATGAATGTGCGATGATTTTTTCACTTTCATTCCGGATCTTTTTCCCTTCAAGCAGGAAGGGAAAGGTAGAAATAGCAGAGCGAATCATAATTTCTCAGTCAAAATTTACCAGTGAATCCTCGCAGTATGTATTATTAGAGACGACTGAAAATCGGAGCTCGGAGTCAGCAGGGGGGGATGGGGCACTGCCCTAATTGTATTCTCCATTAACTAGTAGTCATTTTGGGGAGGGGGCACCGCAGAATTATTTTACACCCAGGCGCCAAACACTTGGTGCAATCCTAGGTGGGGAACCTTTTTTACCCGAGGGCCACATTTAATAACAATAACAAACCTCCTCCTCTCCTCCCCCCCTCCCTCCGCCATCCTAAAATAAAAAATAAATGCTTTTTATAGTATTGAAAATATTTTTTATTTAATGTTATTATATAATGATTTATGTACTTTTAATGAGACTGTTGGTACTGCATATCTTTTACAAGGTCTAACATATCTGGAAATATGTTAGACATGGCAACTCCCAGCTGATTACTTAAATTTTTTGTCAGTGATTCTAGATCACTGCTGCCTTGTGACTCTATCCTTTACCAATTTTAACTCAAATTCCGTCCGAAAAAGCCAAAAATTACATCTTTAACACTGGTTTTCTCACCAGCTGCCAAATGAAAATTTTTTATGCTAGAGTGTAAAACCCACCAGATATAATGGAAAAAAGCCAGATTGGCAGTACTGGGCTGCACCCAGTTGTGCTGTTGTCAAAGTTTTGTGTTCCCAGTTTCAGAATTATTTTGCATAAGTTTTGCGTTAATGTTTATTTTATGGATATTTTATAATTAGAAATAGCATTAAAATTATTGATAAAGCCATAAATTTCTTTTATGGTATTTTTATCTACCTTCCTACCAATGTACATTCAAATTAAAAACTAGATTCATAAGTAGCATAAAAAGAATTTTTAAATTATTAAAATTTTTTTAAACTTGCAAAAATAGGTTCTACTTCAAAATTACATAACTACATTACTAATTTTCCTAAAGCCAAAACAACATTGTCACTATAAATAATATGAATATAGTACACTAACTACAGTACCCGACGTTGCCCGGGAAAAACAAAAAAATGTAACAAAAATTGTTTTATTTCAGTGCTTCATTGTAAACAATGTTTCTGGTTTTTTTAATTATTTATAAGCATATATAAGTTTTTTCCGGATCCAACTCTTGATGCTGCAACATACAGCTGACCATCATAAAAACAATCTTCCCTTAAATCAATTCCTGCAACTTTAAGTGACTGCCCTTGGGCTTTATTGATTGACGTAGCAAATGCAAGTCGAAGTGGAAACTAATGTCTTGAATTCAAGTGGCATGTCCATGGGAATCATTGGAATTCTCGGTATGAAAACGTCTTCTCCTTTTGCACATCCAGTAAAAATTGTTTCTTCAGTTAAATGTGGCATTACCTTTGTAATGCTTAATCTTGTGACATTAGCATATAAAGTTATTTTGCTTTTTGTACAATTAATATGAAACATTTGGGATTAAAAAGTAGTCTATGAACAAACAGACAGCAAACTTTGATAAATATATATAAGATATTTCATAGGGCAGGTTCCTCAAATTTTGTGCGTTTCGTCCTTAAATCCCTTAAAAATGGCTAGTAATTAAAGTGTGAAGAGGGAACATGTTTTTGCTTACTATTATGGAGAAAACTGCAATTTAAAAATAAATAGATGAAGGTGTATCAGTATGTAAAATTATGGATGATTACGGTGTTGGAAACAACAGCTTACGATATCAAGAAGCAACATGAAAACCTTTAAAGTTTTGTGCAGATAATGAAACAATAGCAAAGTGTAAATCATTGCATGGTGCAAAACAAAGTGATCTATACAAAGCCTTGTATGAATGGTTAAAGCAATGCAGAAGTGAAGAGGTGCCGCTCTCTGCCCCTATTTTGTGTGAGAAAGCAAAACAATTTCATGAAAATGAGTGAGCCATGTGTATTTTCTGACCAAAATAGCATCTCAACATAGTCTAAATCAGTGGTTCTCAACCGGCGTGCCGCGGCACATCAGTGTGCCGTGAGGAAGGGACTAGTGTGCCGCACACTCCGAAGATATTTAATTTTTATGAATTATGTATGTATTTAATGTACAATAAAATTATACAATTGTTGCTTTACCAATCGTGCCAATCTAGTATAACCGACTTTTACTTGTTACGCCAATTTTTTGTCTTTAAAAATGAGTATTTATGCAGTGAAATTAATTTGGGGTGGTTTGGTGTGCCGCGATGTTCTTAAGCATGCATGAAGGTGTGCCGTGGAGCAAAAAAGGTTGAGAAGCACTGGTCTAAATGACTGAGACAAAGCGGTTATGTTGATGAATAGCAGTGGGCTCCATTAACCACAAAGGCTTCCTTTGGGCTAGCCGTAGAAGTGGTTCACAAGGAAGAAAAAAATTTAAAAATATTTATTTGCTCTAAGGATATGTAAAAATGGTTCTATTTACACATACAAGTATCTCATTCATCAGTGATTCCCATCATCCAACATTTAATGAGAAGAATGTAATGTCAGACTGGCAGTTGAGAAACACTAGTTTATAGATTAAACTAGGAGTGTTGGTTTGGGAGAGATTTTCAGGCAATCATGGATAGAAAAGTAAAACACACTTCAAGAAAGATAGGAAAATAAGAGCTTTTTTATGATCTCATCCTGAAGTGGAGTTGAAGAGAGCATGAGAAAAGATGGCATCGGAAGTTTTCAGATTAGCTTCATTTATGGCAGGGGTGGGCATGCACATTCAAGATAGGAAGCGCGGGCCGCATAAAAAATATCCATAAATTACAATAATAACTAATAACGTAAACAATGACACAAAACAGTTAATGATAAATGTTATGTTAAAAGAAAAGTCAATATATTATACATAAACCACACAATAATACATCAGAGAACATGGAGTTTACATTCCATCCAAAATGACCAGCACTTTTCTTTGTTTTATCATCGATCCATTTAGCCTTCATTTCCATGAAGAATCTCATTATTGTGGAACGAAGAAAAGTAAACAATGTAGATATAAAGGTTGCCGACTCCTGCTTGAGGGATATTTACGTATTTATTGATGTGAGCAAGTTACAGTGTTAAAAAGAAAGTGATTTCGACTGTAAGGAGCACATACAACAGGCTTCTTTTCATTCGGCTTGCAAACATTTTTATTTGTCCAATACATTGTTCCTTCGCGTTTCCTGAGGTGTTATGAATGTGTGCGATCATTCACAGGATTTTTGTACATTTTGTGTAATGCATTGGAGGAAAATAACCTCTCAATAAAAAGATTTTGATTTGTCCAAGATAGACGCTAAATTTCGCATGAATTATACCCCATTAAATATCAGACGAGTATCATAAAAGAAAAATTATGTTACCTTTCAAAAGATTTTTATGCTTAGTATAAATTTTGATTTCACAAAAGCCTCGTGGGCCACATCTACATAATACCCTGCAAATCACCAGTATGGTGGGTGGCAGGGGTTGCAGCACACCAAAACCTACATAATAACGTCCCTCGTGGGGATCACACTCCTATTATGATCCCGTATGGTCCTTGGGAAAAACGAGCCCTGATATCACTCGGTCCTACAGTCGATCTCTCGTATTTTATCCTCGTGATCGTGCCTGTTCATGTACGTAGGTGCCTCTAATATTCCTGAGACCTCCTCTGAGAGAACTTCCAACCTAAATTTCTCCAGAAGCCTTAACCTAGCGTTAATTCTGCGGTCCTCTACCGACATCCAATTCAACTCCTTCAAGAGTGATGTGACGCTTAATTTTTGCTCATATTTTTGCTTAACGAATCTGGCTGCTCCGCATTGGTTTCTTTCTAACTCAAGTATCTGTCCCTTTTCGTACGGATCCCATATACTGGAAGTGTATTCGACCTGAGATCTGACCAATGATAAATAACGTTTCTCGTACCTGTTCTGTGCTACCTCTTACTATTCTGCCTACGAAGCCCAGTTTCTTATTGGCTGCACCTACGATCCTTTGAATATGCATATTCCATGATAAATCACGACAAATGGCGACTCCTAAATATTTAACATATTCCGCAGATTGGATATTCAATCTATCATTTCTGTACTCCGAGTCTAATTCATTGTTCTTACTCTTCCAGAAACTCAATAGGGAACATTTGCTGTGATTAACTTCGATTTTCCAATCTTGACACCATGCTGAAAGGGCGTTTAAATCTTCCTGGAACGATTTTTGGTCATCCTGGTTCATTATCTCCTTATATAAAACGGTGTCATCTGTGAAAGGTCTTATTTTGCAGTGAACTACCAAGCAGATATCGTTTATATATATCAGGAATAGTCGTGGGCCTATGACACTTCCCTGTGGGACACCTGATGCGACTTTTACTGGGTATGAAGATTTCCCATCAATAACTACTATCTGTTTTCTGTTGGAGAGGAAGTCTTTTACCCAACTCATGATATTAGGGTTTATGCCGTACTTTCCTTGTCTTCCTATTAATTTATTATGGGGTACTTTATCAAATGTTTTTTTTTAAATCAATGAAAATCGCATGAACCTGAGTGTTTTTCTCTCCGCATTGCAACAAATCGTTTACGAACAGGGCGAGCTGCATTTCGCGTTACCTACCTTTCCGAAACCCGTGCTGATTTTTGCTTAGCGAAGAACGACCATCTAAATAACGCAGAACAGAGCTAACGATTATATGTTCTAGAATCTTACATGATAATGATGTCAAGGAAATCGGTCTATAATTTTTGGGGTTCTCTTTGTCACTGCCTTTGTGGATGGGTGTTATGTATGCCAGTTTCCAGTCTTTCGGAACGGTACCATGTGCAACGGATTTTTCGAATATTATTTTCAAGTAAGGTGCGATTACCGAGGCTAGCTCTTTTAACACACGTGCAGGTAAATAAAATGCTCTTGCAGGCCGCATTTGGCCCGTGGGCCATGGTTTGCCCACCCCTGATTTATGGAGTACTTACACATGTTTTGATTTGAAGTTGTTTTAAATTACATTATAGCATGTTTTTTGTGTTGTCTTTATTTGTAAATGTTGTTTGAATTACCCTTGAGGTGTCAAAGATCGTTTTTTGCAAGGCTTAGTGTCATAAGTGTGGAGCAGTGCCTTAAGTTCAGAGCATGGCCCTTAATTAGAAAACGTCATAGGTTTGGAGTGCCTCTATATTCATGTTTAATTTTTAGTTGAAACTTTTGTTACATTATATACCAGTTTATCTCCTGGGATGTAGCATCCTTTTTGTCAGAGTAAATTAATATGCCTTGAGGTAAAGGTATAATTTTCATTCCGCTTGAGAAGTACTTAAGCTAGAGCAAATTGAGTGCATAATGAGACCAAAACATTGTTTTTTTATAAATACATCAGTTTTCAAGCATGCATCCAAAAAGTTTTCCTACCACTTCATATAACAAAATATTTGTCAGAAAATTACCTCTAATCTGGTTTTAACTCGAAAGATTTTTCGTAGAAGTTTTGTAGCCTTTGGTTTTGAAGTAGGTTGAGATGTTGTATCATGTCTTCAGAATAGGTGTGTTTGTAAATACTTCTTCCATCCCCTCCTGTTCAGATTATAATAAAAATTGGGGTTATTTTTAAATTTGGTGTGCCTGTTTACCATATTCATTGTGTTGTGTGTTGCTATAATTTTCCCTTGTCCAGCAAATCCTAAAAAATTTTGAAGAGCTTCTTGGTATCTTTTTATTAACAACTTTTATATTAACTCACCTTGATATGTATAGGTGCATAGGTAGGTTTGCTTTAAGAGACCACAACGAATGTCAAATAACTTGAGAACGGCTGCATGTATTTTAGTCATTCTTTCAATTTTATGTCTTATGTGTAATCACGTGCTAAATAACGACCCGAGTTTGATTTCAGTGATGTTTAATTCCCTCATTTGTACCTTCTCAAATTTTTATCTCCTAAACTGTAAGTTGTAATTATATGCTCTCATGGACTTTTTTTGTTGCAAATGTTGTCCTCGATCCTACTAAATTTATTAATCGATAATTTACAGATCATATAAGGACAAGGGAGAGTAAAATATGGATTTCTTATTGTTGCATTAATGGAATAGCTGACGTCATTTTTGTATAAATGTAAACAATATAATTTATAACAATGGAAATATAAAGAATAATTTTATTTGGATATAGGACAACATTGCAATAAAAATGTCTGCGAGAGCCTAAAATTATGACCTATAGTTCAGTAGGGTGTTTGAATCATTTGGTATCCATCTCAGTTTTTAATAGTTTTCAAATTGTTTATTTTATTGTATTAGTTACTTGAAAACTTGCAATATCAGATGTTAAGTAATGAATATTTTTGTAAATATTTTTTAAAAATACTTGGTATTTAAATTACTTCCTAAAAGTTATTTAAAGTAAAAAAGCTTTTTATATATACTTATTATTATTTCTGCAGTTTAATCCGTATTGTACAATATTTAAATTCCCACCACTCCATCTCACAGCTGATTTAGTTGAGATATTTAAATAATAGATGTTTATGTTTGTATCATGTATTATATCTCAGATCATCACAACATTCCACAGAGGTTGAACGATATCATATGTCTTTGAATTCATACAAGCAGATGCCCAGTGTACATTTAAATGTACATATGGTAGTGGTGCATTGGTGTACATTTAATTGTATGCAATGACAATAAGCATTAAATTTATTTAAGATTTTTATAGTTGATGTGATTTGATCATTTTGGGGAACAATTCTTATTTTAAAAGAATTTTTATATACTTGGCTTATTTCTTAGGGAAGTAATTTGTGTCTTAAAAGTTGCTTTATTACTCACGTTTCTCATATTGTACACTGTTATTGGACAGTGGCTGACGATGATGAAGAGGAAACTTCCCAAAATAACCTCATGACTATATCAGAAGCCTTCACAGAAGATGATGTGGTAGCTGAATTCTGGTCAGTATAGCTTTTTATATTTCCTTTAAATCTAGAAAATTTCACATTTAGTTGATTTTTTCCACCTAATATTACATCATGGTAGTGTAAAAGTATTTGTATTGTAGCCTGGGTCGGGTATAACTAGGTTTCTAAGCCTAGGCAGAAGCTCTACCTCTCCTGACACCACTCAACTATGCTTACAGTAGAAAGTGGGCCTAGTAAATGACTGACAGATGTACAAAATAAACTATTTCCAGAAAAAAGTAAAATAGTAGGCATAATTGTAGCTTATTTTGCCTGTAAAGCAACTTAAAATAAAGCAGTCTGTATATACAAAACAAAAACTAAGAAAAAATGGAATGCTTTCTACATTGCCACTGATTTGTAAGGCCAATTCATTTGTAGAACAGATAGATAAGATTCTGTATTGCAGTTTTACTGCCCAAGTAGCTGATTGTAAAAAAGTTCAGTTTTTATGAAAGTTTGTTTATTTCAAACCTGGATATTTCGAAGTCGTAATTTTTTGGTACCCTGAATTCTTTTGAATTGAAAATAGTTTAGATTAGGGCTGGCAATCGTTTTCTTTTGGGTACCACTCTTATCTATATACATAATCTTTGACCCTCTTGCATGCCAAATTCATTTAGTCCATAACACTTACAAAAAGGTATTCTTATACTATAATAATATAAATTATATCCTGAGTATAATATGATGAGATTATAATGGGAAATACAATTGAAACAAAAGTAAAATTCTTTTAAAAATACATTTTTTGGAATTTTCCCTGAAATATTCTGCTGTGTAAAATCTCTTTGTGTGGGACTATTCTTGTTTTCTGATTGTGTTCATGGTATAAGTTTGCTGAGTTTAATTAAAATATTTTTTTAAATTGTACATCACTCAAATATTCTATAAAATTTTGAAACTCATGATATTGATTGCTTTGGTAGATTTAATTAGTCTCTTAGATTTGTATTACTAGTAGTAATATTTAGCATGTAATCATTCAGTGTAAAAAGATTCAACTTGACTAATAGTTTTCTTTTCATCACTTTAAAATTTAGCCAAGAAAAGGAGGTTAATGCTGAAAAAGATAATCCAAAGAATGTCGATTTAACTTTACCAGGCTGGGGAGAATGGGCAGGGAAAGGGCTGCCAAAAGCTTCTAAAAAGAAGAAGAGATTTATACTTCAGGCTCCAAAATCTCTTCCACGGAAAGATGATAAAAAAGAATCAGTAATTATAAATGAAAGTGCAGATCTAAAAGCTAGAGCACATCAGGTAAGATTCAAAACCATAGTTAACTATATGCAGTGTAACCTCAATAGAATGAGTATGGCCTTTAAGGAGAGCTTTTATAGCGAGTAAAAACACCACAACCATCAATTTCTTAATTAATGTATAAAACAAGGGCTGTTTTTGCAGCAACTGCACTGGTATGAGCATATCGTAAGTTGCCTCAGCCTTTTTAGCCTGAGCTTTAATGCAGAAGTGCAGTGTTTTTCTTGTACAGGCACTCCCCGAATTACATAAGGGATGCGTTCTGGCACCTGTTACGTAAATTGAAATTTGCGTAAGTCAAAAATTGCTATGAGTAGTATACATTACAGTACAGTATAGTGTGCTTATGTTCCATAACTCAATTTGACATTGATTTTTGCTTGCATTTCTTAACCATTACTTTGCTAATTTACTATAAGAAAACTGTTATAACTTCAGTCTGTCGTCCATAATGATTTTTTTTTACTGGCATTTGCACTTATTCAATTATAAAACTCACAGCATAGTCTCAATTCGCCTCTTCATCACTCTCTTACAAAGGCGAACATTGTCTTTTTATGAGTTGATCTGCTTAAGGTATTGCATCCAAAATTTCTTAGAAGGAGATCTCTTAGTAATCTTTCTGTATACAATAGCTAAGAGAAGCAAGGAACATCATCTATTCCCATACTTCATGATGTTGTGACATAAATCTCTTTGAAGTAGCCTCTCATTCTTCGTTTTGTGAACAGACCTCTTTCAATATACATTGACGCATAACTCAAATTCTTTGTTGGCGGACTCAAAGAAAATGTGCAGGCTAAAGCAAACCTCATCTGATATTCTTTTCACTGAGCAGAGTCTTCGCTCAAAGATAGGAGTAGCCTCAGCATTTCTTTGCGATTTTCCAAAAATAAGGAATAACACTTTGTCTGGCAAAACAAGTTTATTCACAAAATTTCATTTCGTTAGAAAAAAATAAGAAAGACAAAACTTGATGAATAAAATATATTTATTAAAGCCAAAACTTCCTCTTTTAAAATATATCAAAGAAATTTCAGCGTGGCAAAAAATAAAGAAATCTAACAATGACACTCGGCATATATACACGTCGAATGGTGGCATATGGAATTTTTGTTTGAGGTATATACACATCGGACGGCATTGAGGAATTAACCTTTATCTGCTAAACAGCACACCCACTTACAGATGCCGTAGATGTCATGGAATCGGGATAATAAGATGAGATGAAAGAGCAGACACTAGAAGGAGTGTCTCTCTCAGAAAATAAGCCTCTGCTGTAGGACCCTCTCACACAACCCAAAGAGTTTCTATATAACAATAAATCCAGCTTAAAATGTTTTTGTCACATTTATAATACTTTGCAATAAATTAAGCAGTTCTGTAGTATCAACAGCATTCTTCCAGGGAGAAAATTTTCACTTAGCCATTTTTACCAGACAAAAAATTTATAAATGTTATCGTCTAAATTATTGCTGTTTTTATTTCATAACATTTACGTCTGTTGTTCTAGGTCAATGAATTGCCTTTCCCCTATACTGGTGTAGAAAGTTTTGAGGCTAGTATACGTGCTCCTTTGGGATCAACTTGGATTCCTGAAACAGCTCATCGAAAGTTGATTGCTCCAAAAGTGACTACATTAATGGGTGCTGTGATTGAGCCAGTGACTGAAGAGGTTCTTGTTGACCAACAAGAAGGAGGGAACTTGAATGAAGATGATGATTAAATTGTAAAAACTGTGATATACAGTTGATTTTTTAAAAACAAATGGAGTAAAATGTGGGAAAAATATTGTACTTCATTGTTTATTAAGAGATTAGTCGGCTTCACTTTCATTTACTTTGCTTATGTAAAAAACAGAAAAACCTTTGATATACAGTTGATATTTAAAAATAAATGTTGAGAGTTATATGTGGCAAAAATATTTTATTGCCTTGTTTATTAACAGTTATTACTCAACTGCACTTTCATTTACTTTCCTTATGTAAAAAGAAGAAGTTGGTATGCAGTTGATTTTTTAAAAACAAATTGAGAGTAAAATGTGGCAAAAATATTTTATTTCATTGTTTATTAAGAGTTATTAGTCAGCTTCACTTTCATTTACTTTGCTTATGTAAAAAACAGAAAAACCTTTTATATACAGTTGATGTTTTAAAAAAAAGTTGAGAGATATGTGGAAAATATATTACTGCCATGTTTATTAAGATTTATTACTCAGCTGCACTTTAATTCATTTTGCTTATGTAAAAAGCACTAAAGGAAAATTTTAGAAATTAAAAAAGAAGAATTTACTCATTTTTCATATTTAATAGGTTTCAATACTTGTTTTATATTTTATTGTATGCAAAACATTTGTGTTGTATTCTGATTCAGTTCCAATTTCTGTATGTTACTCAACTGCACTTTCATTTACTTTGCTTATGTAAAAAGCAGAAGTTGGTATGCAGTTAATTTTTTAAAACCAAATTGAGAGTAAAATGTGGCAAAAATATTTTATTTCATTGTTTATTAAGAGTTATTAGTCGGCTTCACTTTCATTTACTTTGCTTATGTAAAAAGCAGAAAAGCCTTTGATGTACAGTTGATATTTTTTTAAAAAGTTGAGAGTTATATGTGGCAAAAATATTTATTGCCTTGTTTATTAATAGTTATTACTCAGCTGCACTTTCATTCATTTTGCTTATGTAAAAAGCACTAAAGGAAAATTTTAGAAATTAAAAAAGAAGAATTTACTCATTTTTCATATTTAATAGGTTTCAATACTTGTTTTATATTTTATTGCATGCAAAACGTTTGTGTTGTATTCTGATTCAGTTCCAATTTCTGTATGTTTTTCCAAGTTTATTTTGTAATCGTGTATTAAATTGGAAATTCCCTACGGAAACATTTATTTCATACTGCCTTATGAAACTATGGATATTGCATAATCCTGTATTTCTTTCCTTTGCTTATGTAAAAAGCACTAAAGGAAAATTTTAGAAATTAAAAAAGAAGAATTTACTCATTTTTCATATTTAATAGGTTTCAATACTTGTTTTATATTTTATTGCATGCAAAACGTTTGTGTTGTATTCTGATTCAGTTCCAATTTCTGTATGTTTTTTCCATTTATTTTGTAATCGTGTATTAAATTGGAAATTCCCTATGGAAACATTTATTTCTTACTGGCTTATGAAACTATGGATATTGCATAATCCTGTATTTCTTTCCTTTGCTTATGTAAAAAGCACTAAAGGAAAATTTTAGAAATTAAAAAAAGAATTTACTCATTTTTCATATTTAATAGGTTTCAATACTTGTTTTATGTTTTATTGCATGCAAAACGTTTGTGTTGTATTCTGATTCAGTTCCAATTTCTGTATGTTTTTTCCAAGTTTATTTTGTAATCTTGTATTAAATTGGAAATTCCCTATGGAAACATTTATTCCTTACTGCCTTATGAAACTATGGACATTGCATAATCCTGTATTTCTTTCCTTTGCTTATGTAAAAAGCACTAAAGGAAAATTTTAGAAATTAAAAAAGAAGAATTTACTCATTTTTCATATTTAATAGGTTTCAATACTTGTTTTATATTTTATTGCATGCGAAACGTTTGTGTTGTATTCTGATTCAGTTCCAATTTCTGTATGTTTTTTCCAAGTTTATTTTGTAATCTTGTATTAAATTGGAAATTCCCTATGGAAACATTTATTCCTACTGCCTTATGAAACTATGGATATTGCATAATCCTGTATTTCTTTCCTTTGCTTATGTAAAAAGCACTAAAGGAAAATTTTAGAAATTAAAAAAAGAATTTACTCATTTTTCATATTTAATAGGTTTCAATACTTGTTTTATGTTTTATTGCATGCAAAACGTTTTTGTTGTATTCTGATTCAGTTCCAATTTCTGTATGTTTTTTCCAAGTTTATTTTGTAATCGTGTATTAAATTGGAAATTCCCTACGGAAACATTTATATCATACTGCCTTATGAAACTATGGATATTGCATAATCCTGTATTTCTTTCCTTTGCTTATGTAAAAAGCACTAAAGGAAAATTTTAGAAATTAAAAAAGAAGAATTTACTCATTTTTCATATTTAATAGGTTTCAATACTTGTTTTATATTTTATTGCATGCAAATACGTTTGTGTTGTATTCTGATTCAGTTCCAATTTCTGTATGTTTTTTCCATTTATTTTGTAATCGTGTATTAAATTGGAAATTCCCTATGGAAACATTTATTTCTTACTGCCTTATGAAACTATGGACATTGCATAATCCTGTATTTCTTTCCTTTGCTTATGTAAAAAGCACTAAAGGAAAATTTTAGAAATTAAAAAAAGAATTTACTCATTTTTCATATTTAATAGGTTTCAATACTTGTTTTATATTTTATTGCATGCGAAACGTTTGTGTTGTATTCTGATTCAGTTCCAATTTCTGTATGTTTTTTCCAAGTTTATTTTTTAATCTTGTATTAAATTGGAAATTCCCTATGGAAACATTTATTTCTTACTGCCTTATGAAACTATGGATATTGCATAATCCTGTATTTCTTTCCTTTGCTTATGTAAAAAGCACTAAAGGAAAATTTTAGAAATTAAAAAAGAAGAATTTACTCATTTTTCATATTTAATAGGTTTCAATACTTGTTTTATATCTTATTGCATGCGAAACGTTTGTGTTGTATTCTGATTCAGTTCCAATTTCTGTATGTTTTTTCCAAGTTTATTTTGTAATTGTGTATTAAATTGGAAATTCCCTATGGAAACATTTATTTCTTACTGCCTTATGAAACTATGGATATTGCATAATCCTGTATTTCTTTCCTTTCATGATTTTCGTTTGCTCTATGGTATCATACTTTTCAGAAACAAACCTGTATCACAAGACAACTGTAGTGTAGCAGCTATTTTGTGTGGTGTTTTTAACAGTGCATTTACTGCTTCCTGTTGCCCCTTCATTTCCCATAATTTTTCTTTCTGCTACAGTGATACTGAGTTTAAACTTGGATTATCAAGCTTGCCATATGGTTTCAATCAGTGATGAGCTGGAATAAAATTAAGAACTGGCTCTCTTAAAATGAAAATATACAGTGGAACCTCCATCTATCATTCATGTATGCTTCGTTTTCCTGGATGTATCATTCATTTTTCGAAGTCCCGGCAAATGCTCACAGTGAATATCATCGCCTTATACCAACAGATGTAGCCTCCATTTTACGTAATTTGTTTGGGGTCTGGGAAGAAACCAGATTTACAACCAGGCATCGGAAAAGCAACGAATTGAGCGAGTACGGGCTATACGACAAGTTTATATTCACTTACGGAATAATTATTTCCTCGTTCATAATTTATTGAAATGATTTCGAAACTGAAACGCCAAATGTGAAAACAGAGGAATAATTATTACTTTCTCCATACGTAGTATGGGAAAGTTTTGTGACGAAAAAAATCGACTTCAAGATTTCAACGGAAATACACGTTTTTAGGCCCCTAGAACACGTCTAAACTATATTTGGGATGTCTGCGTATGTGATTGTGGGCGCTCTAACTCAAAAAGTACTTGCCATATCGTAACCAAACTTCATATATAATACTTTAGCACGAGCATAAAGAACTGATTTGTTTTTGGACAATAACGGTTAAACGGAAGTCGAGGTTTATTCGAAGCCCGATTCGGTTTTTGCGATATTTCTCCCTTAAAACATCATTATTGTATATACAATTCTATACAAGTGTTATAGAGAATGTAATTTCCTACAACTTCCATTTGAAACAATTTTCCATAGCAGTTATTGTTTAGGAATTATTTATAAATAATCGGTTTCCATCAAATATCTCCTTAAAAACGTCATTGGTAATCTTCGTGAGGACCAAAGCTGTAGAGAATAATATTTCTTCCAAGTTTTGTTTGAAACAAATTTTCGTAGAACCATCCATTTCGGAGATATTTCACTTTTTCTTAATTTCCAGTATACAGCGCCACCACCATGTAGCGGTGAATTCTGTAAACACATTCAAAATATACGTAATTTACGGCAATAAGGACGACTGTAATCTTTTACGTTACGGAATAATAATTTAACTTATAATACTATCCATAATAATTTAAATATCTGTACCCCAATTATCGAGAAAGTCGTGTTCGCCACATCAGATTTTTTATTGATAGCGATTACGATCACAAAGGTAAGCTTCTGAGCAAGAATCGACATGCAGTTCGCGACAAACGTTAATTACTTTGGAACCCGCAAGATGAGGACCCCGTCGGTGAGTTGTACCAACTTGAAAAGCGCCCCTGATGTGATTCGCAATTGAAACCTTGGAGATGTGTCATAGTGCTATTAGTATATGTTGCAATGAGAAATGTGGGCAGTGATCATAACTGTGGTAACAGGTGTTGTTAATGCTGATCGGTTAAATCAGGGGTTTGCAATCTTTTTGCATTGCGGGCCACTTTCGTAGATGCAAGTGCTTTGACGAGACAGATGAGAGTTTACATGGAAAATTATTCAAGAGATCATATGTGATTTGAAAAATGAAAATCAAGCGTAAACGATTTTTTAGAGTTGAATCTTCACCGGGCATGGCTTTTATGTCTGCAGTTTCAATTAAAACATCTGTATAAATTTCACAGGCCGCATTCTAATCAAAGCGTAAAATGCTCTCGCGGGCCGTATGCGTCATGCCCCTGGATTAAATCGCTAATTGCTAAATATTTATAATTCTTAAAATGTACATGTAATCTCAAAAATAACATCCAGGAGTTGGATATGAAAGCAGAAATTTGATATTCGTTACATGAATCAGTATTCATACTTGGCAGCAGAACTTCATTTACTGACGCGGAAAGAATTTTGCCGCGAAGGCAGGAATACGAGACTAAATCGGGACGCATGTGCGAAGCTTAGCAGCGTTAACATTTTAAATATTAGTGCTGTAATAACTCTATTTCAGTTCCGAAAATTGCATCCTGTTTATTTGAAGCAGAAAACAATCTCTCTGTATTAATTATAATGTGAAATTAATGAAGATCGTTGAAGAGAGCGAATCATCAAATACTGGCCTTCGAATCTTCAAAGCAATACGAGGGAGTCTAAGTCAGTGGTGCCCAAACTTTTCAGCCCGAGGGCCACATAACCCATTACTGCACTCATCGCGGGCCACTCCCAGTCGAAAATAGAGCTTAAGAGTAACTTAAGGAAATTAATGATTTAGCTGTGAGTCGAAATCACCGGATTTCTTTTAAAAGCATTTATTTATTATAGGAGTTGAGAGGAAATGACAAATTATATTGCTCTTTATAATTTTCTATTTTCCTTTTATGTCAAATTGTGTCCTTTAATTGTTTAACTCGTGTCGGGCCGGATAAAAACACTCAGCGGACCGGATTTGCCCGCGGGCCGTAGTTTGGGCACCACTGCTCTAAGTCATGCCCATGATCTTTTCAAATAAATTTAAAATAAAGTCCATGCGGTAAAGTACCGATTTCCATTTTTCTGGATAAATCCTTTTTTACTTTCTCCATACGTAGTAATGGGAAAGTATTGTGATCACGAAAAAAATCGACTTCGAGATTTCAACGGAAATACACGTTTTGAGGTCTCTAGAACACGTTTAGACTATTTTTGGAATGATGTCTGTGTGTCTGTCTGTGTGGATGTATGTGATTATGGGCGCTCTGACTAAGAACGTACTGCCATATCGTAACCAAACTTCATATATAACACTTGAGCGTGAGCACGAAGAACTGATTAGTTTTTGGACAATAACGGTTAACCGGAAGTCGAGGTTCATTCGGAACCAGATTCGGTTTTTGCGATATTTCTCCCATAATACGTCATTATTGTATACATTGACCATTACAAAAAATGTATAAAATATAACTTCCTACATCTTTCATTTGAAACAATTTTCCATAGCAGTTATTGTTTAGGAATTATTTATAAATAATCGGTTTCCATCAAATATCTCCATAAAAACGTCATTGGTAATCTTCGTGAGGACCAAAGTTGTAGAGAATAATATTTCTTCCAAGTTTTGTTTGAAACAAATTTTCGTAGAACCATCCATTTCGGAGATATTTCACTTTTTCTTAATTTCCAGTATACAGCGCCACAACCATGTAGCGGTGAATTCTGTAAACACATTCAATATATACGTAATTTACGGCAATAAGGACGACTATTCTTTTACGTTACGGAATAATAATTTTGCCTTATAACGCTATTAATAATAATTTAAATATCTATACCCCAAATATGGAGAAAGTCATGTGTTGGCCACATCAGATTTTTTTTGCAAACACTCCTTTTGGCTTGCGTAAGTTTAATTGCCGATCCGAGCTGAAAGTGATTATTATATCTCAGCAGATTATTAAAGATGAATGAAAAATATTCAGGAAGGTAGTAGTGGGCACATCACGTTGCATGCCCGCGTCCATTAATTCCGATTCAGCTAGTGGCATTCGGACGTGGCGGACTTCGGTTCATAAGTGCCGAGTTACTCAAAGAATGTCGACTCCGCACTTACAAGCGCTTTACTCATTCTGAAATGACGATGAGGATACTGATGCGGTTTTTCAGATACGCCCAGTAACACACAACGAGAAAGAAATTCATTGAGCCAACCCGTTAAGAGACGTACACTTACGTTATCGAATGGTTCACCTTATCGAAAACGAAGAGATGAAATACCCGCGAAAATAATGGTTACTCCAGGAATGCACGACTCAACCGCTCAGAGGGAAAAAATGACCTTGAGAGTGACTATGCTAGCCACTACCCTCCAGGAATAGAAAGATCCCGACAGAATAATAAACAAGTACACTCCTCGTACCCTGCGATAGAACACGTTAATAACATCAAAAAATCTCAGAATTAAATTTTTGAAAATTAATTATTATGATAGATTTTATTACGCTTTAAGATTGTTATTGCTAATCAGGAAATTTGTAGATCTATGACGAAATCTGTAAAGTCTGAGTACTAGCTGCACTTCATATTGCGTAGTTTCAATAAGGAAATATCCAGCTAGCGTTGTGGCTGGAGTCCAAACGATAATGGTGTTATTTCCGATAGCATGCAAACGGTTTGTAAAACGTGAAGGGCATTTAGGTTGCAAGGCAGCTTTCTTCATTGGTAATGCACCGTTCGTAGATTTTTAGTGAACATCGCAGCTAACATCATAATGATTTGAAGTAGCGTAATACATAGTTTCCCAATTGTGCATAATAGGTAATTGTACTAACATAAATTTTTACTTTTCTATTACTAATTCTTCCGTGTTTTAATTTCCTTTTTACTATCTATGTATATAACGCTAAGTAGAAGGTAAAACGCTCCCGCATATTATGCACTTCCCAGAGAGAATTCTGCACATCCTACTCCAGCGGCTCCCAAGATTTTTGCAGACGCGGCATCCTGTCAAAAAAATGTCGGTGTATTTATTCATGCGGATATCGCGATGTTTGGATGGATTAATTTGTTGGCATTAGATTATCAGTTACTTTGAGCTAACATTATTGCCATAGTGACTGATCAACCTTTCCAAATCATTGTGTTATTTATTTAACGTTTTTCGACGCACTCCTAACAATCAACTGTGGCGCCCAGCGTGCCGCACATTGTGAGTTTAGGAACCCCTTCTTCCAAGAGTGCGACGTTGCCACATACCTAGTGTGTCAGATATCGATTTCATATTTTCACAACGTTTCGTCTGAAATTCAGCATTTCAACGCATCGCTCTACTTTACCTTTGGTTGCTCTACGCCCTTCCATTATCTAATATTCAGGGCAGCGAAGGATGAAACAAATTACTGGGCCAGGCGTTCAAGGGCGCCCTGTTAAGGGTCATGATTGCATATTAACCTTGGAAGAAATTAGGTTAAGTCGGTGGTTTTCAAACTGCGGGGAGGCGTGGTGGACTAGTCTTGGGGAGGGGGTGGGGTTTGCAAAAGATTTGATATTATGGACTCAGTTTAACTATCTTAATCGTGAGACCTTCAATATAAATTAAATTATGTTCTTCAAGTGGCTAGGACCTACCGTTTGCGTTCATGATTTTCTTGATGTTAAATTATTGACAACTGTAGGTCCAGTGGGTATTTTTAAACATTGTGATTGAACATGACATTGGGTGGGGAGAGCAAGGACATTTTTGTTAGGTGAGGTTGGACGTGTCTTCTTGAATTTTGGAAACTGCTGGGTTAAATAGGCAATGCTATATTTTGAACATGGACTCAGCGGCGCATTATAGTGACTGAGAGCTCTATGTGCTAGATTAAATGAAGTCCCACCATTTCATATTAATGAAATAAGCACTAAGTTATTCTATTTTTAATTTACAAAAATACGGTCAACATTAATTATGTGTACTTTCTAGCCTTTTCGTCAACTTTTGATAATGGCACTATGAAGAAACTGAAATCTTGGGGCCCTAGAAAATTGTGGCCCTCGACTAGCGCCTAGAGTCCCTATACCATAATGCGCCACTGCATGAACTCTCTAAGGCCGTGGTCTTCAAACTACACCCCGCGCGCATCGTTCGGCACACGCAATGATCAATTTTTAAGGTGTTGTGTATTTACCTGCGGGACTTTTCATTAGATATTTTTTATATCTGAACGATATTTTCTGAGTACTTGGATGCAGGCGTATGGCATATTAAAGAATTACAAATATTCTCAAAACTTGCTCTTTGAAATCATGTGTAAGGTCGTATATAAGTAGTTCTCAATAACAATGAATTATTTATTTTTCAGAAAAAGTATGGCAAATATTATTTTTGGGGTCAAAATAGATAGTGGCTAGAATTTTGAGAAAAAAACTTCAATGAAGTTATTTTTATTTATTCAAATGAAGGATTAAACAGAGTGTTATTCAGTATATACGTTTATTGTGGCAACTGTTTGTATAATATTGTATGAAATTGTATTTGTTTGTAAGTAATAGATCACTTAATGGGCATGAAAAAATGAAGGGAAGTATCGAGTATTGAAATATTTTCTGCTTTGTGGTTTCAGCTGAGATTTTGATAGATTGGTTTCAATACTAAGTTCATTTGACAATTCTGATGATTTCTCCCAATATTCTTCAAAGCCTGATGACCAGTATGATACAGGTCGATGCTTCATTATCATCAATTAACTCTAATACTGTCATAAAATCAATGTATTTTTCGAGGTATTAGTAACACATTTTACAGGTTGCTGAATTCCAAACTACAAGAGATAATACGAAATTAAATGAGAAAATTTCCTTGGCCAAACCATTCATCTCTGCAAAAAGTTTTGGATCTTTTGAAAGTGAGGCTTCAGCTACTTCTCTCAGAGATTTTATTATGTCTGGTAGCTGAAATTCAGTATTGTAGCCTAGAGATTTGGTCCCTGGGACAAGACTGCAAAACTCTAATTCCAAGCTCTCATAAATTCATAAATAATGATTTAAATTGTGTGCTAAATAATAAATATATTGAATTTATTAACAAAAATATGCAAATTTACTCAAAGAACAATATTTTTACAAATCATCATCATAGGTAGTCTGTCCGTGATTATTCATGGTTAAACTTGGTTCTCCATATACAGTGAGTGAACTCTTGATCTAATGTTCTTGAAAGGACCGAGTAAAATCGACTTTAAATTCAGATATATGTAAGAAGTGGAAAATGGAGATAATAACATGCACACATCAAAGCTTTCATAGTTGATAACATTCTATAAGCACTCTTCATACAGAGGAGGATATAGGATATATATATATGTGTGTGTGTGTGTGTCTTGTGCTGCCGAAGGGATCATCCCGAGTTCACTGTACTCCTATTTTCTGCATTCTTCTTCATGTCTTGATAGCTCTCTTTCCCTTTCAAGTCGTCTATCAGCTGAAACCTTTGCCTACCTCTTTCTCTTTTTTTATCCAGTTTTCATTCTAGCACTTCTTTAATCATGCTCTCTCTCCTCAGGTAATGTCCAATCCAGTTCGCCTTCCTCTTTTTGATAGTCTGTATAATCGTTCGCTTCTCTCCTATTCTTCGTAGTACTTCCTCGTTTTTCACCCTATCTGTCCATTTTATCTTCAGCATTCTTCTCCATGTCCACATTTCGAAGATTTCCAAGTATTTAATATCATTTTTCCTTAGCGTCCATGTTTCTGCCCCATACAAAGCTATACTCCATACATAGCACTATTTTATCAACTTCTTGCGGATATCCTCCTTTATATTCCTTGTTAATAGGAGTTTCTTTCTTCTGAATGTGGCTTTTGCTTTTGTTATTCTAGTCCTGATTTCATCAGTACATTTTGCTTCTGTCATTATGATGCTTCCAGGGTATTTATAGTGTGAAACTTGTTCTAATGACTTTCCCCCAATACTTATGTTCAAATTTTCTTCTTGATATTCGCATGACCTTGGATTTTTCTGTGTTTATTTCCATACCATATTTTCTACCTGTTATCACTAGTCTATTTATCATTTTCTGGAGTTTCTTTTCCTTTCTTGCTAGAAGTACTTGATCATCCATGTATTTCACTGTTCTTATAATCCTTCCTCCAATTTTGAAATCTCCCCTGCTTTCTAACGCTTCCTGCATTAGCCTCTCTCCATATATATTGAATAGGATCGGCAATAGAGAACAGCTCTGTCTTACTCCTCTACCGGTATTTACTCTGCTGGTGTCTGCATTCTCCAACCTGATCTTTACAACTTCATTCATGTATAGATTCCTGTTCATACAAATATCTACAGCAAAATATATGCTCACGACTTGCCTTGTCATACATGTAGTAGTCTTGAAATGTATATGAAAGTGTAAGCAAAATTTTAAACTACCTGATGTATGAGAGCCACTGTAGCTCATTTACACCAACCATTATTCAGTTATAAACTAAAGGTCCAAGATTTGATTATCTTGTGCAGATAGAGTTACAAAATTGTTTTTCCATTGGAGATTGTAATACTCAATCACATCCTTTACCCTCCCCACCCTGAACATTCCCAAACTAATATTTACCACATTCACCCTCCCTTCTCTATCTCACTTGAATCAGGAAAGACCTACTCTCCTTTTTATCCTCCCCCACTCACAGTTGTTTTTCCCTACAATATAGCCTCACTACCTCCCCTACTGTCTACTCTCTAATTTCCATTCTCCATCACCTCCCTATTGCTATTTGCAAGGTATTGCACATCTAAGGATGTTGCAGTATAATGAAACTGTGCTAGTGAATTTAAGTTTTTGTGTTGCAAAAATATTAAAGATGAAGTTTTAAAGCTATCTCTCCTCTGTAATTATGTTTTGAATGGTAGTTGTTGACTGCATTGCCTTACATAAGCATTTCTCATCCTATGGTCTGTGGACAGAGCCAGGCAAAGTAGGTTTTTGGCACCCACTTGAAGGTTATACCTATATACTTATACCCTGTACAGGGTTCCTTTGGTGCCCCAGACAACCACCTGCTTCGCCTGCTCATAAGGCCTGCTCAATCTGCGGACAACTTGTGGTCCATGAAGGTTTTGTTGGTAGTCTGTGGAGTTATCCAAAAGGTAGTTTTTTTTAGGCCGCACCTTATATTTAGTTGGAATTTTTTTGGGAAAATTAAGCAAGTTTTACACTATCACAGGTATTGACTTTTTATTAATCACATTTGTAAAACTATTTCTTATTTCAAAAATTTCTTCAGTACAAATGTTGAAAATAATTCTTGGAATAAAACAAAAATAATCAGGTGATTTTCAGACAGAAACATATGAAATATATTTGAAAATGATCAAATAAATTACTTAATAACCTCTTCTCTTAAACGTAGATACAGTAAGAAGGATAGTATAAGAAGTGAGGTGGTCTGCAGGGCCTCGAAGGGTTCCTGAAGTGGTCTGTTGAGTTCAAAAAGTTAGGAAATGCTGCCTTAGATTACAAAACCATACATTGATACTGAAGTGAGAAGAAAAATTATGTTGGGTATTTGTTTTATCCCTGAATAAGTCACCTCCAACTGTCTTGCCATAGTTCATTACCAATGCTCTGATCTGCTGTTTGAAAAATACAGGAGTATATGAGTGGCATAAAATGAAAAATATGCTAAGAAATGCTGGTAATAATACTAATATCATTTTAATGGTCTTCAATACAGAACAACAAATCTCTTGTTTTCTTCACCCATGTCCTGAGTAGAAATTGATCAGAATATTGGTTCCTGATACTCAGGCTAAATGCTTTGAATACAGATACCAAGATATTTTAATTTGCATATACTTGGGCTCTACAGTGGTTCTTATTGTATGATGAATTTCAAACCTCTTCTTATAAATTGTCTAACATGATCCCTGAGAACTGTTACCTTAGGTATAACCTCTGCTTATTAAGTTACAAATTGCAAAATATAACAGTATAGGTTCTTGATTAATATGTCCCTCATGGACAGGGATGCAGTGTAGGGTGTTAAGTTTAGGAAACCAATCATTAATGGAGCCTGAGTATTTAAAACCAATTCACTAAAATACCCACAAAGATTCTATTGTCAGTTCCTCTTCAATTATCATTGTTTCGATAGCATATGAAAATAAAATCCAAGGGTCAAAGAATATTAAAGACACAAATGAGTTAATAATAATTATATATCAAGACATGAGATCAACCTTCATTCAGGTTATATTGGTTTTTGCATTATTTTTAACTATCCTGGTACCTGTAGCCATGGAAGAAAAATAATTTTCAATGTTTAAGACAATTATGGTGATGAACCACAGAATCAGTGCATCAGCATCTCTATAGTCTAAGCAATATAACTTTACCTCTGAAAGCCAAGAAAAAAATAATTTGGGGAATCTCTTTAAATGGGCTTTAGGTGATGAATGAACACCAACAATCCCGCACCGGGCATATTTGCCGCCTGGGTGCAAGCAGTTTATGCTGCCCCTAACGGACTTATAAAAGCACCCTGGCCCAAATTTTTTTGATTTTTAGATTATAAGTTATATTTAATTTAAGAAATAAATTGTGCAAAACATAAAATTAAGAGAAATTCTTGACTTCGCCTGTGAATTTCCACCCCTAATATGTTGCCATCCGGGTGCGGTGCACCCCTTGCACCCATAGGCCGGTGCGGCCCTGAACACCAATATTACTACATTGCACACAACTGCTGTCTGATAGCTTTCAAAGTTCAAATTTAGATTATGAACTATAGCAATGGAAGTTGAAGAATAATGGGATGGCAATAATTCATAATTTCTAGTTTTGCTTCAGAGGAAGATAGAGGGAAATGTTTATAATTCTATTTGACAATTTTTTACTGTTTGTATCCATTTATTTATTATTATTTCTATATAATTACTGTACATTTTCTAATGTAACAGATATTGTTAATCATGTTATTACTAGAGAGATGTTGCCAGCATTTTTAATAATAAACAAAGAAAAGCTTAAAAGTTTATTGAATATTGTTTTTTTATTTCATATCTACAATACTTAAGCACTTAACTTCAAGTCAGGAATATTTTGTTAATGTTAATAAATATTTTTGATAGTATTATTTCATTTATTTTTATTTGTGTAATAATATAAACATTTACATTATTGTGTACTTCAAATAAAAATATTACCAAATGTAATCCCAGAAAAAACTTGCGGTGATTCCAAAGTTGATACCATTGATTTTGATCCATTATAAATTATTCAAATATTATGAAATACTTGTTCACACACTTTATCATATATCTTTTAAAAAGGTGCTCAGATGTGAAAAATACCATCAAATAATTTTTTCATGTTTTTGCTGAAATTGGCAGAGAAGTTTTTCTCTGCATTTTTAAACATTTCAAGTTTGAATTGTAATCCTTTTAGTATGACATGAAACAAAATTGGTCAGGACAATACCCAATTACAAGTCGAGATTAAGTTCAGTTGGCATAATTCTGCCAATTTAATACTTATTTCATGTGTTAACAGGATGGTAGTAGTTTGTTCCAGTTAATTGAGCTTACGTTTTTATTAATTTTCCATTAATATAAGTAAATGAGAGTTATAGCTGATAATTTTGACACCTATGGTAGAGTTTAAACAAGCACCTCTCAAAATAATATAGGTAGTTTCGTTGTTGTTAGTTTTATGATACTGTGAGTTGTGGTGCATCTTTTGTCAGCAACACCTATGGCAAATGCCACCTTCACCATACTCAAGTTATAGCTATATATAAACTAATTCATGAAGCCTAGACTTCGTGGAACTTCATGGTAATTGGGTGAATACGGCGTTGTTGAAATAAAACACAAATCTCAATACACATTTAAAAGAAATACTTATACTGTTTCCTCGTAACATAATGCATGTTTTATGTTATGTGGAAAAAGTAAAAGTATTTTTTAAAAGCTGTGTTATGCGATTTTTGATTTTCAACAACGCCGTATTTTCCAGATTATAGTTATACATCATTATTACAGTGTATAGTGGGTTCTCAATCTATCGTTCTATCGGATGAATCATTCTATTTCTACTGTTCGTTTATCCGAATTTCGTCGTTTTCTCGCATTCATCGTCTTTTTCTGTCGACCCGTGCAAAAACGATAGCTCGAGGTTTTACGTATTTAACTATAAACTTATGCTCACTTGTAATAGTTAGAGGAATTAAATTCAACTCAACAGAAATGTGACATTCAGGTAAGTTAAGTGGGAAATGAAATGAAGCAATATAAAATTCATCTCGAGAGGCCATTTCAATTTTAAATAGCGAGCCGTCTGGTCTGCTTTGCATTTGCATTATGGGTACTTCAGCTCTGTGATGCAGTATGCGACAAGAGCCCCATCTAAGTCATTTTGGTTGTTTCGTTCAGTGAGCAAGTATGTCCGATTCGGAAAAAGAGAACGGTGTACAATATTTTGAGGGCGTTGAGAAGCTTCTTGAAGTTTGGTTCAAGAAATCCGATGGAGATACGAAACAATGTGACCTTAGGAATATACCAAGGTATGGAATAATTGGCCACGAGGCTTAAGTCAATAAAATTATAATAAAACAAAACCGTATTTATTGTGCTGGAGTTTTTCATTTGATGGAATATCTTCGAATATGGTCGTAAGGGTTTAAAGGCGTCTTAATATATCCGGAGAATTATAAATTGTTATGGAAATTTCGTACGTCTAATTTCGTCTCGTTTTTAATTAACAAAATTTGTCTTTCGTCTTTCAAGTATTTCCTTAACTAGTTTTTTATATGGAAGAAAATGATTCGCTCTACTTTAAATTGTAAAAAGACGCTTTAATGACATCCCCGGCGATTGCACGTGATCAAGTAACGATTTTCCTCTTATCCTTCTCAAGGATTTTGCAGACGGTGTTATCAATTTTTTAAATACTGGAATTCATTTAGAAATGAAGTTGCAATGGTTTTCTAACCGCTGTTAAAACAGTATCTAGAAGGTTGCTCTTCAAAGTTAACATCATCGGTTATCATACCCGATGTTCGCAACCGGCGAAATGACTTCACGGCCGGGAGTTAGCTGAACCGAAATATGTGATTATAAACGAGTAGCTCGTTACTAGAAAGTGTGGAAGGTATTGAGCGATTAAGGCATTTTTTATGCAGTTCATCTAATCTGACATCCCTATTTATTGGTTAGTGAAGAGAGATGTTAGCAGCAATGATATGCTGTCTAAAATAATTGACAATTTTTTTTACAAGTTGGGGGTAAAAATTAAAAGTTAAATGTAGATAGTATTTTATCTAATTTTTTGTTAATTAAAAAAAATAGAAACGTTATTTAATTTGAATTTGATTTAATTTCAATTATTGAAGGAATATTTGCAGTGATTTTTATCGGTCTCCAACTTAGTACCCTTTTTTAACTCAAAGTTACTCAACCATGTTAAAAGTTGATCTAACAAATCGATTGAAGTAAATGTTAGCATTCAACTTGCATGACCGGGCTTTAACTGAAAACGGTTAAATTCTGGAGGGTTCATTTTTACGATATATTATAATTATTTTGTTTTGCGTAAATGGCTGTATGCAAAATAATTTGCTTGTAGATGGCAGCACTTGAAAGGGTCAGCGCGCCTAAATCTAAAGAAAGAAAATATTAGAGGACAATAAACAATAATAGTTTTTGCATCTCTGAGTATACTCTTTTGTCGCCAAAAAAGTAAACAGCACTTCGGTCTTGACCAACTTTCAAGGCACAACTCATGCCAGCCATGAAAGGATATTGGTAGATTTCACGAACTGAAGTGTACCTAAGCTTTGTAACCCTATACAATTCCACCAACGACCTGAAAATTGCTAATATTAGTATTTGAGTGGGCTATGCATTTCGGTATCGCTGGCTGCCAAAATCACTCGCATTTTCAATTAATCTAACAAAATTTCTTTTCATAAGAGTGGCTGTCAATCATGTTTGATTTCCCTCCAATTTACATATCTTTTATAGTCATTTATGGAAGTACATACAGCGTATGCAAAATAATTGGCCTGTAGATGGCAGCACTTGAAAGGGTCAGCGCGCCTAAATCTAAAGAAAGAAAATATTAGAGGAGAATAATAATAGTTTTTGCCTCTCTAAATATACTCTTTTGTCGCCAAAAAAGTAAACCACTTCGTTCTTGGTCAATTTTCAAGGCATAACTGATGCCAATTATGAAAGGATATTGATAGATTTCACGAACTGAAGTGTACCTAAGCTTTGTAACCCTATACAATTCCACCAACGACCTGAAAATTGTTAATATTAGTATTTGAATGGGCTATGCATTTCGGTATCGCTGGCTGTCAAAATCGCCCGCATTTTCAATTAATGCAACAAAACAATTTCCTTTAATGAGAATGGCTATTAATCATGTTTGATTTCCCTCCAATTTAGATATCTTTTATAGTATTTTATGGAAGTACATGGAGCGTATGTTAATAGAAACGTAGATTTAGTATTAGTGCATTACTATGCATAGGAAGCCTATTCATAATGTGCACTTAAGTGTTTTAAGACATTCTTGGCTTGCACGGAAATTGTTGATGAGAATCTACCGTAAATTTCTTCAACTCTATAAAGTAAATGGCTTCCAATACCTGTCATAAAAATCTTAAATCTAATCTTAGAAAATTAATACTTTGTTTTGCTTTCTTTGTGTTCAAATTCTTATCCAATTTTTTCATTTTTGAATGCATAGTGATTGTTAAACATGCATCATCATTATCTTATTCATTCATTTGTTAATCATGGAAAAATCTCATTGTACTGCTTACATTTATATGCATATGAATTTGATTAATACATTGTTCTAAAATGATATAATGAAGTTATATTAGGTAGTAGTTTAAATGTTATTTGTTATATTAGATTTAGTTTTAATATTCTGCAAAATGCATATAAACAATTGAAACTGCAAATTTTATTTAACAGACAAAAATGGGAAGGTCTTCTGAAGATTGTTCGATGTGAGATCATCAGCTTTGTACGTAATGATCATGTGGATGCCTATGTACTGAGGTAAGGCAAGGATTTGAGTTATCATTGATTTTTCTTCATTCACTTTTAAATTCCTACCAAGTGATCATTAATTGCAGAATTTTATTTGATCCATCAGAATGATTAATTGCACAAATTGTTTGATGTTATCCCTTTCCCGTAGCATTTTTAATTACATTTTGAGTGAGAATTCTTTCCTCAATTGTTCTTTAGATGAATGTAACACAACTCTTGTAATTCACTGGAAGAGAAATAGCCATAGGAATTTATGCATGTGTGTATATGCATACCTGTAGTTTTACTGGCTCATGACCAAGTTGTAACATTTGATCAGGTAATAGAAACATAATGGCAGTGATATGGGTTGAATCAAATGGTACGCTTAACCAATTTTGAATTGGATGTATCATCAGGTTTATTGGTAATTAAGTTTTCCCTCTTACATAGAAAAGGGTTCAAGTCTTGGACAACTGAGACAATTTAAACTGTGAATATTTGATATAGCTGTTTAGTATCACTGGATTGTTGATTGTCTTGGTATATTTCCCATCAACCTCTTGTAATTTAATTTTGGAATTTGATTAATAAACTTCAAGTATACATTTATTTTTACTAAATGCATGCTTTTGGTGTGGGTAATTTCTAAAACTTACTACTTTAATTTATTTGATATGACTAAAAGGTATAAAGATTTATTACTAAGATTTGCCAATATAGAGTATGTGAAAGTTTTGAAATGTTATTCCAAAAAAAGTATATTTAAACTTTTTTCTACACATGGTCATTTTTTATATCTATTCCTTAACCACCCAGAGAATTAACCTCTTTTCAATGAAAATACTGTTTTCTGATTATAAAATCCATTCCTTTGAAATAAAATTTTAAGCAGAGGAAAATTCGTGTGTGTGCTTTGAAATTGCAATGTTTTGTTGATGGGAAATCTCTTTGAATATCTTTATGCAATCAGTTTGAAACTTCCTAATTGAGAGCTATCATAAAAATTTAAAAATTATTTCAAGGTCCACATAACTAAATTTATGCAAGTTTCATACATTTTTATGCACTGCCATAGATTTAGTATAATTTAAGCCTATTTATGCAGTGATGAGATATCACAGTAAAGAGATTGTATTAGCTGTGCTCTGGTGCCAATGCAGTGGCCATTCCCAAAGGGAAAATTTATTGTTCTGGCCAGTTGTGCAGTGAAAAAGCTAAGCACATTTTCTTATATAGTGGTCTTTGGTGTTGCTCATAGAGTTATTAACTGTGCTATGCAGCCTTGATTAAATTTCCAGTATAATCAGTGAAGGAAATTATATTAATGTCTTTAAAAGAAAAGGCATATACTTGTCATAAATTTTTTGCCCATAGCTAGCATTAGATAGTTATGATATCACTGCAATAATGCAATAAAATTAATCATTTTGTAATATTTTTCAAATGTATTAATCTGATTCTCTTCAGCTGGGTCCTGCCAATGAAAGGTGCTAGGATGGCTTTGAGTTTCCGGTTATGAAAATATCTTCTCAGTTAACTCATTCATTGTTTTGCTCAAACTGCAATTTCTAATTCAGTTTGGTTAAACCTTCAATTTTCAAATCTCAGGAATTTAAAATAATTTTACTATGGATGCTATCAACTTCATCACATCTTGAAAGATTTAACTGTAGAGTGAATTGAAATTGATTATGAGGAGGGATGTTGACTAAATTTCATAATATTTTTCAGTCTTCTTCCGATTCATAGGTAGCCATCTCATTTTAAGTGGCAAGTTGGAACGATGCAATTATTGCTTCATTCATTGCTGGGGAAAATGTAACGTGTGGCTGTATTCCCTGTATGGGTCTGTATGGTACATGGTCTGAATGTTTCTTTTTGTGACTTTTTAAGTGAAACAAAAGTGGGCAGCAGCTGTGCACAACATTTATATTTCATCCTGCAAACAATTTAATTCAGTTGCAATTGATTTAATTGCAAGTTTGATCGTGTTTCTTCAATGAAGAATCATAAGGTTTACCAAATATTTAACTTATGATTTAATAATTGGTAGTCCATTCCATACTGCGAAATTATTTTTCCTTTAGTTTTTATCAACAGGATGAATTCTTCAAAAGGTAGAACTAAGGAAAATGAATTCCAGTCATTTAGCATACTTAGGTGTATTTTATCGTTATATTATGCTTTAAATGGCATCCAAGAAATGTTATGATAACATGTTCATCTTGCTTTTTCTATCAAACTCTAATGAAACTTTTTTAATGACTGGTTTGAGTTAGTGCTGGAGGTTTATTTTTCTAGTGAAGCAGCTGGCTTCAGCTTTTTCAGAGGAAGTTGAATTTTATTTGGTGTTTTTAATATCGAAGTTGTTAATCTAAAATATTCATAGGACATAAAGACAACTTTGTAAAGATTTTTTGAAATATGTTCTTTTGCTGAAAACTTCAAAGTTCTCCTTAGTAGATAAAGTGGTGATGATTCGTAATTTGGACGATCACCCCTAATGGTATTAGAATTTGTATTTTTTGTGGTGAACTCGGGTTATAAACCTAAAACTATCTAATGATAAAATTTTCTCATAGGAAATCCAATACTAATTTAAAATTCAGTTTACCATCATGTAGGATGCACATTCTAGCAATTATGTCACATATTACCATTTAATGATGAGACTTAAGAGCAATACTACCAAATATCTTTGTAAAACAAAAAATAATAAAGGAGTACTGTGCTTTGCACTAGGTAGTGGCTGTCTTAAAATGGTTTCATGTAACATTAATATTAGATAGAAGAGAGAGTTATGAAGATTCAGTTACATTCCCAAAACATTGTTGCATCAGATAAAATATAGCAAATTAAAAAAATATATTTGCAAACACTTGATATTGCTAGTTAAAAGAGAAGCTTATAAGGAATATAGGATGACATTGTCACTATGATGACAATCTTGATGACCAAAACTTGTACTTCTGAAATAGATGACTGCTTAGACAATATCACTTAGAATGTATTAGCCAAGTTATTTGTGATGACAGTTACAAATACTTGAATGGCTTTTTTTAATGTGCTCCCATTATGTACATGGAGTATGTCCACTTGACTTTATAATTACTCTTTTTATTCAAGTTCTCTGTAGTTTATTCCACATAATTTTGGACTTCTGTGATAAAAATATACATAATTTTATTTTTTCTATTGCATAGATTAAATATTTTGCAAGTTAAGCATCTAAGTTTGTAGTCTATTGAATTTGAAAATTGTTTTATAATGCTTTTGCGATTTAATGGAGGAAAGAGAGCTGGTGACAACATCGTATTTGCCTGCCCTCACAGAATATCGGCTCATTTAACATGAAGGTCGTTAAATTATTTGTACCAC
Organism: Uropetala carovei; assembly: GCA_036926305.1. Lineage (NCBI taxonomy): Eukaryota > Metazoa > Arthropoda > Insecta > Odonata > Petaluridae > Uropetala > Uropetala carovei. The sequence goes on from JAXCHB010000011.1 coordinate 27,443,440, forward strand.
CATTTCTCTCAAACTCTTATTTTTATTTAGTGTCGTTTGTGCTGTTTTAAACCACAATTTCATATAAACCTTTATCAAATTACCTCATTAGAAAAATGTTTTGTATTACTTTTTGATATTCACAACTGAAGTACGTATGTTTTCGTCTTAAACATTGTTACTGGGTGTATATTTTTGTATCTAAAAGCAATATCAATTCGACTATAGGAGCAGGCAAATGCAAAAGAGAGTGGGGAATGATAGTTGGGTCAGCATACATGCCTGAATCTGAGCCTCTCCCTCTCAGTAGATGATGCATCATCATAGAAGAAATGCGATGTATCTCTTCTCTGATGACACCTACAGAGTCATCTAATTTGTAACACCAAACAGATCAGGACGTATTAAGTGAGGGTTTTTCTCCCCGTTGGCATCGCTTGTTCTGTCAAGGTGGCTCAAAGGCTTGCCCATTTTTACTTTCTCATACGAAGTGTCGAGAAAGTATTGTTATCGCGAAAAAATTCGACCTCGAGATTTTTACAGAAATATACGTGTTAGGTGTCGCTGAATCTGAAAAAGTGGTTTTCGCAATGCCGTCTGTCTGTCTGTTACTGGCTCTGGGACCTAGACGGTAGAGCGAAAATGAATGAAATCTCTTACTTAGGCATTTTATCATACTGAGCAGAGTATACATAGAGATGGTTGACATTGCTCAATAATTAATAGTAGTTTATTCTATGCATTTTTAACAACAATCCGATTTTCTCAAAAACGGCTGTAACGATTTTGATCAAATTTCGTACAGTTACTTGAGTTTACGTCTTCAATAATACTATGTATTTCATTTTCCCCAATGAATGAATATAAGGCTAGTTTATTCTTGGGCAACTTTAACAAAAATTGGATTTTCTAAAAACAGGCTCATACGATTTTCATTTTCTAAAGATTACTAAACGACGCATTAGTATGTATATGAGAAAGTTTGTACAATGTATGTTGTACCGATTTTTTGTTTCTTTATTCCCATATTGTCAAAAATCCTTACGTGATGGGGAAAATGGATTCCATTTTTGAAATGAGCGTAGTTGATAACTAAATGATGCATTAGTACCCAGATATGAGAAAGTTTGTACAATGTATGTTGTACCGATTTTTTAGTGTTGTGTTCCAACATAATTACAGTCGATTTTTTTTATTCGTTAATTTGCACACAACCTTAAATATGGCTGAAAACATGCAGAAAGTGCTTCAGTGAAGAGATATCATAAATCTATCAATTTGCACGTTACATTAGAGGTGCTATGGTGTTTTGGAGCTGGAGAGAAAATCAGGTTTTGTTATACGTTGTTTCACTTTACATAGCATTTCCTGGGAACGCATCCTCAATGTAGATCAAAGACTTACAGTATCTACATATTTTAAAGTATGGTAGATGGCAAAGCACTTGTTAAGGTGAAGACCTGGCTTTCCTGAAAAAGTGTCACAGTAGAATGAAGTCTTCTTTCTTCTCCCTTTTACCTTCTGGTTAGAGCAAACTGTAGCCCTCCATTATCTTTCCTTCATCAGCCTGAAGTAAGTGCAGCTTACCATTTCAACATTCTTCTTTGTCAGTAGTGCTTGTCCTTCCTCGCTTTCATGGGTTACAGTTCCTAACACATTACGCTAAGCCTAAAATCAACTGTTTGCAATAATTAGGATGAATAGTAGGTTATTTTGGTTTTCTCTGTTCATATTATAAAAATGATAGCTATTTACAGTTGACACTTCCAAGATCCAAAAGTACATTTCCTCTACCACTTCGGAATTAAATCCAGTAATGGTCAGCTGTCAATCCCTCTCATTCTTGATGTGTAATAAATAATCACCGAAGGCTTTTGAAAGCATTCATTTTCTTCATTTAGCTTCCTGGTGATAACCATTGTTCCTAAATTATGTGAAATACTCAGCATTGCAACTGTCCTTTTGTCTTTCCACCCTTAATGCTAAGAATTGTCTTCTTTCCAGTACACTACTGTTTATGCTTTTCTAACTTCAGGTTTTGTTTGCTCACTTGTATGGGGAGTCCTTTCATGTTCTGAAGCACTATTCCTGTTAGATACCCCTTTCTCTTCAAAAACTCTGTAGTTAAGTCCATATTTGTATAAAATCGATCCTTGTAAAGGGGGTATCTTACTGTCTAAGTCACATTTTCTATCGTGGTCATTAGGGTGTGCCAAAAATGAAAAATTTCCGAAAATTCACCGCAACAACCCATAAAAAGTTTCCTTTTGATGCAAAAACACCCCTTGCAAAATTTAGTGGAAATCAGATTACTTTTAGAGGTTGCTGTTTTGTTTCAAAGTTTAAGTTTTTATGCGAGAATACCATTGTCACATATTCCTTCATATCTCGTCACCAATAAGACCTATAGAAAATTACTGAGAATGTAAATTGTTAGTTTTGAGGTGTTCTATCGATTTTGGCCCATACTGGTTTTGAGGGACGTGTTTTAGATTTTTCGATGGCCTACCTCAAAGGGGCAAACACGTTTTTTTCCAGCTGGAAAGCTTAAACAGTCCCATTATTCAATACATGAGTTTTGGATGGGTAAGAAATGACATGTAATACATGCTTTATGCTATTTAATGTCAAGAAGTTCAAAAATATAACACAAAATGTAAGGAAAACTTGTGAAACATGTCACATAATACACTAAATATTTTGCTAATTTCATGAGTTTAGCTTTAGTACACTTTGGAAAGGCCTTCCTGTGCTACGCTACAGTGTGAAGGAGAACCTGTTTATCCTCTTCTCCCTTTGTAAGAATGGTATTGTACATTTTCATTAGACCCACACCTCTTTCTGCGCTGTCGTTCATGACGCGCAAATGCTGCACTTCGCGAAGAGATTCCTTAAAGCTATCATGTGACTCCCATTCTGTCTGCTCAGTGTCTGTAAATGTAGGAGAAATACCAAAGCGTTCAAAGAAAATAAGTGATGGCTTGCTGGTAAAATCGTGGAGCTCCAGACAATCCACATCACCTTCCCTTATGAAAGCTGTCTTTGGTGGATTTTCCAGGTCATCCCTCTCCCGAAAAGCCTCCTATCTTTTTCGCTTCGTTTGTCACCGTGAGGTCAAACAATGCAAGGGGAACCATTTCAGCACTCAGGCACCATAGATGGTTCGAAAATTTGTCATAGGCTGCCTTCCACATGAGTAACCGCCCAGCTTCCTTCTTCAATTGTTTCAACATGCGTAGATCATTGTCCGGGGCCCGCACAGCTGCAGCAGATGTGGACCACAACTCGAGATACGTGGAAACAATAAAAACAGTTAATGCTCGGAATACATCTCCTCTTGCAAGGTGAAATTCTGCCCTAAAGAGCCAAATTTTCAGAACATATATTGCCTTGGCCATCCAATGCGCTCTGTGAAACGCCCTGGGCTGCTTGAAATTGACACCATTGGGAGGCACTCCCAAGACAGATGATTGTGAGCTCTAAAAGCTCTTTATAATTGTCGCGTGACTGGAAACCCTATAAAAATCAAATGAAAAGATCATAATTCCTATTAGGAACCTTTAATTTTTGTAAAATGTAATGACCAAGCCCAAAATTGAAAATTTATCTCACCTCAAGCAGTTCTTTGCAAAACAGTATCACATCATCTGCATTGGGTATGGAATCCAGCATTTCCTGATCTGCAGCCTGGAATTTACCTTTGTGCAAGGAGAAATTCCTAGACTTCTTTAACAGTCATCAGTGTCAAGGCATTTTCATGAGCAATAACAAATAAGCAGTCCACGTCTTTAGTGAAATCCTCTCTATGAGCTCTCTGAGTTTCAGACTGATTGTTTCGGTTTTTCTTTAGGTGAGTCCATTGTTTGTGGACTATGAGCAACTTGTCGGATGCACGACTCACCATCTGCGTTGGTATCCTGGCCTTATTCCAGAAGTTGACAGCTTCTTCGATGGCATGCTTAGTACTGTTCCTTAGTGTCTCTTTCAGTGTGTTGTGGCGATGGAAGAACAGCTGTAACACTTGACGGGTTGATGGAAGCTTACATCCTAATATTTTATCATTCAGCTGGCCTATGAGCCAAACTTCGGTGTCTGTCCTCCGCTGCATGTTGAGCACGACTGCAGAAATGCGCACAAGATACTACTAGCATGAGGGATATTTCCAGGAAGCAGCGAGAGCGAGCATCGGACAGGCACAGACTTGCAGCTCGGACGGACGGAAAGCGGCGGGTGAGGGAGGAGCGGAGGGAGAGGGGTGGGGAAGGGAAGAGGTAAGGGGGTGGGGGAGTGTGCAGCAATATCCCTGCCGCACTGAACACGTTAAACAAAATTTTCTCTAGGTCTGTAGGTCTTACAGGTGACGAGATATGAAGGAATATGTGACAATGATATTCTCGCATAAAAATTGAAACTTTGAAACAAAATAGCGACCTCTAAAAGTAATCTTATTTCCACCAAATTTTGCAAGGAGTGTTTTTGCATCGAAAGGAAACTTTTTACAGGTTGTCGCGATAAATTTTCGAATCTTTTTCATTTTTGGCACACCATAATGGTCATAAGTTGCAAAATAACTCTGCTGGTAAAAGTAAGCTCAGGGAACATGAAACTGTCTGTTGTAATTGATAATATGGAATCACTGCACAAGCATACCCATTCAATGCATCGGCAATGACATATACCATATATAATTGATTGTAAGCTGACCATTTTATACTTTTTTACCTCGTTAAAAATTGCCACTTAGCTTAGAATCGAGTCTAAAAAAATCGAAATATGTAAATGTTTCAATTAATTCACTCCTGAGCCCTCACTAGTATGTGTATGCATATTCCTAGGATTCCCCGAGCCAACCGTCATTTCCTCGTGCTGTTACAAGCATAAATTTTTGTCATTTACTTTTGTGAGTTTTTCAGTTTTTTTTAATAATTCCATAATGGGACAAACTCATCATTCTGCAGACTTAAAGAGGAAAGTGATAGCATATGCAGAAGAAACATCAAAACTTGCTGTGCAATGGTGCTATGGGATTGGAGAAGACAAAGAGAGAAACTGGGATATTTTTGTTGCAAGATTAAAAATCTGGAACATAACCGAGACAAATTACATTTTCGTAAAAACTGTATTGAATACTTGAATATAACAATTTGTGTTGTCGTAATTTTATTTTATAGTAGTCACCAACAGCCACAATAATGCAAATTTTGATATCATTTTTGAAAAGAATAAAATATAATTGAATATATTAAGTTGAACATGAGGGAAGAAGGGAAAAGTTATTACAGTTTCAAGTGATAGAACTTCATAATAACAGGGAATATGAATGGCTAAACAGTCTACTTTGGTTAGTCAAAAATTCTAGTTATAGATAATCGAGTTATCAAGGTTTGAGTGTACCTTTAAAATTAATTGTGGAATTAGATAAATTGCTTCGAGAATAAGCACTAAAATTTAAAATAAATTGAAAATGTACTTCTCTCAAGTATCTCCCATAGCCACAACATTTTGTGGCCATTGTAGATATCTGAGATGCAGAGACGTAGCCAAGGGATTCAAACCCCCCCATGAGAAAATCGAAAAATTATTTGTTATTATTATTTTTTGCCTGTTTTTATTACAACTATGACATCCACTGAAAAAATTGAACTTATTATTAAAAATAATTAACGAAATAGTAACAAAGAATGCCGTGTAAATATGAGACAAAAACAGCGAGCTGATCATCTATACTTCAAAGTGAAATAAGTGCTGCACTTGAAGCGCGTACAACCTTAGGTGTGAAATTATTACGGAACGCTGATTCTTGCTTTATTTTCGCTATTTATGGATTATTTTTGTCTACTGTACACATTTTTAAAGGTAAAAATGGGAGCAGGGCCGGCGCCAGGAGTGAGGCGACTGCCTCAGGTGGCGTTTAGCTTGGGGTGGCATTTTCAGACGCATATTGAGACAAAAATCAACCGCCATTGCGGATTTGCGAAAAAGAAAAGGGTCCCCATACATTGTCGTTCACCACTTCAACATCAACTAAGCGTACATGATTTTGCACTCAGAGCATTAAAAAAAATAATTTTAATTTTTAAAATATCTCTCTGTGATGTTTAGAGCCCTTGGACTCGGGATGTTTAAGTTAGAGTTTCCTTTCCCTTCTCTGTATCTTTTGTTGGCTTCTGTTTCATGTTCCGCTTAACTAAATTCTTAGCATCTAGCATGCCTTTCTTCGCTTGCTGCATCTTAGTTCCCAGTCAGAATTACGGGATCATTGGACTCGGTCGTGTTAGAAGATAACTCTCCAAAAAGTACACGTCTGCAGGTATCATCTAATGTAGGGCAGCCTGTCCGAATATAGTTTTACGGTTAGACTCAATTTCTGCAGAGGGGTCCTAAGTGCATCCTTACCACTTTCAGCCAGTAACACTGACATCTTCCTTGATCAACTTTACATCTAGGTATGTAATCGCTCATCAATATAATGGCAGCATTTTTATCAGAAAATTGGTATATATGATATCTTATTTTGTAGGAAACAGAGGAATTCTAAAATACTAATAATCATCGTAGTAATGCAGAATTTTAATCATAATATAAATTAAATAATAGTAATTAATTTTGGAAATCGAAAAAACTTCCTAAGGTCCACCATTGGCCAAGATTGGTGCTTTCGCTGTATTCATATAGCTTACAGTATCGTGAACACTATTGAATCTATTGATATGCAATCTTATTGAAAGAAACATGTAAACATTTCTAAACATTTCATCTGCTGGGTGTACCTCTCTAAAACAAATAGGGGAAAAGTTTACCACAGGTCAATTTTTTGACGTTTCGACTGGAAATTTTTAAGAAAATATTGCGTTCTGATATTTTTAAAGACAGCTCATTATTATTATAGAATTTGACGTTTCGACTGGAAATTTTTAAAGAAATGTTGCGTTTCTGATATTTTTAAAGACAGCTCATTATTAATATAGAAGTTATAGTTACAAAATCATTATTCATAAACATTACAGAAGTCATACACACAAAATTGTTGCATTTTGTTCATTAGAACCGGAGATATTGGCGACGGGAGAGGGTTTTCTATGCAACTTGAGCTCGAGAATCTTTCCCTCGCATCTCGGACTCACTCTCGGTCAAGAGATAAACATCGTAAATTTCTCTGAGGGGTTTCATTGTGACTGACATAAGATACGTGTGGACGATGGCTCCTTCCTTTTGTGCAGAGATAAGATTCATCTCAGAATTATATGGAGTTTTTATGCAGACGAGTTCCACATTTCGTTACTTGCATGAAAATAAAAATGCAAAAATTAATGTACATTATATGCACTAAATTGTAGAATGGAGCTGAAAAAGTAAAGGCCAAAGGTTCCCCTTTTGAAATATATCAAGATTTTTCGGAATTAAGAAAATTCATTGGGTCTAAAAAATATAAATACTGTTACTGTGCAAAAGGGCGGCATAAAGTACACTAGCCTCAGATGGCAATTTTTGACGCGATGGCCCTGAATGGGAGTTATAAAATTTAATGCATCTAGTAACATTATATAGAATTTTATATTTCATATTTTAATAACAGTATTTGTAGCGATGAGTTTCTCAACTAAAAATTTTAATGTCTCGGATAAATGACAATGTGACTTATTGTTAGTATTTTCCAGAATCCTTAAGATGAAAATTTACATAAATTAATTTTTATAGCTAAAGTTTATATTTATTACTGACGTTACATCAACCAAGCATACAAGATATTTTATATTTTAATCATACATTATACATTCAAAGCTAATTCGCTTGATCGTTTTTAGAAATAATACATAAATGCTACTATAGAAATACTTGTGTTATAAAAAGGCGAATTTTGATAACTTGGCCATAGGCACCAATATTCCTAGCTACGTCTTTGTTACTAACGTTGTATAAAATGCACTTATGATAGGAAATGAATGTACAGTAGTCCCTCGCCATTCACGAGGGTTAGGTTCCTGAAAACCCTCGCGAATGGCAAATTCGCGAATGGTAAGTAATTGGGTATATGGAAAAAATAGGATTTGGTTCTTAGAGTCCCTATTCCAGCATGTAACTTGCATTTTTGCCCTTCAAAATATAATAATACAATACGTACTTTGGCGTTCTGAATAAAAGCCACATTTTATTAAAGAGCATGGAACCGATCTACACACGCTTCAATGACGTTGGCGATATCCCGTTTATTAATTATAAATCCCACGAATTTCATTATATTTTAGGAAAATTTTTAATTTTGGTGAGGCAACACTATCTATTTTTAACAAAAAAATCTATATAGGGATTTACGGAACACGTGTGTAAATCATTAAATAAAGTAAAAATGTTTTGCCTCTGGCGTGCCGCAGAGGTGTAATTCCCTGTCCGGTACATAGCTCTAAACCTGAACCTCCCCTTGGTCAAATCCTGGCAACGCCACTGCTGAGATGAGTACTGTTTGAATTCCAAGTGCTTATTCTTGAATTTTTTAAGCCATAAGACGAGCTCAATAATTCTATGGCAAATTGTTAAATTTCCTCTTAAGTGCTACTGTAATATATAGTTAAAGCTTTCTTATCTGCATCCATGGGACCTAGGTTATGCTATGCCAAAAGGTTGAGAAATGGATTGTTTTAAATTTGGTCATCCTGATATTTGCCAGGCAAACAAGTTAGTCATACATACTAGAAATTACACACCTTGTAGGCTTTCTGCTTTTTCTATGAAATGTCTCATCCAAAATAATATGTACTGCAATGAATATTTATCTTATTTTTTCATCTTTTGCATGGAATGTATTTTCAGGTGAATATTTTTGAAAGTTACAGCAAAAAGTTCATTATCTGTTTCCAGTAAAGTTGCAGTCCTGGTTGATTGATTTGATCTTAGTATTGTATTCCCATTCAGTATGAGGAAAGATTCGGCAGACTGCATCCAGAGTGGTTACTGAGTGTACCACATGGTAGCTGGTTGTTCCAGTCTTGTTTACAGTTGGTCTACCTTTTTTGTTTCTGATTATGCTAAAAACTTTGTAAGCTATTTTTCTTTCATTTTAATACCCTAAATTGCTGATGAGCCTAATTCATATTTCTTGTGCACATTGACTTTTACTGATCCTAGTCTATCGGTGGTATATGTCAATTTTCCTCTCTAGTTTATAATTAATTCTCATTATTTTAATCCTTTGATAATGCTGGTTTCATCTATACATTTTCCAGCTTTTTTAAATGACTTTTGGATGATATAAAATTTAATAGATTAACTTCTGTCTCATAGTGGTTGACTAGTTGTCATGCTGTCACAGATGCTTCATTTTCTGGATGATCAAGCTTTTACTGTACAGTTGCTTTGCTGTCTTATAAAGGAGGAAGAGACTTTTTACATTGTAGTGGCTACATTACTACCTCGAAAGGCATAAAGTTGCCTTAACTATTACAAACTGGTATGCATTGAAATTCAAATTTTGCTTATTTAATGTCGAAATGTTATTTTTGAGAGTTTTATTTTCATTAAAATCTTTTGTCTATTTATTGCTTTCATTTCATTTCTGTGATACCAATTGTAGTGTTGGAATTTCTGGTTTAGTGAGGTGTGATTGGATTCACATTTTTCGGTTCAAGATATACATTTATTGAAAGTAGTTCAATTTGTCTTTTTCTGATTTATCTTTTTCATTCATGATATAGCAGTACTTAACTCGTAATTTAGTTTATATTATGTGGTATATCCAATGTTACATTGAAGTGTTAGTTGATTGTTGTATCAAGTTCTTTTTCTTGGTTACAACTTCCCTGTCAGGTAAATATTTGCCAATTTTTATTGTGTGGGCTTATTATGTTAATGAGGTTTTTTGTTTGATAACAGATAATTCTTACATTTTATTTTTGACATTGAAAGTTTTCTTTTGATTTTTAATTCCTATCCATGTTTTTCTGTAGCATTCAAGCAAACTGCCTTTGATGTGCTGACATTTTCTGCAATTTTGTCATTCTTCATGGAGGCCTTTTAAGGAATTATATATAGTCTAGATAGCTTCCCTCCTAATTTTTCAGGTTGCCCTTCATAGGACCTTGGCTCACTTTGGAATGCTATTCTTAAATAGGTGGTTTTTCACACCCTTCAAGTGGAAATTATGAAAATCAGCTTTGTACTTAAGACTTCAGTACTTCATAGTGCATGCATCTTGCATGGTTGTGTTTTCAGTCAGTAACCGGCCCTCAGCATTTGATGGAATGTTTCCTTCCACAGCTATAGGCGCTGGGACCACAGAGGCCCAACCTCCTGCCGTATTGGCTATTAAGTGCAGGGACAGAGTAAAGAGAGGGCTCACCTGCGGCACGTGTAATGCCATCATCAGGCATTGATTGCTTGGTCAATGTTTGGTGGTGTGAAGCACAGCAAGTACAATGCTTTCTTTTAAAAGAAGGAATGGGCTTCGATTTCCTACAAAGTCTCCTTCGTAGTTTTGTGGGATGATTCATGGAGGCATAATTAGATTCACTCAAAACGTAATTCCTAGTAAAATTTTATTTTGTTTGTGATCTCGATGATCTAGTTAATGTTTGAGAGGTATAAAAATATTCAGCGTATGATGAGGTTCAATTTGTAGATATTAATTTTTAGCAGTAAGAGGTGCTGGTGTGTTCCTTGTACCCAAGTTGCTTTTTCTTTTTTTGTGGAAGATTATTCATGATACAAGTTTGCGTTATTTTGAATTGTATTTTTTATAATTATGAATTAACTCTTTGGTTATGCAGTGATGTTTTGTTAAATACTAATAACTAGCTGAAAAAGGTTCTTCAGCATTTTTGTTTGGCTCTGGTGTAGGCATAAAAAATTTCACCCTGGCTTTAAATGTTGATATTAATATTTTTAAAAGGTGCTCTGATCTTGTACATTATCAATGAATGTTGCTACAAAAGGATTTTCTTCTGTCTTTTCTCTTGTGTAGCTAGAATTTGATATGTGGGTCAAGATCATTTCATAAGAAATAAGCCCTATTTAATCATTATTTTAAAATGTTGACAGCTTTGCTGTTCCACTTCATATTTTCACCAAATCAACTTAACACATTCTGGTAAATAAGGGCATTGTTCATGGTTTATGGGTGTTGATGATAACCTCTTTCTTAATATTGCATGGTTTCACATTACACATTAGGCAAGACAGTATCGTAAGTAACAGTGGTTGTTACCCTTCTACAAAGGCAGTTTTAATTAGCCACAAATGGAAATTTAACTCTTTTACCGCAGATAATATTTCCTTTTAAAACCCTTGAATGTAGAATTAAATTGAAAAAATATTTTTATTTTATTTTTGACAGTACATTGTTTACAGCAACCAACCATATTAGGTATGTTTTCTTTACTGTTTGTGATTATTTGTAAGTTAACTTTAGCAAAATACAAGATGATTTAGGTTTATAAATATATTTTGTAAGAAAAAGAGTTCAAGAATATTCTTATGAACCTTTTCAGACGTCAATAGGTGAAGTAACAGTTGATAAAGTTCAGAATATATTCATATTAACATCAGCGCTGTAAATTAAACCAGGAATTCCCCAATGAGCAAGAATAACTTCTGCATACATGAGAAATTGCTGTTTTCTGCAACACGCCCCAGCAAACTTTACTTGCACGCTTTAGAACATCAGCACTTATGCTAGATGCTTTTAACCCCTCAAAGATGTTTTTGACCCCTCAAAGATGTTTTTCATTCTATCTATTTTCATTCAGTTTTGTTTTATTTCTTTCTCATTATAATGTGTTCATTCAATTTTACTGATAACATACATTTGTAAAGGTAATTTTTTTGAAAAAAGAAATACATTTATATACTATAAATGAAGGTCGCAACAAAATTTTTTTTTATTTGAAGGGCGATCAATAATTATGTAAAACATCACCAGGGCTGTAAATAGTAATACAGGGTTATCGGTAGTTATAAACAAATTATCAGTAGTTATAAACACATTATCAGTAGTTATAAACAAAGCCGGATGGAACATATCAAGCATATTTTAAGTAGGGAAATTAGCGAGGAAAATAAAATTAATTCGCATGTAAATGAATCTAATGATAAATTTATACGTTCACTTAGAAGAAAAATAACCGTTCACAATGAAAATGAAATTAATTTGTAGGAAAATAAATCCAATGATTCACAGATCCGTAAACGTAAGAAAAGAACAACCATTACCAATGAAAAAATCAGAATATGAGAAGAGAAGGTGAGACGGTCGCTAAAATGGCCAAAAATTTAGGCGTATCTAAATCTGTACTGGAAAAAGGTTCAGGCTTAAAAGGATGGAAGAAATCATTTCAAAAGAATATCTTTCTATCATTTGTGACTATTGTCGTACGTAATTCATATTACGTTCATGTACTTCTCAAATATTTTAAGCAAAATTGTAAATGTTATTTAGCATAGCATACATTTAAGATATAACATATTTTATGAAAAATGAAAGCCCTTTCTTTGTTGTATAATATTATTATTTACATAATTATTGTGTAAAATATTCAAATTAACGAGAAATTATTTAATTAACATTTATTATCTTTTTATTTTTAATAACAATTTATTCTGCATACTTCAAACATTAAAAATAAAAAATACTTGAACTAATTTAATATGGAAGACCTTGAATGCTAAATCACGATATCTCTCCATTTTCCTGTAGAATGATTCGAAATGCAATGTTCTATCATTATTCATTGTGTCTACACAGCGTAGAACATGTTTCTGAGTCTGTGAAGAAGTTTCAGGAATTGGACGATTGGCATGGTATCTAGCTTTTAATACATTGAAAACTTTTTTGATTGGGTTTAGTTGTGGGCTCTATGGGGATAGGAACTTGTAGCAAATATTGTTTTCCTCGATCCAAGAAATTACTTCTGGGCTGTGATGAAATTTGACATTGTCCATAATCAGTATACATATCTCCTTCTTTAAATATATCTTTAGTTTTACGATCATTTAAAAATTCAATAAAAAGATCTTCGTTATATGCACCATCTTTAAGTCAAATTTTTTTATGCCATTAATTGCGATAACTGCAACCAAACTTATGTTTCTTCCCCTGTTTGTTGGCACCTTTTTTATGACATCTACATTTTTTGGTGAATATCCATAATTGTTAGTGCTATGTAAATTAAACCCCGTTTCATTAAGAAATAGCATCCTGGCTGATGAAATGGGCATAATATACCGAGAATATATTTCTCATTTAAATATAACCTCTGGAGTGCTTTTATAGCTCTTTTTTAAAAACGTTTTCTACTCGTGCATATCTTTCCCAAATTAGCACATACTGTAGACTGTGCATTCTATATTCTGTTCCCTCAGCCTTTTCTGTATTCCTTTTGGCATTAAGGAGCAGTCGGTCTGAATTATTTCACATATCTTGTCGGATAGAGTAGACGCTGCACTCTGGGTCCGGGTTTCTTTCGTTTCAAATCAATCTCCACCATATTTTCTTCTGCTTTGTGCAATTTTTCCAGTAGTTCATAAATTACAGATTTAGATATGCCTAAATTTTAGGCAATTTTAGTGACCGTCTCACCTCTTCTCATAGTTTGATTTTTACTTTCTCATATGAAGTATCGAGAAAGTATTGTTATCGCGAAAGAATTCGACCGAGATTTTTATGGAAATATACGTTTTAGGTGTTGCTGAACCTGAAAAAGTGGTTTTTGCAATGCCGTCTGTCTGACTGTTACTGGCTCTGGAGCCTAGACGGTATAGTGAAAATGAATGAAATCTTGTACTTAGGCATTTTATCATACTGAGCAGAGTATACTTAGAAATGGATGACATTGCTCAATAATTAAGAGTAGTTTATTCTACGCATTTTGAACTACAATCCGATTTTCTCAAAAAGGGCTGTAACGATTTTGATGAAATTTCGTACATTTACTTGAGTTTACATCTTCAATAATACTGTATAGTTCATATTTCTCAAAAAATTAATATAAGGCTAGTTTATTCTAGGCAACTTCAACAACAATTCGATTTTCTCAAAAATGGCTGTAACGATTTTGATCAAATTTCGTACAGTTACTTGAGTTAACGTCTTCAAAAATGTAGTTAATATTTCTCAAAAAATGAATATAAGGCTAGTTTATTCTAGGCAAATTTAACAATTCGATTTTCTCAAAAACGGCTCTTAACGTTTTTGATCAAATTTCATAGAGTTACTTGAGTATACATCTACAATAATACTACGTATTTCATTTTCTCAATGAATGAATATAAGGCTAGTTTATTCTTGGGAAACTTTAACAAAAATTGGATTTTCTAAAAACATGCTCATGCGATTTATATTTTATAAAGATAAGTAAACGACACATTAGTATATGAGAAAGTTTGTACAATGTATGTTTTACCGATTTTTTTCATCGGTAATGGTTGTTCTTTTCTTACGTTTACGGATCTGTGAATCATTGGATTCATTTTCCTGCAAATTAATTTCATTTTCATCGTTAATGGTTATTTTTCTTCTAAGTGAACATATAACTTTATCATTAGATTCATTTACGTGCGAATTAATTTAATTTTCCTCGCTAATTTCCATACTTAAAATATGCTTGATATGTTCCGTCCGGCTATGTTTTAACTACCGATATTTTGTTTATAACTCGATAATTTGTTTATAACTACCAATATTTTGTTTATAACTACTGATGACCCTGTAATAAGGTCACAATAAAGTGTGAATAATGTCCGAACAAAGGAAAAACATATTCGCAATGTGAGCTGGCGCACTATCACAGAAAAAACATCTGAACTTAAGAAATAAAGGTATGAAACTAAAAATTTTTACTGGAAAAGACTGAAAACACATGCCATTCAAGCTATTGAAAAGGAGGGCTCATAAAGGACAATAGGAAAGAAACCCTGCCATAAAACATATGGCTAGGGTGACTACAACACTCCGCGTGAGTACTGCTGGATTAAGTACTACATTTGTTGGGATGACAGCTATATTTGCGATATTAATTTCTGGATAAACTACGTGTTTCAAGTTCAGTATAAATCACTCGTTCTCTTCCTAAGGGATGTTACTACACTTCACTATTATTTTTCAAACAGATTGGCATGAAAATGTGACGTGCATTGAATTGAATAGCCATGTCGTATTATTGATTGGCACGAAAACGTGACATGTGCATTGAATTGAATAGCCATGTCGTATTATTGCGACATATGCAGCGAAAGAGTTAATATCAATTTTAGGGTGTCTGCGTGTATGCTCCTGAGATGTGAAGTTAGGCTGAGGTGTGGCTGCTTTCCCATTGAAAATTATTGATTGGGGAAAACTTTATATTTTTCAACAGTTTTTGTTGTTAAATCAGGACATCTGATAAATATATATTTATTGCACCAGTTTATTTTGGCTTGCAAGCAACATAAACAACTTATTTGGATCTTCTTTCCACTTAATCTGTATTTCCCAGCTGGGATGCCCAAGCACTCTTAAGTTGTAGTAGTTGATCCTTATGTGTACTGGGTGTCATGTACCATAAATCAGTCATAAGGTTTGAAAATGTTGATGTTTAGGCAATAATTTTTGCTATGCTAAACTGTTGATCCATTTTTCATTATACATTCATCAATTAAGATGCCTGTATGTATATAAATATCTCCTACGTTTAAGGTGGGAGGTTGCAGATTCCTGTTTATCTTTGGAAAGGTGTCGCTCATACAAAAAGTTGGGAATCACTGCTTTATGTTATGATATGCTCAAGTTTGACCATTATGCTTTAATTTTTAGCACTCCTTGCTTATTGTAACTGCCTTTATGTATCCTTAATATCTTTATTGCACATTTTGTGGTACGCTTACTGAAATTGTTGATTTTTGGTTGTAGTTCTTACTATAAATTCTTCAGTCTCTTACAAAATTGCCTGGTATAATAATAATCAATGCTTTAAGTGTATATATTGTTAACCCCTGATTTAACCTCACTGTTTGTCCTTCTTGGATGGCAGTGCTATAATGGTGGTGTTGGTAAGGCCCTATGGCTGTAGCAGGTGTAGAAGATTTGTTCACATGTTGGTGCTATATGGGGGTGGTGTTATATAGGTGATGCTAAATTAGTGGTCAACTGTAATCAATTCCTTGACTTTAACTTTTGTATGTTTACTAATGCTGAAAATTTTGTTCTAATGCCGTAAGTAATAGAGTAATTCTGAAATCTGTGTAACTATTAAGAGAGCAAATAGGAGCTTTATGTAACTAACTAGTCAGTCATAGTTGTATTATTTCTTGTCTTGGAATAGAATAATATTTCGAAAGTATTCTTGGATCCTTAGAAATTAAAAAAAAATATTTGCATGTAACTCCATTTAGAAAGGATTTACTAAAATTTTAGCTTATTTGCTTGCATGGTTTATGTGAAATTAATTTCAGAGTAGTTTTTGAAGGTATTTCCCTTATTGGATTTGGTCTTTAAATGTTGCAGTGAGTAAAAGTATGTGGCTGGAAATTCTCAAGATTGTTCTTTTCTTTTAGCTCACATTTCTAGTAGTATCTTTTAGTTTTTGACTTAAAATGTTTTTCGGATGGTTTAAAAAAGTTACACCTCTATTCTACAGGAATAGATGCTACACAGATTTCTCTTGATCATCTTCCTGAATTTGGGGTGATGTATGTAATGAGCTTGTTTACTTGGAATCATATAGAATGCCAGTGTATGTGGTTTATAACATCTCAGGTTTTAGTCTCAGACTGGTATTATATTTTGATCTTGTGGATTAAAATCAAGAAACCTATATATTTTTCTCATGTTGCCAATTCTTTCACTAATATTAGGTATACAATTAAATCTTTCAGGGAGATTAACTTTCTGATAATTGTTTTTCATCATGTGTGCACATTACAATCTTAGTTACTTAATTTTGCTTGAGTTTTATATTACATTGTTTTTGTATTGGTGTACTTTGTGTATATTTCTCTTTAACATATACATTAAAGCTGACCTGAAGGTGGATATTAAACTTGTATTTTTTCTGTACTAACTGAAAATCTTCTGTTGTGAACATGTTTTTCTTAATTTTTCAGCGAAAGTAGCATGTTTGTGGCACATCGGCGCTTCATTCTGAAGACCTGTGGGAATACTACACCATTGCTTTGTCTAAAACCTTTGCTTCTCCTAGTTGAGCAATATGCAGGTTATGATGAAGTTGAGGTATGTAGTTTTTAAAGATGTTTTCAATGGAATTTAATTTTTGGTAGCACTAGTGGTTCTTACATGTAGTATTAAAGTTATATAATTTCTTTGTTTTTTATAAGGTCTTGTTTTTATTCTCTTTTGTAGACTAGAGATCATCTCATTGGTTATATTCTTTTTCATTTTAATTACATATAACTTAGGATATGTGACCTGGTTTTTCATTGAAGTTTTTGAAAGTCATTGAAGAGTTCCATTTTCAGGATGTATTCTACTCCCGCAAAAACTTCAAGAGACCAGATCTACAAATGGCTCCTCATCACAGCTTTGAAGAAGAGGTGGCTTTGCTTGATACATTCTTTAATGGTATGTATTCTATGTTGTTGGTTATGTGGCAAATTTCTCTATATTTTAAAATGTTTTGAGACAGTACACCAGCAGATGCTTTATCAGAAAAGAGGAGAGTACAGTCAAGCATGACTAATTTGGTAATCTTGGGATCTGGGCTGTTCCGGATCACAGATAATTTCAGATAAAAAACAATGGGATATTCTGGGGGTGTGGTGTATGGTAAGATATCATCAGATACATATTTCATATAAATCATGATACTAATAATTTAAAGTGAAATTTTGTTGCTGCACTGTAAGTACACACAAAAATATACACAACGGTTTTGAATATTGCCAATTGTGCCAGTTTTATTCATTGTAGAGATGATACATACAGAACGGATACCTGTGATTGCACAAAGCAATATTTGTGGGAATAAATCTTTGCAAATATGTACAATATGTTACAAACCAATTGAATATAGTTAAAATGGGTTCAAGTATGGTACTTCATGTCATTATACAGTAATTAGAAAGAAAAGTTGACATAAGTTGTAACATTTCTACCCTCTGACCAGTGGCGTAACCAGGATTTGACCAAGGGGAGGTTCAGGTTTAGAGCTATGTACCGGACAGGGGGTTACACCTCTGCGGAACGCCAGAGGCAAAACATTTTTACTTTATTTAATGATTTACACACGTGTTCCGTAAATCCCTATATAGATTTTTTTGTTAAAAATAGATAGTGTTGCCTCACCAAAATTAAAAATTTTCTTAAAATATAATGAAATTCGTGGGATTTATAATTAATAAACGGGATATCGCCAACGTCATTGAAGCGTGTGTAGATCGGTTCCTTGCTCTTTAATAAAATGTGGCTTTTATTCAGAACGCCAAAGTACGTATTGTATTGTTATATTTTAAAGGGCAAAAATGCAAGTTACATGCTGGAATAGGGACTCTAAGAACCAAATCCTATTTTTTCCATATACCCAATTACTTACCATTCGCGAATTTGCCATTCGCGAGGGTTTTCAGGAACCTAACCCTCGCGAATGGCGAGGGACTACTGTACATTCATTTCCTATCATAAATGCATTTTATACAACGTTAGTAACAAAGACGTAGCTAGGAATATTGGTGCCTATGGCCAAGTTATCAAAATTCGCCTTTTTATAACACAAGTATTTCTATATAGCATTTATGTGTTATTTCTAAAAACGATCAAGCGAATTAGCTTTGAATGTATAATGTATGATTAAAATATAAAATATCTTGTATGCTTGGTTGATGTAACGTCAGTAATAAATATAAACTTTAGCTATAAAAATTAATTTATGTAAATTTTCATCTTAAGGATTCTGGAAAATACTAACAATAAGTCACATTGTCATTTATCCGAGACATTAAAATTTTTAGTTTAAAAACTCATTGCTACAAATACTGTTATTAAAAAATGAAATATAAAATTCTATATAATGTTACTAGATGCATTAAATTTTATAACTCCCATTCAGGGCCGTCACGTCAAAAATTGCCATCTGAGGCGAGTGTACTTTATGCCGCCCTTTTGCACAGTAACAGTATTTATATTTTTTAGACCCAATGAATTTTCTTAATTCCGAAAAATCTTGATATATTTCAAAAGGGGAACCTTTGGCCTTTACTTTTTCAGCTCCATTCTACAATTTAGTGCATATAATGTACATTAATTTTTGCATTTTTATTTTCATGCAAGTAACGAAATGTGGAACTCGTCTGCATAAAAACTCCATATAATTCTGAGATGAATCTTATCTCGGCACAAAAGGAAGGAGCCATCGTCCACACGTATCCTATGTCAGTCACAATGAAACCCCTCAGAGAAATTTACGATGTTTATCTCTTGACCGAGAGTGAGTCCGAGATGCGAGGGAAAGATTCTCGAGCTCAAGTTGCATAGAAAACCCTCTCCCGTCGCCAATATCTCCGGTTCTAATGAACAAAATGCAACAATTTTGTGTGTATGACTTCTGTAATGTTTATGAATAATGATTTTGTAACTATAACTTCTAAATTATTAATGAGCTGTTTTTAAAAAATCGGAAACTGCAGTTGATTTTTGTCTCAGTATGCGTCTGGAAATGCTGCCTCAAGCTAAATGCCACCTGAGGCGGTCGCCTCACCCGTGGTGCCGGCCTTGCTCCCATTTTTACCTTTAAATATGTGCACAGTAAACAAGATAACCCAAAAATAGCGAAAACAAAGCAAAAATCAGCGTTCCGTAATAATTTCACACCTAAGGATGTACGCGCTTCAGGTGAGGCACTTATTTCACTATGAAGTATAGATGATCAGCTCACTGTTTTTGTCTCATATTTACACGGCATTCTTTGTTACTATTTCGTTAAGTATTTTTACTAAGTTCAATTTTTTCACTGGATGTCACAGTTGTAATAAAAACAGGCAAAAAATAATAATAACAAATAAGTTTTTAGATTTTCTCATGGGGGGGTTTGAACCCCATAAACCCCCCCCTTGTCCAGGGGTTCCCAAACCCAGGGTCACGACCCAAGTTTGTGTCGCAAAGGTTTTCTGATGGGTCGTGGAAGATCCTTGACCAAAAAAATTGAAAAATGAATAATTCATTTTCTTTGTTACGTGCAGAGTTAAAAAAATTCAATGTACATAAGATAAACAAAAGTAGAAGAAACGAAGCTGATATGTTTGTTCACTTATTTTTCTTGAAAGTTGAGTTGGGCAGTTAACCTTAAGATACCGATACCGTTTGGGTCGCAAAGTACACGTACACTGATACGCGCTTTAGAGTACTTTTCAAACAGATGACACAATCCAAAGTATATCCAATATCTCATAAGATATCAATGCAAACGTAAACCGGGATGAAAGGACAAACAAAATGTTAGACACAACTGTACAAAAAGCTCTCTTATAGCTGGCTGTTGCTCAGATATAGGTTTTTACACATAGCCATTAAAATTGGGATAGACCCTTATCTGCTGTGTGACTTGTGAACCACCTAACCCATTGTGATCTCTCAAACACATGGCCAGCAAATTTTTATTGAGTATGATTTTACACGAATTGATAAACACGAAATTAAATTAATTCATATAAATAATAAGAAAAATGAATTTGAAAGCCCAATAGAGGGTTTTTATTGTTATGGTACCATATATAGTTGAATATAAGACGACTCTGATTATAAGACGATCCCCCATTTTGAACTCCTAATAAAAGGAAAAAATTTATTATGCACACAATGACAGAGGTTTATTATACCATTGACTAATGAACTGACTCAGTTGAAATAAGCATCTTTGATTGGAATTTTCAATTGAATATTTTGGAACATTAGAATCTCTCATGCAAATTATTTCTCATTAGCACATTTTAATTGTTATTTTCACTTTCACTACTGGAGGAATCTCCAATAGCTGCATCATCTTCCTACTCCCACATAATGTCATCTTCTGATCCATCCAAACTGTTAGAAACACAACACTTCTTAAATCCATGGACTATTGATGCTGGTGATATACTGTCCCATGCAGTCTTAATCCATTTTCCCAGTAGAGCCTCTGTTGGTTTTTCATTTTACCTGCTAGAGTCAGAGGGCAATTCCCTGACAGCAACCATTCCCCATAAATGCGCCGTAGATGATCTTTAAAGGGCTTATTGATGACCACATCGAGCACTTGTAGTTAGGAGGTCAAGCCTCCTGGTATGATCACCAGATCAGTGTTGAGGTATGATATTTTGGATTTCACATCATCCGTAAGATGTCCTCGAAAACCATCAAGAACTAGCATTGATCTCATCTTTGAAAGAACACCAGGTCGTTTATCCCACACTTCACTCAGACACTGAATCATCAAGTCACTAGTCATCCAGCCTTTTTCATTGCATCTGTAAATGATACCAGGTGGTAGTTTTTCTTTTGGTAGATTCTTCCTCTTGAATATTACGAAGGGTCGCAATTTTGTCCCATCAGCTAATACCGTTAACATTACTGTTACCCTTAGTTTTTCATTTCCAGTGGTTTTAACTATCACTGACTTTGCCCCTTTGTTATCAGTTGTAGTGTTAGTTGGCATATACAGTTGCTTTCCTTCAAGTGTCTATCAACGACTGCTTTTAACTTCTTACAGGACCTACTATAAAGACAATGTTAATGTGTTTATTTAGATTATCAATGAAGAGAAGATAGCAGTAACACTTTTCTTTTGTCTATTTGAAGGTATAATTGGCCTCAATGAATCAGAGGCAGCAATGAGAGTCTCCTTGGCAACGCCTGGAATGAGTACGAAAAATCCACAAAATTTCGAAAACGAATGCGTATTTCTGAAAAATTCGACCGTGTAATGTATAAACACCACAAGAATAAGATAGTATAGAGCTTTAGCCATCTAATAAAGCAAAAAAGAAGAGAATCGATCCGTATTTACATATTTTAGTGAATGAAGGAAAAAAAACCTTGCACTGAAAAATCGAAAATCCCGTGTAAACTTATGGGAAAATATAATTGTCTCCTGGATTTGAACCCGGGACACTTTAGCAAACTAAAATATTTTTCCAGGGACCTCATAGCCAGTAGAAACAAAATGCCGTTTACCGCATATCTTTACGACGAACGGTTCTCGAGAAATACGCCGATATAATTATGCGAGGCTTCATATGCACGGACGCACGCAGCTTCACTATGCGCGTAGTATATAGGATAAAACTCAAAAGAGTATTTGTATTCAAATACATTTGAATCTAATATTTCGATTATAGCTATTCGATTCTTCCCATCTCCAGATATCTCTGGCTTTGGTTCTCCTGTCAGTCAAACTATTACGCACCGCGCGATTATAAGAAGCCTGGCGATTTTCGGTCATAAAAATTGGAACAAAACCTCGTCTTATATTCAGGTATATACGATAATAATTTATGCACCGCAATTGGAATTTCTGAAATTTTTCTTTTAGCATTTCACAAACGACGTATATGCAAAGTGACAAAACTTATAATGAAACATGTTCCTTGATTGATTGGCAACGTATATGCGAAACAACGTATAGCGGGGTTTTACTGTATTTGGAAATGAATATGAACGTTAATGTAGGAGGGAGATTGTGAAGGAGTAAGGAAAGCTAGTTTTCGGAAAAGCTATACCAAACCGATTTAAAACAGATTTGGGATTTCCAAGACTCGGTAAGTGGGAGAAAAAGGGTTGGCACCTGGGATTCTTCCAGCGAAAGGATTTGTGGTAAAGGTGGATTATACTTTACGAAAGAATTGCCGCCTCAGCTGGAGCTCCTCGCTAGGGTCAGGATAGCAATTAGCAGAGTAGCGCTCCCAGCTCTTGGCGACTCCTACGGTGAACCCATTTTCGGTCACCACTGATGTGTGTTCCAGCGACTGCGTATCGCAAAGGATTGGAAAAATTTTCCTGGAAGATTTCGTGTCATTTAATATCTCCAACTTTCCCTTTTCACTCGGACAAAGGAGGAAACATTCCCAAGTTGAATTCCAATAATATATAGATACAAATACCTTGATGGGAAGGCACCCCGGCAAGTTGGCCCCCAGGTGGATTGCACCCACTGTACCCCGAGTAGGCGTGCCCCTGGGCATGCAGCATCAGGAGGGGCTGCTCTGCCAGTGTATAGTAAAACCTCTATATAGTAAACTTCCGTATATCATAAACCTCCGTATTTTGTAATATTCTTTTGGTCTGACCCAAACTGTAGGTAATGGTATATTTACATTTTTACCTCCATATTTCATAATGGAAAAATGTACCCCTGATAATAAACAAACCTGCATATAGCAAAACAATGTATTCCTCTTCACAGATGTGAAGTGAAAATTCACCCGTTAATAACCAATGAAAATAGTATAATATATACATAAGCACAAGGTTGTCCCTTCGAAGCAGCCCGTATAGTTGAAAGATCTGCCAAAATAGGACTATATTGTTACAAAGATACGTCATTTAAATGTTTTAGGTTGAAGTTAGGTTGTGCAGTTTATTTCCTGGCTGGGCCTCTCCGTGTAAACTCCCACAGACTTCTAGAAAGAAATAGTGGCAAGCACCAAACGTCAAATCTTCCGTGATCCTCAGTTTTACTTTGGTATCAGTTTTTACAGTCTCTGAAAAGAGCCATGAAAATATGATATAATGTTGCAAAGATGTATCATTTGAATCAGTGGTTCTCAACCAAAAGCTTATCATGGACTGGTGTATTAATTGAAAGGTTATTAGGGACCAGTATATTATCTGAATATTCTTCCAAGGACCAGTGAAATCAATTTTTAATCACTAACTATTTGACAATTTACACTTTGACGAGTGAAAACACAAACCTCTCATTAATTAGTGCTGCCCATTATAGAACTTTTATGAGAAAAATGGAATATCATGGACTGGCCAATGTAGGACCAATGATTGAGAAATGCTGATTAAAACATCTTTACTAAGATAACATAGGGTTGCGTATATGTATTTTTCGCCCGGTAAACCCTGTCAGGCAGGCATTCCAATTTATGAAATGCTTCCATGAATGTATCAATGCTTAAACTTGCATACTACAAAGTGCTTGCTTTAATTAGTAGGTATATCATCTTGATTTGTTTAATGGAGCATTTAAAGTCATAGTGAATACATAACCTACAAATAATATTATTTTTAACCCTATTTTCATCTTAAATCATGTACGTGTATTGTCTACTATTGGACATCTTCCATTTAATTATTAATGCGTTAATTTTCCATTGCTTATTAAAGTATGTTACATGTATAACAATACCCTTCATTATGCCATGCACCACATTAAATACAAGATTTACAAATAATACGTAATAGTAATTAATAAATACATTTAAGAATAAATTATTTTTTAGACCCATAATGGGCATGGTATGCCATTGAGAGAGTCAGCTGCTAACAGTAATAACTAAATTTGATATTTTCCAGGCCATTAATGAGGGGAAGAGAAAAATAGATTTGGCAGAACCTTTGGCATACCACATTCAAGGCTAACTCTATTTTTAAAAATCGGTATAACATACATTGTACAAACTTTCTCATATATAGGTACTAATACGTAATTTAGTTATCTTTAGAAAATGAAAATCGTGTGAGCCTGTTTTTAGAAATCCAATTTTTGTTAAAGTTGCCCAAGAATAAACTAGCCTTATATTCATTCATTGAGAAAAATGAAATATGTAATATTATTGAAGACGTAAACTCAAGTAAATGTACGAAATTTCATCAAAATCATTAAAGCTATTTTTGAGAAAATCGGATTGTTGTTAAAAATGCATAGAATAAACTACTCTTAATTATTGAGCAATATCATCCATTTCTAAGTATACTCTGCTCAGTATGATAAAATACCTAAGTACGAGATTTCATTCATTTTCGTTCGACCGTCTAGGCTTCAGCGCCAGTAACAGACAAACGGCATTGAGAAAACCACTTTTTCGGATTCAGCGACACCTAAAACATATATTTCTGTAAAAATCTCGAGGTCGAATTTTTTCGCAATAACAATACAGGCGACTCCCGAGTCTCGATTGTTCCAGTCTTGATTAATTCGAGATTTCGATCCTGCCGATCGATAATATACGCGGAATAAACTTCGCGTAGTTATTGGTTCCGACCAAACGCGAGGTTTAGTTTTGGTGTAGACGTAGTTATATCTGCTCTAATTGTTTGAATTTGTGCTGATTTCCTTCTTATTTCTCTTAATCTTTTATTTAAATTTATTTATTTTATTGATTTATTTATAAATTTATCACTTGACATGGCATCTAACAGGAAATGTAATAGTGATAATGTAAGCGAATCAAATAAAAGAGGGCATATGATCCATAGTTATGAATTGAAATTAGAAATTTTAAAGCGTGTTGGGAAAGGTGAAAGCCAAGCTGAAATCGCACGATCGTTGGGAATATGTCCTTCAACTATTAGCACTTATGTGAAAGAGAAGGAGAAAATTCTAGAACGTTATAAATTCACGTAATTTGATAACAACAATAAACAGTCCTAGGCGCGGTGTTGTGATTCCTAAAATGGAAAAACTTTTAAAACTTTGGGTAGATCATCACAGAGAATATATCTAGGAGCCTAAAAGTAAGAATCAGGCGATTCGCACATTTCTGAGGAAGAAAGGCCAGCACAGGGGAACAATGGACCAGAAAGATGTGCTTTCTGTTCCTGGGAAGAAAACAGGAAGACCCACACCTCTTGTGTTATGCTCAAAATATATTTGCAGAGAGCATGTGGTTACTTCTTGCATCAGCTGTTCCAAAATTCAAGATGAGAGAAAGGAAGACAATTATGATTAAGCTCAATAAAATTTAAGAGATCATTATTTAATTCTCAATTTTTATAGTTCTCGTTCAATTTTTATTTAAAACTAAATTTAATTTAACATTGAATTAAGTATTCTGTTACTCGTAAAGCTTTTTCAAAAATTTTGTTGTAAATTTAACCGATTAAATGTAGTTATATTAATAAAAAATATGGAATGAACTAATTGTTTTTGAAAATTTAAAAAATAATAAAAACTATTGGTAAATTGGATATTTTGTCTGATTTTCCAGCGCAGTCCAAATGAATGTGTATGACCTCTTACAATACAAAATTTGCGCAACCTCTTAAAGGGTTAAAAGAGCTCTATTAAACTGCTGGTTAGCAGTGGTGCTCATGGGTATCAGGTTGGGAACCCCTGGTCTACTGTTTCCATTCTTCCAATGCCCATTCCACTGTTAGTAAGAGTGGTGGTTATGGCTGGATGGTAGGGTTGCCTCTTGGTGTTAGGTGATTTTTTTGTCAAGCAGCTATCCTACTAATAATAAATTCAAGTCACATTGTTTATTTTATTAAAAAATCTGTCATCACATTCAATTTACCTTACCCCTCTGTAACAAATTGCAACAGACCCCCCCATTACATAATTCATTAACAGTTCTTTTGAGGAGTTTTTGCGATCTCGTTTGTGAACCATAGATTTTGGTTAAAATGTTTTTAATTTTGTTTAAGATTGGTATGCATATTATTTTTAAGAAAAATATCTACTATGATAATTTCTTCATAAAATTTACTAGTATTTTTCCTTTAAAATTCGTATTATTTTAATTTTTATCATTTGTATTTTTTTACAGTGCTAATTAATATGGAGTTATAGCATTTAGCAAAATTCTGGATATTTAACTCCTGCCAGCATGCATTATTAGGGTATTTAAATACAGCATACCCATGGTTAACTATGCATAAGCTTATCTATCCAAAACTATTCATTTTCAGATGGTGCTGCTTACTGTCTTGGAACAATTAATCGTGATTGTTGGTACCTGTACACCCTGAATCGAATTCAACATAACAATCAAAACAAATTTTGTGGTCTGCCAAAGAGTATAGAAGAAGGATTGCATGAACCTGACCAGACATTAGAAATATTAATGTCTGACCTAGATCAACGGATTATGAATGTTTTTACAAAGGAAGTCTCTTCCACAGCTGCTGAGGCTACACAGGTGAGCAAAAAGATTTAAATATCAAAGTGTATTTTCTGAATTCATCATAGAAAATTGGTTGAACCCATAATGCTGTGTCCAGGGATGATGATAAGAATCAAATTTTGAGAAGGCCTTTGACTGAGTAGATCACAATTTCTTCCTCCATAAACTTCAGATGTTTGGCATAAGTGATTCTGCTCTTAACTAAATGTGGTCAGACCTAACCAATAGAACTAAAAAATGGTGGTCCACGGTTTTGCATCCACAGCAACAGATGTAAACTCATGGGTTCCACAAGCATTCATCCTAGGATAAGGTGACCAACTTTTCATGAAGCTAAGGAGGGACATTTTCAAATGTAAGGAGGGACATTTTATAGTGGCGTATATTTTTTATTTATATAAGATTTTAGCTTGTTATTTCTGTTATCAACAAAATTCTGAAGAAGCTGAAAGGAGACATTTTCCAAAGAAAAAATATTTACTTATTAATAAAATGAAATTCATTTAATTCTTCAAGTTATACTTTTCTACAGAATGTATTTTTTATTACATAAGGATTTTTTAATATATATTCATAAAACTCCTCACAACTACATTCAAAATTGAATTTCACTTTTATTGCTCGTAATATTTCCACTTTAAATTGTGTTTTCTCTGATGTCCACAACCGATTCATTAATGAAAATACTTGTTCCACACAAGCATTTGTCCCTGAAAGACTCTAGAGAATTCAATGATTTTTTACATTACTAATATCAATATGTTGGTCCAGAAAATGCTTAAATATTTCGACCCATTTTTTATCTATTTTACTTTTGTTTTCCCTCCATTTTTGAAATTTTTCTTCAGTAATAAACATGTTAATTCTCCTTATTTCGTCAATCAGTAAGTTATCTTCAATTTTAACAATGGATAGTTTTTTTGAAACATCAGAAGAGTTTCATGAACACCATTCCAATCTATCTCCCTACTCAATGAAATCCAAGCAAAGGAACTTGCCATATACAAATGACTTGTCCATGATTGTAAATTGGTAAGACCAGTAATTGTGTTCCGGGTCAATTTAAATGAGAATTTTGGATTTCAATAAAGAATTTTTCAAAAAGGGGCAAAATTTGGGACAAGTAACAAAGAGGGACGAATGATGAAAGGGAGGGACTGACCTTCCAAATTTGGGACGGTTGGTCACCTTATCCTAGGGCCCTTATTCTTCAATGTATTTATTAATCATCTCCCAGAAACCATTCACAGCATAACTTTGCTTTATGCCAATGACACTAAAATTGTTAATATGGTTAACAGCCCTGATGACTGAAGCTATCCATGAAACTTTTTCAGTCGTTTAAATGTGGAATCTTTTCCCATATATACCCAAGTATAATGTGATTTCTTTTTCACTTAAGAAAAATTCCCACATTCACCCATATAATATGAATAGTGTTACATTAAAACAGACGAGCACAATAACAGATTTAGCCATAAGGCTCAAATCAAAACTCAATTTTAACACACACATTAGATCAGTCT
The DNA here is from genome assembly GCA_036926305.1 of Uropetala carovei. Lineage (NCBI taxonomy): Eukaryota > Metazoa > Arthropoda > Insecta > Odonata > Petaluridae > Uropetala > Uropetala carovei. The sequence continues at coordinate 27,471,969 of JAXCHB010000011.1, forward strand.
GTGCCAAAGTCTATAGAATTTTAGGCTTTATTAAGTGTAATTCATTAAAAAGTTTTTCCACAAGAACTTCTATCCATTCCTACTGTACAGCTCGTGCGCACTAACTTGACAGTGTGCAGTAGGCACACTGACAGTAGGACGAGTCCATTTTCGACGCAGGGCAATCTATAGGGGAAGTGATGTTTAGGTGTGGGCAGTAGATGCACGTCGGAGGGAAAGAAGGAATGAGAATTCGTCTATTGTGTGGGTGCTCGGACGTCAGCTCCCCCTATAAGCTGCTTCTCCTTCCACTTCTTTACATTCCCCTCTCACACTTCACTAGCTGCCACGTCATGCCGCATGAACTGTACTCTTTTTTTCCTGCACTTGAATATGGGAATGTAATTTGGAATTCCCATCAAAAACCCTTGGTTGACTAATTTGAAAGAGTTCAGAGACGTTTGGTGAAGTGGCTGTATGTGTGAGAAAATGTAGCCTACAACAAAAATGACTACATTAAACTTTGTCAAATGTCCATAATTATCCTGCTTGAGACTTGGCGTAAGGTTTTGGATGCTGTTTCTGCATAACATTGTTGGTGGCCAGCGTAGTGCCGAAAACTTGCTACAGCTTGTGGGTTTTGCAACCTGTCTGTGAAGATCACGACACATCCCCCTATTCCATTAGCCTTACTGAAGAATGAATGTATATATGTATTCTCCCATTCCAAGAATGATGGGAACTGTAAATGAGCTGCTTGCAAAACAACCCTCTGTCAACATCTTCCATGATTTGCTTCATACTTTTAGGAGCAAATTATTTAGGGGGTTAAATGACTGACACATTATATATCTCTTATATATTTGAAGGGTGTGTTTGTTGGGTTGTTCATGGAACTACTACTAAAAAATAAAAGCTGGAACAACCAAATTTGGTACGATTCCTCCTCACATCTTAACTTTGTGAATGGTCAAGGTTTGGTCAACCTAACTTTTTTTATGGGGTTATTTTTGAGCCCATTGTCCAATTTCAATAGGCCATAAGAGTAGCACTGGTTTCTGTGCAAGCCAGTACAAAAATACTTCTTTAAATTAGGTACTTAAAATTAACATACGAACTCGGGACAAAAACTGTTATATAGAAAAAAGAATGGAGTTGCTTATTCTTGAAAGCGGAATTAAAATCTGTGCCAAATTAGCTTCAATAATTATTGTAATCACATGAAAAGGTTTTTATTCTCGCGCAGTTTTTATTTCGCGCATCAAATGTTTATTTCGCTCGCATACCCGAGTTTGCCAAACCCAGTGACAGTTTGAAGTGTGAAATAAAAACTGAGCGAGTGGGGGTATAACAGAAAAGTACCTAATTTTCTTTACGTTTTCATTATAATTAATTAAATAAACAAAATTTGAACAGTAGCAGCACATAACAACGTATTATTTATCGTTCTGGAATATTGCATTGCTGATAAACAGGATATCTTGGAGTGTTAGACAAACTCTAAAAGATGATGACAGAGAGAGTCGCCGAAACATTGGCCATTAGGTGCACTGTAACCCGGCTAGAAACCCGAGAAAATTTCATCACGATCATCCGCCGGGAAATTTCAAATTTTTATTTTCCCATAAGTTTACACATAATTTTCGAATTTTTAGAGTGCAAGATTTTCTTCTTTCATTCATCTAAATAGGTAATTGCGAACAGGTTTTCTTAATTTTTGCTTTATTCGACGGTTAAAACTGTGTACTGTCTTATTCTTATAATGTTTACATGTTACATGGTCGGTCTTAGATTCACTTGCTCCGTTGAAATTCAATTCTGCTAGTTTTGTAATATTTTGCATATTTTTTCTCATTGTGTTAATTATTTTGTATTTCTTTTATTATAACACATTTTACTTAGGGGATTCCTATATGTGTTAAATAAATTATCTATCTAATTCTAAATTTTTTCTTCTACCACTCAAAAACCTAGGCTGCATCTTATACACAGGGTATACGAAAAAGTCAAGATTTTTTGGCAAAAAATAGTGGAGAACCTTATACACTGGTACAGTCATGCCCCGTTTAGCGCAAAGGATACGTTCCGAATGGTCTTTGCGCTAAACAAACCGATTATAACATGTACTTAATGATCAGTTCGTGAAATTGCAAGGTTCGCTAATGTTACTTATTTATTTATTTAATATTAATTATCATTAAAAATCAATATTAACACAATTTTAAATCTTTCGCAGCGGTGCTCGCATTTATGCATAGATCGCTAGGTTCTGCGAGTTATCATTTTCATCACTGCAGCGCTCAAATCTACGCGTAAATTATTTATTGTATGTATGTGTGGGGGTATTCACCATTTTCAATAATTGCTTGAAATTCGTCGGGAAACTTGATAGCTGCATCTTTATCAGTGCTTGCTAATTCACCTGTAAAACGAACTCTATGTATATTTGCGCAGCGTTTAAAATTTTGAAACCAACCAGAACTGTCATGAAATGTTTCTGAAGAATCTCCACCCTCTTCTTGCTTTACACATTCAAACAGGGAAAGTGCTTTACTGCAAATTATTTTTGACTAAGGGGCATGTGTTCATTAGAATGCTTAGAATCAATCCACAACACTAGCAGTTTCTCCATTTTTTCAAGCATATTACTAATAAGAAGTGATCGTGTGAGTTTCTTCGCAGTTACTGTACTGGCTGCTTCAATGGAACTTTTTATTTTGCCTTTATTTAACAAAATTGTATGAATTGTAGAAGTTGTGAAGTTAAACTTACGTGCAATATTGCTCTGATGCTCAACTTGTTCAAAACACCGAATCACTTTAAGTTTTTCCTCAAGATTTATGTTTTCCTTGATAATTTAGGATTATTTTCTACACTTTGATTGCCTTTGCTCAATTCTCTCCTTTCTGCCATGATCGCCATGATTTACTGAAATTATTTCCTCCTATTTACTGTTAAAATGTTATTTTGCCATAGATACCGTATTTACTTATGTACCCCATGCACATTTTTTCCCGGAACGCTGGGGAAAAAAGGGGGTGCGCGTCTTACACAAGGATTTCTGAACAGGTTACGTAAATTGTATCGATATTAAATTCTCTGTAATATGCTTGCGTCTATGTTTATATTCATAAAAGACATCGAATTCTATGAAGTATATGTGTATTTATGCGACCAAGCAAACGTGTAAGTTACGCCCACGCTGCAGACAAAAACTCACAAAAGTAGGTAGAAAGAATATGCCGACTAACTGATACCTATAGTTCAATGACTACTGAGGGTTTGCCGGCTGGAGGATAGGTAGGTGCAAGTTTGGTCCTTTTCCCTCATCCACTTCAAGGAATTCGGAATGGTGAAATTTTTTTGTGAATGAAAGATTTCATCATTCGAAAGGAAGACGGAAATCCACATCTCAAGTGTTTGAACTCGTTTGTTCGTAACCTTCCAATATTTACTCACGAGATGATATGCGAAAAAACTCCCCATCCACCTAAGGAAGTTCCCGTTCATAGATGGACAAATAGTTCGTGAAGCTGAACATCTGTTCGTAATATTACGTCAAAGACAGAAGCGGGGGCAAAGTTGCGTAATAATACAACGAAAACCATTAAGGGATCAACTAAAGAGGACTATCGGTGAGGAGATTTCTGCTAGTATCATCATAAAGAGATCATCCAATAACTTGCATCAGGTAGAAGGGAGAAGATGCTTAACTTGAGCGGAACTTGTTTCAGGGAGTGGGAATCGGTGACTTAAAAAAACTTATTCTGGCTCAAATTAATTTTTTCCCTCCAAACCGGCCAAAAAATAGGAGTTCGCGGGTTACATGAGTAAATACAGTATTAAACAAAACACCACAAATATGTCATTGGAACTGATTACGTGAAAACAGCTTTCCTTTATTTTTTTAAGCAAACAAAAGTCAGCCATACATAACAGTATTTATTTTATTAAAAAATAAATAAAGATGTATACCACGGGTTTCCAATTGCGCTAAACAAACATGCGCTAAACAAGGCATGACTGTACAGTGGAATCCCCATTTAACGTTTGCGTCGGGGACAAGTTTTTTGTGCCTTAAATCGAGTAATGCATTAAATGGGGTTATCTAAAATTGAAAGACTAAGCGGCAGTTCATTAATGTCAAATATGTTTTATTAGTTAAAACACAAATATAAAATGTATAGATTAATTACGATCAATTTTTTCATTTGTAAAATTTCACAGAATAAAGATGGTTGAGAATAATAACAACAGTAAGTCATCCGGCAAATGTGATTCTTCTAGCTTATGGTTTTTTTGCGAAATTAGTGGTCATTTCATGGCTGTGACCCTCATTGCATCTCCTAGCAGTGAATTTGTGACCTTTAATTTTTCCGAGACAAACTTTCTTAAAACTTTTAAGCAAATAAACACACTTGAAGCACTCCTATATAGGAGGAATCAACCAAGTGTGCAGATCCTTTGGTTTTCACATGCTATACTGAATACATGATATAATTGGGCTCATATGGGCTATATAATATAATACAGTAAAACCCCATTATAACGGGTTTTGGGAAACAATGTACACCCGCGTTATTGGCAACCCACGGTATTTTCTGAAATAATTTTAAAAAACGTGAAAGTATATGCGTTATAACAAATTTATTTGCAAAATACTATAAAAACTGATATCGCATTTTGATTTTAGTGCATACCTTACTTTAATCGGTGTTTTTAAAATAGTCCGATATTTTCTTTTGGCGCGACAGCTGATGGTGTTTCTTCGTCACATACATCTTAATGTTTTGCAATTATAAAAGATGAAGATGATCACAATCACTGTCTTTTCATCCAATTCGTCACTTCACTGATGTTATCCAATACTTTGCTTATTTAAGGGGTCTCAACCTCACACATCTCTTCATTGTTGCTGTCATCTTCTGATAATTTTTCTGCTCTTCCACGGTTCTGGACTTCAGCTACAATTTCTTCATCTTTCTTATAAACAGCGACGGGAGTTGAACATCGCGGTAAAATTTGAACCAAGTTGTTTACGAAGAAAATAAATCGCGGTAAATTTTGAACCAAGTTGTTTACAAAGAAAATAAATCGCGGTAATATTTGAACCAAGTTGTTTACGAAGAAAATAAATCGCGGTAATATTTGAACCAAGTTGCTTACGAAGAAAATAAATTGCGGTAAAATTTGAACCAAGTTATTTACGAAGAAAATAAATCGCAGTAAAATTTGAAACAAGGTTGTTTACAAAGAAAATAAATGGAATCATTTTGGGGGACATAACTAGACCGACGGTATATCCGAATCCGCGGTATGGTGAGGCGTGTTATAACAGTTTTACTGTGTTTACGAGTTTCGAATAATTATCCCTCAGTGAGCAGTGTGGTGAGTGTTGGCAGACGTTTCGATGCCTGTTATCGGCTGACCGTGCAGAAAATGACAACGCTAACAGTTCCAACGTCCTTTTAGTCTCATTTGTTATACTTCAGCCCTTTATGCGTGTCTTGTGCGGTGTAGGGAAATGCTACAGTGACTGACGAGTAAGAAAATACATCCCGTTTTAATAACATTGCTGCCTCGATGTAATAATAACGTTGTGAATAAGACTTCCATTTTTTGGGGGGATTATCTTCCTTTCGGGTTAACAAGGTAAATATGGCTGTGGTAAACGTGGGTGGCCCAACTAGCTAACACGTCACGTTAGTGAGCGAGCACCTGCGAACTGAAACATAATAAAATTCATGTTCACGTGATGATGCAACTTTCGTGAAGTACGTAACAGTTTAGGACATTTAAGGTGGATTGACAAAACAGCATGACTAAATATTCTTTTGAGTTTATTTAATGTAGTAACAATGCCTGAAAATGCACCTGAAATCGAGGCAATGCCCCGCAAGGGGCCAGAATTTTGTCCCTTAATTGTGGGAAATTCACAAAATCGAGAAACACTAAATCGGGTGATACAATACATTATTTATATGGAGCTTTGGTCGGGGCCGCAAAAAAACTGCCTTAAATGCGGGTAAACCTTAAATGGGAGAACCTTAAATCAGGATTCCACTGTATATACAAAATCGTAAATTTGTTCATATGCAGGTGACCCAGGTGTGCCATTGTTCAGAGTGATCTCCTAATGGGTATCTTGCAGGACATGGTAACTGACCAATTCATCACTGAATCGTAACTGCTGTGGCTTGCATAGAAGTATTTCTTCATTATGTTACCTGATAATGACTTTGAAATTGTTGTGGAAGAAATTTACAGATCAATACAGTGAAACCTCGATTTTACACCATTGAAGGGACTACCTAAAATAAACGTAAAATCGAGGAAAGTGTAAAATTGGGGAAATGAAGATTATGTAACATATCATAACTTTGGTAAAATATACATTTGAATGCAATAACAATGAAATTGCAAATAAACTAACTTACATAACATTTTATTTCTTTAACCAGTCAAAAAGTTTGATACACCCTTCCCTCTCCTACCGCGGGTTTATTAACCACGGCCCTCGACTATATGCGGTCTACATGTTGTGTCTCACCCTTCCCATCCGCAGACATTTCCCTTGCATATCCACGGTTCGGACCATGAAAACTTTTAAATACATATTGTGTCTCACCCTTCCCATCCGCAGACATTTCCCTTGTGTATCCATGGTTCGGACCATGAAAACTTTTAAATACCGCACATCTTATGACTTTGTTGTCATTTTAACTTGCTCGCTATTACGTTGTTGCCGTACTGACATGATTACGTATCCTTTTCGCTCGCCAGAAGTCACTGCATTCAACACGATAATCCTGCGCATCGTATGACTTTGTTGTCACATGCACTCACAAAGGTTATGTTGTTGTTCTAACTTGCTTGATATTACTTTGTTGCCGTAATGTACGATTATGCTTTTTGCCCGCCACAAGTCTCTACATTCCACTTGAGGCGATCAGTTGTGTATTATTCATATCAGCATACTAAATAAATTAAACGTTTCATATTTTTCTGAATTTGTGCATAATAATATTTGTTTAAATGCAAAAAACGCCGGGTAAGATTAGAAGACGGTAGTAAATTGTATAAAATGATATGATGTACGTCGTAGTATGCACGTAATATCTCCGTTACCTACGGGGCATTTGTAATCCTTCAGTCGGTAATTGTTTTACTCAGTAGTTTGGCTTATGCATAGTGTGATACGTTTGAAGAAATTCTTAAAGAAAAGAATTCATTCTGGGGTAGAATATGTAGTTCCGAACAGCGGAATGCAGCGGAAAGCTATTTCTCGCATTTAGTACCACAAGTAGCACATTGATTGTTTTTCGTCACATATTTTTCATCTACGGGAGTTTCGACTATGCCAAACCAGAGAGCTCATAGGAAAGAACAGCATGTTATTGTATTCATAATATTTATATAATGTATTTAAGCGAATAATGTAAGTGATCAATAATATATGGTATAGTAATACGACCCATGGAACCTAACCCTCAATTTCCAATATACTTAAGTATTTACCAACTGCGGTACTTTTCAGGAACGTAACCCCCGTGGTTGGCGAGGGAAGGGTGTACGTGTTTCAACATGTGCATCAAGTTGAGCTAAGATATTAATTCTATCACTTATTGTAAATACTTTGTTTTGCTTTATTATCTGTATTTCAGGCCAAAAATTAAGTAATGTATTGCCACATTTAAAAACAATGCCAAGTGTCGTGTAGATGTCGACTTCCTGCTAAAATGACCGATACATAAATGAATTACCACGTTAACTGTATTTACTCATGTACCCCGTGCACATTTTTTTTCTGAAAATTGTGAGTATTAATAGTAAATTCTCTGCAATATGCGTACGTCTATGTTTATATTCGTAAAACACATCGAATTATATGAAGTATACGAGGTGTAATTGAAAAGTTAGTACAGTAGCGCCGCTACTGGTTATTGCGTGAAGTTAGATTGGTGGTGGTAGGGGAACGGAATGCTTGTTTTGTCCTGAACACAATGCCGTTTGTCACTTCTCCCTCCGTCGCTTCATTGCCGAGTAGTAACCGATTAAGCGAGCATGTGTTTGGTCGCTTCACCATATTTTAACTCGTGGGAAATGGACGAAAACTTGGAACAAAGAGCTTGCATCAAATTTTGCCTCAAAACAGGCAAATCGGCTAGGGAGACTGTTGAACTGCTGAAATTGGCTTTCGGGGACAATTCTCTTGGCGAGAGAGCAAATTTAAAGATGGCCGAGAATCGATCGAAGACGATCCTCGTTCTGGTCTTCCATCGACCTCCATAACCGATGACAACGTCGTCCGCGTTCAAAATCTCATTTTCAGCGATAGTTGATTGACAATCAGGGAGATGGCTAGTGAACTAAATTTGACATTTTACACGGTTCAAATGATTTTAACTGAAGAATTCGAAATGCGACGTGTTTCCGCAAAATTCATCCAGAAAATTTTGACCGTCGACCAGAAACAACGTCGCCTTGAAGTGTGTGAAGAACTTTTAGAACGTGCAGAGAATGACCCAAATTTCATGGATCGTATCATTATGGGTGATGAATCCTGGGTCTACGGCTATGACCCCGAAATGAAAGCTCAGTCTTCACAGTGGAAGAGCAAGGGTTCGCCGCGACCGAAAAAAGCAAGGCAAAGTCGCTCAAATATGAAGAGAATGTTGCTAGTTTTTTTTGATTCCTCGGGTATTGTTCATCGTGATTACACTCCAAGGGGCCAGACGATCAATCAAGAATTCTACAAATATGTTTTGGAACGATTGCGGGAGAGTGTGTGTGAGTGTGAACAAGAGTTGGATTCTTCATCACAACAACACGCTGGCCCACTGCGCGCTCTCTGTAACCGAGTTTCTGGCGAAATTTCAAATTCTTGTACTCCCGCAACCCCCCTATTCGCTGGATTTAGCCCCCTGTGCCTTCTACCTTTTCCCAAAACTAAAATTGCAGCTAAAAGGAAAACGATCTGATACTATCGAAGTCATTCAGGAAAATTCGGAAAACGTTCTATAAACACTGAAGAAAGAAAATTTCCAAGAATGTTTCCAAAAGTGGAAAAATCACTGAAGTCGGTGTGTGCAGTCTCAGGGGGACTACTTTGAAGGGGACAAATTTGAATAGCGTGTAAGTACCCCCCCCCCTTCCTAATTATTGCACTACTGTTCTAACTTTTCAATCACACCACGTATGCGTATTTATGTGGCCAAGCAAACGTGTAAGTTACACGAGTGCACGGGTTACATGAGTAAATACGGTATGTACAATGCCTAGCATCGTGTTGATATAAACTTCCTACAAAAACAAATACTGCAACTATGCAAGCATAACAGTGAGCAAGAAGTGGGTTCATTTATTCGAATGGCTGATAAATTTATTGCCACGTGGGATTGCAAACATTTCTTATGTAAACATATGCCTATTAAAACATGAGTTTGGCAAAGTTATGACTAAAACTATTGAATAAAGCCTATTTTAACCTTGAATAGGAGCGGAACACGGCCGGTGTTTCTTCACATTTTCCGAAATAGAAAAGTGAAAACATGAATCGGGTGAATTTCTGTTGTCAGGACTTGAAAAATAAGATGCAGATTCAGGGGAAATGTAAATTCAAGGAAATGTAAAATTGGATAAAATTTTACAATGTTCTTGTGAGCATTTGGGCAGGACCAGACAAAAAGTGTGCAAAATCAGAAAAAACGTAAAATCGGAGAGTGCAGAATCGAGGTTTCACTGTAGTTTGTTGGTACTACAGTGGATCTCTGGTATTCGCAGATTTGGTATTCATCATTTCACTTATTCATCATTCATGTATTATGGAACATTGTTTCGGTATCCATGGTTATTTTGTTTAGCTCATTCATCACTCAGACTGTTGCTGTGGTGGAATAAGAAGTCGACACGCACGCTACTTGTTCAACAGTGACTGCCTCTTTAAACTTCTTTTATTTTGTTTTCTGGCCTATTTTGTTTATTTTTTGCTATTGATAATGAATACCGTAATTTTCCAATTATAATACGCACCCATGTTTTCACAAGTAAAATGTGAAAATTCTCATCACTATGTATAATATGCACATATTTTTACTTTCTCATACGAAGTATCGAGAAAGTATTGTTTTCACGAAAAAATTCGACCTCGAGATTTTTACGGAAATATACGTTTTAGGTGTCGCTGAATCCGAAAAAGTGGTTTTCTCAATGCCGTCTGTCTGTTACTGGCGCTTGAGCCTAGACGGTCGAATGAAAATGAATGAAATCTCGTACTTACAAGGAGAGGCTATGGAGTGTAACTCTCAGATTTGATTCATCTTCTACCAGTGGAAAGTTTAGGTCAAAAAAAAATACCATTTCGGAATTAGGGGCCAACGCCTTTTAGTTTAAGAGAAATAATTAATTAAAAAGTACAAAAATGGGCCAGTCTCAATAAATATTAGTAACTTCGCTCTTACGTTCATAAGCAACCGTAGCCTAGGGGATAACGAGCAGGACTTTCGATGCATGGTCTTGGGGTTCGAGACCGGCATTGTTCAACTTTTTTCTCGTGTAAGATTTCATTTTTCGTGCTAGTTTTTCTCCAATTTTTCGGAAAATAATTATTCACCGCAATTTTTATATTTTTTTCATGCAGGATAATTGTTTTTAATCACAAGACCACTATTTTCCCCCATTTTCAGAAAATATTTATACACCGCTATTTGCGTATTTTATTCCCAACTTACACCCTCAAAAATCCCGTGAATTTATTATTGTAAGTTTTAATCATTTTTCCTGCATGAAGAAGATTATTGCGAGAGCTAAAGATAAAGAATATATTTGCAGATAATAATAAAGTAACCCATCTTATTAGTTATTATTGGTACAGGCATATAGCATCGCAAGGTATGACCACGAAGAATAATTTCTGCGAGCTCCTCGCTCTGCATCTGCCCGTCGCTGGGTTGACACCCTCCACCTTTCAAAATTAGTATGAATTTCCAGCGTATTCCTTTGGATGATAATCGTCGAAGAAATATGGAAAACATAAATATTCATGGCACCAGGAGCAACATATAAATAAACGCTTGCCACAGTTGCAGCGATTTATTTTAATTTTGTCTGAGAACGAAACTTCATTTACATTAAGAAATAATTCGCACCGCTCGCAGCTATTTATATGCTGCTCCTGTTGCCATGAATATTTATATCGTTTTTTTTGTACGATTACCATCCAAAGGAATGCGCGGGAAATGCAAACTAGTTGTAAAGGGGGGAATTACAATTACGGCGGAATATCACAGCTTAAAGAATACGCCAATGTCTACGGAGAGTGTCAATGCAGTGATGGACAGATGCGACTAATTTTCTTGAGGAGTAGATTGGGAATAAAATACGCAAATAGTGGTGTATAAATATTTTCTGAAAATGGAGGAAAATAGTGGTCAAGTGATTAAAAACAATTATCCTGCATGAAAAAAATAAAAATTGCGGTGAATAATTATTTTCCGAAAAATTGGAGAAAAACTAGCACGAAAAATGAAATCTTACACGAGAAAAAAAAGTTGAACAACGCCGGTCTCGAACCCCAAGACCATGCATCGAAAGTCCTGCTCGTTATCCCCTAGGCTACGGTCGCTTATGAACGTAAGAGCGAAGTTACTAATATTTATTGAGATTGGCCCATTTTTGTACTTTTTAATTAATTATTTCTCTTAAACTAAAAGGCGTTGGCCCCTAATTCCGAAATGGTATTTTTTTTTGACCTAAACTTTCCACTGGTAGAAGATGAATCAAATCTGAGAGTTACACTCTGTAGCCTCTCCTTGTTAGGCATTTTATCATACTGAGCAGAGTATACTTAGAAATGGATGATATTGCTCAATAATTAATAGTAGTTTATTCTACGCATTTTTAACAACAATCCGATTTTCTCAAAAACGGCTCTAACGATTTTGATGAAATTTTGTACATTTACTTGAGTATACATCTACAATAATACTACATATTTAATTTTTCTCAATGAATGAGTATAAGGCTAGTTTATTCTTGGGCAACTTTAACAAAAATTGGATTTTCTAAAAACAGGCTCATAAGATTTTCATTTTCTAAAGATAACTAAACGACGCATTAGTACCCATATATGAGAAAGTTTGTACAATGTATGTTGTACCGATTTTTTTGTAAAAGAACAGTGTAATTTTACTTGACTATGTGCAGTATCGGGACAGTTCTCACCTCGCCGCCAAATGAGATACATGCGAGAGAGAGTTTACAAGAATATCACGTTACGTTCTGACTCTCCCATTAAAGATTGCTACACTGTATAAAAAAAACATTTTGTCTGAATGTTGCCTTTTGTATTAATCTGGTCGGTTGGTATAGGAGTTTGCGCTTTGCTGCCAAACTAGATATTTGTGAGAAAGTTTACGAAAACATCACGTTACGTTCTGACTCTTCCATTAAAGATTGCTACACTGCATAAAAACATTTTCTATTAATCTGGTCGGTTGGAATATGAGTTCGTGCTTTGCTGCCAAAATAGATGTGTGAAAGAGTTTACGAGAAATCACATTATGTTCTGACTCCCGTTAAAGATTGATACAATGTATAAAAATCTGATGTGGCCAACACATGACTTTCTCCATATTTGGGGTATAGATATTTAAATTCTTTTTATGAATAGCATTATAAGGCAAAATTATTATTTCGTATCGTTAAAGTATACAGTCATCCTTATTGCCGTAAATTACGTAAATTTTGAATATGTTTCCATAATCCACCGCTATGGTGGTGCCGCTGTATACTGCAAATTAAGAAAAAGCAAAACATCTCTGAAATGGATGGTTGTACGAAAATTTGTTTCAAACAAAACTTGGAAGAAATATTATTCTCTACAACTTTGGTCCTCACGAAGATTACCAATAACGATGTTTTTAAGGAGAAAACCGAAAAACCGGTTATTTATAAATAACTCCTAAACAATAACTACAATAGAAAATTGTTTCAAATGAAATTTGTAGGAAATTACATTCTCTATAACTTTTGTATGGAATTGTAAATACAATAATGATATTTTAATGAACAAATATCGCAAACCCGAATAGGGTTTCGAATAAACCTCGACTTCCGGTTACCCGTTATTGTCAAAAAACTAATCAGTTCTTTATGCTAATGTTAAAGTGTTATATATGAAGTTTGGTAACGATATGGCATGTAGTTTTTGAGTTAGAGCTCCCACACTAACATACACACACACACACACACACACAGACATCATTCCGAAAATAGTCTAAACGTGTTCTAGGGACCTCAAAACGTGTATTTCTGTTGAAATCTCGAAGTCGATTTTTTTCATGAATACAATACTTTCCCATTACTACGTATGGAGAAAGTAAAAATCTGTCTCAATGTTGCCTTTTGTATTAACCTGGTCGGTTGGAATAACAGTTCGTCCTTTGCCACCCAGATACATCGTTTATGTGAACATCAAGTCCAGTTCATACAAGGTGATTGAGGTCTGTAAAATGTTCTCGGCGATACAATTTTCGTAGACGATGAGAGAGAACACAAGTTCGTCGAGGAACTGTTTGAGGACAGTGAGGGGAATGGTAATGAATTCCTAGGCTTTAGTAATTCTGACAGCTAAAGTAAATAAATAAATATTCTTATTTTTGTTTTTAAATACAATACAGGGTGCGGCAAAAGTCAGTTAACCGTATCTACGCAGCAAAAGTCATTTAACCGAAAATGCCTTACTGAATTTTTAGTACATTTTATTATAAAAATTACAATTTTAAACTTATACAATGATGTCATTATAAAAATTATACTTTATAGTAAATGTTGGAATTGTCCACCATTATTTTCTATACATTTGACATAACGTTTGGCCACTGATTGACATATCAGGTCACATAATTGAGCATTTGGGCTGAATAACTGTTCGAATTTAGTTTCAATTAGCACCTTTAAATGTTCAATATCCTGAGGCTTGGTTGCAAAAACTTTGTCTTTCAATATCCTCCACATAGAAAAATCGCAGGGGGTAAGGTCCGGCGATCGTGCAGGCCACTCGACTGTACCACGCCTCTCAATCCACTCATGAAAATTATGGTTTAAGAATTCACGTACGTTTAATCCATAATGTGGCAGTGCGCCATCTTGCTGCCAGATGAGATTCTTTAAGTGTTTCAAAAATAGGGTTATTGTGTAATTCAATTACAACTTCTTTCAGCATTTTGAGGTAATTGTTGGCATTAACAATGCCTTCATAGAAATAAGGACCTGCCACTCCAGTGCTGCACATCCCTGCCCAAACGGTGACACCAGGAACATTTAATTCTTGTTCAATGACTATATGTGGATTCTCTGAAGCCCAGTATACACAATTATGCCGATTTAATCGGCCATTTAGTTTAAAAGTAGCCTCATCAGCCCACAAAATGGCTTTATAAAAATTAGGATGAGCTTCATTTCGAATTATGTACCACTCGCAGAATTCAAGGCACCTGTCGGGATCGTCCTCATGTAACGCCTGTAACAATGTAGGCCTGTACGGTTTCATGCCTAATGTTTGTAACATTCTTCTTAGGCTTCTATCATACAAATCTAACTGTCTTGCAGTAGCTCTTGCTGATTTTTTTGGGGATTGAACGTACGACTGAGCAACAACTTGTAAATTTTCTTCGTTAGTTACCGATCTCGGTTGACACGATCACGGCAAGTCTGCCACAGAACGCGTACTTTCAAATCCTTTATTTAATTTATAAACTGCTTGCCTGCATGGAGGCTTGACGTCTGGAAAATGGTCAGTAAAAGCTTCGATGACTGCAGCATAATCTCTATCAAGTTGCCACAATTTTTGTAACACAAACACCCGCTGTTCTGTAGATAATTTTTGATTCATTACAAGTTACGTAAGATTATATCGCATGATCTTATGATTATTGAGACAGTACACAAAGCATGAGTAACACAACCTTCAATATCAACAGTTGAAACTGAACTGCTATTTCCCTACTTACGTGGCATGTATGTGCACGCAGATATGGTTCACTGACTTTCACCACGCAGATACGGTTAACTGACTTTTGCCGCACAGATACGGTTAACTGACTTTTGCCGCACCCTGTATTTAAAGGAGTGTTATCGAAATGCATTGAAATGTACGATTTATTTGTAAAAACATGTTCGTTATCGAAATGCATTGAAATGTACGATTTATTGGTAAAAACATGTTCGAAAATATAAATAATTTCTGTACTGAAAAAAGTTGTATGCATTTATAACCATATATAATATCCACCCTAACTTTTTGTCAACTATTTCAAGAAAAAAATGTGTATTATAATTGGACAATTATGGTATACTATATTGGTAATTATCGGAGCTGGATTGATTGAGGTGCGAATGGTGTGACTGCCCCAGGCCCTGCACTTAAGAGGCCCTGCACACACTAAGAAATATTTGTCGTACATATAAACTACACACAGTTTTGAAAAAATATTGGTGTGTCATAGTGAGAGAGATTGCTTGCTTTAGTTATTATAATTTACTATTAAAAATTTTGGCTCACACTTTGCACTGGACCCTGCGATTTTCCTTGCCATCTCTGGTAATTATTTTTACTTTTTTATTCGTTTTAACTAGCATAAGGAAGTGAACTAACGGACCATCTTTGTGTTATTACACACCAGCATCACATGCTTTATTTTGGAATAGTGCTATGAACATCATTTCCAAGATTCGCGACTTTTATCCTGGAATATATGTGTGCATGTGTATTATTTGTGTGCGCATGTGTTATTCATGTGTGTGTGATTTCCATTCATATTTATGTAATTTTAAGTTGTTTTCATTTATATTAAGATTAGGCAATGTGCATTGTATGCACTGTCCTGTATATTAACCCTTTCACAACTGGAATGCCCGTAAACGGGCTTGTTTTCTTAGTTGTATGTCGTAGGGTACAGTGGCGAAAACTTAAACCTAATCTTCATTATTACATGAAATCTTATGAGAGAAAATTCCTTTTTTCATCACGAGTGATTTTAGTGGCGAATCAGAATGTAACACCCCCTTATGTAATGTATTTTTATGGGGAAAAATTCCCTGGTATTTGCTGTTTTGGTATTCGCGACCATTTTCTGGTATGTAACCCCCACGAATAACGGGGACCCACTGTATTATACAAGTTAATAATATGAATGGCCATCAAGCCTTGTAGTCCTTAGAAGCCATTTCTCTAGATGTAGAAAAGCAACACACTAGCTGGTTGCCATCTTATTCTGTAAATAACATATGCAAATGAATTGAGAAAAGATGTTGCTTTGTGGAATATTATTATTATTACATAGATAATTAATAATAAGCTATAATCAGGTGACAAATTGTCTCCCTACTCTGTCAGGGCTTTATGATAATGTTCCCAACAAGACCATGAAATAGATGTCTTTATAATTTTGTTATAGATATTGCCTTTGACATTTTTAAAACTAAAATGTTCAGTTGTAGTAACTGAAAATTTAGTTCCTGTTTTTTATTATTTACCTTGTATTCTTTCTTTCAGAAATCTGGAATTGACAAACTCATGCCAAATATGGTGATAGATGACTTTCTGTTTGAGCCCTGTGGATACTCTATGAATGGGATATCTAAAAATGTAGGTAATCTAAGGTTAAAAAGCAGTCCATGTACCATAGCAAGTAATATTATTTCCTAATTGCATTTCAATGAAGATTTGTGAATAAATTAGGTACAAAAATTTTTAATGAAATGAACATCAATTAAACGGTAGCTTGCTTCAGTTTGAGCAGATATTGAGTCGAGCTGTTTTTTCTTTATCGATAATATTGTCCTTGTATAATAATAGTAGTGCAAGAAAAATTGCATCTTTTAGTTATTAGTGCTGTGATTAGCAATTATGTGGCTAAAATATATTACAGTAAGTCATTACTGTTATTTTTGTTCCTAGGATGGGCCTGATCTTGCATCTGTAAGTACAATATATATTTATCTGCACTTAACACGCTTTTGAGTAAATTTTCTTTTGTTCTTAAGTAGAATGTATACTGATACTCAGTTTAAGCACCATATAGTCATTCAGAGAAGTAGATGCAAGTATTTTTGGCTATAAGCTATATTCATACTTAGATAGGGTTACCCTTTTCTTTGCGGTACTTAATTATAGTCTTTTGCGTTTTCACATCAAATTGAAAAATTTTGTTGGTTATATGTTCATTTGGAATCATATTTGTGCCAGTGTGTATTATTGTTTGCTTCCTAAGTCATAAGGGTTAACAAAGATGTATGGTTGGCTAGTAAATGACAGATCTGAAGTTGTTTTAGTTAATTTTTGGATTGGCAAATGACAAATTTCTGTTATCTCAGGGAAAGAGAATTCATACAAGCCTCATGTTTTGTGGTATGGTATGTTGCTTGTGTTTGAAATTTTGCATTTAAAATTTTCTTATTTACGGCTGCATTGTTTAACAAGAAGTCCTTCAGTACACCGATCTATTTCTCTCTAGTAATATGTTGATGCTTTTTACATTTATAATATATTGACACTTCTTACACATGATATATATATCTACAATATATACAGGAAAACCTCGTTAATACAATATCGGTTTATACAAAGTTCTCCTTTATACAAAGTACATCTCATTTCCCTTTGAAAGGGATAAGCATTCTCATGTTAAAAATTCGTTTAATGTTTGCGCCATGGATAGTATAACCACACTTCTCATTATGGTTAGTACACTGTATGCTGTGATAACTAGCTGTCAAGGTCACCTGTCATATGCGGAGAGGGGAGTCAGAGCCGTCAGTTTCAGTGTGAAATACGAGGCGAGCTGAAACATGAGTCGCAAAATTCACGTTGCAGCTGTGAGCGTCGGCATAATATGTAGACAAGTATAAATGTTTTCAAACATCAAGTTATTCTGTGCAAGTGCGATTTTCACATTTTGAATCACTTTTATTTTTTAGTGAGGTAAACATTCGGTTTGCGTCAAAGTGAAAATTATTGCTGTTCAATGAAAACGAAAGGAATTACGCTTGGATACTAAACTCAGAATCATTGAAGAAGTTGATAAGATGGAGTGCACCAAAACGGAAATTGCAAAGCAATTTAACATTCCTTTACCAACATTATCAACAGTGTTAAAGAACCAGAAGAAAACAAAGACACTTCTGAAGCAGGAATGGCACTAAAAAGAAGAAAATGTGTACGTGGTGCAAAGCATACAGATCTTGAAGAAAGGCTATTGGAATGGTTCCACCAGATGTGAGCATCGAATTTACCAATATCGGGTCCCCTGCTGCAAGAAAAGGCCGATTATTTCGCACTGCGTCTTATCAGTGATTTTAAGTGTAGCAGTGGTTGGCTGCAACGCTTTAAAGAGCAAAACAACTTGTCTCACTTGATATCTGCGGTGAATCTGGAGGAGTTGACAAGGAGAAAACCCTAGATTGGTTGGAGTCTGTGCAACCAATTCTTGGCGAATGTGAAACAAAAGATATTTTCATCATAGATGATACAGGAGTGTTTTACAATTTGCTTCCCAATAAAACACTTGCTGTTCGTGGTGAAACCTGCCATGGGAGAAAATTGAGCAAACAGAGGGTGACTGTGCTGTTGTGTACCAATGCAGATGACAGTACAAAGCTTCACCCTCTAGTCATCGGCAAGTCTTCTCGGCCAAGATGTTTTAAAAGAGTAACCACTCTCCCTTGTGAGTACAAATCAAACAAAACAGCTTGGCATACTGCGAAAAATTTTCAGTCATGGATTCTAAAATTGGATAGAAGAATGCTCGTGCAGAAATGGAAAATTCTGATGATCCTGGATCGCTGTGCTGCACATTCTATTGGGGCACTGAAGTTGAAGTTGTCAAATATTAGATTGCTCTTTCTGCCTCCAAACACCACAAGTTTGTTAATTGTTAATTCAACTGATTTTCATTCTTTCAGAAGTTGTTTTTCTTTTATATTTATATTCATGAATATATTAATTTTATGTAGAAATGTGTGTAAAATGGCAAATTAAAGTTTAGAGTAAATTATGAAACCAAATTAGAAAGCTGAGTTTGACATGTTCATTTCACAAACCTTGTTATTACAAAGTGAGAGAACTTAAAGTTTGTTTTATGAGGTTTTCCTGTATATGCTTCTGACATAGGATATAGGAGGAGGAGGATACAAAATTATGAGGCACTTCCAGATGAGCTAGAAACTTGAAATTTGACACCAATAGAGGATTTTGGTCACAATCTAAGGAAAAATTCAAAAATCATCAAAATTCTAATTTTGAGGGCCTATTTTGGCCCCGTTATTGCCCCGATAAGGAAAGCAAATAAATCGGTGTAGAGGTATTTATATTTGCTTTTAAAATTATTTCCTGTCAACATTCGAACTTGGGCTTTAAACTATCAGAAAGATTAGAAATTGTAGTTTCTTATTACAGGCAGTCCTCGACATCTGTACATAATGCGTTCCTGAAAACGTGTACGGAAATCGAATGTACGGATGTCGAACATAGATTTACATGTTATAGGGGGTTCTGTTCCCAGAGAGCCAAAAAATATTATAAAATCTCTAATTATGGTATAAATGTTTAGTTTTTTGAGCAGGGGCCTTTTAGACACAGTTGTCGATTTTATAATGTAGAGAGATAGGGCAAAATGCAATAAAATATGTAAAGAATTGCACAAATAAACACTCCTGTACAGACAAAGATGCCGGCGCAGCGGAAACTGGTGACTGGCAACCAGCAGCATTCGAAATATTCGTTTGTCATTTCGCTGATGCACGAAAATCCGAATTCGGCATACGGAAGGTGGTTTAGGGGTGTAAATGTATTGTGAACGAAAGTTCGAGTTTTTTTCATTTAAGCATTTTCCTATTTTTATAGGTTTTTTGTAATATTGCCTAATCATGGCCCCAAAGAGAGTGATGATTGAAATGAAAGAAAAGTTGGTAAAAAGGGCGAAAAAAGCAATGAGTTTGGAGAAGAAAATTGAAGTTTTAGATAGGCTTGTGCATAATGAATCTGCTTCATCAGTTGGTAAATTACTTGGTGTGACCAAGTCCACAATAAAATCGATAAGGAAAGTGAAGAAGCGATTTGAGCTAGTGTTGCAAGTGCTACTTTAACGAGTACAAAAGCGTACAAAAGGCGGTTTAGGGGCGAGAATTTATAATGTACGAAAGAGCGAATTGTACGGATGTCGAATGTACAGATGTCGAGGACTGCCTGTATTGTAGACAGAATTCAAATCAGAGTAGACTTAGCGTAAATTGATCGGTTTTATCAAAAAGGTTATAATTTTTCTGGCTCCCAACAATAATTGGCTGCCGGGGCAAAGAACTCAGTTCTTTTCTATGTGTAAGCTTTTAATGGGAATCAGAGGCATGATATTATAATGCCATTTATGTTAAAGTATGACCAATGAAAGAAATCCGATATTGATAAAATCCTTTTTTTGGAATTGTTTTGCCCCATTATTGCCCTAAATGAGGTCAAAAATTGAGGTAGTTTCATATAAGCTACAGACTTGAAATTTGGCATAATTAAGAGGTTTTCAGTTACAACCGATGGATACAATTCGATATTAAATTAATTCCAATTTTTCGTGCCTTTTTTGCTCTGTAAAAGAATAAACATTACGGTGCACTTTCAGATGAGCTAGAGACTTAAAATTTGGCAAGACTATAGGTGTTTGGTCACAACCTATGAAGAAAATACGATATTATAAATATTTTAATTTTTAAGGGTCTATTTTGCCCCATTATTCCCCCATGTGGGTATAATAATGATGAGACCATTACGTATGACTTAGTCTTAAAATTCGGCACTATTTTAGGTTTTAGACCACAACCGAGGAAAATCTCCAAAATTCTAAAAATTTCAATTTTTGGGGTTTGTTTTTCACCATTATTGCCCCATATGAATATAAAAATTATAAGGCACTTTCAGATGAGCTTGCAATTTGGCACAGTTATGTTTTTGGACAAAACCGATTGGGAAAAATACAAAATTATAAAAATTCCAAAATTTAAAAATGCTTGCAGAATGCAAGCGTCATCTGCTAGTAGGAGATATATGTATAGGAGGATACAAATTATGAGGCACTTCCAGATGAGCTAGAGACTTGAAATTTGACATGATGATAGATTTTTGGAAACAACTGATTGAAAAAATCTGAAATAGTTAAAACTGTAATTTTTAGGGGCTGTTTTAGCCTCATTATTGCTCCATAAGAAAAGCATATAAGTTGATTCAGAGGTTTATATGAGGGTTTATCAAAAGGTAAGGTTCCCTGGGCTGTAACATTGTATATGTTATTCAGATTTCATTTTCCGCTTGTGGTTACAATGATACTAGTGAATACTCTAATCTGAGTAGGTTCATCTCAGTCTGCTCTACTTTGTTCTCCTTTTGTTGGCATACAAAATGGCAACACGGCTAGAAAATGGTCTCTCGAAGAACTGCGTGGCATCATTCGTTTCCTATGGGCGAAAAACGTTTCACTGACAGAAATCCACAGACAGTTGTTAGAGGTTTACGGTGATGGTGTAATGGCTGTGCAACGTGTCAGGAAGTGGTGCAGAGAGTTCAGCAATGGAAGATTCAATATTCAGGATGAAGATCGCAGCGGAAGGCCAAGCATATCCACGACAGATCTGAACACTGCACACGTTGATGAGTTGATTTTGGAAAACCGAAGATGGTCAGTAAGGGATCTTTCCTCTGCATTGAACATTTCTTATGGGACAGTCCATAACATTGAGTATGGAGCGATTCTTCATCACGACAATGCAACACTGCACAGCGTGTGTCAAACCCAAGAATTGTTGCAGTCATTCAGTTGGGAAGTTCTGGAGCATCCACCATACAGTTCAGATCTTTCCCCTCTGACTGCCACGTGTTTGGGCCGCTGAAGAAACACCTGGGAGGTCACCGGTTTTAATCAAATGCTGAAGTGGAAAATGCAAGTCATTTATGGCTCGCTTAACAAGAGCCCGAATTTTACAGAGACCGAATGTATAAACTTATATCACGTTGGAATAAGTGCCTCAACAGATATGGTTCTTATGTAGAGAAATAGTACCCAAAGTGTACTATATACTTGCTTGTGACAAATTGTGTGGCCATGGGAACCTTACTTTTTGATCAACCCTCGTATATTTACTTTTAAAATTATTTTCCATCAAGATTCGTACTCAGGAATATAACTACGGGAAATCTAAAAGATTATAATTTCTTATTTTTGAAGACAAAATGCAAATCCATGTAGATTTTGCATTAAATTTTATTTTTATCTGTAAAGAGGAAATATTTATGGGCCTCAACAGTCGATTATCACGGAAATTTTACATAAGTGAGCTTTTAATGGGTATCAGAAGGTTACATTATAATGCCATTAATGTTAAACTATGACGAATGACAAAAATCCAAAATTGTTAATATTCCAATTTTTGGGGTTGTTTTTACCTCATACAAGATTAGTAATTATTAAGCTTGATTAAGCATGATTATAGGTCTTGGACAAAAGCAATGGGAAAATCTGAAATCTTTAAAACTTTATATTCAGGGGTGGTTTTTACCTCATTATTGCCCCATACTAGGATATTAATTATAAGGCACTTCCAGATGAGCTAGAGACTTTAAATTTGGCACATTTATAGGCTTTTGGACACAACCAATGCAAAAATCTGAAATTGTTTAAATTCCAATTTTTAGGGGTTGTTATTACCCCATTATTCAGAAAAAGCTGAAATTGTTGAAGAATGCAAGCACCATCTACTAATATGTATATACAGGCCCATGCCTGTAGGTGATGCGGCGAGTCAACCGCCTCAGGTGCCTCTCGAAATGAGGGGTTGCCAAATTTTCACTACAATGAAAATCTTTTCTATGTACTTTTCCTGTTTATTTTTGGAACACATATTATTTGCCCTGTTTTTAAATTGCAAGTGCAATGGCTTACAGATTGGTTTTTTCATCTCTCAGATTTTTATGAAGTTATTTTGAAGCAGATCGACCTACCAAATATGAATAAGAAACGCATTTCTAAAAATGTTGGAAAAACCACTGATCAGGTTCTGAACAAAGAAAATAATCTAGTCGATCCCAAAGAAAATTTCAACATATTTTTCTTTATTTCTTTGCTGGATGTAGTGATACATTCTTTAGAAGTAAGATTTTCAAGCTTAAATAAACTGAAATATTTCAAATGTTATACGATATTTATAATATCAGAAATATCGATTTATGAAAAAATGAACCGACATCCAAATTGCGCTAACGGATGGAGATGATATTGACTTAGATGAAATGGAGTTACGAAATGAATTGGAGAATCTTCCAGTGTTTTTATCCTCAGGAATGACTTCATTAGATGTGTTGAATTATATTTATTCTCATGATTTGGTCACTTTTTCCAATGCGATGGTTTGTTTTAGAATATTCTTAACTCGGCCTGTAACAGTTGCTAGCAGGGAAAGGAGTTTTTCCAAACTGAAAATTTAATAATTAAAAATTATGTAAGGACAACTATGAGCCAAGAAATATTAGTAGGTTTAGCCTTACTGTCAATTGAAAAGCAAAATGGCGAATTCTTTGGATTATGATAATGTAATTGATACTTTTGGTAACTTAAAAGCTCAGAGTATGTTTTAAAATTTCTGTTTTTCCTTTTTCATTTTGAATTTAAATATGTAATCTTTGTTGGTTTATAACTTTTTAAAATGATGAAAGTATATAGTATATTTATTTTGTTTTGGTTTTGCCTTTTTTGCATTTAAGGTATAAATATAAAATATAACTAGAATGTAAATAAATGTAATTTTAATTATTATAATAATTGGTTACAATATTATTGAATTTTTTTAATTTTCAAATATTCCCCATTTTCCGAGTAATATATATTTAAAATTACTAATTAAAAATTAAGGAGATGCCATATATTACCTTGCCTCAGTTGCTGAAGTAGCTAAGCACTGGCCTGTGTATGTACGAGGTGTGACAATAAAGTTCCCGGAATATCCCTGTCAAAGCTGTATTTAATTACATACCCACTAAATGTTCCTGTCACCTTCGAAGTAGTCTCCTTGGGCAGCAATACACTTTTTGAGTCAGTGTTTCCACTGTTTAAAACATTTCTGGAACTCGTTTTCTGGAATGTTCTTAAGGATGGTCGTCACATGTCTCTGAATGTCGGTGATGTCTGAAAATCTTTGGCCCTTCAAAGCGGTCTTCAGTTTTGAGAAGAGTCAAAAGTCACATGGGGCAAAATCTGACGAATTTGGTGGATGATCCAATTTTGTGATCGATTTTTTGGCCAAAAACTCGTGGACAGTAAGCGCCTCATGAGCAGGGGCATGGCACCATCTTTGCTGAAATTTTCCTCATTTCCAAATCTTTTGTCAAAATCTTCCTCACAGTTTCTCTGTCTAAATTCAGTTCTTCTGCCATCATTCACACACTCAATTGTCTGTCTGAATGAACCAATTTCCGCACTTTTTTCACATTTTCATCTCCAGTGAGTTTTTGGACGTCCAGTTCCTTCATTGTATTTCACGTCCTCCCGACCCTCTTCAAATCGTTTATGCCACTCGTAGACACTCGACTTTTTCATTGCATCAGCACCATACACCATTCTTAACATCTGCAGAGTTTCACTTGTGCTTTTGCCTAACTTTGCAGTTATGTTAGTAAGCCACTCTTGAGGTGTAATCTTAATAAAACTTTGGATGGTAAACTGTGATTACTAGTCTTAGTAATGCAGTATTATTTAATTAAAATTTCAATATAAATCAAGCAACTAATGCATCTAACATAAATGTTAAATTAATTTGCGTGTTAACTGGTTTTGGGCAAATTAAAGCTAAACTTAATGTAAATTAATAAAGTATTTTTGCAAAAATAGGATAATTGTTAGATAATTTGGAAAAATGTATTACTTTACTAAATAAGCTTGCTTGCTGTCCATGGGAGCTTTGGAGAGGTGTAACTATAATACAGTTGGTCAAAACCTTCCAGATATATATATATATATATACATATATATACACACATATATACATATATATACATATATATACATATATATACATACATATACACACACACACACATATATATATACACATATACATATATATATATATATATATATATATTAGAAGCAAAGTGTACAAGTGTAATATATTCTAACTCATTTGGCTTATCTACTTTTATTGTGATGTTCATGTCAACTCCAGTAACTTGATTAGAGAACCTCAATGCAAGAGAAGGGACACCCTGTTAAAAATCAGGTTTTGTAGCCACTTAATTTTAGAATGATTTGTACTGAGTGAATTTTATAAGACTTGAGTAACTTGTGATAAAATTCCTATATGTTACCATTTTATTCTCTTTATTACTGAGTGTTGTATCTAATATATAAAAATGAATGTGTGTGTATCATAATTTTAAAACTCAAAAACTACAGATCGTAGAAGCAAGAGAAAGCTATCATTTTAATCGGAATAACAAGTATGGTGGTATAGTAAAGTTTTTATATCGATTTGATTGACCTGTCTAATTTAAAAAATATTTTCTTTTTTTCATTTTCTCCATTTGAATAACATAGGGACGAATGCAGCTTATTTTTCATTTGAATTTTAAAATTACTTAGAAACATGGTAGGCACTTGAGACTTGAATGGTTCTACGAAGAAAAGAACAAAGTTTATTATTATTGAAGACAGAATCGGAAACCTGATCGAGTTAGCATAAAAATGCATTTAGAATCAATTAAATACGTGATTTTCAGTTTTATTACAATACCCATTATAAGCTACCATCACAACTCCCATTGTCGCCGAAATTGAGAATTCAATGCATTTATAGGGGAAAAATTTTAACGTAATATCATTTGTCAATTTCTATGTACGATTTTAATTTGTTTACATGGAAACCAAATATTTGTTGTTTTTAATTGAATTATCTTATAATCTAACATATAAAGGAGAATGTTTGTAAGTTTGTTCACTTTGAATGCTTTTAATACGAGATAGGGAGGGAGAGAGATGGATGGTAATGAAGGGGGGAGATGGAGAGAGGGAATTAGAGGGAAGGGATGGAGAGAGAGAGGGGGAGGGTGGGAGATGGAGGGGGAGAGAGGGAGGGGGAGAAGGGAAGGAGAGGGTGGAAGAGAGGGGGAGAAGGTTTATACGTTATTTTCATAAGATTTTCTTCCTTCATTCATCTAAATAGGAAAATGCGGAGCGGTTTTCTTCATTTTTGCTTTATTTGATGGGTATAACTGTATACTATCTTATTCTTGCGATGCTTACATGTTACACGGTCATAGTTTTAGATTCACTAAATCCATTGAAATTCAACGGGCACTCCTGCTAGTAATTACTATTAATCAATTTAAGGTTTTATTCTTTTCTTAACCCTTTCACCCTCAATTTAATACCATCCAGTCTTTTATTTGTTTTATGTCATAGATCATAAGAAGCTCATTTTAATTTAAAATTTGAAAACTAGATCAATGCTATATGCCACCATTGAGCATGTTGAATGTAGGAATTTTTCTGAAAGCTTTGTATTGACATGCATAGTTCTTACTCTATTGTATACATCAGGGGTCTCCAAAAGGAAAAATTTCTCAAAACTTGCTCTTTGAAATTTTCGCACATTTTCATGTGTGGCCTGGAGTCATGTATGAAGTCTCTTGTGGCCCTTTCAGTTTGGCAACTCCTGGTATACATCATCATATATTTGTATAGAAGTGTTTTGCCAAAAACATTATTGAATAGCTTCTCATGTAAAACAAGCCTGCAGAAAATGCATGTATGGAACTGATTAAAGATACTTTTTCTTATATCTAGCTGATGCTAGAAGCTGTTTAGACTGGCTTCATTCACTTAAACCATTAGTCATAGAATGATCTGAGTACCTTGAAAAAATGTTCATGATACCAAATGGCAACACTTGGAGTGAAAGGGTTAAGTCATTCTAGCTGGACCCATTTTTAAGAGATTGAATATATTGTATATTCTTGAACTACCCAGGTAGTTTCTCAAGTTTATTTGTGACAATACTGATCAGGTTTTGTCATAATGAGACCTTGCTTAATTTGAATACAAATGTGTATTGAACACCCAAATTCTAATTCTCAAGATATAATTTATAAATTTAAATAATAGTCCACATGGTTTAGAAATACCACAAACATAGTTTACCTTATTAAATTGCTTAAAAATTATTACCGTATTTTCTGGCCCATGAGATGCAGTCAGTTTTTAAACTGAAATTTCAGAAAAAATATGTATTTTATCTAATATAATTTACAGGAAAAAAACATGATTTCTATATGCCAAAATAATCAAGCAAAACATAGTTGATTAATTGTGGAAGCCTAGAAAATTGTCATCACTACTGGTGTTTTCACATAAAATCTTCACCTTCCTCATACAGTTGATCGCCTTCCTTGCCATCTAGTGCAGTGGTTCTCACCCTTTCACCTCTTTCGTCCCACCTACCACATATTCAAGAAACCCTGGTCCCACCTTGATATAAAGAAAAACCTCACTTTTTCTAATAAATGTATTTCTACGTTTATAAGCATATAAGTAGTACATTAATAATTGGTAGGCACAAAGGAGAAGGTTGAAATAAAAAAGAATTACTTGGTAAATTCACAAAAATTTATTTATTTATTTTAAAAAAATAATTTTTGTGGAATTACCAAGTAAATCTTTTTTATTTTGACAGTATGAAGAAATCCCATCAAGTTATGCCTGAGACTGTTAACTATATAAAAGAGAAGTTGCCAGAAAGTCTAAACCAGTTGGGGTGCCAAAATGTCTTCAGCCAGCTCTAGTCCCACCTAGACGGCTTTCAAGTCCCACCGGTTGAGAAACACTGATCTAGTGCATTGTTAATTCCATATTTTTTAAATGACTTTATAATCATGTACTTTTCAACTGTGAGGAGTTTTTCATCCACTCTCACACATTCAAATTTGAGAGCTGTGTCACTCGTCCTGTTAGTGTCACGTTATGATTTGGAGCCTTCATCCATTTGGTCCACTCCTTGTGCATGGAAGCCTATAATGTATTATTAACTGAAATATCCAGAATTTGTAATTGGCTGGTCAAACCATCAGGAATCACTGCAAGCTGCATCTTCAAAGTCTCTTAGAAGTCTTTTCATTGACTCTGTTATACTATGTGCATTGGATGATCACACACTAATAATATTTTTTTTAAGAAAACCACCTGGATACTTCAACCATAATTACTTCATCTATAATTACTCCAACCATAGCTTCATGCCTTCTTCAGGCATTCCTTAGTATGAACATGAATGAAATTCATGTGGAATTTCATCTTTTGGCAGTGTTTTTAAATATAATAACAAGTTTTTATTGTAGCTGTCAATCTTGTTCAATGGAACATTGAAAGTCTGAGGTACTTTGTTCAAGTTCCCTATTTGTCCAAGCTCAAAACATTTTCTTTCTCATGTTCATGACATACTTATGGAATTCTATAATCTTATTTTTGTATTCAACCAGCATTTTGTATGCTATTCTAGTTTAGTATGCATACTTTAGACAGTCTTTTCATAAATCTTTTACACTAAATGTTATAGTGTAGTAAGAAAACCTAGTTTGATCCCATGTGATTTGCATATTTTTAACATGGTAACTACTGCTTGTGACAATCTAAGCAAACGCAGACAAAATAATACTTCATGAATCATGCAACACATATCAATGTGATATACAGTAGTCCCTTACCAACCATGGTTAGTGAAATGTATACCATTTTACCAACCACTATGACGTTTTGAGTATTAGCAGTTTCAAGTGCTTACTAATTTTTTGCTGCAATGATTTTTCCTAAATCTGATTGACCTTGATGTATTTTAACAGAAGAACATACTATTTATGTTAATTTCAGAAATTTTATTTTCTTATAATGTATATACAGTAAAACTCGTTTATAACGATCACGCCTAAAACGAAATCTCGGCTATAACGAAGATATGTCTCGGTCCCTTGAATTTCTCCATAAGAGCATTGGTTAAATTTCTCAGATGTAATGAACACCCTTTTTACGAATTCTCGGCTGTAACGAACAAATGTTTGGTCCTATGG
Source organism: Uropetala carovei (assembly GCA_036926305.1). Taxonomy (NCBI): domain Eukaryota; kingdom Metazoa; phylum Arthropoda; class Insecta; order Odonata; family Petaluridae; genus Uropetala; species Uropetala carovei. The sequence continues at coordinate 27,501,097 of JAXCHB010000011.1, forward strand.
CAAAAAATGCCCCATATATAACGAATTTTGGTGAGCAGAGCGATAAGTAATGAATAGTTTCTGCCCGTTTACCGCGCACTTGTTCGTAGAGGTCCCCTTCCTCCATCTAACCCTTCTACCATATGAATTTCCACGCTCCCTTTGTTTTGAAATTGATATTAAAAATGTGAAATGTTTATGTAAATTAATGACCATAATAATAATATTAATTGACCATTTAAAAAATCGTATGTAAAAACAGTCGAACATTTTACATGCCGCAAAGTTGATAAGCATCTCTTTGCATATGTAAGTACGGCATTGAAGTCGACTCACTGCAAATACTGTAAAAGCTGTGTTATCCGGCTATCTTGGGGATTATGGAAAGCCAATTAGGAGAAATATCCGGTTACAGGAGCGATTTTCGATTTTGACATCGCAAATTTAGCAATAACCAAACAAAATTGGGCTTAGTTTCACTATCGTACTCCCCAAACATAACTATGCATGGGGTTTGCATTTTCCATTTTAATTCTTCCACAAGTAGTTAGATCTAGATAGTATTTACCCATTCTTATTTCATACGTTGCTACGCTTACATGCAAAACAAGGCTATTGAAAAGTTTAGGGTTTCCGGGAAGTTTGGGGGGTACGACAGTGAACCTGTTCCCAGAATTGAATTTATTGGATTATATCTTTCTTATTTATCTTTATTTACTCTATTAGAAAAGGACGAAATTATTTAATTCTTCTGAACATTTCTGTGAAAACCAGTCATATAATATATTATCCAGTTCCTCAATTTTTGGCTTATGAAGCATATGATGTTTATTAATTGATTTACTCGCCTCAGAAGATGAAACAAATTTCATTAATTTAGCCTTATGAGCCTTGATATCGTAGAGCGTGGAAGATCTGATGTTGAATTCTTTTGCTATGGCTGCTCTATTTTTTTCCTTTTTCAATTCGTTTGATCAGCTCCAGCTTTTGTGATAGCGTTAAACCAACTTTTTCTCTCCTGTTCCTTGCTTTTAGGTATTTATTTTGATGCCATATTCAATGGATGGGTAATTTTTTAAATAATAAAAAGCGATAAAACCGGAAATTGTAGAAGTACACCAAAACATCTAGACAATGCAAATGGCTTACGTAACCAAAAACGCCATGCTTACTCAGCAGCCACAGAAGTATACGGAGTACCTAAATACGTAATATATACATCTTATATTTTAAGAAATTTTGAAGTGGAAGTTGTGGTATTACACAAATACAATTCACACAAAAATTCATAAAAAAAGAAATATAAAATGAATTGTATTTGTGTAATTGCCGGTATCTAAGGCTGGCCGGTTCTAAATCGCCGGATAGCACAGCTTTTACTGTATGTGTATATGTGTTATATGGGATGTATAGGCCAAAAACAATGTTTCTCGTATATAACGTAGTCATGCTTATAACGAAGCAATGAGTCGGTCCCCTCAAATACGTATTAAACGAGTTTTACTGTATTGCTATTTATATGTGATGGAATACTTCATATGGGTATGACAAATGAGCTTATAAAAACCGATGCTAGGATGAACGAACTTTATTTTGGCACAAACAAACTGAGAAGTGAAATCAAGGGTGCTTGAAGTTTGAGGTTTACTGTTTACACAAAGACTAAACAAAAGGCACCTCTGGCAATGCATTTATCTCCTTTGGAACACGTGATTTTCTCCTTCACTAACATAGTTTGAGAACAATATATTGAGAGAGATTGGGTCTTTTAGGCTGCTACTTAATTACATAGTGATTCACTTAATTTTTTCATTTGCACATGATGAATTTTTCTTCTTCTGCTTCTCCAGCTATGCACTTCCAGCATTGAAGCTGTTTGTTAGACAGTATTTGAAATATTTTTATTTTGGTTTTATTACCGTATTTTCCCATAGATACCGCGCGCGTTATCTATACAAAAAAGTTCAGTTGATGAAGAAAAACAAGGGTGCGCATTATACAATGAAAACGAGAAAATAGGTACAATTACCGCAAATAACACAACTGGAAGCTATTTTCAAACCACCCTGAAACCATGTTCAATCAAATTGTCAATAAAACAGCTACATGGAATTGTTAACTATATGTTAAATTACTTTACCATTAACATTTTATTTAAAAACTAAAGAAAACACAGCATACAAAAATTTTAATTTTACAGAGAATCGGCGCTCATCCAAGATGGCGGCCTCCGTGATAAACTCGAAAAATAGTAACTTCTAAAGTGGAAAAATTAGCGAAAAACAGTGAAAATGTCAATATTTTTCCTCCTCCCCCTTCTATAGACACCTGTGGACAAAGTTAACACGTCGGAAATGCCGTAAGTTAGGTGGGAAAATTAGGAACCATGCTGAAGTCTGCAAATATTTACCAAACGGCTCTTTTACATTAATTTCAACTTACATATTTACTTTTTCCTGTCATCTAACCTTTCAATTACAATTTGCAATGTTCATTTAATATAAAGGAAACAGGGTAAAATAACAAAATTAACCACGAAATGTTAAACAACATTTATTGCACACATAACTCAAAATATCACATCATTCAAAGCCAAGAAATTCATCTTCAGAATCTACATAAAAAGAATCAATAACATTCATAATTTCAGAAGGTACATCACAGAGATCATTTTCTGAAGACGATTCTTCGTCGTCTTCCGATTCTGGCATTGTATCATCCCGTAATTCGCCTAAAGCTTTCAAAAACCCATTTCTTACGCAGGTTGCCGTTACCTCCTTCCAACTCTCAACAATCCAACAACACATTTCTTCGTATGAAACCCTTTTAATTTTTCCCGATTTGCTATAGTCTTTAATCCCACTCATCATCCACTTCTCCCACCTAGAACGCAACTTCGACTTGAAAGACTTGTTTACGGTCAAATCAAGTGGCTGAATTTTTTTTGTCAACCCACCGGGAATAATTGCTAATTTTGAGTATTTGCTTACTAACTGTTTCACATCAGCAGTAGTGTGCGCACGACAAGAGTCCATTATCAGTAAAGATTTTGGATTGAAAAATGATTGCTTCCTTTTCTTCCACACATTTTCAAGCCACGTTCTCATCATGTCTTCATTAACCCATCCCTTCTCATTCGCCGCAACAAAAATGTCTTTAGGAAAGTTTCCTTTTGGTGGCAGCTTGGAACCATCAGAGGTAACACTTAACACCACAGTGAAGTTTGATTTTTCATGCCCTGTAGTGGTGACGGACACTTCCTTTGCCCCTTTCAAATTTACAGTTCTTGATCCAGGAAGATCGAAACTAACAGGCACTTCGTCCATATTACCAACATGCACAGGATCCACACCATGCAAATTCTCTTTCACAAAAATTCTAAATTTTTCCACTTTCGCTGCCCAGTCATCGGGCAGTATTTGCCCAATGCTTGTTGATGAACGAACTGCGAGTTTATTTCTTTTCATAAATCGAAAAGCCCATGACGGGTAAGCTTTAAAATTGTCAATTTTCTCCTCTTCTGCAAGCACTTTTGCCTTCAACAAAATACTTGTTGTAGACATCCTATGCCCTTTAGATCTCTCCAGAAGAACCCACTCGAGAAGTCTTTTTTCGAGCTCTGGCCAGAAGCATCTCCTGTACCGCATTGCACGTTTCTTCTGGTGCAGACATTTCAGAACTGCTTCTTCTTTCCTCCATTCACGTACACTAGACTCTCCAACGCTTAAAATCCTGGCTGCCTCCCGATTTCCTTTCTCTTTGGCGAGATTAACGGCTTCTAACTTAAACTTCGCCGTGTAGGATCTTCTTCGAACAGTTTTTTTATTCTCCATGGCTACGTAACTTTTACGGGAACGAATCTTAGGATGTCTCAAGATAATTTGAATATTTCACGTGTTCAGAAACCGGAAACAACAATCTTTGGTCTTTTTATTCGTATTCCGTTATTCATTTGTCTGTTTCATTGTGCGGCACCTACATATCACAGTGAGTATGACAAATTGCATAGGGTGCGCGGTATCTATTAGGTGCGCGTTATCTATACATTTTCACGATCATGAAAAATTTCAAGGTGCGTGGTATCTATTAGGTGCGCGTTATCGATGGGAAAATACGGTAATATACCTATTTATGGGAGGTGCAGATGTTCATTTGAAATCTTTTGCACTTTTAAGTGCCTTCCTGAATACTATATTTGGAAGTGGGTTTTACCTACTACGGTTTTGCCAAACCGTGTTGTTTTCCAGGAACGTAACCCAAACGGTTAGCGAGGGAATAATTTACTGCTAATAGGTGAATTAACAAACAGGCAAAACAGGCTGTCTCCCCCTTGAGATACAGTATTTACATTTGAGATTCACTTGGAAAATATAAGAGCTATGTTTATAGCTGCCAAGTCAATGCCAAATTTATCTTCAAATATTGGTAGGTACTTCAATCGTAAAGTGACCATCTTCTTCCTTTATAATGATAATTTTGTTGTAACTGAAGTACGTATCATTTTTTTTATAAAACTTTGGTATTGGCGTAAGATCTCTTCCTTTTCTATTCCTCATAGTCATGGAATACTACAAAGTATCAGTGTGTCTATATGACCGGGATGCATGTATACACTGTGCATAAGACATTAATTTTAGGTTAGGTTTTTTGAAGCCAAAATAAACAATGAATAAAACAGGGTAAGGTAAGAAACGAAAAAAGGAAAAACAAAAATAACACTTACTGGGTTATGGGGAAAAAACCCTTGCTGGTGGCCTGCTGTCAAACATTCATGCACTCATTTCCTCCCCAAAGGAAAAAATTTCCTGTCAGGAGAACAATCACTCACACACTTACTCAAACAACAAATGGAAAATAATAAAAACGATGGGAAACCTAGCACTCATTCACTCCTGAAGAAACTTAAAGTTTTTAGAAAACTCGTTTATACATGCACTCACGCAAAAACGGGAACAACAAATGGGAACAATAAAAACGATGGGAAATCTAGCACTCATTCACTCCTGAAGAAACTAAAGTTTTTAGAAAACTCATTTATACACGCATTCACACAAAAACTGGAATCTCTAAATATTCACAGGGGCACTAATATGTATTTCTGGCACAAAGCACCCATCATCAGAGGGTGATGTGGAATGATGATGGGCGCTTTGTGCCCGAAATACGTATTAGTGCCCCTGTGAATATTTAGAGATTCCCGTTTTTGCATGAGTGCGTGTATAAATGAGTTTTCTAAAAACTTTGTTTCTTCAGGAGTGAATGAGTGCTAGGTTTTCCGTCGTTTTTATTGTTTCCCATTTGTTGTGTGAGTACGTGTGTGATTGTTCTCCTGACAGGAAATTTTTTCCTTTGGAGAGGAAATGAGTGCATGAACGTTTGACACCAGGCCATCAGCGAGGGTTTTTTCCCCGTAAACCTGTGTGTTATTTTTGTTTTTCTTTCCTTCGTTTCTTCCCTTACTCTGTTTTATTCATTGTTTATTTTGTCTCTAAATATTCTTGCTTTGTACGGTTAAGGAGTACTTATTTTTTAATAAATCCATTTTGCCGTAGTCTCCGACTTTCTTTAATTAGGTTTTTTGAGAAAAAAATTTCCTATGTGCCAGCAGGGGTAGTTAGTGATCTATGAAGTAGGGCAAGCAACTTTGAAGGGATGAGACATTTCACCAATAATTTTTGTATTATGCGCTGGTTATCACCCCCACACATTATTAGGGTAAAAGGAAGTAAGTAATTTTTAACAAATGGAAATACCGGTGTAATGCACCAAAATAGATGGAAGCTTTTTCATATTACCAGCTTCGGTCGGTCTGCAGTCTATCCCCCACCTTACCACACTTACCACTAGTGCCATGATAGGCAAATTATTGAACTACATACTCCAGAAGTGGCAGTCTTACATTGACAGTCTACCTACCACCTTCACATGCTCCATGAGTGGCGGATTATTGAACTACATGCTCCACATCTACATCCATTTATTTCTACATTATTTTACATATTGCTAACCTATACTTGGTTTTGTTCATATTTCTCCATCTTTTACAATTCGTCTAAGCTTTGCAAACTAAGATAATATGCAGTTCATATGCATTCCTTTATATTTTAATGCCCAACACCACCAAACCTCGAGAAACTACTTCTGAGCGCAAGTGTAATTTTTCTCCTTTCCTTGGAAGGTTGCCTGAGCAACCCCCTAAAAACACGCAATGACAATTGTACCATCGTAATAACTTTGTTTTGCTTATTTAATTATAAAAGCTTTTATTAAAATACTTCCACCTGCCATCTCTCGCGTGATCGTCGTCTGTGATCTCCTGCAAAAATGCACTTCCATACTAATTTGTAGTTCCCTTAGTTATCACTTGTGGCACTGGTGGTGAGGGAAGGCTGTAGTTGCTTCCCAGCTTCATCGTATTATTGGTCGAAGGTTTCTGCGGCACCTCAGAGCAGTTCAAATTCTGCTTATTTCTCCACCATTGGTTGCACATATGCTCTCCCCTTCTTTCTCCACCCTCTCATTTTCACGCTTATTGCCCCCAGAGAAGCAGTTCTGTAACTGCTTCTTCCTTCCAATCTCAATAATAATTGAGGAAAGCCAAGCGCAATCAAATTAGTAAAAATTCACTTTAATGGCCAAAATACAATTCTATCAATTATATCATAGTAACTAAATTTATTTTAAGCAATTCTGCTCCATAGTTTCACAAGGCAAGCAGTGCTTGCGTTCCTTGCATGGACCGACCTCCCCTGAGTGCCAGGAAATGTGATTTCCTAAAAGTCAAGTTGAGTGTTGTATGTTTTTGGCATAATTTAAAATTTTCAAAAGAAATGGATAGCAAGATGTAATAATTTTTTAAAATTTGAAGAGTATTTAGAATAGTATTAACAGTGTTTTACTAATGACATTTTGTTGTGAGTAGAATGAAATTACTCAAATTTTGTTCTTGTACATTATCTACTGTGAGGGTTTTATTTGACTGTTACATAACTATGGAGGAAGAAGACAATCAAGAAAAGTTAGTCACTTGTTAAAAGTTTTCTTGTTTGTGAGCAAAGATCAGAGAAGGCATTAAGGCCAAAAAGGGATTGTCCAAATAGGATGGTTCATGCTTCACTCTCACGTCTTCCGACAAATCTCCAACTTGAGGGTTATAAGCTTGGCTCTGAATGACTTAATTAAGGTTTCTGTTTGAGTTATCTGAGCATAAATTTGTTCATGAAAAATTAGAGTATATTTTCTCTTAAGTGATTTTAATTTGGTTTTATTGGCATTTATGGATTGATTATCCATGATGTAATCACACCTATTTAAATGCCTTGGAAAAGGGGGAATAGGGGACTGTTTGGGTAAAAAAGACTTGACAAAATTAAGCGATCCATTTGTGAACAGATCAAAACTTAGTAGTAATGAAAGTAAGCTCCCTTTATTAAGAAAATTCAAAAACAATACCTTTGTCCCTATGAAGTATTTTGTAAATTTTGCTTAGCAGTCCTGTTAAGCTTAAATGTAGGGATGATTATGTTGGTAGTCAATTTATTTTCCATTTTTGTAATAGCTTCTAAATTTGACTTTCACTGTGTGGCACATTTACTGAACACTCACTGATACATGTTACAATGTCAATTCCAGGGATGCTACATGACCATTCATATCACTCCAGAACCAGAGTTTTCATATGTGAGCTTTGAAAGCAATGTCCCTCAATCATCATACCAAGAAGTCATATCTCGTGTCTTGGAAACATTCCAACCAGGAAAATTTGTCCTTACAGTTTTCGCTAATAAGGTGAGTACATCAACCTAACAGTATTGGTTGTGATGGTGGGGTGGCTGGATTGCTGGCTTCCACAGTTGTCCTGGGTTCAAATTCAGCAGAGGTTGGATTTTTCAATCTGGGTTCACTCTGTTTCATATTATGTGGTTTGAGGAGAGCATGCAAGTCAGTGCTCCATCCTTCAGATATAACACCTTGTATTAGGGGCTTTCGCCTAATGAGTGCTGTTTTCCTGTAACAATATATAAACAAGATGGGGAAAGTATAGTTGATGAAAGAGGACAGTAGTGTTAGTAGGTAGTAGATTATGCTATGATGTTTTCAGTTCATTTTAAATTAACCTAAAAAATTAGCCCTACTGATTGGTAAATCATTGTTCATCCATTTTAAAATATTGGTAATTATCCTCTTTTACAGGCATCCATTGCTGCAGACACTCCTCGAGAATTGGAGAATATAGCATCATTTGGACCATGGTTGCGCCATGAAATTCAGTACTGTCGCTTTAAAAATTACGATCTAACTTATGCATTTTATTCAAAATTTCCGAGCTGAGGGTCCGCAGTGGCCCCTAGCGCTTCTGGGGCTTGCCCAGATTGTGCTCGGCGCCTCACCCCCCTATTCCTTTTCCTTTTTTTTGTTTTTCGGTCTCTGTTTATCTTCGTTCAGTTACTTTTTCTTGTGCATACTATGATACTGAAATTATATTTTAGTTCTGTTTTAATTTCTTTTGCATTACTTTGTATTACAAGCTTTACTCCCATGACCCATGGACTCATTTTCTACTCTTACTATTGTTCATGTGAAGTTTCAAGTTATAAAGGACACTATCTCATTAGAATTTGCTTTCCCGTGCTCTATTACTGTGATCCATGTGGTTATTGTCTATGTTTCAAACACCCTTTAGTTATCACTCTCAATTCAATAATTACTGCCATGGCTTGCAGTGGTGAACAAATCAACGCTCTCTGGGTCAGTTCTTTTGAAAGTACTGTTAACTCAAACCCTACATTAATATTCTCTTGGTGGAGAAATAAAATTTCTTGAAGTGTTTAGTCATAGTAACTCTGCATCTATGTGGTTAATCCACCATTAACACCAGAAGGGTCACCTATGAGGGGGACCTTTGCTGTTATACCTTTTGAGTGTTGTCACTGATTGAGTATTACTTTCGTCTAGTTTGTGTTTTGGTAATGCTCTCAGTGGCCAGTTGTGGTGCCTCCACATTAGACCCACGTAGGCCCATAAATAGCCAAGGCAGTCATGAAAAGTGCATCGCTGATGCAGTAATAATGATGTTTGTGGTTATTTCACGTGGCATTAAATTTTCATTTTTGCTCTGATGGTTAAGTATAATCATTTGAGTATGCTTCCTCAGGGGCAGGATTGTTGAATATGATCATTTTAAACCATTTCATTTCAAAGATATTTTATTATGGTTAATTGTTTAATTCCTATCACTTATGCAGATTTGGTTTGCATCAATATATAATTTTCTAAAAATTAGTCAAAATATTATACTTTTCTAAAACCGTAGTTTTCTTGTGCACTGTGTAATTTAGCTATGCAGGAGTTGATTTACTCTTCACTTAAAGCAGAAAAGGCACATTTAATTTTTTTCACAATTATTGGTTTGAAGCTAGGCTTTTCATGTTGAAACATTTCATACAAAATCTGGAAATTTTCAATGTCCATGCATATGTTTTTAGTTGGTGTTATTCTATTATTGTTTTTTTTTTAAATATCGTGCCACCAAGCTGTACTGTTTTTGTAGTTTTGCCTTAGTCAAGGAAGTTTTTCTTAGATTGAATCAAAACTTATATCAGAAGTTCTAATTCAGTCTATTGGAGCTCTAGTTGTAAAAGTGATCAATCAACTCTGATATTTGTTATCTTTTAAAGTATTACGTTCGTTATCCATTGTTTCAGATGAAATGGGCCACAGAGCCTTGAATTGTACAGTGCTATATTTTTTAAATATTTGTTTAATTTTTGATTGAAAACCACTCCATCTTTATTTCATGGCTCTGAGGAAGCATGTACTCAAGTCAAATTTGTGGGCAAAATAAAGTGATGGAGTTGTTTCAGAATAACAGACCTTTCATTTTTCATTTTTATGAATACTTCTGTTATTCATCTATGCACAACACATGAAACCACAAGGTATGTGCATTAATGTTTATCTTTGCATTATTTTATGCAGTGAAACCTTCTTTTCATTTTCCTTCTTCAGTAGTCCAACATGACATATTCATACCAACAAATCAGATGTAATGTAACAATATTTTCTTATTTATTTTTATTGGTAATAATATGATTTATGAACTGTTTCCTATTAAGGTGAAACCAATAATTGTTGAATGCTAACAGAGATGGTTGATGCTGGCGTGCATTTCATAATTCCAGTCGTACTAGCATCATGACTCATGTTTATATCTTGCTGTAAATATTCTTTATAATGGCCATCTCCTGTTATAACTTAAATTATCATATATTCAAACTATTTTGTGATACCCAACAATTGTAAAGCTGTTAAGCTAACTGCCTGCTATTATTTTGAGTCAGTTTCCTCAAAATATTATCCGGTGAGCCATATACATAAACTAATATATTTTTGATATTATTTCATTAAATGAAACTTATCATATATTGTGGCATATAAATCAAACTTTATACCTTAAAATAAATATTTCAAAAAGCTAGGTCAACTTGTAATCTGAGTGTAAAAATAGATATTAGTGGTAAATGATTGCTGACTGTTCTAATGGCACTTTTGGTTTTAGACCTTTACACCATTAATCATGAAGCATTCTTTCTCTAACTTGTAGTAGCTTTCTACTAACACTTAACTCCCTCCCTACATCACTTTCTTTGTTATTTAGCAACTTTGTGATTTTTAATTTTAAACCCTTCATTCTTCATGTTGATTGTATTTGTTGTTAGTTTCCATAAATAATGGGGCAAATTGGAATAGAATCAAAGAATGACAGTAGATGATGTCATGCATCAGGAAACAGAGGGTTGGGTTTCTAGATACTGAGTAAGAAAAACCAGGAAAATTTAAAGAAATGGGTAAAATTATATGACTATAGTTGTGCCGCTATATAGTGACCCATGCCCCGCCCATTTGCTTATTGTGGCAGTGGAGGCCTTGTTGCCAAATTGTGCTTTTCGAGATAACTTATAATAAAAAATATTTTCCTCTATAAATTCTAACGCGCCATTCATTTCTGGTATTATTCTTATCAAAATGTTTCTATTTAATTTACAGAATAATATTTTATAGGATTTTCCTAATATCCGTTTTTCATTACTCGTTATTATTCCTCAAGTAAACACGGAAAAATGGTACAACCTTCTAGGTTTGGAAAATTGTATTATATTATTCATTGCTTTATCTTACCAACAACGTTTATTTATTGTGCATAAGTTGAATTGTTAAGATGATAAAAAATCTTTTAGATTAGTCCGGCGCAAATTTTTTAGTCAATGTCATGACAGAAATAGCCTCCTGCTAAATCTCATTCTATCAAAGTTACACCCACACATGATACATATGCTGTTAAGTGAATAGCGAAAATGTTTTTAGTGAAAGTTTCATTCCGATATCTTACTCGAGCCTCGAGTTATGGCTGTTTATAAAAACGTCACATGCGCGCTGACGGCAACCCTTAGGAATTACACGGTGCGCAGCGGCGTTGCGACCAAGATTTTATGTAAAACGATGTTATGTCTTGTGAGAAAGCTAATAAAAAAACAAATTTTTTAATCTACCACAAGAAAAATAAAATAAATAATCAAGCAAAATTATAGATGTATTTAAATTTATGATATATGAAACTAAACTACCGAACAAATATATGTAATATAAGGAAAATTAAATGAAAGCAATAAAATAGAAAAATTTACGGCACACTTAAATCAATGAGTGACCTAATGTAATAAAACAACCGAAGAACTGTTCTTAAATCTACTATAAGATAAAAATTAAACGAAACGAAATTAAAAATATAAGCGAAATTACTGAACAATGGCAAAAATAAAGGAATTCCTAAGTGATTATTAAATAAAAGCAAAAGAAAATCGAACGTAAAGATTAATAACCTACCTAATCTATTAAACGAACAAAAAGAGGATTATAAAATGAAACAAAAAATGCAGCGAAGCGAGCTCCCGAAAAAGGCACGACGAACGCAGAGATGAAACTATTCGGACGGCAACGCTGAGGGTTTTCTGCCACGAATCGGCACTTACTATTGGCTACGACTTCCCATCCCTTCGAACATCTAGTAGGCGGGGCATGGGTCAAGATATAGTGGCTCAACTATAGTATATGCCTTAACATGCATTTTCATGCTCAGAAATTGAGGTTGACTTATATGCCATGATATACAGTGACTGATACTAAGTCATTAAAGTGCTACTTTTCATTACGAATATTGTTTGTGTAGACTTCATAACTTTTGAAGAGGAATTTAAAGTCTGTTGGTTATTAGAGGTGAAACTTGGATATTAAATTATCAATTATATGCAGTTAATAGGTACTGGAAGATTTAATTCCAAAAATTAACTTAATATTTTGTTTCTAATGTAGCTTGTTCTTTTCTACTTGATTGGTTTATGGTAATTTAATATGGATTATAATTTTAACTACTTAAATAGTTATGGCTTATTATTTAAATCTTTGGGATAATCTTAGTTTATAATACATGATAACCATGTTTCTCTGTTACTTTTTTATTGATAAATTAATATTTTCTTCGTAATAAAAGTAGAACGTTGTAATTAACAGTAACTAGTTATTTTCTGGCTGATAAGATGCACTTGGGTTTTAAGACAATTCTTCAGTAAGTTGGCTGAAAACAAATTCAACCTTCTCTAATAGCCGCAACAAGGTTATTAAAAAAGCAAATGTGCATTTCAACTATAATGCAACCATCTTTAGCGGTAGTTCACCAAAAGTTCTTTTTAGAATCAACACCTAAGATAGGCACTTTTTCAATTTTTTTATATTAAAGTGCTTATTGTTGAAGCTATGCAGAACTTTAAAATAATCCAATATGATGAATTTTATTGCTAGAATTTTACAGTTCCTAAACATGAAACAAAAATTCCTGCATTACCTAAGACATTAACAAACCTGGTATTACCATAAAGATCTACATAGAGGGCACAGGGAGGTTTTTGGGCTCAAATTATAGGAATATTTTATGTACCCATGTATAGGATGCGTATGTATTCTAGCAAATGATGTGTATCATAAATATATTATCATTTTACTGTGAAAATGATGATTATTGTACTGTTGAATATCTTAGTAGTATGAGAAATAAGATTTAAACCATTTGTCTCATAATGCAGTGTTTCTCAACTGGGAGTCCACTTATTATTTCTTGGGGATCCATGAGTTGTGTGTGATATGATTTACAAATTTCCATTAAAAAGCATTAAATGAGTTTCTTAGAATTATATATTACAACCATTGTTAGCATTTCTCCTTTTACATATGACAGTTGTTGGACAACCTGTCCTTACACTGACATAATAACTGGAGTACTAGTGTACCTTTGGCCAAGAAGGCAGAAAACGGTTTTGGTGATCTTTATTTAATGTCTTATCAGCCAGGAAACAATTATTCTGTTTCATTCATAACTTCTTGGGGCCTTACAATGTATTTTCATTAAAAAGGCTATGTAGGTGTGCTGTTAACTATGTTACAAATGTATATGTTTATATGCCTTGCTGTGATGACATTATGATATTGTAGAAGCAGATGTCAACTGGAGATGTTCTGAAATGTTTCATATTGATCATATGTTCTTATTTAATTCTTTAAATTTGTGGGATTTTTCAGCTTCACTATCCCTTGTTTTCTATAATAATTTTTATTGTAATTTTTTGATATTTTCTTTTATTAGTGTAAGGTAACATTTTTTGTTAAATTTTTGGAAAATCTTTTATCATCACTGTAGTTCTGGATTTAATTTTCATGTGGGATACATGTGACAACATTTTAATGTAATGGTGGTAATAAATTAATTTAGGCTGAAAATGCAAGGAGGTTTCACTGTTTATTCAGTTTTTGTTACAATAATGGGTGTGTAGTGAATAGTAGTCAAAATCAACAAGAGTCGTAAATTGAAATTATCATGTATTTACCATCTCCCGTATTGATATAGTGAGCTGTGATACTGAATACATTTGAGTGTCAGCTTTATTCCTAAAATCTAAAGTTTTGTGTAATTTCTCAATAGGTTACTTGTTAAAATTTTTCCAAAAAAATATAAGTTAAGATGGTGTTCTGTACATGTGGGTCAATAAAGTGTTCTCTTTAAAATGTTCAACCTTTTTTGTCATTGTTTTGGAAAATTTTGCTATAATGTTGATTCCTCAAAAAACTTTGACACAAAATGATTATACACACACACACACACACACAGGGTGTCCATTTAATCTCTCCGGTATTTTAAGAAGCTATATTTTTTAAACCAATGCAGATATCATAGAAAAAGAAAAACAAAAATGTATAATTAAAAAAGTTTAAAACCTGAGGCTAATAAACTTCTTTGTGTGCTCCTTTTGTTGCATGGCAGATTTCTAGTCTATAATCAATTTCGGCCAGGCTGCTTTGTTGGAATGACACTGCCCGATTCTTTAAACTTTTGATACCATTGACTGATCGTTTTATCCATGGGAGGATCACTGTTGTACGTCTGTCTGAATTCTCTTCGCGCACGAATCACTGATTTTAATTCAGCAAACCACAGAACACACTGTGCTTTCACTTTGGAGTCTCCATTGCACTCGGGCACAATGACACGTAGGTCAGACAATGGTGTGCTGCATAGACAACGATGCGCACAACCATGTTGCCAACTCCCTATCTAAAACTGTTTGAGATAGGCTTCAATTCGCAGTTGGGCTTTTCTTCGATATTTCTAATTGTTAAAAAAATATAGCCTCTTAAAATACCAGAGAGATTAAATGGACACCCTGTATATAAACATATTATATATATATATATATACGAGGTGCTACCCAAAAGTTCCCAAAAGTTCCCGAAAGTTGAACGTCGCGAGGGAACCGGTTGTAGTACGAATTAGTGGTGCTCGGTAGCGCTGCATGTATCCTTTGTGAACCAGTGTGAGACGTGGCTTTGCACTGAGTGCACGCATTCTTTTGTTCTACGCGTTTTTATAACATCGTGTTTGTGTCATTTTGCGATTTTTTTTTTCGTTAAAATGGTGGATGTGCAGGAACAGCGTGTGTGCATCAAGTTTTGCTTCAAACTTGGCAAGAGTGCGGCGGAAACTTACAAAATGCTTAAACAAGCATTTGGTGATGACGCTTTGGGTCAGACAGAAACCTACGACTGGTTTAACCGGTTTAAAAATGGCCGAACATCAGGTGATGATGACACACGTTCTGGACGACCTTCAATTGGCACAATACCGAAAAATGTTGAAAAAGTGCATCAGGCTATCCTCGAGGACCGTAGGCGAACGATCCATGATGTTTGCAACATTGTGGGACAGTCATACGGGACATGCCAGCGCATTTTGTCAGATGAACTCAACATGAGGCAGATTGCTACAAAATTCGTGTCAAGGCTGCTGTCTGACGACGAGGAGCAACATCGGCTGGAAGTCTGCATGGAACTTCAGGAGCAGGTCAGATATGACCCAGACTTCCTTTCTAAGGTCGTAACTGGTGATGAAAGTTGGGTTTATGGGTACAACCCTGAAACAAAACAGCAATCGTCCCAGTGGAAGAATCCATCTTCACCCCGACCAAAGAAAGCGTGGCAAGTCAAAAGCAGTTAAGTCAATGCTGATCTTCTTTTTCGACATTGACGGGATTATCCACAAGGAATTTGTCCTTCCAGGTCAGACGGTCAATGCGAAGTTCTACTGCGACGTCCTGAGATGGCTTAGGGAGGACATGAGGCGAAAGCGGCCAGAGAAAAGCCACAGGAACAACTGGGTGCTCCATCACGACAATGTGCCCACACACACCGCTCTGGCTGTGCAGCAGTTTTTGGCCTCCAAAAACATGGCGGCCGTCCCTCACCCCCCTTACTCGCCTGATTTAGCCCCCTGTGACTTCCTCCTCTTCCCCAAGATGAAAATCAAGTTGAAGGGGCGAAGATTTGACACCGTAGAAGAGATCCAGGCCGAATCGCAGGAGGTGCTGAAGACGCTGATACAAAATGACTTCCAGGACAGCTTCCAATCATGGCAGAAATGTTAGGATCGTTGTGTATGCTCCCAAGGGGACTACTTTGAAGGGGACGGTGGCGATTAGGACTTTGGACAAGTCTACCTTTTTTTTTTTCAGATACATTTCGGGAACTTTTGGGTAGTACCTCGTGTGTGTGTATATATATACATACACACATATAAACAAACAAAAATTATATATATATATAAACGTATATATATACAGGTAACTCCCGAAATTCGACCGTTCGAGATTCAACCAACTTGAGAATTCGACCGGTCGAATAGACCCAGCGGATCGATCGGTCGAATTAGAAACTAGTTTACGCGAAGTAATTTTTGGCCTGCCCGACCATGAGAGGTTTAGTTTCAGTCTAGACATCATTATTTCTGCTCTAATTATTTGAATTTGTGCTGATTCGACGGTTCGAGATTCGACCACGTTTTCAGGAACGCATCCCTGTCGAATCTCTGGAGTCACCTGTATATACGAGGTGCTACCCAAAAGTTCCGGGACTGTAGCCAAACTACCGTAGGCTTACCTGAGGTTCTAATCGCTACCATCACCCTCGAAGTAGTCCCCTTGGGAGTTGATACAACGATCACAGCGCCTCTGCCAGTGACTTTGAAATGCCGTTCAGCACTTACTGCGATTCTGCCTGGATGTTCTCAACGGTGTCAAATCTCCGTCCCTTCATACAAATTTTCATCTTAGGGAACAGGAAGAAGTGGCAGGGGGCTAAGTCGGGGGAGTAGGGGGGACCACTGCCATGTTGTTCTTGGCCAAGAACTGCTGCACAGTCAGAGTGGTATGCGCGGGCATGTTGTCCTGATGCAGGAGTCAGTCTTGTGTGTGCCACTTCTCCGGCTGTTACCGTCTCACGTCCTCTCTCAAACGCCTCAGGAATTCAGTGTAGAACTGCTGATTCACCATCTGACCTTGGCAAAGAAGTTCCTTATGGACAATTTCCTCCATGCTCTTGACATTGCTGTTGACCTGCCTTGCTTTTTTCGGTCGCGGAGAAGATGGAGTCTTCCACTGGGAAGACTGCTGCTTGGTTTTGGAGTCGTAGCCATAAAACCAGCTTTCATCACCGGTAATGACCTTTGAAAGAAAGGGTTGTTTCTAACGTGCTCCTTGAGATCCCTGCACACACTCAGTCGATGTTGGTTCTGGTCCTGGGTCAACACGCGAGGCACGAATTTGGCTGCAATCCGCCTCATGTTTAGTTCATCAGACAGAATTCATTGACATGTCCCATAGGACAGGCCAACAATGCTGCTGACATCTTGGATGGTACACTGACGGTCCTCGTGAATGACCTGTCGTACTTTTTCCATGTTTTCGTCTGTTGTGCTGATTGAAGGCCAACCAGAACGTTCGGAATCTTCAACAGACATTTGTCAACGTTTGAAACTCGAGAACCACTCGAAAATCGTGGTTCTACTCATAGCCTCATCACTGAATGCTTGCTTAAGCATTTCATGTGTCTCGGATGCGATTTTGTCAAGCTTGAAGCAAAACTTGATGCAGACGTGCTGCTCCTTCAAGTCTGCCATTTCACTACACAAGAAAATTGCAGAAAGCCGGTAACAATTGGTTGAAAAAACTCGCGTGAAAAGAAAACATTCACACACACCTGAAACTTTACACACTGATTCATAAAGGATGTCTTCAGCACATCCTAGAGGCAGAAGACCCTACTACTTCCGGTTAGCGCTCCGCGCGGCCAGTCCCGGAACTTTTGGGCAGCACCTCGTGTGTGTGTGTGTATATATACATACACAGACGAGGAATGTCATTTACCTCCTCACCTGCACCCTCTGTCCTGCTTTTTATGTTGGCCTCACCAGTAACCCCCTTAACATCAGAATTAACGGCCATCGGAACAGCGTAAATACCAACCGTTCCCTTCCGGTGGCTTCTCACGCTAATTCACACAAGGCAACCTTTAATAACTGCTTTAATGTAAGGATTATCCGTGCCCTACTTGACGACACCCCCACTCCCCTACCTCGACAGTGGGAGTTAGCCTACATCTTTCTCCTTGACTTTCTCTCCTCCCAGTCTCAACCTCCGATTACCCTATTGGACTCTCGCCTCCCTGCCTCCTCCTATCCCCAAACTCCTCTCATTACCCTTCCCCCCCCCCCCCCCACCCCCCATATCCTCCCCAGTCTCACTTCAGACAGTATGTGTGTCTGTTGCTGAAGAAGGGCATCAGCCCAAAAGCTCCATATTTGTGTTGTTTTTGTTTTTCGTGTCTCTTCAGTACCCCCTGCGGGTCTCCAATCTAGGTAAGTGGCCACTGGGCTTTCTCCAACTCCTTTTTGACACCTTTATTATTACCTTTCCTTTTCTTTAAGCTTATATATATATATGTATATATATTAGTTCCATGTGCTTGCATTCTGCAAGAATTTTATCTCACCTTAATATAAAGATTAAGAGCTGAAAAATAATTTTTAAATGCAAAAGTTTGCACCTCTGCACCGATTTACGTGTTTCTCTCATTGAACAATATTGCGGTAAAAACCCACTAAAATTTATAATTATAAAAATTTTATAGTTTTCATCGTTTGTTAGGAATACTTTACATTTCTGAAAAATTTCATCAATGTAGCACCTCTAGAAGTTCATTTATATATATTTTATTGTTTAAAGTTATGAATTTTTAACAACCACAGTAATAAACTTTTTCTAATTTTCAATGTTCATTACTGCTGAAACACTATTCCCTAACTTTTAAAATATTTTCAGCTCCCTAGCTCGACCAAAAGTACATAAACATTAGTCAATTTGTTTAACATTTATGAATTTTTAACGGCCGATTAAATAAACATTTTCAAATTTCTATAATCCCGTTTTTGTTATTTGGAAATTTCTACAGTTAGAAAAAATTTCAGCATTGTCGCAAGCACATTTAGAAGTACCCAAACCATAAAATGTTTGTTTAGATGTCAATATTTTTGACCGCCAAAAAAATAAATGTTTTGTTTTTTCTGTCGGTTTTGCCACTAGACCTACCTATGTACCAAATTTCAAGTTTCTAGCACATCTGAAAGTGCCTCATAATTTTGTATCCTTCTATATGATATACAAGTAACCGCCGCTTAACGCGCCCCCGACCAATGTGTATTTAATTTTGAAAAAAAATTTTTTAAAGAAATATATGTAAATTTATATCTATACACATATAAATGCATATCTTCAATTTTTGGCAGTACAATGTTAATTTACTGTATTATCATATCATTAAAATCTATACTACTTATATAATAAAGATAATTCTCTTTTTCTGCGTGTTTGCACAGATATAGCAAATGCGGTACATCACATTTTTCATTTACGTTTCAAATCACTTAGATTTGCGATATGATTGCGCAACTTGAACCAAACAACGCCTAAAAGAACGGATATTCATTTTCCTGTCATTGATTTTCGAATACGCGTCTAATCGTTCCACAAAATCGTTATTAACACGAACATTTGGCGAAACTTTAGAAGAAAACATTTCGTCGTCAAGGCGATGGTGTTGTTGCTGATCTAGCAAAAATAAGTCTGTATCTAGAAGCAATCACATGAAATTTGGTATAGTATTTGAAATCAATTGTGAGAACTATTCTTATCTATTTTGAATGCATTTTAAATCGAAAGGAAAGTAATGAAGACTTACTTTCAACTAAACGTTTTTTACTGCATTACCATTTTCAAGGCGTAGAATAAATGCGAACGAACATATGACTGCTAATATTATAATTAGCTTTTTGTTTTGTTTATCTTGACAGATAATTAATGAAATATAAATTGCAGAAAATCCAATACGCGGGACTACTGATTTTATACGCGGAACTGCTCTTTTCCCATTGGCTCTTGCCTCCCTTCCATGTACGAGTCGAGTTATATAAGGACAAATTCTACGGAATAAGCGGAAAAAGCTAAGCAGATGACTCTGGAACTTTTTTTCATAAAACATAGTAGGTGTGGGGCGGTATTTTCAAATTACGTAATTTGACCGCTAAAAATGTTTTTTTGTTTACTTTATAATTTTATCGTTTAATAAATTGTTCTAAAACTCCGATCTAAATCTGTTTTACATCGAATGTAGGTCCAAAATACCATTTGTGAAGTTATTTCCGTCTGGGCGCGTAAATTTTAGGATCCCCCGGCGAATGTGGATTTTCACTTAATGCGAAGACCTTCGGAACGCATCCCCCGCATTAAGCGGGGATTTACTGTGTGTATATATATATATATATATATGATGATGATATGATGATCCCTTCGTCAGCACAAGAGAGAGACAACTCCTTTCGGTAAGTGCTCACTGGGTTTCCTTCAACACCTAGTTGCCCTAAATATCCTCATTTACCTTTCCTCTTCCATAAGTTTTTATATATATACTAGTTAATGTGTGCTTGCATCCTGCAAGCATTTTTAAATTTTAGCATTTTTACAATTTCTAGTTATTCCCAATCGATTCTGTACAAAATCATATAACCGTGTCAAATTTCAAGTTTGTAGCTCATTTAGAAGTGCCTCAAATTTTTCATCCTCTTATGGGGCATAACAACCCCTAAGATTTTGAATTTTTACTATATCAGATTTCTCACTTCCGTTATAACTACAAACTCATAATTATGCCAAATTTTAAGTTTGTAACTCATTAAGAAGTGCCATATAATTTTCACACTCGTATGGGACAGATATGGGACAAAACTGCTTCTAATATGTAATAGGAATTTTTGCAATATTTTATTTTATCTTCGGTTGCGAAGAAATTTCTATATTCATACCAAATGTCGAGTCTCTAGGTCATATGGAGCTGCCTCAACTTTTTTGTTCTCGTATGGAGTAATACTGGGGCAAAACAGCCCCAAAAAATGAGGATTATATTAATATCGGATTTCCTTCATTAGTCTTAGTTTAACATTAATGGCATTAAAATATAAGCCTCTGATTTCCATTAAAAGCTAACCCATATGAAAGCATTAAGCTTGTTGCCTAGGCAACCAATTGATGCGACCCAGAAAAATTACCATTTTTTTCCAATAAAAACTATAAATTTATGCTAATTCTACTTGGATTTTAATTCTGTCTTCAAAAATAAGAAACTACAATTTCTATCCTATCCGATAGTTGAAGTCCAGAGTTCAAACCTTGACAAGAAATAATTTAAAATGCAAATATAAAGACCTCTACACCAATTTATGTTTTTTCTTATGGGCCAAAATAGCCCCTCAAAATTGGAATTTTGAATGTTTTGGGTTTTTTCCTTTGGTTGTGACCAAAAACCTATAATCCTACCAAATTTCAAGTTTCTAACACATTTGGAAGTGCCTCATAATTTTGTATCTTCCTGTGTATATATATATATATATATATACACACAAACACAGTAAGCCCCCGACTTACACGGGTCCGAGTTACACGGATCCGTAGATACACCGATACATGACGTAACTTTTCAGTGCGCTCGATTGTTAGTTAAACTGCCGCTAAATAGATGACATTACTAGTACAGTAATCCCTCAGTATATGAGCAATCGGTTTACGGGTTTTCGATTATACGAGATACACAAATTAATACCTGTTTTTCAATTTATGAGCCAATTTTTGCCCATACGATCTCCTTCCTCTCGCAAACCGATCATTTTTCCCGGCACCTATTCTCGGCTTTCGTCGGATCCCGAATCTTCTCGAATGCGCAGAACGTCATGGCATCCCAACTTTAATGATGTAACTATTGTATGTAAAATTTATAAGATGGGGTGTATTGGGAAATTAATTTTCGTTTTACGAGTTTTCGCCTTATGAGCAGTTTTCGAGGAACTAATTAAGCTCGTAAACCGAGGGATTACTGTACGTTGACGCACAGCTGACAGCGTCGCTTTCGCTATTTAGGTTTGTTATCCCGTGGGTGTAAGTTTTCTTACAATTACGTTTTTATGTATGTACTGCACTGAATATATTTTCATTTTCTTAACATTTTGTTTTTATAACCACTACTTTTTTAGCTTTAACTATCCATTGAAAAAACGTGTATGTCAAAAAATATATCGTATTTAAGCATTGTTCGACTTACACGGCGACCTTCGGAACGAATTAACAGTGTAAGTTGGGGACTTCCTGTGTGTGTGTGTGCGTGTATATGTACACATACATATACATACCGTATTACTTCGAATTTAAGACTCATCCCGCTTTTAAAAAGGGAAAGATTGAGAAAGAAAAATTCTGAACTTGACCGGGGATCGAACCCGGGTCTCCCACATGCCAGGCAGGTGCTCTAACCGCTAAGCTATCAAGCCAGACTAAATCTAAATCTGAGTTAGCTCTTTCTTCACCATAAATACCCCAATTCGAGATTGGAGATTTAGTCTGTCTTGATAGCTTAGCAGTTAGAGCACCTGCCCGGCATGTGGGAGACCCGGGTTCGATCCCCTGTCAAGTTCAGAATTTTTCTCCTCCTCAGTCTTTCCATTTGTCATCAGTACTATGCACTCAAGCATATAAGTTAAATTCCACCATTTAACTCTTATTTAAAAAGGGATTTTCAGGGAAAAAAATTGGATGATAATTAGAAGTAAATATATTTAAAAGAATTTATTAAAGAGTAAAAACATCAATAATGTATTTAAAATGAAGTATGATTAACAGAAAATATAAAATAAACAGGATATACTATAAAATTTTCATTACATATATTTTCTTGCTTTCTTTATTTATTCAGAATGCTCCCCAGATGTTTCTTCTGATTCACTCTCATATTCTGAAGTTGTCACAGCTTCAGCACTTGTTTCACTGTCATCCCAGAGAATCTCGTCTTGAGATCCATCTTCCGCATTTGATAAACAACATTTTAAAAACGAGTTTGTAATGATGTGTTCTGGTACTTCTTTCCAAGCTTTGGAAATCCATTCTACTATCGTTGATGCTGAGGCCATTTTTATTTTTTCACTCGATATCAGAGCATGATCATCTTTATTTAGCCATGCATCATATTGTTTGCGAATACGATCTTTGAACGGCTTGATAATAGATACATCAAGAGGTTGTAACTGACTAGTCATTCCTCCAGGTATTATCGCCAGATCACATTTCTTATTTCTTAATCGAGTAAGTAAGTAAGTAACATTTATTCTTTTTAGTTTAAAAAACTAATAAATCATACAGATTAAAAATACATATAAATAATATACCATACATATTTCAATACATGAAAAAAACACAAAATCTTCTGGTAATGCCTACAGCCACAGTGTTAACATCATATACATTAGGATTCAGCTTATACAGGTTTTTGAATTTTTACAAAACTAGGTAAATATCTCTTGTATACATCTTCAGATTTATTTTTGCAGTCCTGAGGTATTTTATTATAATACTTTAAACCATTTGTCAAAATTGACTTTTGTGAACAAGACATATGTTGACTTTTCAAATAAAAGCTACATCTACTTCTAGTTTCATACATATGGTTATCCATATTTCTTTTTAAAAAACACAAAACTATCTTCATTATAATTCAATATAACACGCTGTAAAAACAGCATAGTTTTATACAATAGTCTTTGTTTCACACTTAAAAAACCCAAAACTTCTAGCATTTCTGCTCTGTGGGTTCTCATGTGACATTCAGGTATTACCCTCATTGCTCTACACTGTAATTTTTGTAATGTATTTATATTTTTTTTGTTAGTATTAAATAGCACAGTTGCACAGTAATCAAAATGAGGGGCTATAATCGCTTTATATACTAATAACTTTGCCTACTGGCTTAAAAACTTTCCTATTCTTTTAAATAACCCTATCTTTTTGTAATGTTCTTGGTTATATATTTTACATGTTCCTCAAAAACTAATGTACTATCAATTGTCACTCCTAAATATTTGGCACACATTTGGAATTCTAAGATCTGGGAGTTTATTACAACCTTATTATCATATTCAGATAGTATCTTCATTCATTTTTTGATCGACCCAGTAATTAATAGGCATACTGATTTATTTACATTAAGTTTTATTTTATTCCTAGCTAACCATATCACTATACTCTTTAATTCTTCATTTATTGCATTACACAAAATGCAGCTATCTTTCCTGAACTGTCAAAATTGTCCAGACGTTACTTGTCATCACCTCCAAGCGGCATACACAGTGAGGCGGGAATCATGTACGAAGAGCGGAGGAATAAACTCCTTCCGCGAAATATGGAAAAACTATTGTTTCTTCATCATAATCTCCCGTTGTTGAAATTTAATTATTAACATTTTGGCCACTTCTATTTCATTCTTTACTTAAGAAGATTTTATAAAGTTTATAAGATTTTACAACCTGGTACTGTTAATCGGTCGTTAAGTATAATTATGCATATTATGTAAAATGTTATTTCATGGTTCAGTTTAACTTTTGTTAGAGTAATCGATTTTTTGAAAGTTTATTATAATTAAAATATCGTTTCTCTGAATGTTTCTTGCAAGCTAAAAAGTAAAAGTAAAATATTAAATTCCATTTAATTTAATTTAAAAAGGTCGGAGACTACGGCGAGATGAATTAATTAAATTAAAACATAAATACTCCTTAACCGTACAAAGTGAGAATATTTACAGACAAAATAAACAATAAAATAGGGTTTTAGAAAAATAAAATAAAAATTTTGCGTTAAAAAAACGGGTAAGAAAGGAATCAATGAAAAGAAAAACAAAAGTAACACTTACAGGTTTTACAGGAGAAGGAAACCTCGCAGGTAGCCTGGTGTCACCCATTCATGCACTCATATCCTTCCCCATAGGAAAAAAAACAAAAAAACATTTTCCTTCAGGAGAACAATCACTCAAACACGCACTCAAACAACAAAAGGAAAAAAGAGCGGAAAACCTAGTACACATTCACTCCTAAAGAAACCAATGTTTTAGAAAACACATTTATACGCACACTCTCGCAAAACCGGGAATCGCTAAATATTCAAGGGACACTAATATGTATTTCGGATGCGAAGCGGCTATCATCAGAGAAAGTTGTTGAATGAAGGTCTGGTGTGTGGTTTGAAAGTGTTAATGGAGAAGTGTTTATGTGAGAGTGAAAGGAGGGGGAAGGATGGACCGTTAGACTATAAAGAGGGGAGTGGGGGAGAGGGCCTAAATCGCTGTTCATAATGGTTCCTTTGTATTTTGCGATGAGCCTACTTTCGTAGGCGTCCAGTTTAAAATCTTTGTGTACAGATTTCAAGAGTGTTAAGTTATCAATGGTAATGGGATGATTGTATTCCTGTATGTGAGAAGCTACACTGGAATTAACAAACCTCCCGAATTTAAAATGTGCCAAATGTTCCTTAAAACGAGTTTCCAGTTTTCGTTTTGTCTGCCCAATATAAATTTTGTCACAACCCTCGCATGAAATTTTATATATACCCGATTTCTGTAAAGAAGGGATGGTGTTTTTCGGATTGTGGAGGAGGTTAATAAGTTTATTTCGGTTAACTTGTACAGTTATAAAACTGTGTTTGGAAAAATTTTTGCGGAGTTTGCTTGTGGTTCTTGGGGCAAATGGAATTTTCATGTATTTTATTTTTAAAAAATGGAATGACCTGGAAATTAAAAAACTTCATGGAAAACGCTCCTTTTTAGAAATAGAAGCATATGATTTACACCTTAAACTTACCAAACATTTGTCAGGTTTTGAATGGGGAAGGGATATTTCAAAGGAAATGGTTTACAAGGGTTGGCAGATAACCATTTATTGCTATAATATAGTAGAGTTTTTTATTGAAGTTTTTTGAAGAGAGAGAATCAGGTTGGCAATAACAAGGCTGTATATTCTACAGTCATTTTTAAGACTTTGTTTAAGAAATGGTAAAAGAGGCATGGGAAGATACCTTAGTGAAAGTAAGAAGTGTTTTCTTAGAAGCAGATTTGAGAATGATAGAACTTTGAGTAATTTAGAAAAGAGATGGCAGATAATATGTAGTGTTTGGTAAATGACCATTGTGAAGGTGTTCTGTATGATTATAGAAAATAAAACAATTTTCTAAGAATGGAAAATCAAATCTCTCTGTTTTTGACAGCAAAACAATTGAGGAAATCTGATGTGTATTTCAATGATATAGAAGCTGCACTTAGCTGCTTTTCACTGATCATTGATTTTTTAAATTCTGAGGGCTGCTTTATTGTCAGATGTTCTTCTGATTTCCTTGGAATCATTCATGATGAATGTTTTCAATTTTTATGTGTGGTAATTTTTCAAGTAATGAATTTGACTAAAACCAGTCTCATGGTTTATTGTCCATTTAAATTAATACATGTTAGTTTAAGATAGCTGTTGCTATAACACTTTATTGAATTAGGTATGTATTAATCAGCATACAGGCTACAGTAAGTGTGTGCTGTTTGTGTTTTTCGGCATTTATAGTTGAAAGCATTTTCCTGTGACCCCATAAAGTAGAGGTGGGCAACCTACGGCTCACAGTCCATGTGGCTGATCCATGAAATTCAACAATTCATTATTTTTTGTTACATCATCATAATAAAACCATGAATTTTGAAATTTTAACCCAAAAATCCTTATTTTTACTTATATGTATGATAACTCAGAATCTGTAGGGAACTTCCAATTTGAACTCTAATACGACCCACTGAAGCAATGGCAACTACCTATGTGTCTTGCTGAAGGATTCACAACCACCGATATGACCAGCTATGTAGAAAAGGTTGCCCATCCCTGCCATAAAGGAAGAACAGTAATCAATAACTGGATAAAGGTTACCAGGAAATCATGATCATTGTCTTACAAATACAGTGAACTCTTGTCCATTGTGGGTTTTCCCTATGTGGACTTGATCATATGTGGTGAAGTAAATGCAATGCATATTTACTCAACACCCATAAAATTTAATTATATGTGGCCCTGAATTGGGCACACAATGTACTCCACGTTTGCATGTGGTGTGAGAAAGTTCATGGCCTATACAAACACGATGTTTTCCATGAGGTATTGAATTTGTGCTACATAGTTTTGTCCAATGCAGCCTCTTCTAAGAGCACAACTCCCACATTGAGCAAAGGACTACAGTACACATTAATAAGATGTTTTGATTAATTTTAATTTCATATGGATCATTTTTAATACTCTTAATAATCTTGCTCTACATTTACAATTATGCAGTCAATTTTGTAGTAATGACCTGGATATTTACCTAAGTCATTTTACTATTTCATTCTTTTTGCCATGGGTCTGTAGATATTTAAGTCATCATGAAAAAGCTATCACCTTTTGTACAAAAGAGAATGATGAAGCTCACCTTATGTCTGAAATTAAATTGCCATAAAAAGGTCTACTATTGGTGAATCACCTCCTAGTGATGGCTGATTTGTAGCTGAAATGATTGCCTGTTATTCACTACCTTTTTATTGCTATTGAAGCTAAGTAGCTGATTAATTACTTAATATGGATAGGGTGAAATGTGTTCCGGTTACAAAGAAATAATGTATTTAAAATGCTTCACCTTGCCTGAGGGCATATAAATTCCGTTCCGATTATTTTTAAAAGAAAAGCTAAGAGTCGCGTTTTTATCAATTTCCAATTCTATAACCAGTTATTATATTACAGTCGAGCATCCATAGTCTGGACATCCGTAATCCGGGAACACCCGTGGTCCGGCAGTATTCGCGAAAATGACTAATTTGGAAAATATAAAAAAAAAATTGTGTAAGTGGTTCTTAAACCTCTTGGTACTGCATAACACTCTTGAGGTGAATATGCCCTCTCTGGCCGGAAATCGGTAAAATTCGACGTATTTAATGAAAATAATTGAGAGTACTAAATGAATTGATACATATTATCCAATTTTAACAAATTATCCGCTTAAGTGGTTGGATGACGAGTGAAATTAAAATGGATAGGTTCGAAAATCATTTTGTAATCGAATCTCGACGTCACTGTAACAGTAGAGGTTTAAACCCCATATGCAAAATATTACTCATATTGGGTAATTATTCAGCTCACCCTAAACCAGAACTTATGATCAAAGACAATGTGTCTGTGATTTTTCTACCTACAAACTGCACTTCTCTAATACAGCCTCAAGATCAAGGCATATTAAGATCGCTGAAGTGTCGATCTAATTACATGACGTAGTTTGTCATTGGTTTAAATTCCGGGAAATCAGTCACGGAAATAAAGAAAGAATACAATCTAAAAGATGTAATTTGGGCACTTTCTCGTACATGGGAAAGTATTCCAAATCCGTTTTAAGAAATGCATGTCGAAATCACAATTGCGGATTTTAAAGGGTTCCAAATTTCAGAAGAAAAACGGATGATGATGGAGTTGCTTCACTATGCAAAAGGTATGAATAACCCTAAGTTTAAGAAAATGGAAATTGAAAATTTAGAAGAAAGGATAGATATTGACCAAGATACTCCAGTTGTGTATCATTTTACAGACCAGGAGATAGTAGAAATGCTGCAAAACGACAACAAAGTGAAAGTGAAGTCGAAGATGATGAAGCTATAGTTATTCGAGAATGTCCATTGACGATTGCATTTATCATGCGACTCGGTTCATAGCAGGATTAGAACAGCCTAGTTTTATCAGTGAGCAGCAAATCATGAACATTTACATGCTGCAAATTCATTATTTTTCTAAGTTTATTTCATGTTCACTTCATGTGCAGTTTGCAATACTTACGTTAAAAGTTTTTATGTATTTGCAAATTCCTAAACATAATATCCTTCATTATTTCTTATATCCATGTGTAATAATTGGATAACTTCATAAAATTTATTAAAGCATCGGCTACTTGATTGAAAATACCAATGAATCTATAAAAAAACAAAAGTTACCGCGTAGCATCCAAGGTATGGAAAAATCCGTGATCCGGCTTAGCCCATATCCCGATGGTGCCGGATTAAAGGTGCTCGAGTGTTATTGCATACGCAATAACATTCCATAAATTTTAATATTTTATTCCATATTCATGTTCTAAAATAACATTCCACTCTCGTTTTTTTGCATTATAGTATAATGGCTAATTTTTTGCATTTGGCATTTTTGTCTTCAGAAAAAGCTCTGGATTGAAATGATAATTCATATCGTAAAAGAATCAACTAGGCGCCATTTTTGGTACTAACCCTAGTGCCCAGATGGCAGCCCTGTCCGTCTGTGTGAAAAGTGAGAGATAAAGGAGTTATTTCGAGTGAATCAGCCTAATCTACGGAGAAAGATTCAAAACATACTAGTCGGAGTGATGGGTTTACCATCACAAAGTGAGAATGGGTGTTCAGATCGTATTCGAGTGAGACGAAAAGACTTGTCTTACGTTTTGCAATATGCAGAGAGCATTCGATGTCTGTTTTCAGTGCGATTGTCGGAGAACAAAGATGCAGACTATCAGGACATGTCCAATTGCGAATTTGCCTTCCTCAGTGTTGAAACCGACGGGAGTCATCAGTTTCCTGATATTACATCTAAAGTACAGGTATGTTCACAAGGAATTTAGATTCATTCTCAGGAATTCGGGAAAAAGAAGAACCTTTAGGTTTGCTTTCTATAGCTCTCGATGTTGAGACACCCTTTTAGAACTTGAGCTAAAATGAAAGTAGAGAGTGGAGTGTTCTGAATTCTTAGCTGACTGACACATTTTTATGTCCGGGTGTACTCGCCTTTGCCACGGAAACAAAACAAGTGTTTGTCATTTTGTGCTTCACTCATTGAATTGCGTAGACGAGTAAGTGTTTTTCTGAGATTTTGAATGCTTTGTTACTTTTATCATTTTTCTGAATTGTTGCGGAGAATTCATACTGAAACTGTTGTAATATATTGGTTTTCGACAAGACTCTTTGTTGGTGCATTTTTAATAAATAGGCTTATATGAATTGTGTTGTTTACCAGTTTTGTGTTTTTCCGATTGGTGTGAAGGAGTATCCTTTATATCTTCACCAGATACTTATTGGGCTCGTCTTATGACTGAAAAAATTGAAGAATAAGGACTTAAAATTAATAAAATTGAAAAAAATACTCCATATCCCCAATAGCCAGAACAAGGTTATGAAAAACTATAATCTTGTTGCGGCTGTTTGATATACCTGAGATAAATACTTGATTAAATTTAAGAGCTTATTCTTGAATCCTTGATACCTTTAGAAAACATCTTGAAGAATTCATATTCAACCCGAATGCAGCATTCACTGAGTTAGAGTTGATGTACAACCATTTTTTCATTTAATAAGTTTTAGGTAATTTTACAATTTTTTTCTTTATTTATGTATTGATAAACTTTTCGTGTATTCGAATTATATATTGATTCTAATTTGTAACTGGAAAATTAGTTCAGACAAAATTCTTTGCATTACTGCTACCTTGAAATATTCTTCATTTAATCTCACAAATCTGTTTTTATATATCGTGCTACATTCTTTAGTGATTTTTATTTAATTAATAGTGTATTATAATCATGAAAAGTCGTCAAAATTAGAGAACTGTTCTTCTTTGTCTTATTAGATATCTATATATAATAGATATGCCATGCTTCATCGGTTAAAATAAGGAGGTAATTCAAAAATTAACCTCCCTTCCTGTAATTTCCTTCATTCTTTTCTATGAGCCCATTACCGAAGCCATCCTGATCGAAAAGTGTTCATGATTCGCCTTTACCACGAATGTTTAATTTAATAAGATAATTTTAATTGAGAACATTCCATTGTCTCAATATTATAAATAAAATAGAACTTCATCATAGGTAATCTATCCGTAGACAGGACTGTGATTGT
Source organism: Uropetala carovei (assembly GCA_036926305.1). Taxonomy (NCBI): domain Eukaryota; kingdom Metazoa; phylum Arthropoda; class Insecta; order Odonata; family Petaluridae; genus Uropetala; species Uropetala carovei. Next base: position 27,531,838 of record JAXCHB010000011.1, read on the forward strand.
TATTGGGCTAACCCGGTTCTCCGCCCACTCCTGCTTCCCGCAATCTTCTTTATTTCTTGGTTGCTGTCTTTTGTTGTCGTCTATCAGCTGAAACCTTTTTCATATAGCCAACGAAATTAATTTTAAAACCTATGCTAATTTAACATCTTTACAAGTTGTTATAATAGTGCATTTCTATGTTTAATTAAATTATGAGCATATTTTGCTGCGTGCAGTATGAAATGGTATCATCTAAAAGAATTTCGGTTTCATTTTTCCTTCTTATTTTTTGGAGTGCAGTTTAATTTTTATTCGTAAACGTAGTTATGGAGCTCTGCCCAATCAGATTTCGATGTTCGCCACATGATAAAACTATGAAATATTAATAAATAAGAGGAGCAATTTTTTAAAAGTTGGTGTGAGGTTGTAAATCAACATCAGCGAAGGTTGATATGTACTACATAATAATTTGCGAGTTATGAAATGTCGATATAAAATAAGTATTTTCCGTCCATCATACCTCCAACATAGGCGATTAATTCCAAGTATGATAAATATTATACTCCTAAATGCTTATTATGGAGCAATTTCCACCTACCGAAAAACGTAAATTCGAACATTGTTTTGAAATTAGAAAGACAACTGGTGAACTGGGACGTAACTAAGGAGGGGCAAGGGGGATCCCTGACCCCCTCTTAAAAGTCCTCGGCCCCCCCTTTGACCCCCTTACCATTCGCTGAATGCCATCGACAGATTGTGCGGCATGTGTAAATAACATCAATAAAGCGAAGACTTCAACAATGGTCGACGACAATTGTTTGGTCAATCGATATAAACACATTCCACGCCCAGTTTCTTTAATAATTATCAGTATATATTTCCGTTGCTGTGTATAAAGGTTGATAATTTCGTTGTTTAAACAAAAGTGCGAAGCGAATAACGCTATCCTTTGGTCTATTAAAGGATAATTGAGCGTTGGCACAGAAATACTGATCTACGCTTTTATATGTATTAACTTTCAAATGTTTGTGTGCCCCCCAAATATTTTTAGCTTTTGGGCTGACCCCCCAGAGTTGGGAGGCTAGTTACGTTTCTGCTGGTGAATAGCATCAATTGTAGCATGCACATCCCCGATTCGCCCCATGTGGTTAGTAGCGAACTTACTGGACACTCCTGCTCTTCATCCGCCCCGCCTTACTTAATTTCTTTAACCCCCGCCGACCGCGGAATCACACTAACGCGGTTGAACTATATGGGACCAAGATCGCCGTGTGCGGCATAAGGTTTGCATTAGCGCGGTTTTCCTAAATGCCTCGGGAGACGGACGCATCCGAAACCATGCGAAAGTCGCTAATGACTCAACATTCACTTTTATTATTAGATTCTTTTTACATTTTCATACTGCGCGGTACATATTTATAAAGGCTTGGATAGAAATTTCAGACTTATATGCCCTACTAGAGGGGACTACTGTTAAAAAATTAAACGCATTCCCTTGCCACTAAAAAATGAAGAGATGGAGATTGGCTGTAATATGATACGTTACACCGCTCGGGAATTTTACAGCCGATGGACCAAGGGGCCATCGTAGCATTTAAGTCCTACTATCTACGGAGAAATGTAGCACATATCATTGATGCCATGGATAGATACCTAATTGAAAGTGCACAGCAGTGTTGGGATGAATTTACCATTTTAACAGGTATTGACATTATTGTCAACCACGATCGCTTGCTAGGAGAAGCCATACCCTGAAATTGTGAAAGGCTTTATAAGATTTCCCAGCATTCAGAGGGAGGTTGACAAAGTATTTATCTTTGCAAATAGTATTGGAGTTGAGGGATTCGGTGATATGAAAGGGGAAGAGGTCGAAGAGCTCCTACAGTCCCACCAGGATGGATTAAAAAATGATAACCAGATGATTAACCAGATATGTAGGCACTCAGGAGGAGCCTCTGCTCCTGCCTATAGTTGAGAGGACCCCAAATTGTCCAAATGTTTGGTGGAATATGTGTTGTTAGAATTGAGCCCCCCACCAGGCCATCAATTTCAGCTTCTGCCCAATCCCTCTCATCTTCCAGCAGCTCAACAAAGCAAAAATGTTTCCTCTTAAGAACTTAAACCTGTCATCTAAGTTGCCTTTTCAGTAATTTTTTTTAAGTTCCTGTTATCTTAAATTTTTTGTCTTTATACTTTGTTTTACTCGTACAGTACTTTTAATTAGGACATTATTTTGCTTTCTATAACTTCTTTTATAACTAAATATTGGAATGTTTTTTTGTTTCTTTATGTTGTCTAAGTCAGTGTTTCTCAAACGGTGGGTCGCGACCCCTGGTGAGCCACAAAAGGAGTTGAGGTGGGTCACGAAAATTTAAAAAAACTTAAGATCGCATAACAATGTAGCGAAAACTTAATATGTTGTAAAAATCAAACGTTATAAATAACTATTGAACGTTTTAATAAATCGCTTTACATTTTTAAGTAATCTGCAACTTTTAGTCAATAATATAGAATTTTCTCCTGCCTATATAATCACCTATTCATATATAGGTGGACTGCGGAAACTTTCTTGTAGTTTAAGTGGGCCGTATTATCGAAAAGGTTGAGAAACGCTGATCTAAGTGACATTAAAATTAAAATTTCTTAGCGCAATTTATAATTTTTTGTCCAACCCCAAAGGCCCTGGAAGGTAACCCTATTTTTTGCTATTAAATCAATACCCCATAGAGCGCGGAATCATGCTCGGTCTTTGAGCAGAACGTATCCCCCGCATTCGACGGGGGTTACTTGTAAATGTCAAAGAGGTGTCAGGGCCGCTTTGAAAGGATGGATGTTACAGAAGGGCCGCTTCAAGATTATAGTTATTTGAGGAGGGCCAAAATCTAGCATCATTAAAAAAATAATTCGGAAAATACGTTTTAATGCAACTCAATAGCTATGAAAAAAATCTTGTCTCCTTTTCACAGAAATAAAGTATTTCTGTAAAATCTCGAATGATTTCAAGATGAAAAAAATAGCATTCGGGTTGTAATAAGATAAAGAAAGGGCTGCATGCGGACCGCCAGTCTGACATACCTGCTTTATGACATTCATAGGTGTCGTTAGGTATCGTCTATGAAATCTAAAAGATATTTTTCGAGTACATGGATGCAATACGCTTTTAATATGGATTACGCAAAAACAGAAGGAAAAGAAGGGAGAGAGAGAGAAAGATGCCAAAAAGAAAGCACAAACAAAAAACACGAACACGAGAGAGAGAACAAAATCTTTAAATAATAAAAATACACGTATTTACGGATCAGTTATTTCTTGTCAGGGTACATGGTTTTCAAAGTCTCACTCATATCTAGGAGTTTGTCTTTCGAAAGCGACCGAGATTTCCTAGGCACCAACACTCAATCGCTCAATCACAATACTAAAGGTGGAATGAAGGAATAGTACGTGTTTTCTATTTGTAGTGTCCTTTATGGTATCTCTCCATCCTTGCGATTCTCCAAACATTGTAATTCACTGCTTAGGAAGAATTCTTTCCTCATCAGAATAAACGAAGATTCATGCTACCGAAGCATTCTCAGCGTATCTATTGGCAGTTATCTTGACACGTTTGTTTTCAAGGTTTTAGCATTTAACGTGTATTGTTCATGCTTCAGTTCTTTCTTATAAGAGATTTTTAAATAGAATTTTAATCTAAAATATGACAACAGTTCTAATTAACATTTTAAAATATATTTATTGAAGGGTGAGTTTCACTCGCATTTGGTATCTTATCACTCGAAATTGCATAGAAATTAATTCTACCAGGCAATTTAACGAGTTTCATTTTTCACTGAATTTAACGACTTTTGATGGTATTCTAGTAATAATTAATTATTCCCGGTCCCCATTCTTTGTAAAACATCGGACCTGTTTGTATAAATGTACTTGCTGCGAGAGTTCATTCAATCATTGTAAAGAAGTGAACAGAGGTCTGAATATAGCCGCACTTGAAGTATCTCTTAGTCGATCTGGCTATATTTATTTATGAAACCAGCTACTTGCATCGAAACTTGATCGTTATCAGGTAGATACATTGCTATGGTTGAAGTTATCTATACTTTCGCTGTTATATTCTAAGGAAATACATAAACTTCGCTTTATATGTTTCATTCTTCTAAATCTTTTGATGAACGATGGTGAAGCATCAAGTATTTCGAAAAATTTCTTTTCGTTAGCTTATTTCCCTTTGCTATAACGCATTATAACAGCGGTGCGCAAAATTTTGGGCCAGAAGGACGCTTAGTCCACTTCCGCAGACATCGTAGGCCACACGTAGAAGAAAACTAAACAAAGGGTTAACTCGGGATCAGTATTACTTGATCCATTTTCATTGTTTGTATTTATGTATTTTTTCCATGTAAATAGAGAATTATACAACGAATTCGTTGATTTTAATAGTTTTATTTGACGTTACACTGTCTCCTTTAATTGCTGAATCATAACGGACTGGATGAAAACTCGGCGGGCCGGTACTTTGGACACTACTGCATAATAGCATAGAAACCACTAATCGCATGTTTATCGGATAGAGTAGGGGTTCCCAACCTTGGCGAGCACCAAGTCATATCCTAGAACAGTGATGGCGAACCTTCTATTGCTCGCGTGCCAATATTACTGAAATTGTCGAATTTTTTCCGCCTCGCGTGCCACAAAAAAGTCTTTGATTTTTTTTGCGTGTCAGCTAAATTAAATTCGTGATCAAGACATAAGAGATTAAAATTTTTAACCATAAAACCAATGTTTGCAATAGTTAACTAAATAACACAAATGTTTTTGCGGCACTAAATCAGTACGGTATATGCTTTGGTTGGTTTTCGCCTTTCGTTGGCGTGCCAACCAAAATCGTCCTGCGTGCCATAGGTTCGCCATCACTGTCCTAGAATATCAAGCGAGAACCAAGTCGTATCCTAGTATATCAAAAGAGCACCACTACACCTCCGCAAGTGGAGTAATGATGGTGAATGAAGTCAGATCAACAGAAAAGTTATTTTTAATGATCTTGTTTAGAAAGAAATCAATCGGGAAAATTAAATTATTGGTTCTAAGAAATGGGATATTAAGCTTTGTAGAAGAGCACCCCAGGGATAGCGGACGCTTTTCCACATGGCCTGTTTCAATTAAAGAATATATGTAAGCGAGCTGAAAATTTGCCGCCCCTCGGGTTAGTAAAGAAAATAATTAACCTCTTTAAGGGCATTAAGTTCCATTATTTATTAATGGAAATTGGAACTTTCAACTAAGAGATTATCTGTGTATGGTTGTCTTATTTTTAAGTCTGCCAATCCATAAACACTGTAAAATATCAGTTTGTCTTAATCGTGGGAACGCCTTCAACTAAATGAAAAAATGACCAAAAAATTTGTTCTTTAAAAAGTTAAGGCAGGAAATAATAATGATATATCAATAACGAAAAGATAATTATGTAATACATTAAGTTTATCCGTATAACAAATGTTGCTTGTTAAACAATACAATAACTTGCAGCAAAAATCATTAACATAACTTTAGTTTGCTAAATGCTTAACAATTTATTTATAGAATATATGTTATATTGTCACTTTTTAAAATTCACTTGTCACAAAGAACTAATTAAAATTTATTTTTCGGGATTTTTCTGCGCAAAATAATTTGTCGTAGTTTAATGTTGACACTTTCGCTTTCAATATAAATTATCGTTATATTTGTCAGACTTTCTTGCAATATATACGAACGCAAAGAAGTTTTTATCAATTTGAGTTTTGAAAAACTCCTCTCTGCTGTTTCAATTGTTAGGGGAATTGTAAGTATTTTACGAAATGTTACCACTATACTCGAGAATATGTCTTGCAAATGGTTCTGCGATATAAATTGCAAAACTAAAATGGAACTATTATTTTCTTTAGACAACCTACTTTATAGCATTCTAAGTTAATCTAAAAGTTATATACCGTTAATTTTCGATGAACCGTTGCTTGTTAAGGGATTTCTCCAAATCATAACAAAACTTTTTAAGTCAATGTACTTTTTTATCATATACAAAATTCCACAGCTTATTCTGTTCATTTAGTTGCACGAATTGAACTGTAACAGACGATATCTACAATCTGAAGAAAAAAGGTTCGAAATATATCCTCTGGATTATCGGATACTTCATTCTTAGAATTTTTAAACTGCAAAATACTGATTTTTTCGCCCCTCTGAAGTGGCGCTCGTAAGCAATTGCTTACGTCGCTTACGCCTGAAACCGGCCCTAGTTTTCCATAACTCGACACACCATGGCTCGGGCGGAAATTTGCCCTAAAACAATTTAATTGCTTTCATAATATTCATTTAATCTTAGTGTTTTATAATTTTTGAGCGCATTCGGATAACTTAATGCAAATCTCTGTCTCGCAAAACCTTCCCTGAGTCGCAGAGCATTAGGAAAAATCCTGCCGTCAGGGTAATCTCTTCGGGGGAAAGATCGCGTTATCCATTATACGGAATGTGCAGATACTTGCTGCTAGATTTAAGGAATATACGACCTATACGTTTATCATTGAAATAAATTATTTAATCCTGGATTTTGCATCATATTACAATATGGCACGTATTTAAAATCGAAATGTCATTTTTATGATATGGACATTTTGTAAGAATGAGAACGAGACCTCAACTGTAGCTGGTTTCTCGAAACGTCGAGAGGGAAAACCCTTAAAAGGGATTTCTCGCAACTTAAAGAGGTCAAACGAAAAGGAACGGATATGCGCGATAAATCCCTGCGTGGACTTTCAAGTTTCCCTCGTTGTTTAGTTTTTAGCTCAACGCATCTCAGGGAGCGACAATCAGGTCACTGAAATGACACGTAATACCTATAGGAAATTACCTAACACTGAAGTACGTTACATCGAAATGTTTGACATTATTTATGTTGAATATCCGAAGAAATTAATAAAGAACATGTAAATATGAGAATTTGCGTTGTAACTGTAACGCGGTTTGAAGATTGGAAAAGATAGAATACATATAATTAACATATGAAATCCTCATTAAAATGTTAGGGCTTCAATTCTCACTTCTGAATGATTTTGGTTTGGCAATGTAGCTCATGTTTACTTAAGAACATTCACCGGGGAAAATTTTACCTTGTGAATTCCTGTTGCTATCTCTTCCATTCGCATATGTTGCATCATCCATTTGTCCTTGCATGCTCTTTTACTCAAATACAGGTAGTTTATCCCACTTCAAATTCCGCTCATGATGCGTCTCTTAAGCATAACTTCCCTTTATCTTCCCCTCACTGAGTTATCGAGTTTCAATAATTTATTTTCTATATTTGTTACGTCGAGGAAATTTGTTTTCCACCCACCGTTTGTATTTCCAGTATGTGGCAATATAACGTCCGATTTAATTCTCATAAGTGCGGATCATTATTTTATGACACAATTCATCATTGTTGAATACTTTGTTATATAATCCGGAGTTATTTAAGTGCAGCGGATTTATAGACGGTATTGAGGCGGAAAACGCGGCGTTTAAGTATCAGCAAGGATATTCAAACTCAAGGCCAAGAGTAGTTGCCCGCACTTCCTCTCGTCCATTGAGGAATGTGACTGTGGGAACAATTTACGAAAAGCATTGATTTACAGATACGAAGAACATCGTGAAAAGCGGACACGACAGACTTGTTATTGAAAACTGTGCCGTCCTCTGGATATGAATTGTATGAATAAATTTTTACGAGGCTATTACTTTCAAATTTTGAAGTTTCCAATAAAAATTAGAGTATATGAATGAAAAAGTAACGAATCACGCACACACACACATATAGATATACACACATGCATACACCACATTCAAGTCATCCGAGAGATAGTCTGTCAGACTAATGAATATGAGTATGCTTCATCGACTACGAGAAAGCATTCGACTATCCGCACTTCGTCGGCGTTAAATGCACTGAAGAAACAAGGGGCAATAGCAGAGGCGTAACTGGGAGATACGGCGCATATGGTAAAATTTTAAGGAAACGCCTTGTTTATGGAGAATATGATTTTTGCCTTGTTTTCATAAAGAATAATAGCATTTTTAACAATAAATTCAACAGTTAAGAATAAAATTAATATTTATTTATGTGAAAATTAACTTTTAGCATTTTTCGAGGGAACGTTTGGCGCCTTCTGAAAGCAAATACCACCTTCGCCATACCCTAGTTACGGCACTGGGCAAAAGAAACATTCACGACTTCGTTCAAGAATATCTAAAAAAAATGCGACATCGTATGTGCAACTGCATAAAGATAGGAGTGAGACAAGGCGATTCCATGTCTCCTAAATTATTGAAAGCAACTCTAGAGGAAGTATTCAAAACGATAGAGTAGGATAAAGTGACCAGATTTCCAAAAGCTCAATGCTGTACAAAATGAAAAAAACATACAAAATACAATACGTATTTTTGAATCCGTATTTTTAACAAAATAAAAACATTTCGATAATACATCAATATTGAATTATTAAAAACAACATTTTTAACGAAGATAATAAAATCCAATTTTTTTATTAATCATATACTAATTCTCCAAAGTCATACCCTCCTCTGGGTGCGTTTGATGTTATGTTTCTTAAAACAAACAAATACAAAATAAAATTGGAACAAATCGTGTAATTAACAGTAACATAAATTAATTCAATTTTCCAATTACTTCACTTACTTTTCGAAACTTGTGACGATGACTTGAGAAAACTATAAAACTTTGCAGGTGCGTTGAGGACTGTGACAGGTGACATATGCTAAAACCACAGAAACCAGCTACAACCATAGATTTTTCTAAAGTGGTATGAGTGATACATTCATTTTGACAAAAAACCATGGATGTAGTAGTAAAACAAAACCATAAAGTATAGAGCACATATAAAGCTACAACCACACCACAGAAAACAAATTATTGTTCTGCGTTTAAGTACTTTTTTATATTGCTGACATAAATAATAAGAACAAATTATTGCAATTATTATCAATTTTGGCGGGCAAATTTTTAAAATGCTGTACGTTTTGCTCTACACTTTCCAATGCTGTATAGGAAATGCAAATGCTGTACAATACAGCATAATGCTGTACGTCTGGTCACTTTAGAGTAGGAAGAAAAAGGTATACAGGTAAATGGAGAACATCTGAGTCATCTGCGCTTTGCCCATGACATACTGTTCGCAGGAAGCCCAGAAGAGCCCCGTAGAAGAACTGAGGAGCTGAAGGCAAGACGAGAAGCTGAACTTAAATTATATCTTAATAAAATAGAGGTCATGTACAACTCCTTCAAAAATTCTGAGAAGATATATATCAACGGAGCAGAACTCGGGGAATTAACTAGCTACGTATACTTCGATCGACTCTTCACTGCCGAAGGATCATTTCCTGTGGAAATCAACAGGAGAGTGAAGATGGCATGGAGTGCTTTCGGACAGAATGCAAGCATCTTCAAATCAAATATCCCATAAATTGGTGAAGTGAATGATCCGAAGATCCTTATGCGACAGGCATAAGCTGCAATGATGGGAAATGTGGAAACAGGAGAAACAATCTGCTATGACCGGGGATCGAACCCGGGTCTTCCACTTGCCGGGTGGATATTCTACCACTGAACTACCGTAGCAAGCTAATTCTACTGTTTCAGAACGGGAATATTTTCTTAGGTTGGGACTAGGCTAGCTATGCTAGTATCAACCAGACCCAACTGATGTCCTCAAGGAGATAAATAAAAGAAAAGGGGATTTCTTTGATGTTTCTCCTTGAGGACATCCGTATTTCGTGTTAACCGATATTTCGTAGTATGTATCCGATTTCGTATGAAGCGATTTCCCGTGTGTTTAATCAGTGGCGTAACAATAGGGTGGCGTGGGTGGTTAAATGACTAAATGCCACGGACCTAGGGGTACGGGCCCTCGAATTTTCCGAATATAGTAGAAATAAAATATTTTCGCGATGTCTCTTTTTTATCTTAATTTCTGAAGAAAGTTCCAGTTAATTATTATTTACTGATACAGTAATATAAAAATCCTTACCTTTTCAGCGTATTCCTGATAAATGATTAATGAGTGCAAGTTGTTAGGCTTTACAATGAGTTTGTTTTAATTGAACATATGAATTTGTTGCTTGAGACATTGGGGGGAGAAGGACCACGAATAATATTTTGCCGTTGGCCCTTCTCTTTCTAGTTACGCTACTGATATGTGTGTGTGTATTATATATGTATTATAAAATCGTAATGGTCATGATGCGTAACGCTGTAATTTTGTGAATAACTCGATTAGAAATAAACTTAGAAGCCTGAAATATCTCAGGATTTCAGTGTTGATGAATCTTTACGTTATTATGACTTTAAAAAATTTCGAAAAAGGTCACGGGTTCGACTCCAGAGGAGGAATGTTGTTTCCCATAAGATAAAACATAAAATTTACCTTTTTGGTTTGAAGGCTTTCATTCTTGTACTCTTTAAAATATCTTAAAATTAAGTTATCGACACGAAATCTGCTCGAAAACACGCCAAATGAATGAGGATTATTATTCTTACCGTCGAATACTCAATCTCATTTGAATTCGCTAATATTTAGAATTTATACTTGAATTTGGTAAATTTTTTAACATTCAATAATAAGATTCCATGGTTACCGATATTGTTATCCTCGGTAATTTCCGTGCACGTGTACCTAAATAAAGGCTTAAAGATCGAAAATTAGGTTAAAACTTGCTCGAAATGACCGAAGATATGAATTTAATGGAAATAAATCGAACGCAGTATTCATGTTATTTATATTTTTTTATCTATATTACTAAAATCCTATTTCTGGTTGTCTCTCTCTCTTTAACGCTCTATACCTCAGCCATTTTTAATCTCCGGGAATTTCAGCCCTCTAAGTTTATTTTTATCGAGTTATTCAACTAATTTTCTTAATTTGTTATTAAAAACCAAACATACATCCCTTAAAAAAGTATATTCATTAAACTCATATTCAAAACATATTCCCGTTAAACTAATCTATATCCAATAGGTACATGGTAGGAACAAAGAAACAGCGATCAAAGGGGGGGAGGGGGGGCGGGGTTGGCAAGCGTTAGCAAGTTGTATATTTGTAATTTTATCAGTAAAAGTTTTTGTCATATTATGCATATTTGGGATAGTTACATCTTTCAAGTACGTTATCTTTATTTTTTTCAACTACAGTAAGCCCCTGCTATATGTCGGAGATGTATTCCTGTGACATATGATGAATTGACATATAGCAAAACCTACTTTCCCATAGACGTAATGAAGAAAGTAGGGGTTACATTCCTGGCTGAAAATTTGTGCCATTTTTACCCCAAATAATGCAAGATGTTGGAGCACAGTTAAAAATAGGATAAAAATGAAACAAAATTATTGCATATAAAAACAGATACCTGAGATAAAATCTGAAGTTGAAACTACTGCAAAAATCTGAGCACATACAGGGCAATTTGGCAATGAATGGATATATTTTGTGACCATATATGGGGTGACATATATCACATATTTTATAATGAACATGGAATTAAAACAACATTAAGGGATTTAAAATTGTATTACCGATTTACAAATTTATTGCAATTGGAATTTCCCAAATCCCGCCTATGGATCTTCACAAACAAAAGTATATGAGAAACGAAGCAATTTATAACAAAACAAGTTCCTTAATTCATTGACAACATATAACAATCAGCCACCTGTTTGTCTTCTTTGTTAACGTGTTTTTGGTTGAGCTCATGTGGGAATCTACCATGTATCTCTTTCTGAGTCCTTGGTTGCTTGTTTCTCTACTGTGCAGATGTTTTCCTGCATGTCTATGTTTAACTTGGAAAGAATTAAGGATATGTAATTTTGTTTTCTAGGTTTATTGTTATGTGTAACTGGTAGTATTTTGAGAAGAAATTTCATAGTAAATGGATGTTTCTGTTGTAGGTTTGTTAAATCAATAAGCCCAAGCCTGCCTTCATTTCATGAGAACATTAGTCTTCCAGTGGCATAATTTGGCCGGTAACTATGTGTGATATTAGTATAGGTTCATTAGACAATGCCAAATGTATGAGGAAAGTCAAAAAGTGAAGTTCCCTAATTTTTTATAGCAAGTTAAGCGGGTTGCAATCCAAGTGCACAAGTGGTAGATATAGGCATATCCATATGCTATTTTGTTAAACATAGTCTTCATGCTTGTTCAGGCACTTATAGTGGTCAATCAATGTGTTGAAGTCATGGCAGCATGTGGTAGTTTTATGAGCAATATTCATAAAATTGCCGACCGGGTTAGACTGGTAGGCAGTGTTCCTGCCTTCTAACCCAAAGGTCGCGGGTTCGAATCCTGCTTCGGGCATTGATGTTGTGATGTATGTTGATTTTCTCTAACAGAATTTGACGGTGCAAAATAACCTTAGCTGTTGACGCACCTAAAAACGTAATTACTACTAATATTCATAAAATTTATGTGATGCTTGAAAATACAAAGAATAATTATCAAGATTATTATTTTCATAATTTATTTATTCTTAAATTCATATACAATGTATTTTCTTGAGAGGAGGGATCTGCTTGTGTGACAATGTCTTGAGCCAGCTCTGATTCAGTCTATTCTGGGTTTGTAGTATTGTTACTTTTTGACGTCAGGTAGGTGATAACCTGTGTAACGAGTGATCATTTATTGGGCGGGTTGTTAAGGATATGTATTAGATGCTTTAACATAGTTTGTTGTATTATACAAGTAATGGAGTCAGGGTAGCTGGTACTCAGTAGCCAATCAAAACGCTCAGCTCAGCCATGCAGCAACAGGCGTTAGGGTACTATAACATAGGTTATATGTATGGTTTGAACACAATTACTGGCATTAAAATGTGACTAACAGCTGTATTTGTAATTTAAATTTGTAATAAATTGATTTAAGCACGCGAAACTGGCCATCCATTAATGATACAGTCAATATTATTAGCGTAATGTGGTTGCAACTAAACTAAATTGCTAAAGGGAGCATTTATTGTTGGGCTTCCTGGCTACCGAAGTTTTCACAAGGCTTACAAACGTAAAGATTGTTTAGTAAAATTAACAGTTAAGACAGTTGCATTATTTTTTTATCGAGTGTTTTCCATTTGTTATCCCACTTTGTTGTTATCTATTGGGATTATTCATTTACATTCCTTAATTCAGAAAGTTTGCTTTGAAGTGAGGCCAACTGTATTGTTCGGCGAAGTCCTTAAACGTAATTAATAAATCTATGATTCCTAGCAATCATTTCTTAGTACTAGCAAACGTTTACTAGAAGCGGAAAATTATTCGTAAATTATGTGACATGAATATTTACTTAAAATTTCGGTAATGGATACAACGAGAATTGAAAGGTGAAATTTAAAATTAAGCTTCTAATTCCACCTCTCCGTTTTCCTCCAACAACTTACTCTCTCATACTAATTGATGACCGTTCGATCGCGTTGAATGGAATTATCAGTGACGCTATTGTTTTGTGATGTCATCGACCACTATCAGCTTAAAATCTTCTTCAGGTTCTATCGTTCAAAACCTCTCGAACAATTCTTTTCAAACTGGTTTGGCAACATTGTATATCTGCGCTAACCTTGGTGACATAAAGAGCTATTCGGTTAACGATGACGTACTCTGTCCATTCCAAGGATATTCCAAATTTCTCGTTATAGATGCCATTACGGCCACGAAGTTACTCGGCTCCAATCGAAGTAATTTTCCGGTAGAATCTCTGTCTCAACTGTCCTAATATTCTCAGACAAAATCGTGAGAATGGAGCCAAACAACAAATTATTTTATTGTTAATTTAATTCTGCGCTCTTCTATTTTTAATTACCTCCTGCCTTCTGGAAACCTAAAATTTTCTCTAGTGACCTCTGTACTCATTCACCGATAGTTGATTCCTATAAGAACTTCACTATTATCATAACTTTTATTAAGAACAATTCACATTCGACTGTTTTACCAATGAGGTGTTTTACATTGTCGTGGAAATGCGTAAACGATTTAGCCAACCGTCATATTGTTACAGTATGTCATTTACATGCCCGGCGTCTTTTGGCATTCACTAAATGGACACCTGAGTTAAATTCTGGATTATTGTATTTTTATTGCGGTGTCTTATAGAAAACACTTGATTCGCATCTAATAACAGTTGGCGTGGTATCTCAAACACTAGGCATTGCGGTTTAAGAAATTTCACTAAAAGATCTTAAAATTACGTGCATAATATATGTATTACATCTAGCATGCAGCCATGTTTTGTATGCACCTTTTGTGCTTAAAACTTTCCGTGTTTATTGTTTTCTGTTATGATTGTAATATAAAGATATTAAAAATATTACGCTTGATTCTTTTTAGATCTTCTTCCTTAGAAACTGAAAAATTCACCTTTCTGACGTTCCGAAAAATGCCATTTTTATTATTATTGCGCTGAAATAGTTTCAGCAGTTATGCAATTGATAATTTCAAGAATAAGTACTTGCAATTGAAAAGTAAGTATTGCATCTATAATAGCTCTAACAAAGGTAATGAAATCAGCAGTTACCTTTCTTTTTATAATCAACTTTCGGCGAATCACCATTGAAGACGGCCGGACAGCCAAAATGCGCACCTGTTTTTTTAATAACCTTTTTATGGCTATTAGAGGTACCTAAGATAAGTGCTTTTACAATTTCTGACACTTAAGCGCTTATTCTTGAATTTGTCTATTGGATCTTATACAGTAGACGAGGTTGAACGGGAATTATATTATTGTCGCGAACACCCTTGCGGACATAACAATGACACGAACGTAGAGTTAGTGAACATTTTCCGTTTCTAGAAAAATGTTCTCAGCAAAATGATTAATTTACCGAGCGATCAATGCTTATGGTTTTATCATTATTTCATTCACGCATAAAATCCAAATTGGCTGCACAACTTCATCTTTCCGTATTAGACTAATCTGGAAAACTGGAATACCCTTCATACAAACGTTACTTACGCTTCTTGATGCATTGAAATAAAATATGGTTGTCTTATAAAAATAATATAACCGGTATTGACTAATCATACCGCTGCATCCTTAAAAAATCCCCACGTTTGGCATTCAGTAGGTCGACAGTTGCAATACAAGCTTGCTGTCGAAGCATTACTTTCTTTTTATGACCCACCACGAAGTCCATCAAATCGCGCCCAACCTTTTCCACCACCTCCGGCCTCACAACAGCGCATGGCATACACTTTCACTCCCGAAGGCCTTAAGAAAACAGCTGGGAGAGGTGTGGGAGAAGACACAACTGGGAGTTGAAGGCCATGCTTTGGAAAGGAAGGGCATAGTCACGTTTCCAGGATGTGCCGCGATGGCCTCAGGCCTCTCGGTGGGGTAGGGCTCATTCGAACTTGACACTCATCCTATCACCCACCTTTCTTTCCCTCGCTGCCCCCCTCCTCTGCCCCCCCATCCCCCCCCCCACCCTCCGCTTCCCTCACCACACTTCACTCGCCGTGTCCGGGTTGTTCCGAGATTTTACTCGGTCGAGCTCCACCCCTCCGCCGCCTACTCTTACCCTCCAAGATTTCCACTCCTTTGATGCTGGGAGAGAGGAGAAACGGAATTTCGTCAGACATATCTCTAACGACTACTAGTGAGGCCTATCGGCGCTCTTTCCTTTTACCAAATTCGAATCACCGCTCCCGAGTCATCCGTTGTTAGGTGACATTACGTTCATTCCAAGCTCGGATCTCAAACAAACTCGCTGAATTGCTGAAGAGTCAAAGTGTGCACATATGAGCATACTTCGATTTTTCAGCATTTCGGTGGAAGACAACGAAATTAGAATCGAGTGACTTAGGGATACGAAATGTTCGATGTTCGTGGGATAGTTTAAATGTTTTTATTAAAATGTATACTATTCCTAGTGGTGTACATTTAAACAGAATGTTTGGGCTCATTGTTGTGTCATTCAGGCAGCCATGTATTCAGAATAGGCACCCGTGGATTTTGACTTTTAGAGCCCTGATTTAGTGTCACGATTGTGCATTTTAAAGCGCAAGCAAGTAATCCGCTAATCCAGGCGTAACTGTGAAGGAGAAGAGTGTGGGGGAGAGGGGGAGGAGGGGAGGAGAAGGAGGTGGGGAGGAGAGAGAGAGAATAGAAAGGAGGGAAGAGCTGGGTGGGTCGTGCTTTAAAAAGAGGAGGAAATCGGTGGCCCGTATGTTGACATCCGGGATGTCTGTGTGGCCGCTCTAAAAGGATTGTCTTTTTTTTTCTCTCTCTCTCCCTCTCCCTCTCTCCCGTACCAACCCACACTCATCTTGCGTAATTCGTGACCCACTCCGCTCGCGAGGACGAACGCATTATGTCGATCAATTAGAACGAGACAGCTGTTAATTTTATTTTCTAGTCAAATAATTCGTTTTGAGGGAATTAGTGAGGTCCTTGGCTCATATCCGGAAGAAGATGTAGCTCTTCAGTTTGGAGCTATGATGGAAGGAGACATTGCTATTAGTTTCAAGTTACATTCATTTTGAAAGCATCGCGTCTCACATTCGTGTATCGCTTATAGAATACGGTTGTCTATATTAATATTGTAGCTGCGAGCTATATGGCCTCGCATTGAATGCCATTGGAATCGTGCGTGACACCGAAATATTTTAAATTATTTGGAAAAATGTAGTTTTAATTATATTATTATTCAAAGCCGATAATTTTGATCTGAATAACCATATAGGATTAAAATATGATACAATAAAAAGTGTTTTCAAATTTATTTCGATAAACGGAAGAATTAATCAGCGAAAATATAGTGTGTAGTCTATTGAAACGTGCTGTGCGCAAACATTGATCGTGTTTGGTAAATTTAGAATTTTTCTCCCGTCTTTTAATCTGCCACCGCGACTGCTACGTTTCTCAGGTGGTATACTGAATATTCTGAGGAGCCTCATGAATTTCCACATACCTATAGCCTTCATTTTATATCAACATTAAGAAGACTGATTACTTTCATGATTATCGTAGGTTGCTAGACTGTTGAAGTGGCTTAAAAAACTTATAACCCTTTCACTGCTTGTATGATGCGTTAAAGCCGTGCTATAGCATGCAGTGTTTACGCGTCATAAATTCCGTTAATTTCCTTCTGATGTCATTACACAAATATTGGTGCGAGATCTGTTCCGCAGCATATTAGAACATTTTATAAATGTAATGTTTGCCATTTTCATACAGCATTCGGTAGAAACACAGACGCAATAGGACAGCAGTGTAAGGTGTAAGCCAGCGGTCACAAAACTTGAAACATCTGCGACCCCCTCTTAAGGCCTTGGTAGACGGATGGTTGAAGTTTCTGCCGACGGCTACTGAGGTCGCGGGTTCGAATCCCGCCTAGGACATGGATGTTTGTGTTCGTGAGGTTTATATGTAAGAATGGACATTAATGTCTAAATTTCGACCTAAATAAAGACGGCTTGTTGTTGTTAAGGCAGCTGACCCTATCGCGAGCCCCGTAACCCCATCCATAAACCAATAAATATCAAATGTAATATTAAATTTATAATTTTTTTAAATGTCCAATTTATTTGCTTTAAAAGTAATTCTATATGTATCCATACTTAAAATTGAAAACTAAAACATTCCTTCTTCGGGGTCCCCAATTTGGTAACCACTGGGTTAAGCGTTTGCTGCACGTGTATTCAACGTATCATAAAACTGTAATATTGGCCGAATTATGCGCCTCGTTTGTGTATCTCCTCGTTTACGTACGTATTACTGGGCCTTATTTTCCCTCACACCTTTATTGCCGTAGTACATACATAGCGATTATTTTCTGATTCTCCGCTATAAGTAGGTGCATAATACTAGCGAGAGAAATTGTTTTACGCTTTTTTGTGCAAAATTTTAAATTATTTCTTGCTTTTTATCTTCACATCATGGTACGTTGCCTAGTTGACTTTATTGCATGGATCTGGATTTAAGTTGTCTAATAAAATTCATATGATTACATTGATATTTAGTGACACTGTATGAGTATAGATACCGAACAATTACCTCTCAAATTGACATCTATAGGAAACAGTGAATCACGGAAATGCACAAATCCCATTCCGAATGCTCTGCGCAGTATATTTGAACTGTATTTTCATCTATGTATGTATAACTGGAACTTTATTTTAGTCGAAGTAGTTTTTTTGCGAGAAAATTCCGTCTGCTTCGTATTATATTTTTCAGTAATTTGAAGGTATTTTATTCGAATTTTCGATTGCCATTTTCGACTTCGTAATCTTGCTCGCTGGAAAGAAGTTCTATGGCTCAAAGTTTATGCATTTCGATTTATCTTCGTCCCCTGAGGCTCGTATTTTCTCTGTTCATGCTTTTAAATACGTCTCCATATGTCACATTATGTATTTATTATGAACGCCTTGTATTTAAGTAATTGTAAGATATTTGTAACCTTTTCATTGTTATAATGTTTCATAAAATTACAAGGACTTTTAGTTTGTTCATCACACATAAGGACATAGACTCCCGCGTTGGTAATTTCTCCCGATGACAGTCTTTTTGTCCGAAAAATCGGTTTTTGAGATTCCATCTGTGTATAATCCGCTCTATGGACTAAACCAGTGGTGACCAACCTTTTTCTGCTGTGCGCCACAAATCAATGCAAAAATTCATCGCGTGCCACCCAATAATTTTTGAAATCATACAAATAAATTTACAAAAAGGTAACGCAAACAAATCCTGTATAATAATTTTATTCCATATCATTTACTTGTTAGCATACATTTTCAAATTTAAAAAATATCCAAATCTCTTTTAATGAGGCACTTGCAACCGCATATTATTTATTATTTCATCAATGTTTGGATTTGTATTTGAACATGCTAGTAGTATTAAATTTTTTAGATGATCGTCAGTAAGTTTTGATCGATACTTGGTTTTTATGATATTCATTGTTGAAAACGATTGTTCACAAATATATGTAGAGCCAAATTTGCACGAATACCGGAGAACCAGTTTGCGTAAATTTGGATATTTATCCACGGGAAGAAATTTCCAAAAATCAATATAATCTTGACTCACAGGAGTAGAAATTATTTCTTTATATTTGCTGTGTAGTGCAGTGTGGTTCAGGAGATCAAGAATTAAAGTTTGAATTTCTGCTGGATACCTATCAAGATTATCAATTTCTATTGAAAAAGGGTTTACATATAGTTCAACATTTTATTTGTCTTCCTGAAAGTCTTCAAATCTTACTTAAAATGGAGTTTTCAAAATATTCACAAAATTTTTATACTTTTCAAAATTTGCTCGGGTACTACTTTCATTTTCAATTTGTTGCATATGACCGAAATGAGTCAAACGATTTTGGGAAAAATCTTTAGAAAAAAGCTGAAGTTTTGCTTTGAACGATGTTATTATGTTGCACATAGTAGGAAATACATTAATTTTAACCTGTAAGCGCAAATTAAGGTTGTTCAAATGTCCGGTGATATCCGTAAGGAAAGCAAGATCCCACAACCATTCTTCGTTCTTCAGAAGTCTGCAGTCTTCTGGCAGTTCATCCTTTTCTTCTAAAAATTTTAAAACACTGTCTCTCAGGTGCCAAAATCTCTCGAGTGCCTTTCCCTTTGATAGTCAACGAACATTACAATGCATCAATAACTCTTTATTATCAGCTGAATCTGGTTTTTCAAAAATTAAGTCACGAAATTCACGTCGGTTTAATGCCCGGGATCGAATTCTATTTATACAGCGTAGTACTGGATCAAGTACGTGAGGTAAATCCAAATCCTTGGTACAAAGAGCCTCTTGGTATATAATACAATGATATTTATGTATTTTGCGACTCAAGTACTTTTCTATTCAAGTTACAAAACCGTTTTTCTTTCCTCTCATCGCAGGAGCCCCGTCTGTACAAATGCTGTCTAATTTTGTCCAATCAACCTCTTTTTTTCCAATACAGTTTTTAAGTTGTTCGAAAATGTTTTGACCTTTGCAAGAAATTAATTGACATACATCTAAAAGTTCTTCATTTATGTCAAAATAGTCATTTATGCTGCGGACAAATACAATGAGCTGAGCACTACCAGTATTGTCACAACTTTCGTCAATAGCTAATGAAAATATTTACGTGAGTCTAGAGAAGAACTGATTTGTTTCTCAACATTGCGGGACATGTCATCAATTTTTCTCATAACACTATTTCGGGAAAGTGCGACATTGTCAATCATTCTTTTTATTTCAGGGTCGCCACTATATTTTGCCAATATTAAAAGGCTAGGTTTAATAATTTCTTCTCCGTCAGAATATGTTTTTTTCTTACGAGCAAGATGAAGTGAAATTTCATAAGAAGCTTTTACGTTAGATGTTAATTCATCAACTTTTTTCTTAAAAAAAGATTGCTGGCCTGACAAAGTCTTCTTCTTTTTAGACACAAATTCGGCACGCAAAGTAGAACCAGCTGGATATTTGGATTTAAAATCTGAATGCATTTGGTTAAAGTGCCGTTCTAAATTGAATTTTTTTGGGACAGCAACACAAGTATTACAAGTGAGACATAATGGCTTTTCAACATTCTGATTAGTAAATAAAAACTGTTCCTCCCAGCGAATAAATGGCGGAATTCAGTATTAAATGAACACTAGCCCGCGCACGGATATGTATTTTATTCAACCTGGCTGCGTGCCACAAGTAAGTGTATCGCGTGCCACGAATGGCACGCTTGCCGCGGGTTGGCCACCACTGGACTAAACAGACGAACAGAATCTGGTGAAATGTTTGTGCAATTTTTGTTGCACTGATTTTTCAGCGTAATTTGCGGGCACGGTATAACTACAGCTTTCTTATAGGTAATTATTGACTCGGTATTTATATACCAAAAATTTTAATTGATTGGAGTTGCGAGGAATTGGGACCTTTGAGAGTGAATTTCCAGAAAGAGAGGCTAGTTTAACTGCAATTTTCGCGATTATTTCTCGGTTCTATTATGTAATGTAATAATAATGTAAAATAATCAAAATAAAATATATGTATGCCTTAATTAAATCGGCACATTTCCTTTGCGATACATTAAATACATAGTTCTCCATTGATAAAAAAAACTACATTAAATTTAAAATAAAACTAACGAGTAAACAAACCAAACGATTCATGTGCAACCATCTCTCCCCATTCGCGAAATCTTTCGAAAGCTATTTTAGAGGAAATTTAAATACTTTCACTAGACATTCATTAGATACGTAGACGGCGTTCACCCGTTGCTCGATACACTTCCAACTACGTAATCGCCGTCCTCAAAGTTCTGAACAAGCATTTCACTTTTTATCATATCGTAACTATCCTTACAATTGTTCCAGTTCCAGTTTATCCATCGCCAAAAAACACAGCTCTCAGTCCGTTGCACCGTAACTTCTAAGGAGTGGATATGCACTCACTATTCATTCTAGAATTCTTTGTACGCTAATCTCACGCGTCAGTTTTTGAATGCAATCGTGTTCCGTTAGTAGGGCTCAAAACATCATCCTCTCCCGGAACAAGTGCCTTCCTCCGTCGGCCACTTGCTTTCTCGGGGAGCTTTTGCCTGGCCATGCACTGGATGCAACTAGGTCAGGAGTACGGGCGGCGGGCGGGGAGGGCGATAGCATGGGGTCGGAGGGAGAGTGAGGGCGGCTGGGAGGTAGTGATTGGGGCCGGATGGAAGAGGAGGAGAGGGACGCAGTGGCAGAGAAGGCGGGACAAGGTATGAGGCATTGAGACAATAACTGGTGTGGGTCAGTCGTGGAAGTGGAGAGAACATCCGTAGCCCTGGGATCCGGCTTATAAATGGCTGGAAAATGGGTCTCTGTTGTTGGTGGGGAGGGGTTTTCGGAGGAATAGGAGATTGGATTGGGCAAATATGGTAAGAACGACGAGTAGATATTAATAAATAGCCCTTCGAATTTGTATGTACGTACTAAATCCTATCATTTCTTCAGATAGATGTTAATAGCTTCTTTTCAGAGCTGCCAATGCAAACATTGGTTTCATGTAGGTCAGTTAATACTTTGAACAATTAATTGCGTACGGCAGCGGTTTCCGAACATTACAAAGCCGCATCACCCTCATCTCATAGGATCAAGATGAATGAAATACCAAAAGAAGAGATAAAAATGTAGAAAAGCCCACGAAAAAAATGGAAAAAACGAAAAAAATCGAAAAAAAAAAAACAAAAATTAAAAATTCCGGAAACAATGTAAAAAGTATGGTTTTCATAATAATGTAGCATCGTTGCATAAATGAAACTAAAATTAATGGCAATAACAAGCGAAAAAACAAGCAACTGGACGCGAACCCCGTACCTTCATCTCCGTAACCTACCACGTTACCCCTCCGCCACGCCGTACCTTATGTGGCAAGCAGAGACAGACGGATATCTCTGAAAATCCAAACTACAAACGTATTTTATTGCTAAAATATTGCTCATATAACCGCAAAAGGGGGGTTATTCATTATTGTGGTGTTGCGGGCTATATACCTACCAAGTTTCAGCTAGATCGGTGACCCGTAAACGTGGTCTTCCCCGTAAGAAAACTGTCTCTGCTCCCACCTTTATATCGCGTTCAATCAAAATTCATCAACAACACATGGCAGCTAAAATATTGGGGGCGCTAACCAGATCATCTATCTATACATTGCTTGCAAGTAAGTAAATGATGGATACCAATTTATATCGCGGAACAGGCTGGAATCTTGATGACATTCCTTGAAATTTCATTATCAATTATTTTACGGAGCTATGAATAATTAGCAAGTTCATTTTAAAGTATCTTAACAAAAATTTACGAAAGTGGACGCTTGAGTGATTTCTAGCCCGGGGAGCCAAAATACCTCGCGCCGTTCCTGCTTACGGCCCCAGAATTTCCATTATTATAACCACATTAAGAAATACATGGACCCAAACGATATATCCTAGCCAATTGAGGGGTAGAATTTGACGACTGCATATTGTAGTTATCACGGTTAGGATGGTAAAGCTGAGAATAAATATGCGTAAAATCTCCCGGACCTAATCACTGCGCTTCCAGGGGAGCGCGCCACAGTTTGGAAACCACTAGCTTACGGGGGTTTCCCCCATTATAAATGCAATGTTTGATGTTATTTTATTACTTATTGATACTATAAACGGATTCATATGAAATTTTGTTTCATACGCGTTTGAATTTAGCTTTGGTGAAGTAGAGTACCATTAACTAGAGCAGTTGTGCACAACCCGCGGGCTGCATGCGGCCCTCCATGACGTTTTGTGCGGCCAGCTTACGTAATTACAGTTTTTTTTTGATAGTTTGGGCGAACTAACCCAATTTATATGGGATCGTTCATAAATTTCGTTACGCACTAGGGAAGAGGATGGGGGATTTTTTGTCTCGAGTCTCGGGAAATTTTCATTCGAGACTTTATTAAAATTAGATATTTCCTGTGATGTTGAAACCAAATTTTCGGAACTATTCAATAAGTGCATTTACTTTTCACTGGCAGTAGATGAATCGACAGATGTCACATCAACCTCTCAAAGGTGTATATTCGCACGTGGTGTAACACCAGATTTTGAAGTGTATGAAGAACTCGTAGAACTCTATCCGTTGAAAAATCATACCAAAGCTCTGATTTGCTTGAGGGATTGCTTAAAAGTCTTCACAAGCATAATATGGACTTAAATAAACTTGTGGAGATAGTTACTGATGGTGCGCCTTCTATGACAGGTGCTCAAAACGGGATGGTATCTCTTCTGTCCAAACATGTCCAAAAGTTGGGGCTCAAAAATGAGTTGATAAAATATCACTGTGTAATTCATCAGGAAAAAACCTAATTGGGTAGGATCTAGGATTTAGTAAAGCTATTAGTGGTGTTTTAAATACAGTTAACTTCATCAGATCACGTGCGCTAAACCACAGACATTTCAAAAATTTTCTCGAGAAAATTGAAGCTGAATATTGCGATATTCTGTACTATTCTGAAGTCCCTTTGGCTTAGCAGAGGCATGGTTTTGCAACGTCGTATATCACTCTTCGAGGAGATAAAAATGTTTCTGACAGAAAAAGGACAAGCAGTAAATCATCTCGAATATCCAACATGGGTATATGACTTGGCATTTTTGGCTGATACTACTGCACATTTAAACGAATTGAAATTGAGATTGAAAGGTAAAAACCACCTGATAATTGAACTTGCAAACAATGTATCAGCGTTCCAAATTAAATTATCATTATTTCGGGAGCAACTGGTGAAGAACAATACCTGTCACTTTCCTAACTGCCAACAAATATTTAAAAAATATAATGTGGATAATTTCAAATATGCCACTCATATAGAACGTATCCAGCAGTCCTTCAGTGAGATATTTACAGACTTTGAGCGGGACAAAACGTTGTTAAAAACATGTGCGAACCTTTTTGAAGCCTCATATAAAGACGTTGACTCCAGTTTACAGCTCGAACTGAACGATCTACAGAGTAATGATGAACTGAGGTCAAAATTTAAGGAGAGAATTCTGCCTTCCTAAAGAATTCTATTCAGGATGACAGCTATTAGCACAAGTCTGTTTGGAAGCACTTATACATATGCGATCACGCTTTTTCATTGATTAATTAATTAAATCGAAATATCGGAACCAGTTGACGGATGAAAATCTGTGTTCAATCTTGTGTCTGAACACAACAAACATTACACCAGATATTAAGCGTTTAACAACGAAAATGCAGGCTCAACGATCGCATTGAGGCAAATTAAATTCAATTTAAAATAGAAAAGGTTGATTGATCCTATTTTCTATTACTTTTGTGTCAGAGCATTCTTATTTAAATGGAAAGTTTAATTTAGGCATAAAATTAAGTTGTAATTATTATTAATATTTATATCCATTATTTAATTTTAAAATATTAAATTCCATAAAATGTAATAAAATAAGTTTTAATTGAGATTTTCCTTCAATTAAAAAATTCAGTGTAATTTTTTTCATAATGCGGCCCGCGGACTCGGAAAAATGTGAAATGCGGCCCTTTGATAGAAAAAGGTTGTGCACCACTGAACTAGAGTATTAAAAACGCGTATACTACTATGCATTTTTCCTTGAGAAGCCGAGCAGTCATTCTTACGGCAGTGAAATCTAAAACGTTTAGCTGTTCAAAGACGTGATGGCCTTAAGATATTGCGGTTACAGATTCTAAATAAAGATCATTTGAGTCAGTCATAAAGCTATGTAGAACAATATGATCGGTTACGTCAAGTCTGGATTAAATCGAAACTAAAATTTTCATGTTTCAGTTTTGTCTTTAAATTCGCGAAGAAACGATTCCTCATACTCGTTTTCATTCAGAAGTTTTGGCGTATGTTTGAGGGCGATATTTCGTCACAGAATGAATAATAATATCTGCTCATCAAAGTGTATGTGTAGGTGAGAGCAACTACAATGCTTTTGTAGATACGTTTTATTCTATACAAGCTAAATTGCTTGCGTGTTCTGTCATTCTGTCCATTTCATGGGACGGTACCGTTATACTTGTAGCATCTTATAGCCGTATCGCAGCAAACTCGGAAGTACTAATTTTGGTTCCTATCGTTTGAAAACTATAAGTGACTCTGAAAAGGCTCCACTCAAAATGAACATGTTCAGAACGTGACACACTGCCTCGAAAAATTTTACAGCTATATACTGGCAATTGGTATGTTATATGAAATGTCAGTCAAGGGTAAAGAAAAATCTTACACCTCGTGAAGTAAGAAAATAAGTTTTTCGTCATCTGAAAACTGTTCTTCAGTAATTGTGACGCGGTTGTATATCGGTTTTAAGCGCTGCATCTTATAAATACGTATAAATAGACCGAAATTCTCTTTAGGCACAATATGCACTTATCTATGGACTTAGGC
Source organism: Uropetala carovei (assembly GCA_036926305.1). NCBI lineage: Eukaryota > Metazoa > Arthropoda > Insecta > Odonata > Petaluridae > Uropetala > Uropetala carovei. Next base: position 27,557,727 of record JAXCHB010000011.1, read on the forward strand.
GTTCCAGGAATGAGATTATTTTTTGGTCGTTTATAAAAAAAATATTATGTAGTTGGATTAATTAATAGTGAAAAATCGAATCCATTTATTATTGATAGCACACCACTTTGCGTCACTGTATTGTCGTGTATATCGCTCTCCTTTCATTTTTTACGGAAACTGTAGGTAGGAGGACGAAGAAGTGTCCAGAGGCGCGTGAGGTGTAAATCCCGCTGTGTGTAGGTACACACAGTTTGAAGCCTTACTATGCTAAATGACAGAAGACGCGTAAACGGAAGATCTAAATAAAATTATAATAACTTATGTATTGATACATTAAAAGGAAAAAAGTTAAAATTCCAGAAGGAAGTGCTTCGATTTTGTGGTTGTACGAATTTTTTTGATCGTCGGAGTTTCAATATTGGAGTTCAGTATTTATCAAAAGTTTATAAAAAGGTTTTATTGTACACTTTAAACAAATCATGTAAGTGAAAATATATACGATAAACTCTTTCCGTTCGCGAGAGTTACGTTCTTCGGAAACGTAGCGAACGGAAAAATCTCGCATCGCAAGATGCTTAGTAAATGAGAAATAGGTGGTTATGGACCGGGTTTATCAGAATAAAGCTTCTTTTTAATGATCGCCTTTTGTGATAAATAATAATACACAAATAGGCATGGTTAAGTAACCTATTATCCCGATGTAATACAATTAAAGCTGTCTATCCTTATGGTTTTCTTTCTGTCACGCTCGAGAATTCACTAGATTGGAATCATAGCTGAAACTCGGAACGGTAAATTGGATTTTCGTTCGAAATAGTGTCCGTGTTTAACGATAATTAATATTTGAAAATTATCAATAAGAATAACATTGCATAGAAATTCAAATCCTAAAAGTTGAATTTTAACAATGGTTAGAATTGCAAACTTGGCACTGGGACAGGTTTGCAGCAGAATGAATAAAGTTTAGTTTAATTGCTGTGAGATTTAAATTCTTTCCGAATAAGCCCAAAAATTGTTTATAATCCGATAAAACGACAACCGACAAGTTACTCGCACAACTTTTAATTTTTTTATAATTTAAATATTGTTAGTTAAAGACATTGCCTTACGATTTTTTCTGCGTTGTTTTCACGATAATTTAATGAAGTTTATTAAAATAGCTAGTCTCGCAATTGAAAAGAAGCAAAATGTTCGTAATAAAGGGATTTTATGCGAGTACACTTTAATGATTCTATTAAATTAATGAAACAGCTTTTGGCGATGTTTCGGTCATTGCGGAGGTTAGGTCCGGCGTGATAGGGTATGCAGAGCCAAGGCTATGTTTTTGGAAGGTTATGACATTCTTTGATGTTGAGAATGCCGACAAGCGCGGCATCTCATTGGACTACAGGGGCTCACGTGGTACGCGTCCGCCATATTGTGGCCTCAGTCTGCAAGTGGTTACATTTACTTTTTACGGCAAGTAGTGTGATTGCTGTCGCTTATTTTGAAAATTTAAGGTTTATAAAACGTTAGCCATGCCTTGCTGTAGTGCAGTTGGTTGCAAAAACCGTGGCGAAGGCGGGTATAGGCTTTTTCGTTTTCCCTCAGATGCAAATAGACGAAAGATTTGGGTCGCAAAAGTGAAGCGTGATTTCTGGATGTCGACATCGGCAAGCAGGTTATGCGAGGTAAGTAAACTAATGCCAAATTTTTCTCGGTTTTCATTCTTGTAACTCAGAAATCTCAATGAGATTACCTATTATATTTCTTCGGTAAATTTTCTATTTCGTTCATATATTTGATTTATCCCAGGCTCGTTTCGACGCGACTCAGTTCAAAGCAAATAAGCTTGATGGTCGCAAATTATTGAGACCTTTCGCAGTTCCAGAAATATTTCCTCACCGACCGAAAATATCATTACGTAAAGCTCCAGCAAAAAGACAATTTTCTGTAAATGTGCAAGGTAGGTTATTAGAAATAATGAATAAAATATAAATATTGTGTTAACGAATGAAGTGTTTATGATTACATGCCATCATGCAGTATGTTAGATTGTATTAAGAATGTTTATTTTCATTTAATATGATATTACCACTTTGAAGATGGTTTTCATTATTAATGTGTAAGCTGAGCTGTTTGAAAAGACAATTTTCTGTAAATGTGCAAGGTAGGTTATTAGAAATAATGAATAAAATATAAATATTGTGTTAACGAATGAAAGGTTTATGATTAAATGCCATCATGCAGTATGTTAGATTGCATTAAGAATGTTTATTTTCATTTAATATGATATTACCAATTTGAAGATGGTTTTCATTATTAATGTTTAAGCTGAGCTGTTTGAATATGTTGAGTATTGAGTGAAACTAGATACTTTAGATTAAAATTTTAACTATCGCATGTAAGTTTAAAACGACATCATTTAATATTATAAGTTTCACTCATGTAAATATTCGTTTAATTGTAGCTGTGAGAGATGGATCCAATCAAGAGCCTGAAAACAAGGGAGTTGAAACAGAAGGGCATGTAAATAATGCAACTGCAGCTTCCAAGGACGAGGTAACTAATCGGAATGCAGAAGATGATAAAGATGAAATTATACGAAGGCTTACAGCACAAGTTTCTTCTTTGCAAAAACAAGTGAAGAAGTTAAAGACAAATCTGGAGGAAACTACCAGGGCACTGAAAAGGTTTTTAAATGCTGACCAATTGGAGTCATTAGGTAAAAGATCAACTAGAGGACACAAATGGTCAAATTTAACTGTAAAAAAGGCTATGCAAATTCGTTTTTCTTGTGGCATCAAAGGTTACAATTCCATGTTAAACTTTGGCTATCCACTTCCAAGTGACAGAACCCGTAGCAGAAGGCTGGAAAATTTCACTTTTTCTCCAGGAATTCAAATGGAAGTGTTCAAATTTTTGGAACTGAAGGTGAAGCAACTACAAGACAATGAAAGGTACTGTGTTTTGCTGTTGGATGAAATGGTGATAGAAGAGAAGGTTGAGTTAGATAGGAGCACAGGAACAATATTTGGCTATAACACTCTACCTCCATTGCTTCTCATGCATTAGTTTTTATGTTGCCTGGTGTTTCTACTCATTGGATGCAAACAGTGGCATATCATTTCACTGGAAAATCATTTCCTAGCATTGAGGTAAAAAATATCATTTTATAAATTATAAAAATGTGCTTTAGCATTAGCTGACTGACTGATCTCAGGGGTCTGATTATTAATCTGTATTTGAATTAATGTGTTTGAAATATGCAGTCGGCATGGAAATGTAGCTGCTTTAAATTTAAATTGTCACTTTTTATATTGAAATTTGATCAGACTTTCTTGTGTTATTCATATCCGTATATTCTATATTTAAATTAATAATTTTTGTGTGCCCTGTATATGCCTTGATTACTTATATCTAGAATTCATGTGCTTTATTATCTAGATTGCTAAATTGCTGTTAATAATGTTAAGAGCAGGCACTAGATCTCATTATTTACACTGATGACTTCATTCAATGTTCTATTCCAATGGCAATTAGAATAGACTTGCCTATTTGCTTGTAATTTGTGTATTTTAATTAGAATCATAACACCTTACCTGTTGAATTTTTAATGCTAATTGTAAGAGTGATTTTCATTTTTGAAATTACACAATCACTTCAGTGAGTTCTGATGTTAACTCATCTGGCCTGATGGGACACTTGTGAATTCTTATATGACCTGTCAAAAGCATTAATGTCTATGAATGTGACCTTCCATGTGATGTGAATTTGCTCTAAAATACTTTCAAATTTAATAATAACACTACTGAAGTATTGTAAATTAATGTAAAATAATGCAACATTGTTTCTTAGTTTTTGGCTTGTCTTCCATTAATAAACGTGCAATAAATAAAAAGTTTTTCTTTTTTAAACATAACTGAAAATGTTTGTAAATAAAAGTAATTTTTGTCCAGTAGAAATGGACAGCAGAGATTGCCTGTTTGTGAGATGACCAACTTAAGATTGTAGGAATTACTGCATAACTTGTACATATGTCCAATGCAGTACTCATACTGAAATAAATATAATCTTAGTATGAATAATGTTTTTGGAGATCTATTTGTTAATAATTAAATTAAATTTTCTTAATTACGGCCATCCAACCGCTCAGTTACTACCCCGATTCCTTCCCGTTACACTGAATATATTATACGCTTATTTTAATGAATTTCTTACGGAAAATTTAATGTTCCTGGCTTCACATCAATTACTTGGTGAAAATAATGGGCACACCTCGGTAATTAGGAATTTTTAAACCTATTTGCCTAAAAAGGTACGCCCCGTAAAAATACATAGTATAGTTATACGTAGACGTCATCTGCTCGAGGCCACAATATGGCCGCCAGGCATAGTTGTCATAACCTCCTAAATACACGGCCTTGTGCAGAGCTTGCGGTGCATAGGGCCTCTCGAAAAGGAGGGGCCCCAATAAATGGGATTTTCCATGTCCACTCATCATCCTTGATAACGGAAATATATCTGTAATACGTTTTACTTTTATCTAGAAATAATAGTGCCGTAATAATGAACGCACAAAATCCGCTTAAAATATTTGATACATTATATACGAAAGAGGTTAATTCAGCGGCGAAACTAGTGTTCAGTGGGCGCGCGCGTATATTTGTAAAGTGGAAACCAACCGCTTTTATATTTAAATTTCATTTTTGCGCAATACAACTTTAAAAATCAAAGTAAATTTAGTTTTATGTCAATATTTTATCTCCATTCCGGAAAAAACCATTAGTTGTCATCAGGGCCGGTTTCAGTTAAAAGATGTGTAAGCGAGGTAAAAATTTGCCTCCCCTCTGGATATCAAAGGCATGAAATAATATTAATGATATACTAAAAAAAGAAAATAAACTTATTTTACTGTTTTATTTTTTCAAAAAAATATTCAACTAAATATTTTCAGAAAATAGAAATAAAACATTCACTGACCTTATGACAAAATTACTATATAATGATTATATTACCGAATATTTTTATATTGCAACTTTACGAACCCACTTTTAGAAAAGGACGAGATTAAGTTTTTTCGGGCTTTTTTCTTTGCAAAGAGAGAGGGAAGCTACGTGCAAAAGGTAGAGATCCCGAATGTTAAATAGTTGCACAAAGAGACAAACCCCGAGTAATCAAAATCTCTAGTATTGAAGGTTCACTGTATTTGGGGCGGGAATGTTATTTGAAATTACAATGCTTAGTCCCTAAAAGCACATGAAACTTAACAGTATAGTTATTGCTTTTGCGTATATATAATCCGCTAAAGAGGTTAAGGAAAGTGCACAGCGTATCGGCGTCTTTTAGACAATATAAAACTTTAAAACGTTCATCTTGCCGCCCTTCTTATGTGACACGTGTAAGCGGTAGGTTGTCGCTTACACATTGAACCGACCCTGAATGTAAATGACATATCACGACGTAAAATATAATTTTTTGCGATGTTTTCAAGTTCTGTGCAATAAACTAAAAAAAATTGAAAATGTCAAAATCAGAAATATTGATTTTGCCGCCCATCATGAAGTGACGCCTGTAAGCGACAGCTTACGTCGCTTACGCCTGATACCGACCCTGGTTGTCACACTCAAATCTTTTTGAAGGAATAATAACTTTCCGTAAAATTCCTTTACATTACATTGCAATTCTACCTTCCGGTAGGTTTTAGGTACACCAACCCAATCTGGGTTATCCAACGCCTTTCTCCTCAAGTTCGTACACCCAAATCAATCTTTAACTGAATCTAATATAACTTTGCGCTTCTTACCTTTTTTGGCTTGTGTCGACTAACTGGGACCACATTTTAAACTGACCGCGAAACTGACCCCTCGACCGTCATTAACTAGGGTTAGAGGCCCATACCTCGAGGCCCATCCTCAAATCCGAGCCCAGGTGTCTTTACTCTCTCAGCAGGGGATCACTAGCCGACCACGTCTTTTGCAGTGAAATTTAAACTATTTTATTTTGTTAACTTAGTGCGATTGTGACTCAAGCAACATATTCGGGTGAATGCGTCGATCAGGAGCGTCTTTTTACCGGAATTCTACGAGAAATAATAACATATTTACTCTCACATCTAGTGTTGACGCCAAGGACTACCAACCTCTTAAGAGTTTTCGGACGGGATTGTAATGAAAGCAGACATATGTTATTATTTATCTTAGAATTCCGTTAAAAAGACGCTCTTGATCAGCGCATTCACCCGAATATGTTGCTTGAGTCACAATCGCACTAAGTTAACAACATAAAATAGTTTAAATTTTATTGCAAAAGACGTGGTCGGCTAATGCCCCCATGGTGAGAGGATAAAGAGACCTGAGCTAGGATTTGAGGATGGGTCTTGAAGTATGGGCCTCTAACCCGAGTTAATGACGGTCGAGGGATCAGCTTCGCGGTCAGTTTTACATGTGGTCCCAGTTAGTCGACATAAGCCCACCATACTAAGACATAAAATCTCATTTCGGATTTGGAGTTAGTTCTGAATTTTCGTCGATCAGAAATGATCGACAGAAGAAACACTTTGAAGAACTCTGCCCCGATGAAATTCCTTCCAATGATGATTGCAACTTCAAAATTACTTTCTTGGTCCTTGGTGCTATGTTCATTCAACCATCGGAACAATTTGCTGCAGCAAAAACTGAAACAGGCGTATTCATGAAATCTTTACCGTTCTCTTTCACTGTCTCCTTCCAGTTTTCCTCCTAACACTTTCAATCTATCACCTCAAGTAATGTCCTATCCAGTTCTCCTTCCTCTTACGATCTGTATTATCAGTCGCTTTTCTCCTATTTATTTATGTAGTTGTTTTTCAACCTCCATGCCCATTTATTCATTATTCTTTATGCTCTCCAGTCTTCTCAAGTAGTATTCTATGTCATTTTTCTTGAGTGCACTGCCGGATCCAAGGGGAGGCGATCGCCTCCTCCCCCTTAGATATCCTCATTGCCATCCACTGGATGCATACTTAAACCCGTTCCACACAACATTCCTTGATTATGTGCACAGATTGCTATAGTAGGGCAAGGGATAGAAATATTCTGAAGTTGTCTGCAGTGGTGGGTTCGAGAGGATAAGAGGCGATTGTCCCCTTGGGAGGTTTATGGTCCCGCCCATGACTCAGTGTCTATGTTTCTTCTCCATACAAAGTGATAATCCATCATACATATCATTTTATCTAATTCTTACGTATAGCTTCTTTTATTTTTCGTTATTATAGCCCTTATTTTATCGGTGCATTTTGCATCTCTCGCTATTATTCTTCCAAGGTGTTTTTAGTATGAAAATCGTTCTAATAGCTTTCCACCGATAGTTTTGTTCGAGTTTTCTTCTTTTCCCGATATACGCACGACCTTACATTTTTCTGTACTTATTTCCATTTCATATTTTCTACCTGTTATTATTTCATTTTCATTTATTGATAGAAATACGATACTTGATCAACAGCGTATTTTGCTGTTCTTATAATCCTTCTCGAAATTTCCCGGACCTTCTAGAGTTTCATGCATTAACCTTTCTCCACACACATGTATATGTACCGATATTTACTCAGCTAGTATTAGTTTTCTCCAGTCTTTTGTAACTTGTTCATGTATAGATTCCCGATCTGTGCCCTGTCTTTTCAATCTACTCCTATATATCCTTAACCCTAGATAGGTAATTTGGGGTTTAAACAATCCCACGCATATTGTTTTCTTTGTGTTCTAATAACTACTCACAGATCATATCATGGCCGCGTGTATTCTGTTTTCATACTGGGGATTTCGTTGTCAAATGTGTGACAATTTTCTCCGTTTTTTCTGAGATATAGTGCATGGAAGGATAGATTCCACTCCAGATTATCTGGTGAGAGCGTTTATTATTGAATAACGAGTTCACGAAGATTGCCATTAGCAGATAATTTTGGTACATTTATACGATTGGCATTTATAATTAGTTTAGGTTATGTCTAATATTTATACATGCTTATGATTTTGCTCTTTCTGTCCGTCTGCGCTATCGATTAAATTAAAATAGCAAGTAAACGGCTATAGATATAAGACTGAAATTTGCAGGGTGCATGGTTCAATTTATGACAATGCCAAAGAATATTTTTGAAAAAATCGGAGGGTGGCAGGGGGTACCTTTAAAGTTTTCATATTAAGATTCCGAGCAAATGGCTTCAGATAGAAAGTTAAACTTTCTTAATGAATTATTGAATAAAATACTTTGTCATACAATTATAGTACTGAACTTATAAATAATTTTAAGTTTAAAATTCTAAATCCACCTTAACCCTTGAACTACCCAGCGATTTTCACTACCATGGACCATCAAGGGGGGGGGGGGGGGGCTTAGAGGCCCACCATCTAAAATACTATAAAAAGCCATAGTAATGTTTTGAATCAATTTTTATACATTTAAAAGCATCATAGGAATAAAGCTCGTTATTTTTAGTAAAGTATTTGAAATTATATGTACATTATCTACTATAAAGATAGAAATACAGTAGAACCTCATAAACCCGGCATTCTCAAAAACTCGGCACTTTTTTGAAAGTCATATTTTAAAAAAAATTAGAAATTACTTTAAATGATGTACGCTTATCTATTTTCATTGTTTTGTTTACCTCATTATAAACACATGTTTAGATTTGTGGCGATAGCAGTTGTTTTTCGTTAATACAATTAGTACTTTTGTTAAATTTTATTTTGACATGACTTCAAAAAAAGAATACAACCCATAAGTGGAGCTACGAAACGTAAACAGAAAAATCTCACGATTGAAAAAAGGTGGAATTACTAAGAAAACTTGAAAAAGGTACTTCAGTGAAGAGACTGCGAAGAATATAGCATTGGTAGTTCCTCTGTGTATGACTTAAAGAAGAAAAAAACGGGAATATTTAAATTTTATGCAGAGTGCGATACACCTAAAGCTGTGTGTAGCCATAAAACACTACACGTCCCGGGTAAATAGTATTGATAAAGTATTGTTTGAGTGGTTTCGTCAGCGAAGAAGTGAACCTGAAGTTTACCTATTTCAGGCCTAATGCTGATACAGCAAGCGAAAATTTTTCACAATAGCAAAAAGAGTGGAAACTGGGTTGATATCGACAATGAAGCGCCTATCGTACTTCAGCTAACTGATGTGAAATAGTCGAAATAGCGGACATGATTTTGAAACCTGAGCACGAAAAAGATGAAGAAAATGAAAGTGACGATAATCAAGAGATAGTTAAGGACAAACCTTCAATAGATCGCTGTATACAGTTGGTCACAGATACAATATCCGTTTTAGAACAACGCTCTTACTTTGATTTTCAAGAGATTACGTGTTTCTATCGAATACAAGATAAACTTATGAAGGAAAAATCAAAATGAATGAAGCAAGCTAGTTTGCTTGATCTGTTAAAAATAATTCTCAGAATAATGTGCGATGAAAATAATGCTGTAAATGCGTACTAGATATACTCTTTATTTTACGTTCGTTATTTACTTTTTAATGGTTCATTTATAATTCCTCATTTTAGTGCATGTATAAGGAATAGTCTTTATTGATAATGGGTTCTCTTTTAATTGCTATTCATCATTTGAATTATATAATCAATTACCAAAAATGTACATTACTTAAGGATTTTTTGTACATTTTCAAAAACCTGGCATTTTCAAAAACCCGGCAAATGCTAGGTCCCGAGGTTGCCGGGTATATGAGGTTCTACTGTATTTGCATAAAAACAATTTTTTACATTTTTCCTTATTATGTTTTAAAGATCACATTAATTTTGCAGTAAGATTGTATTTACAGAAATAATAACAAATTTATTAGAAAAACAATTTAATCTGCCACGTCTGACAAAACAATTTAAACAAAGAACACGCTTCATACTGTGCTTTCCACACATGGTGTTTACACTGTGAGCATGTCATGGTGGATTTTTCAAGGTTACTATAGTTATATTTTTTGGAAAGGGATTCATTGCAACACGTAACATCTCCTGCGAATGGGTTGTTGAGGTTGAGGTGGCAAATCTGTTACTAATTTTCTATCAAGAATAATATCCATAGCTATTGTAATTGGTCTCTGGAACCTTGTCATATTTTTTTCTCGCTCCTCAACTTAGGATTTTATCAATTCTGTTCCCAATTCCTTTAGAAATATGCGGCACCATTTATTTTTATTCTCACACCAGTCTGGGAAGTTAAGAATGAAAATAGTATATGAATTGATCCTGACTATGTCAATAAAAGTATGGAACATCGAAAGCGGCCATCTCCTCGTGCCTCTCTTTGTGTTATATGTACTTCCTTGCCATCCGATCTATAGTATCGACCCCTCCTTTCGTGGAATTATAATAAATATTTATCTCGGATTTATTGGTATCACATGGCATCTTCTGTCTCGCGGCTAATTCTTTTTAAATGAAAAAATTACAAACGGGGAATGCAGTATGTTATGTCGTAAAATGCACATTTTCACCCCCAAGGTCTGTGCCCTGGCTTGGGCCGCTATTCGTTTGGGAAGGGTCTTTCTTTTCCTGGCTCCTTGAACCCGAGGGTTTACGAGACCGCGGGTTTGACCGCCCCTTCTTTTCGCTGTCATACTTCCATAAAACAACCAAGATGCCATATGACTTATTGGTACAGACCAAACAAATGTCGCATTCATATTGAAAGAAACAAAACGAAAATCCTCCCATATCCTTGCTAGCATGTAAGGTTTTTCACGGCGATACATTGCTCTATGAGAAAACAAATTAACTGCTAATAATATGGGTGTAGAAAAGTGAAATGCAACATAATTTGACTATAAATAGCAATACTGGGAGGCGAGAGTTGCAAGAATAAAATTGATCAGTCAGAAGGCACTCTATAATTTAGGCCACCCGCTTGTCAAGGTATGCAGTCAATGACGAAATAATTTGCAGAAAATTGAAATATGCATACATTGTTGGGAAACTTCAAGTAATTGTTATATATAAGTCTCTGCGTAACGTAATTAAATATCAAGACATTACCTTTATTTTTAATAGAGATACAGACGAAAACAATATTTGTGGGCCTCGGAGCCCCCCCCCCCTGGTAGTTGTAGGGTTAATCAATAAAACGCACTTTTTCATACTGTGTCTGCAAATGAAAATCCAATTTTTCTTTTCTATTTCTATCGGTTTCAGGGTTTTTTAGCTATATTTTTATTTTAGTTCATTTTTCAATTGTTTTCATATTATTTCAATGTTACGGTCACAAATATGTGTTATAGAGATAGATAAGCAGAAATGAAACAAAATAAAGTTGCGTAGAAAAATATATATCGTTCTTTATTTTTTTACACACGTAAATTGGAGCTTTCGGGGTATCCCTTCGTCAGCACAAGAGAGAGAGAGACAACTCTTATATATATATATAAACTTACGGAAGAGGAAAGGTAAATGAGGATATTTAGGGCAACTAGGTGTTGAAGGAAACCCAGTGAGTACTTACCGGAAGGAGAGCCGCTTGGATGTTGGAGAGAGACATTTGTAGAAGTTATTGGAGCTTTCGGGATGATCCCTTCGTCAGCACAAGAGAGACAACTCTACCCCAGAGGCTCTCCTTCCGGTAAGTGCTCACTGGATTTCCTTCAACACCTAGTTGCCCTAAAAAAAAAAAAATATATATATATATATATAAGTTAATATAAAAGCTATTAAAATTATGATTACGAAGTCATTGAAACATTTTCTGCCAGTCTTAATGATTGCCTCATTGGTGAGGCATTCGTTATACTTCTTGTTTCAAGTTAGATGTTACCGACTAAACGAGTGGGATCCGTGTTCTTAAATTTGTTGTCGCTGAAGAAAAATCCGTCTGGCCATTGAGACGAGTTAATATGTTTGGAACTTCATTAGTAATGATTCAAAGAAGCTAAACGGTATTTCGGGTTTACTATGGTAGAATATATCGGCAAGTTTATTGGACTTCTGTCAATTAAAATGCGTTATAAGTGAAAAGTGACATAGGCAGTTGATTATGGTACAATCAAATTCTGATTGCTGAGTGTGCAAAAGTTTTAAATGCTCGGATAAGGTTTTCGACATGTAATTAAGTATTTTTTTACGGATTGCATATCTCTTAATTTTTTCGCTTCTCGAGACGTCACTTTGGTAGTTGCAGATAACAACCCTTGCGAGACGGAAGAGCCTTGCCCTTTCGCTTACTTTTCGTATAACCCTATCGTCTTGGCGATTTCTGAACATTTCCCGCGTGGGCGTAGCTGCACAAGGCCGAAAGGCTTTCAAGGGCACCGCCTTATTCAGTTCTCGCTGGAATAGGTTTCCTTGACGGGATATAAAAACTGAAAGTGTGAGCGTTTTGCTATTTTTATTTCGTCATTTACGGCGTTGTTCAATCTACTTGTGTTTTCCTTTATGAACGTTTTAATTCATTTACTCCAGTAAATAGTTTATACCTATAAACGATTATTTTATTAATTGCTGATGGTGGGTAATTTTGATAGGATTTTCGCTTTGTACTCTGCTTTTCTTCGTTTTTAATTCCAACTCTGAAGTTTGCCTTCATCATCATTTGTTTTTCTTGTTCGCTTCCTCTAAAGATATATACGTAGGAATGGTCCTTATGATCTCTTGAGGGTTGATTTGGCCTTGTTCGCTCACTTGGTATTCATGATGCTTATGGAGGGACGATTTTTCTCTCTGCATCTGGTTTTTAAGCGTGTGATTCCAGAAGCACCTTTCATTCCTAAGGAAAATAGCAATACTAAATCAGTTTTCCTCTTGTTTTGTAGGCTAGTATGGTTGGTTGTTTGTTGGTCCTCGTTAATCATTTCATCTTCTTCCACAGTGAATATTGGTTTCTGCATTGGAGCTGGAAATAGGTCATCATCATTGAACATGTTTTTATTCATTCCGTAGATGTTTCAGAAATCCGATATAGTCCTCTCGAATGTGGACACACTAATGTAAACTTTGTGGAGCATAATTTCAAGCTAGCAGGGAGGCATCTTATGTGCCATGTTCTTCTCAATACAGTCGCATCCTCTACATAGAGCAATGTTTCTCAGCCAGTGGGACGCGAAGTTTCGAAAATAATTATTATAAAAGTTTTTCTCGACAAACTATTGCAATATTTAACGTCCTTAAATTTTTCCATTAATGGTTAATTTTAATGTAAAAATCCACTTCTTGGGAATGGTGAGGTCTTGTTATTTTTATCATGGTGGGATAAGGATATTTTGATACAATTCTAGGAGGAACGTAAAATGATAAAGGATGAGAACCGCTGATTTAGAGCACTTTCAGAAATAAAATATCGTTTGACGTCTAATGAAGTAATCGCCTCGACGTATTAAGGTAACTGAAGCAGTTAGTCCATCATTTTCATAAGAAAATTCATATCTCCTGACGGTCGCCGATAAGTATTCTCAAATTCATATTGAAAACGTCCACCTAAATGACACATTTTATTACCGAAAGAGTTAATGTCCACTTACAGATTTCCTTTATTCAGTGTTAAGCTCATCCTGCTCCTAGGGGAATGGTCAATGGCGAGGACCGCACTTTCTATATTTTGCATTTTTTATCATTGTTATTAAATGTGGGGAATTTTATTATTCGTATTGATATATTTAATATTTCCAAATAAAAATTGAAAAAGTTGCTGATAAAATGCGGGCTAAACGCTGGGAGCAAGTTTTCATTCACCTAGGAGAAAGGCTGTTATTACTCTTGTGGGTTACCAAGAAACAGTCTCCGTGTACTATTCCGTGCACTTTTAATATTTTGGATTGATTTCGAAAGAAATGGTAACGTAGTTGGATCGTTTTAATGATTCCAATAACGAATTTCGGTGAAAATACAAAAATGTATCCTTCGAATCAATAAGTGATGACGTGTTGTTTACTCGTTTTGGTCTGTGGCTGATGGCTTCTCAAAACCGCATGATGCCTTCGGAGCCTGTGGGGATCCCTTATTTAGATGATGTCAGTTTTTCCATTTTGTCGTAGAATCAAGTAATCAGGTTTCTGTGATTTAACGATTGTTCCTTAAGTTTAGATTTACATCATGGTAATGAATATTAACGGTGTAATGAACGTCTGTTTATGTGTAATATTTTCATTTTATTTACTCATCATTTGTTCCAAAAGCTATTAAGATTTTCTATCTTGAAAATTTCACCTTCTTAGGGTCGATAAATCGACTTCTGCTCCAGACTTATTTATACGCAAATTTGCAGCTTAATTTATTAGGATTATTTGCACCTAAGACCGTTGAAAGTGTTTCATTCGTGTATATTTTATAGATGGCCATTCGTCTGGGTAAAAGGATCTAGGTGCAGGATATTAACTTCCTTTGAATCATATATTGAGTAGTGTTCGAGCTTGACGTCAATGTGCGTGGTGGTGAAAGTCACGGGAGTTGTCTGCACCCACTACTAGATGTTTTAAGAAGGTGGCTGATTAAACACTTCAATTTGAACGGTTTTATTTTTTTTAATTCGCATTACTTTCGTATAGCTTAAAAATTTATAACTCTAATCCATTTGTTTTCAAACTTCTTGCATTCTTTTTAGTTCCAAGTTGAACAGAATTTCGCGACACCCCAGCCTTGAAGCGAGGTTTTATATTTATGCATACGAAGAACACAACCTTTGGTACTACACCATGATCATTATATTAGCGCAAAAGTTATTCCCCTAATAACATACGAACATTTCCAAGTCGTTGATTTTTATTTTTTAACGAAGTTTTTCTCGGCATACCTAAAAATCACCGGCTGCACCCAGTTTGTGAAACACTGCAATAACCGTTTGACTCAATTTTAAAAGTGTTTTTTGCTCGTCGCTTATTTCAATATGTGCCATTTTAAATCTCGCATATTTAATTAGGGTATTCTTTGAGGACCACATTAATTCCAAAATTGAAATGACTAGTTCATCTTATCGAGGGCGGCTGTTTTGCTGCCAAAATGCACACCTGCTCCTTATGAAAATTTACTTTTGCACAAATTTCTTTCTTGGCCGATTTTGATCTGTTTCTGTGCATTTCATCCGCCAAAATGTTTTGACATATATTTCCAATAGTGTTGGTTTTGAATTATTTAAGTATTTAATACTTTCAGAGCAAGGTTTCACCACACTGCAATGTTTCTCGCTGAATTTCTTTTTCCCACTTGTCTATCAGGTGATGTAGCTTTTATAATTGGCAAAGCTTTATTCGGTGTACACACATCACCGAACTAATATTATTCGCCCTATTTCTGCTCATTATAAAATTTTAAGGGCATGTTTTTAACTTGAATTTTCTCTTTTACATATAAAGACGAAAAGAGACGGGACTGGAAAATTTTCGAAATCTTTCAGTTTTTTCAAATGCTCATTTATTTTACTATCCACATTAATCGCCTCGTTTATAAATATAACTTTACCAACAATATTACGCACTGAGACAGCCCAACGTACAAAACGATTTCCACCTAAGGCATATTCCCGGTTTACAATTTTAAATTGCATCTGAATAAATGTAAATTTTGATACTCCCAAAGAATTTTTTATACCGGAGAGGAGTAGCCAAAACCCGGAAACTCCAGGGCATACTCAGAGAGACGGCAACCCTAGTCTCATTCCCATCTGTGTTGAAGGCTTATGCCCTTTCTCTGTAGTTTTCAAATCGTGACTTCCCATCTACGATTCTTGCTAAGCCTTGATACCTGGGAATAGCGGAACAAGGAAAAAAGTCTTGCATTCCAAGTGCTGCTAGCTCATTACCTTGTGGTAATACGCTCTGGATCAGCTTTCATGAGGAGATTTATAAATTTGTGCCACTGGCGGTTATTTTATCGAATTTTTCGCGTAGATTTATGTGAAAAGGGAAAATGTGTCTCTCTGGTTTAAAGTTCGTAAGTACCTCTGGCGATAGTATGCGCCACCACGAGAAAGGCAGACATTGCATATAGACCATAATTCTTTGAGATATTATGGTCTTTATTTTTACTTAAATATACAGTTTGCGCTGTCAATGAAGTAATGGATATAATAACTGATGGTGAACTTGACTGATGGGGTTCGAGTTCAAGTTACTCGAAATGTGAAATCCAATCTTTAAATCACTTATTCAGCTCTATTTCATTATAATTTACTCCTATTGCTCATTCTTACCTTATAATATAAAATTACTGAACATAAAGTATGAGGCAGTAAAGTGTATTATAATTTTACGGACATCGATGAATGTAATATTTTCCTTCATGTTGTTATGTACTCGAAGTAATTAAAATAGTGCTCTCAACTCATAGCCTATGAAGGGCTCAAGTTTTTCTTGGAATTACTAATATAATGTCGAATGACATGTCGGGGACAATAAAAATTTTATTCTCTGTATCGTTAATCGTAATTTATAAGGAGAATAGTTTAATGCAGCCATTGCTCTCGACGTGCGGGATATGCGTTCCTGAAAACAGAGACGGTGAGGAAGGGATCGATTCTCGGTCAAGTTCAGAAATTTTCTCAATATTCACCATTGTGTTTAGTCATATGCACTCACGCATGCAAATACATATATATTTCCCAACATTCCATCATGCTAGAATTACATTCGTCGGTTTAAATAAATTTACGTATCTAGTACTAGATTGAAAGAATTATCATGAAACCATTCAAATCGTCTTCCGCTCAATATTGATTTACAGTGCCAGTAGCACTGACTCTTGATTATTTAGAAATTCTAAATCGGAATTTCAGCTATCTATTTGCTCGCAAAACCACGAGAATGGACGTTGTATTCGAGAAATTCTACATAAAATCCTTGAATTCCTAAATATTCCAATTAAAATATACCTTATATTCGTAATATTACTATATCAGTTATATACTATATCAGGCTTATAATACTATAATCGCATGTCTATGTGTTCTGGACGGTGGAACAATCATTTCTCATGCGGCGAAATTTATTGGATCCTTCTTTGTCGAGACTTGCTAGGAAGAGCTAAGTGGTGAGGGTATAATAATGGAGAAGTGCAAAGTTTAACCTACGTTAATGCAGAAGAGCCAAAGGATCTTATAAATAGTGTTGTAATATACCTTTGTTAAATTGATGGCATTATCAAAGTCGACCGTCCTACAGTTCTATGGTAATGATTTTTTCTCTTTCATTTTACTCAATACTACTTGGAAGGCTTTTCTTGAAGATGGCCGGCGACGTCAAGATTGACATTAATGTGTTTTTGTACTCTTTTATATTTCGTAGATTGCTATTATCAAAAGTTAGTAACAAATTGAGATACTCTTACACCTTCTCGAGCTGGTTGATTGAAATAAATTGCGAAACATGGCATTTTCTTTTCGTCGATATAATTAGAATTTTCGGTTGATTTTATACGTTTACACTTGCCTGATACAAAATGTAAGTATGCACCAAAGATTTATAAAGATGCATACTCTTCCTATCATTTTCCTTTCGTCAATGACGCTGAGCTGTTGTATTTCGGTCTCGTTCAAACCATCTGTAGTCAGCACTTAATAATCGATTTCCGTTTGTCTTGACGATGTGGCGCTTATTATCATTACAGGCTCCTGTAGTGGTACTTTTGCTAAAATTATTTTTTCCAAAATCCGCCGCGACAAAACCAAGGACAAAATTGTGAAAAAGTCTGCGTCTCCGCGAATTAGACACCTAAAATTTGCCGTTGATTCGGATTCCGACAAAAGTTTTTCAGCCATCCGAGAAGCGCAATACGACGCTCTTTCATTGCCCAATAAGATATACGCGGTGCAGGATTTCATCATCAAACTAAAAATATGAATATTTAGGTGGCTGTTGCAATTTCCTCCCTTCATTCGCTTCCTTTTCTCAGATACCGTTTTAAGCCGTATATTTTTTTTAAATGTGCTGAATTTAGTCGAGGCTATGAGTCGAAATATGTTACCTCATGAGCGAGCTCCGCCCACCGTGTATTTCTCTTCCCGCTACGCACCCTAATTCATCGTATTTGATGAGGATGAGATTTTGTTTTAGCAAAGTGTAGTATTTTATTGGATTGGAAACCTGTAAAAATGAGAATTTCAATGTTTGTGTAAATAATATATTATAATATTAAGTGAAGGGCGCATCAATCATCGTAGCAGGTTTTTACGTGTAAATTTTTTCTAAGGTAAAAGCTTTTTCGGGATCCGTTCAGTTTTCTATGAACCTGTCCCAAACGCATCTCAAGGGAAGCTTGTAACCGGTTTCAAATAATTGATTGTATCTTTTCGTAAAAAGTATTTGAATTTTAAGCGCACGGCATTCGAGATGGCATACATATTGCATTTGATAAGCCTTAATAACAGGTGGGTGTTAATTACGGAGGCCGCATTCATTTTTTACCCAATATTCCACATTCGCCTTTGTTTTTGACTCGGCTCGCGGATCTAAAAATATCGCCGTAACTCGATAATTTTCCCTCGAATCCATTTTTCGCATATACTTCAATAGAAAGAGCGCGTTTCCCACTCATTGCGCGCTCATCCTGCGCATATGAGCTCGGATGCAAGGGAGCCATTGTTTATGGAGGGGTAGACCTTGGCGAGTGTCGAGACGGCGCAGATCGGGAACGGGCGTCGGGGTCACGAAGATCCGTGTTCCTTCGGAGTCGACTGTCGCGCGGTCGCCTCTCCTGCCTCCTTTTCTCATCTTTCTCTATCCCTCCCTCCTCCCCTCTCGTAATTATCTCTCTCGAGTCAGTGCTCTATTTTCTTCAGCATAGACGGATAAATTTGATAGGAGGACGTGAAGACCTTCATACCCGGAAGTGGCGTCACGAGGTGGATATTCAGTCAGCTGGCCTATGCGGCGGCGGTGGCGAGATAATCAGGTCAGCGGCCTGCCGTCGTCACTGCTTCAGGTGGCGCCCTCCCGGATCCTGCTCGGCCCTCGCCATTGGTTGATCGGTTCGTGACGACGCGCCGCGCGGTGGGCTGGCAGTGAGACGATCGCCAGAGACCGCAGCGGCTTGTGCTGCGCTCTCACCTATTCTCCCTTTATACCCTGCTCTGATGTCGGATCTTTCGCATGGAAATATTATGACAGTGACCGGAAAGGTGGGCATATGTAAATTGTTATTTTACGTTTTTTTTTCAAAGTGAAGTCTGCAGTGTTTGCCCGACATGATAGCGATTTTTTTAAATCTAAAGGAATTTTCTAACGTTCGCGGGGGAATCAAAAAGTTCGAAAAAAGTTATTCGTGTAATTTTGAGGAAGAAATTCGCGTAGTGCGTGTTGGATAATTTCCGACGTTGAAAAAAATGGTGTTTTCTTCTGTGGATTAAAATTTTTCAAAAATTTCCCGTGTTTCGAAAGAGTGATAAATGGGTCTACGTCCTACATCCGGGATGGGTTACCGTCGCCGCCTTTAAATCATGTCTACGCTTACTTGCGTCCAACGAGTTATACCGTCTCAGTCGGAGGGAATGGTCCTTCGGCCGTCGTGTCGTTTGCTTTCCGCCCAGCCGGCTCCTAGGTCGATTCATATGCTTTATGGTGATTTTCCATTTGGGTTTCAGAGTTATGTGGATAGCGTCGTGTACGGCGAGAAGGAGGAGGGAGGGCGAAAGGTGGGAGGCGACGGGTCGGACGGTTGTACCCTCCGTACCTCCTCTGCGGGGGGCGGAGAGGATTCCAGCTACGATTCGGATTGTGACAACGAGGGAGGGGTGGGGTCCGGGGGCGGCGGGAGCACCAGGAGGCCGGGGACTCCCGGATCCCACGACGGCGTGAGCCGTACCGCGTCGGACACATTGGGTGCTGAGTTCGCGGAATACGTAACGGCCCACGCTTCCTACCCGTCCGCCGCCTCTCCCTCCGCCCCCGCCGCCTCCGCCTCCCTCGACTCCGATTCGGGAGGAAGCAGCTCATCGTACAATGCACGAGTCGAGTTCGGACTGAAACTCGGCTACACGGAGAGGCACGTTTTGGTGGCGCTCCAGAAACTCGGTCCGAACCCGGCGCAGAACGAGCTCCTCGCCGAACTGATCCGCCTCGGTGCACAGCAGCAGTCGGGGGCATCCGCCCCTTCGAGAAGCGGTTGTCATTTGGATTCCTCTTCGGCCTCTTCCCTCCACGCTTCTGCTGCTTCTGGCTGCAGTTCGCCCTCTTCGAACGCTTCCTCTGCGTCGCACGCCCCCCTCGCCGCATCCTCCTCCCACCCCGCGTCCGCATCCAACCCTCTTCCGTCCTCCTCGATAAACTCCGCCGTGGCTACATCCGTTGCTGCTTCCGACAGAGCCGAAGACATCGAGGCTGTGCAGCTCAAGGAGTCTTTCCACGCTTGTGAGCTCTCGTCTCGTCTACGGCCGATCGTTGTGGATGGCAGCAATGTGGCTATGAGGTAGGAAATATAACCCCTTCTCACCTTTCCACTTCTTCGATGTGGGTTATGAATTAACAAAGCTATTCAGCATTGTTTATTGAAAAATGTTGGTATATAGCAAAATGCCATAGTGAATGGCCAATGCTTTTCGTGCAAGGCGTTTAAAAATATACATGGAATTTTATTTAATTTTTCAAAAATTTTTATTTTGAGTGATCATTATAACTACTAAACAACTCATTGATTTGTTTTCCAAAATAGGAGGTGTAAACATTATAAATGCGTACTATTTTTCAACCAGTTGTAATTCAATAATTTAATTGGCACTCTTATATTTACTGCTATTTTTTATTTGATTTATTGTTGTGACATAGCATGTTGATAGAATATTATTTTATTGGCGTGGAAGTGAGCCTCTTTTAAATGATTTATATCAGATTAATTCAATTTATGCTTTTCAGAAGCAATACTTTTATTTAATTCATCTTTTTAGACCATATTTGTAGCCATATTACACTACCAGAATAGACAGTTTTAAGGAAATTGACATTAAAGTAGTTTTACCCTAAATTATCTCTGGCCAATCTTAATGGACTTTTGAAAATAAGAATAATATTAATATGACTAGGGCTATTTTCAGGTAGGCCTACATAACATTAAATTTATAATTACTTTTAATTTTGATACAGTAATAGCTGATAGGAGTAAATAGTATTGCTTCAGTTAAAAGAAGTATTTTCTCAAAAGAGACTTAGGTTTTATAGGTGTTTTTATATATATTAGCTAATGCTAATATTTTTCTTGATGTAAGAGGCCAGAATAATAATTGCATTTAAGGAAGCATAATTTTATTTGAGTTAGGTAATTTAAGGCTGTTTATCTATGGGATAGTGGTTCCCAACCTTTATGCATCTGTGACTTCCGTATTAAGACAGCCAACCTTGTTGCAAACCCTTTCCATATTTCCATCTACCTCCCAATAGATATAAAATCTAACATTAATTTCAAAATAATATAAAATTATAGCATTAGTTACACTGTAATCCTAAAGAATTCATACAGTACATTTTGTAAGAATCTGATAATGTCAATAAAATACTAAATGCCCTTAAGAGACTAAGAAAATAAAATATTTTAACTGTTCCATATACATTGCTCCGTTTCTGCAACCTTTCCTGACCCCCCAGGCGGTCGCGACCCACAGGTTAGGAATCACTTCTATAGGAGCAGATTAAAATTATAAAGGATCAAAAGCTATTTACTTTTCAGCGGGTGCTGCTCAGCTGTTATTTAGATATTATTAGACTTCATATTTGTGTACATACGCGTGCATATATACACACACACAGACACACACACACTTTTCATAACTCATGATTGATTTCTCCTCTAAATAAATTTTATTTTTATATTCATGAAAACAAAGTTATTTGTTTAAAGCTTAAGGTTATTGTGTCATTAATTTATTGGTTATCTTACTCATAATGGAAATGTTTCAGTGACAGACTAATTTTTCATTTTTTAAATGGCCACGTTAATTATTATTAGCACTGTGGCCAAGTGTTGCAATGCCTACAATAAACAAAATGACAACTCAATCTGCTATTGATAATTATAGTGTCATGGAGTGATAGCTAATTGAGTTGATTTATTAAGTAGAATATTGAATATAATGTCAAACTAAAAAAACTTGAAATCGCATCTAGTGTATTGATAATTTTTATGGATAAAATATAATTTAAAAAACATATGTCTTTCTGCATGGTAATACATTCAGTTTCATTTTTTAATTTGAGTGTTTAATGTTTTTTTTTTTTTAAATTTTCCAAATTGTAGTTTTATTTCATATGTTGAAGACCAAGGTCCATAGTGCCATTTTATCATAATCGATGATCACTAGTTTTATTTAAAAATAGCAAGAAAGTGGGAAATTGACATCAGAAGTAGTTTATTATCTTTTTAAATGTAGCAGGTTGGATTTTATGATACGGTGTCAAAGCAAATTTTTATAAGGCTATAATTATTCAGTAGTGTTTATTTCTTTCAATAACTATCTCATGATAATTATGTGATGCATTAATTATATGTTTCAGCCTTATTTTCCATAATCATATTAATTTGAGCATCAAATTTTTCCTTTATTATGAAAATATGTTTTTATAATATTTTATGGTCTAGAGCAAAATGATAAGCTACTCCCTTAATCATAAATTAACACAGGAAACCATGTGTGCATTTCAGTTTCAATGTAGTTATTTTCTGTGGAAATCCACTATTCATAGTTTATTTCAGAGTTCTTCTAACTCAACTGTACATGAATTCCTCAATCATGAATTGGATGAAGTAATAAGTTTAATTCGATTAAAAAAAACTCTCAAATAGTTCATGTGTGAATCTATTAAAAATATATATTTTAATGGTGATGTTGCAGTAAAGGGAATATCAGGTTTATTTTGCATCCTAAGCATATTTGAACTTTTTCTTCCATATGTGTATGCTTATTAACTTTATGAATTAATATACTTGTATGTATATGGCAAGTTTCCCTGCGTGCCTTTGAACTCAGGCTGTGTTATTCAGTTTGGAGATTGATTGGTTATTCATTTATCTCTTAAGAGACATTTTATATCTCCATCATTTAAGTTTTTTACTTCAATATTTAAAAAATTAATTAATTTCTTTTGCAGTCATGGAAATAAGGAAGTATTTTCCTGCCGTGGAATCAAATTGTGTGTTGATTGGTTCAAAGCTAGAGGCCATAAGGAGATAACGGTTTTTGTCCCCAAATGGAGAAAAGAGGCATCACGTCCATATCATCCAATTACAGGTCAGTGCATTGAATAACAGCCTACTGATTCATCAAGTTCATTTCAATCAATGAGGAATTTCTTGCATATAATCTAAATTGTTGTTTAAAATTCTCTAATAAATTGCATTGCTGGAGTATTTATTTTCTAACTTTTCCATTTGCAATGAGAATTTTACAAAACACCTTTAGAAATTTTAGGTTGATGGTGATATGTTTTATTATGTTATAATAGCTTATTATTTATTAAGATGGTTTTATAAAGAATGCATTTTGTTAATTTTTATGCCAGTCAAAGTAATTCTCATTGCTACTTTTTCGAACTTCCCAGATCAAGAGATATTAGGTGAGCTTGAGCGTGAGAGACTGCTGGTCTTCACTCCTTCTCGTTTAGTGGGAGGGAAGAGAATGGTTTGCTATGATGATCGCTACATCCTCCGTCTAGCAGCTGAAATAGATGGGATTGTAGTATCCAATGATAATTACCGTGACTTGGCTCAAGAAAATCCTGAATTTAGGAAAGTTGTGGAGGAACGAATTCTGATGTATTCCTTTGTAAATGACAGGTAAGTCACTAGCAATTCTTCCGCTTGTAAAGTTAGTAATGCTTATAACATAAAAATGTTGTTGGATGCTAATTAGCGTACTTTTGTTTAATTTCCTATATACTGACTTTCTGTATTAACCCAAGTATACATGTTTTTTCTGTGAAATGATACTAGAAAAGTAGCACTTGTGTTATATTTAGGTAATAGTGACTTTAATTATAAAAATCACTTTCAATGCTGCATGTTGGTAGTAGAGGCCTGTTGATTAGGTTGTAATACACCACCACTTGAGAAAAATCAAAGACAAAAATGGTTCAGGTTCAGTCAAGGCCAATTTTCCACTACATTTCCTTAAGTTCTAAACCCCATGGTAGTCATTGAACTATGGCAATTAATAGGTCAGCATATGTCTAGTTTTCAAGTTTTTTCCAATCCATGTTTTTATCATGGATGAAGTTCTAGGTAGAAGTGCTGCTGATGATGCTGAGAAGAAAGATTTGTCTAAATCTCAGTTTAACAAAGGAGTTGTGATAGGAATTTAAAATGCATATAGCTCTTGAGGCAGAAAAAAATAACAATGTTTAGGCTTAACATAAGTCAACCTAAATCTATGACATAAATTTAGAATTTAGGCATTCAAGGGACCATCAAAGGGAAGATTTGATGATGTTGGGAATCATGTATTCTAGTTTGTTACAGAAAATAATGCCATGCTTCTCTTGTGGCATGCATACCCTATGTTTTCAATGAAAAGTTGATTGCTTATTAGTGGTACATCATAGCATTACATAGAAAACAATTATTTTCTTGACGAATGGGCATTGCAGACCAAACAGCTGTTTATTTTGTTATGCTGTCAAAGCAAAGATGATGTAAGAAGAATATGTTGACCCTGATAACCCAGAACCTGTTACAACTTTGAGTGAGTAGAAAAGAAGATTCAGATAATTAAAAAGTGGTGTGCATGTCATTATCCTGCTTATGGCATATTTAAACATGAGACGCAATACAAGTTACTGATTTTTTTTCAGGTTTTTCTTGAAAATTTTCCAAAATTTCATGGTCATGCTGTATTCATGAGCATTTTATATTTGGCTTAAAATAGTAATCTATTTAATTTATGATAGGATTTGATAGTTCCACAGAACTGACTGTGCATTTTATCATTTCTGCCAGATGAAGAAAAATATTTTGTTATGCTTCAAATTTGTATGTTAGCAAATTAATATTTTGATTATATACTTTTTAACTGAAACACCTTTATTTGGTGTACTACAATAAATTTGTAAAAGTGTTTGTATACATATAAATGTTTTTTGTCACAGAAATTACTGTATTTATGTACTTGGTTGTGAACTGACCTTCATTTTTTTAAAACAAAAAAATTTTAAAATCACTCTCACCAATTGACCATACTTACTTTGTGAGATCAAAGGCCCTTTTGCATGGTGTGAGCACCTCAATTGTAAGTAAGTCAAATAACAAAATCTAGAGTAGTGCTCTGCAACATTTTTAACTTCACTGCACTCTTTTGTGTTTAATCAAACTTCACTGCACACCGAACCAAATTTCATGAGACCTGTGTGCATTGACATAGCCAGGATTTTGCAATGTGGGAGCTTTTGTCTCTGCTGGACTGGTACCCCTCTAGAGGCGAATTTTTTTCAATGCACATGAAAAAATTTAGATGCCTAGAGTGGGTGTTGATACAGCTATAGAAATTAAGTCAATTACAATATTTTAAACTTTAAAGGTACTAAAATCAGAATGACCTTGAGAATTCTGATGAGAGTATTTGATACCCCAAAACTGCCTCCCTTGCTATGCCACTGCTTGTATGAAATATTTTTACCACCTTGTAGACAGCAAAAATGAGATAAAGGAAATCATTACCAAAATCTACATTTGAAATCCTTTAACTATTCAGTCTGCATTAGGAAATAATTGGATGATTAATATTGCAAATTCTCTGGTTATGAAGGAACTTGGCTTCAGTTTCAAGTAAACAAATGTGTAGAAAAGTCCCTCCATAAAGCAGTGCTCATTGTGAGAGATTTCATTTCTGTGATCTTAGTTTGAGAGTAATAAAATACAGTGATATTCTTCCCTTTTCTATAATTCCAGTTATACTGTAGAACACAAAGCACTTTGTTGCAGCACAAAAGTGTGCTGTGGCACATCAGTTGAGGAGCAATTTAGGGAATCAACAAACTGTGTTATCATCTGACAACACTTTTCTGGCTTCCATTGACATTTCTTTGTCACAGTCCTCATCCCATATCTTATCGTCTTCCATGGCATCGAGTGAGTTTGAAATGGAGCACTTTTAATGTGTGAAAAATGTCACTTGAAATATCCAGCCACCCTCCCTCAAAAACAAACAAGTAAAGGACTGGGGGTTGCTAGTTATGGTTGTCACCTTTTGCTAACATGATTGCCAAACACTTAAATATAGCTACTGCATATTTAATAATTGAATTTTGATAAAAATCAATGCACATTTTATGAAAATCACATAACAGTAGTCATTTACTAACTACCAATAATAACTATAGATGGCTAAACACGGTAAACTTTTTATTTATGTATCTTGTGATTGAAGTATCTCTGATCCACTATAAGATATTTATTTATGATTGCATACATTATGAAGTTTTTGAAATGAAAAGGATTAGCTATGTTTAAAGTGATTGATGTATTGGGTAATAGCTTAAACTTGGAAAGTTATATACATTTTTCAGCATTTTAAGTTCAACCATTGGGTTGGGTTCAACATCACTACCAAACACTGAAAAACTTCATTTAGTGAACTGTTCATAATAAAACCAAATGGTTTACAACACTATTCCTAGTGGGTGGCAACCCTATTCCTAGTAATGGGGAATTCCTGGTAAGGTAAGTGGAGAGAGAGGAAAAATCACGAGTCCTGAATTTGTGAGTAGATCAGAAAATGCAAAGTGTGCAAAGGTAGAGCCCCTAATTTAGTATAACTTTTTAAATATTGTTAAATTTCAATGAATGCTATGTTCTATTTTTCGTATATATCTCTTTCTCATTCCATTATATAGCTTGAGTTTTAGGATTGCACTACTATTACATTGATTTTTAAATTGATGCAATAGTAAGCTGAGAGGCAATTTTGAAAAATGGTAATAAATGGTCAGCTCACAATCAAGCAAATATGGTATATTAACCTGAATTTGTAAGCAAAGTTTCAGGGTTATTCATTATATTATGATGTACATTAAAATTAGGAATATAGTTGGTATTTCTCAAGATGCTGATTAGTATGTAGTTTGCGAATCATTTGCTCTATTATCAAGATTAATGTTTTTTGGGTTTAACACTTTGCTTAACAAAAGTTATTGAAAGGAAACGACAGGAAAATTAATTATATTTATTAAGCAAGAGAGTTAAATCTCTAATTGATATTAATAGTAAGAAGCATCATTTACTAGTAATTTTGTGGATAGTTAAAAACTCAGTTGCTCTAATTGTCATAGATTGAGGAGAAACGTTATGAATAAACAGGCAATTTGTATCATAAAAGCGGAAGAGTAGGATAGTTAGAAACTACTGAATATGCTGTATTTAGTACAAAAAATTTCATATTTGTTACTTAGTAGGTATATAGTTGTAAAATCTTTTCTTGGTCAAGAGGCAAACTATTTTGCAGTAATCAGTAAAATTTATTTTTTATTCATAGTTTGTTCAATGTTTTTGATTAAATTTAAAGATCTCTTGTTTATTCTATTATTATCTATAGAAACCTCTTTCACTGCTAAACTTATTCTATGGTTTCAATTTATTTTAGGTTCATGCCTCCAGATGATCCACTAGGCCGTTCAGGACCTACTTTGGATAATTTTCTTAGCTATCAGTCAGTAAAGCGACAAGAAATTCCTCCTTTATGCCCTTATGGAAAGAAATGCACCTATGGAAACAAATGTAGATTTCACCATCCAGAAAGAGGGCCATTGCCACACAAATCAGTGACTGAACGCCTTTTAGAGCATGCTCAAAAGCAATTGCAGGAAGTGAAAGCACGAGCATCTTCAGGTAGTTTAGGAGGAGGTAAGATATCATTGCTAGAATTTTAATGAATCTAAAATTTTGATGCATAATTTGATTTCTGAAATTTGTTTTCGTTATCATAATCATTCTGAAAAAATTCAGTGAAGGGCTGATACATATTGATACAATATATTTTACATTTTGTTTGAAAAGTAATTAGCATTGATTTTCAATAATATGATATGGATAAATGTAGCATGAAGGCAAATGGCTGATCTTTGCAATCACCAATTTGTTTTATGATTAAAGGAATAGGCACAAAAATGTGGTAGAAATGTAATAAATCATGATATTAAGATAAAAGAAAATTGTGTTGTTGTTCACACATTTAATACTATGCTGCATACAAGTGGCAGTACATGTGTTATAATATTTTCCTTAGTAATTTTATTACATCTAAAAGAACTGTTATTTATTTCAGGAGATCACATAAAGGGGAAATCCTTAAGCTTACCATTACAACCTGTGTCTACAGAGCAAGAGTCTGTCACATCTAAACGCATATTTAGAAAAACTCCCTTAAGTCGTACTCGATCTACAATTTTGAATCCCTTAGCATCTGTACTGTCTTCAAAAGAGAGTGAAAATCACCAGCCACAGCTTTCTCAGACTGCTGGCTTGAGTTTGACCAATTGCTGTCATATTGAGGCCTCTGCAGGAGAAAATGGACGAATGACATCTCCCCATCAGCACAATATTCCTGCACCCCAAGAAGTTCAGTCATTCAGTGCTTACCATTCTCCATCTCCTGGATTCAACCATTTACATCATCATGCACAGGTACATCCTCTTCATTGTCGACAGCAATGGGGTCAAATAGTAAATGCTGAACAAGGCAATTCTGTGTGGCCTCCAGGCAATATGTCATATGGAGACCGAATATCAGTGACAGAACGACCCTCAGATTCTGAGAGAAATGGTGAGGAGGTCAATTTGCATCGCAAGCTACAACGACAGCTCACTTTAAATCCAAACTGTGATCCACGACTGTTTCAACTGCAAGGCTATGTGCCATCTCGTGAGCACCAACCTTTGGCTAGGCATGCAAGCGGGGAGGCGCATTTTCCTGGAGTTCCTGCATCTCCAGTCCACCAGGCACCACATCAGAATGTGACTCGGATTGCATCAGCTCCAGACTCATTCCAGCGGTGGCCTCCAGTCCCACATTCTGCAACACATTCTCATGGTCACCATCTCTTGCCCCAGGCTCCATTGCCTAGACCTCACCACATGCAACGACTGAGCAGTACGTCTGACCCTCAGCTCAATCTTGGGGGGGAAGGGGATGGAGTTGGGGGAGATCCTTTTGAGGGAGGAACCTGGTTTCCCTGTACCTCAGAAACTCTGCCCTCTATTTGGTCTCCAAATGTTATTCAGTCACCCTTATCTGGCATGACTCAACCCATGTCTCACCTTTCGTATACGTCTGATGATCCTGACGATGCTCGTCGACGGTTACACTATCACCTCTCATCGATATTCCCTGCTGAGCATGTAAGGACCGCCATGGATATTTATCCAGATGAGACAAATCCTCAGAAAATTTGTGCTGCTATCCTCTCTATGTTCCCCAAATCTTAGTGAGTGTATTATGTATGTGCATTGTACTTGCACATAATATTGTTATTATCAGTTCTTTAGGAAAATGTATGTGGGATATCATACAATTGGACTAAATGTAAAGAAGTGATTTTTAGTCATTTATTCACAGGTTAAATTAACCTGTATGACTGAAAAAACAAGCCATCTGAATGTGATAAGCTTGTAGGATCTTAAAAATTTTGTATAGTTGAAATATGCATTCCTTGTACATTATTGCTATACAATACTATGTATTGTTGGATTTTTGGGAAATGCTCATTTTATTCTGGAAAATAAACAATTATCTGCAGTTTGTATTTCAGAAAAGTTATATTCATGAGTGTGTCAGTTGTATGTTGCTATAGAATTGACCTGACATTTACATGACCTAATGAAGCCATTTTCATTTTATTAGTGTATAAGTTTTGTTATTTTATTCACATCAACATATTTTTACTAAATGGATGACAGGATTTCTTAAGAAAAAACAGGATATGGTTGGCAGGTTTTTCAGTGAACTGTTAAGTCAGGAATGCACTAAATTGAATATAGGTTTACCTTATTCTTTTAGGTATTTCTACATTAGTAATGACCAATGATTTATTCACTGTATGTTAATTCCATGTGCAACTTCATTTTCATGCATGGAAACTACATAATTAAACTTGAAATGAAATTGACATATTATGTAAACAGAATCAACCAAAGAAGCCTTTACTTGATGGAACTCCATCATGAATAAAATGAGAAAAAATCACTTGGTGTTAAGTTAAATAAAGTGGAACTTATACCAAATGATTTTTTCTCATTTTATTCTTTATGTAAACAGCTTGAGAAAGTGGCTTCTTAGTACCCCTTATCCTTGACAGTGATAATAATGTCCATGATATTTGTTTTTGATTTACTATTAAGATAATTTTCTCATATTTCATGTAGGTATGTCAGATTGGATGTTGCTTATTCTTCTTCTTCCCTTATTGCGCATTGTAGAATTAATGTTGATTTAGTGAATTCTTCCTCTAAAATTTTGGTTTTCCATCTTATTTAATAGGAAAATATTCCCTGAGGACCAATCTTTGCCCAAAAAATGAACAAAATGTAACATGAATACATTCAGTTTTAATAAAATTGAATTATATGAAGCCAGTTCATCTCCACAGTGTATCAATATTTTAAAAATTACCTTGATATTAACAGAGATGAAAAAGTAGAACATTAGTAACATTGAAAAATTAATGTGAAATGAGGTATAAAAATGCTAATAATAGTGCGTGTTAGTCAGTAGGATGACAGTATAGAGTACAATATGCGTAACACAAGGAAGTACTATATTGTATTCCTTTCCCTTTTCCATTAATGATTGAGAAAATTATAATTCTTGAATGAAAAAGTGCAATTTTAGGTAAAAAATAAAATTAATTTATTGATTACTATGGACATTTGAAGTATTTGCCTGTTTTATTTTTTCATTATACATCCTTCTCATTAATAAGAGAATTAGCTGGTAAAATAAAGACAATATGCAAACAATTTTTAAGTGGATGAGCACTTAAAATCAAGGACAAATCTAGACGTTATTTAGGGGGTAATATGGCAGTCTGACACTTCAATGATTTAACTTGATGTAGCTATTTCTAACTCAAACCATTTTATTAGGATGCCTTGAAGTTGCAGTGGACACCATTTTAATATAATATTTGAATTATAGATTGAAAAAACATCGGCTGGGCAATACTCTTTGATATGTTAAATGAAGCAAATATTTCATTTTAGAATCCACCTTTGGTGAATTGCCACAATATGGCTCCATTATGTCTGAATTGCTCATTCACACCTTCTTATGTCTATTGTAATTACTTATATTTTCAATAAGTGCTATACACTCCAACTTAGGGGAGTGAAATAAAACCAAGCTAAGCACCAACCCACCCAAGCATATCAAATGTTCAGAGGCGCCTGGGTCACCAGATTTTGAGACCCCTTGCCATAGTAAAAATAAAGACGCATGAAGACGAAAGGAGCCAATCATTAGCTAAAAAGCAGTGAAATGTAACTTGTACATTTTTATGATTATAAAATGCTATTCTAGCCTTTTTCATCCAAATGTATCAATTAATGAGGAAAAAATCTAATTTTCAAACAATTTCACAGTTGATATTGAGAATGGCAGGCTATAAAAACGCAAATTTGGACCCCCTTGAGTTTGAGGCTCAGGCCCAATTGGCTCTCCTGCCTCCTCTCAGAGGCCCTTCACCTAACGCAACCAGGGGGAGTCCAAGAGGACACGAATGAATCGTTAATTTCAATTTTCATAATATTCAGGCACTACATAGTAGATTCTTCCGCCGTTTTCTCGTTCGGCGTCACTGTGAAGGTAGACGTAGTACATTTTCTTGTCAAGTTCCGCGCCCCTATTGCGGATCACAGGGGCCGCACTGATAGCGGAGCGAGGACCGTCTGAGGAGCCAATGGGAAGCGATCCAAATGTCACGTGGTTCGTTGACGTCTCGATTCAAATTATATTCACACGTTTTAACCGTTGTCACCGTTTTCGTTGTAAATTGGAAGTGAGTCCGAGGTGCTCTGTCCTCAATTGCGGCGAAAAGTTTATTAATCGAGTTAGGTAAGTTCTTTGACAAAAGTCAAATATAATCTTTTAGCAAAATTAATACTTTTTGTTACATAAAATCCCTTATATGTACGTACTTATTCGTTCGAAATTTTCATCTAGCAGGTCTACTTCTCCCATATTAGTATGAATGTAACAACGATTCTCATTGAGGCATCGTAATTGCATATATGTACATGTAATTTTTATGCAGTGGCTGTCAAAAATAGTCTTACGTTGAAATATTTATGGAGATGTACTCGATTTTATGAAAAAGTATAAAATGTATATTCATGTTCTATAGAATGTGTGAAAGTAAAACTCAAAGTAACG
Organism: Uropetala carovei; assembly: GCA_036926305.1. Classification (NCBI taxonomy): domain Eukaryota; kingdom Metazoa; phylum Arthropoda; class Insecta; order Odonata; family Petaluridae; genus Uropetala; species Uropetala carovei. The sequence continues at coordinate 27,589,991 of JAXCHB010000011.1, forward strand.
CAATAAATATGGGAAGGAACTCCAATAATCATGTGTTTCTGATAAATTACGTCTAAATATAATGAATTAAACGATTTCATTGTCACAAAAGTATTTGTATACATTGTTTTGCTTGTAGTATGACATAATCTTTACAGTTCAACATTTTTGGATCCGACGGGAGGGAAATGGTGTGGAGTAAGGCAAATACTGAGTGAAATGTCTGAAATTTGCGTTCCACAGTCAAGTATAGGGGTGGTTCTGTAATGGCTTGGGTATGTATGTCAACGTATGGAGTTTAATATTTAGAATATATTGCAGAGACAGATTCAAGTATGTAGGCATTTTAAAAAAGAATTTGAAAGAGCTACAAAAATGGGTATTGCTAATACATTCAAATTTTATGAAGACAATGACCCATAACATAAGCCTTTATATTTTATAAATGATCCACGTTCCCTCATCCCACTTCGGACCCACATCGGCGATATGATGTTTGGGCAAAGCTGGCTGGAGATCCGAACCTACTCTACATGGACCGAATGAAACTGTATAACAATAAAAGAATTTGCCTGAGACATTTTCATCGGAGGGCACAAGAGAGCTTCGCAAAAAGAAAACGAGGGCCATAGTGCTTGTAGTTAAGGAAATTGTTGTGTTGTTTTATTGTAGTATAGTGTATTGTTTATTATAGTATAGTTTACTATAGTTCTATAATTGTATATAGTGTTAGGTTAAGATAAGTTAGAATTAGTAGGGTGGGCTATCTACAGCCCTTGCACTGTGACCATGACTGATACATTGTGCATCCCTAGCCATTTATTCTGCAAGCTAACCAGGACTTTGAATAAGTGGCAGTAGCTTGTTTGCTGCGAACCTATGATAGTCAATCGGGCTTATAAAATGAAAACCCAAGTGACGAAATCTGAGTCCTTCAAGGGACTCATATTCACATGAAATGTGTGAGGCTGAGAGAATGTAACTTCCTATTTTTATAGTTCCTTTTCATTTGCTGCCAAGGGTTATTTTAATTGGGTATCGACGTGTTTTATCCATAGAAACAGCTAACAATTCTGTTTATCTATTATTCTTCTGATGAAGAAAATTGGAAATGTTTTAAGATTATTGATAAGTGTAATTTCTGATAATTATTGTTGAGGAGAATAATGTTTAGAGCAATCATTCATTGTTCTGTATGGAGGCAGTGGATGTATACCCTAGAAGGCCGACCCTGCCTTTGAATGTATGCACTTTTAATACGTCAGTAATGTTTAGAATTTATTGTTTTTGCTTATGAGATATCCATTCTTGTTTGTACATAGTCAAACTTGACTTGTCTTATATCTGTTTATACAGACCGAAGGACTACTGAATACAACTTATTATTATTGTAATTACTATTATTATTGTTATATTTTGTAAATTTGCCTTCATTGTGTTTCAATAAATTTGTAAAGGAATATATGTTCTTTTCCTTAAGAAGTGTGTACCAATTCCCCACATCCTTACAAAGGTACAGGAAGTTTTCAGGTAACCAAATGGAGTTTCATTTGTTCATAAATTTGACGTTATAATTCCTTAATTTTCTTTTGGTTCTTTGAATAATTCCCGCTAAAACATTTGATGGGGTAAATTGTTCTCAGAACTTTAAAAAAATTGGAGGATCATAGAGTGAAATTTTTGGAATAAATTAAACTCCATTTGGTTTACGGAAAATCCGTCACTAAGAAAAGCGGTCCGTATGACGGGGAGGGCGGTAGAGTGAGGGGTGGGGGAAGAGGGGAGGGGCTGTTTACGTAGCTAGTATCGGACCAATGGGAAGTGATCCAAACGGCACGTGACTACGACTATGCTCACTCGTGCATCGTTTATAACGTTGACGGTCGCGACTGTGTTGCGGATCATGTGGATGAGTTTATTTGAATCGGAAGGATTGTTATAACAGTGAAATTATTTATGTTAAGAATCGTTGTTTTTCAAAACAATTCATTAGTCATGGAAGTACCTATACATTCCACTAAGAGTAGTAGATCATCGTTGTCTAAAAAGGCTGCGATATCAAGGAAAAGCGTTCGAAGCGTACTACAGACACCATACACCCTGCAATGGTAAGATGCAAAAGTTTCCTATCTACTTAATATTAATACTTATGAAGGAAACCCGTATCTCAAGCGTATATAAAATGTTATTGCGGGAAGCATGTATGCAAAATGTTTGTGTAGGTCATGGGTGAATATGAAACTATCCTAGTTAATTTTCTATTAGTACTTATTGTATAAAAAATTTGACACATTTACTGTTATGAATTATAATTTGCGTGAATGAGATGCCGGAGTGGCCCGATGACTATCCCGCCTCAGATTGTCATTGTTGAGGATAGTTGTAAAATGAAAATACTCGAGAAAAATATTTCGTTATTCTAGCAGTATTAATTATCATGAAAATCTGTAATGAAGTATGTTATTTCTATATATAATTGATAAATTTCATTTTGTTTATCTAGGCCTATGGTTAAGGATGGCCAAGAAATAAAAGAAGTGCTTCTAAGGTTAGTTAAATTAGTTGTAAATGCATACGCGTTGAGCTCATTTTTAGTATTCGTCATTTATTTTAGACTCTTGACTCCTATTCAACGAAAAGTGATACCGATTCCATGGTCAGTTGTAAGGCGAATGACACCTGAAGAAAGGAGAATAGCTCGAAAAGAGGCAATCAGAGAAACAGATGAGTCTAAAGAATTGCGGTAAGCAGTGCTTCATTTAACACACTAATGTCTTAAGTTATTTTAAAGTTGAGGTGCTAATGGAGAGATAAGATAATTGATAAATTAAGCTAACACTAAAATATATCACATTAATCAGGTGTAAAATAGTCTAGAGAAAGCTAGCTTTTAAATTTGGAACTGAAATTTTTATATAGTCTGTTACATATGATAAAAAAATGTAATCTTGTTTTAGTGTGAATATTTATATTACATGACCAATTCATTAATGAAAATATTTATTAGCATCTTATTTTCCCTAGTATATGACCCTTTGATAATATTTCAATTGATCTGAATTATTATTTGTCTGAGTTTGATTTTCGGACGTAGTACATCCTTGACCTACAAATGATGTACTAATATATGCATATGAAATGGAATAGCTGTTGGAAGGTTATTTAACTCTAGGATGCATGACTCAGTGTATGCACACATTTACATTGGTAGATTAAAGAAAGACCCATTTGTCAAATCATTTTGTTTCTCTCTTAAGATTAGGCATTTTTAATATTTTTAAATCATTATACATCAACATATGTAGGGTTGGAGCATGATTTCAAGGTATTTCTAATGGAATTACCCCATGATTTTTCAACTGCTGCTATTAGAAGAATGCCAAAGAAAGTTTTCAGTTTATATGGAGATATAGGCTGCCATATCTGGGGCACAGTAGCCTGAATTCTTGATACACATCAGTGGCATGCGTTGATATTTTATTTACGATAAGCTGTTTGACAGACACATTAACCCTTAAATGGGGCAACTGCTTATACGTGGTGTGATTGAAAAGTTTGTACAGTAGCACAATAATTAGGAAAGGGGGGTACTTACGCACTATTTGAATTTGTCCCTTTCAAAGTAGTCTCCCTGAGACTGCACACACTGACTCCAGCAATTTTTCTGCTTTTGGAAACATTCTTAGAAATTTTCTTTCTTCAGTGTTTGTAGGACGTTCTCCGAATTTTCCTGAATGACTTCGATAGTATCAAATCGTTTTCCTTTTAGCTGCAATTTTAGTTTTGGGAAAAGGTAGAAGGCACAGGGGGCTAAATCCAGCGAATAGGGGGGTTGCGGGAGTACAGGAATTTGAAATTTCGCCAGAAACTCATTTACAGAGAGCGCGCAGTGAACCAGCGTGTTGTCGTGATGAAGAATCCAACTCTTGTTATGCCACAGTGCTTGCCATTTCATCCTCACACTCTCCCGCAATTGTTCCAAAACACCTTTGTAGAATTCTTGATTGATCGTCTGGCCCCTTGGAGTGTACTCACGATGAACAATACCCGAGGAATAAAAAAAAACTAGCAACATTCTCTTCATATTTGAGCGACTTTGCCTTGCTTTTTTCGGTCGCGGCGAACCCTTGCTCTTCCACTGTGAAGACTGAGCTTTCGTTTCGGGGTCATAGCCGTAGACCCAGGATTCATCACCCATAATGATACGATCCATGAAATTTGGGTCATTTTCTGCACGTTCTAAAAGTTCTTCACATGCTTCAAGGCGACGTTGTTTCTGGTTGACGGTCAAAATTTTCTGGATGAATTTTGCAGACACGCATCGCATTCCAATTCTTCGGTTAAAATCGTTTGAACCATGTAAAAGGTCAAATTTAGTTCACTAGCCATCTCCCTAATTGTCAATCTATGATCGCTGCACACGAGATTTCAAACCCGGATGACATTGTCATCGGTTATGGAGGTCGATGGACGACCAGAACGAGGATCGTCTTCGATCGATTCTCGGCCGTCTTTAAATTTGGCATACCACTTAAAAATCGCTCTCTCACCAAGTGAATTGTCCCCGAAAGCCAATTTCAGCAGTTCGGTGGTCTCAATAGCCAATTTGCCTGTTTCGAGGCAAAATTTGATGCAAGCTCTTTCTTCCAATTTTTCATCCATTTCCCACGAGTTAAAATACGGTGAAGCGATTGAACACGTGCTCACTCAGTCAGTTACTACTCGGCACTGAAACGACGGAGGGAGAAGCGACGAACGGAGTTGTGTTCAGGACAAAACAAGCATTCTGTCTTCCCACCAACACCAATCTAACTTCATGCAGTAACCAGCAGTGGCGCTACTGTACGAACTTTTCAATCACACCTTGTACACATCAACCTGTGTTCATTGGTTGCTTGAACCGCTTTTAAGCATCATAGTGTATTTCTTTTGCTCTCAACTGGTTACTCTAACTCCTTACACACGTTAAGCTTCCCCATTACATATTGATATCTATTGGTAGGTGAGTTGTATTATTTGATGTTTGCTACCTTGAGGTTTTTCCTGCAAAACTATTAGATATTCCCAGTGACCAGATTGATTTTCAACTGAAATATGGTGTTTACATTTGAAAATTGTTGCATTGAAATGAGGAAGCAACTTCCTTTATACTCAGCAGTCGAAAGAAGACTAGCCCTTTATTGCTGAAGGTTCGAGCAAGACAAAAAGAAAAACAAAAAAGAAACAAAAATACAAAAGCAACAAATTGCAATACATCCAACACTCCGTCTCAATTTGTTGCTATTTACACAAAGAATATTTTCAATAACACAAACAAAAAAAATGTGTTACAAATTAGTTTCAATTTTGATCTCAAGTATACAAAGAGATCTCGACTTAAACCTTTGGTCAAAATATCTGCCTTCTGATCTTTTGTCGAGATATAATGCACATCAATGATTTTATCAATATACAAATGTTTTACAAAATTATATTTGACATCAATATGTTTCAGACGACAATGCTCTGACTTTTTTACCAAACTAATACATGATTGGTTGTCTTCATAAATAACAACAGGATTGGTAAATTTAATTCCTAAGTCACATAACACTCCTTTAAGCCAAATTAGTTCTGCTGATGCATTTGCTAGAGCTATGTACTCTGCTTCTGTAGATGACAGGACTACAGAAGACTGTTTTTTAGTTACCCAGGAGACAGGTGCTCCATAAACTTTAGACAAATAACCTGTTGTTGATTTCCGATCAGCGTCACCAGCCCAATCAGCATCAGCATATCCCAATAGAGGTACATCAATAAATTTAGGAAACAACAGTCCAAGATTAATAGTCCCTTTAACATATCTCAAAACTCTCTTTAATCCATTCCAATGAGCATCAGTGGCATTACTTTGATATCTACTAAAAGAATTCACTGCAGCACTTAGATCTGGTCTTGTTGTTAACATTACATACATAAGACATTAACTAATTCACGGTTTACAAGGTTTACATTCAATGATACAGGGTCCCTCACTTGTATATCTTGTTCGATCTACTTCAATTGGTGTACTGATTGGATTACATTCTTCCATCTGAAATCTTTTCAATAATTTATTGAGATACATAGGTTGACTAAGAATCATACCCTGATATGTACAATCTATTTTGATACCCAAAAATTGTTTGAGACCACCAAAATCTTTCATTTTAAACTCTGTCATAAAAGCTTCAATAAACTTGCATTGGAGAAATTTATCATTACTAGCTAATATTAAGTCATCAACATACAACAACAAATAGACCTTGACATTATTTACCATATACATATACAAACATTGATCATGCTCAGACTGAACAAAACCTAAACTTTTCATAAATATGTCACATCGTGAGTTCCACGCACGTGGAGCTTGTTTCAGACCATATAGTGACTTCAATAGCTTACATACTGTTCCCGGTTTTACCTGATATCCTGGGGGTGGTTTCATAAATATTTCTTCACTAAGATTTCCGTTTAAGAAAGCATTTTTTACATCACGATGGTTAGCAAACAAATTTTCTTGGTTAATCACTGAAAGAAGAATGTGAACAGTAGTCATATGTGCGACTGGGGCATAAGTTTCTTGATAATCAAAACCTTTCTTTTGGGAACAACCCTTTGCTACTAATCTTGCTTTGTAATGGTCAAGATTGCCAGTTTCATCAGTTTTTATTTTAAATACCCACTTACAGTCTATTGCCTTTTTTCCTTGAGGTAACTCAGTACAAACCCAAGTCTTATTTTCTGAAAGTTCATTTCCTCTTTTACTGCCCTATACCATTCTTCTTTATCATCTCTTTCAATTTCCTCATAAGATTCTGGTACCTCCAACAGAAAGGATTCAGCATTAAGTGCAAGAACAACATAGTCATCAAGATATTTTGGAGGTACTCTATTTCTTTCATTTCTGCACAAACCCTGTTCCTCAATTTGTTCTACTACAAATTTTTCTCTATCTACATTTTTATCAAACACTACATCTCTTCCCATAACAACCTTCCTTTCTTTGGGACTCCATAACCTATAACCATTTACACAATATCCCAACATATAACATTTTTTTGTTCTAGTGTCAAATTTTCCTTTAACTAATTCTTTTGGAATATGCCAATATGCCACACACCCAAAAACTTTTAATTTATTCACATTTGGTCTTTTGCTATACCACAATTCTGCTGGTACTTTATTATTCAATGCAACCGTAGGACTTCTATTTTGCAAATATGCAGCTGCCAGGACTGCTTCTGACCAAAAAGATTTTTTAAGTTCACAATTAAGTAGCATACATCTAGCACATTCAACTATAGTTCTATTCATCCTTTCTGCCATGCCATTCTGTTGCAGAGTATAAGGAACTGTAAACTCAAATTGTATTCCCTGTTTTTCAAAATGGTTTTTCATTTCATTTGCAATATATTCCCTACCATTATCACATCTAAACCTACTTATTCTGATACCAAATTGAGCAGTTACCATTGATTCATAGACTTTAAAATGTTTAAACACTTCTGCTTTTGATTTCAGAAGATACAGTACAACAAAATGGGTATAGTCGTCAATGAATGTTAAAACAAACCGTTTGCCATCATAGGATTCAGGTGTAACAGGACCAAACAAATCACTATGAATCAGTTCCAATGGACGAGAGGCTCGAACTCGTGTCTGATTATGAGGTAATTTAGTCTGTTTACCCTCCATACAAACAGAACACGCTTTATCCAGTGTGCCATCATTTACATTGACATCTAAACCATCCACCAATCCTTTTAGCTTATTTAGCCCCTCTTTTCCAATATGACCTAACCTTAAATGCCATAACTTGGCACTATATTCGCTATGGCAAACATTGGCACTTTCGTTATTGCAAAATAATTTTAATTCGTACAATTTCCCTTTCCTATACGTGATTGCTAGCACCTTATTTCCTTTCAAGATACTTCCTTTACCATCAGAAAATATAATTGTATACCCATTCATTTCTAACTTGCATACAGACAACAGATTATATTCTAATTCAGGTACAATTAAAGGATAACTTCACTCATTTATCATCTTATATATAAATTTGTTGATGGAGAAATAATTTTACTGTAACGAATGTAGATAAAGCAGTAAATTGTATGGTTGAGTTTCTACATTCACAGAACCCTCCAGGGATGCCTCCTCATAATTTGGTGTTAAAGATTGGTGCACCAATTATATTGCTGCAGAATGTAAAACCAAAGGCCTGCAACCTGGTGCTCGCTAGCTGTTTAGCAGTCTTAACTGTGCACTTCTATGATGCTAAAAGTCATCTTTGCTAGTACCATTAATTTGATTAGCTTGCCTATTTTCTTTCTAAACGTAGTATGAAAGGACATTTTCAATCACTTTGATACTCATTTTATTTTATTTATGATATTTGTACTTCTGCAAAAGTATAGTGGTACTCTAAAATGTAACTTGGTGCTCAACACATTGGAAAGGTAGCAGACCCCTGATTTAGTTGGCTTAAAACTTTTTAATAGAATCTGTTTACAGATTTCAATCATAACCTTGGATATGTAATCTGGGGTTTAAACAACCCCATGCATATTGCGTTTTCCTTGGATTGTAATGGCTACCTTACAGATCATGTGATGGACATGTGTATTTACAGTTATCGTACAGAGAATGTCAGTGCCAGATGTGCGACAGTTTTACTCCCTGTTTTTTTCTGAGCTTGGAAGGATCAATTCCATTCCAGGTAACTGGCGAGTGTTTATTATTGAGCAGTGCGTTTGTGAAGATTACCATTTACAAATAATTTTGATACATTTATATGATTGGCATTTATTTTTTGGTTTGGTTAGGTTATGCTATGTCTAATATTTAAGTTTTCTATTTCTGTTATTCTTGGGGTTATATAATCTTTCTTAGATAAATTTTTATTTTAGTCCAATTTGCCATAATTTTTATATTATTTCAATTTTAAAAGTCACATCTGTTACAGAGATAGATAAGCATAACTAAAACATCAAAATAAAATTGTATAGAAAAATCTATATAATTTTAATTTTCCTCTATGGGCTTTGGAGCCCTGTTTTGATTCAATAAGCCAAAATAAGTGATTCCAATAAGAGGAGAATTTTGTAAGCATTTGATACAATATGGTTTTGGTTTTCCTGTTTTGATTCAATAAAGCGGGTGATTCAGTAAAGCGGCTGATTCAATAAACCAGTGATTCTATTAAGCGGAACTTGCTGTATTGTAAATATGTTTTCAAAATTATGGGGGTCGAAGAAGATGTAGTTATGACTTTGAATTCATGAAAAGTCATTGGTGCCTAGAAAAGCAAGCTTTTCAAGATATTAATCATAAATACCCTGGACAAAGAGCAAGTTGTTCTGCTAGCATATTTGTAATGAAGAATATTTGTTTTCTTAATTGCTAATACAAAATTGGCTTTATGTATCATCTATCACTTATTCCACAACTAGCATTTGTCTTTGGATAAACATGCAGCTGAAAATTATTGCAAGGTTATATTTTAATATATAGAAAATACTATTTGAATGTTAGAAAGTAGAATTCCTCCGTGTTATAATTTCCCACTCAATTATGCATGAAGTTGCTATTAGTAATTAATATGTAAATAAAAATTAATACACTTAATTGTAATTTTATTTTGATACATTTCAATGCCATTGGATACAAAGTAATTTAATCTCAAGGCCCGTGATGGTGATGGAAAAAGAAAGATTAATTTTTCACTGCTAATGCTTTAATATTGCTATGTTTATGTGCACCTCTATAATGTATTTCTGTATTTTTCCATGCCACTAAGCTGGCCTCATTTTAATGCATTGAAACGGAAGTCTGATTTGAGGTTGGTAAAGGATTGCTTGGCAATGATTATATATATAATAAAAATTCTCCTTTTAATGTTGATCATTTTTTGTTTTTCAGGAAAGGATTGTATTATGGAATGAACTCTTTTATTCATGGCATACAGCATAATAATGTTGCATCTGCTATATTAAGTGATGATGTGGAACCAAAACTCCTGATAAATATTATTATACAGCTTGCTATAACTTATTGCATCCCTATAATTATTTTACCTGGAATGAAACACCTTAGCAAATGTGCTCTGGGATTTAGTAGTTGCTGTATTGCAGTGAAGGTAATTCGTATTATTATTTATCAAACATGTTTCATATGTGAGTAATCCTTGCTCTCTGCTGATTCACTCTTGGATGAATCAAAGTGATATCTTCTTTATCAATTTAGACCAGCAGTACTTAAACTTTTTGCAGTTACATACCTCCCAGATCCTCCAATATTACCCATGAACTCCAATTCATTTATACATTTAGAATACAGGTGAGCCCCGCTTAACAAGGGGGGATGCGTTCCTGAGGTCTCTGCGTTAAGCGAAAATCCGCATTTACCAGGGCACCATAACCTTTAAGCACCCAGAAGGAAATAACTTCCCAAATGGTATTTGTGGACCCACATTCAATGTAAAACATATTTCTACTGGACTTTTAGAGCGTAATTTTTTAAACAAACTATAAAATTACCTAGTAAACAGTAAGACAAAAAAGTTTTTTAGCAGTAAACATACATAATTTGAAAATATTTCTCAGAACACCTATGAAGTTTAATTTAAAAAATCTGATGTGGCCAACACATGACTTTCTCCATATTTGGAGTATAGTTATTTAAATTATTATGAATAGCATTATGAGGCAAAATTATCATTTCCTATCGTAAAAGAATACAGTCGTCCTTACTGCCATAAATTACGTATATTTTGAATATCTTTATAGAATTCACCGCTACATGGTGGTGGCACTGTATACTGGTATTAAGAAAAAGCAAAATATCTTCGAAATGGATGGTTCTACGAAAATTTATTTCAAACATAACTTGGAAGAAATATTATTCTCTACAACTTTGGTCCTCACAAAGATTGCCAATAACGATTTTTTTAAGGAGATATTTGACGGAAACCGATAATTTTTTATAAATAATTCCTAAACAATAACTGATATGGAAAATTGTTTCAAATGAAAGTTGTAGGAAATTACATTCTCTATAACATTTATATATAATTGTATATACAATAATGAAGTTTTAAAGGAGATATATCGCAGAAACCGTATCGGGTTTCGAATAAACCTCGACTTCCGGTTAACCGTTATTGTCCAAAAACTAATCACTTCTTTGTGCTCATGCTAAAGTGTTATATATGAAGTTTGGTAACAATATGGCAAGTAATTTTTGAGTTAGAGTGCCCACAATCACATACACACTCACACACAGACATCATTCCGAAAATAGTCTAAACATGTTCTGGGGACCTCAAAACTTGTATTTCCATTGAAATCTCGAAGTTGATTTTTTTCGTGATCACAATACTTTCTTCCCATTACTACGTATGGAGAAAGTAAAAAAGAGTCCAGGGTTGACTGCTTAGCTTTTTTCCACTTATTACGTAAAACTAGTCAGTAGCATTCAAATAGTCCATCGAGGCTCTGCTTCACGGCACTCACTCGTGTGAAGTCACTGTGCTCCTCCGACAAAGTCATGTACTGATCGACAATGCTCTTGCAGCTCTGCTTAAGGATCAAACCCATAGTAGTGCATGTTGGGTTTTCTGCAATTTATATATCATTATATATTTTTATACATTATATGCATTCAAACATTAAGATCCCTTTGCGTGCACCATGTTTTCACTTTCTCCATACGGAGTAATGGGAAAGTATTGTGATCATGAAAAAAATCGACTTTGAGATTTCAATGGAAATACACGTTTTGAGGTCCATAGAACACGTTTGGACTGTTTTTGGAATGATGTCTGTGTGTTTGTCTGTGTGCATGTATATGATTGTGGGCGCTCTTAACTTAAAAAGTACTTGCCATATCGTTACCAAATTTCATATTTAACACTTTAGTATGAGCACAAAGAACTGATTAGTTTTTGGATAATAACGGCTAACCAGAAGTCGAGGTTTATTCGAAACCTGATTCGGTTTTTGCGATATTCCTCCGTTAAAACATCATTATGATATATACAATTCTATACAAATGTTATAGAGAATGTAATTTCCTAAAACTTTCATTTGAAACAATTTTCCGTATCAGTTATTGTTTAGGAATTACAGTAAAACCTGGTTAATTCGAACCTCTATATTTCGATATTCGACGTAATTCAAAATTTTTTAACACTTGAAAGACCAAAAAAGCCAATTTCATACAAATATGTTTCAATAATTCCAAAATCTCTATAATTCGTAGTTCGAAAAAAATTTTTGCCCGATTCTCGGAATATCAACGCATTTTTGTCGACATAATTCGAAATAGAACTTACCAAAAATAAACTAAATGAAATTTACTAAAATATTTCTGGCACCATGTCGGCTGGTTTACAAACATTGTGCGTTCGTGATCATACCGACTGGGCGTTGGGTATTGTCACAAGATTCGGTCCATCCCCTCAATTTATCTACTGTTTTGCGAGTTTGAGTTCCAATATTCCTTTGGTTCGTTGTTTGTTTCGTATTAGATTGTATTTTTCATCATTGTTAGTTACTTGTTTAAATAATATTCTTAGTTTAATAACTGCAAGAGACTATTTAAATTTATTGCTATAAAATATTTTTTTAAATATACCCTCCAATGGCTCCGGTTCGTGGTGCATATAAGACTCTTACTCTTGCTGAAAAAATGTCTTTGCTGCAAGACATTAACAAGAAGTTAGGATCGAAAGGAAAGCTAGTCTCAAACTATGGGATTCCAAACTCGTCTTTATCTACAATTTTAAAGAATCGGGCGAAGATTGAAGAAAGTTTTTATAAATTTAAATGGAAAGCTACACATTGGCGTTCATGGCCTGCGAAAAACGAAGACCTCGAAGAAGAACTGTCTGATTTTTTTTCACAAGTACGAGCGGCGAATTTACCTGTGACAAGCCCGATGCTCATTGAAAAAATCAAGAAGTCTTGTGAACGCTTTGAGCATTGAAGATTTTAAAGCGTCCAATGGGTGGTTGGATGGTTTTAAAGACGCCACAATATTGTTTGTCTCGCAGTATGTGGTGATGCCCAAAAAATTAACGAAGAGGAAGTGATGACCTGGCTGTAAAGTAATAAACATGTTTTGGAGAAGTACGCGCTCAAGGACATTTTTAATATGGGTGAAACGCATTTTTTTTCAACGTGTTGCCCGATCGTACTTTGGCTCTCCGAGGCGAAAAATGTCACGGCAGCAAACGTAGTAAGGAGCGCCTCACCGCCGCGCCGTGCTCTGCACAAATATGGATGGGTCGAATAAAGAAAAACTGGTAATCATCGGAAAATATGGCAACCTATGCTGTTTCAAAAGTATTAATCATGATTATTTGCCGATAATTTACGAGCATAACACAAAGGTGTGGATGACAACAGACATATTCAAAAGTTTTTTAATAAAAATGCAAAAACGTGTGGCGGTGCAAAATTGTAAAATTTTGTTGACACTAGACAGCTGTTCTGCTCACCATGTGGCTCAGATAAATACGCCCAATGTTAAGTTGCTGTATTTTCCGCCGAACACAGCCAGTGTTCTGCTGCCACTCGACCAGGGCATCATTCAAAATTTAGAGTGTCATTACAGAAAAAAAACTATTGTCGTCATACTTGGTGCAAATTACAAATGGATGTTCGCAGGATAATTTACGAAAATGGACGATTTTAGATGCGTGCCGGGCCTTGTCATCGGCATGGCAATTGGTGACTTCTCAAACCATCGCCAACTGTTTTAAGAAAAGCGGGCTATCTTCGCAGCCTGCAGAAGTGTTCCAAGGTACAGAAGTGGAGGAAGTAATCGACAGTAATGTATTGGGGCCTGTCAGTTTCGGAGACTGTTTCCTTTGATAATGACTTAGCTTAGTTGTGTATGACCCCACGATCGACGAATCGAAAACCGTTGCGAGTGATAGCGAGGAAGAAGACGATGTGGATAACGTCGATCCTAGGTTGGATGTGCCATTGCCATCTAAGGAGGATGCTTTAAAAGCTTAAGATACCCGGGATGCCAGACGTGCCGATGAATATCTGTGAAAAAGTTGATGCCATTATGCAACACATTGCGCTAGGGAGTGCCCTGAAATTGAAACGGGAAAATAACCAACTTTTTAAAATAAATTTAAATTAATATTTTATTACACACTTTTGTTTATTTACTTTTAAGTTGAAATAAGTGAAAGACGTTATTAACATTTTAGTGGTTTAATTATATGTCCATATATGTTTCAATGTTTAAATGAGTAATCCTAAATTTGACTTTTATTCATTGACATCATATTTTGAGGAATGCATGTGTAGTACATCCTTTTTTATGTATTTTAATATGGTGTCATTCTTTTGTTTTTCTGTAATTTATGTTTGCATTTTTTAAATTTGATAAATCACGCTTTTTTGTAAATTTCGAATTATAGAGGTTCGTCGTAATTCGAAATGATTTTTCTTTGGTCCCATGAATTTCGAATTAACCAGGTTTTACTGTATTTATAAAAAATAATCGGTTTTTTCGGTTTTCGTCAAATATCTCCTTAAAAACGTCGTAATTGGTCATCTTCATAAGGACCAAAGTTGTAGAGAATAATATTTCTTCCAAGTTTTGTTTGAAACAAATTTTCGTAGAACCATCCATTTCGGAGATATTTTGCTTTTTCTAAATACCAGTATACAGTGCCACCACCATTTACCGGTGAATTCTGTAAACATATTCAAAATATACCTAATTTACTGCAATAAGGACGACTGTATTCTTTTACGATAGGAAATAGTAATTTTGCCTTATAATGCTATTCATAATAATTTAAATAACTATACTCCAAATATGGAGAAAGTCGTGTTGGCCACATCAGATTTTTTCACATGTAGGTCAAAATTATATAATTTTTTGGTGTAGCATTTTTGTTTTATTATTATTTATAATGATATGTTAATATGATAAATTAACATTGTAATGAAGTAATTGTCGAAAATTATAGATTTAAAAATATAAATCATCAAAAACATTCTTTATGATCCAATGATGCGAAAGAAACATGAAGCATGAATCATATTTTTGTTTTTCAAATGTTTTCCGCCTTAGGAGATATGTTTTTTGTGTTAGACCTGTGAAATTTACAGGGAAAAGAGTGAAATTGGCCGCCTGACGATGCAATATTATGCAACACTGCTGAAATATCACAATATTTATACCCGTTTTCTACTCTTATGAAGCTTGACCATGGCGCAGCGAATAGCCGATCAGGGCGTTTTCCCATTCCACCGCCATTTGAAGTTTTCGAGAGGCGCGGGAAAGTAGTACGCTCTTGCCCGATATCCGCTCTTGAAGAAAGTTGCATGCGAACGCTAAGGTGTAAACGCGGTAGATCTGGCAACACAGTCGAGCTCGGAGCGATGTGAACAGCACGATGGCGAGAGACCGACTGACTTTCTCCCCACCCCATCGACAGTCTCTCGAGCTTTCATTGGCTGCAGCAGTAAGCATACAACTAGGATTTTCAAGGTCAAGCTTCATAAGAGTAGAAAACGGGTATAGGATACTTTATGAAATTTAAGAAATCATAAGATATTAGCCTGCGGTTGCACTGTGCATAAGATTTATCTATATTTTTTAAAAAATTTAATTTGAAATAAAATATACGTTATAACGAATCCTCGTGGGCTGGGGATGCGTTAAGCGGGGCTCACCTTTATATTTTCATAAAAATGAGAGATAGGTATAATGGGAAGTGCTTTAATTTAATTTTTTATTAATGCATACCCATTATTTTTTATGAGCAATTACCCTAGCAAATTTAATTTTCCATATATCCATTACCCACTGGACCCCAAGTTTAGAATCCCTGATTTAGACCCTACTTCTCTTGATGCATAGGGATTAATTTGAAGTTGTTTGGAGATGATAAAAGGAAAATTAAGCTGATGTCATTGGTGATTTGTATCCAATCAGAGATTTTCGGATGATGATATACCCATCTTGACTGTGTCCACTGTTTTGAATGCTGCTTTTGGTGACTTATGCTATTGATGTCTTCTGAACGTTACAACTCTCTGACATTCTTACATCTATGGGTATTTTTGGATAGCTTATTTGTTTTATATTTTTGTAGTTTCTATGGCAGTTGTAATTACTATTCTGCTTTTATTAAAATTTTTGGGAAAGGTGGATTTGAGCCCTTTTTCCTCATATGATTTATTGTTTATCCTTTGCAATATTTTACAAGAATGATACTGCTGCATGGAGCATGGATTGTCTGTATTTGTCCATCAATCTTTAAAATTAATTGCCTTTTTAAAAATATTTACTTAATTATTGTGTTGGAAGATTATTTATTATTTGATTTCATTTTCAATATAATTTTTCATGCTTTAATGATTCCTTATAATATTTAAATAAGAAGCATCTCTTCTTTTTTTCAGAAAATTCATTTGGAGAATGAAAGTTCATATTTTTATCCATTGCATAAGATAATTTTGGAATTCTCAAAAGAATTTGAGTTCCCTGAAAATGTTGACCTTAAAAAAGATGAGCTTTTTCAATCTTCACAGCTTCTAAATAAAGGTGAAAACTTAAAAATAAAACCTAATGAGATAGAGCCTGTGTCATTGAAAAAAACATTAAACAACAATGCCTTTACAATGGATTTTACCATGGCAGATGATTCATCACATTTCAAACCACAAGAGTCGTCTAAAAAGGATTTTCAAAAGGAAAGTTTTGGTATTGACAAGCAGTCCTCAAGAAAAAAATCACATCCTTACTTAAGAAATTTTAAAGGCCAGTCTCCAGGATTTTATGCAATGTTTAATGATGCCGAGTACACAAATTTAGATAATTGTAGAATAAATGAGGATTTGGAGACAGAGAGACAAGGAGATACTACTAGCAGTAAATCTAAACAAGATAACTGCAGCCAAGCCTGTGATAGAAGAAACCCCTCTGTAAGTAAAAGTATGATATCTTTGTGCTGTTGAACAGGATAATATGATTCAGTTTTTTGATTTTATCTTACTATTTAAGGATAAATTTTTGTTTTGCATATACAGTCAGCCCTTCACTTACATGGTTTTGCTTATACATGGACATGTGTGTTTTATTTGTACTCGGTACTCAACATAATGCAGCCTCATGGCTGACTGGACTTCATTGTCTCTGACTTAACATATCCCTTTCAGTAAAGTCTGGTATTCATCAACACAAGTAATATGAACAACTTTTTAGTATTATGTCTGTTTATATCCTATGTATACACTCCTTTCTCCTCTTATCCTAAGCTGCTGACTCTATAAACATTTAGAGCAGTGGTCAGCAGCCTACGGCCCTCAGGCCTCATGCGGCCCGCAAAGCTATGATTAAAAAGAGATTTAACACAAATTCATATCACATATATTCAAATTATTATAGTGACACATTTGATATTGAAATTAAAAACATATTTTAGAATTGCTTTTTGCTGATGTGATACCTCAGAATTTCTAGTTGACGTTCGATTTAAAGTCTAATCTGGCCTGCAGAAGCATTGACAACTTGCAGTGTGGCCCTCTGAAGGATTCACAGCCAGGTAGAAAAGGTTGCCCACCACTGATTTAGAGAAAATTATTTTTTTCAGCAATACTCTTCAATTGATCACCAGAATGTCTGAATTTTCTTACTAAGAAGCATAGAAATTTTTTTAGTGAATCTGAATGTTAGGGTAATTTGGAATATTTATACAGGCATTTCAGTTTAAAGTGGTACTTCAAGTAGAGTCAGTCCCTGATTTTGTGCCACCATTTTTCCATTAATGAGATTGGTATTAAGCAGGGTTGGCAGTAAATCGAAGTACAGGTGATGCTCGTTATACTCCAATTCAATTTACGCGATTTAATTTTAATGCCATTTATAATGAAGATAATACATCTAATTCGTACCACTGCTCTTGTTGTTACACCATCACTACTGCCATGCAGCCCCGTAACTAGATATTTCAGTGCCTGGAGCAAACTACTGAAGATGTGCCCTCTCCCCCTTCAAGAAATTATTTTCTTTATTTTATTTAGTTACTATTTGGATTTTTTTGTGCCCCTTACTTAGTTGCACCCAGGGCAAATGGCCTGCTTGCCCCGCCCTAGTTGACACCTACAGAGCAGACAAAAGACTTCTGGCAGAGTTATAACATTAAGATGTCCATTGATATCATTGGCGATTCTGGGCAGAAGTCTGACAGAAATGAATGGAGTGTGGAGGAAGATATGGCCTGAGGTTGTCAATGAGTTAGGGGCTCAGAATTTGGAGAGTGAGAGGCACGCCATCATTTAGATGGCCCACCGAACTGGCTTTGTGGAGGTTGATGGAGATGATATTGGGAAGAAATTACGAATGAATACCTTATAGCAGACCTGGGTTAACTGTTGGGCACAGTGCCTAGGGCCTATGAAAAAGTTTTAGTACCCAAAAAATCATAAAAGCCCATTCTATAGGACCAAAGTCATTCCACTAAATTGATCAAATACCTCACTATATAACATTTGTGTTGGAATGGAAACAAGTATAAATATTAAATGCTTACCATGTAGCATGAATCAAATTTTTTCATATATTTTTTATTTACTATTCCTTTTTATACTACTAAAATTCCTGACAAATGATGAAATAACAAAAAAATTATTTCATAAGAAGTTCATGCTGCTGGGGGAAAGCATTACTTCTTTTCTTCTAAAACCCTTCTTCTAAATATAATTACACTAGTACAGGGCTGCCGTTTTCACGGATTTTATCCGTTCTCACGGATTTTTTTTAACGAAAAATAGACATTTCCATGATTCACGGATATTTATATGGAAAAATTTGGTAGTTATCTGAGGTGTTCATGTAAAAAATACATAGACTACTAAGAAATTCTGAGATTATTAATATTTCTATACGAATACATTCAATGAAATTGTTCTGTAAGTACGTATGTATCGTAATATACTTTGGGTGAAGCGTGAAAACTAGAACTTATTGTGAGACTGAACATAAAAACTAGCTGTTGAACTGGATTGGCAACCTACGGCATATTTATACAATAAAACTTAACATAGCGCGAATTCACAAGATGCGATTTCGCTAAGATGCGGTGTGCATTTCCCTACCAAACCTCAGAAGACGCTGTGGTTCGCCTTGCTAAGACGCAGTTTGACAAGTCCAAGACAAAGTTAACCTTTAAATTTCTCGTAAACTATAAATGATAAAAACTTCAAATTAAAATATTTTAAAGAAAAAATACTGACAAATTGATTCATGTAATTATTTTACCTTATTAAAATGTTGCGTTGAGAGATTCATATGCGTGCTTCTCATACTACGCTGATACAGCAGAGCTCTGCAACCGGCGTGCAGAGATAAAGTCCTTGATTTGTATGTACCTGTGATGTTGCGATGTGAAAAATTCTGTTTTTCTACTCTATTTATGATAAATTCAGAATTTTTTGTGTCACGTTACCGTATTTACTCTGGTAATGCCTGCAACCCCGTTTTTACAGCTAAATATTCAGAAAAACTCGAATTCTGTAATGCCCGCACTTCAAAAATTTTGACTTTGGTATTTTACGGCAACATCGATTGAATAATCTATCTGAAGCGAAACTGCGAAAGAAGAAATTTTTTTCATTTTGTCTAATTTTGTTGCACCATTATATTGATATCGTTAAAAGTGGAAATTATATTACTAGATTTCCTGATCTAAGGCCTGTCCTGTAAACTAGGCATATGGTTACTTATTGTTTTCAATGCATTTGTGCTATTTACTGTATATTTAAAACTTGAATACATTTTTAAAAACTTTCTATGCCAGTACAGTTGATTTGTAATGCAGGGTAAATTTCATAAAAAGCATGATTACATTTAAGTTACAGAGCTATACATTAACAGTTGTAAATAATTTTACATAAAACATGCAGTGCAGGTGCCGAAAATTATGAAAGCATAAATTTGTACACTTTACATCAAAAAACCAAGATATTACAGGATTTTACAGGATATTTTGATGTCGGTAACAGGATTAAGAAAAAAAATTGGTGGAATGCAGTAGGGCCTTGATAACCATCACCATCGATAATCATCGTTTTGATCAACTGTCGTTTGTTGCCAAGTGGTATAAAAAAATGAAAAAGTTCCGTCGCCATTTTTGAATGAAGCAGACAAATGAATAAGATGATGATTGCACTGTGACTGAGAGAGAAAGATTACTATCACATTGGTGGGCAACCTTTTCTGCATATGCATGGAAATCAAGTTATAATTAGCTTTTTAGGGTTAACATTTCAATATTAAAAATCATGATGGGATTCAATCTTAGAATTATGTATCTTTGAGAAAAAAATCAGAAACAGCATTAAAAAGAAATTACTGGAATTGAGAAATATTTACTAAGAGCTAAGAGGTTGCAGTTCAACGCTATATGTCTTTACAGATTTTGCTACACAGAAAATAATATTTGGTGGTTAATTAAAATAAATGACAAAAGTTTTGAAAACTATGAAACAATGGTGGTGAGCCGTACCCAGTCCGTGGATTGAGCACCCCTGGTCTATTGAAATGGTGCATTGCGGCTGTTCTCGGAGAACATTTAGTCGATTGTGTTAGAGTGAAAAAATTTCTTGTAAATTGAAACAGTTAAACAAAGACTAATAGTATCTAGAATTTTGCCTTCAAATATAAGAATCAAACAGCAAAACATTCCTTCATGGATTGCTGCAGTACTACTGTCAACTCATTTGTCAACAGTTAACATATTTCTTAAACATTTTAAAGCTTATTAAACCTCAAGTGATAAAAATGGTCCCAAAATGCAGTGTTAGTGACAGTGCTGCTAAAAGGTCCAGAAATGTGATATCTCTTCAAATAAAACTAGAAGTGTATGAATGAAAATGATGCAGTCTAAAATTTCAAGCAAACTGAGACCTAAAAATTCAGTATTATATGATGTAGATGTCTTTTTGAAGGAATTATTAACCTATGACATTGTCCCTATAGGAAAATTGGTTTCGACTGTCGTCATTTCGCTAATCGTTGGGGATTCCATGAACCAATTAACGATGGTTATCCAGGTTCTACTGTATATTATTTAACTTAAAATCTTGTACTTATTATTCTTATAAATAATTTATTCATATCAAAAATTTATTCAAAATTCTAGCAGCAAATAACTTCGAATTATATCATCACATATATTAAAATCCGTTGTTTTAGGCGTTATCTTGTGGAATTTATTCAAAATCACATATATTCTATTATTTCCCGTTTCCTCAATGCCTTAAAAATAGCACTGCAGACGAGCATCATTAACATAAGTATTCTTCCGAAACCTGATTGGCTTGCCATTCAACCAATGAAAATGCATAACCAAGCAAATTTTTTAGAGGTTGATTTTGTGGGAAGTAATGCACACCTTAGTTTCTATACTATTGGCTAGTGGATGTAAATTATTGTATCATCCCATAATATGGTACTTTAATTCACATAATAGGATTATTTTTGTTATGCAATTTGTAGTAGTTTTTACTAAACACAGTGGTAATTGGAGACAACGGCGAATTGGATATTTCAAATGTAGAAAAAAAACTTTAAACTTTTCCTTTACATATTCATCAACATTTGAATTGTTATTTAAAACATCAACTACAATATCAGCTTCTATTTATACAGGAGCTACAGTGACGTTGTCATCTATTTAATTCCATCTAATCAGCTCTTCTTCAACTTAGGCCTCTTTAATTTTTGCTTCGTGGTTCTATTTGATGCAAAAAACCTGCTTTTCTGAAGCACTTAGCAACCATTGCTCCCAAGCCAATCCAAAATGTGAACTGCATTTAACAAGTTGAACTTTTTGGCAATTTCTCCTTGGACTGTGGGTCATTCGTGTCCCATTCTCCTCCAAGGAGCTGTAGAATAATGAAAATTTAACAAAGTATATCATCATTTTACGTTCATAATTTACAGGTTATTCTGAATTTTTTCTGCACCAAAGTAAACATCTATTATACAAACATTCACGGCCTTACAAATGAATTTATTTTTCCATTGAAATATATTGATAGGTTAATAGTACAGTAATCAATAATAGTTGTTGTATTATGAACAAAAATGACATGTGAAATCATATATGAAACTTGAAAAAAATATTAGCCGAGTCATTAAATTTTTAAAGAGAAATGACTAAACTTTTAAGATCTTGATTGAATGACAGCAGTTGAAATTTTGCAGAATGAGAAAGCCCTTTGCATAGGTTTCATCTACTTTTCATTCCATTCTTCATTCACCCTAGAGTACTCGCATCTGGGTTGAATCAACCCAGAACAACTTTAAATGTCCATATCTTTTTATTTTGAATTGCAGCTAACTTCATTCATGTAGTAGCTGGGGTTCACAATTCTTGAAATGTATCATGTGTCCCTGGGCCTGACACTGAAAATTTAACAATGAATAAGAGCAAATAATTTGGATAGGAGGTGCTAGATATGATAGAAACTTGCAGGCAAAATGGAAAATATCAATCTGGTAACTTAAAACTTAAGCGCAGATCCATGAAAGGGCAGGAAGACCCAGAGAATATCTGGTCATTTCAACTCAAACCAAGGTAACATAAACTTCAACTCAGGACAATTTTTCCTACTACTTTTTCCCTGTGATTATTTTGCATTTAAAATGCTCAATATATTATTTTAAATTATTTAAATTGTTTGTATTTTTCTCTATTGATATATTTTTAACATTTCTAATAATAAAAATAAATATTCTGGAAGTCTAATTATTCTTTTTGAGCTTCAAAATATATTTGTTCGTTTCCACCTAGCTTCTGTACTTATTAATTTTTAATGCAAGTACTCAAGGGTTAATAACTAGGGTTCACGATTTTGAGAAAATTTATGATTATTGTAGCATTTTATTGAAAACATCTGAATCTTAACAGAAAAATTATGTGGTGGTAATCAGTGGCATAGCGGAACAATCCCGGGCACCCCAGCCAATGACCTCTGCCAGCCCCCCTCCCCCCACCCACGCCATAATTCAAAGGCTGATTTACACCTCACCGTACCGTACCATTGCCGTCCGTGCACGTTTTAAACTTTTAGTGAACCTCTTATTACTTTCTCCATACGTAATAATGGGAAAGTATTGTGGTCACGAAAAAAATCGACTTCGAGATTTCAACGGAAATACACGTTTTGAGGTCCCTAGAACACGTTTAGACTATTTTCGGAATGATGTCTGTGTGTATGTGATTGTGGGTGCTCTAACTCAAAACGTACTTGCCATATCATTACCAAACTTAATATATAACACTTTAGCATGAGCACAAAGAAGTGATTAGTTTTTGGACAATAACGGTTAACAGGAAGTCGAGGTTTTTTGAAACCCGATTCGGTTCTTGCGATATTTCTCCGTTAAAACATCATTATTGTATATACAATTCTATACAAAGGTTATAGAGAATGTAATTTCCTACAACTTTTATTTGAAACAATTTTACGTAGCAGTTATTGTTTAGGAATTATTTATAAAAAATAATCGGTTTTTTTGGTTTCCATAAAATATTTCCTTAAAAACGTCGTAATTGGTCATCTTCGTAAGAACCAAACTTGTAGAGAATAATATTTCTTCCGAGTTTTGTTTGAAACAAATTTTCGTAGAAACATCCATTTTGGAGATATTTTGCTTTTTCTAAATACCAGTATACAGTGCCACCACCATTTACCCGTTAATTCTGTAAACATATTCAAAATATACCTAATTTACGGCAATAAGGACGACTGTATTCTTTTACGATACGAAATAATAATTTTTCCTTATAATGCTATTCATAATAATTTAAATATCTATACCCCAGATATGGAGAAAGTCATGTGTCGGCCACATCAGATTTTTTTACTATTCACTTTATATCAAGACTTTGCTAAAAATGCTAATCAAATATTTTAAGCGAAAGTATTTTTTTTAGTTCTCTTAAAAACACTAGAAATAGTACAATTCAAATTTCAACACAACACATGCAAATTCACTGAAAGCACTTTGCCAGATGCCACACAGATCGCCGGCCGGTACAATGGGAACGGTACTGTCAGTGTCAGTAACATGACCATGAAAACTTGAAAAATAGCCGATGAAAACTTGCTGATGGTATCTGAAAATACGGCACGGACACTGTCATCGGACGCCACTGCGCTGGATATGTGTAAATGCATTGGAGATACATTTGACAATAATAGCTTCACGGTGCCGTCACGAACAGCACCGTGAAGTTTTATTAACTTATCTGTTTCAATGCATAAAACTCGGAAAATTAACACTTACATTTTGGTGGCAGTTACCTCTAACAAGGGTTATTATATCAAAAAATATAAACATGAAAATATAAATGCATCATTGTTTCATTCTCATCGGATGAAAACTTGAACCACTTGGACACTATTGCAGTTAGAAAAAGAAATTTAATTTTCTGAAATGCATTTCCCAACATTTGATGCTATTGTCGAAAAAAGGATAAAGTTTTCAATGATAGTGTAAAATTTTTTCGTTTCCGGAGCACCCTCAACTGCATCTCTAATCACAAGGTTCAAGTTATGGGCTGCACAGTGAACGTAACAAGCAGTTGGCTGTTTTTCTCTAATTTGTTGCTGAACACCATTATAAATTCCACTCATATTTCGGGCACCGTCATATGCTTGACCTCGACATTTAGTCAGACTAAGATCACTTTTTTCAATCGTATATACAATTTCACTTTCTAATCCAGAGGCAGTGAGAGAAGAGAGGGTTCCATTGTCCATGGTTAATTTACAAACAAGTTCTTCAAAAATATTTACGATCTGCCTCTAATGAAGACTGTGTCTGAGTTGCATGGGACCTCGGCTCACCTCGTGTCGTCTATACCAGATGCCATCTAAAGATACACTAAGGGAAAATGATACAACAGCTCGAAATTATGACTACACAAGCAAGCTTCATTAGCTTTGTGAGTGGTTAATAATGTACCCTTACGTGATGTTTATGAAGTTGAAACCTTCTAGAAGATAATAGGATGTCGCAGATAACCTAGTCGGCAGGGCCTGGTCCAACACAAGCGAGCATATTTGAGTATGCTTTTCAATGTTCCATATTCTGGAGAATGCTCGATTGCTTTGAACGCATCGTTCTTTACTCTACCTCCTAATATTTCTTTTTCTTTGTCTCTATTAGCCGTGAAGCCTTTTAGCCGTGGTTCGCTTTGGGCCCCCTTTCGGTCCCGGCCCCCTCCCACCATGCGGGGGTGTCCACTATGCCACTGGTGGTAATTGATTGAAACATGCATTTTGCTTCATCTTCCACAAATGAATGTGAAGTTCGGCATAAAAAACTGATAGAGATACAATCTGTTTTTCTCAACTATTGATTAACAGTTGGTTGTAAAAACAACCAGTTTTGCCCATAGCTATATGCACAGGCAGTCACCGCTGTTTTACGTTCCGATTTTTGTCATTCCGCTCATACGTCATTTCCTAATTAACAACATTGTTTCGTCCTTCCGTCCTCGTGATTTGTTTATTCGACATATTGACGCTTTTTGTTCTGGTTTTTTGTTGTTTCGCTCATATGTAAGCGCCTAAGTGACAAACAACATTGTTTCATTTTTTTAATGGAAATATTTCACATAGTTACCCCAGGAACAGTGAATTTTATCCCTCAATTTAATGTTGTGTCTATGGGAAATAGTGATCTGCTTTTCGTTACAGTTTTCAGGAACATAACCTGACGTATAAGCAGGTACTTGCATTTTTTCCTTTTTAAAAAGAAAATGTTTTTATAGAAATTGAGATATTGCAAGGCATTTTATGAATTTCTCCAGAACTAAGCAAAGAATTTCAGGCAACAGCTAGTTATAGGGTTGCCAACTGGCTAGTTTTTGACTGGTCTGGCCGTTTTTTATCATGAAGGCTAGTTGCTGGTTTTTGTAAAAATCAATTTTTTTACGTACAGACTTTCATGCATTTACAATTTAAAATTACTTAAAAACAACCTGTGAAATTGTGACTTGGATGTTTCTACGCCTAAAAGAACAGAGGTTATTGTTATTGAAGACAAAACTTGAATTCATGAAGAATTAGCATAAAAATTAGTTTTTAATCACCAAGGATAAATTGGCGGTATGTATTTCTATTTATCCATTTCTGTAATTTTAAATAGATCGTGTATATTTTTCAGATTTCAGTAATAAAAACAAAAAAACTATTATTTCTATTTTTATTAACTATTAAAATTATTTATTTTAAATCTTCTAAAATAAATGTCATAAAATGCAAACACTAGCGCAGCTGATTCAAAATGGTGATCACCTAGGGGTCACCAACCCGCGGCTCGTGAGCCACATGCGGCTCTTTGAAGAATGACCTGCAGCTCCTGATGCCCACTCTCCCGCTTAAAGCGCACCACCAGACGACAATGACGGTCTCAATTGATAATAATATACCGTAAATACCCGTGTATAATGCGCACCCGGGTATAACGTGCAGATAGGTTTTCGGCCTCATACTCTGCGATTTTTTATATACCCGCGTATAGTGCGCACATTTTCTTAAAATTTTTGTCTCAGTCACAAATTTATCATTTAACTCATTATTATTATTATGCGTTAAATTGTCAATATCATTGTGATATGATAAAACAATGAATTAAAACTGACGTCAGAGACGGCTAGGAAAATCGCGGGGCCCTGTTCAAAGTGTGTGCGAGGGGCATCTTACGTATCAAAACTTTTTAATAGTAAATAATAATAACTAAAGCAATCTCTTTCATGATGACACATCGATATTTTTTCATAATTGCATGTACTTTATATATTTATATTTCTTAGAGAGCGTGGGGCCTCTATGTGCGGGACCTCAAACACGCCATATATTTTATTCGCTTAGATTAAAGTTAATATCAAATTCGATTTGACTTAACGTGCTTATTATGGCCAATATGCACATTAAATCCACCTTTCGTATCTTTATCTGCGCAATTAATTTTTTAAAATACCACGATAAATATGTACCCTCGTATAACACGCACCCTGCTTTTCAGCCCCAAAATATCGGGAAAAAAGTGCGTGTTATATGCGGGTATTTACGGTAATTGTTTCCAATAGAAGGATACAATATGGGCTGTTGAGTAAAGAGTTATTTTTCATCTATATTCCTAGATTCATTTTCTGAAAGAATTCTTTATTTTCTTCATTTGAATGGTTATTTAAATTTTCATAGAATGAAAACTTATGTAAAATATTCTTTTGGTTCTCAAGTTCTTTTTAAGAATTATCTCCAAAACAATATTGTATGGGTGTGTGTGTGTGTGCAGCTTTTAAATAAATAGATGTCATTAAATATGGCTTGATGGTATTTAATATGTATTTTTTCATTATACATGCCCTGCAGCTCATCTTATATTGAATTCTATACAAATTTGGAAAAAAATGGCTCTTGTCAAAAAGGTTGGCAACCCCTGACCTAGACCAAAAGATCAACTGTCATCATAAATATCGATGTCATTCATCTGTAATTTAAAGTTCACATTTTATATTTGACGTATAAGTTGACTTTAAGTTTTAAGAAACTTTTTTAAGCTTCAGAGGTCGACTTGTATGCTGCGATATATGGTAAATCCTGCAATTATGTATCCTTGTATAAGCATGTTATAAATGGGTATGGTCTTGACTTGGCAGATGAGGGGGAGGTAGAAGAGAAAGTGGATGGGGCGAGGCATTGAGCGAACCAATAGAAATGGATGATTCGCAACCCTTGGCGTGCCCGTTGTAATAATGCATATGTAACAATACTATAAATAATAAAATGTTTTATCAAGCTTATAGTGGCAAAATTGACTTGTTCGATTAAGCGCGCGTGGTACATGTGTGATACGATAAAAAATATTTCCATTCCATTAAATGCCTGCCAAACGTTAAGTGTGTTCCGGTGTAGAGTTGGCAATGTCGAGCTTGAGCCTTCTGCTAAGAGGCAGTACCCCCACCTCCTGGCAGCAGAGACGTACAAGTGGTCCCGAGTACAGCCGAAATCTCACTCTCCAACTCATTTGAAAAGGACCATAGTTACAGTATACAGTTTCAATGTACACAGAGTTGTCCAGGAATATAACCCCTATGTAAATAGAGGGCCAACTGTATACATTAAATAGACTATTAATGTGTATGTCTCAAAATTGGCTCTTTGGCTTTACAATTGAAACTTTTCCATTAATTACTTGGATATTGTATGCATACTTTAAGAGAGTATTTTATATCAACTTAAACAGAGTATGGTAAAAGATGCTGAGCATTGGTTTGATGGTTAATCTGTAATAAAACGATACATTGAAAGATGCTTTTCAGTGCAATACCAACAGTACAACGTATTTCTTATTTCATAAACAGCTAGTCCAGAAAATGTGGAACATTGAAATTTTCAATTGTTTTTAAATTCCATTTGCATTTCTGCTACCGATAAAATATTATGTCATGTGTAAGCTTGGGCAGTTACTCTAATTAAGAGTTTCTTAAAATTTTTGTATTTGTGGGCCACCCATGAGAAGAGAATGTGACCAGAGATTAAGGTTTATAAATTACAGTTAAGGTTTATTGGATTCCAGGCTCTTTTGTCCTGTGAATACAATCCTTCCTTAAACTGGCTTCTAGCTTTCAATTTTGTCTTTTAAACACTTCTGTGGACTCCAGTGGTTCTTAACCCCGGGTCAGACCCAAAATTGGATTGTCAAGCCATTTTGAGTCGGTTAACTAAGGTCTTCCATGGGCTCCATTTCCAAGTATACCATCACTCCTAAATACAGTACTTTCAAAAGCTTATGGCACCTTCCTGTGCGGACTGTGACGTAGTGTAGGGGAAAGCGGTTGTGGAGAGGGAAGTTGAGGGGGAAGTGAAGCATTGGAACCCGCAGGTTGGCCAAACTACTGGATCCACTTTTAAAAGAGGCAGAAATGTTCAGAACTGTAGCTAATTATTATGTATATAGTTTGATTTTGCACTAATTTAACTTGAAAGATATTTCAAAAAAGAAAAACTCTTTAACTGTACAAGGTGAATATCTAGAGACACAACAAATATTCTATTCGTTTCAAACGAATATTTTTGCGTTCGCAGAGAACAGCTTTCTTATTGGAAGTTTTCCTCCACCTGTGAAGAAATTATATCAGTAGAATCTTTTAAATGAACATAAATTCATCATTTATGTCATTATACGTAGTTGAATCTAATTTTCTTAATAAGTCTAACAATAAATGAACCAAACTCTCCTTTGAAACCTGTGCTGTCTTTTATCTTAGGAAGCAGAGCACCTAGAGTGGGGTGTTTCTTTTCTGTAATGTGGAAATCATGAACAGTTCTTCTTATAATCTGGACATCAAAATCATCCACAGAAGATTTCGGGCTTTTCTGGAGTTTGATCTTCTGTGGACTTTTGAAACCTGTTCCGAAGCCTTTTGCCAATTCAGCTCATTCCTTCGATATTCGTAATAAAGTGCATTTTGACACACCTGTTGCCTCCATAACTCACTCATGCACACTTTTGATTGGGATAGGTATTCCTTCTGCTGCTTCTTTCTTCATAAAACTCAGCACATTATAAATTATTTCTCGCGCCTGACTATGAATCAACTTTTTATTACCAAGTTTAGAAGTGGATGGGGTTGTATCCATGTTAAAAAAATTACACAAATGGAAGAAAGAGTAACAAATATAAATAAGCAACAAATATTAATCAAAAAGCAATGAAAAATAGCGAATAGATGCGAACAAAGTGAAAACTGAAGACGGTAACTAATAACAACTAATAACGGAAAATGGAAGAACAACAAGAAAAACTCAATAAAAGATCAACAAAGTGACCAATAATGAGAAATAAGAAAAATTCGATAACCAAACAACAAACAG
Organism: Uropetala carovei; assembly: GCA_036926305.1. NCBI lineage: Eukaryota > Metazoa > Arthropoda > Insecta > Odonata > Petaluridae > Uropetala > Uropetala carovei. The sequence goes on from JAXCHB010000011.1 coordinate 27,619,933, forward strand.
AACAGCAATAATAAGAAGGAGAATCTAAGGCACAATGACTGCTCTCTCACAATTGTAAACAGGCTCACACCTACAGAGGTCGCGTTACTAAAGTACCGAAGACCGTCTTCTGTTCATGTGCCATAAGCTTTTGAAAGAGCTGTACTTGCTCAATTCAAATGAATTGAGAACTTAAAAATTCATTTACTTATTTAACTCCTATTTAATTTATCATTTATTCAATTGAAGTATTGGAGGACATGGGTTGCTGCCAAAAAAAAGTTAAGAACCACTGACCTAAGTCCACGGGCCACAGGGTGAGAACATCTATTATTAATGAATTCTTGTTTTTATAGTCTTCATTTTATGTTAATTCACCTTTTTGTGTTTCAGTCTTCCATTCCAGTTACCTCGCAACGTATTGAAAAAAGGCTTCTGTTTCACCCATACAAATCATTAAAAATTGCAGAAGTTGGAGGATGCAGGAAATCATTGCCTAACACCAAGTGATGAAGAAACTACGGTAATTTCCCTATATAATACACACCCATGTTTTTACGAGTGAAATGTGAAAATTGTCTTATCACCATGTATAATATGCAACTCATTTTTTGTAAAAAGATAGTGAGGATGAAGATGACTTTCTCGGTGATGCCATTTACATAGACAATGAGAGAGAACAAAATCGCCAGCGAACTATTTGAGGACAGCAATAATGAATTCAGAGGCTAAGATTCAAACAGTTAAAGTAAATAAATAATTATTCTTATTTCGTTTTGAAAAATGATATTTAAAGGAATGTTATCGAAATGCATAGAAATGTATGATTTATTAGTAAAAATGTGCCCGAAAATATAAATTATTTCCTTACTAAAAAAGGTGGTATGCGCTTGTTACCATATATAATACGCACCCTAACATTTTGTCAATTTTTTGTGAAAAAATTAAATTATGGTAATTTGTTTTCATTTTTATTGAGTTTTTCTGGATAAAGTTGAATATAAGAGAACAGCATCACACAGTATTTGAGAATATTTGATGTTGTAGGACATGTATGTCCAACTCAAAGAAGCATCAGGGCCACATTGAAGTGATGGATGTTATTGAAGGACTGAATTAGGATCACAGTTGTTTATCCAAGGGGACTTTATCTAGAAGATTGGTCACCTTTTTACTTTCTCGTATGAAGTCTCGAGAAAGTATTGTTTTCGCGAAAAAATTCGACCTCGAGATTTTTACGGAAACACGTTTTAGGTGTCGCTGAATCCGAAAAAGTGGTTTTTGCAATTTTATTTTTCTCAATGAATGAATATAAGGCTAGTTTATTCTTGGGCAACATTAACAAAAATTGGATTTTATAAAAACAGGCTCATACGGTTTTCATTTTCTAAATATAGCTAAACAACGCATTAGTACATATATGAGAAAGTTTGTACAATGTATGTTGTACCGATTTTTTGTTATTAATAACAATAATTTAGAAACCACGTCCTATTGTATCTCAATAACTATGACAAATTCTTGTCCCGTCACAAAAATATGATGTTTATATAATCTCTTGAATGATTTAGTTGAGAGAAAACTAGCATTCGGGCTGCAGTAAAGCTGCCAGTTTGACATGCCTGCTGTAGGATATGAAAAAATTAATTTCCACTTTGTACTAATGTTACTTATGAACATTAATATTTTAATTTTGTTATATGTTATGACCAGAGGTGGGCTGTGCCTCACAGCCACCTGTATGCGACTCGCTCTTGGCTGCCCATATGCAAGTCTCTCATTTGCCACCCTTTTTAGGTGTTCTTCACAAAAATAAAAAAACTTGAATTTTATGTAATCAATGCATTGTTTTCTGAGCTCTAGTCTGAGAAAAAATGATCATGGTTAAACCATAAAATTATTTCTTTTTGGGTGGATTTTCAATTAATAGTAGGCTAAAGAGAAGCCAAATTTTGTAATTTTGGTATGCAAACAAAAACTGCCATCACTGGAATATACCATATTCTCCACAAAGAAAGATGACATCGAAAACTCCTATTTAGATAAAAGTCTGAATGATCTTAATTTGTACTTTGTGATCTAACTAGCATTAACTGATGTGCGTTACTTGTCTCAATGTTTATTCTAATTCTATCACGTGCAACAGAAAATGAATTGCAAGGTTAAAAGAAGTCTTGGTTCCCATATTCTCTGTTGCTAATTTTCTAAATAATCTTGTAATATGCATGTTGAATCTTCTGTATTGGAGTTTAAAAACTGACCAGACCATCATTTGCAGATACCGTATAGCAGTGTTTTCCAACTTTCTGTAGAATTTCAATGCATCTTCAACTTGAAAAAAGGTTTTATATTTTTATTGGTACAGTGGGTTCCACTTATTAGAATCAGTGGTTAATTGAATCAGCCGCTTTATTGAATCAAAACCGTAAAACCAAAACCATTTTGTATCTAACGTTTTAAAAAACCTCCCATTATTGGAATCACTTATTTCAGTTTATTGAATCGTGCGGCAATGAGTGAATGCAGGGTTGTATACCTAAAGTTGTGAAATGCTATGGAAAAGCGGATTTTCATCACATTGAGCAGAAATGAAAACCAAAGAGGAGGAAGTTGAGGAAGAGTTCAGTAGATTGAATTCGATGGATGAGGACATTGTTGAAGCTCCTATTGACAGAAGATGACATCGTCATAACACAAAAAGTGAAATTTGCGTTTAAAATTTTATATCCATTCATTTCTGTACACAGGCTAAATTTTAGAGCTTATAACTTAAATTTCTCTACCGTGTCAGGCTAAAGTCCTTGGCGTGTCACTTTGTGACACACGTGTCAGTGGTTTGCCATCCCTGACATAAGGTCCTATCATAAACTTTTCTTTCATTTTGTAGACCTTGCTATTGTCAATAGCTGGATTCTCTATCACTGGGATTATGAATAAATTAGAAATCAAAGAAAAAGGCAAATAGATGTGCTATTATTCAGAACCTCAATTGCCGCTGTAATTATGGAAAAGATATTTCAAATAAAAAGAGAGGTAGTCCATCATTGTCATCAATCAAGAGACTTCATTTATATAAAATGGTAGTTCAGCACAGCCAATACTGATGCAGGACATAAGAACTGATGGAGTTGCTCATTGTGAAGTCAAGACAGCAGTGTAAAAAAAAACAAATTGTTAAGGTCAGACAATTTATAAATGTTTCAATGCAATTCTCGTCATTGTCTGACTAAAAAGAACTTTTCAAGAATTTTCATGAATATAACCCCATTACATCTCCTAATTCAAAAAGTAATGTATGCTGAGTTGACCAAAAAAGCCTAATGTAGTGAAAATGCATCATATAAAAAAATAGTAAAAAATATATCTTATTTAATATTTTTCTTTATAAAAAAAATAAAATATGGATTTGTAGCGGCAGGCACGACGAGCGATTTCACTACGATGTAGCGGTCAGCGCGATGAGCAATTTCTTTATGCCTCACTTTGGCCGCTGACCGACCGCGCAGGATGATCGCTTTCTCTGCTGCGGACAGGGGTTTCAGGAGCACGAGCAACGAGTTGATGCCGAGTCACCAGCTCGTGACACTCAACAACGTCAATGCTGGAGAACGAGGAATTGTACCCCTTCGTCGCCTCAATGCACATGGGCATCATTCCCATTGGTCCAATATGAACCACGTGAGCAGTCCCTCCCCTTTCTCCTCTCCTCTGTCTTCCCCCTCCCCTCTCTTCCCCCACCCGTCATGCGGGTCGCTTTTAGTAGGCACCGGGAATTTTCCGTAAACCAAATGGAGTTTAATTATTCCATAAATTTGATGGCATGATCCTCCATTTTTTTTCAGTCCTGAGGACAATTTACCCCCATCAAATGTTTGAGTGGGAATTATTCAAAGAACCAAAAGAAAATTAAGGAATTAATATGTCAAAATTATGAAAAAATGAAACCCCATTTGGGTTACCTGAAAATTTCTTGTACTTTTATAAGGATGTGGAATTGGTACACACTTCTGAAGGAAAAGAACAGATATTCCTTTACAAATTTATTGATAAAAAATTAAGGCAAATCAATTTACAAAATATAATAATAGTAATGACAATAACAATAACAATTGTATTTATCAGTCCTTTGATCTGTAGAAACAGATATAAGACAAGTCAAGGTTGGCTTAATATAAACAAGAATGGATATATCATAAGAGCTTCCCTATTAGCACATCATAAGCAAAAACAATAAATCTAAACATTATTGATATAATGAAAGTGCATACATTCAAAGGCACAGTTGGCCTTCTAGGGTGTGCAGCCGCTGCCTTCATACAGATCAATGAATGATTGCTCTAAACGTTATTCTCCTCAAGAAGAATTATCAGAAATTACACCAATAATTTTAAAACATTTTCAATTTTCTTCATTAGAAAAATAATAAGTACACAGAACTGTTAGCTGTTTCTATGAATAAAAAACATGTTGATACCCAATTAAAATAGAGTCCATGGAGAGTAGGTTAGGATCTCCAACCAGCTTTACTCAAACATCAAATCGCCGATTTGAGTCAGAAGTGGGATGAGGGAACCTGGATCATTTATAAAATATAAAGACATTTTGTGTCATTGTCTTCATAAAAGTTGAATGTATTAGCAATCTCATTTTTATAGAACTCTCTTTCAAATTCTTTTTTAAAATGTCTACATCCTTGAATCTGTCTCTTCAATATATTCTAAATATTGAACTCCATACGCTGACATACACCCCCAAGCCATTACAGAAGCACCCCCATACTTGACTGTGGAATGCAAATTTCAAACATTTCACTTAGTATTTAGTTTACTCCACACTATTACCCTCCCATCGGATCCAAAAATGTTTAACTTACTTTCATCTGTAACAATTATGTCAGACTACAATCAAAACAGACAATGTATACAAATACTTTTGACAATGGAATCGTTTAATTCATTATATTTAGCCGTAATTTATCAGAAACATGATTATTGGAGATCTTTCCCATATTTATTGCGTTATTTTATATCTCCATAAATGTTAAAAGTACGAAAATGTTAAGGTAACAGTGAATAAATAGATATGTTACGTGCCAACCCAAATCTTGCTCGCCATAAGTTTTCCATCCCTGACCTAGAGTAACTTGGTTAAAATGCCTGGCCTGAGGCATCCACGGCTGTCTGGGACGCCATGACCTATGGACCATAGGCTATGGTGCGCTTTCCCAATGAACTTCAGTAACAAATATCTCTGAAAAGGCGGAATATCAATGGCATTCCTTCAGTTTTTTTCGGAGTCGACATTTTAATTTCTCAGGACTTATAAAGAAGTTAGCGTAAATTTTAAATGTCTTCTTAAAATTATTCGAAGGGACCTCACGGGGAGTATAGATCAGAATGTCTTGGTGGACCAGACCCGTCCTTATAAGGAGGAGAACCGCCCATAATCTCGAGTTTAAGTTTGAACCGGCTTTAAGATTCGTAAATGAATGGGTTAAAACTAAAAATATTAATATTAACAATATTAATTGTTCAGATATAATTAGCAACAGATCTGTGATTGTATTAATGTCCTACTACAACCTCAATAGTAAATAGATTAATATTCTTACTTAAATATTTGTGTATAGTTTCAAAATTATCTTTGATGAACTATTCCTCCTTAACTCCCATCCACACCACAAGCCCTTCCCAGTTAGAGGGATTTCATGAAGCCAACCTTTCACGATCTCATCTTCGTGGATAATGAACTCATCTTCCGCGGCCTCTCCTTCTGCTTTATTCAAAAGTTCAACCTCTCCTGCCATCGTCGTGGGATCCGGATTTTTTGACAAAATGGTTGGTGGGATATAAGATGCAAAAGGTTGAGAACCGCTGTACGAGAGCGCAACTACGGTTTTGGTGAACTATGCCTCCATCCACTCCTTTCTGTCACACCTCTCTTCCCATCCTGCGCTATCCTTAACCTACCGTTTCTTCCCCACACATCATCACCTTCCTGGAGGTAGGCCTCTCAATCCAGGAAAGAAATATCCAGTGTCCGTATTGAACCCTGCAACCACCTTTGATAACTCCGATATGAAAGCTGCCACCCCTTCAACCCTAAAATCTCAGTTCCCCACCCCCGCCGAGGGTAGAGAATCTGCACGGAAGAGGAGTCTCTTGCCTAGAACATATTGCCTTACCAAACGAAAGATTTTCTTTCTCTCGTTGTAGAATCGTGGCTATCTATAACCGCCAACATATAAAAAATGTATGCTTTAAAGCAGGTGTCTCAAACTAGCGGGCCGCATGAGGGCCGGGCGATGCATTTGTGCGGCCCGCGAAACAATTTACTTTATACTACGCGACCCGAACTCAAATCTATTTCTTATCAAATGTTTCTAAAGAATCTAAGAAATGTATTAAATCATTCCAATTTATATCAGCCTGCACGGTTGAGTTACCTACTGAAGAATGTTTATCCCACTGCCAGCGAGTTTCTTGCGTATCAGGACTTAACCCTCGATGCCAAATCTGGCATTTTTGTAATGACTGCCTGTAAGACGCGTAATAGAGCGATTCCTCTCTTGTGAAAAGGGAGAGTGAATATAATACAGAGAATACGAAAAGGTGTGAAGACTGGGAAAGTAATGAATGCGGCCGTCATGGGGCCCGCACACCAATGTGAGTTTGAGACCTCTGCTTTAAAGTAAGTCTTGAAATTGTGTAGTACGCAAAAATTATGCGGCTAATTCATCTGCCAGTCGTTATTTTTACTACTTCAATCATCGGTTTGAGTGGTGGATTAACGTTATTATACATTGAATTGTAAAACTTTAGCAATGGGAACCCTATGGGCATCATTTTATATTGGCTCACGCCAAGTTCGAACCTTGATTACGCGTAGCTTAAATTTTCTTAGGTTTCGAAAATCCGGAAGCCACCACTTCCTCTTCGTTTCTGGGGAAAATACCGTATCTGCGAATAAACAAATATCGTGTCAATTGTAAAAGTGGTTGCTCTCGCATTTCACGGAGGTGGCGATCCTGGAAAAATATGAAAAGTCCTGACTCACGTGATGCAAACAACATATACGCATCTTTATTAAATGATGGCAGTGTAATTTTACATCCGCCTAAAAGTAACTGTTAACAGAAAAAAATTCACCTTAAGAATATTTAGTATGTATTTTTAGCGCTCTTTTTTTAATGCGCCTATCCTTTCACTTTGGCATCCGTTTCTGATTTTTTACAAAAAATACGCTTAGTTGCTGACATTTATTTGTTGTAGTATTGTCTTTTGATATAATGCTTTTAATGGGAATTTATAATCTATATTATGAGGCCGTCGATTTAAACCAAATATGTAATCTTATGATGACGTTATAATCCTAAAATAAGAAATATGCTTTCTTCATTGATTTTAACATAATGAAAGGCAAACTTTTGTGTTTTCGAAAAAACAACTGCTTTTAACTACTGCAGGGATTTAAAGAAGTGTAATTTGCTCTGCGATTCTTTTCTCACTGTTTTTAACTCGCAGTGAAAGAGGCAACGAATAGTGTAGAGTGCGGTGTAAAGTGCAAAGTGATAAAGCGGGCAATCTTAGTACAAAATAACGATTATAAAACTATTCACTCTTGTTAATCTGTTACAAATTTTATAAAATGAAATATATTTTAGACTAATTCTGTTATCTCATGAGCTTTATACATAGGTATATAATTTTCTTCTTTCGCTTTCCCTTGTTACATTAAATATCGAGTTGAAAAGATGCAGGCAACCTTCGGAAGGTTTTCCAGGTTTCCCTTCCGGCTTTGGGCGAATGCCAGGGTAAGCTCCCCATGTATATGATAAACATCCTCCTGCCAGATGGCTTACAAACTGTTCGAATTATATAGACTTTCCATCCAGATGAGATATCTAGCCTAAGCGGGCGTTGTCCTTAAAGACGTGTAATATGAGGTTCAATTGCTAAATGTTATTTGTTAAATCTATTGTTAAAAGACATTATTTCCATGTTTTTTGAGGCAATAAAAACTTTTAAAAGTCAAAGTCCTTTCTCTTAAGCAAATATACAAAATTTGATTATTCAAATCAGTCTTGGTCCCAATTTTATTATTTCTGATAATCGGAGTTTTATTATATACTAGTGTAGTGCCCGTCAAAAATGACGGGAGGAAAGATACGATCGTTCAAACTATTTAGGGAGATCATATTAACATCAGAAAAAACTCTTGAAAATCGTTTCCCCCATCTCTCCCCCGTCCCTCTCCCCTGCACTCTCTCCCCCTCTATCTCGTATTAAAAGCATTCAAAGCACGTTTATACCCATAAGGATTGAAATAACAATATGATATCGAGGTCTAACAATGGAATAGGTAGGCAAGGTAACATCCCATTAAAAATGGAAAGATTTCCTCAAACTGTGTGAATTAAACGTTTAAATTGAGCGATTTCGAACTGTAGGTGGAAAAAAGATGAAAATAATAAGAAACCAGAACACCAGGCAAAGTCCCGGTGGGCCGAAGCTGCTCCTGGGCCGGGGCTGCCTCGGCCAGGAGCTGTTGCTTTTCCGTATTCTAAAGTAGTGTTTCACAAGCTATGGGTTGGGGCCGCAACATTATTTTAGTTGTTAGGTGGGCCGATATCTGAGTATTTGCCCGGGCTGATTTTTGCTCCCAATCCGCCCCTGGGCAGCACCATGTAGCGGTGTATTCTGTAAACATATTCAAAATATACGTAATTTACGGCAATAAGGACGACTGTATTCTTTTACGATACGAATTAATAATTTTGCCTCATAATGCTATTCATAAAAATTTAAATATCTATACCCCAAATATGGAGAAAGACGTGTTGGCCACATCCAATTTTTCATAAAAGTAAAGCATCCATATAAATTATAGAACGCTTTAATTGTTTTTTGTATGTATTTTTGGCTAACGAACCTCTAAGATTATTATAGCCATAACTATTTCCACACTGGACAAACACAGAAAAGATTAGAGAATCCCGCTGCCGGCAATGGGCTACTCTTTACGAAGAGCACCAAGGGGGCCAACTGCTTAACGTCCCTTCCGAAGGACGGAGCGCTTACAAACGCGTTCTCTTAATGTAGAATCGACCGAACATGCGTTCATACATACAATTTTCGTAGTTTTGCCGGCTATAGTTACCGGAAACGCAAAAGATGCCGCGAGAGATGGCGTAGTCCGACATATGCCAAGGTATAATCATAGTTCTTCCAGGTAAGCAATTCGGGGGTATTGGTTCCGGTTTGGAATGCGTTCCGATTTCTCTTCTCTTTGCGGTTTATCTATTTATTAAATAATGCATTATAGAATGGAAGATCTGCGCTTAAATAGCAGCCGTGTCGGCACTCGGAATGCATGCCACGCGTAAAGGTCTTTAAAAAAAGTCTATAGTATTGCTATTCTATACGACGAAGTCTTATTTTAACCTTCTAGCCCCTCATCTAGCGTTTTCCGCATGTAGGATGTTTGTGTAAAATACTGTGCGTCCCACGATTTTCACGTAGTTACGTAGTTCTTTCAGCTGTACCTATTTTCCTTTGTATAGTTCATTATTGTCATTAATATTTATATTTTGTACATTTTTCCGGTATTTATTACTGAATTTCAGTTTTTCGAAATGTTTTAGGCCTAACCTTTGTTAATTTTTTCATTTGTATTCCATAGTTCACCATGCGTATTTTTGTGGTCGCCACGTAAAAACACGGGAAATGCATCTCTTACGGTGATTCCCGCAATAAAATTTTAAAGTCCTATGTCTCAGGTTATGCGGTATTTTACGAATTACGCCTCAGTAAAGGTCGTTTTGCACCTTCTCCCCGTTGAAACTAATAAAATTAGAAATACAAGATTAAAGCAATTTTTAATTCATGTGTCAAGAGCCACTGACTTCGATCACAAAGAGAACGGTAATTCCATGTTAATGCTTTCTTTGTGTTTTTTACAGGCTCAGGATGTCGTCGCCTACTTGGAGTGTTCCGAAGATCACTGCTTCATTTTTCCGGTCATCTGCTTCGGGTGAAAACTTAACCATCACAAGCAGCGTCAAGAAGAAAATACTCGAAGTCAGCTGTTCAAACGCGTGGAGCGGACCTGAAGGCGCCACGGGAATGACCCAGTCTCGGGAACTCCGAAGGAGTTTGGCCGATTTACTGACGTGTTCGCCAACTTGAAATTTTATAGACTCCACGGATTTACGACGCAGTGACAGGAGTGTAATTATGTACTTGTGATACGTATTGTACTACTAAAATCCTATATTTGTATATATGAGTAAAAATTATAAATAAATCTACTTGTATTTAAAGTTTTCGAGTCAATTCTGTCCTATCCCCAAAATTCTTCTGGGTAATTACTGGAAGCGAAAATCGATTTAAAAACGTTAAGTTTATCACGCATATAAGCGATATAAAATTGGAGAAATGCATTAAAAATATTCCATTTAGTGGAAATAACTCTAACTAAAACTTATAGTCCACTATGGGCTCGCCGAGACCATCTTAATATATAACAAAGGTAATCACGAAAACAAATCCAGTCTCACGGGATGATTCGAACTCGCGCGCTTAGTATTCGTAACCAGATATGTTAACCAACCCTCTACCGTGGCTATTAGAACTAATACCGCAATGACAACCTGGCCCATTCACCAGTCTCACGGGATGATTCGAACTCGCGCGCTTAGTATTCGTAACCAGATATGTTAGCCAACCCTCTACCGTGGCTATTAGAACTAATACCGCAATGACAACCTGGCCCATTCACCGCCTTCAATTAGTCATGCGCCATTTACTGGGCAGGTGGCGGAAATTGGAACTAATTTGAGGTGAGTTAGCGGTCGGAGAAGGTTAAATGAAGGTCAAACGCAGTTTTTGGTCTACTTACACAGGTTTTTCAAAAATTTCGATTTTTCCTCAAAATTTTGAAGAAAGTGAAAGTGTCCTTCTGTTCAAGGTCACTACCCCTGACGTCACAGCTCCCCCCCCTCCGCCCCTCTGACGTAGCAGCTCCCCTCCTCCCCCTCTTGACGTCACAGTTCTTTGACGTCATATTTACTTATTCAATATTCTCGCTGTTGGGGAGTTTCGCCATTTTATTTTCTAGCTCAGCGGTGGAGCGTTATCATAACAAGTGAATAACGCTTCCATTTCCTTTCTTGATGGGCAATTGTCACGAAATACGAAGAAACCATTGTATTGATAAGATTAAAGATTTTTTCTATCTAATTCTCTTTATATTGTAAAACATTTCTCTCAAACCTGGCGTGAAGTAATATTTTAAAATAATTTATTAATAGAGAATATACCCTATATAATAGGTAATTGAAAAATAAATAGAAAACTTTTTTGACAATATATTATTTCAATTTTTATTTATGCAGTTATAATGATGTAACCTACAAAGTTTTAAAACATTTAAGTAATAAACATAACACTTTTTATCCAACAAAAAGGAAATCAGTATACAAAACTTTTATTAGAACAGCTGGCTGGTCAGGTTGAAGATACCATGATCCAAATGACCCCTTTATTTTCCCAGTAACCATTTGGAATGCTCTTCAAATTAGGCATTCGCCTAATTGCATAAAATAATAACTGAAGGGCGACAGCGATTGGAAGGAAGTCAGCAACTTCCACGATGCTAATCACGATGGATCTGAAACAAGAAACAGAAATCAGTACAAGAGGTCACCCGCTCCTCTCACTTCAATTATAATGCATAAAAGTACGGTGTTTTTACCTTTTCCACCAGCAAAAAAATCTTGTTTATGATATTATTACAATAAAACCAATTCAAAAGAATTCCCCTTTACTTTGAAACGTGAATATATCTTATACATTGGTTTCCAATATCTTTTCCCAATTCCAAAACATTTAACCGATTTCTTTCTACCTGAAAAAGCTATCCATATTTGCTAAAAAGTGAATTAATGGTATTCAGAAGAAACTGAATAACATTTCTTTCCTTTTCCGTAACTTAGAACTTATAAATATAGACGCATCACCTCACACAAACCAACATGCAAACATGTATTTTGTATTTGTCATTTGAAGTCCAGGAAAAACTGCCGTATTCTCTGTATATTAATGAAATTCATGAAGAATTTCTGTTTCTGCTGTAAGAAAGTGATAATTGCGTACCAACTCTCAATAAATCAAGACCTTCACGTAAAACCGCTACTCATCTGGCTGATATGCGGCTATTTTGGCAGTAGCTCGGGTAATTTTGAGACTACTACAGTACACCCCTTCGTCGTTCACGTAAGGCAGGTATATCGAACTGCCGGTTGCACTTTCTATGCCTTAGTGCGGCCCAAATGCGAATTTTCGTTTCGACTAAAACGTTACATTTTACATAAATACAGGTTCCCGACTTACGATCATCCGTACTTAGGAACGAAGCTCCATAAGGTATTTTAATAAATAGGGCATACGGTCGCCAATTCGCACGTACGAATGTTTTTCTCTCGAGAATTTCGACGGAGTGTAGCGTCAACCCTCTGCGGAAGTGTTCTTCGACACAGCGGCCCGTTACGTTCTAAGTTACTTGTACGTCCGACGATCGGAAGGGTAATGAAAGGCAAAACGAATGTCTACAACAGTATTGTTTTCTACTATTATTCAGAGGAAATATAGATTTCAGTTTAATTGTGGGTTAAATAGGCATTTGTGGAGTGACTTGGGAATCTAACCACCAATTATAAAATATTGTCTAGGGTCCCGATTTCCGAACAAAAGACTAACTTTTGGAACGCAACCCGTTCCTACCTCGGCGACCTCCTGTAGGTACTTCATTTATGTGAAAAGTTAAAAAAAATTTCATAGCTACTATGGTACAGTATAACACGTTTTCTAAATTGTGGTTCTTTGTAAAGTAGACAATCTTATTTACTTACAACTCTGGGTCTAATTAACTGTAATCCTAATGAGGCCCTGATGCATCTTCGAGTTTATCATGCCTACGAATGTTGTTCCAGATAAAAATGAAAGGTAACGACACAAATCACTCGTTGAAACGAGGAAATCTAAGATCAGTTTATGTTCACTTGAGACGATACTGTAACTAATAAAACGCGCCAAATTCTACCGCATGATTATATGAAAATAATGAGCTCAACACTTATGCAATAACAATTTTAAAATATAGCATATTATGATGGATTGCCACTACGATTAACAGAGCCAACCCGAGGAAGCGCGAAAAAAACTTCAATAGATACTCTGAAAGAGAAATAAACCACAGTAACGTACTCGTCTCGTAAACAGGGCTTATCGAAAATGCTCGATGCCTTGGAGATGCAGGGTATTTATTTACAATCCGTCATAATCGGAGATTTAAGTGATATCCAGATCCGTATAGTACAATCGCGAGACCCGGTACAAGTGAGCGCGCGAAGCCTCTTACGCGGCAAAAAATTTTAATAAATCTCTTTCACTATGGCAGTGTTGATATTTCCTCGATTTTTTAAAAATGCGTGGGCTCAATAACAACAACAGATTTTTTTGAGCGCGAGTCCTCTGTAAGTACCGGACCCGGCTCAGTCGCACCATTGGCACTGTCATCACACAGACCCTGTTACTGTCTTACTAACAAAGGCGCGCACATGCAGAAAGAAATGATATATAGGAAAACGCCGAGGTAGGTAATTTTAGTCGGCGACTTTTTAGGGGCTTCCAGCATGAGCGACTATTCGGTTTGTCCGTCCGCATGTTTTTTCTCGACTTCTACCGAACGGATTTTCATGAAATTTGTTATTAACAACTTACAAAGATAATAAGAACAAAAACGAATCACGTAAGCCAATCAGTAGCAGCACTTTACTGGTACAAAAATCTCGTAAAGTATTGCTCATATCTAAATATTTTTCAAATAAAACTTGTAGAACTAGTAAAATAGTGTTTCTTTTCCTATACATTTTTATCGTAGGAGTAGCCGTATAATAAAATTGCATTTCAGTACATTTTGCGGGTTAACATGAAGAATTATTACGCTCCCAATTATTTAAAAAGTATAAAAAATATTTGTTTAAATTCTATAGTGTTTTAAACGTGATTCCAGTCACATAAATACTGCCTGGGTGAAGCCCGTAGGCCTGGAAGAGATTGAATGTTGAGACCAAAATGTTAAGAGTTAAACTCTGACATCCGTGCCTTTAAATCAGGCATGTAAAACTCGAAGAGATAGCAGGGTTGCATTAAAGCAATGGATGTTATAGAAGGGCCGTATTAGGATTGCAGTTACTTTATGAGAGTAAGACTAAGAATAAAATGATTTATTCTAGAAGACTGGACATCTTTTTTGGCATTAAAAACAGGAATTTATCAAGCAGGTTCTATACGACCTCGGTAACAATGACAGAATATTGTCCTTTTCATAAAAATAAAGCATTTATATAAAATATTGAGTTCTTTAGTTCAAATGAGTTTTTAGGTTGTAGTTAGGGAAAGAAATGGCCTCATGTGGCCCACAGTCTGCCAGTTTGACATACCGGTTTTAAATTAAAAACTCACTAAATTCTTTCATACACATCATATAACAAACTAAATTCCTCTAAGAATAGGAAGGAGGAAACTCAAATCTAATCACTTAAATATAAAGTCACCACAAGTTAATATCTTTCCCTTTTCTCTCTGCTTCAACTACTTACCATCCGAATGGACACTGTAATAAAACAAAATATGAACAATGAGATGTGAACAAAGTGAATCTGAAAAGTTATGTGGAATAAAATCATAAAACAAAGACATTGCATACATTTTGTTTACATTTCATTATGGCCAACTACCGTGGTCAGGAAAATTCCACAGTCCGGCATGGCCTATTTCCCTAGGGCACTGGATTAAAGTGCTTGTACTATATTAGCTTTTCTATTTCATCTGTTGTATTGCTTAATTTCTCTCCAAATTGTTTGTCTTCTTCTAATACCCATTTCAAAAACTGTTAATGTGGGTTTGGATCAGCATTTCCCTACCTTTTGAACTCTGTGGACCACTTCAGCAACCCTTCCACCAACCACCTCATTTCTTATACTAACCTACTTACTGTATCTATGTTTAAGAAAAGGAGTTACTTGGTTATGTATTTTATTTGACCATTTGAAATATATTACACATGCTTCAGTATGTTTGACGATCACCTGATTATTTTCATTTTATTCAAAGAAATATTTTCAACATTAGTGCACGAAAAATTTTTGAAATATGAAATAATTTCACAAACTTAATTAATAACAATATTCAATACGTTATAGTGTAAAGAAAACTACATTTTGGAAACCTCCATGGACCACAAGTGGTCCGTGGACCATACACTGGGAAATGCTGGTTTGGATTGTATCTATCTATCTATATCTATAGTTCACCCTGCAAGCCACCGCAATGGTGTGTGGCAGGGGGTGCAATAGTACCAAGGTAAAGCGCATAATAATGTATAGTATCACTCTGCTGATTTCCTTTCGTAACTTCTGTTCTGCTCAGCTATTGTTCTAGGGAAAAACGAGCCTTTATACATCTCAGTCCTACAGGCTATCTCTCTTATTTTACGAGGATGGTCCGTTCTACCAATATAAGTTGGTGCTCTTATTATTTCTTCGACATCGCTGGAGAATATATGCGTTCTAAATCTTTTGAGAAGTTTTAACCTAGAGCGTGATCGGCGCTCAGCTAGTGATTCCCATCCTAAGTTCTGTATCAAGGCTGTAACACTATTGTTTCTATCGTAACAATTTTTGACGAATCTAGCGGCTTTTCGCTGCACTCTTCCTAACTCTGAGATTGATCCTTTCACGTACGGATCCCATATGCTCGACGCGTACTCTAATAGCGGTCTTACTAACGAGAAGTAACATGTCTCTTTGACTTTTTCCTCACTTTTACCTACTATGCGTTTGATGAATCCTAGTTTCTGTTTAGCCTTCCCGCATATATTTCGTATGTGCATATCCCACGAGAGGTTGCTTGTTAAAGTAACGTCTAAGTATTTGACGGAATCGGCTAGTTTTAACTGTATGCAGTGTGTTTCATTCTGATGTTCAGTATAGACATTCCCGGCCAGTACTGTAACTACGGGGGAGCAAGCAGAGTATCTGGCCCAGGTGCAACTAAGTAAGGGGTGCAAAAAATAAATAATAAAATAATAACTAAATAAACTATATAAAATAATTTTTTAAATGGGGAGAGGGTACATATTTGGTAGTTTGCTATGGTTAATAAAATATCTAGTTACGGTACGGTTACCAGTAAGCCATGTAGAAGTTTCCTGGTTGACGAATTAATCTGCACTTGGATGATCCAGGGCATTCTTACTCAGTGCTATACAGTACAGGTGACTCCCGAGTCTCGATTGTTCGAGTCTCGATTAATTCGAGATTTCGATCCTGCCGATCAATAATAACGTGGAAAAACTTCACGTAGTTATTGGTTCCGACCAAATGCTAGGTTTAGTTTTAGGGTAGACGTAGTTATATCTGCTCTAATTGTTTGAGTTTGTGCTGATTTCACTCTTTTTTCTGTTAATCTTTTATTTAAATTTATTTATTTTATTGATTTATTTATAAATTTATCAATTGACATGGCATCTAAAAGGAAATGTAATAGTGATAATGTAAGTCAAATGAAAGAGTGCATAAGACTCATAGTTAGAATTTAAATTAGAAATTTTCAAGCGTGTTGAGAAAGGTGAGAGCCAAGCTGAAATCGCACAATCGTTGGGAATGTGTCGTTCAACTGTTAGCACTTATGTGAAACAGAAGGAGAAAATTCTAGATGTGATAAATTCATGTAATTTGGTAACAACAATAAACAGTCCTAGGTGCGGTGTTGTGATTCCTAAAATGGAGTTTAATATTTAGAACATATTGAAGAGACAGATTCAAGGATGCAGACATTTTAAAAAAGAATTTGAAAGAGTGTGCTACAAAAATGAGATTTCTAATACATTCAACTTCTATGAAGACAATGACACAAAGTGTCTTTATATTTCATAAATGATCCAGGTTCCCTCATCCCACTTCCGACTCAAATTGGCACTTATGTGAAACAGAAGGAAAAAATTCTAGAACGTGATAAACTGAGGTAATTTGATAACAACAATAAACAGTTCCCCACCCAATAGCTCCTCTTCTTCCAACTTCTAAGTTAATCAAGTCCAGTAAGCACAGTTGAAAAAGATTTAAGTTATGAAAATATTTTTAATTTTATTTTCTTTATTCTTAAGTTATTTTGTGCATTTTTAATAACTTTTATATTAATTTTGCTGCGATAAATAGTTGTATGTATAGATAGATGTATGCAGGTATGTTATCCAGCTCGCTTGAGTCGTTTGTAACAAACAACTTGCGCGATCTGGACCGGGCTGTCTGCACGACATATTGCATACATCTTTGAAGTTCGAAACACAAATTTATTTTTTCCTTTTTAGTGCAAAAAAATAAGTTATACATTTAAAATATTTATTATATAATTTATTCATAATTTAATATTGTTGTATTAACATATTTGTAATGTTATTTTATCTTTACAGAACGTGAAGGGAGACTTTTTCCTGAGATGCAGGAACGTATCCCCCAATTATATCATGCAAGTATATGGAAAAACGGCATTCGACACTTGAATATTCGGGATACGAACACGTTTTCAGGAACGTATCCCCAACGAGACTCGGGAGTCGCCTGTATAGCAGTTTCCCAACATAGGAGCAGCGGAAAGTGATGAAATATATAAATTAACAATTTAGAAATGAGGATAGATCATTAAGTCAACAATTTCCCTCTAATAAATTGATGATGTAGTACTAAGGAATGAATTTGTCCAAACATTGTTATACAGTGGGTTCCCCCTATTAGAATCAATTCTGGAATCCGTTATTTGATTCAATTAAATGGCTGATTCAGTAATCCGGAGTCTGCGTATTTTAGTTATGGCAACTAAGAAAATGTTAGAATAAAGTTCATATCTCTTTCGTATATAAAAATTTCATGGTTATGCTAATTTTTGAGAGATATAATATAAGAAAGTTTATAACAAATAAAATTTTAAACGCAAATTTCACTTTTTGTATTATGACGATGTCATCTTCTGTCAATAGGAGCTTCAACAATGTCCTCATCCATCGAATTCAATCTACTGAACTCTTCCTCAACTTCCTCCTCTTTGGTTTTCATTTCTGCTCAATGTGATGAAAATCCGCTTTTCCATAGCATTTCACAACTTTAGGTATACAACCCTGCATTCACTCATTGCCGCACGATTCAATAAACTGAAATAAGTGATTCCAATAATGGGAGGTTTTTTAAAACGTTAGATACAAAATGGTTTTGGTTTTACGGTTTTGATTCAATAAAGCGGCTGATTCAATTAACCACTGATTCTAATAAGTGGAACCCACTGTACCAATAAAAATATAAAACCTTTTTTCAAGTTGAAGATGCATTGAAATTCTACAGAAAGTTGGAAAACACTGCTATACGGTATCTGCAAATGATGGTCTGGTCAGTTTTTAAACTCCAATACAGAAGATTCAACATGCATATTACAAGACTATTTAGAAAATTAGCAACAGAGAATATGGGAACCAAGACTTCTTTTAACCTTGCAATTCATTTTCTGTTGCACGTGATAGAATTAGAATAAACATTGAGACAAGTAACGCACATCAGTTAATGCTAGTTAGATCACAAAGTACAAATTAAGATCATTCAGACTTTTATCTAAATAGGAGTTTTCGATGTCATCTTTCTTTGTGGAGAATATGGTATATTCCAGTGATGGCAGTTTTTGCTTGCATACCAAAATTACAAAATTTGGCTTCTCTTTAACCTACTATTAATTGAAAATCCACCCAAAAAGAAATAATTTTATGGTTTAACCATGATCATTTTTTCTCAGACTAGAGCTCAGAAAACAATGCATTGATTACATAAAATTCAAGTTATCTAAAAAGATACATTGCCCAAGATCATTTATGAACAGACTACAATTATGGAGCAACTGGCTTCTTAGCCCTGGGCAAAAGGTTACTATTATACAGTTATTTATCAAAATAGTTGCAATCTCGCTAGAAATAGTCTTTTATATTTAGTCAGAAATGGAAAAATATTAAGTAGACAGCAAATAAACGATTTTTTGCTAAGCGCCAAACAAAATCATCTGACATACCTAAAGTGGCATGCATGCCATAGATTTGCCATCCATGGTAAATTTTAATCCAAATCCTGATTTTCATGAAAATTCAGATCATTTTCTTTACTATTTTTTTTGACAATTCTTCAATCAATTCCAATGGAAATAAAAATAATAATTCAGCTAACACTTCCAAAGATAAATAATTACTATAAATTTTGTCTACATCGATCCTGATAAAAATACAAGCCCTATTTAAGTGTAAACTTGGTCAGCACTACTTTATTTGAAGCATTGGTAATGTTCAGAATGAAAAATGTAAATTAACCACGTCATGCAGAAATTGCAGTGTGCATGAAACCCCTCAAGAAATTTCTTAACTTATGGCTTCATATCATGAAAATCTCATTGTCTTTCTGTGCATTTTCTCCTAGCATGTCTGTTGATCAAGTACAACTAAAATTGAAACATTCACATTGTAGTATTTTACAAAATACAGTAAACCCTTGCAGTTCTCAAGAAAACATAGTGAATGACAAGACCTTGATTAAATGAGAAATAGGGAGTAAGGGACTTGGGTTAGCAGCACCTATACTTTGTTAAGAGATTACCTTTTTTGACAAACATACACATAATCCTAAAATCAGGCATGGACGATTAACTAGTTATCTATGATATAATCTAGACATCATCATCCCACTGCATGACACTTATGCATCGTTCAAATTCCTCCAATCACATTTAAACTTAATGAATAATCACTGTGTTATTATTAAAGTGGTTTATAAAGAAGAAAAATCATTAAATATTAAAATTATATTATAGTGTCTTTGATTACACTAGCTAACAGGGAAATACAAAATGAAACAGAGTAAAAGTATTGTTGTTAAATTCTGTTAATAGAACTGCTGAGAATGTAAGTACGATATATTGTTATACATGCCTCAGCTCTGCCTATTTAAATACAAATTTGAAGTTTTTCTTAAGAAGGTTTTATACCAAGGCGATTGGTGACAGTGATCTGAGTTGATGGTAACTGAAGTTGCCAACAAATCACTGTCACCAATGTATTTGTATCAAAGCACCTGATTTTTGTTAGTGATATATTAATTTTTCCCTAGTATCAAACATGCCCTAAAGCGAAGAGGATATACTCTTTTACAGCACATTATGATGGAAGCATCGCAGTAGTAAGCAGAATGATAGAAGATTTAGTATTCACCCACATAATATTTTTAATTTGCCCCATAGCTCTTTTCTATTGTCGCGAGTTAAACCAACAACCTAAAAAATTTCACTTGTTTTAGCGAATGAGCAAAGAAAAAGGAGACAGGGATTACTGTTTTAATAATACGTTTTTGGAAAGCTTTACCCAATGAACTCGTATTCAAACAACCTTCTTGAAATTGCCTACACTCCAGGGGAAAAAAAATGAGTGTATCTGTTTAGCTGATCCGAAAACTTGTCTCTTTACTAAGGTGACCATTCGTACTAATTTCATAGGTACAGTACTGAAAATAAACTGTCTGTACTTATAAAAAATTGTACTGATTTGTACTGCATTTCATGGGATAGTACTTATTTGTACTGATTAAAGTAAAACTAAAAAAAATATAAGTGCAAAAAGTAAAGTACAGAAAGTGCAGCAAAAAAGAACAAACCCAGTGACACTTGGTCCAGTATCCAGTGTTGTAAACTAATAACGTTTTCAGTCTCTGTACTCAGTGAACACTGAGACTGAGTGTATATCCATCACTGTCTTTCTCATTACAATAAAAGTGATGGATATACACAGAGGGCGTACTAGTGCTGCCCAAATTCATATGCTGAAAATGCCATAAACAGAACACTTGCTTCTGGCATTAAATATCCCTATGTGTGTAAATAGCATAAATAGTAACTAGTGCAGGATTTCCAACCAATCAATCGTGATCGACCGATTGATCTTTGGCCCTTCCGAAGTCAATCATGGGAGTTTTTCCTCAGCATTGTAACTTTTTACTGGATCAAGTGAGATGTGTTGAGACGTTATAGATTTCGAACTTAGTCTGATTTTTTCATCTAATTATGCAGGTGATTTTATGATTTGGCTCTATAATAATCATTGTTACTATTAGATTTTTTGCTGTGTAACCATATTTCCCCCTTCCCTCTCTGCTAGACACATGCTCTCCATGTATTCAACATTCCTCAAAGTAGTTCTTTGTCCAGGAAAGGTTAGAGATTCCTGAACTAGTGTATCATTATCTGATCCAAAAACAAGAAATAACAAATAATCACAAAGAAAATACATTTGTTTTGACATTTAACAAAGGTTAGTAAAATTTAAATTCTTTTGTACAATAAAATATATATTTCAACTTTTCCAACGTAATTATAAATAAAAGAATATAATAAAACTTAAAAATTTACTTTTGCAGAATGAGTTTGAAAAGAAGAAAATGTACTTTCAATGAAAAATTGAAAAAAGAATTCACTTTTATTGTGTTTCTAAGAACGAAGATAGTGAAGTTTTATGTAAAATCTGTGGGACAAAATTTTCGGTAGCTAATGCAGGTCGTTCAGATATAACAAAACATACTGAAATGAAAAATCATAAGGAAGTTTTAGATATTGCATCCACCTCGACAACCATAACTTAGTTTTTTAATAAAAGAAATGTGTTCAATGACAGTGAAAAAAGCTGGCTATCGCAGGTGTATTTTCATATAATATGGTTCGACATAACCATAGCTTTAGAAGTATGGATTGCACCTCCAAATTAATTCAGAAAATTTTCGATAGCAAATTTCATTGTGCAAGGACAAAGACAAAAGCAGTGATTGTAAATGTAATTTGCCTATTCGTAATACAAACATTACGAAACGAGCTTGAGCAAGCAGAATATGTAACCATTTCCACTGATGCTTCGAATCATAAAGTTAAATTGTTTCCTTTATTAATGTGATATTTTAATATTGAACATGGAATTAAAACTAAGATTTTAGAGTTTTGTTCTCTACCTGGAGAAACTTCACAGGGATTTTTCAATTTATTATGGGTGTGTTGAACAAAGAAGGGATTACCCCTAAAATTATTGCATTAAGTGCTGACAATACTAATACTAACTTTGTTGGGAAACAAAGAAAAGGCACGGAAAATGTATATCGAAAACTACAAGGGGCCCTTCAAAAAAAAATTATTGGTAGGTTGTTCAGCACATATTGTGCATAATGCAATGTCAGTTGCCGCCGGTATGATGCCTGTAGACATTGAAGTAATAGTATATAAAATATATCAATATTTTGAAATATATACAGTTAGGGTTGAAAATTTAAAATCATTTTGCGAAGCAACTACCATGGATTATAAGATTATTAGGATATGCTAAAACACGTTGGTTGGCATTATTACCGGCAGTAGAATGCATTTTAACATTATTTGAACCACTGAAATCTTATTTTTTATCGCAAGACAAAGTGCCAGTAGTTTTGTTAAATATTTTTAATAACGAAACTGCGAAAGTATTTCTATATTTTATACACAACCAAGCAGTTCTTTTTCAACAAACAGTG
This sequence comes from Uropetala carovei, assembly GCA_036926305.1. Lineage (NCBI taxonomy): Eukaryota > Metazoa > Arthropoda > Insecta > Odonata > Petaluridae > Uropetala > Uropetala carovei. Next base: position 27,642,599 of record JAXCHB010000011.1, read on the forward strand.
TTGGAAATTGAAAAATCTAGTCGAAGTGATAGAGGCAGTGTCGGATTTAAGGTTTAAATTGAAAACAAGACTGGATTCAGAATTTTGCCCAATTGCAATAAAAAGTCTGATCACAGACTTGGAGGAATCAAGTCCAAATGTAAGAAAATTTTTTATAAGTCTGTACAATTGTTTTATGAAACCAGTTTAGTATATCTGGAAGAGTGGACTGAACCAATGAATGATTTGCTCATTTTCAACTGGACTAAAATGAATGCACAACTTGAATGGTCACAAATTGAAAAATGTGTAATCTTTTTAAAACAAAATTTTGAAATAGATTAAATGATGGGGATTTATTTAATGAATTCAAAAGGATTAACCCCTTAACTTGGGAGGATATTTTTGTTATCCAGTCACGTGGTGGAGAGCTATAATTTTATACCTATCTTGACAAAAATTTGGATATAGCGACTATTATATGAATAAAATTATTATTTACATTTAAAAAATAATAAATTTATGAATCATGTTTATAAATGTTAAAACAATTATTTATAAAATAACCATAACTTCTTTCGCTAAGGTGTATAAAAATTAAAAAAGGAAACTCAACATAATAGTTATTTTCCTTCCTCACACCCCTTCGTTGTTAACTGATTGCTTATTTTATAAATGTATACACTATTTACATTATAAACAATATCCAAATTTTATACTCCTGCTGCGTGTGGTATGCCTTGAAACACGGAATATTTGGATATAGCGACTATTATATGATGACGTTTATGCGCCAACGTCATCATACTCGGATGAGGAAGTGGAAGATTTTTACCAAGAAGTTGGAGAACTGCACGACAAAGGAAGCTGCCATCTAAAAGTGGTCATGGGTGATTTCAATGCCAAGGTAGGAGAACAAAAGGAAGATGACAGCGCAGTTGGAAAATGGGGCTATGGAGACAGAAATGAACGAGGGGACCGCCTTGTAGACTTTGCTGAATGTACTAGTCTATATATAATGAACACTTTCTTCAAAAAGAATCCCAATAGAAAATGGACCTGGAAAGGACCCAATGGTACCAAAAACGAAATTGACTACATACTAGTAAATAAGAAGCAATTGGCTGAAGACTGTTCCGTCCTCAACCAGTTTAAAACTGGAAGCGACCATCGCTTGGTAAGATGCAGAATAAAATTCAACTCAAAGTTAGAAAGACAGAAGCTTATAAAGAAGAAGCCTAAGTCTATTATCAACACGCAGGTGCTAAAAGAACGAAAAGAAGAATTTCAGCTCCAACTGAAAAATCGATTCAGTGCACTGGAAGACCAAGAAGTTGAATCCCAATTTATAGAGATACTCAAGGAAACTGCTGAAGAAATAGGCGGAACAGTTAAAACAAAGCCAGAGAAAAAGTTGACTGAAAAAACAAGACTGCTGATGGAAAAAAGAAGGAAAATGTTAATTACTAATGATCCTAAAGAAATGATCCATTTTGCAGAACTAAACAAAACTATAAGGAAGTGCATCAAGGAAGATGTGAAAAAATATAATTATGAACTAATCGAGAAAGCCATAGAAAACAATAGAAGTTACAAGAAAATGAAGCAACATCTCTCGATCGGAAAGAGACAGCTGGTGGCCTTGATGCTAGAAGACGGCTCCATAACCCATAGTAGGAAACTGATCCTGAAACGGGTACAAGAATTTTACACCAAGCTGTATGAGGATCCTCTAGGAAATGATGAAGTAAATGATGATGCAAACATGCCCACCGAAGAGGTCCCAGGTATCCTTCCGGAAGAGGTGAGACACGCAATCAGAAGTATGAAGAATGGAAAAGCATCTGGAATGGATGGTATCACAGCGGAAGTATTCAAAGCAATGGGGAATCATACGGAAACAATTCTCGCTAAGATTTTTAATTCCTGTCTGAGGAAGAAAAAGATACCAGAAACATGGAACCACGCATGTATTATCCTTCTGCACAAGAAAGGTTCCAAAGAAGACTTGAATAACTACAGACCGATCAGCCTACTCCCAACAGTCTACAAAATATTCACCAAAATACTCACTATGCGCCTTCAAAACCATCTTGATGCTGCCCAACCCAGAGAGCAAGCTGGATTTCGCAGTGGGTATAGCACGATGGACCACATCCAAGTCGTGAGAGAGGTAATCAGCCGGACCAACGAGTATGAATTACCTCTATGTATGTGCTTTATTGACTACGAGAAAGCATTCGACTCTGTCCGAACTTCGTCGGTGTTACGTGCACTAAAGAAACAAGGAGTAGAAGAAACGTACATAACCTTGATCAAGAATATCTACGAAAATGCGACAACATCTGTCCAGCTGCATGAAGAGACGAGTGCCTTTAAGGCCGAAAAGGGAGTGAGACAAGGAGATACTATGTCCCCTAAGTTATTTACAGCAGCTCTAGAGGAAGTATTCAAAAGGCTAGACTGGGAGGAAAAAGGCATAAAGGTAAATGGAGAATATCTGAGTCACCTGCGCTTTGCAGATGATATCATACTGTTCGCAGGGAGCCCAGAAGAGCTCCTTAGAAGAACTGAAGAGCTTGAGCAAGCAAGCCGAGAAGCTGGACTTAAGATGAATCTTAATAAATCAAAGGTTATGTACAACTCCTTCACAAATTCTGAGAAGATACATATCAACGGAGCAGAACTTGGAGAAGTAACCAGCTATGTTTACTTAGGTCAACTCATCACTACTGATGGTTCGCTTCTTGGAGAAATCAACCGGAGAGTGAAGATGGCATGGAGTGCATTTGGCAAGAATGCGAACATCTTTAAATCAAATATTCCAGTCTTCCTAAAAAGGAGACTGTATGACCAATGTGTTCTGCCTGTTCTGACATATGGTTGTGAAACATGGACCATGAATGCCAGAATGATACAGCGCCTGCAAACAACACAGAGGGGCATGGAGAGATGCATGTTAGGGATCACCCGAAGAGACCGCAAGAGGAACGACTGGGTAAGAAAGAAGACGGGAGTCTGTGACGTGATTAGAAGAGTGAAGGTGTTAAAATGGCAGTGGGCAGGCCACATTGCTAGAAGAAATGACCAGCGTTGGACGTCCAGTGTCATCGAATGGATCCCAAGAAACATCAAGAGACCGAAAAGAAGACCGAAAGACAGGTGGGACAGAGAGCTTGTTAAGTTCTTGGGGCAAACTTGGAGGAGGGAGGCAGTTGACAGGGAGGACTGGAAGAGTCTGGGGGAGGCCTTCGTCCGTCAGTGGACTGAAAAAGGCTGATGATGATGATGATGATGATATGAATAAAATTATTATTTACATTTAAAAAATAATAAATTTATGAATCATGTTTATAAATGTTAAAACAATTATTTATAAAATAACCGTAACTTCTTTCGTGAGGGTGCATAAAAATTAAAAAAGAGAACTCACCATAATAGTTATTTTCCTTCCTCAAACTCCTTCATTGTTAACTGATTGCTTATTTTATAAATATATACACTATATTATAAACAATATCCAAATTTTATACTCCTGCTGCGTGTGGTATGCCTTGAAACACGGAATATTTGGATATAGCGACTATTATATGAATAAAATTATTATTTACATTTAAAAAATAATAATTATACGAATCATGTTTATAAATGTTAAAACAATTATTTATAAAATAACTATAACTTCTTTCGTTAGGGTGTATAAAAAATAAAAAAGAAAACTCACCATAATAGTTATTTTCCTTCCTCAGACTCCTCCGTTGTGCACTGATTAGTCTTTAAATATATACACTATTTACATTATAAACAATATCTAGTTTCAATATTCCTGCTGTGTGTGGTATGCCCGGAAACACGGAGCAGCACATAGGGCGACGTTGCAGTCTCTGCATTGGTAAATAGTTTCCCTCCGCTGCTTATGTGACAAGCACACCATGCACCGTTTATGGCATGCTTCTTTGAAGCTGAGGGAGAATTCAGCTCTGGAAAATGCCGACCACTAAGCCTAATTGGTGTTTGTGTTAAGGGTTGCTTTTTTCTTATCTCTGTTGGACTATCTTTATTAGAACCTCCATATTTTTTTAAAGATAAGAGTTTATTAGTTCAAGCCTAAACTGGAGGTTTGTGCCTTTTCCTCCATTCATTTTATATATGACAAAAGAATTGAATACGCACAAATCCAGAAGATGACGAAATATTTTTTGGTAATATTTTTTCATTCTTTTTCTCGCTGTGCTGTACGTAATCATGTATTGGTCCGACAGATCCACTCCACCCATAGCATCATTGTATTGGATGCATACATGTGGTTTCAATTTCGTCCCACCCTTTCTGTCTCTAACAGTTTTCATGCTAGCATCATGAATTCTGCTAAGCATGCAAACGTCTCTTTTATCTTCCCACTTCAGTGCCATCAATTTGTTTCGAAATGCAGATGCAACTTCACCTGGTTTCAGTTTTTTCATCATCACATCTTTAGGTAGTTCTTTTCGATTACGACGAACAGTCCCAACTGCATCCGTTTCCATGGAATTCAGTAAATCAAATAGTTCTGGGCTGCTATAATAATTGTCCAGACCAATCAAGTATCCTTTCCTCAAAAGCTTTTCTGCTAAATTCAGCACAAGTTTTGTTGGTTTGGTAAAGTTACTAAGATCAATCCCTTCAATTTCTGTTTTCAGATCAGTATCTTTCCTGGTGTAAATTATCATATTCCATACATCTCCTGTTTTAGCTTCACAGAGTTTAAATGATTCCATTCCAAACCGCGATCTGTTTTTTGGAATGAAAACTCTCCATGACAACCTCCCCTTCCACAATAACAAGCTTTCATCTATGGAAATCTCCCCATCAGGTTCATAATTCTCGGAAATTTTTTTTTTCACGTTCGAATAATGGCTTAATTTTGAATAATTTTGCCGAGACCGGATCCGAGCTATCATATTCTTCATTGTTCGCGAAATGCAAAAATTTTAACAAAAGAAAAAATCGGTTTTCACTCATGACTTCATAGAAAATTAGAGTTGCCCACAATCTCATACGTGAAAAATAGCTGCTATTTGTGGGTTTTTGCACAATTCCCTGCAGAAGCAGCATTCCAAAGAATAGTTTCAATTCATCCCTGTCAGTCTCCTCCCAGTTCTTATCACGGCTTCTCCTTTTCATTTTACGAAGCAGAGATTTTTCATTAATTTTTTGCTTTGCATATAAATTAGTTTGCGAAGCAACCCATGCCATTATTTCGTCATCTAGAAAATTTTCAAAAATTACAATTGGTTCTACCTTACCAATAAGTTCTCCCTTTGGACCAGGAACAAAATTAGCAGGAAATCTACGTCTGGCTTCACCCATCGCAACCCATTCGGCGGTATTTTCAGGAGCGGCAACATCCTCTTCATCATCTTCTTCTTCGCTAGTTTCACTCTCCAATTCACTTTCAGATGGTTCTTCTTCAAGCTCTTTCAGTATTTTGCTAAATTTAATTGTTGTTCTGCTTGTTCCAGCTATTTCTCCGACAGATTCAGTTTCCTCTTCAGTTTCTGAACTATTTTCAGTTGAACTTTTTTCTTCTTCGCTGAGGCCTAAAATTTCCTCTATACTATCTTTTGATATATTTCCCTTCCTTTTCGACATTGTAAAATGGCTAACAGAAGTTCAGGGTGGATTAAAAACTTATAACAAAAGGGAATTTCCCTTCACAAAATCGTGTTTTTGCACACAAAATAACGTACGTATGGATTACACAAAAAGCATTAGTAAATCTGGTATATATAAAAGTATAAATTTATAGTAAAGGAAAATAAACACTTGAATACCACAGTAAATATCTCACTATTTGACTGATACTACACAATGTAAAACACTTCAATAAAAAATACTAATAAACAGTTCAAGAATAATGTGAATGGACTTGTATGCACAAAAGTAAACGCTGTTTCACACAGAACGCCTTTTAGAATAGAAAATCCGCACTTCTCAAAAGAAAAATCGAGACTGAGGGTAAAAGGGAAAAAAGTACCGTTAGGGGTTTTATTGCCCCTACATGTCCCCAGCTGTCACATTTGTGAAAGCGTTTCAAATAGGAAATGGGTCAACCATGTAGTTAGCCGAGCACACAGTAGATGGCAGAAACTACTACGCATCGTTTCTCAAAGATACGCGTCTGAAAACGCTTACCCCACCGAGAAAAAGGTCATTCTCTCAGGCGCGTTTTAAGACGCGCTCCCTACCTGGCGAGCAGCAAGGATTCGCGTCTAGAGACGGTTACCCCACCTGAGGGGTTAATATATACTGCTCTGAGGAAATAATTTATAAATGGGTTAAAAATAAATTAGAAACAGATAAGAGATGGATTGAAATTTTTAAATATTTCATAAACAATTCCATTTCTTATGAGAATATATCAAAGTTGGTCGAGTTTAGTCTAGCTTTGCCTGGAAGCAATGCAGATGTGGAAAGAGTGTTCTCGTTAATGAACGATTTGTGGACCCCAGAGAAGTCGCAAATAAGAGTAGAAACTGTTAAAGCTGAAATAATTCTTAAGTACAACTTGAATTATACATGCTATGAGTTCCATGATGTAATTGCAAAAAAGGAAAATGTACTCAAGGCAATACATGAAAGTAATAAATATAAAATAAAATAATACTATGTAATGTTTTTTTTTATAATATGAAAATCCCCTTAAATTAGTGCATTTATTACCAGTATTTCAATAAAATCCCCCCCTCCCGTTCTCAGAAACTTCAGGAAACGTACAGTACGCTTTTTTATTATCCACTCTTTTTTTAAGTACATATCTAAAATTGCCTTAAAATGTGCTATTTTCTTTACTTATTTTCAAAAATTTCTCCCGGACTCCCTTACCTGGAGGGTATTCCAGACCCCCGGATTTTGAGTCCCGCTTTCAGTTCAGAATAATATGGTCACCCTAAGCGTACTGATTGCTGATCTCAACAATATGGTCACCTTACTCTTTACCCAAAAGTAAAAACAAAAAGTACGGCTTATAAAGAAGTATTGGACCCTACATTTTAAAATATTATTATTAAAATTTACTTAAATTTGTATGGCTTTAAAAAAAAGTAAAATGTTAAAGAAAACGTTTTTAATAATAAATAAGAAACCTGCTTGTATATTCATAATAGTAATACCTATTTTGTTTTATTACGGTGTTGAAAGTTTCAGCGTTCACATACAAGAATTAAATTTTTACAATTTTTTCACTTAGGAAATATCATGTCTATGCTGCCGTTATCTGGGTGGCTTTCAGAAAAGAAAATTTTTAGTATGCAAAATTTGACAGGCATGGATTATTAGGCTAAAGTTCAGGCTTTAAATGTGTCTTTGCTTTCCTTACAACATAAGCGGTAGTGAAATTATAGACACTGGAAATTTACGTGACTATGTTTTTGAAGGTGATAATAGGCGACTGGCAGGTGACTACAATCAAGGGTGATCGGCAGGAAAAATCACTCAGTAACTAGAGATTCAGAGTCGCTTCCAAGTTGCATCACCATCACATTTCCGTCAACTTGGTATAAATGGCTCCATTTAAATGAATGTTTTGTCCAAGAGGAACTGAAGTTACCTTAAAATCACAATCACATCACCAATCACCTTGATATAAAACCTCTCTTAGAGAACTGAACCTCTTTTGTATGAATTTCTAAATCAGATGACTGTCTTAGAACATATCCTTATCTCATTATTTCATTTCAATATTTATGATTCACTGCATTGATTGTTTCATGAGAGTTGAATTTTAATCTATGAAACTAGCCTTACAATGTTAAATCAAGCTTAAGAAAAAGACCAAAACATTCAATTGAAACCGACAAACAATGAACTAATACACTGGCAAATCAAGTTGTAAGAGAATGAGCAAGGTATGTTGATGGCATAAACTAACATAATACAAAATGCTTAATTGGAATATCCAAATGTAACAAGTTACAAATGCTGCACTTTCTGGAATGATTTGAATGTTCATAATTCTCCTGTAAAATTGTGGTTAATTTCCAAAAAGAATAACAATACATCTAAATTCAAATCCTAAAGTTACTATTTAACAATGGCTAGAATTGAGGCATAAAAATGGCACTGGGACAGGCATGCCTAAGTTCTCAATGGTACCTATTTTCCAAAAAAGCCAGTCTCATATGCATTGAATACTAGCTGGAGCTTATATTACCATTCTTCTATGATGCTCTTGTTCATAATAATGGGATTTTAGGCAAGCCCATTTGAAAAATATGCTTTTGAATCAATGCAACATCTATTGACTAAACATTGGTCAGTATGGAGGCATTTTAAAATTAAATCACAATAAATGAATTGCAAACCATGTAACCTGCATAAAAAAGGGTTAACTGCACATTTAATTCATTAAATATTATTTTAATATATACTCTTTCTTTACAACTAGTTCAAAATTTACCTATAATCAAGTCAAACTCTTTGTAACATTCCTTATAAAAAGACTGGCATCTAAATTTACTTATTTAAAGATAACATTTTATTGTAGTTTTTATGTCTCAATGTGTTTTGTTTGACTCTAGCTTCAACAAACCTGTCCTACTAACCATTAAGGCTGATAGCTGGGTCCCTGAGGAAGGAATTATTATGAATAAACATATTTGGAATAAGATTATTACCTGCATGCTATTCAAATTTTAGTCCCGACTTAATGTGGCACTCTAACAAAATTTATAAAAGCCTGAAAATTTCTTCACCAGCTTTCCTTTCCTCCTCTGCTGTTGACAGATTCTGAAAAATAATCAAAATACATAATTAATTAAAATTGACAGCAATACCAACTCATTGCTAGCATAAAAGCAAGGAATACTAAATTAATTTATATTGAACAGGAAAAACATATGCTGTAGTCACGTTTACCGAATTTATTATGTCTGAATAATCGCATTACTGTTTCAATACCATTAAAAATTGTTGTTTTATTATATTCTGAACCATCTCCTGAGAACCTTTTGATTGTTTGATACATAAATAATTAAAAATAAGCCTCGAATATATATGCATAACATTTTTTCAGTCTAGGTGTATCTAGGTAATCTCAGTAATAACCATCCCAACCTACTTATGTCTCAGTGGTAAATTTAATGCAAGTCAATATTCAAACCAGTGCTGGAAATGAGCCGGAACGCCTCTCTGGCTGGTCATACGAACCGATGATACGCTTCCATTTCGTCAGACATTTATAAATGCTGTCCCTTATAAAAAGCGTTCCGTTTTGTAAAAATTTCCATTCCACTACCAATACAAGCGTTCCGTTATGTAACATTTTCCATTTCAAGCACTGATTCAAACAGCCTTGGCTCTCCGAAACTTTAACAACAATAGGTCATTCTATTTCCAAACTATTCTTTTATCAGAGTTTCCCAACTTAAATTTTCTACTATCATGGAAATCCTTTCAAACGTTAATTGGCTGAGAATAAGAACTTCCTCTTGATTGAAAAGTGTAGTTGACATAGCTAAATTATTTATCAATCTTAATCAGATAATTTGATGGAGCAATACTACAACCACATGGATTTTTAAATTAACTTTTTCATGGGACTCCATAGTGATACTCAAATTCAAGAACAAACACTAATAAAATACTTGCCTCCAGTATCACCAATAGCCACAGTAAGGTTACAAAAAAAAACGTGCATTTAAGCTACAAACAATCCATCTTTTGTAATACACCATCGGGTAATTTAGCCGAAATGTACATCTGTTTTTTTTATAACCTTGTTGGGGATATTGGAAATACCTGAGATAAGTATTTTTTCACCCCTTCAATGCTGAGCTGAATGCTTTGGCAGTATGTGCCATTATGAAAACTATTCTCTTAAAGTCAGGAGTTTTCGCTATTCTCTGTAAAAGCACACTGCTATAATATGATGCAAAACTAATTTGCTGAGGTGAGACTAAGCAAGTGGCAAATCGTTTTGTCAATAGCACTGAAAGGGTTAAAGTTCTTGTTCTTGAATTTTTTTCTGCCACAAGACAAGCTCAATAATTTTGTTGAATTAGTACTACCCAAAAGCAGAATACTTTTCGTGAATACAAATGACTAACCTTTTCCAATACATTTATAGCTATGGTTTGATTCCTTGTTAATTACCATAACTATTTAAAAGCTCAGTTCTCAGAATCCATTTTCCAATTGACACTAACTTTTGTTATAATTGTTTGTTTTATTGAATTAATGAGCTTAAAATGATTTTTGTTGACAATGTATTGAATGTTGTAAAATCATCAGCATTACTGAGGAATTAATAAAAATAAAATACTGTATCCTAATTCAAATTTTAAAAAATATTATGAAAAACATACTCTTACCTTGGTGTGGAAGAATCTCGATCAATATGGAAGGCACAAACTCATAAGAAAGACAACTCTATGGACATCAAGATGGAAATATCCCATTACATTGATTTTCTTTCTATCTTCTTTACTCTTCTGGTAATTTTTGCAAATTATGATTATCTTGTTTACATTGGAATACAGGATCTTAAGGTGACCGAGTTTTCTGAATAAAATGGAGTACATATTAACTTTTTATTAACAAAACGGAAGGATAAATTTAATGAGGAATATACTAACAAATATATAGTTTACTCCATATTTATTTTAATAAAATGATTATAAATGGGTCCATGTACTACAACAGGCTTAAGGCATTCGTACTGCTCATTTTATAAAATATTGTATGCTTACAAGAAGAAATGAATGCCATTTGGATTGACAGACGTTCGGAATTACATCGTAATTTACAACATAATGTGTAGCATTAAATATACTTCACCTTTCCGTGAGCGATTTCCATTTAAAAAATTTCACCCACTGACCACAAATTTTCATCTTGGGGCTAATGAAGTTAAATAAACACAGAATAATTACGACGATTAAACCAACGGCATACCGCTACACCGTCAAATACGACGTAAGTTTCCTATTTCTACCTGTATTAGTGCTGTAATCAGTAAAAGAATATCGGAATGCGTACACAATTTGTATGAAAAATTTTTTCAATTTGTTTTAGGATTTTTTTAAATCTGAAAACTGTAATAATAAATCTACGCTACTGATATTTTGTGGGCTTTATTGAAACGGAATAAGAAACTGCTGGGGGAATGTAGGAAAAAAAAGGACTGAAAAGTATCACGTACGAAAGAATGAGAGTATGAAAGGAGAGAACGCGGTAAGTGTATAGACAGCGAGAGAAAACGCTCGAGAGTTAATACGCTGCGAAAGAAGGAATCCTACTGAGGGCATGGTTGCTCATTTTCTTGGCAATATAATTATGTTAAACAAGCGTTTGGATGCATTTTTCTATGAAATAAGTTAATCTTAATTCGAGTTAATAAAAAAAAGTTCAAATCAATATGATTGGAAGTTTGGAAATTTACGTTTTCTAACTTACTCCATTCGAAATAAAATGACCAGCTTATGTGTCAATTTAAATATATCCAAAAGAAATAATTTTATGATTTAACTATGATTATATTATAATATAAAAAGTTTTTTCTGTTGCATGTTAACCTCAATTGTCTTGCGTGCAATAGGTCTGCTGTCCCACTTAGGACGGATTTTATTTTCCCAAAGTATAGCACAGGAATAGATAGCGGAAGAATATCGGGTAATCATGAAGTTTAGTCACTTTTATTATGAAGGGGTTATATCCAGTGGTGAGCTGCAGCCGGTTCGCGCGAACCGGTTGTTTAATTTTGAAGCAATTTTAGAACCAGTTGTTAAAAATTTCTACAGAAAGCCGAGTCCGCTCGATCCATTATTCGAACCCGATGGATGTTTGGTTTCATAAGAATTATTTCCCAGTGGTGAATTTCGTTACAGTAATATAATATTACAATTGAATAAAACATAATCCAGAACATTAAAATGTCACATAAATTAATCGCATATAGCAAAAAGAGTTAATTTTGAAAATGATTTACAAATTTAGTATATGAATTTATCTTGATCCTTTTTATACGCGTCTTAATACTGTCGGCTACCTCTGACACGCATAGACGACACCTCCAAAGATGTCGGCTTTCCTTTGTAATCTTCAAGTATGCCGATAATTTCAAGATATAATAAAAATACGCAATTTAAATTATCGAGAAAAATTTCGGCAGTGTATTAATATTTTAGAGCCTTTTGCTCTGTGACATTTAATAGCACAATAATTAGCTAAATGGATTTTTTCTAGTGACAAATTAGATATGTGGTGTAAATTAATCGTGTTGAATCCATTTCAATCCCTAATATCGGGTTGGTTTCTTGGTGTAGAAAAGGTGATTTATTGAAAAAAGATAATAAGCGTATATTTTTACTTAAGTTGTTTTATTAGTTCAATTACGTGCAGTAGTCGCAACTAAACATTTTTCATTGTTAAGGCGTTGAAATGTGTATTCCTTCCGATTCCTAATAAATATTTATGCTAACTTGGAGTTTAATTAATTTCATCTTGAATGGAAAAAAAATCTGATGTGGCCAACACATGACTTTCTCCATATTCGGGGTATAGTTATTACATTCTCCATACGTAGTAATGGGAAAGTATTGTATTCATGAAAAAAATCGACTTCGAGATTTCAACGGAAATACATGTTTTGAGGTCCCTAGAACACGTTTAGACTATTTTCGGAATGATGTCTGTGTGTGTATGTTATTGTGGGCGCTCTAACTCAAAACGTACGTGCCATATCGTTACCAAACTTCATATATAACACTTTAACATGAGCACAAAGAACTGATTAGTTTTTGGACAATAACGGATAACCGGAAGTCGCGGTTTATTCGAAACCCGATTCGGTTTTTGCGATATATCTTTGTTAAAACATCATTATTGTATATACAATTTTAAACAAAAGTTATAGAGAATGTAATTTCCTACAGTTTTAATTTGAAACAATATTCTATAGGAGTTATGGTTTAGCAGTTATTTATAAATAACCGGTTTTTCGGTTTCCGTTAAATAACTCCTTAACAACATCGTTATTGGTAATCTTCGTAAGGACCAAAGTTGTAGAGAATAATATTTCATCCAAGTTTTGTTTGAAACTAATTTTCGTAGAACTATCCATTTCGGATATATTTCGCTTTTTCTTAATACCAGCCTACAGCGCCAACACCATGTAGCGGTGAATTTTGTAAACATTCAAAATATACGTAATTTTCGGCAACAAGGACGTGTCTTCTTTTACGATACGAAATAATAATTTTGCCTCATAATACTATCCATAATAATTTAAATATCTCTACCCCAAATATGGAGAAAGTCGTGTTGGCCACATCAGATTTTTTACTTTCTCCTTACGAAGTAATGGGAAAGTATTGTGATCACGAAAAAAATCGACTTCGAGATTTCAACGGAAATACATGTTTTTAGGTCCCTAGAATACGTTTAGACTATTTTCGGAATGATGTCTGTGTGTGTATGTGATTGTGGGCCCTCTAACTCAAAAAGTACTTACCATATCGTTACCAAATTTCATATATAACCCTTTAGCATGAGCACAAAGAACTGATTAGTTTTTGGACAATAACGGGTAACCGAAAGTCGAGGTTTATTCGAAACTCGATTCGGTTTTTGCGATATTTCTCCGTTAAAACAAATTTATGATATATACAATTCTATGCAAATGTTATAGATAATGTAATTTCCTACAACTTTCATTTGAAATAATATTCTATAGCAGTTATTGTTTAGGAGTTATTTATAAATAGCCGGTTTTTCGGTTTCCGTCAATTATCTCCTTAAAAACGTCGTTATTGGTAATCTTAGTGAGGACCAAAGTTGTAGAGAATAATATTTCTACCAAGTTTTGTTTGAAACAATGTTTCGTAGAACCATCCATTTCGGAGATATTTTGCTTTTTCTTAATACCAGTATACAGCGGTTTATTTGAAACTCGATTCGGTTTTTGCGATATATCTTTGTTAAAACATCATTATTGTATATACAATTTTAAACAAAAGTTATAGAGAATGTAATTTCCTACAGTTTTAATTTGAAACAATATTCTATAGGAGTTATGGTTTAGCAGTTATTTATAAATAACCGGTTTTTCGGTTTCCGTTAAATAACTCCTTAACAACATCGTTATTGGTAATCTTCGTAAGGACCAAAGTTGTAGAGAATAATATTTCATCCAAGTTTTGTTTGAAACTAATTTTCGTAGAACTATCCATTTCGGATATATTTCGCTTTTTCTTAATACCAGCCTACAGCGCCAACACCATGTAGCGGTGAATTTTGTAAACATTCAAAATATACGTAAGTCATGTGTTGGCCACATCAGATTTTTTATGAAAGAAAATTCCTTTTGTAAATTTTCATTAAACGGACACTTCCTTTTGCCCATGGATATATATTAAAAATTACTTTTCACTTATGTTATTAACATAAATGGTGCTTTGGCTGTAGTTTTAGTTGTTACTAAAAGGTAAAGTGGACTACACCAACTGTTGTTGTAATAGTAGCCCACATCCGCCATGCATGACACGTCACAGTCGCAACTGGTCACCCATTTCTGTTATTTAATAACGTTTTCTAGTAACAGCTATTCTGGAACTGTTTCAAAATAGCTTATGTTATTTTCGGCACATCCCTAAACCGTGTATAAATTTAAACTTGTCTTGGTTGTGACCGTTGTGACTGTAGGATTCATTTACATCTTTAAGTTATAACATCTGTTAGATAAAGGGAATTTTTTTTATATGAACTGAGACGTGAGAATTGCAGGATATATTGTTAATGATGTCATTTGGTTGCGTGGCTGGGAAAATAGCTTTAGTAACAGGTGGAGTGCCGGAAATATTTACATTGCACGTATCAGTTGATCATTTTCACATAAATTGTATTTTAAAGGTGCTGGCAGTGGAATCGGCCGCGCAGCATGTATTGCTTTAGCCAGAGAAGGTGCGACAGTCATCGCTGCAGACAAGGATGAAACTAATGCGAAACTTACGCTTGATGTATTACTAGGTATAGTGATGCCCTTTTAAAGTATGTACTGCCATGTTAAATATGCTGTATTAATTTTTTTAAACTAATCATTGCTCAGGAAACGATATAGTTTGCCTAAAAAGGAAATATTGCTTATACGAACTTAATGCTAAGCTACTAAGCACATTATTTTTATGTGAATTAGGGTGATTGTGTATGGAAAATTATGACTCGAGGTGTTAAAAGAATAGCTCGTGATTGGCTCCTAATATATTTAAGAGTAAATGCTAAGTCAAACGAAAATCAATGGAAAGTAATGTATTTGTCATTAAGTTTTGGGATTAATTGTGAAATGGTCATGTAGATTAACGGAGACCCCAAAAAAGGTAATGTTTTTTCATCTCCCACAAGATAATCTGAATAGGGACTATAGTAACAGTAATAATTTGTGTTTTTAAAAATTTGAGGCCTTTTATTTGGTTGTTTATATCTATTGTATCATAAAATGAAATTAAGTGGAGAAGGAATAGCTGTATTTTTCAGTTATTTCTTAAGTGGTGAAAAGGCAAGAATATAAACGGAATCTATTGAGTTACAGCAAATAACATAATGGTAAAAGAAAAATATGAAAAATCCATATCCCATGATTGGAAATACTGGATTTCTATTATCTTTAAACTTAGTATTAGTTTTTAAATTGAGCTTTTTAATTTATAAAGGAATTAAAATTTTTTGAATTATAAGAAGTTATATATACTACTATTATATTTTTATTTATAAATTAACACTACTGAGAAATGCTCAATGAACTAAATGTTCGCTGGATAGGCTTTGGAACAAATATTACTATATGAGGGTATGGTAGGGGATTGTTCTCAGCGTTTATGCAGCCTGTGATTATTTTAAATTATTTTTTAAATAATTAGAAAGAAAGAAAGAAAATTTTGCTGTCAAACTGAATGTGACGGACTCGTCAAGCATTAGAAGGATGTTTGCTGATTTGAATAGGAAATTAATCCATCCTACAATTGTTATTAACTCAGCTGGTATTACAAAAGACAATTTTATTTTAAAGATGGATGAGTCGCATTTTGAGGATGTTATCAATGTCAACTTGAAGGTATAGTGCTAATTGCCCATATAATTGATTTTATCATAATTTTCATTGAATACATTAGGTTTATAATTTTGCACAACTATAGGGCACATTTCTGGTGATGCAAGCTGCAGCTAAAGCTATGATTGAGGCTAACTTGAGCCATGAAGGTTCTATAATAAACCTTGCTAGCATCGTGGGAAAATTGGGCAACATAGGGCAGGGTAATTATTCAGCTAGTAAAGCTGGGGTTGAAGCTTTAACAAAAACTGCAGCAAAGGAATTTGGCAAGTGAGTTTACTGTGATTATTCAGCCATTACAAAGAGATTTTTGCTATACTTCTAAAAGCACTAAACAGACATTTACCTTATAAAAATATAAGTGATTGACTTAATCACTGAAATGCATTAAAAATCATCCAAGGTTAAATTCAGAAGGTAGTAGTCTAGAACTTTTTTGATTTTTAGAAATACATTGTAAAAATAAGTGATGTTACTGAAATAATTGAAATCCTTTATTGTTTCATTGGTATAATTGAATATTTAGGTTTGGAATCCGTTGTAATGCTATAGTGCCAGGTTTTATTGAAAGTCCAATGACGGAGACCATTCCTGATAAAGTGAAGGACAAATTTCGATCACAAATTGCAATTGGTAGATTTGGCAAGCCTTCAGGCAAGTAAAAATCAGGAAAAGATTCCAAAGTACTAAACATATGAATCAATCAAGAGCAAAACTTGGATTATATTAATCAACATTATATGAAGGTCTTCTGATCCATACAGTTTCTATAACATGGAAGAAAAAGAGAGATTATAATCTCATGATCTGAAAAGTGTTTGCATTCATATGTAGTAATAAGTCATTTATCAAACTTTTACATATTAATTAATATAATCAACTGTAGGTGTTTTGTTTGAAAAATATTTATCTCCACAATTTACTTATTTCATATGCTATGGTAATTAATTTATTGCATTTATCATAATTCTTTGCAGAGATAGCAGAAGTTATTGTTTTCCTTGCTTCCAAAAAGAGTTCCTACATTAATGGTGCATCAATTGAAGTAACTGGAGGTTAAATGCTTTATTCTTTATCCTTTTATAAAGGAAAAATAATGGAATCAAATTTTCAAAAATAAAGGAAGGAAGGTTACAACTATGACTGTAAATTTGTCAATTTTTTATAAAGATTATATGGTTCTAAATATAGCAAAATTTTGTAATTGAAAGGTATTCATTCCATTTATATTAGATTTTTGAATTATTTTGGAATGTAAAGAACACAGATTATGGCTGACAGTACTTCATTTACACACAGACTGTATTTTCTAGTGTATAAGACACTTGTTGCAAGGATGTGTCCTCAAGTCATACAATGAAGGCTTAACAGTTGATTACATATTTCACCTAAAATATACACACTTTTTAAATATTGTGACACTTTTTGGTATAGAGGGAGGTTTTATATGCAGCACGTACAACTTTAAAAACCTGCATTCATTCTGAACTCTTATTGCTATTTTTTATAATAATAAAGAGTTTGTGAAATATTTGCAACCATTCAGCAATACATTCATTCTGTGGATACAACAGTTAATGTTACCAAAAATCTTGGAGTGCTCAGCTTTTTACCCAAACATATTGCACGTGGAAAGCAACAAAAAATCTCAATGACTTTCGAACCGAAAGCAACATTACCAAAAAAATTTTCAAGTTAGAGTTATTGGAATATGAAACTATGGCATTTTTCTTCAGAAGAAGGACCTTGTTGTAGTCACTGATAATAAATTAGGCTTTTCTGAACATGTTATAAAGATGAAAAATCAAGCAATGTCCCTTTTAGGAATTTTATATCATTTTACAGATATTACTGACCCAATGGCCCTTATAATATATTTTTCTTCATTCATTCTCCCTGTGGTTACTTACTGTTCGCCTATCAGGTCTATGTCTTCTGCTACTAATCTTGCCTCTTTGTATAGAGTTATTAATTTTTTCTAAGAATTGTAAAATCCCGTTTGCCTTCTCTTTGCCAACTTTCTAATAGTAATATCTTATCCACCCCCTCTCTGGATTATCTTTCTGTTTATCAAACCAAATCTGATCTTGCATTTATATATAGTATATTAAATTCTGTTATTGACTTTTCAGACTTACTTTCTCAATTAAATTTCCGTGTTCCTAAGAGACCTACACGTTCTACTTTCTTGTTTCATTATTCTACCCCTAGAATTTCTCTTGCTAAACGTTCTCTTTTCTTTTGACTTCCCTCCTTATTAAATTCACTTGCCCCCAGTGTAGATCCTTTTTCACTGTCCAAAGAGGCTTTTATTAAGTGAGGTTTGTCATGTTCTGCCATAAAATAGATTGTCTTATTGTTTTTTCTTTTTTCTCTTATGTTAATGTCTGTTATTATATTTTTTATTGATTTTTTAATATTTGTTATTTTTCACTTTAAATTGGTGAATTCGCTGTATGTGGAATAATGAATAAATAAATAAATTACTTATAAAAATAAATTGCTACATCATTATTATTATATCATTCAGTACATTTTAATTGAAAAATAATCAAGACATTTTATAGACTGGCACAACACTCATTCATATTCTAAAGGCTAAGCCTTGTCGACGCAACCATTTGCTTCTCTCCTCTACTGCTCTCTTCAGCTTTTCATATCCATCACATCCCATTATCGCCTTGATGTCCTCTAAATAAGTTTTCCTCCGTCTTCCTCTACTTTTCTTTCCTAAAATCTTGCCTTCAAAAATGTTTGAAATTAACTCATTATGCCTTATAACATGGCCAAAAAATTTTACTTTCCTTTCCATTTCTTTTAATAACTTCCTTTCCTCATTCACTTCCCTTAATACTTCTACATTTGATTTCCTTTCAGCCCAACTTGTTCTTGTCATTTTCCTCCATATCCACATTTCCACTGCTTCCAAACGGGCTTCCTCATGTTTTCTCAAAGTCCAACTTTCACTTCCATAAAGTAATACACTCCATACAAATGCTTTTGCAAAAGCTTTCATTATTTCAATATTAATGTGCGTACTTGTTAATACATTCTTCTTGTTTTGAAATGCTTGTTTTGCCAAGGCTATTCTTCTCTTTACTTCTTCAGTAATTACACTACCTAGATAAACGAACTGTTTTACCTGCTCAACTTTTTTATTATCTATCCTTATATACGTTTTTATTTCTTTGTTACTCTTACTTATAACCAACACCTTCGTTTTTACGTTTATTGTTAATTCCCAGTGTTTAAGTATTTCAAGCATCACTTTTAACTTTCTAGTCATATCTTTTTCCGAATCTGCTATTATGACAATATCATCAGCGAATCTAATACAATGTATTCTTTTCCCATTTATCTTTATTCCTTTTGTCTTTTCCTTCATGACTTCTATAGCTTCCTCAATAAACACATTAAATAAATACGGAGAGAGAGGACACCCTTGTCTTACTCCTTTTCTAATCCTTGCTTCCCTTTCACTCCCATTAACATTTATTTTTGTACTTTGATTTCGATAAAGCTGGTAAATTAATCTTTATCCTTCCAATCAATGCCTATTTTCTTCATGGATCTAAATAACAACTCCTAATTAACCGTATCGAAAGCTTTCTCTAAGTCAATGAATGTAAGGTATACCCTCCTTTTCATTTCTAATCTTCTTTCCAATATCATACGTAAGGCCCGAATTGCTTCTCTAGTTCCTCTACCGGGTCTAAATCCAAATTGGTCTTCACCTAAGTGTTGATCTATCTTTCCTTTTATCCTATTTTTTATTATATTTATGAGTAACTTTGAGGCATGTGATAAAACGGAGATTGTCCTGTAATTAGCGCATTCCACTGCCTTCCCTGATTTTGCTAGGGTAATCATTTTACTTTTCATAAAATCATCTGGGATCTCTCCTTTTTCATAACAATTTCTAATTACTTCAAAGACTTGTTCTTTCATATCCTTTCCTAAATTTTTCAGTAATTCTGCAGGTATACTGTCCACACCTGTTGCCTTCCCCTCTTTAAGATTTTTAAGAGCTTGTTCAAATTCCTGTTTCGTAATTTTTCAATAAAATCTTTTTCAACCTCTATATCTCTGCCTTTATACAATTCTTCTATGTATTGTTTCCAATGATCACATACCTCTTCACTGTCCATTAATAAATTTCCCCTCTTGTCATTAACCAATATAGATTTTGATCTTACTTTATACTGGAGAGCTTTAATTCTATAATATGCTTTATCTTGTCTTCCTTTCTTTGTATCTTCCTCAATTTCTTCTGCAATTTCTTTAGCCCACTTCTTTGCTTCCCTGCATTTATTTGTGATTTGGTTTTTATTCTTCTGTATCCTTCTATATCGTTTCTTTTCCTTCTTTTATTCCTTTCTTGTATCAGGTTCAATATTTCCTCTGTCATCCATTTCTTAGGTTCCATTTTCTTTCCCAAAACCAAGTCAGTAGCTTCTATTATTCCTGCCTTTATTTCATCCCAATTAGCTGGTTGTCCACATTTAGCTATTATTTCATTTGTTTTTTCCTCAAAGCTCTTTTTTATTGTTTCCTCCTTTAAGCCCTCTAATGGCCAATTTTTCTTTATGGATCTCTTCCTTCTCTTACGTCTAATATTGCACTTTGCCAAGACAAGTTTATGATCACTGTCTATTTCTGGTCCTGGATAACTATGGCTTGCTTTAACTTGGTTCCTGTATCGTTGCTTAACAAGAACATAACCAATTTGATATCTTTTATTATCTGGTGCTTGCCATGTATATCGCCTTCTTTTAGGGACTTCATAAAGCGTGTTTGAAATCACTATCTCATTTTGTTCACAAAATTCAATCAGTCTTTCTCCTCTCTCATTCATTTTTCCTAATCCGAAATTTCCTACTATCTTTTTATCTCTATGATGAGATCCCACTACAGCATTAAAATCGTCCATTATTATAACATTTTCTTTATCCTTTGTTATTTTTAATAGCTCTTCTATCTCCTCATACGTCATCTCTACTTCCTCATCATCGTAGCTCGTTGTTGGGAAATGAACCTGTATTATTATTAAATCTGTCAGTATGCTTCTTATTTTTACCATTAACAATCTATCATTTACATGGTATGTGTTACATACATTTTTGGCCCATTTTGTATTTAACATGGCTGCCACTCCATTCTTTCCACTCTTTACTCCTCCACTATAAATTATTCTAACATTATCGCTGTAAAAATCTCCATTTCCCTGCCATCTTGTCTCACATATACCCAAAACTTCTACTTTGTTCTTCTTCATCTCATATTTTGCTTCTTCTAGCTTATCCGTCCTCAATAATGTTCTCACATTCCAAGTCCCAATTTTCAATTTCTTCCTGGCATTGACGTTATTGTAGGGATTTCGCTTGATAACGACCTGGGAGGCCCTATTCCCTCCCCTGCCAGATCTTGGGTTCCGAAGCCCATGATCAGTAACCACCTCTTCTCTTACTCTTCTCATGGTTGCGATCTTGTAGGGATATCTATTCGGATCTTTAATAGAGTGGTTTCCCGTTGCCTTCTCTATCCTATGCCGTTGACCAGTTAATGATTCATCCGTCTTTAGGAGTGGTTTCCCACTCCAAGGGCAGAAGGGTGCCTTAGCTCTCAGTCTGCTCCTCTGCCCTCCTTGGAGGCCGTTGGCAGATAGAGGGGGTACTGCTTATTCCGGAAGTCACTCAGTCGTCATAGCCTCGTCTGTTGAAATGGGGTGCACCGCGGGTAGGTGAGGTTGACATTTGAATGGGAGAGGCTATAAGAGACGCTTCCCGAACCTTACAGGTTAGGTGTAAGTTTATGTAGAAAAAGTTTTCCAGTATGCTGGGTGTTATACCTACTCTTATACAACATGCTATTTAAATGATCTACCATACAAGACTAGTCTTCATTCACCACATTCCAAAAACCAACTGTGAAAACAATTTGAGGATTTATTACATTGGTTATGAAAATACTATGCTAGAAAGGAGTTCATTAGTTATCAGAGAGTCATTCTGTTTACCTGCAACATTTCTCTAGAGCAGCTGGAGTATATATTGAACTTGAAAATATATATCTGTATGAGTGATAGTTAACCCTAGAACAACACACTGGGGTGTGATACACCCCACCCTTTAGAAAAGACGCTGGCATTTCTGTAAGTTGCAGAATAACGGTTCCTCCCTACCACATAAATTCAATTCGATAGTGTGCCGATCGGTTATGTGCAGCGCTGTGGTCAGTTGCTTGCCGGCATCGGTATAACACGAACGCAAAGTTGGTCTGGGGTTAGCTACACCCGGTGTGTTGTTTGTGAAAGTTTTTCGTTAGGTAAGTGAAATTTTCAACTCACTATTTTTTTGTAGCTTAAAGAACAAGTGCCTATCAAATTATTCCTGTAGCCGATATTGAGTAATTTTCCTGTAATTTCTGCATTTATTGCTATTTTTTGGTGAATCTGATGCTTAATTTTTACAAAAATAGCATGTCAATAAATACATTTTCAAAAAATGGGAATTTTCAGTCCTCAGCTATGGCATCCACGTCTCATCCCTACAATTTGCGAAAACAATCTGAGGTTCAACAAGCTATGCTGTTATCCAAAGACGAAGACGAGCAAAACGATCATTTTGGAGGAAATTTATCCGATAGTGACATTGACTACGTGGAGAGACAAACTGAAAGCAATACCGATGAAGACAACAACAATGCTTTCTCTGATCCCGACGGAAGTGCTGACAGAGAAAAAAGTGCAGATTCCTTGGAAGGAATAAATAGGAGTAACTCTCAGTAGCAATTTATCTAGTAGAGAGCATATCAAAACCGTTATAGCATCGGCAAACAGAGTTCAAGGGCTTTCCTCTAGAGTCCTGTGGGGATGCCCATCGAATGTGAAGGAAATCGCATACTTTTCTCTAATCCGACCTGTAGTGGAATACTGTTGCACCGTCTGGGACCCTTTCGAGGAGGGCCTAACTAGGGGCATAGTCGTCCCCATCGGTGTTAGTGAACGTAATTTTAGATCAGAGTACAGGAGAAAATATGTTGAAACAATCGCTAGAACAGAGAAATACTACAGATCCTTTTTCCCAGACGCGATAAGACAGTCCAACAGAGGAGTTTGTTAGAGTTCACTTGGTGTTGTGACACCCCCTGCCAAACGCTTCTGGCAGCTTGCAGGGTATTGATGTAAATGTAAATGAATAAATCGAAGAACATTTCTAAAACGTTTGTCTTTATCATTAATGGAACCTCATCTGCGGCAACGCATTACAAAAGCGTCGTTGTGCGCCTCACTCAGACGGTCCATTATGGAGATCCTGCACATCGACCAGATGCCAATTATTGAACAAGAGGTCCTTCAGAGGCTGGTTCGATGTGCCCTATGCCCTCAGGAGCAGGACCGAAAAACTCGCCTATTGTGTTCATCTTGCCGAGTCCCTATGTGCAATAAACACAGATGCACCCTGTGCACTGTCTGCGGTGGCATGGACGATTAGTCACACTCGAAAAATGACATTATCTGGTCAATAAAATGTTTTTCAGTATATCATAGTTTTCTTTATACCATCACAAACTACGAGGGTCTCCTGTGCCTAGGTGCCCTAGAGGGTCTTAATCTGCCACTGGACACTAAGGATATGTAAATCTAGTTAATTAACAAACTTACAGTACAAATGATCCTTTAATGTGCCATCATTAATCCTAATTCATATTTTCAAATTTAAAAAGTACATTGTTATGTATAATCATGTCTCAAAGTAGGCTTTTAGAGTAACTGTACTGATAATGAGAAATTCTAAGTTCTTCCATGCATCACTGTACTAAGCAATTGTCTCTTTTTCCCCGAATAGAAAATACTAATTGGTTTTATGTAATGCAGGATTGCTTAAACTCATTAATACGGCAAAATTAGAATCAGGTATATTCTGGTATGTTAGTCTTATTAGGAATAGTTTATTAACCAGAATTTCCCTGATTACAAAGGTAATTAATTGTTTGCCTAACACTACATTAATGATAAACATAGAAACAGATGTACTCTGTATAAACGTTAGAAAAAGAGAAACATGCCATGCTCTATGAAGACTACAGAACACATCCGTTTCTATGTATTACTTTGGATAAAAAAATTGCCAAGCTAAAATGTAATTTTCTAAATAAAAATTGATATGAAACCATTGTCAATAAGATGTAAGACCTATTACCATAATAATATAAAAAACAGTATAATAATAAAATAAAAATGGTAGTGGCTATTACATTATTTAAGAGAATTTTTTCTGTTTTATAAATTTCAGTAAATAAAAAGGGAATTTTTTAGTAAGATTAAACTTATGGGTAAGCTACCATATATTCCGGCGTATAAGCCGACCTGGCATATAATCGACCCCTGCTTTTTTGAATGAAAATACATGATTAGGCATATGTTCACCATATAAGTTGACCCCCACTTTTTCAGTTAAAAATACTTCTCATGAAACCGTTTTCAGACAAAATCAAAGTCATGTACAATCCAAGTTTTAACAAATAAGAAATAAACTAACAAAAATATATATAAATATTGTTTAGAGTCAGTGCTATTCTTCTTGAGCATTCCATGTGACAGATGTTTTAATTTCAACCATTGAGAAACTTATTTTTGGAGAGCTTGACCCACTAAGTAAAGTTTCCTATAATGCGATTGATTTCAGCTGCTAATAATACTAATGAAATGAACAATACCTAGTAATCGCGATCGATCTCTACGGTGGCAAAATTCAATAAAATATCGCAAATGTGTACCCTGCACACCTTTTTTCCCAAAATGTTGGTCATACATGAAGATTTCTGAACAAGTTTTAAAAATTATGAGTTTCGATAGTAAATTTACTGCAACACGCATTTACGTTTATACTCGCAAAAGACGAAGAATTCTACGAAGTTTACGTGTATCCACATGACAAAGAAACATTTAGGGTTTAAATGCACTATTTTTACTGCTGTTGGTGCATCTTCAACATTGAGATGACGTAATATTTTTATAATATTAAAGCTGTACCTTTTGAGAAAAGCAATTCTGTCATTAAAAATTTACTATCAGTTTCTACCTACACTCTTTGCCAGATTAAGTTGGCATCTGGTATCTCTATTAGCCATATTCATCGTGAGCTGCCGATGCTTCTTTAACCCCTCAACGCCAAGCGACGTACAGTGTACGTCCAACAAGAACTTCGTATGCCGCCGAGCGACATACACTGTACGTCCGAGGAAGTGCTTGCTTTCTTTACTGTTTAACTCACTTAATATTTCTTACATCTATAAAACCATTATATATTTTGAAAGAGGAAACTTTGGCCTTTCCTGTTATGTGTGTCCAGTAATTTTACTATTGTGTCTATATTTTATAATCTACGTTAACTTTTGCAATGAAATTGCATTTTTGCGCAGAAAATACGGTGTGCCACCACCTTTTATTGTCTATTGATGCAAGGGATATTCTTAAATCTTAATAACCTTTATATTTTTTGAAAGAGGAAGCTTTGACCTGTCTAGTACTGCATATCTTGTAATTTTAATATAGTTTTTATAATCTACATGAAAGTTTGCAATGAAATTTTCGTTTTTGCCCCAAAAATTCGGTGCGCCAGCACATAGTTTTGTCTAATTACGCAAGGGAGATTCGTCAGTCTGAATAGTCTATATGTATTTTGATAGAGGAAGCTTTGGCCTTTTAAGTTATGCATACCCTGTAATTTTACTATTGTTTCCGTATTTTATAATCTACGTGAAAGTTTGTGATGAAATTTTTTTGCCCCGAAAATTCGTTGCGTTTTTAGAAATGCATGAATTGTAATTTTACTATTGTTCTAACATTTTATAATCAACGTTAAATTTTGCGATGAAATTCTCATTTCCCACAAAATTACGCCTTTTCTGCTTCTAAAAATTGCTTTTCAATGCACGAGGAATGATTTCTTTGACTTTTGAATTTGGGTAAAGGGACTTTTTACCTTTTCAAAGTAGAAATAGGTCTCTTATATACTATATACACACAGCCTACTTGAGATGCTTCTAAAAATCACTTTCAATTTTCGACGACCCTTCCACGACCGATTCTAGCCTTTGTTCCTCGCAGCCAAAGAAAGCCTATACCTCTTGATTTTTACATAGTTTTTCTTCCTCTCCACAGTTAAAAAAAAACCACCCTTCTGTCAACATCGGCTCTCTCTGTTCTTTGCTGCATTTTACTTCACGAGCTAACTGAAAGTTGCATTCCATTGTAGTATATATGTCAACACCGAGTTTGAGTTCTCTTCGCAGAAGACGTTCCCCCACCTCCTAGCAGCGGAGAGGCAAGTCTGAAAAATATTATACTCGAGCCGGAGAAAAAGTCTGATGGCAGAGTGTGGAGAGAGAGGGAGGGGCCGGCCGGGTTAGACTAGTAGGCAGTGCGCCTGCCTTCTAACCCAAAGGTTGTGGGTTCGAATCCTGCTTCGGGCATGGATGGTGTGATGTTGATTTTCTCTAACAGAATTTGACGGTGCAAAATGACCTTAGCTGTTGACGCACCTAAAAAACCTAATTACTACTACTACGAGAGGGAGGGTGCACTGTTAGTAAGTACAAATAATATAAAAAGAAATGTATTGCAATTTATTTTTTCGATTTTGTAGTTTTGTTTATGGCTATTTTTCAGCAAAGTATAGAGGATACCGTGAAAAAAATACACACATCTTCTCAAGGGACATGAAACGTAGTTAGAAGGGTACAATGGACTCCTACAAGGTTCCCGTGTCGCTGGCCATCTCTGTTTCTGAATGGTTCCAGTCTCCTTTTATAAGTTTTTTAGTGCATCAATTTCATAAAACTGTCTCGTTAAACTCACGTAACTTTCATTTGTAGTTTCGCATTATATTGTATGATTAATCTTTTTTTCTTCCAGGAAATAGTGGTTTCTAAATTTTCGAATTATAATTTGTTGTAATGTACCTTACTGTAAAAATAATTTTCTCTT
Organism: Uropetala carovei; assembly: GCA_036926305.1. Classification (NCBI taxonomy): domain Eukaryota; kingdom Metazoa; phylum Arthropoda; class Insecta; order Odonata; family Petaluridae; genus Uropetala; species Uropetala carovei. Next base: position 27,669,649 of record JAXCHB010000011.1, read on the forward strand.
AATTTTGCTTATTATTTAAAAATTTCCTGCATGTAAATATTGTATAAGCATTTGTTGGATATGTATATATTTTATGTATATTTCTTTTATGTTCTAGATATGTATATGTTATGTAAGCATTTGTTGTATATGTCTATATTTTTCTGTATATTTCTTTTATGTTCTAGGTATGTATATGTTATATAAGTGTTTGTTGTATATGTATATATTTTATGTATACAGTAAAACCCCGCTTATATGTTTTTCAAGGGGAACGAGAAAAGTAACGTATAAGTGAGAGAAACGTATATGTGAAACTTCACGTGTCGCTCCATACATTGCTATATGAAATTTTATTTTTTTAGACTATACAGGAACAAAACCTTAATTATTGGCTAAAAATGAAAAAATTCACAGGAATGTATAGGAACAAAATGTTAATCATTAGCTAAAAATGGAAAAATGTACAGTAAGTAGTATAGAAAAGTATGCACGTTTAAAGTGGCTTGAAGTAGCTGTCCCAAGTACTCTAATTCTTAGCTTTCACTGTGCACTCGTACATAAGGCGGCTGTACGAACTCAAGAGTTTTCATGCTATCCTCATCCAACTCTTTTGACATTAAAAAGCGCTCGGTTATTTCCAGTGCTTGAAGGGCCTCGGCAAGGCTGGGAATAGGTGCTGGCTCTACAGGAGTGTTCTGAATCGTCAGAGTCTTCTGAGTTGACATTGTTGTCCCGTGTATTTACAGCTGCGACAATATCGGCTGTGCTTTGGGTAGCACATACCACAAGACTGTCATCAAAATCCGCAAAGTCACCGAATGCAAGTCCGTTTGAGATGCAAGCCCACTCTACAGCGTCAGGAGCCTCAAAATCAATGATTTGTTCCTCTTCAGGGACGAGATCAGGATTGTCCTCCTTGGCAATTCCAGCTCTCTGGAAGCATTTATGGATGGTGTCTGGTATGACTTTATCCCAAGCATTTCGGGTGAAATGCATGGCCTAAATCAAACAAGAAAGAAAATGAAGTTACTGCACTAATTTAAGGATAGCAAGCTGAGTAAGCATGGCAAAATTTCTTAGATACTATAGTTTTGAAAGTTTCTTGATTCTGGCCCTACTGAACTCCAGTGAAAACTGATTTGAATACATATGAAACCATAAAAAGTGCACTTAAACCATACCTGGAGAATGTTGATTTCGGGGCTCTCCTTTCCAGCATCAATATCTGCCACAGTGCGCTGCACTAGGAACTTGCGATAATAGGCTTTTGTGGCTGCGATTATCCCCAAGTCCAGTGGTTGGAGATGCCTGGTGCAATAAGCAGGAAAAAAGGCCATATCTACATTGCTGTAGCGCTGAGCAGGAGGATGAGCGGGACAGTTGTCGAGGAGGAGCAATATTTTTCGTTTCTCACGACGCATATGCTGGTTAAGCTTTTCCACAAATGTCGTGAACAGAGGGCCTGTCATCCATGCCTTCTTGTTTGCTTCATAATCAGTGGGCAATGACTTCACTCCTTTGAAGCACTGGGGCTTCTAAGATTTCCCAACAACAAGAGGGCGGAATTTGTCACTGCCATCAGAATTTGTGGCGAGCAGGATGGTGAGCCTTTGCTTACTCCTTTTGCCGCCATGGCAGGGATCACCTTTTAAGGCTACCATCTTGTTGGGCAAAAGATTAAAGAACAATCCCGTCTCAGCAGTGTTGTATATGTCACTAAGCTCGTAATACCTGAGAATCTTTGGCAAGTCTTGTTTCTTTCCAGTGTTGAATGCTAGCCTCATCTACACTGTTTTCTTCGCCGCAAATCCTGTGCCCAACTATACCAAACCTCATCTTAAATCTATGAAGCCAGCCCTCTGACGCTTTGAAGTCACCAGGGACATTCATTTTCTTCGCGAACTCTCTTGCTTTTTCCTGCAGCATAGTACAGCTAATGGGAACATTAGCCGCACGTTGTTGATTGAACCACATGAAAAGACACTTCTCCATATCCGAAAACTGCCCGTCTTGAATGCGTTTCCAGTTGTCTGAGCTTGGACCAGCTTTAGAAGCGTTTCGTTTTATTTCGGCCTCTTTCTTGATAATCGTGGTTAGCATAGAGTACTTGACACCAAGACGCACCGCGATGCTTGTTTTGGTCTCATGTGGGTTGTCTTCTACCTCTTGTATAATTCTCAGTTTTTCTACAAGTGTGATGGACTTCCGTGGTCTTTTCCTATCCGGTGAGCTTGCTGTACTGCTCATTTTCCATTAGAAGAACCTTACACACAATGTGTGAAATCCAAACGAAACGTTCTCTTCTTCGCTCCACTTGCTGACGAACTGACGCACAGGCCTGACACTACGTGCATAATATGTTGGAGCGAGTACGCACTGCCACCCAGTGCCCGGTTGCAAGAACTACTTGGTCCCCCTCCCCTTATTGTATCCCCCCACCCCTTGAAAATCGTATTACGCATTGTTTTTCATTTCTTTCATACTTATTTTTATACGTTAAAAGGATATTAATCATTATGATATTATCTTAACCCATTCAACGCGGCACCGAAAATCTGAGTTCTTTGCCGGTGACTGAATCCAGTTTCCTTACATTTCCAGTAGAATTTAGTGCAAGAAATGCAGATATGAAAAAATTTAACGAAAAAACGCAAAAATAGATTTTTAACGATTTTTTGAAATACTTACCGATACAACGAGTTATTACAGAAAAAATACGCAAATCGTCGAAAAAAAGTAATAATATAAAAATGAATTTTCCTATAATATAAAAACGACCTGGAAAGAAAAGAAAACAACCTTTAATCGATAATAAAATGACTAATTTTCATTCACTGACGGTAATTTGAATCGAGTACTTACCGAAAAATTATCAGAGGAAAAACACGCAAATCGTCGAAAAAATTAACGATGTACAAATGAATTTTCTTATAATATAAAAAGGAATTGGAAAGAAAATAAAATAACCTTTAATTCATAATAAAACTAATTCTCAATCACTATAGGAAAATCAGAGTGAGTACGTACCCAAAAAAAGAAAAAGTCGAAAATCCGAAGAAAATCTACCAATTGCAAAACGGACTTTTCTCAAACGCTGGTTAGGGTCAAACTGATGGCTGGAGACGCATAGGAAACTTATTCCGCTGGCGGTCCCTTACCCAGACCGCTAGAACCAGATGTAGCGCTATGACTGGAATTCCAGTCATGCCGCATGGAATGGGTTAAACATATAATGGTTAAAATTTCAAATATTTTATTATTCACTCAAAATACAGGAATTAGTTAAACATTGATAAAATAATGTTTTATGAACAAATAAAAGCACAATAAAAATACATTTTATCCTTTTGATATAAAGGAGATTTTGTTACAGTAACAGTGCAGGAGCTACGCTTAATGAAGCACTAACAAAAATCCACGTTACTCATTAACATTATACATAGTTGTGACCATAGGCGGATTCAGGGGGGGGCACCGGGGCACGTACCCTCCCCGTCATTTTTTTGACCTTTTTTAATGAAAACATAATTAGCTATTTTAGAGTGAACAAGAATAAACTTAGACATAGATTATCGTTTCAACAGTGAATCCTTAATTCTGATTTAAAATATAAAAAATTCTATGGTAGAATATGTTTTTCATAAAAAATGTACTTAGCTATTTTTTTACTTTAATGTATCTTATAAAATGTAGCAAATTATATCGATCAATTTGGCGAATATAGATTGGTATGATGGCAACACTGTGCATAGTGCGCATGCTGATGCTATCACCACTCTAGTTCGAGGCGTCGTGTAGTTTTGCCGTGCGTCGTGTTTAATTCAGAGTTTAGCTTTTTCCGCCCGTCACATTATTATAGGTGTCGTATTTGCCTTGTTCTGTGCATTATTTTGTGCCTTGTTTTTGTAAAATATAGAATTAAAAAAAAATAATTTCATTATATATATTTATATATTTTGTGATTATTTTTAGTTAATGACATGGATAAAAGACGAGAAGAGAAACAATCTAGTCTTGCGACATTTTTTAAAAAGTTTAAAAGTAATGAAAGCAGTGTCGACAAAAACGTCGAGCCTGAAAGCAAAAGTGATACTGTGAAGAATATAGGAGATATTTCATCACAAAATGCCTTCGAAGAATGTTCAGCTTCAACTTCAAATGAAGTTCAAATAGTCATAAATTTGGGTTGTTTTTGCAGAATTTGCATGTTATTTGGAGGAAATGAGAGAGGTTGTAGTCATGTGAAGCTGGGAAAGTTGGTGATAGAACCTTTATCATCATACAAAAATGCCAAGAATGATTTCAAAGTTCATGAGAAAAATGAATACCATAAGAACAACGTACTGAGGTCACAGCATTTTACTGATGTCATGGATGGTAAAACATTAAGTATTGAAGCGGTAATAGACAGTGCTAAACAGGGAAGAATAGAAAGCAATAGACAAAAATTAATACCGATCATTAAGACTATAATATTTTGCGGAATGCAAAATATTGCTTTGAGAGGTCATAGAGATGATGGCTCCATTTTCTTGGACAAAGACGACGATTATAAGTTGATAACAAAAAGGGAATTTCAAGGCATTATTAAGATTTTGTGTCAATGCGGGTGATAATATCCTTGAGAACCATTTACAGACTGCTGGAAAAAATGCTACTTTTATTAGCAAAACAACCCAAAATGAATTAATTGAATACTGTGGAGAAATTATACAAAGTGAAATTGTTGAAAAAGTTAAAATTTCGAAGTTTTATAGTATCTTGGTTGACGAAACAACCGACGTTAGCATTTCCGAACAGCTTTCATTCTGCATTCGGTATTTCGACCAAGAAAAGTGCACTATAGAAGAAAATTTTCTTGGGTTTACCAAAGTTATGAACTTGACTGGTGAATGTTTGACAGACACTATTGACTTTTTGGAAAGAGCAAATTTGGATATTGCATTCCTCCATGGACAAGGTTATGATTGTGGCGCTAACGTGAGTGGAGCGTTGAGAGGAGTACAAGCAAGAATTTTGAAAATGCAGCCTCTCGCTATTTACACACATTGTGCCAACCATAGACTGAATTTAGCCTTAAACAAAGCAAGTAAGGTACCTAGTATTCGCAATACAGTCGGCATAATTACAAACGTTAGCAATTTTTTAAGAGAATCTGCCTCAAGAACCCAACTGTTGAGTACGAAAATAACAGAACTTTTACCATCTCAGAAAGCAGTAAAGGCTAGGAAGCTTTGTGAAACTCGCTGGGTTGAGAGGCATGACGGAATCCTACACTTTTTGGAAATACTGCCTGCAGTCGTCTCTGTAATGGACGATATAAGTAGTACCAATACTGCCAGTATCCATGCAGCAAGCAGTGCCCAGTTGCTGTCCGCAGCAATTTGCAAATTTGAGTTTTTACTGTGCTTAAAAATGTTGACAAAGTTTTTAGCCATAACACTACCACTTTCAATTCAACTGCAAAGCATTAACGTCGACTTCTGTAAAGCAATGGCATTGGTAGATATTGTTAAATCTGCATTAAATAGAATAAGAGAAAATTCAGAAAACGAATTTAGAATTATATTTGACCAGACCAAGAGTATTGCCGAATAATTTGGATGTAGAAATAAAAATTCCAAGGGTCACAAATGTGCAACAAAACCGAGCTAATTTGACCGATCTGATAGACTATTTATGAATCAACACATTATTACCTTATCTCAACTACATATCTGATTTCAGAGTTAGATTCATGATTTTCCAAAGATACCATATCTGCCCGAATACAAGCCGATGTTTTTAGTCAAAATCTATCATGAAAAAATCACCCCTCAGCTTAAATGCGAGTCCGAGGAAAATTTGGGTTATGGTTAAATCTCGAAGTCTCTCATTGCCTTCGCATTCTAATGTTAGTACTATATTTTTCGTAAAGTAAATATTTGACCTACGATGAATATATATATAAATATCTTAGCGAGATCGCTTGCGTAAATTGACGGTTACGCAAAATGCGTTGACTGCTTTGAATGCTCAACTGTTTGAATTTCGGTAAAACTTTACATGGAACGTGTATAATTATAAAAATGGAATTTCTTATGGCAATGTATATGCTAATTTCATTGGAAATAGACATGGATGAAGAAATATCTTGGCGAGATCGCTTGCGTAAATTGACGGTTACGCAAAATGCGTTGACGGCTTTGAACGCTCAACTGTTTGAATTTCGGTAAAACTTTACATGGAACGTGTATAATTATAAAAATGCAGTTTCTCAAGGCAATATATATGCTAATTTCACTGGAAATAGACATGGATGAAGAAATATCTTGGCGAGATTGCTTGCGTAAATTGACGGTTACGCAAAATGTGTTGACGGCTTTGAACGCTCAACTGTTTGAATTTCGGTAAAACTTTACATGGAACGTGTATAATTATAAAAATGCAGTTTCTCAAGGCAATATATATGCTAATTTCATTGGAAATAGACTTGGTGAAAAATTATCTTGGCGAGATCGCTATTACTATATTTGACCTATTGTGAAAATGAAGATGAATGAAATTATTGTCACTGAATGTGGAACATTATTCAACTACGCAAAATTATTAATTGGAGTAATATTTCAAAATGCCAACAACTAAACAATTTCCCACACATTTCTTCGATCTCGAATAATATATTCTAAGATGTGCATGAATGTCTGGCACACTTCAGCATAAAATCTACGAAATTTACTTTTTTGCCAAAAAATTGTGGAAATTTTTGGGGGGTCGGCTTATATCCGGGGTCGGCTTCTATTCGGGCAGATACGGTAATACCATAACTATTTCAAAATTGCAAAAAATAATTCCCAAATATTATTTTGATTCGGACACAACAGATGAAGAAATACTGGATGCAGCAAAAACATATGAATCTGATTTATCATCCACAACAGAGGTACTTCATGGAGAACTGAAGGGAATTCTGGATACAGAAATCTGAAAAAGGCGATACGCCAATGGCAGCTTACAAATTTGCATCTATGTTTCCAAACATCAAGTGTATATTGAAAATTCTTTGTGTGATACCGGTTACTACTTCGACAGCAGAGCAATCTTTTAGTTTGTTGAAAAGAATTGAAACCTACTTAAGATCAACAGCGGGTCAGGAAAGACTCAATGGTTTGGCCATGCTGAATATAAATAAAAATATTGAAATAATCCCTGAAGAGGTTTTAAATATATTTTCCAATGGTTTGGCCATGCTGAATATAAATAAAAATATTGAAATAATCCCTGAAGAGGTTTTAAATATATTTTCCAGGAAACAATCGCGAAAACTTCAATTAGAGTTTACATAAACTTTTTTATGTATAATGTTGTTCTCTTCTCTCATATCACAGAACTGTATATTCACTTTGGCAATAAAATTTTATCAAACATATTTGTGACTTTCACTGCTGCACCTCAGAAAATTTTAGAGTGTAAACAGTTAAATGTTGATTTTCATATTCCTCGTCATTAATAATATTTTTACTAAGATAATTAATTATTTCTCAATCGACTCATAAATGCTTTTATATAACCTAACCTTATACATCTTGTTTTTAACTTTTTGAACTAGTTTTTAAAATTAGTAATTGGTCCATATAGAGATATGAAAAAAATTTAGAAGGATGTAAGGTAACAATATAATTATTTGTATTATGGTGCCCCCCTGTCATTTTTTTCTGGATCCGCCACTGGTTGTGACATTCAAAGCAAACAATGAAAACACATATCAAGATCATTTACATAGGAGGATATGTTTAGGTTCCTCTACTTGAAGTTGCAACGTGAGATTCGGTATTACAAGGTATTGGCCATAAACAACCAGAAAAATTGAAAATCTTAAAGAAATTGATTACTTAGGGATGTTTTTAACCCCTACATACACATTAGATACCAAATGGCCATAAGGAAAGCGTTGAAATCAGTTGAGACATTTTTTTGCTTGACTTGCTAAATTATTTACAATCAAGACAAAGATCAGAGAAGCAATATTTATGACTGAAAGTATGTTTCTTTGCTTTTCCAAAATTACATAATTTGAATATGTGCAGATTTTGCAAAAAGATACTTTTTTTAATGATAAAAAAACATTTTTTTGCTCTTGCAACAAGCAGCAATAGTAATTAACATAGTAATCAATGCAATGCCATGGGTCTTACTCTAATAAATTATTTCTATCCTGGGGTAGGACAATCACCAACACAATGGCACCCTCTTTTTCTAAGTTATCACTATGACCTTATGCACTATTCCTAATATTAAACATTGAAAAAATATCCTGTCAATTGCCTTGTAAAAATAGCAAGACGCAAAATAATCAATGAAAGCTTCCATGAATTATGATATTGAAAGAAGCAAAGACAAGCCAGTCTTACCAGGATTATGTACTGTTATTACTATATATAAATATTTACAAAATAAAAATAAAAAATTACATTAAAATCATCGTCGCCTCTTTTTCTTAAAATAAACAAAAGCTTCTCTATGAACTACATCCATATTAACTAAAATTCTACTATCTTTACCACTTAAATACCTATTTACTGAGTTGCACCATGCCATTATAATATACTTAACAAAATATTTACAAAATTTACTCATATAATTAGCACGGTGCTCCTCACATGTAATGTCACTAAAATCTACTTCTGTTGAGATAATGTTTCTTAAGTGACTACCAATTCCAGGCCTGTGAGCCGTCATTGGCAATTCCCTTAAAATTAAATCTCTGCATTGAAAGTAGATGCTAGTAAAGCTGTCAGAGGGGAATTGCAACCATCTCCAACTAGCCAGTCCTTCTCTTTGAGTGTTGAGAGCATCTCCGTCATGTGGATTTACGGTATGCTGTTTACTCTTACACTCGGAACAATCAACAGGGCCCATTTTAAGAATGAAATCTCCTGCTGAAATGGAGCTAAATAACATGGTAGCATTCCCAGCTGGAGCTTCATTGTTATCTCCCCCTAACTGAGCATCAACAACTGCATCCAGATGCGCATCAATGCCAGCAGGAGAAGCAGCATATGTGGCGATACTTGGTAGACCTCTTTGAGTCCCTAAGTACTCCCTAAGGTTATCAAGTACCTCACAATCATCCTCTTCACAATTAGCACCAACTGAGTGAGCTGCCACCATGTCATTCAGCAGTAATGATTTGTATGCTCCCACAAAGTTGGAGCACGTTGGGACAACATTACGAAAGCCATAGCTCCGAATTGCCCCAAACTTATTCTCAAGAGGGTCTTGGTTTAAATTCCTCAAAACAAGATATTTAAACCCACTGTTTCTTAACCTATTCCATAATTTCTTAATATTTCTAATTGTCCTACCCCAATTTACCAGGGAAGGTGTCCTGCCCTCCATTCTTCCATCAGTGTATGCCATAGAATCCAGGACCTTAAGTGCCTCATTCCAAAACTCCACATGCCCTGATGTAGGTTTCACTGCACACAGTAGGGGTTTCAGTGGAGGAGGGTTGAGTGCTCCTCCATTCACACTATCAAAGAGCTCGTCCATGAAGCAAAGAAGATCTGCAGTTTCTGCAGCCTGAGCTTCTATACCAGTGGTAGCTGCAGAAAATATAACTATTAGGAGAAATATTCATCAAAAACAACTAAACTTGAAATATGATTATTCATTATTACTTACATGTTCTGGCTAGGAGCTTCATTACTGAAGACAGCCTTTGACTGAAAACCTGTGTGCAGCAATTCACCTTCATTTTTTTAATTTTTTCAGGGACAACATGATGTTCTGTTAGCCGAGGCACAGCCCTGTTGCTTACATTATCTATGGCATACACTTGAAGAATATGTCTCCAGGAAGCAACCTCGTTGACCCCATGCCGACAAAACTTTAAGTCTTTGTCTAAGAGATCATTCCTAACACCTTTCAAAAGATGAGGAGGGTCAAACAAAGGTATCACCTCTGAGCCATTGACTACAAAGTATTCACCTCTGTATTCACCTCCTTGTCTTAAGACCGACTCCCTCGTTTCTGCACAAAGTTTATTAATTGCAGCAATGTTGCTAGCCCCTTGATCGCAAACAGTTGCACTGACTCTAAATCCAGAATGTGTCAATTTCAACACAATGGTTTTAATTAATTTACACAAAACAGGGGTCTTTATAGCTCCAGAAGGGAAAACATAAACAACAGGCTGTTTATACTTCCGTTTCAGGCCTCTGATCATAAATACTAAGACTTTATCAGCAAACCTTTTTGTTCTTAACCCCTTACCTAAATCCTCAAAACCCTCGATTAAATCCATGTGTTCAGAGTAATCCAGGTGAGGTGTCAAGCTCATCTCATCAAACAGTAAGATGCAATGCCGATCAATGTCCTTCACCTTCTTCTTCACAATGACTGACAAATGATCAAACATATCATCATTAATGCCAGTTGAGAAGGATAAGCTAGATAACAACCTTAGTAACGTCCTCCAAGCAGGAAGTACAAACACTTTGGATAAAAAGTTGTATGCTCGCCCACTTCTTTTCAAGAAGGCAAGAGCTAAGACTTTATCATTCAAAGTGAACCTATGGCCTTCGCTCTTCCTTCCTGCTTCCCTAACTTGACATTGCAGAAATGATGAGACAGTCGGTGAGAGATTAGGAATGGAATCTTTATAACCTACACTTAATGCTCTATTAGCAGCTTGCAGCCTCTTTTTAAAATTAAGTAGCCTCTTAGAGGAGCGAGAAATGCTCCTTTTCAGAAGTCGATTACTTTTATAAAGATGCCTAGCTTTTGGAGTGAACTCGGTTAACTTCCTGACACCCAAACTCTGCAGGACACCTTCCCTTCTACCAGTCCTAAAATGGATGACTCAATCAGAAGCTGTTCACTAATACTTTAACAAATGCAATTAAGAAGAATAGATTAAAAAATAATCATAAGTAATAATACAATTAGAATTTATCACCTTTCTGAAGATTCCGTGGGAAAAAGAGACCTTTTGGAAGACTGGCCAACAGATGCTGAAAAAAATATAAATATAGGGAAATCACTAAATATGTTGCATATTCCTGCATTGCTTACAAACATGTCAACAGTCTTATATCCCTCTATTTTGTTATTTCTTAGAGTCAAAAAATATAAAAATCAGACGTTGTTTAAGTAATTTATATTATGTAGTTCAACTCAACATCTATTTAAGTAGAACATACCTTCTGCTGACCGTAGGAGCTTCACAGGGGTCACAATCCACCCAGATGAGCAGCTTCTATCTCCTGACTTTTCAGCCCAAGCATCAGAAATTCCTTCAGTCCCTAGTAAATAATTAAAAAATCACCATTTAATGTTTATGATGAACCATGGAATGCATGCTATTAAAGTGTAGCCTGTAGTGTAGATAGTACCTTTTCCTGCTACATACTTTCAATTTAACTAAGGTATTGACACAATTTCTTAATTTGATCTTAAAACGTTTATACAAGACAAGTTCATTAATTAACTCAGCTAATTATTAATTTATTAACTAAAACGTTGGAGATAACCAATTTATTACAGTTGTTTTATGTAAAGAATGTCATCAGGTGTTGTCAATTTTAAAGGCTTACCACTAACTGACTGAGGAGATCTTGAAGGGGATCTTATCTGCTCTTCTGGAGGCTCCATGAGTGGAGCAGCAGTGGATGGCCCAGGGTGAATATGTCCAAATCCTTTTGGTTCCCCAGTTTCAATTCCATCATCCGCTGATAGAAAGTAAAAAATGTGCAAATTAGAAGTGGGTGAAGGAAAATGAAAATGGCTTTGCACAAAAATAATATACTCAATATATTAAAACACAATGGACAACTAAAATAATAAGGGTAATCATGAAATTTAGTCACTTTTATTATGAAAGGGTTCCAAGCTAAAGTTCAGTCACTTTTATTATGTAAATGGATATGTATACTTCAAACAACATTGAAAGGATGTATTGACGAGCCTTCGGCTTACCATGTTTTAATGCGTAGTCAGCTCAGGGCACTACTGCACCCTTAGCCTCACCCGGAACGATAGTAACCATCCACGTTGTCCGGAGATTGGGTTAGTATATGTCGAGACAGGCCAATCTGTTTCTTGTCCGGAGATTGGGTTTGTAAAAACTGATTGGCCTGTCTCGACATTTACAAACCCAATCTCCGGACAAGAAATTGATTGGCCTGTCTCGACATTTACTAACCCAATCTCTAGACAACGTGGAGGCTTACTATGGTTCTGGGCGAGGCGAAGGGTGCGGTAGCACCCGGAGCTGACTACCCATTAAACCAAAGCGAGCCAAAGGCTTGTCAATATATCCTTTCAACGTTATATTCTCTTTGACTGTTGAGCCGCAAATGAAACCAATGTAATTTATTTGGCGAAACGCATTTCATGAGTCAGATCTTTTTAATAGCTTTTTACTTTGTGTTATTGAGGAGTATGTTTTGTGATTCACTTGAATTTATATTAAACATAAAATTAATAAATGTTTTAAAAATTGAATTTGGGTGTTCCTGAGTGCTAAAACCTCCTTCATAATAAAAGTGACTAAACTTCACGATTACCAAAATAAGTAACTAGAAACGGTGAACCTCAAGTAATATATTCCAGCTGTATACTGTTTTAAGGACCCACTTATGAGCCAGAACATTTTACGGTCAATATAAAATTAAAACATATATTTTATATCGTGTTTGGCATGGAAACGCGTGTAAGCAATATATGCGTATAAAGTATGTTCACGAGAATGTTTTAAAGTTTAATATATAATTTTGGTATTACTTTTGAGAAAACTTCGCGTACTACATGTTGAAGACCCCCAATACTACTGCTATGACAAACACAGAAGCGTATTTCTAAAATATTACACCAATAATAACTTCGCTAGGTACCATTATTTCATGTCGCTGTACAACATAGACAAAAAAAGTTATACTTACTAAGGTTTAAATCTGGAATTGCATTTTTTTTCAAATTTTCCGTTCCAGGAACGAATCGATGCGGGGAAAAGTGTTTCCCGCAAACTCTATGCATCTCGTACGTCACCATTGGGTCTAGGTAACTTAACTCCTTATTTATTAGGTCAATCCACAGGCCATATCGCCTGTGCGAATCCGAAACTGGATGTGGGAATCTGATGTAAAGGCAATAATTATTCCACTAATTGTGAAAAAGACTAACACACTCTCTGACAAATATATAACTCGCGGAGTAGTAAATACATGCGAAAAAATACCATGATAAAAAAATTTGCTTACCTAAATCTTCTTTTTGATTTTCCATCGCAGTTCGGGACACAACATTTCCTCAGGCCTCCCATATTTCTCCTCCCGTGTTATTTCTTCACAAAGATCAGAGATGAAAAATATATATCGTAATATTCGATATTTTTTCTCAAAAGTATCGTAAAAGGTGAATACTATTCGATGAATAATATATCGATCCGATATATTTTAAAATATTCATATCGAACCGATATTTTTACGGACGTTAACGAACTAGTTTTCCCACCTCAAAAACAAACACCTTAAGGAGGCTCCACCGTAACTGTATGAGTCAACAACCCGGCAAAACTATTGTATTATTCAACTCCCGAGAAAGCTTCTAATAAATGTGCGAATATAACCTTTCCGATTATCATGTGACAAAAGGAAGTTATTTGCTAAAATTGCTTGCTTTGGAGTAGGATAAAAAACCTATTAATATTTTTAATGTCACAAAAATATTGCATTGACTGCAGAAATGGCGAAGTGAACCTGTTGCCACATTTAATTTACGTGCAAAGAATAATTGAAAATATCATGTTGTTTTTTCTTAGAATAGCATTCTTAATATCTGAGATATCATAAAGTACCACTTATTTCGTAAACAAAGTGAGAGGTAGAGAATAATGAGGTTACATTTAATAACGACTTCGCAACGCTGCAATAATGCATTTCCGGCAACCACGCCATCCAAGGCATGATTTCACTTTGGTGTCTGGCATGCTTGATTCGGTTTGTGGTTGTGTTGATAAAATATCTTGCTTTGGCTGAAAATAAATAAATAAATCATCTGCTTATAATAATAGAAGTTTTAAAATGGGTATCTCTGAAATTATGCTGATATAAATTACAACCAAGGAATATAATCTCATTTTTTCCTTTATAGAAAGCTCACTTTTTACTTTACAGAAAGCAAGAAAAGTCTACAAATGGAAAAGTTCTATTGGGTTACAATTTGGGAAACTGAACTGTACTAAATACAGCTATTAAAATTGATAACGCAGAGATTTAATATATTCTGTCAATGCTTTACTTAGTTACTAAATTAGGAATCGGGTATTGATGATTTTCTTCATGGTCATTAATTTTTTATGCTGTGAATAAAACAATAATCGAGGGAGATATGAAATGGTTTCAGGAATCTAATTATAACGATTATACTTTCCAAAAAGTATTCATTTTCAATATGCAATTTCGGTACCTACCGGTCTGTTATCCAGCCCAATATTATAAATAAATAAAATTAAATTCTTATTAATTTTGTCTGATTTAACGGGTTGTGGGGTGGTGTTCGGTGTTCCTTTTCATTATTAGGTGGTTTTAGCACTAACGATTTATTAACTTTTATCTATTTTATCCGATTTCACGGGTTTGGTGGTAGTGGCGAATAACCCTTGTCGTTTTTTCTTAACATTCGTCTTGTTTAACTTAAAAGTGATAAGGAAACCCAACCCGTTAAATAAGATTAATTATATAAACTATAGCGCTAAAACCATCTAATAATGAGAAATGAAATTTGCGGGCGGAGAACCGACCAATACCACAATTTCTTGCATCTAAATAAATAAATACGTACCGATCTTATTCGTTTTTTTTAATCTGACGAATAAAACAATCCTCTATCATGTTCTTGCAATATTTAGACGTTTAAGTTTTACATGCTGAGATATAATATGTAAAGATTACGTCCATTTCACCGTCAATGTAAGATAACTTTCTTGTTACAAAGTACAGGATTTCTTACAGATAAATGAAATATACACCAACTATGCGGAAACATATGAAGAATAAAAATATGTATGTATTTTAACGCTTTTGTTTACAAGAAATCTATTATTATTTACGAATAAAACCGCCATATCGGACTAAGAACCATATTTAACGTCTAACAATAAGCAGCCGTCTGCTAGTGCTAAAATGTCTAAAATTGTAAAATAGCTGACTATCCCAAAGAGGCGATTTTATTTATTAATATTATTAAATTTCTCGTAAATAAGTGCGTCAAGGTACATATTTTAATATATATTTGTATTCTTCTCATGTTTGCGCATATTTGCTGTTTTTGGTGTATATTTCATTTACTTACGAATTTCAGTGGTTAATTTCGTGTTCAGCACGACTAGCTCGCCTATGTCGGCTGTGTAAATTCCCGTACTTTTAAATGCATTTATTGAAAAAACGAATACGTCAACCTATATTTTTCTTTGCAGCATGTCATAGAGTATGCCTTCTTCTATCGTTACTGTGAATACGAGGAAATTGACATTATCTTGAATTTCCGGTGGAGCCTCCTTAAGGGAAGTTTAAGGAGTATTTTGGTTTATCTAAATCCTCATCGCGACCTTATAATCGTTAATCGTCTGCCGTTAATAAGGAAATTATAATTATTACAGGTGATTTTAATATTGACCTGTCAACTCAGTGCAAGTACAGAAATGAATTGTTTATTCTCCTGAGTTCCTTCAACTTAAATGTCTTGAATAATGAACCTACTCGAATTACCAATCACTCTGCCACTGTCTTGGATAATATTATCTCCAACTATGTCTATAGCTTAGTAAATACTAAAAGAATTAATTCTGATTTATCTGACCATTTCCCTGTCTTATCTAGATTTACACCCCACATATTGTCTGAATACCGAATCCGTCTTTTACTGAATCTAATGTCTTAAGTTTTCTTAATTTGTTAAAAAGTTGAGGACTGGTCAGGGGAGATCCAGGGGAGGGGGGCGATCCCCCCCTTAAGCCGAAGCAGAAAGATGAACTCTTAATTAAATGTTAAATAAGAAATATTTTAAATTTTTATTTTATAAGCTCCAGTTGTAGTTTCATTAAATTCTTAATTTATTTGATAGTTTTGTATCAATTAAAGAAAATGTTTGTGTGAATAAATTTTCAATTGCTATGAAAAAATACATGTAACTGGCATATCCCCCCTAAAGACATTTTCTGGATCTGCCACTGGGACTGTTGTGATGTATATAATGCAATTGATTTAAATATTCGGTTTAAACACTTTTATGAAAATTTTTGGATCTTTTTAGTTATAGCACCAGCACAATCGAAAAGATTCTATAATTATTTTCGGCTAGACTTCAGTATGCGGTACCCGCTATTAGCAACACTGGGATTCGTGCTATTTCGGCATTATTTGTAAAAAAATATTTTGGGCTAGACATCAGTATACGGTACCTGAAATTAGCGACACTGGGATTCGTACTATACTGAAGTATAGCCAAAATATTTTTTTACAGATAATGTCGATATAGTACGAATCCCAGTGTCGCGAATTTCAGGTACCGTATATTGAAGTCTAGCCCAAAATATTTTTTTTACAAATAATGCCGATATAGCACGAATCCCAGTGTTGCTAATAGCGGGTACCGTATACTGAAGTTTAGCCACAGCTATTTAAACTAGCCTCAGCCAGTCATATCGAACGACTTGTTTTGCGATGGTTATGACAAAATACTAAATGCGAATGAAAAATATTCCCATAGGCTTTGCCAGAATCGTCGCTCGTATGGCAACAGTCATCGACGCAATATCAGCTGCTTTATACAATAATGCGCATTCCGTAAAGTAAAAAAAACAAATTTCAACTTGCATCATTGGCGACTTCAATACCGAATAAAATGTTTTATACTAATTTTTCGTCTTATAGCAAATCACCTTGAGTACACTGGTGAACCAATCAAACGCAAGAGACACCGGCTTCCCTCCTGCATTGCATGTTACTGACGTTTGATTGGGTGCAGCAGTAGCACTTTCACCAGTGTACTCAAGGTGATTTGCTATAAGAAACCAATTGGGGGGACCTTGTGACTTCAAACGACTCCAGCGCTAGAAGGCTTCTCAGTCTAAATCACAAAGCAAGGGAGGAGTGAAACCCGGTGCCGGCATTAGCCTACTCTTAACGAGAAACACCAAGGGGACCAACGGCTTTACGTCCCTTCCGAAGGACGGGGCGCTGATTTGCGTGTTCTCCTCTAAACACGCAAATGGGGAGCCGGGCAACCCGGTTCGCACCGAGTTTGCTAAGCGTAGCAGGCCAGCACCCGCACCACTACGCCACGACTCCCCCCATTCTGCTATAAGACAAAAAAATAGTATAATATATATAGGGCACTGTTGCCAACCGTAGCGGATTTTGAGCTTATGTGAGACGTAGCGGCGGCGATTCAAAAATTGCTAAAAAGTAGCGACTTTTGAAATATTATATTGAAATAAAAAAAATAGTTTTAATTTTCGTGTCAACTTCGCAGATTTTTATTTAACATTATATACATTACGCAGTTTTCTATTTTGTAGTGTAGTGGCGACAATGTATGACTGTTTTATCTGGCCTACAGGCGACGCGGTTCCCTCAACTCGGGGAATCCCAGGTTGGGCCAGGTTCTACTCACAGTTTATTTCTTACTCCGGTCTATATATTATGTACAATTCATCTCAATATGACTGGCGTAAGGAATTGTTTCCATGAATTTATAACGCTATTTAACGAGTTGTATAAGAGTTTGTTTAAGGAAGATAAAGTCTATCGACTACAGTAAACGAGACAACAAAAATAAGGCATTTGAGGTATAAATGGAGAAATTAAGAGAAGCGGACAAGGAGACAAACGAAGATTCGGTAATTTTCTTAAATATAATGTTATAAGTATTGTGATAGGGTATTTAGTTTACCCATAATTTTATTTTTATTTGTTTTACTATCCAGATGGTTAAAAAAAATTGATTTCTTAAGAAGGACATTCCGCCAAGAGCTTAAGAAAATTACAATACCTGGACAAAATCAATTTTCACCGATTTTTCCCCTGCAAGTTAAAGCAACTAGGTACGTATTAAATATTAATATTTGGTGTTATTGAAATAGCTAAAACTACCTCTCTATGTAAGTACTGATTGTAACTTATACAGTATTTACAGCAGCTCTAAATGGATACAAAAGGTGAGTGAAGATGAGTCGAATTCGGACCTGGAAAGTGGTTCTACTCCAAAAAGGAAAAGGGCAGACCGAGGGGAGCTTTCTAAAGGAAAAAGTACATGCAGAAGGCAACTATTTTCCAAAAGTTGGTTAGAAGAAGAAATTTTTTCAAATTGGTTGGAGCCTGTACCCTCAGACACAACTAAAGCGAAGTGTAGGGCATGCAATGTAGTTTTAGGGAGCAAAAGAAGTGATTTGATAAAACATTCTTCCAGCCAGAGGCATCTTACAAATGTTAAAAGTTTGGACAAGACAGTAGATATTACTAAAGTATTTAAATATGCAAATGAGCGAAAGGATCATGTCGTGGCTGACATTAGGTTCAGTTTACTAGTGGCCACACATAATTTTAGCTTCAATTCCATTGGCCATATAATAGAAGTAGCAAAGCTTAATTTTAAGGATTCCGCTATTGCTAAAAATGTTAAACAAAATCGCACTAAATGTACAAGTATTGTTAAAAACGTTTTATTAGCCACAATTAAGGAACAATTACGTGAGGAATTAAAAGATACCAATTTTTCAATACTTGTAGATGAAAGTACTGATATAAGTAACATCAGATTACTGTGTATTTTAATTAGATACAATTATAATTCAGAATTAAAAAAACAGCTTTTAGACTTAGTTAAAATAGATTCTGACGAGGGCACAGCCAGAGGTCTGTATTCACTTTTTGTAAAATGCATGAAAGATTTTGACCTAGATATTAAAAATATAGTTGGGTATTGTTCAGACAATGCCAGTGTAATGATGGGAAAGAAAGAGTCTTTTAAAAGTTATCTTTTAAATGATAACTCTGATATTGTTGTAAATGGTTGCATTTGTCATTCGGCGCATCTAATTGCAGCAGCTGCCTCACAAGAAATACCTGGCAATATTGAAGGTTTTTTACAAAACATTTCAAATTACTTTTCGCGAAGCCCAAAACATCAGTGTATTTTAGAAGAATTTCAGAAATATATGCATACTTCTAAATTAAAAATCATCAGCCCCAGTCAAACCAGATGGTTAGCATTATCAAATTGTGTTAATCGAATATTGGAGCAATGGGATGTGCTTTATGAACTTTTTAGGCTAGCTTCCTTTGGGGATAAAAATCCAGTTGGTAATTTAATATTTGCTGAAATGCAAAATCCGTAAGTAAAGGCATATTTTTATTTCTTTAAGCACGTGCTGCCCTTATTTAATCAGTTCAATGCTATGTTCCAATCCAAAAAAGTTCTCGTAGATATTTTATATACAGAATGCAGAAGGTTTCTACGATTGTTATATACAAATTTTGTCAAACCCTGTTATTTTAGTGATGATGAAAAATTAGATAATTTAAATATATTTGATCCTCACATACTGCTTTCTATCAATGAAGTGAAAGTTGGAGCAGGAACTATGGAGTTATTAAAGTACTGTGATAAAAATGATAATGAGCAATTTAAACTTACCTGTGAAAAATTTATCAAAAGGCAGTCTGTGACTCAATTAAAAGATTTCCAATTAAGGATCCTTTTTACAAAAATTTATCGTTTTTGGTACCACAAAATGCTCTTAACGAAAGTTTAACGTGCGATATTACACAAATACTAAACAAATTCAAAAATAAAATAGACACAAGCGTTATGTTAACTAGTCATAGTGTTTTCTCTACCTGCCACAAATTTGCTACCAATGATATTGACACTAATTATCAATTTACAAAAACAACGTGAAAGTAAAGCTCCAATACTACACCAAATTAACAACATACAGTTAAAGAAGCAAATGGAACTACCATGGAAAACTCCATTGCGTACGACCAAGGTCACGCGTAGCACGCTATCCAAGCAAAATTATAAACATAATTATTGAATTAAGCACCTCCAAATTTTGTATCGCCATATAGTCTTTTTTACTCGCAGTGTAAAATTATACACCTATGCTAAGTTTCCTGTGGATTTACATAGCGTTCAAACAAAAACAGAATTTCAGATTTATATAGTATATATAAATTGGCGAGTAAATTATATGATAACTATTTTGAAGTACGCTCCTGAAGTCACCTTAACTTCCCGGAAAGGGAGTAAGGAGTATATACTTCGGGCAATTCGTTCAATTATTACGCGGTTTTTTAATGAATTGATATTCAGAACGAGGGGGATGAATATATATATAGACCAGACACGTCAAACTCGAAGAGGCGTCAGCGCCACATTAAAGCTATAAATCCACCGCCCTCGACGAAGAGACACCCATCGAACCCGCGCAATCCGACAACGCAGAGAGAGAGAGAAAGAACATTCGAATCCGCCGCCCTCGACGGAGAGAGATGCGATATATATCAAACGCAATCCGACAACACCGCTTTTGAGATATATATCGAACGCAATCCGACAACACCGCACCGGATATGACGTCACTCGCCACGTGACTTCCGGTCGCCATCTTGGATTTTGCGCCAGAACATAGAAAACCCCTCTGCTCGTTCTACGCGTAAAGGTCTTTAAAAAAGTCTATAGTATTGCTATTCTATACGACGAAGTCTTATTTTAACCTTCTAGCCCCTCATCTAGCGTTTTCCGCATGCAGGATGTTTGTGTAAAATACTGCGCGTCCCACGATTTTCCTTTGTATACGGCGATGTGCATATGTTCCTGATCGGTCCCAGGTAATTCTCCGAAATAGTTCATTATTGTCATTAATATTTATATTTTGTACATTTTTCCGGTATTTATTACTGAATTTCAGTTTTTCGAAATGTTTTAGGCCTAACCTTTGTTAATTTTTTCATTTGTATTCCATAGTTCACCATGCGTATTTTTGTGGTCGCCACGTAAAAACACGGGAAATGCATCTCTTACGGTGATTCCCGCAATAAAATTTTAAAGTCCTATGTCTCAGGTTATGCGGTATTTTACGAATTACGCCTCAGTAAAGATCGTTTTGCACCTTCTCCCCGTTGAAACTAATAAAATTAGAAATACAAGATTAAAGCAATTTTTAATTCATGTGTCAAGAGCCACTGACTTCGATCACAAAGAGGACGGTAATTCCATGTTAATGCTTTCTTTGTGTTTTTTACAGGCTCAGGATGTCGTCGCCTACTTGGAGTGTTCCGAAGATCACTGCTTCATTTTTCCGGTCATCTGCTTCGGGTGAAAACTTAACCATCACAAGCAGCGTCAAGAAGAAAATACTCGAAGTCAGCTGTTCAAACGCGTGGAGCGGACCTGAAGGCGCCACGGGAATGACCCAGTCTCGGGAACAATGAAGGAGTTTGGCCGATTTACTGACGTGTTCGCCAACTTGAAATTGTATAGACTTCTACCGAACGGATTTTCGTGAAATTTGTTATTAACAACTTACAGTCAAAGATAATAAGAACACAAACGAATCACGTAAGCCAATCAGGGGTAGCACTTTACTGGTGACAAAAATGAAATTTCCGTCATATCTCGTAAAGTATTGCTCATATCAAAATATTTTTCAAATAAAACTTGTAGAACTAGTAAAATAGTGTGTTTCTTTTCCTATACATTTTTATCGTAGGAGTAGCCGTTATCAAGAAAATCAAGCAAGAATGTCTTAGTTCGAGTTGAACTTTGAAAATTTCTTGCATGGTTACTTCATTGCTGTTAACATGAACAATATCAAAAAATACGTTTAATTTTTCTACGTGTGCAATATTTTTAAATAAGAAGAAAATTATTTATGATGAAGAAAAAGAACTTTAAAACGAACATGTATATCATACATTTCAAATACTCCATTGCACGAAACGCGCCCATTTGTAATACGCTGTACACTTTCATAACTTGTTTTCTACTTATGAGAACTTCCTCTTCTATGCGTATATTAGCGCTTTCTGAATTTTTCACAACCCCATCACACCGGCTAATAAACTTGCAATGTCAGGAATTTATCGGAATTCAATCAAAATCTCAAATATCACTGGAATGCTTAAGAAACGATGAAATCAATATTTATTAATTGAAAATATTTGAATGAGGCAAAATTGCATTTATCGTTATCGTTACCTATAGTAAATTAAGCAAATTTATTGTAAAACTAAGATAAACATTGAATATTAAAAATGCCCAATACAAATAAAAGAAATACAAAATTAACAATACTTTCTAATTTTTAATTCCTATTTATTGAGTTGGAATAATTATAAATCGAAAAATCAAGTCACTTTACGACAGCCTAATTTTTATGTAAAATTGCACTCCTATAAGAACAACACTTCAAGAGGTCACCTACAGCTTGGACTGATCCTGTCTCCAAATGAGAGAACTAAGAAACAAACCGAGAAAACGATTAAAGGAGAACTCGACTCAGTATAATAAAATTGCATTTCAGTACATTTTGCGGGTTTACATGAAGAATTATTACGCTCCCAATTATTTAAAAAGTATAAAAAATATTTGTTTAAATTCTATAGTGTTTTAAACGTGATTCCAGTCTCATAAATACTGCCTGGGTGAAGCCCGTAGACCTGGAAGAGATTGAATGTTGAGACCAAAATGTTAAGAGTTAAACTCTGACATCCATGCATTTAAATCAGGCATGTAAAACTCGAAGAGATAGCAGGGTTGCATTAAAGCGATGGATGTTATAGAAGGGCTGTATTAGGATTGCAGTTACTTTATGAGCGTAAGATTAGGAAAAAAATGATTTATTCGAGAAGAATGGACATCTTTTTTAGCATTAAAAACAGCAATTTATCAAGCAGGTTCTATACGACCTCGGTAACAACGACAGAATATTGTCCTTTTCATAAAAATAAAGCATTTATATAAAATACTGAGTGCTTTAGTTCAAAAGAGTTTTTAGGTTGTAGTTAGGGAAAGAAATGGCCTCATGTGGCCCACAGTCTGCCAGTTTGACATACCGGTTTTAAATTAATAACTCACTAAATTCTTTCATACACATCATATAACAAACTAAATCCCTCTAAGGATAGGAAGGAGGAAACTCAAATCTAATCACTTAAATATAAAGTCACCACAAGTTAATATCTTTCCCTTTTCTCTCTGCTTCAACTACTTACCATCTGAATGGACACTAATAAAACAAAATATGAACAATGAGATGTGAACAAAGTGAATCTGAAAAGTTGTGTGAAATAAAATCATAAAACAAAAATTATTGCATAGATTTTGTTTACCTTTCATTATGGCCAACTACTGTGGTCAGGAAAATTCCATAGTCCGGCATGGCCAATTCCCAAGGGCACTGGATTAAAGTGCTTGTACTATATTAGCTTTTCTATTTCATCTGTTGTATTGCTTAATTTCCCTCCAAATTGTTTGTCTTCTTCTAATACCCATTTCAAAAACTGTTAATGCGGGTTTGGATCAGCATTTCCCTACCTTTTGAACTCTGTGGACCACTTCAGCAACCCTTCCAAGCCCTGCGGACCACCTCATTTCTTACACTAACCTACTTGCTGTATCTATGTTTAAGAAAAGGAGTTACGTGGTTACATATTTTATTTGACCATTTTGAAATATATTACACATGCTTCAGTATGTTTGACGATCACCAGATTATTTTTGTTTTATTCAAAGAAATATTTTCAACATTTGTGCAGGAAAAATTTTTGAAATATGAAATAATTTTACAAACTTAATTAATTACAATATTCAATATGTTATAGTGTAAAATTTGCATAACTTTTCCCAAAAAAGTTCCAACTAAATATGAGGTGAGGTCTAAAGAAAAACTACATTTTGGAAACCTCCACGGACCACCAACAAAACCTTCACGGACCACAAGTGGTCCGTGGACCATACACTGGGAAATGCTGGTTTAGATTGTATGTAGTGTGTTTCATTCTGATGTTCAGTATTGACATTCCATAACTACGGGGGAGCAAGCAGGGCATCTACCCAGGTGCAACTAAGTAAGGGGTGCAAAAAATAAATAATAACTAAATAAACTATAGAAAATAATTTTTTAAATGGGGGGAGGGTACATATTTAGTAGTTTGCTCTGGTTAATAAAATATCTGGTTACGGTACGGTTTCCAGTAAGCCATGTAGAAGTTTCCTGGTTGACGAATTAATCTGCACTTGGATGATCCAGGGCATTCTTACTCAGTGCTATACAGTACAGGTGACTCCCGAGTCTCGATTGTTCAAGTCTCGATTAATTCGAGATTTCGATCCAGCCGATTGATAATATACGCGGAAAAACTTTGCGTAGTTATTGGTTCCGACCAAACGCGAGGTTTAGTTTTGGTGTAGACATAGTTATATCTGCTCTAATTGTCTGAATTTATGCTGATCTCACTTTTTTCTGTTAATCTTTTATTTAAATTTATTTATTTTGATTTATTTATAAATTTATCGCTTGACATGGCATCTAAAAGGAAATGTAATAGTGATAATGTAAGTGAATCAAATAAAAGAGTGCATAAGACTCATAGTTATGAATTGAAATTAGAAATTTAAAAACGTGTTGAGAAAGGTGAAAGTCAAGCTGAAATCGCACGATCGTTGGGAATGTGTCGTTCAACTATTAGCACTTATGTGAAACAGAAGGAGAAAATTCTAGATGTGATAAATTCACGTAATTTGATAACAACAATAAACAGTCCTATGTGCGGTGTTGTGATTCCTAAAATGGAAAAACTTATAAATCTTTGGGTAGATAATGTGTCAGAAACACATACTGAAAGCCATACTGAAATCGTACGATCGTTGGGAATGTGTCAACTATTAGCACTTATGTGAAACAGAAGGAAAAAATTCTAGAACGTGATAAACTCAGGTCATTTGATAACAACAATAAACAGTTCCCCACCAATAGTTCCTCTTCTTCTAACTTCTAAATTAATCAAGTCCAGTAAGGGCAGTTGAAAAAGATTTAAGTTATGAAAATATTTTTAATTTTATTTTCTTTATTCTTAAGTTATTTTGTGCATTTTTAATAACTTTTAAATTAATTTCGCTGCGATAAATAGTTGTATGTATAGATAGATATACGCAGGTATGTTATCCAGCTCGCGCGAGTCGTTTGTAACAAACGAATCACGCGATCCGGACCGGGCAAAAAAATAAGTTATACATTTAAAATATTTATTATATAATTTATTCATAATTTAATATTGTTGTATTAACATATTAGTAATGTTATTTTATCTTTATAGAACGTGAAGTGAAACTTTTTCCCGAGATGTAAGTATATGGAAAAATGGCGTTCGACACTTGAATATTCGAGATTCGAACGTTTTCAGGAACGTATCCCCAACGAGACTCGGGAGTCGCCTGTATAGCAGTTTCCCAACAAAGGAGCAGCGGAAAGTGATTAAATAAATAAATTAACAATTTAGAAATGAGGATAGATCATTAAGTCAACAATTTCCCTCTAATAAATTGATAATGATGTAGCACTAAGGAATGAATGTGCCCAAAGATTGTGATACAGTGGGTTCCGCTTATTAGAATCAAGTCGGGAATCCGTTATTTGATTCAATTAAATGGCTGATTCAATAATCCGGAGTCCGCGTATTTTAGTTATGGTAAATAAGAAAATGTTAGAATAAAGTTCATATCTCTTTCGTATATAAAAATTTCATGGTTATGCTAATTTTTAAGAGATATAATAAGAAAGTTTATAACAAATAAAATTTTAAATGCAAATTTCACTTTTTGTGTTATGACAATGTCATCTTCTGTCAATAGGAGCTTCAATCTATCGAATTTAATCTACTGAACTCTTCCTCAACTTCCTCCTCTTCGGTTTTCATTTCTGCTTGATGTGATGAAAATCCGCTTTTCCATAGCATTTCGCAACTTTAGGTATACAACCCTGCATTCACTCATTGCCGCACGATTCAATAAACTGAAATAAGTGATTCCAATAATGGGAGGTTTTTTAAAACGTTAGATACAAAATGGTTTTGGTTTTGATTCAATAAAGCGGCTGATTCAATTAACCACTGATTCTAATAAGTGGAGTCCACTGTACCAATAACAATATAAAACCTTTTTTCAAGTTGAAGATGCCATGAAATTCTACAGAAAGCTGGAAAACACTGCTATACGGTATCTGCAAATGATGGTCTGGTCAGTTTTTAAACTCCAATACAGAAGATTCAACATGCATATTACAAGACTATTTAGAAAATTAGCAATAGAGAATATGGGAACCAAGACTTCTTTTAACCTTGCAATTCATTTTCTGTTGCACGTGATAGAATTAGAATAAACATTGAGACAAGTAACGCACATCAGTTAATGCTAGTTAGATCACAAAGTACAAATTAAGATCATTCAGACTTTTATCTAAATAGGAGTTTTCGATGTCATCTTTCTTTGTGGAGAATATGGTATATTCCAGTGATGGCAGTTTTTGCTTGCATACCAAAATTACAAAATTTGGCTTCTCTTTAACCTACTATTAACTGAAAATCCACCCAAAAAGAAATAATTTTATGGTTTAACCATGATCATTTTTTCTCAGACTAGAGCTCAGAAAACAATGCATTGATTACATAAAATTCAAGTTATCTAAAAAGATACATTGCCCAAGATCATTTATGAACAGACTACAATTATGGAGCAACGAGCTTCTCAACCCTGGGCAAAAGGTTACTATTATACAGTTATTTATCAAAATAGTTGCAATCTCGCTAGAAATAGTCTTTTATATTTAGTCAGAAATGGAAAAATATTAAGTAGACAGCAAATAAACGATTTTTTGCTATGTGCCAAACAAAATCATCTCACATACCTAAAGTGGCATGCATGCCTTAGATTTGCCATCCATGGTAAATTTTAATCCAAATCCTGATTTACATGAAAATTCAGATCATTTTCATTACTATTTTTTTTGACAATTCTTCAATCAATTCCAACGGAAATAAAAAAATAATTCAGCTAACACTTCCAACGATAAATAATTACTGTAAATTTTGTCTACATCGATCCTGATAAAAATACAAGCTGTATTTAAGTGTAAATTTGGTCAGCACTACTTTATTTGAGCAATGGTAACGTTCAGAATGAAAAATGTAAATTAACCACATCATACAGGAATTGCAGTGTGCATGAAACCCCTCAAGAAATTTCTCAACTTATGGCTTCATATCATTAAAGTCTCATTGTCTTTCTGTGCATTTTCTCCTAGCATGTCTGTTGATCAAGTACAACTGAAATTGAAACATTCACATTGTAGTATTTTACAAAATACAGTAAACCCTTGCAGTTCTCAGGAAAACATAGTGAACGACAAGACCTTGATTAAATGAGAAATAGGGAGTAAGGGACTTGGGTTAGCAGCGCCTATACTTTGTTAAGAGATCACCTTTTGTGACAAACATATACATAATCCTAAAATCAGTCATGGATGATTAACTGGTTATCTATAATAAAATCTAGACACCATCATCCCACTGCATGACACTTATGCATTCGTTCAAATTCCTCCAATCACATTTAATCTTAATGAATAATCACTGTGTTATTATTAAAGTGGTTTATAAAGAAGAAAAATCATTAAATGTTTAAATGATATTATAGCATCTTTGATTAAACTAGCTAACAGAGAAATACAAAATGAAACACAGTAGAAGTATTGTTGTTAAATTCTGTTAATAGAACTGCTGAGAATATTGAAGTATGATATATTGTTATACATGCCTCAGCTCTGCCTATTTAAATACAAATTTGAAGTTTTTCTTAAGGAGGTTTTATACCAAGGTGATTGGTGACAGTGATCTGATTTGACGGCAAGTGAAGTTGCCAACAAATCACTGTCACCAATGTATTTATATCAAAGCAACTGATTTTTGATGGTGATATATTTATTTTTCCCTAGTATCAAACATGTCCTAAAGTGAAGAGGATATACTCCTTTACTACATATTACGATGGCAGAATCGCCGTAGTAAGCAGAATGATAGAAGATTTAGTATTCACCCACTTAATATTTTTAATTTGCCCCATAGCTCTTTTATATTAAGTCGCGAGTTAAACTAACAACCTAAAAAATTTCACTTGTTTTAGCGAATGAGCAAAGAAAAAGGAGAGAGGGATTACTGTTTTAATAATACGGTTTTGGAAAGCTTTATCCATTGTTCTACGAATATGAACTCGTATTCAAAACCCCTTCTTGAAATTGCCTACACTCCAGGGGCAAAAAATGAGTGCTCCGGTTTAGCTGATCTGAAACTTGTGAAATTACCCATAAGTAAAAACACAAAGTACGGCTTAAAAGGAAGTATTGGACCCTACATTTTAAAATATTATTATTAAAATTTACTTAAATTTGTATGGCTTTAAAAAAAAAGTAAAATGTTAAAGAAAACATTTTTAATAATAAATAAGAAACCTTCTAGTATATTCATAATAGTAATACCTATTTTGTTTAATTACGCTGTTGAAGGTTTCAGCGTTCACATACAAGAATTAAATTTTTACAATTTTTTCACTTAGGAAATATCATGTCTATGCTGCCGTTATCTGGGTGGCTTTCGGAAAAGAAAATTTTTAGTATGCAAAATTTGACAAGCATAGATTATTAGGCTAAAGTTCAGGCTTTGAAAGTGTCTTTGCTTCCTTACAGCATAAGCGGTAGCAAAATTATAGACTGGAAGTTTACGTGACTATATTTTTGAAGGTGATAATAGGCGA
Organism: Uropetala carovei; assembly: GCA_036926305.1. Taxonomy (NCBI): domain Eukaryota; kingdom Metazoa; phylum Arthropoda; class Insecta; order Odonata; family Petaluridae; genus Uropetala; species Uropetala carovei. Next base: position 27,698,482 of record JAXCHB010000011.1, read on the forward strand.
CTGGCAGGTGACTACAATCAAGGGTGATCGGCAGGAAAAATCACTCAGTAACTAGAGATTCAGAGTCGCTTCCAAGTTGCATCACCATCACATTTCCGTCAACTTGGTATAAATGGCTCCATTTAAATGAATGTTTTGTCCAAGAGCAACTAAAGTTACCTTAAAATCACAATCACATCACCAATCACCTTGATATAAAACCTCTCTTAGAGAACTGAACCTCTTTTGTATGAATTCCTAAATCAGATGACTGTCTTAGAACATATCCTTATCTCATTATTTCATTTCAATATTTATGATTCACTGCATTGATTGTTTCATGAAAGTTGAATTTTAATCTATGAAACTATTCTTACAAGGTTATACCAAGCTTAAGAAAAAGACCAAAACATTCAACTGAAACCGAGAAACAATGAACTAAATCACTGGCAAAACAAGTTGTAAGAAAATGAGCAAGGTCTGTTGACGGCATAAACTAACATAATACAAAATGCTTATCAAATGCTTAATTGGAATATTCAAATGTAACAAATTACAAATGCTGCACTTTCTGGATGATTTGAATATTCATAATTCTCCTGTAAAATTGTGGTTAATTTCCAAAAAGAATAACAATACATCTAAATTCAAATCCTAAAGTTACTATTTAACAATGGCTAGAACTGAGGCACAAAAATGGCACTGGGACAGGCATGCCTAAGTTCTCAATGGTATCTATTTTCCAAAAAAGCCAGTCTCATATGCATTGAATACTAGCTGGAGCTTATATTACCATTCTTCTATGATGCTCGTTCATAATAATGGGATTTTAGGCAAGCCCGTTTGAAAAATATGCTTTTGAATCAATGCAACATCTATTGACTAAACATTGGTCAGTATGGAGGCATTTTTAAATTAGATCACAATAAATGAATTGCAAACCATGTAAACTGCATAAAGAAAGGGTTAACTGCACATTTAATTCATTAAATATTATTTAAATATATACTCTTTCTTTTCAACTAGTTCAAAATCTACCTATAAGCAAGTCAAACTCTTAGTAACATTCCTTATAAAAAGACTGGCATCTAAATGGATTTTTGAAGCCACCACACTGTCTTTGGATAACAATATTTAAAGATATTATTTTACCATAGTTTTTATATCTCAATGTGTTTTGTTTGACTCTAGTTTCAACAAACCTGTCCTTCTAACCATTAAGGCTGATAGCTGGGTCCCTGAGGAAGGAATTATTATGAATAAACATATTTGGAATAAGATTATTACCTGCATGCTATTCAAATTTTAGTCCCGACTTAAATTTATAAAAGCCTGAAAATTTCTTCACCAGCTTTCCTTTCCTCCTCTGCTGTTGACAGATTCTAAAAAATAATCAAAATACATAATTAATTAAAATTGACAGCAATACCAACTCATTGCTAGCTTAAAGCAAGGAATACTAAATTAATTTATATTGAACAGGAAAAACATATGCTGTAGTCACGTTTACCGAATTTATTATGTCTGAATAATCGCATTACTGTTTCAATACCATTAAAAATTGTTGTTTTATTATATTCTGAACCATCTCCTGAGAACCTGTCCACCACTGTACTGTGCTTAATTCAACGAGAAGTTTTCTTGTTGTTACGGGCCACTTTATAGATGATGCCATGTTACAGTCTGTATGTCTCAGTGCAAGTATGCTGTATGATAGACATACTGGGGAAAATGTTTCAGAGGAGCTGGAGCAAGTCATTTGCAACTTTGAAATACAGTATTCACGCATTGTATCGATTACCACGGATGGGGGTGCTAATATTTGAAAAGCTGCGAAGCTTTTCCTTTCTGTGAGTCAAAGAGTAGTTTGCTTTGCACATATTTTAAATCTTCTGGTGCAAGATGCATTGCAGGCAACAGCTGAGTTTGAGAAAACGTTGACTCAAGTGAAAAGAATTGTAACTTATTTTAAGCATAGTACTCGAGCTATGGATGTGTTACGTGGAGAGCAGATGAAGATGGGGAAGACTGAGGGTTCCGTCCTCTATTTATCTCAGGAAGTGCCCACTCGCTGGAACTCAACATATGACATGCTTACCAAGTTAGAGAAACTTGCTCCAATTGTGGCTACAGTACTGGCAAGCAAGGACCATAAGGATGGGCCTCAAATGTTGGCAGGATTGCATTTGGAAGTGCTTTCAGAAGTTCAAGCCTTACATCCATTTAAGGAGGCCACAACTGAAACATCCGGTGATAAATATGTGACAGGCAGCATCATTTTACCACTTGTACATTGTGTGCAGAGTCTTTATGGGAAGTAAAACCAAAAACACGTATTGCAAATGAGCAAACAGCTGAAGCAGGGTACTAAGGATCGCCTCTTGCCAATAGAAAACAAAGTTGTTGTGTATTGCAACAATGCTGGACCCTCATTATAAAAGACTGTATTCTTTTTCACCCATTGCTCATTCAGCAGCTCTGACACATCTCTGCCAAGAAGTTAAAGTCGAAGTTCGTAGGTTGGGTTCAAACTCCCCTGAACAACAACAGCTGCATCAACCAAGTAGAGGCAGTACTTCAATTTGGAACAGGCATGAAGAAAGAGTTCGTCATGCTGAAATACCTGAACCACAGGGAATTATGCCAGCTGAATTAAAATTATGTTTTAGCATGCCATGTATATCACGGGACCAAGATCCAATTAAGTACTGGGAAAATGGCACTGCAATTAGCCCTGCATTGGCTAACATAGCATTAAAATATTTAACAGTAATGGGTATATCTGTGTCATCAGAAAGAGTGGTGTCAGCTTTAAACAATGTGGTACCTGAAAAAAGAAGTCGCCTGACATTGCAACATGTTAATGAGAGAGTTTTTTTGGCATGTTTAACTGACAAGTATTGGTTCAGTTGATATAAGGACTTGATGTTAACTTTCTCTTAATTATTTTCATTAAAAAATAATTTAACTTTGGTATTTTTTGTTTTAAATGCTTTAGAAAATGCCTATTCATTTTCAGAATAAAATGTTAGTATTGTAGGAGGAGCTTAAAAGTAACAGAAAATTTCAATAAGTATTCATCCGATATATCGAAATTTCGATATTTTTTCTCGATATATTTTAAGTGAATATAAATATTTTTTAAAAATATCGAATATGAATATATCTATATATTTCTTCGATATTTGCATCTCTAACAAAGATCCAAAATTTTAGTGAAAAGTTCTCGTACTCCCGAAAGCAATGCATTTAGAGGATTCGTATTTCATTACTTTCACCCAGTAATAAACCCAACTCAAGAGCTGCTTCTCAAGATGGTCAAGAGATTAATGGATTAACTACAGCATAAATACCGTTATCTGTACAACAGTCGCCTTTAACATCTAAAAATAAGTGTCACCCATTTTCTTGGAAAAAACAACTAGTACCACTTCTCCGAATAATCGAGGAATTCAACGTCAATATCTAAAATCACTAACTAAACTGCACAGCACTATTTCAAACACATCTATTCAAATTTGTAACATTTGAAACAGTTGCCATGGATACAGACGTTTACCGATTTAGAGATGCTGCCGTTCCCCCGAGGTGGAGGCAAGTGTAACTTGGTATCCACGGAATGCTACTACTAGCGCTATAATGCTTGGTTGCATGAACTACATGAGGCCTTCAGAAATTTCCCCTAGCATAATCCAAGAGCGCCCACCATGAACAACGCCACCTAGATAGAAGGCCTGATGGCGAACTCGGTTCTAAGTCGTGACGTCACGGTGCATAGGCCTAAAGCAATGCCACCATCAGCCACCATTTCCTAAAGAGATGGAGTTCAACCACGAGGTGATTTGTTTTGTGAATAACGAGAAGTGGACTTTTGGCGCTATTTTAGTGTCCTCTAGCGAAATTTTATTCTTTAAGATTAGGTTATTTATAAACTATTTCTTCGGAATGGTTTTCAAATGCTCAGTAGTTGGTTGCAAAGGTAATTATGCCGGCAATGAGAGTGTGTCTGTTTTCCGGAAGAAGTCGATTTGCGAAGAAAATGGGTGAGGAGTATTCCCTGAGCGAAGTTTACTCCAACAGCAAGTTCTAGAGTAAGTACATAATATCATAAATTGGAATTGTTGGATTTGCGGACTCATTGTGAGTTTAAGGCTTCCCTCACACCAAACGAGTCGAGTCAGTAGAGTCATTTGAGTCGTGTTAATTTCAGCTCTGTGCGTTCACATTGAAGGAGTCAATTCTCCAGTTTGTAGCCAGATGTCAAGCAAAATTCATGTTTTGTCTCTTATTGCGATTAATATTGTTATGTGGAACTGGTGTCGTCTCCGAAGAGAAAGAAACCGGATTTGGATCCATTCAATTAAAATCAGACGTCCAGAATTTGGTGCGTTTGGTCATTTGTTCCCTTCTCTATTGGGTGATCCAGAAAAGATTTTCAACTATTTTAGAATGAGTACAGAAAATTTCAAAAACTGGTGGATTTGATGGGAATAGCAGTCAGGAAGATGGACACAAATGACCATTTAAATGAAATGATTTGTGAGGAAAATCATTCATTTGTTGAGGGAATGAAAAAATCATGGGCCTATACTGAGGAGATTCCACTCCGGGTCCGAAACTGTTGCCAGTTTGGTCGCTCAAGTTTTAGTTGCCAAAGTCGCCACACGCAGCGCTGCGATCGGTAGGTTTGCTGAAGTTATGGGGCATAGGTATGATACACATGTAATTTTCATGTTTCTATTTGCGATAATAGTTTGTTACGTAAGAACGCATTGGTAATATAGGTTTGTAAATCAATCTATGAATATAAACTATTTGTTTTTACGAAGTACCGAGTATGTTACATGAATTACGTAGCGGATCAATTGATTGGAATTCTGCCAGAAAAAACCTCTTTTAGGGTATAATTACAGGACGGAATGGTTGTTCTGATGTTCAGTATTTCGCTTAATCCATATTCGATAAATTTATTGTGGCTTTGGTCGACTATGGAATTCACTGTATAGAGGATAGATAGGTGGAGGTAAAATTTGGACTTTTTCAATATCCACGGTATCTGGAAATCGAGTGCCTTTTACTTCGGTTCGGCTCCACGTGTACATAGCAATATCCAAAAATATAATCAGTATATCTAATTTTACTTATGGTAAATATATGCGACATTCAGTATTTTATTATAATACGAAATGACAATATTATTACAAAATACAGGCAAACATTCGAGACGAAATAAGTATTACACTGCCATGTAATATATTGATGCATTTTTTTCTTAAGCTGATGATTATTTAAATTTCGTAACATGTCCTTAAGGTATTTTGTCAGAAATTTGACATTTCGAAATGCTATGCAGTTATATTGTCACATTAAATAGGAACGTCATATTTGTTTTGGTAATCCAATGAGATATTTTATAGTAAAAGTAAAACGGGAATATGAAATAAGAACACAATGGCATTTTATGTTTGTATTAAAACAGTTTATTTAATAAAGATTGTGTGTGGGAAAAAGCTATAGAACCTTAAGGATTCTCTAGAAAAACCCACAGTTGCAGGAAAAACCCACAAAGGAAAATAGAAGGTAGCTAACCAAACTAAGATACACAATTAACCAGCACCTGAAAATAAAGGAAGAGAATTACTTAAAAAACCAATTCAATGATGAACAATAATATAAAATAAACAAGTGCAAATAAAGTTGATCAATATCCCATTTGCCCAGCTCCTGAAAAGAAAGAAAGATGATTACTAAAAATATCTATTCAGAACATTAAAAACTATAGTGAAAACTAAGCGCATATAAAATAAATTAATGCAATTAAAGTAGATACATATACATTTAAAAAACTTAGCAGAAATGCCGTGCATTCAAGCCTCCTCCAGACTAATGTTATCTATTCTATTTATGCCTTTGCTGGCTAAAGGCATTCAGATAAATATTGAAAAACGCAGTTCAACTGAGGAAGCACACCTGGAAAGACAGAAAGATAATTACAAAATATACCAAATCACAAGAACAAAAACTATAATACAAACTAATAACAAATATATATACATACCTTCAGGGTCAGTTACAGGGCTAGGCGACCTAGGCAAGCACCTAGGGCTATGAGCAGAACACCTAATGGCACACATGGTCAGATGTAAGCTGTTGGCCTTGTAAATAACATTCGCCTTAGGCTCTTGCATTCTCTATGTCTGTCACTGTATACATTAAAAAACCAATTTCACATAAATTTCTATATATATATATATATATCCCTTCCAACTGCCTCACTTCACTGCCTCAAAGTCGGCGGAAGGGTGTAAACGAAGGCTAAAGGGCGAAGAACAGTGGTGTCCTCGGACACTGGTAGGTTCAACCATGCTGTGAAGTCTTTCTGCAATATCTCCGGCCAAAGTGAAAGAGGTACTCACCAACCCGCTCTGGGCCAGCGTGGTGTTTTAAGGCCCACAATCCCCCCATGACATGTACACCCATAAAAAACGGTCCTCATTCTCCGGAGGCTGGATTGCCTCTGACTGTGGCAGTGGTCAGAAACAAGGCATGAAGGCAGAGGGTGCTAAGAATCCCCGGAGGTTAAACGCCCACTGCCACTCTTTCTCATCCTTACCCAATTCCTTTAACCTCAACCTAACTACCTTTAACTGCCGGACTTTGTCCAGTGAAGATAAACTTCAAGAGCTCCAAGAACAACTGCAGAAGATCAAGTGGGACATTTTAGGGCTTAGTGAGGTGAGAAGAAAAGGTGAAGGCCTATTGGAGTTGAAGAGTGGACATATTTTTTATTACAGGGGAACTGACACAGGAAGAACAGGAGGAGTTGGATTCATCATCCACAAAAAATTGAAGAATAATATCGTGGAAATGGAAAGTTCATCCAAGCAGGCAGCTAGACTAGTGCTTCAAATAAATAAAAGATATCAACTTCAAATAGTCCAAGTTTACGTGCCAACATCATCATACTCAGATGAGGAAGTGGAAGATTTCTACCAAGAAGTTGGGGAACTGCACGACAAAGGAAACTGCCATCTAAAAGTGGTCATGGGTGATTTCAATGCCAAGGTAGGAGAACAAAAGGAAGACGACAGCGCAGTTGGAAAATGGGGCTATGGAGACAGAAATGAACGAGGGGACCGACTTGTAGACTTTGCAGAATGTACTAGTCTATATATAATGAACACTTTCTTCAAAAGGAGTCCCAATAGAAAATGGACCTGGAAAGGACCCAATGGTACCAAAAACGAAATTGACTACATACTAGTCAATAAGAAGCAATTGGCTGAAGACTGTTCCATCCTCAACCAGTTTAAAACTGAAAGCAACCATCGCTTGGTAAGATGCAGAATAAAATTCAACTCAAAGTTAGAAAGACAGAAGCTTATAAAGAAGCCTAAGTCTATTATCAGCATGCAGGTGCTAAAAGAACGAAAAGAAGAATTTCAGCTCCAACTGAAAAATCGATTCAGTGCACTGGAAGATCAAGAAGTTGAATCTCAATTTATAGAGATACTCAAGGAAATTGCTGAAGAAATAGGCGGAACAGTTAAAACAAAGCCAGAGAAAAAGTTGACCGAAAAAACAAGACTGCTGATGGAAAAAAGAAGGAAAATGATAATTACTAATGATCCTAAAGAAATGATCCATTTTGCAGAACTAAACAAAACTATAAGGAAGTGCATCAAGGAAGATGTGAAAAAATATAATTATGGGCTAATCGAGAAAGCCATAGAAAACAATCGAAGTTACAAGAAAATGAAGCAACATCTCTCGATCGGAAAGAGACAGCTGGTGGCCCTGATGCTAAAAGACGGCTCCATAACCCATAGTAGGAAACTAATCCTGAAACGGGTGCAAGAATTTTACACCAAGCTGTATGAGGATCCTCTAGGGAATGAGGAAGTAAATGATGATGGAAACATGCCCACCGAAGAGGTCCCAGATATCCTTCCGGAAGAGGTGAGACACGCAATCAGAAGTATGAAGAATGGAAAAGCATCTGGAATGGATGGTATCACAGCAGAAGTATTCAAAGCAATGGGTAATCATACGGAAACAATTCTCGCTAAGATTTTTAATTCCTGTCTGAGGAAGAAAAAGATACCAGAAACATGGAACCACGCATGTATTATCCTTCTGCACAAGAAAGGTTCCAAAGAAGACTTGAATAACTACAGACCGATCAGCCTACTCCCAACAGTCTACAAAATATTCACCAAAATACTCACTATGCGCCTTCAAAACCATCTTGATGCTGCCCAACCCAGACAGCAAGCTGGATTTCGCAGTGGGTATAGCACGATGGACCACATCCAAGTTGTGAGAGAGGTAATCAGTCGGACTAACGAGTATGAATTACCTCTATGTATGTGCTTTATCGACTACGAGAAAGCATTCGATTCTGTCCGAACTTTGTCGGTGTTACGTGCACTAAAGAAACAAGGAGTAGAAGAAACGTACATAACCTTGATCAAGAATATCTACGAAAATGCGACAACATCTGTCCAGCTGCATGAAGAGACGAGTGCCTTTAAGGCCGAAAAGGGAGTGAGACAAGGAGATACTATGTCCCCTAAGTTATTTACAGCAGCTCTAGAGGAAGTATTCAAAACGCTAGACTGGGAGGAAAAAGGCATAAAGGTAAATGGAGAATATCTGAGTCACCTGCGCTTTGCAGATGATATCATACTGTTCGCAGGGAGCACAGAAGAGCTCCGTAGAAGAACTGAAGAGCTTGAACAAGCAAGCCGAGAAGCTGGACTTAAGATGAACCTTAATAAAACAAAGGTTATGTACAACTCCTTCACAAATTCTGAGAAGATACATATCAACGGAGCAGAACTCAGAGAAGTAACCAGCTATGTTTACTTAGGTCAGCTCATCACTACTGATGGTTCGCTTCTTGGAGAAATCAACCGGAGAGTGAAGATGGCATGGAGTGCTTTTGGCAAGAATGCGAACATCTTTAAATCAAATATTCCAGTCTTCCTAAAAAGGAGACTGTATGACCAATGTGTTCTGCCTGTTCTGACATATGGTTGTGAAACATGGACCATGAATGCCAGAATGATACAACGCCTGCAAACAACACAGAGGAGCATGGAGAGATGCATGTTAGGGATCACCCGAAGAGACCGCAAGAGGAACGACTGGGTAAGAAAGAAGACGGGAGTCTGTGACGTGATTAAAAGAGCGAAGGTGCTAAAATGGCAGTGGGCGGGCCACATTGCTAGAAGAAATGACCAGTGTTGGATGTCCAGTGTCATCGAATGGATCCCAAGAAACATCAAGAGACCGAAAAGAAGACCGAAAGACAGGTGGGACAGAGAGCTTGTTAAGTTCTTGGGGCAAACTTGGAGGAGGGAGGCAGTTGACAGGGAGAACTGGAAGAGTCTGGGGAAGGCCTTCATCCGTCAGTGGACTGAAAAAGGCTGATGATGATGATGATATATATATATATATATATATATATATATATATATATATATATATATATATATATATATATATATATATATATATATATATACACACACATACATTACATAACTTGAGGGACTTGCAGTACATTCAGTATACATACAATTCTACTGAGGAAGCAACCTGAAAAGAGAGAAGGATAATTACAAATAAAAACAAATCACTTGACCAAAAACCACTTTGAATACCAATTTCACATAAATATACATACATTACATAACTTGAGGGACTTGCAGTACATTCAGTATACATACAATTCTACTGAGGAAGCAACCTGAAAAGAGAGAAGGATAATTATAAATAAAAACAAATCACTTGACCAAAAACCACTTTGAATACCAATTCATCCTGAAAGCAAACGATTTCAATATGACAATATCAATTCAATTAATATCCTTTCTACATTAAATAAATTTATATTTTCTGACTAATGTGTACTTACCCTTGCCATGAAAACACTTGTGTTCTTCACTCCCAAAATCTTGTTCACTCGTACTGTTTTGCTATAACCTGCCGAACAGCCAGGCACAAAGCAACACTTTGAATTTCGCATCATTTTGTAATAAAATATTCCACCGCAGATGGGGAAAATTTCACACAAACGAAATGGATACAACGATTAGCCGTAAGACCACGTGTAAACTACCCAATTTGTAGAAAACCTAAGAACACCAGTGCTGCCAAACTGGAACTAATACGCTGCGATTTGAGTTTGAGACCCCTGCTATAGATCATACAAAAGACATATCAAGAAGAAAGAAATTATATGTAGACAACATGGCAATTGCCAAAATAAAGAATGGCACTCAATGCAAGTGTGAATGACTCACTTTTCTTGAGTTATCACAATGCACCAATCAAACGAACAATGCACCTTTAAAAATGTCCTCTCTATATATCAATGGTTTTCAACCTTTTTTGCTCCACAGCATACCTTCACGAATGCTTAAACATGGCACACCAAAGTCACCCATAATTAATTTCACTGTGCTAATATGTACATTATGTATATATAATTTTTAAAGAAAAACAGGCAAAAATATATTAATTGTTATGATTGGTAAAAAATATTTAGAATGAATAATTTTATTGTAAATGAAGTACATATATCATTCAACAATGTAAAAATGTTATGCTCTTCATTGGGAAACTTGGGCTTGTGTTTTGGAACTAAGATGCTTTATGCTTAGCTCAATATTACAAAAAGATACCTGAAGCTCTTCATATAGATTATTTATTATTTTCAATAAGGGTCATTGACAAAAAGCATAATTTGCATAAATACAATGTTGGAAATTGGAGCAACACATCAATAGCAAGTCCAGAAGTTGAAGTATATTTAACTTTAGCTTTTAGCCAAAACACATCCAAAGGTACCATACTAAATTTATGTTTAAGTGTACGATTGCTTCTAAGGTCTATTAATTCCTCTCATAGTTTAAGGATAAATTCCTTGGATTACAAATTATGCGAATTGACTTTGTTGCAAATTATTTAATGAAAATTGCAAATCCTTGAAATTTGTGGTGCAATAAAGCCTTCCTTTAAGACATGGCACACTGGTTGAGAAGCTCTGCCCTAGATTATATTTTCAAATCTCTCCATTTTTATTTATTGCAGTCACTATTTAATACTTTTATATATAAAATATTGCAAACTAAATCATGATAGCCACCGTAACAGTGAAATTTAACATTTATCTCCAATTTAAAAAATTTTTTCTTTCCCCTAAGCCACATTTGCATTTTGTAAACATCAAATTTGAAGAAAAAAGTGTGGCTGATATGTGAGTAAACACAGTATGTAAGAAAGACATTTACATCATTTCAGGATTGGAAATCTTCTAAATAATTATACAAGTACATATATTCTCTCTTCTTACAGGGCACAAATAAAATGAATCTCTGAATTTTGTAAAACAACTTTTGTTTAAACAACCTTATACACTGATTAATAAAATAGAACAGTTCAAGAACTAGGAGTAAAATGCATTTTTGTGTAACTCATATTTTCATCCCACCAACTTTCCTGACATACTAGTTTTCCACAAGGTACAATTTTGAAAGCACAGCATTATAAGTCTCTTATGTATAAGGAAGCAGTTTATGAAACATTGATCCTACATACTGGCATGAATGAATGAAAATAATTTAACTCAAATGCAATCACTTCCCACCACCAAGAATATCACGTTCTTGAACTAAAAAAATTTTCAGGAGAAAACATTTCTCCCAGCGATTTCTTGACTACCGTATTTGACCGAATATAGCCCCCCTGTTTTTGGCCAAAAGTGAAGTGCAAAAGTTGAGGGGGGGAGGTTATTTTCGGGCACTAAAATAGGTGGGTACAAAAAAGTACAAAGCTTCAATAACGATGAATTTCATTCGAGTCAGTGTTTCTATCCATTGTAAGACTAAACTACTCAGGTTGCGAATATTTATTTGCAAGGCTGATTGACGTCACCATGCAGGAAGGATTTTTCAATTACCTGATCGCTCTCATTATCGTCAAATTGCAAGTTTTACCGTATTTGCTCGTGTAAGCCGCGCCCCCGTGTATCCCGCGCACCCCGGTTTTTGGGCCAGCTCTAGGGAAAAAAATTTATTTGAGCCGAAAAAGGGTTTTTTAAATCACCAATTCCTATTTCTCAAAAATCTGGTGTGGCCAACACATGACTTTCTCCATATTCTCCAAATATTTAAATTATTATGAATAGTATTATAAGGCAAAATTATTATTTCGTATCGTAAAAGAATACCATTGTCCTTGTTGCCGTAAATTACGTATATTTTGAATGTTTACACAATTCTCCGCTACATGGTGTTGGTGCTGTTTACTGGTATTAAGATAAAGCGAAATATATCCGAAATGGATGGTTCTACGAAAATTAGTTTCAAACAAACCTTGGAAGAAATATTATTCTCTACAACTTTGGTCCTTACGAAGATTACCAATAACGATGATTTTAAGGAGATATTTAACGGAAACCGAAAAACCGGTTATTTATAAATAACTCCTAAACAATAACTCCTATAGAAAATTGTTTCAAATAAAAACTGTAGGAAATTATATTCTCTATAACTTTTGTATAGAATTGTATATACAATAATGATGTTCTAACGAAGAAATATCGCAAAAACCGAATCGGGTTTCGAATAAACCTCGACTTCCGGTTAACCGATATTGTCCAAAAACTAATCAGTTCTTTGTGCTCATGCTAAACCCAACCCAAACTGGTCACGCATGTGCCGTGGCCTCCATGACAATTGCAGCAGAGAGCCGACGAGTTTGGAGAGCACCCGTTTAAACTTAAAACTCATTTAAAATTTTTATACAATAAATGAAAATGACTAAATACACAGAAATTTAGAAATAGAATAATAGATGTGGCATGGGTGCTAGCTTAACATATATTTGTTTACCGACACAACATTTTGGGAAAAAAAATGAGCGGCAAATAAAAGAATTTTTTTTTCACCGGCGTTTTGGGAAAAAAGGTGCGCAGCTTACACGAGCAAATACGGTAATACCAATAAAATTAACCTTACCCGAGAATGGACTAATTGCCTGGCTAAGCTCGAATTGTTAATTACACAAACGAAAGATAGATTAGCATTGCGCATCGAAATATGAGCAAAGTGCGAATTTATATTGCTGCATAAATTGGTATGTTATTTCGACTTGCTAATATTGCTGCATTAATTAGTATGTTATTTCGACTTTTTAAAGTTTATTTTTACTCCCTAAAAATGTATTTTTGTTCATTTCCTTGTCAAATCTCTCTTTCGATAGTATACCCTCTGAATTCTGAGGTACAAATCTGAAAACCTTAAAATTCCAATTAGCATGGCGTTTTATCACTCACTAATTGGTACCTACTCTTTTATTAAATGAGTGCAAGTTTGATATTTCTTCAAATTATACAGCATGTTTCATGACATTAAAGTCCTAAAAATGATCATGTCCTTTCAGGGTATTAAAATATTTTCTAGATTTGTGTGAGAAAAGATGGGTAGGGGGGCTATATTCGGTCAAATACGGTACTTGCTGAAAATAGCCACTTACCTCAGCAGAGATAACATAATACCATGTAGATGATTTAAAATGCAACTTTGAGGTAACCTGATGACAATGGATCAAAGAAATTAAGCACTTCTGATCAAATGAAAATATACCAGACTCTTGCTGCATTTCATAGATATTCAGAAATTATAATCTTCCAGCCAATATCAAAACACAAAAAGACATTCATTTAGCATGCAACAAATTGGATTACTTGAATCTGGACAACTATTGGGCCTCACCATACAATAAGAACAAATGAACATTATGAAGTAGGTGGATTGACTTGATCATCTTTATCACAATCTTCACATAATATTGATTTTTCACCTGAGTGCCATTTCTTATGGTTTAAAAAATTCCCTTTCTTGGTAAAGATCTTACCACAGTGGTCACAAGGATATGGTTTCTCTTCAAAATGAGTTTTTTTATGTGCATTCAAATACCAAACAAAAAGGAAACTCTTTCCACATATTTCACAAGTGTGGGGCTTTTCTTCACTGTGACATTTTAAATGCTTTTGAAGAGAAGCACGGTCACCAAACCTGGAAAATAATAAAGATTGCAAAACTGGATAAGTTTAGGTATTATCAACGCATTTTTTATTACATCGATTATTACAAAAAGGAATTTTTAATTATTTTTTAAATCAAAGAAAATTTGTTCACAATTTCAGAATAATTATAACAAAATAAAGAGAGAGAGACAAAGAAATAAATAATATTATACCGTATATACCTGAATATAAGACGAGGTTTTGTTCCAATTTTTATGACCGGAAAATCACTAGTCGTCTTATAATCACGCGGTGCGTAATAGTCTGACTGACAGAGGAACCGAAGGCATAGATAGGTAGAGATGGGAGAATCGAATAGCTATAATCGAAATATTTGATTCTTAAAATCATTGGAAACAATCCATCATTAAAAGTAGTAGTAGAAAATGAATCGATTCAAATTTATTCAAATACAAATAATCTTTTGAATTTTATCCTATATATTACGCGCGTAGTGAAGCTGCGTGCGTATGAAGCCTCGCGTAGTTATATCGGCATATTTCTTGAGAACCGTTCGTCGTAAAGATATGCGGTAAACGATGTTTTGTTTCTACTGGCTATGAGGTCCCTGGAAAAATATTTTTGTTTGCTAAAGTGTCCCGGGTTCGAATCCAGGAGACAATTATATTTTCCCAGAAGTTTACACGGGATTTTCGATTTTTCAGAGTGCAAGGTTTTTTCTTTCATTCATTAAAATATGTAAATATGGAGTGATTTTCTTCCTTTTTGCTTTATTTGACGGCTAAACCTCTATACTATCTTATTCTTGCGATGTTTACACATTACACAGTCGAATTTTTCAGAAATACACGTTCTTTTCCAAAATTTTGTGAATTTTTCGTACTCATTCTGGGCGTTGCCAAGGAGAGACTCATTGTTGCCTCAGATTCATTTAAGGCCAATTAAACCTTCAAATAGATGAAAGAAAAGCATTATTGTTATCTTCTCTTCATTGATAATCTAAATAAATGCTTGCATTGATGTCGCCTTTATAGTAGGTCCTGTTAAAAGCAGTCGTTGATAGACACTTGAAGGAAAGCAACTGTATGTAAATTTGTCTATAAGGGTGCAACGATAATCACTGGAACTAAGGTAAGGTAGAATTAAAAATTTTTCTCCTTTGAATATACCATGATATTAAACTAGCATTGAGTAACTCTGTGGCATTGTGATCATGTAATTGGTCTAATATATTGCTGTAAAATCACAGAAAATTCAAAAATGCCAAGGCGTAGACCAGTGAAAAGGAGAGCTATTAGCCCAGCTACAGCTGCCAAAGAAAGGAAGAGGAGCCAGAGATCAAAGGAAGCGTATTGTAGGAAAGAGATGCGGAAGCTCATAGGATTGCCCGTGTAGATGAGGAGCGGAGAGTACAAGAAAGACAAAGAAATACCTAGGGAAACATGTCAAATGAATAGGGAACAAAGAAGATATAACCTAGGGCCGAACTATTTAGATTATTTGCAAGCGTAGCTGCAGCGGGGTTGCTAGTTATATTTATGCATTTTGCTTCATTTGGTAATTTATTAAAAGTGTTGGTTTGGCTGCCAGACACCGCCACTATGCGATAGCTCGACATGTTTGTTCATCAGCTGATGTACGAAAGTCGACTGCCTGTAGTAGTAGTAGTAGGTTGTATGGGCGAAAGATTTTGCACCAACATACGTAATTTGATCCTGTCACGATATCATAGTATGTTGACCGCAGACAAAGTGAACCATCTATGACTGTAGTAAATTCCAAGTGAATTAAAGTCTTCATGGTTGTTAACTATCCAGTTTTATGTAAAAATATGGGTGACCATGTTGAGAAGAGAGGTACTACACCTTCACAAATATTGAAATCATTGCGTAATAGTTATGATGCAAATTTTAAACTTTTAGTGGCGAAATATGCTGATGAAACTAACAATTGTGCAGCAGCAAGAAAGTTTGGTGTCACCAAGGCAAATGTGCGGTGGTGGAAAAAATCGCAGGAAATGCTAAAGTGTGCAAGCTCAAATCGGAAAGCATTGCGTGGGCCTAAGGAAGGACATTATAGAAATTTAGAGGACGAGTTAATAATATTTGTGCATGAAAAGCGCAACAGTGGACTGCCAGTCTCACGGGAGACTATACAAATGAGGGCACTAGAATTGGCATCAACGTTGAAGATTTCACGGCAGCAATTGAAGGCAAGTGAGGGGTGGATCACCCAGTTTATGCGGCGGAACGGCTTATCTCTGCGGCGAAGAACATCGTTAGCACAAAGATTTCCTGCGTATTTCGCTGAAAAAATCATTGAATAGCAGCATTGTATTATTCGTTTACGGCGTGAACATAGTTATCTCGTAGGCCAAATGGGGAGTGCAGATGAAACAGCTGTTTTTCGATATGCCAACTAACACTACAGTTGATAACAAAGGGGCATAGTCAGTGATAGTTAAAACGACTGGAAATGAAAAACTAAGGGTAACAGTAATGTTAACGGTATTAGCTGATGGGACAAAATTGCGACCCTTCGTAATATTCAAGAGGAAGAATCTACCAGAAGAAAAACTACCACCTGGTATCATTTACAGATGCAATGAAAAAGGCTGGATGACTAGTGATTTGATGATACAGTGGCTGAGTGAAGTTTGGGATAAATGACCTGGTGCTCCTTTAAAGATGAGATCAATGATAGTTCTTGATGGTTTTCGAGGACATCTTACGGATGATGTGAAATCCAAAATATCACACCTCAACACTGATCTGGTGGTCATACCAGGAGGCTTGACCTCCCAACTACAAGTGCTCAATGTGGTCATCAATAAGCCCTTTAAAGATCATCTGCGGCACCTTTATGGGGAATGGTTGCTGTCAGGGAACTGCCCTCTGACTCCAGCAAGTAAAATGAAAAAAACCAACAGAGGCTCTACTGGGAAAATGGAGTAAGACTGCATGGGACAGTATCTCACCAGCATCAATAGTCCATGGATTTAAGAAGTGTTATGTTTCTAACAGTATGGATGGAACAGAAGATGACATTCTATGGGAGGAGGAAGATGATGCAGCTATTGGAGATTCCTCCAGTAGTGAAAGTGAAAATAACAATTAAAATGTGCTAATGAGAAATAATTTGCATGAGAAATTCTAATGTTCCAAAATATTCAATTGAAAATTCCAATCAAAATTGGTTATTGCAATTGGTTCAATGTTCATTACTCAATGGTATAATAAACCTCTGTCATTGTGTGCATAATAAATTTTTTCCTTTTATTAGGAGTTAAAAATGGGGGGGTCGTCTTATATTCGGGTATCATTCTATAAGCACTCTTCTTACAGAGGAGGATATACGATATATATAGGATATAGGAGGATACTAATGTCTGGCCCCAACATGAAATCTAACGTGGAGTCCGAGGTGATCTTATTGTCTTCAAGGTATGTACGCATACAAAAAGATTCATTGTAACGACTTATAGAGGAACGAAATTTAGAAAAAATCGTAATGTGAGAACAAAATCAAGACTTCTTTTTCACGCCACGTATATTTTTTCTTAAATAGATATTGATTATCGATGGAATTTTCCACTGAACATATCATAAGTCAATATATTTCTTATAATAAAAAAAATACTGGACAAATTGCATCTCTTATTGATTTCACACAGGATACGGGACATTTGAGGAAAAATTGGTCGAAAAACGGGACATCCCGTAAAATATGGGACATGTGGTCACCCTACAAGAACCTAACCCCATATTTCCTATTAACTGAATGCTTCATATAACGCGATTTCACAAGAAGATTTCAAGGAACGCAACTACCACGCTATGTGAGGTTTTACTGTATTCATCACACAAGATAAAAATATGCACATAGTTCAAATACAAAAGGAAAACATGCAGGGTTACAACAAAGGATTTTAACCGTTTCACAACTGGAATGCCCAAAGCTGTCTGGAATTTTGGATGCCTAATTCAGCCAGAGGCAGCAAAAAATTTTTCAATTTTATCATTGTAAACGAGACTCCTCTCAACAAAATATCACTATATACATTGCCATATACATTGATTGAAAAATTTATAAAATTGAGAAGTTTTTAAAGCTAATGTGAATTATAACAGTCACATGCACCTAAAGAAATTTCTTTTTCTTATTAAACTCTCACACCATGTAAATTGTAACACAGACGCAGCCAGCGTTTCCAAAGTAGCAACTTTTTAATTCCTTTAGCGATATTTCACTTTAGCAACTATTTTTCAGCAATCAGCTACTTATACATTTGGTCAGAAATATATAAAATATTCTAATTACTTCTATGATAGTTTTATTAAAATCAATATAATATTTTGGTAAATCTTAAAATAATTTTATAGTAATTTCTACTAAATGATATTTTATATACTTTTTTGCCAAACTTTCAAGTTGAAAATGTAAGTTGTTTTATGGATACCTCAGAAAATGCATGCAAACATTATTAAAATGATGTTTTCCATTAAAAACTAAAGAAATCGTTGCAGGTTGGAGGAATCCTGTATCCAAAAAGTAAACAGAGCAGCGGAAACCCTTGAAGACCCTTGACTCGAAGCAGAGAAGTGTTGCTATCTCCTGTCATATCAGTTATTTATTGTGTATCATGGTGAGAAATATGCATTATGTGTATGCTCTGTGAGCTCTTAACATGATTAGTGGTTCATATCAGAAAGTAATACGACATGCACTATGTCTTCAAAAAGACAACCATCAACTCCTTTAGTATTAATTTAAAAGAGAAACTTGCAGTGCTGAAGTGCCTTGAGCAAGGGGATCATGTGATTGATGTATCTAATTCAATGGGATAGGTAGAATCTACGGTGCATACTATACAAAGAATATAAGAGTAAGATATGCAGTCAGAACATAATGCCATTATCAGCTACAAAATTGCAGCATTTGCGTAGCTTGGTATTGTAGAAAATGAAGGACTTGTTAATGATTCAGGAAACCATCTTATCATTATTGCATGTATTTCTATGGAAAATTGATTTTTGTTGAGTGTATTTTCATTTAGCACTGCATTTTTCAGGAACATATCTGCCACGCTAAACAAGGGATGTGTACTTCACTAAATAAATTTGCAATTTCTCAGTTTCTCAAAGGAAATGCAGGTTGAGTAGGTAATGAGCATTTAGATGCACCAAAACATGAAAAAAATTCTACAGTAATTTTAAATTAATAATAGACAAATCCAGGCAGGAAAGATTTACACTTTGATCCAAACATAATAAGAGAAAGTATTTGTTGAAATATACACTTGAAACAAATTTGAATAATTTACCTCTTGTCACATATATCACAAGGAAATGGTTTATCACCAGTGTGTCCACGATAATGTTTTTGGAGATCAGCTTTCCTGGCAAAATCCCGTCCACAAACTTCACAAGTATAGTGTTCCCCAGAGTGTAGCTTCAGATGTATATTTAAATTGGTCTTCCACTTAAAGCTTTTGCCACAAACATGACACGTGAAAGGCTTCTCCTACAAGTAATGCAAAAAGTAATGAACAAAATCTTAATCATAAATTTATCACACACTATAACTCAGATACTACAAAATAAAAATTGGGTATGAATTGCAGAGCAAATTAGATAACGAGCTTTTATTCACTGACTACTAACTTTCCATCAGAGTAAAGAATCGCAGATGTGGTGCATTGTTAGTTGCCTACACTTGTAGCAGCATGTACTTTTTAGTGATATTTTCCAATGACTAGATTTTCATTAAATTTATAACATATGTAGCTCTAATGTAGAACTTTCTATCCTAGAATTTTGGAATTTGTAACTTAGCATATTTTTTGGGCTATAAGACACTTTTTTTCAGAAAAATGGCTCCAAAAATCAGTCTGCGTCTTATAGACTGAAAGTAAAATTATATACTCTATTTAGTACTGACACGAACCCAATGATCCCCAAAATGGAAAAATTGGCAGCCATTCATTGTGAAAACATTAAGATACACATAATTAATAATTAATGGGGAATAAATTGTTGATATATTCAGTAAAAACTTATGCAACGTGAAACAGAAAACAAAAATCTGTAAACTTGTTTAAATAAAATGCTTAAAAATTCACTGCATGGTTATTCCTTGTGAGTTTGCTTAATTTCAAAATTGGTATTAATTAAGGCATACTATTTATCTTGCAACGTCTGTTAGGAGCCATGACAGAAAATTCAAATTATTTTCAGAATGTCAATCTTCCACTTAATCCGCTCCATGGATAGTCTGAGCATGGATAGTCTGGGGTTTACTACAAAACGAACAAATTCTTAATAGACAAAACAGTGAGTTATAAAAAGCAGACATATAAAAGGAGTCTTAACATGTGTGAATGAAGAGCAACATAAAATGCAAAACTGCTTATGAGCCAGGATGAGAGACTGAGAGCTTTAACAAATAAACATTCTTATTAAACATGAGATAATTTCTTATAATTATGGTTGAAATCCAAGTCTCGACTAGGGTCAGGGTTATCAGAGATTTCTCTTGATTGTTGATTTTCCTTATTTCTATGCTGTCTTTTTAAAGTTTATAAGTAGTTCGTATAGGCCCTTTACAGTGGGCAGAGAAATGCTCTTTGTTCTCTGGGATTTGTATGATTGTATGTTTGAATCTAGCGAGGAGATGAAGAGGTAAAGTCATAAAGTGTAATAAGCATAAAACATATTGCTAAACAGCGTATCGCGAGGTATACCTATATTATTTCACACCCAGCTCTACAAACCTTAGAGCCAGCCCTGCCCACAGGGCTTAATTCATTTGAAAACAACCTTAGCTGTGTAGAGACATTCATTTATCATTTACAAGGGTCTTTGGACCCTTTTGTGACATAAGATCAGACAATGACATGAGGGATGATAAATGATGTATGTGAAATTCAGAATGTAGTTTAGCTGTCTACAAAGGACATTTTACTTCTCACTTCTCTTATTTATGCAAACAGAAAAAATCTGATGTGGACAACACGACTTTCTCCATATTTGGTATATAGATATTTAAATTACTATGAATAGCATTATAAAGCAAAGTTATTACTTTGTATCGTAAAAGAATACAGTAAATTATATTTTGAATATGTTTACAGAATTCACCGCTAGATGGTGGTGCTGTATACTGGATATTTAAGAATAACTTCATTATCTACTAAATGGAAGGTCCTAAGAATATTTGTTTCAAACAAAACACGGAAGAAATATTATTCTCTACAACTTTGGTCCTCACGAGTATTACCAATAACGATGTTTTTAAGGAAATATTTGATGGAAACCAAAAAAACCATTATTTATAAATAATTTCTAAACAATAACTGCTATGGAAAATTGTTTCTAATGAAAGCTGTAGGAAATTACATTTTCTGTAACCTTTGCATATAACTGTATATACAATAATGATGTTTTAACGGAGATATTTCACCAAAACTGAATCGGTTTTGAATAAACCTTGACTTCTGGTTAACCGGTATTGTCTAAAAACTAATCAGTTCTTTGTGCACATACCAAAGTGTTATATATGAAATTTGGTAATGATATGGCAAGTACTTTTTCAGTTAAAGTGCCCACAATCACATAAACACATATACCATTCCAAAAATATTCTAAACATGCTCTAGGGACCTCAAAACATGTATTTCCGTTGAAATCTCGAAGTCGATTTTTTCATGAAAACAATACTTTCTCTATACTACATATATGGAGAAAGTAAAAAGGAGCAAGCTAAATGTTCTTTTTATGCTTTCAGCTAACTCCAGTATGACATCATTGTAAACTATGTATTGCAGGTAACTTACCTGGGAATGAACTCGACGATGGTCAGAGAGATGAGAATTTACTCGGAAACTCCTTCCACAAACTTTACAAGCAAATGGCTTCTCTCCTGTATGACAGCGACGGTGCGCTTCAAGATTGCGTTTATCGCCAAATGCTTTAGAGCAAACATCACAGGAAAATGGACGTTCACCAGTGTGGACTCTACGATGGCGCTCAAGTTTGCCCCTAACTGCAAATGCCTTCCCACAGAACTCACATGAGTATAATCCTGAGTGAATCCTTTTATGAAGTGTCAGGTCCCAGCGTACCACAAAACGTTTGCCACAAAGATCACAGCTATGTGGTTTCACCTAAACATAAATAGAAAATGGCCTCATATCAAAATTTAAATTAATGTAAATGTTCAGCTGCTTCAGGGGAGTCAACAAGACTAAAATAATCCATGGTGTATTTTCACATCACATTGAGTTAAATGAATCATTTCATCCCTTTAAATCCATATAAAATATAAGATTAATTCTAAACTTTCAAAGCATAAAGAAGACAAAATTTAACTTAGAGAGGCATCATATCAACAAATATCATGGCAATGGAAAGAGTAAAACCACAACTGGAAAATTATAACCGGTTTCAAGAAATTTTAATAAAAAATTAACGGATGCTTTGAACAATGTTGTGAATACCTGAGTATGGATTCCCATATGAGCATTGAGATTGGTCCTTCTCATAAATGACTTTCCACAAACATCACAGGAAAATGGTTTATCAGATGATATTTGTGGCAATGTCTGCTCATCTTGTTGTTCGACCTCCTGCAATGATGATGTCTCTTGTTTCAGTGTAATTTCAGGGGAATGAAGTGGCTCTGGCTCTTGAATACTTTCAGCTACATGAGTTTTGAATCTATAATAACATTACATTAAAAATTGTTATAAATATAAGTAGTTCATATGTCATTTTAAAATCTTTTATCATTTACCCTCCAAATAAATTATTATGAGATACCTTTTAACATGTGGATAGTAAATTTATCATTCAAGCATTTAAAGAAAATCCATCAACCACAGCAATAGCTTTGTGTTGAATCACAAAACAACTTCTAGAACATCAACTTGAGAAATATAATTTTCATATTTGTTCTTTAATTTGATAAATAGATTTATAAATTACAAAAGTTGTTGTCAACAGAAGCACTCTCATACATATGGAAAAGTATGTAAAGTAACCAGAAGAAGGAAAAGAAAAGGAAATATTCTCAATACACTGTGTTCTGGTTGCCCAACCATGGCTACCATTTATTCAAGGTGTGTACAAGATGAGTCCCTCGACAGTTGAAAGTCTAACATAAAACCACAAAAAAAATTTGCACAGAGTTATTGACACAACATGATGTAGCAGAGGAAGTTTTTTGTCATGATCTATCACTGGTGATGAAACATGGATCCATCACTTTGAGCCAGAGACAAAGCAACAATCCATGAAGTAGCATCACCATAACTCTCCATGGAAAAACAAGTTTAAGTGTTTATAAGGTAGTGACAATACCATGACCACCTGAGAGAGAATATTTTATAAGGTAAAGGCATATCTATTTTCACCCTAAAGTAACATAAGTAAACTTCTGTACTCCAAAAAATAGGTTTGGTAACAATACAATAATTATAAATTTGTTCTATTATGATTTATTAGTGCCTAAAATGACTCAAACCAAACTTTCTCCGGTGGCAAAGGCAATGCCACTGCCTTATAAGGGTTACAGCAGTTTCCTCAGCAGGCAAAGTCATACAAACAATTTTTTGGGAACCTCACTTAAGGTATTCCATCTTGCACACACCTCATGTGACTCCATAGAAGCAAGCATAGAAGATTTGCAATCAATCAAAGATTGTTGCCCCAAATGCTGTACAGCACCATCCATCCTCCTTCCAGATTATTTTTTCTTTTAATCTGGAAGGAATCTGGAGGTTCAAAGCACATGCCAGATACTGTAAGTCCTCAATTTACATTGAGGATGCATTCCCGGGAAATGCAACATAAAGTAAAACAACATATAACGAAGCCTGATTTTTGTGACCCTGCTCTCCAGCTTCAAAATGCCGTAGCACCTCTAATTTAACCTCCAAATTGATATATTTATGAGACCTCTTCGCTGAAGCACTTTCTGCATGTTTTCACCCATATTTCAGGGTTGTGTGCAAAATAACGAAATGAAAATTCGATAGTAATTACGTAGGAAATCACTTAACACAATAAAATATGGGCAGGCCTTTGAGCTGCCTTGATGGAACAAGTAATGCCAATGGGGAGATAAAACTCTGACTCAATATATGTCCCCATCTCTTTGGTGTTACAAATTAGACAACTTTGTAAGCGTCATCAGAGAAGAGATACATTGTATTTCTTCTATGATGGTGCCTCATCTACTGAGAGGGAGGGGCGCACATTCAGGCATCTGCTGACTCAAATATCATTCCCCCCTCCTTAACATTTTTTTTCCTGCCTTACACTTGAATCGACATTGCTTTTAGATACTAAAAGATACATCCAGTAACAGTGTTAAGGATGAAAACATATGTAATTTGCTTCCGAAAATCAAAACATCATGTGAAACTATTTTTCTAATGAGGTAAATTTAATAAATGTTTACATGAAATTGTCATTCAAAACAGTGAGAAATGACCTTAAATCAAAATAACAGAGTTAATGAGAAATTATGGTAGAAATAAAGAAACGACCTTCATGTTAAATGAGCCGATAGTGTGTGAGGATTGGAGAGGCTAACTTGGCAAATACAAAATAGGCACCAGCTCTCTTTTCATCAAATAAGTCGCAAAAACATTCTAAAACAATTTTCAATGAAAAACATACACCAGTAAAATAGGATAATTCATTTCTAATCATTCTGTAGCAATGTTTTTCATGTAATTTTTTATTAAAGCGAATCCATTTAGTAGCATTTTAGTAACATTAAGGAAATCGCCTAGATACTCGATGTCACTGTAGGTAGTTACTGCAGTGGCAAAGCAGTACAACATAGTGCCGCAGTGACGGTGGGAATTTTCGGCAACAACGTAAAGCAGGATGATGACTTAAATCGAGGACTTACTGTATATGAGACCAAAATCACTCTCTGAAATCAGATGGAAAATACCACGTGATATCATGTTAGCTGAATGTCAATAATTACCAATGAGTTTGGATTTATCTACATAACATGGAAACAATTCATTGAAATAATAAAGTAATATTTCAAGCTGACTACCCTAAAGACTGAGGGAATTCCATTTGATTAAACGGTATAACTCACTCTAAACATGCCAGATAAACCCAAGAAATCTATATAAATAAAATTGTAACCTCTGTCTGTACATTTGTTTTTTTGTTGGGGTTTAACTTTTTTTGTGTGTTTTGTATCACAAGAAGACGTTTGAACCGGTTTGCAGAATTGTTGTTTGTCTGTCTGTTTGTTCGTTACCGTATCATGCAAAAACGGCTGGTCGAATTTTTATGAAACTTGCAGCGTATCTTTAGACTGGTCCAACTTAAAATATAGGCTATGCGGTGTACCTCAAAAAAAATTTTAATTGGGGGTTTGGGAGGCATCGATTTGGTTTTTTGACAATAACTATCGAGTAAATGAACTTATGAAGTTCAAATTTGATCTTTGTCACTTTCAACATAAGTATAAGATCAAGTTTGTAGATGAGCAAAATCAGACCAAGGGGAGGGCACCGTAAGAGAAATCGCTGATTTCAAGCTAACGGTTGATTACATCAAAGAAATATAAATAAGAAATATTTTAGGAAAACAATTTGGGTAAATATTTTAGGAAAAAGCCTAAAAGGCTGTCTGTTTGTTACCGCATCAGGCAAAAATGGCTGGTCGAATTTTTATGAAACTTGCAGCGTATCTTTAGATTGGTTCAGCTTAAAATATAGGCTACTAGCTGGAGTGCCCACAGAATTTCAACGGATTTAGTGAATCTAAAACATGTAAGCATCGCAAGAATAAGATAGTACACAGTTATAACCGTTGAATAAAGCAAAAATGAAGAAAACCACTCCGCATTTTCCCATTTAGATGAATGATGCAAGAAAATCTTGCACTGTGAAAAATCGAAAATAACGTATAAACTCCCTCCCCCTCTCTTTCACCCTCTCCTTCCCTTCTCCCCCTCGCTCCCTCTCTCTCTTAAATGTAAGAAGAGACTATATAGTCTCAATATAAATGCATTGGAATCTCAATTTCGGCGACAATGGTAGTTGTCATAGTAGCTTATAATTGGTATTGTAATAAAACTGAAAAAATCACGTATTTTATTGATTCTAACCGCATTTCTATGTGAATTAGACCAGAATTTGGAATCTGTTATCAATAACAATAAACTTTGTTCTTTCCCGCAAAGAAGTATACAAATCTCAAGTTCGTACTGTGATTTTAAGTAATTTTAAAGTGTAAATTCAAAGTAGTCTACACTCACCCCTGTATTTCAGTTGCAGGACGCGGCAAAATACGTAACGTTTGATAATTAAATCGTTTGCCATTTTGAATTAAAGTGACGTACAGAAGCAAAATCTTGACCATTCACTAAGATAGGATGTAAGGAAGAATCATACAATTTGGTTATTCTAGCTTTTATCATCTAGGAGGAGTTCCATGAACAATCCAACAAACCAACAAAATATATTATAATAGATGTGGTGTATCTCAAAAAAAAAATTTATTGGGGTTTGGAGGGGCATCGATTTGGTTTTTCGACAATAGCTCTCAAATAAATTAACTTAGGAAGTACAAATTAGATATTTGTCACTTTAAATACAAGTATAAGATGAATCCCCTATATATTTATGAAAGTTTGTTTGTTTGTGCATCTATACATTTCCACACCGTTAAAGCTAGAATAATCAAACTTTCAACAAATACTTTCTTCACAAATAGGAAGGTCGTAGGCTACTTTTTAATCCCAAATGTTTTATATTAATTGTACAAAAAGCAAAATAACTTTGTATGCTAATGCATTGCCAACTAGAGATGGGTCAGAAAGAACGGGACAGTTCTTTTCGAACTGTTCTGATGCCTAAACTGTTCAATAAAATAACTGTTCTCATAAACTTCCTGTTCTCAAAGAACAGGTCACTCTACATCTTATACACAGTGAGAAAGGTGGAAAACGATTACTTCCTTATCTGTAATTGGATGGCAGGTACTGATTAAACTAGGCGTATTTTACCAAGTCCTACTATTATTGATTTGAATCAAATTTGGTACGATTGTGGAGGGCTCCCAGGAATAATTCGTAATCGGTTTTTGTTCCTCTCTGCCGGTTTTATTCAAAATGGTGGCCGAGTGATTTCTTAAATACCATGTATCATCTAGAATTCTGATCGGATTTGAACCAAATTTCCCCGGGCAACGCTGGGAATTTCTGCTAGTTTAGAATAAAGCTAACACTAGATGTGCAAAAGATCTAATATTAGTTAAATGATATATAATATTTAAAAACAGACTCACACCTTAAAGAATATAGGTATTGTTTTGAAATTATAATCTAGAAAAAGATTATTTCTATATACCAAAAATAAAAGCATTTACTCTGAGAACTTAAAAAAATTAAATACAGTAAAACCCCGCTATACGTTGCTTCGCATATACATCGCCAATCAATTAAGGAACATGTTTTGTTATAAGTTGTGTCGCTTCGCATATACGTCGCCTGTGAAATACTAAAAGCAAAATTTCAGAAATTCTAATTGTGGTGCATAAATTATAACTATAACAATAAAAACCCTCTATTCGGCTGTAAATTTCATGTTTATTAATTCGTGTAAAATTATACTCAGAATAAACATTTGCTGGCCATGTGTTTGAGAGATCATGATGGGTTAGGTGGCTCACAAGATACACAGGGGATAAAAGGGACTGTCCCAATTTTAATGACGATGTGTAAAAACCTATTTCTGAGCTTTGTGAACAGTTGTGTCTAACATTTTGTGTGTTTACATTTGTGTTGATATCTCATGGATATACCGTATATACCTGAATATAAGACGAGGTTTTGTTCCAATTTTCATGACCGAAAAATTGCTAGTCGTCTTATAATCGTGCGATGCGTAATAGCTTGACTGACAGAGGAGCAGAAGGCAGAGATAGGTAGAGATGGGAATAATCGAATAGCTATAATCGAAATACTGGCAGACCTCGTCTTTCGCGACTTTCTCTTTCGCATGTTTCCATCTTTCGCGGTTCCGCATTTGCGACCAGTTTTGTCTTTTGCGGTCTTATGTTTCGCTCTTTCACGGAAAAAATCATGGAAAAGGTTGGGCGAAATTTTCTATATATGGAATGAATTGCGTTTTCCTCACATTTTCTCTCATAGTCAGGCCTGAAAAATGTTGTTATGGTATTCTGATATGTAAAAATATTTACGTAATTTAAAAAAATGGATACGTGTATCTATTTTTTAAAAGTATATATATAAGACACATGTATGTGTCTTATATATACTTTTAAATAGTAGTTATAGATGGATTTAAATCAGATTCAGTCAGCGTAGCCTCAGGCGTTCCACAGGGAAGTGTAATCGGCCCCCTACTATTCCTTTTATACATAAATGACTTAGATAAGGTTATTAAAAGTAAAATCAAGTTATTCGCGGATGATACAGTAGTTTACAGAGAGATTAACAGTCCTAATGATCAATTATTACTTTCTGACGACTTAAATGCAATTCTCGAGTGGTGTAAAGAGTGGCAGTTAGAATTGAACTTAGGAAAGTGTTCCTTTATGAGATTCTGGGGAAACAAAAACATTGACACGACGAATTACACTGTTGAAGGCGTCCAGCTAAAACTAGCCGATTCCGTCAAATACTTAGGCGTTACTTTAACAAGCAACCTCTCGTGGGATATGCACATACGAAATATATGCGGGAAGGCTAAACAGAAACTAGGATTCATCAAACGCATAGTAGGTAAAAGTGAGGAAAAAGTCAAAGAGACATGTTACTTCTCGTTAGTAAGACTGCTATTAGAGAACGCGTCGAGCATATGGGATCCGTACGTGAAAGGATCAATCTCAGAGTTAGAAAGAGTGCAGTGAAAAGCCGCTAGATTCGTCAAAAATTGTTACGATAGAAACAATAGTGTTACAGCCTTGATACAGGACTTAGGATGGGAATCACTAGCTGAGCGCCGATCACGCTCTAGGTTAAAACTTCTTGAAAGATTTAGAACGCATATATTCTCCAGCGATGTCGAAGAAATAATAAGAGCGCCAACTTATATTGGTAGAACGGACCATCCTCGTAAAATAAGAGAGATAGCCTGTAGGACTGAGAGGTATAAAGGCTCGTTTTTCCCTAGAACGATAGCTGAGCAGAACAGAAGTTACGAAAGGAAATCAGCCGACGTAGAATGATACTATACATTATTATGCGCTTTACCTTGGTGCTATTGCACCCCCTGCCACACACCATTGCGGTGGCTTGCAGGGTGAATTATAGATATAGATAGATAGATATAGATAAATATTTTTAGGATACAATCCTCCCACACTTTTTTGTCACTTCGCACGTGAAAAGTTGCAGAATATAAGCTGGCATCTCCGTTCAGGAGCCTTCTGTCTTTATTACGAGAGGGAAGTCCCGAGGGGAAAGACTGAACTCTTGACCCTTCCAATTCAGGATCATTGGGTTATTTGCTCAGGTTTGACATAGTTCAAACGCTTAAGCTTTGCATTTTATGCATCATTTATTATTGGTGGAGTTTCGCAGAGGTTTTCAGGAATGTAACCCCCAAGAAAGACACAGTCTGCCGTATTTGGGGAATTAGCCCCTGCAAGTTAGGCAACCTCAGTTCATTTTTTTTCTCGATTCTACTACGGAACTTAAATAATTTATTTTCTGATACTTTTTACGTCTTCTTTTAAATTGTTTAAGTCTCACTTTCACTGAAGTTAACTTTTCTATTTCTTTCTCTATTTTACTGCGGTCACCAATACAGAGAACAAATGATCTGTTTTTGCTAGGATGGGAACCAAACCCTGTATTTCCCATTGCCTTCATTACCTCTCTTTCGCGATTTCATCTTTCGTGGTGTTTTCAGGAATGTAAGCCTAGGGAAAGACGAAGTCTGCCTATATTAGATTCTTAAAATCATTTGAAACAATTGATTATTAAAAGTAGTAGTAGAAAATGAATCGATTCAAATGTATTTGAATACAAATACTCTTTTGAATTTTATTATATTTATGCATTTTGCTTCATTTGGTAATTTATTGGCTGACAGATAGCACCACTATGCGATAGCTCGAAATGTTTGTTCATCAGCTGATGTGCGAAAGTCGAACGTCTGAAAGTCGACTGCCTGTAGTAGTAGTAGTAGATTGTATGGGCGAAAGATTTTGCACCAACATACGTAATTTGATCCTGTCACGATATCATAGTATGTTGACCGCAGACAAAGTGAACCATCTATGACTGTAGTAAATTCCAAGTGAATTAAAGTCTTCGTGATTGTTAACTATCCAGTTTTATGTAAAAATATGGGTGACCATGTTGAGAAGAGAGGTTCTACATCTTCACAAATATCGAAATCATTGCGTAATAGTTATGATGCAAATTTTAAACTTTTAGTGGCGAAATATGCTGATGAAACTAACAATTGTGCAGCAGCAAGAAGGTTTGGTATCACCGAGGCAAATGTGCAGCAGTGGAAAAAATTGCAGGAAATGCTAAAGTGTGCAAGTTCAAATCGGTAAGGATTTCATGGGCCTAAGGAAGGACGTCATAATAATTTAGAGGACCAGTTAATAATATTTGTGCCAAATATTTGTTCCAAAATATTCAATTTAAAATTCCAATCCAAATTGCTTATTTCAATTGGTTCAATGTTCATTACTCAATGGTACAATAAACTTCTGTCATTGTGTGCATAATAAATTTTTTCCTTTCATTAGGAGTTAAAAATGGGGGGGTCATCTTATAATCAGAGTCGTCTTATATTCGGGTATATACAGTACTTTGAATTGCGAAATCTGCTTGAAAAGTACTCTAAAGTGCATATCAGTGTACGTGTAAGTAAAGAAACAATTTTTGTGCTACATCACACTATAGAAAATTATTTTCGGTGATCTCCGAATTTATTATTTAAATTGGTTACTCATTGTTACAATTAAATGTATATTAAACCCTAGTAGCAATGAGTGGTAAACACATAGTGGTAACATAGTATGCCCAGTGTACTGTATTGATATGTGTTGTTTGGGAAACAAATGTGTAACAAAATATCCGCCAGGAACGTAACCCCAAACTTTTATCATAGTTCTTATGGTAATCTTTGTTTCGCTATACGTTGTTTCATTATAAGTCGCATTTTTCTGGAACGCATCTCCGACGTATAGCAGGGTATTACTGTACAGTTAATACACTGCTAATATTATGGACAGAAAACTATAAATTTTTAAAAATATTTCACATCAACAATGTAAACCAAACTAATATAACAAATTTTCTCTTCACTATACCATTAGAAGAAACTATAAAATTTTAAAATGTGGCCCTAAATAATCGATTTGCCATCATATTCAGCCTATTAATAATGCCAGTCTAGTTGTCACAAAGATCATTTAGTTTCTTTAAATGAATTATACAGATCAAGTGTGTGTAACGCTTTATTTCCTTTTCCTTTCATTAGCACCTTTAAAAGAAGGAAATGGGTATGACAACTTGAAGAGAAAGGTTTTGGATATCACAGATTGGGTTGGGTGTACCTAAAACCTACTGGAAGGCAGAATTACAATTATGCATGTATTTCCTTTTCCTTTATAGTATTGAATGTATGTACAGTAGGACCTTGATAACTGTCGTTAATTGGTTTTTGGAATACCCAACGATAGCAAAATGACGATAGTTGAAACTGATTTTCTCATAGGAACAATGTCATAGGTCAATAATTTGTTCAAAAAGACCTTACACACATCATATAAAACTGAATTTTTAGACCTTAGTGCACTGGAAATCTTACTCTGTGTCATTTTCATTCATTCACTTCTAGTTTTACTTGCAGGGATGTCACATTTTTGGTCTTTTTAGAAGCATTGTCACTAACACTACGTTTTGGGACCATTTCTATCACTTGAGGTTTAATAAGCTATAAAATATTAAAGAAATATGTTAACTATTGTCAAATGAGGTGACAGTTGTACTGCAGCAATCTGCAAAGGAAAGATTTCCTGTTTGATTCTTAGATTTGAAGGCAACATTCTAAATACTATTAGTCTTTGTTTAACCGTTTCAATTTATATGAAATTTTTTTACTCTGACACGATCGACTAAATGTTCTCCAAGAACAGCTGCAGCTCACTGTTTTGATAGATCAGGGGTGGCCAACATGTGCCCTGCAGGCCGGATGTGGCCCACTGCCAGTGTTTCATAGTTTTCAAAACTTTTTTCATTTATTTTAACGAACTACCAAATATTATTTTCTATGTAGCAAAATATGTTAAGCTATATAACAGGGCTGCCGTTTTCACAGATTTTATCCATTTTTACGGATTTTTATACCGAAAAACTATGACATTTCCATGATTTACGGATTTTTAGAAGACAAAATTTTGTTGTTATTTGAGCCGTTTTCGTAAAAAACGTACATAAACTATAATGAAATTCAAAGATTGTTGATATATTTATAGCTATAATATGAAGTGTGAATAAAATAGGGTCCAGTAAAATTATTCCATAAGTACATACGTATGTTGATATACTTTGTTAAATATTAAACTTGTTACTTATTGTGAGACTGAATCCAAAACCAAGCTGTGGAACTAGGTCGGCAACCGAAGGCATACTTACGTTTTTTCTTTAAACTTCTTTTTAATCTTATAAATTCAAATGTAAAGCTGCACTTATAGCGAGATGCTAAAATTATCAAGATTAATAAACCAATTCTCTAGATTTGTAAGTAGCCGCAGGCACTTTATACAGGAGCTAGTTTGAACATACAGTCACTAGATCTAGCTACAAATTTGCTACATTTGCAACAGTGGAGGGAATTCTCCCATGGTTCGGAACACTCGTGAGTCACCTGTGGCAACCTGTGGTCAACTGTCAATGCTTCTTGATGCATGTGCTTTCGCATGAATTCATCGTATTCAGTGAGGTGACGACAGATTTTGTATGGTCTCTCGCTAATATTTATATTAGAAAAGGCCTGACACTTTTACTAAGTAATTTTAACCCTTAAATAAGTGAAATATGAATAAAAAATACAATTCTTCGATTGATAGGTCTTTGTATAGACAGAAGTACAAGGCTGAATGGGAAAAGGAACTAAAGTGGTTAAAAAAAGGAAAAACTGATTTCTTGGCAGCATCTATGGTGTGTAATTCCGATTTAAACATATCAAAAGGAGGCCGAAAAGATCTCAAATGCCACGAGACAGCAGAATGTCACAAGAGGAACCTAAAGTCGTTCGAAAGT
Source organism: Uropetala carovei (assembly GCA_036926305.1). Lineage (NCBI taxonomy): Eukaryota > Metazoa > Arthropoda > Insecta > Odonata > Petaluridae > Uropetala > Uropetala carovei. Next base: position 27,731,810 of record JAXCHB010000011.1, read on the forward strand.
AATTCCCTAATTACGAGTTTTGTGACTAAAGAAAACAATGACGTTGTTGACGCTGAACTAAGATGGGCAAATTTTATTTGTGAAAATAACTTGCCCATGAAACTGAGTGACAATTTCGTAAAATTAGTCCCAAAAATGTTTCCTGATAGTGAAATTGCTAAGAATTTTTGATGTTCTCGTACTAAAACGAGCCAACTGATTGTGCAATCCTCGCTTGGCCTCTTCAAGAAAACGTTGTTTCAGCTATGAGGGAATCAATTTTCTGCTTAATGATAGATGAATCTACTGACATTAGTGTGACCAGACAAATGGTTATAATGACTCGTATTTTTATAACAGAAAAAGGTGAAACTCATCTGTATAAAGTGATTGCATTTAATGGGAAGGCAAGTGGAGAAAATCTTTTTAATGTTTTCCACGATGCATTTAAAGAAGATAATATTCCTTGGGAGAAATGTTTAAGCATGTCTTCAGATGGAGCAAGAGCAATGGAGGGAGAATTCAATTCTGTGTTATCAAGAGTCAGGAAACAACAAAAAGAATTGTGGTTCCTTCACTGCACTTGCCATGTAGCTCATTTAGCAGCATCACATGCCTGCAGAAAACTGCCAGATATATGTGAACAGCTGCCTAGAGATGTTTATGCATTTTTTAAAACATCAGGTAAACAACAAGACCAATTTAAAGAAGTCCAAGAGTGTCTGGAAGTTGAGTGTCACAAAATTTTAAGACCATGTTTTACAAGGTGGCTAGCCATGCTGCAGTGTGTAGAACGCCTTCTGGAACAGTGGTCAGCATTGACAGTATATTTTAGCACAAAAATTGATGTAAAGGATGGGAGCTTAGAGATTGTTGAACGTATAAAAAAAACCTTAGACTCAAAATCTGCAAAATTGTATTTCAGTTTCCTTCAAGCAGTTTTGCCTCGTTTTACAAAATTCAACCTAATGTTTCAGAAAGAGAGACCATTTATTCATAAACTTCATTCAGAAATGTCCTCTCTGCTTCGCCAATTTATTGCAAGCTTTGTTCATTTCCACATTATTCAAAAATGTGACATAACAGCTGTTGACTTCAAACAAGAAAACCAACTTCAAGATTCTGCCCTTTTCATAGGCCATAAAACACAGACACTCTTAGAAGAAATGGATATTAACTTAGTTGACAAAAAGGCTTTTTTCAACAATGTGAGAGATTTTTATGAGATGGCAACAAAAGAGCTATACCGTCTCTTACCTTTAAATGACGTAGTTTTGAAAAATGTTGATAATTTTGACCCAACAAAGAAATCATATGGAGATTGGGAAAAAGTTAAAACATTGGCTAAAAGATTTTCCAATATCATTAATGATAGTGACCTAGACATTCTTAATTCTGAGTTCATCGCCTACACACTATGGAATCTGCCCCAACCAATTGTCTGTTCAGACTATATTGATACCTATTGGTAAAAGGTGTCACAATTTATAGAAGATGGAAAACCACAATTTCCATTACTTTGTAAACTTGGAAAGGCAATGCTCATACTTCCTCATAGCAATGCTGAAGTCGAGAGAGTTTTTAGTAAGTTGAGTCTTATTAAAAGCACACACAGGTCAGCACTCGAACAACCAATGCTGAATGCTTTGATGCAGTGTTCATTTAGAAAACATTTTGCAGATTTTGAGCCAACTGATGACATGAGGAAAAAGGCTAGAAAATTACAGAAGTAGAGATTTGTTCATTTTCTTACTTTTTGAGCCATTATATTGATTTTTTGTAGTCTTTGTTTTCCTAATCAAGACCTGTTCTGTAATAAAAGCATTGGCTTACTTATTTTCATTTTTTTTGCTTTTAATGTGCATTCAAAACTTGAATAAATGTTTTAAAACTTTATGCCATATATATGATTTGTAATGAAAGATAAATATGAAATTCAACAGGAAAAAATTATTAAATTTAATTTACAGGGTTATCCATAAACGGTTGCTAATAATTTTACTCATTACGTGAGATGTATAAGCCGAATATATTAATAGGCATAAATTCATATATTTTGCATAAAAAACATGATATTCCATATTCCAGGATTTTACAGGATTTTTGGATACCGGTACAGTATTTCTAAAAAAATTGGTGGCAGCCCTGCTATATAACATTGAATTGTGATCACTTAGTCAATATTTCTCAATTCAAATAAGTTCTTTTTAATGCTGCTTTGATTTTTTTCCTCAAAGATATTTCTAAGATTAAATTCCATCATGATTTTTAATATTGAAATATTAACCCAAGAAAGCTAATTTTACCTTGATTTCTACACATATGGGGCCTAAGAATCTCTAGGAAACTTACGATTTAACTATAATTCATTGGCCATTTCCAATGTGGCCCACCAAAAGGTTCACTGCCACCAATGCAGCTCACCATGCAGAAATGGTTGCCCACCACTGTGCTAGCAATCTCTCTCAGTCACAGCGCAATCACCATCTTATTTCTTTGTCTACTTCATTCAAAAATGGCGCTAGAACTTTTTTATTTTTTTGTATCACTTGGTGACAAACGACTGTTGATCGAAACAACAATTATCGATGGTGACAGTTATTGAGGTCTTACTGTACTTGTAGAAGTTGGAGGCATACCAACCACTGCACATAATGGGTGTTCAAGATTTTTCCCATTAACATAAGTGAGCATTTTCGTTTTTTAAAACTTCTTTCATAGTAATAATATTATGTTTTGCATGTTATCACTAAATTTGAAAATTATAACAATTATACCATAGTTGATCCTTTGTACTTTTTAAAAATTTGATTTGGATGACTAAGAAATTCAAATACATTCTGAGTCAGCCAAAAAGATACAAAACTTACGATTCTTAACCCTTTATACAAAATTACAAATATTTCTGACCATATTTTCATGCAATATACATTACACTGGAATCATTTTGGTCATAAATATGATAACTTTTCACCAACTATCTAACTTTGCCAGCCTTGGTAGAAGGGTGGTTAGAGTATCTACCACTGAACATTAAGGTCGTGGGTTCAAATCCTGCCATGGGCATGGATGTTTGTGCTCGTCATAATGGGTTGTATGTAAGAATGGATCAGTAGTACACACAGGAAACTCTCAAGGGGGGGGGGGGTCCGAAATATGTGGCAAGCACAAAAGTTATATGCAAGTTATATCAATGTCACGTTTTGCATTATTAATTATATTTATGTGAAAAACGAAGGGGGCAAACCATATCCTATTCCTTTCTGAGAGCGCCCATGAACCCAAATTTAAAATAATGATGACTGTTTCCACAGTTTAGAAAAATCACAATTTTCCAACGGGGGGTCCGGACCCAGTGGACTCCCCCTTGCGTGCACCACTGGAATGGACTATATAGTCTAAATATCACCCTTGAAAATAAAGTCGAATTATTATTATTATTTTCATTTGTCTCATTTCTTTGAATTTTGTGCAGCTAAATATGATGCAAGATGTTTTTCAATTACATGAAATTAGACAATGCTGGCAATAAAAAGGAAAATTCCAGCACTGCTACTCATCTAGGTTTAAGATTTAAAAATGTCCACTGCCTACTTTGACATATCACCAGCTTAGGTACGGTTTGCGGGCCACACCTCTTTATCGATGTAAAATTGTAAATGCAACATTATTTTAAAGTGTTTTCAGGCTGGATTGAAAGTGTTGTCAGGCCAGATTGAAAGTAATGTCGGGCCAGACTGAAAGTGATGTCGGGCCGGATTGAAAGTGATGTCGGGCCGGATTGAAAGTGCAGTCAAGCCGGATCAGGTCTGTGGGGCAGATTTTGCCCGCCCCTGGTCTACCTTGAAAAACATTTTGGCAATGGTTTATTTTGTTCAGTATTAATGTGAAATACTCGTTTCTAAATACATTATGAGAAATAAGGAAGACATGCAGTATATATATTATCAATCTTCAAGATTTCTCACTCCAGCTTATAACTCATATGCTAGGCAAAACAGGTAATGTAAAAAAGATTTTCATGAAAATGGTAAAAATGAAATCCATTTCCTCTCTCGTGCATGCATAATGAGATATATGAATGATTTACAACCAATTAACCAGGAGTAAGTATACTGTATTTCCATAACTTCCCTAAGCAGTCCTAACCATGTAGCAGAATGGTGATTAGTTTTTATTTACTCACAAATTTGTTCCATTACCAATAGAACTATCTTTTCATTTAGTTCCTTTTCAAGAGGTATCTTCTCCAGACAAATTGAAGAAAAGGATTATTTTATTTTGTCATGTTAATAACACACCAATACTAGTCACCAGAAAACCTTATTCCAAACATTTATTCTATAAGGTTGTCACCATCCAGATTAAACATTTCTTACCAAATAAACCATTGATTTTTGCTCAATTCTCTAATAAATAAGGCTCCAGAAAATCCAACTTCTGAAGTTAGGAAATATTTTATCAGCTAAATCTCTCTACTATGCTCAATAGTCTTGCTCATTAAATGCATCAATTTCTTCTGATTGTCATTAATATTAAAGTAAATACTGATTCAGTCCTCATAAATATTTAAAATTAATTAAATCAGCTTTAACGTTTTCGTCATGGAGAGCGGCCAATTTTGACAGCTGATGAGGAGTCGAAAAAAATACTTTTACACTTATGCAGAGTCTACTATGTGAAGATGAAAATCTGTTTGCATTATACATAATTAACTGGACCAAGATTTGATTAAAAAATGTAAAAGAAAACATAAGGATATTATTAAAAATAGTTTTAAAAAAGAATTAAATTCACTAAGATAATTTTTAAGTGCTTTTTGCTGGATGGAATTAGTAATAAATAGGTAATTTACTTTATATTTAACATGCTTCAATTTACAATATAATACTTCAGTAAAAAGATGACTTTTACAGTTCTGAATGCATAAAAAATTCAGCACTTTTCATGTTTCCATCACACCTCCAAATTCCCAAACAATCTAGGTCCCGAGCTTTCCAGATTTTCGAGACCACAGCATATATCCCATACCCAATTTCAAATTTTCTGGAATTAACAAAAATGCTCTTTTCTTCATGTTCCATGATTAAATTCAAAATACATTATCAAAAATCACTTGATTTTATCATAATGTAAATGCTATAATCTGAAATAATTCAACCAAAAATATTTAAAAATATGTAAAGATGCTAACTTTCATAATGAATCAATCTAAAAAAATTAAAACAAGTTGCAAAAATAAGCAATATTATAAAAAATTATGATATATACTTTAAGTACTATAGATTTAGAATAATATTATACTGAAACTTAAACCATAAGCATTAAATAATGTTTCCAATTATTATTTTTTAATAATACTTTATGTAATTACATATAAATTGTATGCAATAAAAGTTTAACTTCATATCAATTTAAAATGGGTTAGCTTATTTTATTTTTAGTTTATGTATTTAATTTTTATTTATGTTATTAAAATTTATATTTTATTACTTATATTTAATTTATAGGTTATTATTTATATTTATACTATACTAGAAAAATTACCCCAGCATTGCGTGGAAACCCTGGTTTGCAAATGCAAACGGTATAGCATGTGAGATGAGTTCTCATTTAAAAGGATAGATCTCATTTAGTTTTTGCATTGTTACAAATCTATAAAATATCTTTTTCATGGCTAAAAACTAAATTTTACACTAAATCGGCCTAGATTAGAAATTCTTTCTTTTAAAATATAAAGTTGATACTTTCAGCTTAATACAGTAAATTCCTAGTTATCCGGCACTCATGCAACTGGAATTCTCAAGCAATCGGCATCTCCTGCCTCTTGATTTTTTTATTACATCTAATTGGGAATGTTACTACTACTGACGTTTTTGGCAGTCACAATTATGGATGTTTCTTGGACTCGGTGTTTGTGTTAAATAAAATATTTCGCACACCCTTTTTAAATGCATCCTAAAACTCCAATATGCGTGAAAGGTGATAAAAGGAAATGGGTTGTGTTAACCTTTACCCAGAAACTTTATATAATAAAATGTTTGGAGGAAGGTGAGAACCGCAATGTTTTAATGAAAGAGTTCAATGTTGGTTCTTCCACTATTTATGGCATTAAAGCAGAGAAATCACAGTTAATGAAATTCGTTACCCTTTCTGAGACAACTAGAGGAACTGAATATCAGTGCACTCTCCATAAGCCAAAACTTGAGTAATTGGATATTGCTATTAATGGTTTTCTATAAAGCGCTCCGAGTGAACCCCTATTTCTGGAAGGCCAAAGAATTTTCTTAACAAATGGAGATTAGTGAACCGTGTAAATTTTCAGATGGATGGCTAACACATTTTAAGATTTGGCATAGGTGTAATACTGAAACAAGCATATTATGAAACAGCATATAGAGAAGTATTTTTACATTATAATAGTTTATTACTTTATTTAGGCTGCATTATTACTTTGGGATTAGTTGCAGAATCATACTCTTGTCTTGGAATTGCTTATCTATACATTATTTTACTCAAAATTACTGTGAAATTTTCCTTGAATTTCAAAGAAGTAATAAAACTCCAATATATGACTATCCAACACTAAACGTGCACTATTTTAATATTTACTAACTGCACTGTATGTAATGGTGTCATGATTACATGTCACTATTCGCTTCTTTTTTCTTTACTATCAATTTGCCTCAAGAATTTCTGCTAATACATTGTGTTGGCTGCGGATAATTTCTCTCCTTTTCTCGGACGAGGAAACAATTTTTTTGTCATAAGATCCTAAAGGTTGGACTAGGGATTGCAATAATGGTTTACCGATTTACCGGTAAATAACCCAAAAATCCTGTAAAAATTTACCGGTAATTTTGTAATTTTTTACCATTAATTCGGTAAATAAAAAATGTTTTTAATGCATGTTAAAAAATAATAATATTCCCGTTTGAATGTTTCAATGTTTCTCAAGTCCTAATTCTCTCGGCAGACAATTGCGCATGCGTTGAAGGCTGACGCAATAATCAGTAGTCAAGAAAGTACAGGCGACACTCGATTTATGCCATAGATACGTTCTGAGGTTTATGGCATAAATCGAAAATGGCGTAAATCAAAAGTAAGTTTCCCACAGTATTTCATCATGTACAGTGGTGGCTCCTACGAAGTGATTCATTCCTACATGAACTTTTTAAACCTTAGTAAAATATTTCTTTATGGTGATGTGATGTCAGTAGTTATTTTTTTCTTTTTAATATTATTCCTTGAATATGTTTAATGCAGATAATGCGTTATAAACATTAATATCTTAGCACTAATATCTGTTGATCTTTACAGAAAATGAACCTGAACTGCTCTCTAATACAATATTAGCATTGCAGCCAATAAAAGTTGCTGTAGAAGCATTATGATCCAAAAATGTAAATTTGTATATTGCTGATGTAACATTAAAATTTATGCTTGATGAACTAAGAAATCAAAACACATTTTTAAGCAATGACCTTAAAGAAGCATTGATAGCTCTCATAAAGGAAAGACGAACAACTTATTCTGATGTTCTAGTTTCTTTATGATCCAAAGAAATCAACTGAAGAAGATTACGGAATTTTCAATAAAACCAGAAAGGCCACAATAACAAAGGTAATTGTAGTTACTTGAACGCATTTCTGAAACTGAATCAACAGTAGTCAACAATTCCAACTCCCAGTCTGAGGATTCATCTCAAAAACAAAAAAACACAAAAGACCTAACACAAGTCGTAAGAAAGGAACTAACGTATTTTCAAGAAGAAAAAATAAGAGGAAAATACTTAAAACTGAATTTCGATTTCCTAATGACCAGTCGACTAACAAGTGTTGAATCTGAACGAGTTTTTCAATGGCTGTACTAAAACAAGATTGCAGTTAGGTGACCATAGTCTCGATAAATTATGTTTTCTGCGAACCTATTTTAACCAAAATACATCTAATAAGAAAGACTTTCAAAGTGTTTTGTTTATATTAATATTAAACTTATACTTGTTTGGAATACAATTTTGTTCAAAGTGTTTTTTGTTTATATTAATATTAAACTTGTAATTATGTTTGGAATACAATTTTGTTCAGTGTTTTTGTTTATATTAATATTAAACTTAAAATTATATTTGGAATAAATGTTTTGAATAAAATATTTTTATTTATATTAGTTTTATAGTTGATATGAATAAAATTTGTCTTCCATTAATATTTACCTCTCATTTTTCTTTCGATTTAGCATTTTTTTGAAACTGTATAAATTACCGGTAAACCGGTATTTGTGAAAATTTTTACCGAATTACCGGTAAATCAAAAGTCGGTAAATTTGCAATCCCTAGGTTGGACTAACACAGGTTAAACCTTACCTTCAGTTGTTATTAGAACAAAAGAGAATCTAATAGCGAAAGGCATACGAGAAACTCTGTAGGATATAATATAGTTTGTAAGTATTGAAATTAAATGTGTTGAATACTTGTATAATTGAGTTTCATTACTTCCTTGAATGTCAAGGAATTATTTAAGAACAATTGTGAGTAGAAAACAGGTCAGCAATTCCAAGGTGAATGTACAATTCTGCATCTGTTCCTTATTTTAGTATCCAAATGCTTTATTAAGGTCTATCCAATAAAACTCAAGCAACTGGAATATTCACTTAACCAGAAATTTCAATTCCCCGGGCATTCCGGATAACTGGGAGTTTACTGTACATGTTTTTGTCCTGAGTTCATATCTCAGTTTAAAGTAATTTAAATTTGCAAAAGAATAAAATCCTGCACATCAAGCAATCAATTTTTGTGTGTTACCTTATGGAAAAATGTTAAACCCCTATATTGGCAGCAATGAGTAACCTCGGTTGATAGAACTTTGAGCAATCACTAAGTTAAGATATAAGTAAGAACCGTACCAAATTTGGTTGATCTAGGTCTTATGGTTTGGGCATTCATAATGATTATGGAGAAATGTTAATCCCTTATATTGGCATCACTGACCAAACCTTGACCATTCGCTAAGATGTAAGTAAGAACCATACCAAATTTAGTTGATCTTATATTGGGTTGGCCAAAAAGTTCATGCATACCCATGGTCTTCAGATGGTTGAGAACACTTGATTTGATATACCCAGTACCTCTACAATCTCTCTTGATGTCTGCCATGAATTGGTTTAGAATAAAGTGTGAATTCTGACTTCATCAACAATGGAAGTGTGTCCAGTGTGTTGTTCATTTTCCAAGCTTAAATTACATTCACGGAATCTCTTGACCCACTTTTGACAGGTTCGAATAACTACAGCACCTTCTCTGTACACTTCACAAATGTTTTTTATTGCATATATTGCTTATCACCTTTTTATACTCATGAAGCATAACATAATGCAAATGCACTTGATTTTCACCCATATTATCCCTTCAGAAACAATTAAAATGTATATTATATTATACAAGACTTTGTCATTTTGTGTCAAGTTATGACGTTATAGTGATGTAACCCACTATTCCTCTTATATAAAAGGCCAGGTTTGTAACGCTTCAGGAATGTAGAAATGAGACTATTTGTGCACTTCCAGATATATCAGACTTATCCCTTCTGTGTGGGGGCAAGCATAGAAATACACCTGGCAAGAGGGAACTAAAGTCAGTTTTTGAAGCACAATAGATACTCCTGGTGAGGGTTTCTAACCTTTGATTGGATGGAAGGCAACCCTCTCAGCAGGAGGTATGATTTCAGGTCAGAGAAGACTGCCTCAATTTTATTTCAGAATAATCGATCAAGATAAGTATTTTTGATGAATTATTTGTATTTCCTGTGAAAAACTAAACCAAAATAGATTTTTATTTGTATTCCTGCAGTATTTTTTAAGAAAACCAATCTCCAGCTATATCAGATGAGCTTTAAATTTGGCAGTTATATGTTCAACTTATTATTTGTCTTAAAATCCTTTTTCTTTTTGGCTTTATTAGTGAAATAGAAAAGAAAAAGAAAGAATACATGAAATTATATCATGAAAGAATTAACTTGATTTTTTTATTTTTGAATCTTTCTGTGATCTTAATTTACATCAGTATAACCATTTTCAGAATGAACATGGTTCTTTACTTGATCTAGTATTTTCTAATTCAGATATGTATGTGTCAAAAAGTTGCCAAATTTGTTGTTACCTTTGGATTCTTTTCATCCTGCATTACTTATAACCATGAAAAAGTCTTTAATCTTTAAACCTATGACCTTAGATTATTTATCATACAATTTCAAACAAGGCGATTATGGGTCAATATCTTCATTTTTATCTTCCATCAATTGGGCGGCTGAGTTCACTAACTTGTCATTGGATGATGCTTTGCATAAATTTTACACCATTACTAATCATGCTATTTCTTTGTACATTCCAGTCATTAAATTAGGCTCCTCTAATTTCCCTAGGTGGTATTCAGTTGAGCTCAAAAAATTGATTCAAGAAAAGAAACTAGTTCATAAAATGTTCAAATCGACAAATTCTTTGCAGTATTACAGTCGCTTCTCTGAGTTGAGAGTTAAAGGCAAAACTCTAAGTAGAGAATGTCATCATAAGTATATTAGTGAAGTGCAACTTGCCATACCAACCAACATAAAATTTTTTTGAATTATATTAATTCATTGAAGAAAGATAATGAAATTCCCTATGAAATGTATTTGGATGATTTGATGAGTAACAATTGTGCAGATATTGTTAATATGTTTGCCAACTATTTCTCTTCAGTTTTTAGAGATGAACTATGTGATTTTTTACCTTTGCCTAGTCATTTTGATCTCCATTGGTCATCCTTTGAAGTCTCACCCCAGGTTATTTTATCTAAACTTAAAGGTTTAGATGAAAACAAGGGTATGGGACCTGATGGAGTTCATCCAATGATTCTTAAGCGTTGTGCAATATATTTTGTTGAACCTTTACATATGTTGTTTAATAAATCGTTTGCTCAAGGGTATTTCCCAAGTGAATGGAAAAGTAGCTATATTCATCCTATTTTAAAATCAGGTGATAAGTCCAACATTAAAAATTATCGACCTATTTGTACTCAGTCAACTATCCCTAAGATTCTTGAAAGCATTGTTGCAGACTCTTTGTCCAAATTTACCAAAAATATTATTATACCTGAGCAACATGGTTTTTTATGTGGACGATCCACTCTAACTAATTTGTTAACCTATAAGGACTACATCAATGATGCTTTGGAATCGTTTCATCAAGTAGATTCTGTATACACGGATATTTCAAAAGCTTTTGATACAGTAAACATTCCCTTATTGATTTCTAAGCTGTCTTGTTTAGGAATTCATGGCAAATTCCTTCATTGGTTTTCAAATTATTTATCCAATCGTAAATATGCTGTCAAAATTAGGTCTTTCTGTTCTTTAGAATATCCAGCAGTATCTGGGGTACCTCAAGGGTCCCACCTTGGTCCCTTATTATTCATTATTTTTATGAATGATGTCGTTTCTGTATTTACTAATGTTAAATTCCTAATTTTTGCTGATGACCTAAAAATCTTTAAATCCATATCTAGTATTGGTGATTCTTTGATTCTCCAAGACAATATAAATAAGTTTTATGTATGGTGCAAATCTAATGGTCTTTCTATTAATGGTGACAAATGTAGATTTATTCAGTTTTATCGGTGTAAGAATCCTTTGAAATTTGTATATTCCTTTGATAATACTCCTTTAGTTGAAGTCACAGTTATGTGTGATTTGGGAATCCTCTTCCATTTTATCGGTGTAAGAATCCTTTGAAATTTGTATATTCCTTTGATAATACTCCTTTAGTTGAAGTCACAGTTATGTGTGATTTGGGAATCCTCTTCGATAGCAAATTAACTTTTAGTTATCATGTAGAAATGATTATAAACAAGGCCAGGAGAATGCTTGGTTTTATTACTAGATGCACTAAGAATTTCAACAATGTTCATTCATTTAAGTATTTGTATTGTGTGCTAGTTCGTAGTCAATTGGAATATCTCTCAATTGTTTGGTCTCCATCTTTTGCAAAATATATTGAGGCCCTTGAACGTGTTCAGCGTAAATTTCTTAATATTATAATTTATAGGAGTGGACTTACTGTAGAAGATTCTGATCGCTCTACTCTGTTAAATGTCCTTAATTTACTGTCTCTGGAAGCAAGAAGAAAACATGCAGATGTTCTTTTCATATATAAATTACTTAAATCCAAAATCGACTGTGCTTATCTACTTCAAAAAATTCCTTTATATATCGCCCCTTACCCAACTAGGTTTAGTCACTCCTTTGCTGTTAATTACCATAAAACAGTCTATGGATATAACAATTCTTTTGATAGACTTTTAAGAGAGTGTAACAATTTGGCCCCTTATGTTGATTTATTCGGTTGTAGTGAGTTAGATTTTAAAAAAGTACTTTTATAATTTCTCCTAGCACTAAATAGCAATTGTTCTATTGGCACTATTACATTTTTATCATCATTAGCATGTACTATGTCACCTTTTGCTTGGAATATGTTTTTTGTATTGATGTATTCATGTATTTACTGGGTATCTCCTTACTTTAAAGTCATATCTTTATCATACATCAAATTATTTGCAAATTATACTGTTCTTCTTTTCTTCTCTAGGATTTGTTGTATTCATGTTGTTTAACCTACATACCCTTATTATATTTAGCTGTCTTATCATTGTATTTTTATGATCATTTATGTATTTTTGATGATGACATATTTATAGTCTATCTTTAACTACCTGCATTATGTACTTTTAAATAGGCCTTGGCCTGTATATTGGCAAATAAATATCACTAATATAGGGGTTCCTAGATACTTTTATAATCCCAAATTCTGTTTTCACGTGTATTTTACAATGTTTACTTGTTGATTGACTGTTTCAATTGACATTTACGATGTCCATTTTTTAAAAATGGAACACCCAAATGCTACCTATTAAATTGCGCACAAAGTTTTTGGTCAACCCAATAGTTTGGGCATGCATAATAAATTTGGTTGGAATCGGTTGATTGTGCATAAAGGAACAGACAGAAAATTGGCTGCCATTTTGAAACAAAACGGATACTAAAACCATGCATTGACACTTCCCTTGGTGTCCCCTACAATCTTGCTAAATTTGGTCAGAATCAGTTGAGAAATGTGGGCGTGCATAAAGGAACAGGTAGACAGACTTACTAAAATAGTGGTGGAGAATGAATATGGGGCATGCATTTCATTCACTACATTCAATGAATAATACTCATATGTTGAAATGAACTTTACTGGCAAACATTACATCTGTACTGTTTTTATAGTAATCATTGGTCTTGCTTTTGGCTAAATGTAGCATATACCTTTTTCTAAGTCAGTTCCAGAAATGCTACTCTCATTATAAAATGCTACATTTGCAGCATTCTTCAATGCAGGTTATTGTCCCAACTCAAAGAGAAATTATATTTTTATGCAATTATAATTGCTTTCTGTACTATTTTTTTACCATATTCTTATTTATGTTTTGTAATGTAACATCTGGGGAAGGCGTGGCATATTGGTGAGCTTGCTACGCTAAGCATACCCGGTTCGAATCCTGCGAAGGTAGGATTTTTTCTGAGGTTGCCCAGTTCCTTATTTGCATGGTTAAGAGGAGAACATGTAAATCAGTGTGCACAGTCCTTCGGAAGGGACGTTAAGCAGTTGGCCCCTTGATGCTCTTCGTTAAGAGTAAGCTAATGCTGGCACCGGGTTTCCCTCCTCCCTTCTGTGTGTCTGGTATAGAAGGCAACCGGAAACCACCACATCAAATGTGTTTATTCCCTAGTCAGTTCAAACCAATCTTAGGATTGAAAACCATGAATGAATGAATGTAACATCTACACCAGGACCCTTGCAATGATTTTTAGTATTTTCCGTAAAATTTTTCACTTGGATTGTACTGTGAAGCATGATGATGACTAGATATTAGTCGAAACTGGTCATACCTTTTTTAATAAAGTGGAACTTATACCAAGTGATATTTTCTGTCATTTTATTCGGAATGAATATCACAGTGCATGCCTACATGATGCTAATGTGCAGATGTGTGCTCAGGTTGGCACGGCCCTGTTCGGATATATCGTAATATAAACAGAGTTGTGCATGCTTGATAAATTTAGTGAGCTGTACTTTGAAAACTGCTGCACGGCCACGTAGGGGTGAACTTAGCAATGCCAAAACTTTTTCTATTAAATATATAACTATCATAACACTTTTCTATGAAAGCAAATTCTGATGAAATTACTTACCGGCCACAATGGTACTCAATGCTACAAAAATCATAGCATCAAATTATGTAGTTTAATATGGAGATTAATTTTATGGGGGTGGAGCTGAAGTATGCAGTGTCCTTTGGACAAGGTTCATTAATTACAAATAAGTAATAAAGGCTATATGAAATGTATTATGTTAAAACTGGTGTAGCAATGAATAACATTGTTTTAAAAATTGTTGATAACACTCTAAAACCAAAGGAAATAGAATAAAACAAGTCCATATTTAAAGAATAGCTCACCTTGATGCATCTAGTACTACTGTCGCTTGAGGCATAATTGTACTGTTTACATTAGAGGACGATGGAATAGAAGAAGTATTGGCCTCAATTGAAACAGTTCCTATTTCCTGTTGGTTTGATGATGCATCAGATGTGAATGCAGTCAAGTGACTAGATGAGGAGGTTTCCACTCTATGCTCAGCAACCAACACATCTTTATACTTGAGCTCTACCATAACAAGTATATCCTGCAGATAATGAATGAGATAGTCATTAGCTAAAAAAATTACTGGTTATAATAAGATTTTTATCCAGCTACAGAAAAACTTTAATAACAGTATACAGGCAGTCCTCGACATCCGTACAATTCGCTCTTTCGTGCATTACAAATTCTCACCCCTAAACCGCCTTTCGTACTCCGAATTCAGACTTTCGTAGATCAGCTGACGAACAAACATTTCGAACTATCGCATAATGACACTGTCTGTCAACCAAGCCAACACTTTTAATAAATTACCAAATTAAACTATGCTATGTAATAATATAAGTATTATATGTAATGTAAGATTTGTGTGTAATCTTTTTTAATATTGTACTGAAATTTTACAAGATTAATACCACTATAAAGTCGGTTAATAATCAATAAATTATTATTATTATTCAGTCTCGGCAACGTTACCGTCTTTGTTTGTACATACAGACGTTTTTCCTTTTTTGTGCATTTTACACCTATTATTTTATAAACATGAGTGATAAACGGAAAACTGAAAGTGCTAATACAAGTGGAAAGAAATGTAGGACTCATAAAATGAACTCGATTGAGACAAAGATGGAAATAATTAGGTGTGTCGAAAACGGCAAATCTTTAGCTTCAATCAGACGCTCACTGGACTTAAGCCGGTCAAGTGTGTGTTCAATTGTGAAGGAGAAGAACAAATATAATAATACAATACGTACTATGGTGTTCTGAGTAAACTCCACATTTTTTTAAGAAGCAAGGAACCGATCTACACATGTTTCGATGACATTGGCGATATCCCATTAGCAGACCGCGAAACAATTTGAGACATAATGATTGTGCAGTTGCTTGGCTTTCTCGCGAATGACAAGTGAACTCAGCGAGATTTTCTTGCGAGTTTGGGTCTCGATTCACAGGTTTAAAGCCTTCTCTGTCTTCTCTACATACGGATTCCTAGGTACAAAAGACACTTTTGTACTCGTTGAAGTACCACTTGCAACACTAGCTCTAATCACTACTTCACTTTCCTTATCGATTTTATTGTGGACTTGGTCACACCAAGCAATTTACCAACTGATGAAGCAGATTCATTATGTGCACGCCTATCTAAAACTTCAATTTTCTTCTCCAAACTCATCAATTTTTTCCTCCTTTTTTTCATTTCAATCATCACTCTCTTTGGGGCCATGATTAGGTAATATTACAAAAAAACTATGAAAATAGCAAAATGCTTTAATGAAAAAAAACTCGCTTTCATACACTATACAATGACACCCCTAAACCACCTTCCGTACACTGAATTCGGAATTTTGTATGTCAGCGAAATGACAAACGAATATTTCGTGATGGTGCTGCCAGCCATCAGTTTCTGCTGCGTCGCCATCTTTGTCTGTACAGCAGTGTTTATTTGTGCAATTATTTAAATATTGTATTGCATTTTGCCCTATCTCTCTATATTATAAAATTGACGGTTGTGTCTAAAAGGTCCCTGCTCATAATACTAAACATTTATACCATAATTAGAGATTTTATAATATTTTTTGGCTCTCTGGGAATGGAACCCCCCCTTAAACATGTAAATCTATGTTCGACTTCTGTACACGTTTTCAGGAATGTCGAGGACTGCCTGTACGTGTAAATAGGACAAAAATATCAGCCAAAACAAACTTAGCTGTATCTAGGTTAACCTTGAAATTTTTAAATTAATTATTATTAAGATATAGGCAGCATCCACTTAACATACAGGTTATGTTCTTGAAAACATATATGTTAAGCATCCAGTGATTTATAAATACAGAAGCATTCCCATACAATTCCATGAGTCTTCTCACCCAAAATTTAGCTGGAATATTGTACCACTGTATTTATAAAGTAACAAACATTAAATTTAGCATGTAAATAATAAAGCAACACAGAGAAACATAATAAAGATGATTAAATACTAATTTGAAAAATGATTTCTTAAATGAAATCATATTTATTACTTGCTCGTCATAGTTAATGAGTTGTAAAACAAAGAAGACGTTCGCAGGAGGAAGGAGGCTGACATCACATGATTTTGAACATGATTTAGCTGGAAATTCAGGAATAGACTTAGAAGTAGATTCTGGTAGTGATTTGGCAGTTGCTTTTTTGGGATAGTTTATTGCTTACTATGATTAAGAATTTTATTTAAATTGTTCAAATATAAAAGAATAAACAAAATCCAAGCAGTCAAATATGGCTGACCACACATCGCACAGCAACAGCACATATGTAGCATCATA
Source organism: Uropetala carovei (assembly GCA_036926305.1). Classification (NCBI taxonomy): domain Eukaryota; kingdom Metazoa; phylum Arthropoda; class Insecta; order Odonata; family Petaluridae; genus Uropetala; species Uropetala carovei. The sequence continues at coordinate 27,748,800 of JAXCHB010000011.1, forward strand.
CCAGACAATATAGGTCTGCCTGAGTGTGATGTACATACCATAGTATGTGTGCACATACATACATAATGGTAACATTATACAATGTACATATCAGTGGTTATATGTTAAATAGACATACATTAAGCAGAAACTGCCTGTATTTCTGGAACTTGTTTTCAATTGCACCCATATCCATTAACCATTTTGGTGTCAAAGTCTCCATGGTAGTTTTAGCTAAAAGTACTATTTTTTTCAGCCGTTATATAATCCTGTGTAAAAAGACTTGCACCCTACCTAATTTCCTAGATTTTTCAGCTATTTATTTTAAGCATTTATAAAAAGCTGTACTGCATATGGCAAAATAATGTAAATTTAAAAATAATATTGAATCAACTAAAATTTAGTAATCATTTTTGTCTAAGAAATTTATGCAAATATGATGGGTGAAAATAGTTATCTACACACTTCAAATTGTTTTAAAAGGAAGAGATAGCAAGAAAATGAAAAAATATTACTGTATCTAGTGACATGGGTAGAACCAGGGGAGAGACAATGAGGCAACTGCTCTCCCTTGAAGTTTGAGTGACTCCTTCAGTATTATTACTGAATTTAATTACACTTATGTTGTTTACAGGAGCATAAAAAGCTATGTAACACATTAAAATAACAAAGTATATCAAAGTTTATTTAACATAGAACTTGACATGGTTTCTAAACTCACATGAAATAAAAAATTAGTGTTAATTATGACACACACTGAGGCATCAACTATTGCACCTCTAGCATGGGGAATTACCAAGTGGGCAATGCAGGTAGTACATTAAAAGGTAATGTTTACGCTTCAGTTTCAGGCATAAAATACTTTTATGTTTTGCTTATAACTCCTAAGACAATCACTTCAGAAGTGTTTCTCAATTTTTTAACTCATACTCTACTTAAATATTACTACTAATGGTATTGCCCTACTCAGGAATTATGTACTACTAATGGTAAGGACTCACTCATACATACAAAATGTTAAGATTTAGGTTTTTAAATTAATTATATAGAATCATTATGCTGCTAAATTTAAATGTAACACTCAGTATAGCTAGAAAAAGAATAACATGACTGCCTTGTGAATAAGAGGGTGCATTTGCATTTCTCTACAAAGCTGCTTCAAATTAGGTTCCAACTTTGTCAGACTTGGGCATAGGTCATTCTTGACTTTCACTCTATTTCCTTACTTTGTTTTGATAGCTGTCATTGCAGCGAAAGCACTTTTACACAGGTATGCAGATGCAAACAGTATGACTGTCTTCTTCAACACCTCTATTACTAAAGCAGGATACTTTTTTTCGAGACTCAACCAGAACATTGTTAAGTCATTAGAATTGAATTTATTTCTTCAGCATGATGTGACAAGGCAGATCTGCAAAGTTTTCTTGCACTGCCAATGGAAGATGTTTAACACCCTGCAAGTCTGCAACAACGGGATTGCTTTTCTTCAATGTCTCCAGAGATTCATGAAAAGTGGAAACATTAACAATTTTTAACTCTACTTTTCCAAAACTCGTCTCTTGGTAACAGAAAAATTCATCGAAAACAAATTGGTTGAAAAAAAATTCGTCGAAAACGAATTGGTCGAAATTTTGTTTTCACTCTCGGCAGGACAGTCATAGCAAATGGTTAGATGTGAATGAAAACATTCTCAAGCAGATAGTGAAATTTGAGAACCAAGCTGAAATAAACAGAAATTGCAAGACCACCTATTACCTCTGATACAGTGTTATGGTATGTAAGCAGAGCTTTTGATTTTTCCTAAGATGATTTCTTTCACTCTATTATAGGCCAAAATTCCTTTTGGTACTGTAATTAAGTTGCTTGTTGGAAGATAGGGGTAGACATATCTACAAAGAGGAATTACAATGAGTAACATATTTCAGAAATGTTAGAGGTGATTTGTGAGGTTGATAAATGTATGAAATCCTAAACAGAAATTGCTAAATAATATTGTTATTGCTTTGAAGTTAGGCAAAGATTTTAAATGTTCCAATAGATGGTTGCACAGATTTCAGAAATGGCACAATATTTTAGCACTAAGTGTTAGTGGGGAAAAATCGTCAGTTGACATAGAGGCTGCAGAAAGATGGCAACAAAGTGTGAAGCCATTTGCTGAACTATACACAGAAGAACATTTTCAATATGGATGAAAAAGGATTGTTCTACAATCTTGTGAGGCAGGACACAGGCATTGAATGGAGAAATATGTTGATGGGAAAGAAGAGCAAGGAAAGGCTAACTTATTGCTTTGTTGCAATGCAGATGACAGTGAAAAGCAGCAACTTTTGATAATTGGAAAATATGAAAGCTGTCATAAAAAATATGATAAAGTTATTTTGAGAGAAGGTATATTTTATTACAGCCATGTGAAAACTGTATAAACCATGAAACTTAAATGCAAATAGCTCAATAACACCATAAACTTCCATAAAAGATAATTTTGGCCATGGAAAGTTTTAATGAAATTGGAAAAAGTTGCTTCATGAAGGTTCCTATCTATTATCTATTCAGTATTTCACACAAGCTTTTTCCATCCCTTTTTAAAACTTTCGGTGAGCAGTTGAACGTCTTTTCTTCAGAAATGCAGCATATAAGAGTACCATATATTCCGACATATAAGTCAACCTTTGAAGCCTAAAAAAATTTTCCTAAAACTTGAGTCGACTTATACGCCGAACATAAAATGTGAACCTTAAATTACAAATGAATAACATCGATATTTACGAAGACTGTTGATCTTTCAGTGGAGGTGATTGCTATTTTGAATTAGCTGTTCCAGTGTTTACATTTTATGACATTTATTTTAGAAGATTTATAATAATTAATTTAAATACTGTATTTACTCACGTAATCTGCATCATCATGTACCACGCAGACCCCTATCTTTGGACCAGAGCGAGAAGAAAAAAATAAATTCGTACTTTAATAAGTTGACATCAACGGCGGCGGAAAATTAGAAAAAATCAAAAAATGTGAGATTCCCGTGGGTGTTCTCTCTCCATGGTTCCCTCTAAGCTGCGCAACTGCTCAGCAGTTTTTGAAGTGCCATGCACTAAATTTTTTAAGCGTGCACAATTGTGTGTATTTTAGAATATATCGGAACAGGGCCGCATCAACCCCGGTGCATATCTGCGCACTCTCGTCATGTAGGCACGCATAGCGATATTTGCCGTGTGTAGTAACTTTTAAGACCAATTCATTTGTAGAAGAATGGAAAGATAAGATTCTTGTGATTTTGCTGTCCAAGTAGCAGATTGTAAGAAAGTTTGATTTTTATAAAAGTTTGTATATTTCAAACCCAAATACTTTAAAGTCATATTTTTCTGGTCCCTCGAACATCGAAATAATGAGGTTTTACTGTAATTTGTCCTTAGACAGACTTTAAAATCAGAGTACCTGGGTAGCTTTGGCCAATAAGACTGTCTATTTTTGATGACCATTTTCAGAGTTGTCTTATTGGCTGGCAGTATATCATCTAAAAGAAAGTAAATTGAGAGCCCCAGGTCCAGTAAAGCTTGGGCAGCATGGAAGACTGCTCAGAGCAACCTGGCAAATGGGATGGCCAAGAATCTGCACTTAATAATTTTGCTTGTCCAAAACTCAATAATAAAATAAGTATAAACCAATGAAAAACTTCAATGAAATTAAAGAAAGCAATTCTTCACCAAAAGTTTTCAGCAGAAGAACAGGAAGGAAAAGTTTTCTATTCCATCAAACGAATTGACCTGCCTGACAAATTCTTTCCTTTCTGTGCTATTAGGACAATCCTCATCCTTCCAAGAACATTAACTTTGGCACAACATGGGGTCGCATGGCATGGGGTGCAACACTATGTGTTTTATGGCACCCCACGTACTGCCCTTAATACTCCTTTCCCTCTAGATGTACGCAGTCGTGAGCCAAACACCTTCAATCTTGAACACAACTCCTTGGCAGCTTGCATGTCTTTATAACTCTCCCAGTCTCCCTCTTGAAAATCTGCAAATGGGGGAATGTGTATTGTTATATCTATTCGCATATACCCCTTGACAATTTACCTCGACTACCAAGATTTCTGCTAGCATTGGCATAAAGTGATCACCCAATAAATTGCATCACGCAGGCAGGAGGGAGAAGATGCTTAACATGGGTGGACTTTTTTTCAGGGAGGGGGAATCAGTGAAGAGACTGATTTTTTAAAAAATCTCAGATCTGTCCCTCTAAAGTGGCCCAAAAATAAGAGTGTGCATGGTACACAAGGGCATGAGTAAATATGGTATATTGAATTGCAGCTTTTTCCTGTGAAAGTAAAGAGTAAATACATCCAATGAAAAATTTTCTGAACATTTTAAATTACAGGTACATCTTATCAGACAGCAAATATGGTAGATAGCTTCAAACTAATTTTAGTTACAAAGAAGCCATTCTCAGCAGTGATTCACTAATAGTAGATTCTAAAAAATACCTTTTCTTTTAAAATCTACGTTTGATAAGGGCAGCTGCTTTGTAGTTGAAATGTACATATAGATTTTTTTAAACTTATTATGATTATTGGCACCAGTGACATAGCAACAGGTCAGTTTTGGGGGTTCAAACCATCCCAAACAAAAATCCAAAGGTCATTCTGATTTTAATGCCTTTAAAATTTAAAATATCATTATAAACCTAATTTCTATAGCTGTATGAATCAACACCCACATTAGGTTTCAAAATGTTTTATTTTAAAGATAGCATAATCATGTTCACTGGAAAAACCTCCAGCAGGGAACCTCCATCATCCAGCTGAGGCAAAACTGCCTTCATCATAAAATCTTGTCTACAGCACTGATTTGAGTTATAAAAATTATAAACTGAATTCCAGCCATGAAAGAAGTTCAATAATCCTTTTCTGAATGTATGCCCTAGATCAGCGGTGAACAACTGCAAGCAGCCCTTGAGAGCATTTTACGTATGCATACTGCAAAGCTATGATTAAAAAGAGATTTTACACAAATTCATATCATAGAGAGTAAGTCCTTATTAAGGTGCACTCCAAGGGAGAATAAAAATGTGTTCATGAAAATCAAATTAACCCCTCAAGCTGGAAGGAGATTTTAAAAAGCTGGAAGTGCAGGTGTGAAATTTGATAAAATTATATAAAAATCTTAACTTTTCAGATTTTTATTGGATTTTTATGAATTTTTAAAGAATTTATGCAAAACATGATATTTTGAAACTATAACATTTATACTATCAGAAATTAAGCACAAACTCTCTGCTGGAGAGAATTGATGGCACACCGATCACTTACCTATCCAGCGTGTGCCCGCGCTTTCATTTATTCATCAATATTGTGAAAACTAAAGAAGTTATTGACATGGAATCTTTTTCAAAGATATATTTAAAATATCCTGAACATTTCATTGGCAGAATGTACCCCTCTAAACCAAAAAGGGAAAAAGTTTCCTGCAGGTCAACTTTTTCATGCCTCAACTGAAAATTTTAGATACATGTTACGATTTTTATTTTTTTTAAAGGCAGTTTATAAGTCTAATTTATTTTTAAGTTACTTTGCCATTATTAGGAATCATTACAGGAGTCCTATTAAATAAATTGTCTGTTTTTATTCAATAGAAGCCAAAATATAGCATTGTATGTATAAGGAAGGAAGATATATGCAAAAAAAAACAATTAAAAATATTTTAAAACTTTAAAGGTATTTCCCAATTTTTCAGAATGTTTATGCATGCATAATTAGATTTAGCATGATTTAGCATTTCTTTGCGATTTTCCAAAGGAAGAAATAAAACTATTTGAGTGGTAAAAAAATGTATTAACAAAATTACAACTTGTTAGAAAAAATAAGAAATACAATAAAATTTGATGAATAAAATATAATTATTAAGGCCAAAACTTCCCCTTTTAAAATATATCAAGGTTTTTAAGATCGAAGAAATTACAGCATGGTAAAAAATAAAGCTACCAATGACACTCGAAGTATATATATGTCGGATGGGCTTGAGGGGTTAATTAACATCCTTATTGGAAGAAAAAAAACCCTAGAATACTTAAGTGTCCCTCACTAAACACTTTCAAAATGTTGATACCCCAAGAACTTGGTAAATCTCTTCTTAAACCAATTAGAAAATGAGACTTGTATTTAAAACAATTGCCCTAATAAATTATTGAATTACTCAAGTAACCCTGTAATAAACAGTATTTATATACCTGAGGCCAAACAAAGGTCCTGGATATGATAAAATTTGGTTAAGAGCAGTGCTGGAAAACATTACATGTAACGTAACGAAATAACAAAATAATTTTGAGTTAACGTAACAAAAAACATTAACGAAATTTTTCAAAAAGCTGTAACGAAAAACATAACAAAAACCAAAAATTTAATTTCGTTATTTCGTTAACAGATTCATTACTACTTGCTCTAGCTGGCTATAAAGCTTGTAGGGACATTCATATACGGCATCTGGGCGAGTGAAAGTGGGCTAAAACCCTTTGTCACCCGCTGAGCCATTTCTACCCCCTTGTCGCGAAAGGAGCCCTACCCCGCCCATCACCCATTGTCCTTTTGGGTTTTTCCACATTTATGAAAGAAAGGATTCCTTCAGGAAGCATAAGAGAAGAAACGAGGAAGGTAAAGCATTGATCTTAAATGTATGTGCCGCTTATAGTGAGGGCCTTCTCTCACATTCGCTGTCTCCCCTCTCAGTATATCGTCCTTTCAAACTATTGTTTTCAATATTCTTTAGGATAGGGGTTTTCCACTTATAGACCGGTTGAAAGCTTATGGCGGTGCACAGTAGACGAATTTGAGCCTAGGCGAGTCCATTGGTGAAACAGCACTACCGCAGGGGTGAGGGTATTTTCCACGCGGGAGAAAGTGCATTCAGTTAGCTTCGTGCTTCCGGGTTGCCAACTGCTGCTTCGCTCCTGCTGTCATTATTTGTTTTCATTGTTTTGTTTGCTGATCTGCTATCAAGTTATTGTTATTTTACACTTCGCGTTCTTCTGTTCATTCGTTTTTTGTTATCCATTCACGTTGTTGTCTGTTATCATAATTTTGTTTTAAGTTTTGCTATGGAGTTATTGTTATTTTCTGTTATTTTATTATTCACGTTTTTGTTACTATGCTCTTGAGATTGTTGTTCCTTTAGTTATTAACAACTTTAACAATATGGATCCCGCTCCATCCACCTCAAAGCTAGGGAATAGGAAAGTTATCTGTAGCCAGGCACGGGAAATTCTTTATAACATACTGAGTTTTATGAAGGAGGCTGCGGAAGGAATCAGAATTCAATTAAAAATGCTTATGAGCGGGCCAAAGCAGCAACAGGCATCTCACGTCGCCCATTAGAGCGAATTTTAAAGGAAGGAGCAGATATTGAAAAAGGTTGCAGGATGGCCTTCTTGTCTCCGCGAAAGAATAAGATGCAGAAGAGTCCGAAAATGACAGTCGATGATTTTGATGCCCATGTAGTGAGAAGAACAGTGCATCAATTCCATGTGAAAAACATTTTGTTTAAAGAAAATTAACAATATTAGGTTATACCCAAATTAAAAAAAAAAAGCAATCAGATGGTAAAAATCGGACAAAAACCCGAAGTCTCTATACCAAATTGTATGCAAATGGTGTGGAAGTAGAGGAAGTGGTGTGCTAGGGAGAGGAAAGTTAGTTATTTGCAAAATTCGTGGTAGAACAGTAGGGGGTGGAGTGGCACTTAAGGGTTAGAAAGGCAGGAGCAGGAGGTAATTCGAGGAAGGTCTGGTCATTAACTGTTTTGTTCTGGAGCCCTTGCTGCTCACTGCTTCTTCAAAAACTTTTCCTTCCAAAAAATAACAATATCTGTTCCGACTCCTTAGAAAACTTAAAAATGTTCCTTATCTGCAACATATGCTTAGAAAAAATTTTTAAACTATAATTCTAAATGAAAAACTTAAACTTACGAGGTATAAATACCAAATGAAAAGTACTCATTTTTTGTAAGCAATTATTTTGTTATAACATTAAACGTAACGAAAAACGAAATGTAGATTTTATTGTAACAAAAAACGAAATTGCTTTTTTGGCCATAGCGAAAAACGTAAATCGATTTTTTTTTCGTTTGCCAGCACTGGTTAAGAGACATTAAAGGAAATTACTTTATTATTCAATCAATAACTAATCTCATAAATAGCTATATACAGAAGGGTGTGGGTTGCATGATCTTAAAAGATGTTTTTAAAGGAGGAACATATTCTGAATTTAATAATTACAGGACTATAACAATATTGTCAGTAATTGATCAAGTTATGGAAAAGTATATATCAGACTATTTGATTAGGTGTTTGGAAAAAAATTAAATTATTTCTGATAGACAATTTGGCTTTCACAGAAATAAAGATACAAAAGAGACATTACAGGAATTTTCTGAGTTTGTTAATGAAGGATTGGATAAGAACATCAATATCATTGTGACTTTGCTTGACCTTAGCAAGGCCTTCTATACACTCAACATACATACAGTGGAAATGACTTAACAAGAAAACACTTAACACAAAATATCAGTTAACACAAAATGCATGCTCCGTCCATTCCGATGCCTGTACCTATCAGCTTATATTTATTCGCTTAACACAAAACAGTTTACACAAAATACTGCTTAAAATGAAAATATTTTTCAGTCCTACAAATATATCAACATATGCAAAATTCTATGGATAACACAAAGTGGCATTTGAGATAAGGTATCCCAATGAATGTGGTAAATCTTCAGCTGTGTTTTCTCCTTTTTGAGTTTGTCAATGGAAATCATACTCATTATGTTGCATTTGATGACCATATTGCCACCGCACCTATTTTAACAGACAGTGACATTGTGGATATTGTGAGGTCTAGTGTATTAGGAGAAAGTCAAAGTGACAATAGTTTTAATGGTGGTAACGATAAAATGTTGTCCACACCAAGCAATGAGGTTATCTTTGGAATGCTATCGTAAAAAGAGTGCATTGTTTTTAGAAGTTCAATCATGTGGAGAAAATATGTATGAAACGGTGGATGATTTAGAACAATTCGTGATGCAGAAAATTCTTAATAATAACGTTCAGAAAATTACAGATATTAATACTAAAAAGTAGAGACAAAAATTTTCATAACAACTTCATTGCTATAGAAAGAAAATGCCATTAAAATTGTATGGTAAACAAAATTAATTGGGTTAATTTAATTGGCATAATTAATTATTTTGCTACTTACATCCTATCACTGATACAATATGTATCATGGATTTGCCTACAAGTTTATTTCCATATTTGAAAAATCTGATGACTTTCTCCATATTTGAGGTATAGTTATTTAAATTATTATGAATAGCATTATAAGGCAAAATTATTATTTCATATCGTAAAAGAATACAGTCGTCGTTATTGCCGTAAATTAGGTATATTTTGAATATGTTTACAGAATTCACAGCTACATGGTGGTGGCGCTGTATACTGGAAATTATGAATATCTCCAAAATGGATGGTTCTACGAAAATTTGTTTCAAACAAAACCTGGAAGAAATATTATTCTCTACAACTTTGGTCCTTACAAAGATTACCAATAACGATGTTTTTAAGGAGATATTTGATGGAAACCGAAAAAACCGATTATTTATAAATAATTCCCTTAACAATAACTGCTATGGAAAATTGTTTGAAATGAAAGATGTAGGAAATTATATTTTGTACATTTTTTAACATGGTAGTCTAAGAGTTAAAAGTTTAACTCATCAGAGTCATTGATTTTCTTGGATTGAATTGTAACATAACTACTCATCAATGAATATCATCCATAAATCATGATCTGTGTAACTGTTGTGGTCATCTTTATTACCTTGAGGCCCATTGACATTTAGATTCTCCTTATAATTATCAAATCATCATTGCCATACGTTACACCAACAACTTACTTGGCAATCATTATCAGTCACTTGGTGGGATGATGTTTGCGTCTGAATAGGGTTATCAACTTGAGAATTTGATACAGAGGTGCTACGAATGCCATCAGTTTTACCAAGCACAATTACACCATCACTTGAAAGTTGAGCTGTATGAACTGTTAAAGATGGAGCCTGTGTTTCTCCAGGTTTAGAAGTTTCACCTGCAAAAAACAAAATGCAGAAACAAAACTTTTATAGTAAAACTCAGAGAATTTTTCTCTATGACAAGATACTGCACATTAATTAATTCTAAGAAAATATCTGCTTAAATATGAATACACAGCTTCAACAGACCTGGGATTTTTGGATTTTCAATTGTTGTAGCAATGGATTCAGATGAATCGCCAAGATCTTGGTCACGGGTAGAACAGTTATTCACATCATTTTCTCTACACTTTGGATTTTGAACAAGTGATGCATCCACATCCCAAACACGAGTTTGCTGAGATGAAAACAAAGGAGCTACTACATCCAATTCATTTGTCTGTAGATGAATGCCTTTGTCTAAATCATTAGATCTTTGGTCAATTACAAGAGATGGAGCACACTGCAATTTAAGAAATTAGAAAAATTAATGCAAATTTGGGATTGTACAATAACAATTAGAACTTATTTGGCATTTATGACTGAATTACAGGAAAACAAATTTATAAGAACTTTTTATAGCCATCGATATATACAGAGCAGTAGTGAGGGCGGGGCAACCGGGACACATGCCCAAGGCACAGCTTCGTAAGGGGGCACCAAATAGAAGTGTTATTATACACTTGATAAAATGTGATTACAGTTTTGTTTTTCGATCTCTTCGAAACTTATAATGGCCAACCTGAGGTTCAGCTGAAGGGCCATGACTGTACCAAGTCATAGGTGAACATGTGCAAACTTAATTGGTGATTTTTAGGCTGCATCTACTCTTTACACTCTGAAGGTAATTTCTTTTATTTACCCTCATCCCCAAAAATGTGTGCGCCCTATCGCATTGCATTAGCCGAGCAGAATTTTCGCCCAAGTTGTCGATAAAAAAAGTAATCATTGAGGCCTTTATTGATTTTATTGCTGTCAAATCGAAAAAGAGAGAGGAAATCACGTCAGAAATAATCTAAAAGTTGGAACAGGATGGACTAGATTTACAAAATATGAGAGCTCAATCGTACGAAAATGCTCCTAATATGACCGGTAAATTAAACGGTTGCATACATAACCCTCTTGCACATTTCATACCACATACAGAGCATTCGCTTAATTTAGCTTGTTATCATTCTGCTGAAAAAACTGTCAAATTAGGGAATTTTTTGCAAAGGTATAGAAACTGTTCCTTTATTTCACTGGTTCCACATCGAGATGGGTTGTACTAATAGAGGTCATAAAGGTGACATTGGAAAAACATGGCACAACACAATGGTCGTCAAGAGAAAATTCTGTGAATTCATTGGGGTTACAATTGAAGGAAGTTTATACAGTGGTAATAAAATTAAAGAATGAACATAAATGCAGAGATGCTGAAAGTTTGCTAAAACAGATATTTATATTTTTCTTGTTATTTTGGGTCAATTGTCTCCAGATCAACCACCTCACTAAATCTCTTCAGGGTGCCGATGTAACTGTGGATAGAGCCATTTGGTACCAGACATTAAAAGTTCAACGTCAAGACTGGAAGAGTATATGGAAGAGTCAAAGAAATTTTGTGATAAAAAAGGAATACCTGATGTGCTCTCGAAAATAAGAAAAAGGAAATTTCATGACATGATGGAAACTGAAGCACCCACAATACCTGAAACAACGCAAAATTTTAAGTTGTGCTTTATATAATATGATCAAAGATAAAATGATAAATTGCTGTGAAAATGCTGCTAGTAGGTAATAAAGACAATGTGGATGAACGAGAGTTAATCGAAGAAGTTTGCAGTTTGAAAAACCACTAGCATTCGAAGAAATTGTAAAAATTACACAGAAAGAAATATTGGAATTTATTCCTAATGTGGAAAATTTTGAGAATTTTCTTGACATTCGTCACATCAATTTCAACTGGAGTGTTCTTTTAGTAAATTGAAATTGATCAAAAATTACATATGACCATCAATGAACTAAGAAATACTTTTTGGTCTAGCCATCTTATCTATTGAATAAACTGTTAAAAATATAGATTTCAATGACATTATCAATGTTTGCCGCAAGTAAAGCCTGAAAAATAACTCTTAAAAGAAATGAATGTTTATTTCAGTTAAATACCTCTTTAAAAATATGCACTTATCATTTTATTAGATCATTATGGGGTGCCAAAAGTGGTCACTACGGCCCTGGATATATAAGATATTATAAACACAGATAGGACATTGGAATCCATGGTTATGGCTATCTACAGTAAAAATTTTCGAGTAAATAAGCAACTGGCACTGCACATTATTTGTGCTGTTTTGCCAGACTCTCATTTACGCAAAATTTACTTTTACTGTTTCCAATATACAATGTAGTCCAAAAGTCCTTGAACAAATTGTAAGTACAATAGTAAAACAAATATACATAGCAAAGACGTGCTTTGTTTCATTAGATGGGAAATCTCAAAAAGCTTAATGCATTGCAATCATTTATTTTTTCATTCAATAGATCAATAAAAAAAGTTTAACGCATTATAATCATCATTACATGGAGACAGGCAGGGGATCTCTGCTACAATGTCTGAGTTGAGATTGTACTTGAGAAATCTTATCTCAAAACTGTATGATGTATAAAAATCAAGAAATTTCGGGAATAAATTTAATGCCATTCTCGCTATGGACACACAGGCCAGATAATATGACCAGATATAGTCCTAGCACTGTTATTATTTTTACCTCTCATATATGAAATATATTAAGTATCTTGATTGCAAAATGTTAGACATCAAGATTTTGACAAATGTGAATATATTAGGCATTCATTTGTACAAAAAAGCGCATTTCTCCCAAGCTGTGTTGTGGTGGCCTGTCATCAGTGCATGGCATTAGGAGCTTAATGGTTTTTCAGTCTGGAGAAATCTCGTATTTTATACATTGCATCAACAAGAATAGAAGCCTATCTGAGACAAACCATATTGTGCAACAATGGAAGCTATTTAATTCTAATAAATTTTCACAAAATTTCAGTTTATTAAACTAAAGTTCTAGTGATAAGGGTAATAAAATTCAACCAATTATAGAGCTTGACCTCATAAACAATACCTAATAAGCATGTCTCAAAAAAGAACTATACAGCACCCAGTGTCATAAACATAAATCAAGGATCACACCAAGCTCTCCTCACTCCTCTGATACGCAACAACCCTTATGCTAACAAAGCTTCTTCCCCCTTCTCTATAGCTACTCCTGCCTCTCACTGAATCAATAAGTGGCCAACTAGAAGTGTCATTGTTTGTTATTATTAAGTTAAATATGTTACATTTGCCATGGTGGTCAGGTGGCAATGTAAATCAGTTAATAACAAATTATTAAAAACAACACTTCTATTACATATAAAAAATTTCATGTAACTATCAGCACCTGTATATAACAAGAAAAATGCTGAATCAAATTTTCAGGGATCATGCTAGACATCCTCAGCTAACAAAGTGATCCCATGACCCACAAAGTCCTCACCATACATCACCTTACCAAGCAATCCCATACCTCTCCAATACTTAGGCAGTTGCTACAAGAAAAACTGTGGGAATATAACTTCATTTAAATACATAGGTATAAATGCAACCAGCCATATTACTGTATGGACTGTAAGCATGCAGCTACAAGAAAGTCTGTACTATGTATACTGCACAAATTTTATTAGCCCATTTTATTTTATAAACAGGCTTATGCTTTCTCTTTCTGTTTGTGCCATCAATTAATTCAAAATAGCAAGTACATGGTAACAGATAGAATGTTGAAATTTGCAGGGCGTATGTGATATACCATTTATTATGCTGTCAAAGAATATTTTTGAAAAATTGGTGGGTGGCAGGAAGTGCCTTCAAAAATTTTAAATTAAGATTCTGACCAAATAGTTATAGATAGAAAGTTAAAATTTCACTATTTGTGTGACTATGAATGACATCAATAACATGCAGAAGAAATTTTTTTGAAAAATCAATGGGCAGCAGGGGGTACCTTCAAAATTTTCCACTTAAGATTCTTAGCAAATACAGTAAAACCTCACATAACGCGGTAGTTGCGTTCCTTGAAATCTTGTGAAATCGCGTTATATGAAGCATTCAGTTAATAGGAAATATGGGGTTAGGTTCTTGTAGGGTGACCACATGTCTCGTATTTTACGGGATGTCCCGTATTTTACGGGATATCCCGTTTTTCGACCAATTTTTCCTCAAATGTCCCGTATCCTGTGTGAAATCAATAAGAGATGCACTTTGTCCAGTATTTTTTTTAATATAAGAAATATATTGACTTATGATATGTTCAGTGGAAAATTCCATCGATAATCAATATCTATTTAAGAAAACATATGTGGCGTGAAAAAGAAGTCTTGATTTTGTTCTCACATTACGATTTTTTCTAAATTTCGTTCCTCTATAAGTCGTTACAATGAATCTTTTTGTATGCATACATACCTTGAAGACAATAAGATCACCTCGGACGCCACGTTAGATTTCACAAGCCATCGAGAACATATATGCGATACATTGTTGTAATGTCATTAAAGATGCATACATTGTCGCATGAGCATTATAACATCCTGAGAGAGAGAGGGAGAGCAACAAGTGAAAATGTTTTCCTGAAAAAACTACATCCTTTGGCTATCCAATCGATTTCCTTCATACTTTCTCTTATTTTGATGAAAATATTATATGACATTTGAGACAAATGTAACATTGTAGATTATTGTATCCTCAGAAATCGAATTACATTCATTAGTCCGACACTAACATCTTCTGAGGTACCAGAACCGTAAGGTTAAAAAAGTCCCGTAAAATTTTTAACAGTCCCGTTTCTTTGAAGGACTTGTCCCGTAAAATCGTCAAACATACATATGTTGTCACCCTAGGTTCTTGGGTATCATACGAAGATGGACGTAGTATTTGGTGGAAGAAACAACACACCTACGTTTTTGTCAGCGTGCTGCAGCGTAGCTGGATGCCCAGGGGCATTATCAAGTAGCAATAGAACCTTATAAGACAAGTTTTGATTTTCGAGATATTCCCTCACTTGCGGTATAAAACAAAATTTGAACCAGTCAGTAAACCTTCAGTTTGCTTTCCAGTAGACTGGTAGGTATGCCTCATTTTTGCCCTTCAAAGCGCGTGGGTTTTCAGCGTGGTAAACAAGCATTGGTTTACACTTGAAATCACCATACGCATTTGAACACAACAATAGCGTAAGACGATCCTTAGAAGTCTTGAATCTGGGTACTGTTCGCTCCTCCTTCAAAATGTACGTTCTCCCTGGCATTCACTTCCAAAATAGGGCGGTTTCGTCTGCGTTTAAGATTTGTTGCGGCTTATAACCTTTTTCTTCGATTAACCTAGTAAATTCCGGAATGAAATTTTTGGCCGCCTGATGATCAAAAGAGGCAGATTCGCCCACTAATTTTACGTTGTGGTAGTTGAAGCGTTTTGTGAACTACTCAAACCAATCTGCACTTGCACTAAAGGGAACGTTAATGGATGATTCAGCATTTTGTTTGCTTACTGTTTTATAAAGACGCAAATACTTTATCACGTATGGTCGAGCCACTCAGTGGTGCCCTCTTCTGGTTTTGGTCTTCAATCCACACGCATAGTAATTTTTACACTGTGTTTAAGTGCACACTTCGTTTTGACATTCTTTCAATTTTTCACCTGCAGAAATTGCTGCACTTACACTGGCTCTTATTTTTTCTTCATTTTTTCGTATGGTACGAATAGTCGACTCATTCACCCCATAATCCCACCCTAGCACTGTGCTTCCGTCCTGATTTACGTTTATCTAAAATTTCATATTTTTGGGCTAAGGTAATTGCTGTGCGCTGAACTTTTTTCTTTTCATTTGGAAAATCAGTTTTTTTTGTTTACGTTCCATTTTCAATAAGAAAGATAAATATTAAGGATAAGAATAATATTTTAAATCATAGGAGGCAAGGTTAAGACAACCACTTCCGATAAGACACAGAGAGCCTGCTGATTGAATGAACAATACGAACATTAGGTTACTACCCAAAATTCTTTCAGCTTGGAAATTATCAAGTGCCATGCGATAGATCGAGACTGTAAAAAGACATTGTAGGTAGACAAAAGGACAGGGGAAGAAGTAACACTGTTGCAACTTCAAGTGAAACAGTGTAACAAATTTGGCCATTATGTATTAAGAAGCAAGCATACGAATCTTTCGACGTAACATTTCTATAAAATGATTACACGAATCACTTTGCCAGTGTTTTTTCTTTAAAATGTTTTAATTTGAAGTTTTTATCATTTGTAGGTTATCGGAAATTTGTAGAATGAATTTAGTTTTGACTTTTCAAACCGCGTCTTAGCGAGGGGAACCACCGAGTCTTGTGAGGGTTGGTAGTGAAACGTAAACCGTGTCTTAGCGAAATCGCGTCTTGTGAATTCGTGCTATGTGAGGTTTTACTGTACATACTCCAATTCCCATTTTACAAAAGGGATGCATTCCTCAAAAGTCGTTCATTAAGCAAAAATTCATTAAACGAAAATTAATTTAACATTAATTTAAATCTAGTGATTAGAGATATGGTGACCTGTGACAATGCATACATATATGTACAAATAATAATAAACAAAGGTAAATATGTATAAAGTATGCAAATGTTTTTATTTATTATAATGAACGATAACTCATTTGAAATTACAAATTAAAACAAGCATACAGTACATACAAAGAAAATTTGATGTGCCAAGCACATGACTTTCTTCATACAGAGTATTGAATATGATTGTCACAACATCAGAGCCCTCAAGAATAATTATTGTCAATTACACTTGTGTATTCTTTATAAACATTTTCAATAATCTTTATTTTGAAAAAAACAATAAGTAAACAAAATTGTTAACTGTTTCTATGGATAAAATATCGATGTGCAATTAAAATTACCCTTGGCAGAGTATGCATAGCTATCAACAATTAGGAA
Source organism: Uropetala carovei (assembly GCA_036926305.1). Taxonomy (NCBI): domain Eukaryota; kingdom Metazoa; phylum Arthropoda; class Insecta; order Odonata; family Petaluridae; genus Uropetala; species Uropetala carovei. The sequence goes on from JAXCHB010000011.1 coordinate 27,765,842, forward strand.
ATTTTATCATAGCAATGGTAACAATGGTATCACACATAAATTCAGAAAAATAATAAAAATAACTCTTAACCAAACAGTCAAAAATGTTTTAAACTTGTAGAAAATTACATTTTCTACAATGTTGATGACTTATATTTACATACTTATATTTACATAGAAGAAAATATTTGGAAAAAAATGGGAAAATGACACGAATATAACTCCACTTCTGGTTGACCTATTTTTTATACCTTACTTTTACCGGAAATATGATATTGCCTATGCTACATTTTACCAACCACTTTTTATTGGAGATTTGCAGGCCGTAAGAAAATAAAATGGTGCGTAGTATTTTTTTAATGGCAAAATTAATTTCTAAGCAATAAAAAGCTCTCCTGAGCTGTTACCGTGCGCTGAAGCAGCTGATGGGAAAGGAAAGACAAGGAAAGGCAATGGAACAGAGCCAGTACCCTTCATACTAGAGCTGCGTAGCAGCTCTAGAGCCAGGCATGTGGCTCTAGAGCCACTATCCGACTCTCCCCGCTGGTCGCCGCTACTAGGGGAGATGATTTTTGTGTATTTAAACAGAAGCCTTCTACACTTGGCTCTGTGAGCTACTGCTCAAGTCAGTCTTGCCATGCTGTTGAGTGAATAAACATGTGTCAGCCTAGCACTCAGATGTACCCACATTCTTCTCTTTTTATGTTTCTTCTGCATTAACGCTACAGCTAGAAGCATGACCTCTTCTTCCAATTCTATCATTGCAACTGATTGCTAGCGATAACGCAGATCGGAACTCTTGAGAAGTTGGTACTCCTAAGCAGGGCCGGTCCAAGGCGTGGGCAATGTGGGCAAAAGCCACAGGCGGCCGGTTGGAGGGGCAGCCATCCAGTGACTTATTTGCGAGATGGAAAGAGAACGGCACGGAAATTCCGTTGCCCGAAATTTTTCCATCTGTCCAACCGCCGACATGGTTTTTCCCATGTCGTTGGATTCTTGTTTTGGAAAGAGCGTCGAAGAAAAGAGTTGAGGATGCAATTATGTGCGAGAGCAAGAAGTGGCATTGACCTTTGGTGTCTGTGCCGCATGCCGTCCACTGAGTTATGACCCATTGAGCCCTCTCTGCAAGGGCTGATATTCTATGATGCTTTTATCCCGCTGTATTGGTTTTTTTTTTCCGAATTGTTCTATCCTTCTCGGATGTTGGAGACATCATGGCTCTTGTAAACAAAGGACTTATCTTTTGGTTCCCTTATAAAAGTCAATGGCACCAAACGGAAGAAGTACCCAGGTTGAGATTACCCATACCCAATGCCGACTTTTCTGCTACCATTCTCGGGCTCTCTAACGACCTTTCCAACAGTAGGACAATGGCGAACATGCATCGCTACCCTTTACACCCCGGGTTGCAGATTTCTGCAGTGATTAGCGGAAGAGGGTAGGTTTCCTTTTCAGAGGAGGTATTTCTCCTTTATCTCGGTTCTAGTGCAGATGCCTCTATGGAGCTGCGCATTCTTTGAAAGGTAACGTCCATCGTCTCCGCGATTTCGAAATGCGTTTTCCCTAAAATAACTGAAAGTTCCTCCTTCATCTCACTCCTCCTATACGACATTTTTGATACTTTCCGTCAGCTGTGGAAGAATTATCTCAATATTTTTGTGCTCTGGACGATTTTCTTCACTCACTGAATTACAGGTTGGTTTCTTATCATTTTACTATTTATATATATAGACCCAGCTTGATTTACGCGGATTTCATGTACACGTTTTTGGAATAATGTGGAAGTGATATTACTACTATTTTCAAATTTACGTGGTCATTAGTTTAGAATTACGTGGCTAAAATTATGTACCAACGAAAGGAATCATCTTCTGTTCTCGCGCAACCGTTGTCGTAGTGTAAGTGAAATTTTTCTTCTTGCGATTATTCGTGTGGTTTTAGTTTGTTGTGAACTTTTTCCCATATTATTACTGGAAAACGCCCATCTACATCGCATAGAAAATTGTTTGATTTACGCAGCCATTTTCAAGAACGCAACCACCTCGTTAATCGAGAGCTGGGTGTATTGTATCATCCTGAATATAACAAGATTACAAAAAGTGAAATATTTATTTGTATGTAATTTGGTAAGCTATTTCTGAAAAAGCGATTGGCAGAAAACTTTAATATTTTTTAAATCATTACATCAGGAATAATTCGTGGTTGGCATATACAATAATCAAATAATTTTGCCGGCCAGTATTAGGTAGAAGCGTATTTCTACGAAATGAGGAAAATACTGATCATCCAATGCGGAAGAATTAAATCTGATTCGTGTCTAATAGGTGTCAAGTTAATTTTAAGATCTTTAGTCTAATGAAACGTTAGTTACTACTAGTATGTACTTCGCTAACCAAGAGTTTCCTTCCAAGCAGAGCTGCAAACCACTTCAAAATTTGGAAGTGGTTCGGTTCTAAATTTTTGGAAGTGGTTCATGGTTCGGTTCAGACGGGAATTTTGACAAGTGGTTCGGTTCAGTTTGCGGTTCGGTTCAACTAAATTAATCATTTGAAATACTATCCAGAAATAATTTACCCAATATAAACATTACACATTCAGTATCAATCTGTAAGTAAATCAATCAGCAGTCATTATTATTTTAAATAAAAGAAGAATTTATTTAAAGAAAGGAAAAATTTATATTTTAAATATATTACAATCCCATCATCTTCATTTATTTATATTTTAAAAAATGGTATTTTTTATCCTAACATGATTTTTATGTGGATAACAATAGTATCAGAGAGGAAAAAGTTAGGCACTCTTTCCTTAGAAGCAAACCCACTGGTTTTTCCAATGGAAATTCCTGGTCTTTTCGTTGGTCCGTACTATGTGGAGTGAGATCGAACCGAAACCGAACCACTTTTGCAAAAAATTACGGTTTGGTTTTCGGTTCACTGAAAAATTAATCAGTGGTTTCGGTTCGCGGTTCAGCAAAATGGCTGCGGTTCGGTTTTCAGCTCTGCTTCCAAGAAAACAGCGCTATCGGGAAAATTTAGTAAAATACTAACATAATATATTAAAGAATTCCTTTATTAGGGGCGGCCAAATAAATTCTTGCCCACACTCGTAAAAAGGCTTGGACCGGCACTGCTCCTAAGCAAAGGGGATTACTGAGAAGCCAGCTGACTCTGTTGCGCTTGACGGAGCTGCATAGCAGATCAACCAGACGCTCACAGTAGTGACTCAGGAGCTGGGTGTGTTAAGGGGCCTAAGACAACATGTAAAACTTGACTTTTCGGCATGCAGGCTTTCATTCATTTGCTCATATAAATTCGAAATATTGGCATACAGACTTTGGATCTAGATCATTTTAAGGAAAAATGATCAAGGATTCTTATTCATATTGTCTTTTTTCATTTTAAATTCGAAATCGCCTGCATTTTAAGTTTAATGCACATAATTTGCACTAAATTTGCCATTGTATCGCTAAATACCTTGACAATGGACATTTTCGTACTCTAAGCCCTATTGTTGTAAAACCACATATAGCTTATGAGCATAAAATTAACATGTTTTATAAGCTGTTTAAATGAGGAGAAGGTAAGGGGAAAAGGAGAGAGGGGGAGGGAGGGAGGGAGAAAGGAGGGGGGAAAGGAGAGGGAAAAAGAAGAGAGGGGAAAAAGAAGAGAGGGGAAAAAGAAGAGAGGGGAAAAAGAAGAGAGGGGGAAAAGGAAGAGAGGGGGAAAAGGAAGAGAGGGGGAAAAGGAAGAGAGGGGGAAAAGGAAGAGAGGGGGAAAAGGAAGAGAGGGGAAAAGGAAGAGAGGGGAAAAAGAAGAGAGGGGAAAAAGTAGTAGTAGTAATTAGGTTTTTTAGGTGCGTCAACAGCTAAGGTTATTTTGCACCGTCAAATTCTCTTAGAGAAAATCAACATACATCACAACATCCATGCCCGAAGCGGGATTCAAACCCGCGACCTTTGGGTTAGAAGGCAAGCGCACTGCCTACCAGTCTAACCCGGCCGGCGAGGGGAAAAAGAAGAGAGGGAAAAAAGAAGAGAAGGGAAAAATATGAGGGGAAAAACGATAAAGGGAAAACAAAGAGGTGGAAGGGAGGGGAAAGGGAGAGACAAAGAGGGGGGAGCAAGAAAGAGGGAGACAGGGTGAAAGGGAGGGGAGAGAGAGGGAGGGAGATAGGGGAGAAGAAGAGTTACGCAAGAATATAGTAAAAGACATCTTGAATAGAATAGTTTTCTATGGGGATATCATTAGCACCATTAATTGATCCACATAATTATTAATAAATTAATTGAAAAAAAAATGTGCAAACATTGCATGGGTACTGCCAGTATTATCATCATAACATCAGATCATAATCTCAAGTTCTTTCTCAGTACTTTCCCATCTATGAAATATGCTTTAATTAACCCCTCAACCGTTACATTCAATAACAGCCTGGGCTTATGGAGTTCCATCTATACTGGGCAGACTAAGCTAAGCAGCCATTTTCAGGCCAACTATTCCCTTGCTTTAGGAACCTAATGTGTCTGTCTTTCACTTGCATCTCAAAGATATGCCCAATATTTACATCTCTGAAACCAAGATTTCCACTGAAAGACTTTTGTACATGGAGCAAAATGAATGATCCAAAGAAGCAAATCTGCCATTTGGGGATATCTTATTCTATTGAAGATGTTTGACTTAAATCATGGCCCTCAAAATACATGCTTTATCAGAGATGGGAGCAATGAGAGCAACAGCAGCAGTGAGGAATATTTTACTGGTAATAGCAGTGATATTGAAAATTGTCCTCCAGTGGTAGCAAAACAAGGGAGAATGTAGATTTCACAATTAGTAAGAAATTTAGGAATCTCAAGATGAGTGACGGAGTAAAATTAGAAAAGATCGCCATTTATTTTTAGAAGAACAGCAAACATAATTACACATCAACAACATAATCCCTTGAATTATTTCATGATGAAATCAATATTTTCAATGAACCGTTACATTGAGCACTTTATTCAAGCTGATAAAGATAAATTTGTATGTGCAACATGAAACAGTTGGTCATGGATGAAATATTCCAACCGTTTTCCACCATTTATAATATTCATCAATATCAACCATCAATGGACATTAGCAAATACTGAAACAAATTGTACCTAATCTTCAATTTTAATAAAACAACAAATGTGATCATTGTGACTGATAAATTAATACGCATATTTTCCTGCAAGTTTGCCAGTATAACATCATTTACAGCTATTTTTAAATGTAATATGTAAGGTCAGCTATGACTTCAGATATTTAAAACAAGTAGTACAGCTTTGCCATTGTCAGAACATCTGACAAGATTACAAAGTATTTAAATGTGCCTCCAATATGGCAACAAAAATATTTCATTAATAACTGGAAAAGGAATAGGAAACATTTCCGAAAATGTGATATGATGAACCAAATTAGAAGTGCGGTAGATTAACATAATACAAATTTCACTTAAATTTCTTAAGAGAATCTATGGTAGATTAAACATTAACATTTGTTATATTTCTTTTTCATTTAGAGTCCACTTTAGGACATAAGAATTTCTCATTATAAAGGAAAATAAATGAGTCGTTACATATGAATAGACCATATAACTTAGTATCTAAAATTGAAAATAACACAATCTGATTTTGGAAGATAAGGATTTCTGCTAACATTCAAATAAAATGTTTCGCATTTAAGTTTTTTAAATTAATTACTAAAAGGTCACAAAATAGAACTTGTTAGAATGATTACATATGTATTTCGACTAAAGATATTTAAGTAATACAACAAAACTATACCTGCATTATGTCGTTGGCAGGGGAATCCTTCCTAAAGGTGATTCTTGCTTGTAATGCACTTTCAAATTTGAATTCTGCAGCCAAACACAGTTCTACGAGATCATTGCATACATTCAACTTGGATACACAATTCAAACATATTTGCTTCGGTTTTTCGTCATCTTTATTTATCTTAAAAAAAATTCAACGTGTCACTAGCCATAAAAAAGAATGATGAGCGTACTCGACAACAATACAAACTTAAGCACAGCTAGCAGAAACTTCTTATGGAATGAAAAATTCAATATAACTTTACATATTTTCTACTTCAAGAAAAAAATGAAATCTTCAGGGTAGTGAAGAACTTACCACAATTGGCAAACATTTCTTTATTTTAAAATCAAGTCTATCTTTGTCATCTTTTGAGTACACCGGCACCAACACATCCGATATGGTCGCACATAATCGACACACATTAGTACTGAAACTCAAGGAATTCTCAGTCCACTTAATAGTATGCATTGAGAACCTCCTTAATCAATAACTCAATTTCCCATGGATATTTTTATAACAGATGTTTCCCACCAACTAGATGCCCATTAGGATCCATTTTCACACCAACTGCCACTATACATGAAATAATTTCGAATCCCCACGGTTGTAATAGCAACCAATAACTGACATAAAACAATTGGATTAGACTGTCTTCGTATGTACTACAAAATCTCAATTTTTACCATACTTGATCATTTCTTTAACGAATTAAAATCGGTCCCGTTACTTTTAACAAACATACTTTTTACAAGTGTTGCTCGACAGCGGAGACATCTGCATTGATTGATAAACTATTTTTCCCGTACGACTTGAATTTGCAAAAATTAATTTTGGGAGATCCAAGCAAATTGGCCTACCTCTGGTGAGGAACTTATGTACTGCTAAAACTAGGGTAGCTCTTACGTAGTCGTATGATGTGTAACGTTAGATTGTTTTATTCTTCTCTTTAATTGTTGTAGTACTTCAATGTTTTAATTACCTTATGACTCTTGTTATTACTTTTAACTATCCTATATGCAATGTCTACACCGCTGTTTGTTTTTATTTAATTCTTCAGCTTCTCTCCTTTAACAATGTCATTTTCAGTTATTAAGGTGATATTTTTCAGTACGTGGGCGAGTTTAAGGGGCCATTTATTGAGGGAATGACGTTTTAAAGGCTAAAATTAATAATTTGTTATTATCAGTTTCGTGACGTAGATAGTACGCCTAAATTAATTTATCATCATTGAAGAGTTATTGTAATAGGTAGGTACTTATGATAAGTTAGGTACCTACTTAGTTACATCTAGGTTCCCAAAAACTAACCACCGAGGTAATACCAAATACTTTCGTTACAACTTGATTTAACAGTAAAATGTTCGCTACAAACACATTTTTCGGTAAAGCATTACCAATTCTTGTCATAATGTTTTCTTCATTTCAGCATCTTTCGGGAAGAAATGCCTTCTGTATAAGTAGAACATTGTGGCACGCTACAAATCTTTTTCGAAGAATTTTCTCTTTGGCGAAGCACATTTGAGCAAAACATGTTTCTTTAAAGGATGATATCGAGCTAAATTACCCAACCCAACACTCGGACAAATATGATCACAACTATGCCACGGGCTACACAACAAACATTTCTAGCAGACAGTTCTACAACCTGGTCCAACTTTCACCGCCATGAAATAGCGACAGTGCTTCCGCCATCGGCACTTGGACCCTCGAATATCGATATCAATCGATATACATACATATTTGCTATATCCGCTATATCTAAAACAGCGGTTCCCAAACTATGGTACGCGTACTACGGGTACCACTAGTGGTACTAAGTGGTACGCGAGCAGAGTGAAAAGTAGCAGAATACCTGCTTCGAATAGGAAGAAGCAGAATTGTGGTACGTGAGTTTGGTGCCACATTCACTACTACATTCATACTTACTAGTACTCTGTGGTACGAGGAATTTTTGGCGGTACGCGAAAAAAAAAGTTTGGGAACCGCTGATCTAAAACGTAACGATACATAAGTAGGAATATATCGCTGTAATATACTGTACATTTATTGAATAAAAACTTCCAATAATTTTGGCCTATACATTGGATTATATTAAAAAGAAAATACCAGCAAAATAAAACGATAAGTAAGATCAACAAACATCTATAACAGTAAAACAGGAGACTAAATGTAGTTGATAATGGAAAATTGAGTAGGATGAAAGAAAAACGAGTGGAGTTGTAATATCTCTGGGCTACGGGTTTTCATAATATCTTCGTGTCAATGAGAAAAAAAATTTAAAATTTCGCATTAAAAATTATGAGATACACCCTGTACATACGAGTTGCCTATGAATAATTGTATAAATAACAATATCGACACAATTGAAAGTTGACAACTTCAACTCTGCGTATTTTACTTGGTGAGCTGAGATTCCGTATTTTGAGGTGTCGGTAAGAGTTACAGACTAGCAGTATCTTGATAGATTGTTAGTGTTGATTGCGTTAAAAACATTACTACAAGGTGAGTATAAGAAGAGGCCATTCCAAATTTTAATTTCTCCATACGCAATATCTGTTGCCATACTTACGGGTTAGGACAAGTGCATGGCAACTCGCCACGATATACCAATACATTGACTATTTACAAACTGTATTCGAATCATCGCGGTAATGCGGCAGCCTCCGCGATGATCCGTGGTACCCTAATAGTTAGATATGGCTTAATCTTCAATCGCAGTCCTATCGCAAAACATGTTAGAATATGTATCATCATAGGTAGTCTGTCCGTTGACAGGTCTGTGATTATTTATGGTTAAACTTGGTTCTCCATATACTCCTATTTTCTGCAGTTTTCTTCACGTCTTGATAGCTCTCTATCCCTTTCAAGTCGTCTACCAGCTGAAATCTTTTCCTACCTTTGTCTTTTTCCATCCAGTTTTCCTTATAGCACTTCTTTAATCATGCACTCTCTCCTCAGGTAATGCCCAATCCAGTTCGCCTTCCTCTTTCTGATAGTCTGTATAATCGTTCGCTTCTCTCCTATTCTTCGTAGTATTTCATTTTTCACCCTATCTGTCCATTTTATCTTCAGCATTCTTCTCCATGTCCACATTTCGAAGCTTTCCAAGTATTTAATATTTTTCCTTAGAGTCTATGTTTCTGCCCCATACAAAGCTATACTCCATACATAGCATTTTGTCAATCTCTTGCAGATTTCCTGCCTTATATTTCTCATTAGTAGGAGTTTCTTTCTTCTGAAAGTGGCTTTTGCTTTTGTTATTCTAGTCCTGATTTGATCGGTACATTTTGCTTCTCTCGTTATGATGCTTCCAAGGTATTTATAATCTGAAACTTGTTCTAATGGCTTTCCTCCAATACTAATGTTCAAATTTTCTTCTTCTTTACTTGATATTCGCATAACCTTGGATTTTTCTGTATTAATTTCCATACCGTATTTTCTACCTGTTATCACTAGTCTATTTATCATTTTCTCGAGTTCCTTTTCCTTTCTTGCTAGAAGTACTTGATCATCCGGTATTTCACTGTTCTTATAATCCTTCCTCCGATTTTGAAATCTCCCGTGCCTTCTAACGCTTCCTGCATTAGTCTTTCTCCATATATATTGAATAGAATCGGCGATAGACAGCAGCCCTGTCTTACTCCTCTACCGATACGTACTCCGCTGGTGTCCGCATTCTCCAACCTGACCTTTACAACTTGATTCACATATAGATTCCTGATCAGTCTCCTGTCTTTCCAGTCTACACCTATATCCTTTAATATCCTCATCAGCAGTACCCAATTTACTCTATCAAAGGCCTTCTGCCAGTTGATGAAACATACGCAGCAATCTTGGCTGTACTCTATTACCCTTTCTGATATGATTCTCACTACACCGATAGCATCTCTGGTTCCTCGTCCTTTTCTGAAGCCGAACTGATCTTCCCCTAGCATTTCTTCGGCCTTTTTCTCTAGTCTTTTATTAAGAATCCTCGTGATGAACTTCGAAGTGTGTGACAGTAGAGATATCGTTCTGTAGTCTTTACACTGCATTGCCTTTGGCTTCTTCTTTAGAGGGATCATTGTTACATCTAACAAATCCTAAGGCCAATCTCCCGAGTCGTCAATCTTGTTAATTAGTTTCGTAATCACTTTTAGTCCTTCCGATCCCATGACATTAAGTACCTCTACTGGTATTCCATCGCTGCCTGTAGCTTTTCCTTTCTTTAGTTCCAGTATCGTCTTTTCTACCTCGATTTTCATAATACTTGGTCCCAAGTTGTCTTCTTCAATGCAATTCTCTTCTTCCAGTTCCATTTGTACCGATCCTGCCTGCTTTTTGTATAGTTCCTTAATGTATTCTTCCCATACCTGTGCTACATCCTTTGGTTCTGCGACTATTTTTCCATCTGTATTAATAATTTCTTTACCACAAATTCTATCAGGCTTCTTATCTTCTAACTCCATTGCCCTTGCGTACATCATATCGTACCGTCCTAACTTCTCCATCTGCTCTACCTTCTTCACTATTAACATTTTTTCATTTCCTTCTCTCGTCCATTTTCTCCAGCATTTCCTTAGTGATCCATGGTTTTCTGATTTTCTTCTCTTGTTTCCCAATCTCTTTATTCATGGTATCTTTTATGCCAGCTTTCACTTCTTCCCATTCTGTATCCACGGTCTTCGGTTTGTTTTCTAAATTTTGAAGGCGATCTTCCAACTTTGTGCTGAAGGCATCTTTCTTTTCTTTCAGTTTTTCTAGCTCCCAAGTCTATCTCTTCTCGTTTTCCTTATTTGTTTCAGCTTTGTAGTTGCATCGACTATTAGAAGGATGTGATCTGAATCAATGTCTGCTCCTGGTAATGTCTTAGCATTTTTTATGCTGTTCCTGAATCTTTGTTTTACTAGGATGTAATCTATTTGGCATATCATTCTATCTCCTGGGCTTTACCATGTGTACAGCCGTTGTTTATGGTTTCTGAACCATGTATTAGTCACTACTAGGTCGTTATTAACACAGAATTCTACCAGTTTTTCTCCTCCTCGGTTTCTTTTCCCAAGTCCGTATTGACAGACAACATTTTCTTCTTGTCCTTCACCAACTACGCTGTTCCAATCTCTCATTATTATGCAGTTTACCTTTCCTCTTTCGTCTTCTTCATGAATCTCGTTAATTTGTTCATACATCTCGTCAATTTCTTCTTCTTCATGAGTGGATATTGGCATATATATATCTGGATTACCAATATGTCTACTGGGACTGCTTTTAGCTTTATTGCCATCAACCTATCATTCGTTGCTGTTATTTTTGTCACGCTCTTCATCATATCTTTCCTAAGTACCAGAGCTACTCCCCTTGCCCCACTATTTCCTACAGAGTAAACTACCATGAATTCTTCCGAGTTGAACTGTCCTTCTCCTTCCCATCTAGCTTCGTTCAGCCCTATGATATCAATCCTATTTCTTCTCATTTTCTTTCAGGTTCTCTAGCTTTCCTGCCTTTCTCATGGTTTTTACATTCCAAGTACCTAAGCGGACTATTTTACCTCCGGGATATTTTACCTCGAGAGAACTCATATTGTCCAACCATATAATCATTACTAGGGAATTTTAATGTGGTAGTTTCCCTCTTGATTTCCACATCGCAGTATTGTAGCCGTTCAAATCGTCCCGATCATGCCTACAGCTCTTTTGGATATAGACCCAGCCAACATAATTTGTTTTCGGCTCTATACCATACTGACAGTACTGCTGCCTACTGTCAGGCACCGATGATAGTGTTTTTTTTTGTGAAAAACCTCCATTCGCAGGGTTCGAACCACGGAACTTTGTAACGGAAAGCTGACACTCTAACCACTACACCACCAGTGATTCGAATACAGTCGGTAAATAGTCAATGTATTGGTATATCGTGGCGAGTTGCCATGCACTTGTCCTAACCCGTAAGTATGGCAACAGATATTGCGTATGGAGAAATTAAAATTTGGAATGGCCTCTTCTTATACTCACCTTGTAGTAATGTTTTTAACGCAATCAATACTAACAATCTATCAAGATACTGCTAGTCTGTAACTATTACCAACACCTCAAAATACGGAATCTCAGCTCACCAAGCAAAATAAGCAGAGTTGAAGTTGTGTATGTATGTGTATATATATATATATATATATATATATATATATATATATATATATATATAACTGTATATCTAAAGTACCATTATGTACAGTATATTGTTATCTAGCATATTTGATAGTAAAAAAAATACAGATTAGAGATGTATTTGGTCGTAAGCTTCCCCTGACTCACCTTCCGCCTCCTACCATAATTACCTTCAAAGATACCTCCCATTGAAATGGCATCTCATCTTGTTCCATAGCTGGACTTGGTCAGATGTGGGCAAGAGATATCCACAAAAAAATTTCATGGCAATTTGTTTGTGATGATTTGAATATGCACTGTGATGAATTGAATACATGGGTCCAAGGGGTTATTGCAATGATATGTATATGCCATGATTCACATATTTTCTGTATATCAATACTACTCTCACGATAAATCAAAAGCAACCTCTATCCCGCTTAATGTTGGATGAGATGTTCATGAAATTAAATATGACAGATCGAGTCATACATGGCATTGAGATAACAAAGCTACAACAAAATATAAATGTCAACTTCATGGAGAAAAATTTTAAACTTGGCCAGATTTTGGTTAGTGGTTTATTTTTCAGAAACCAATGCTTGGGCCTAAAATATGCACTTGTTTTTTATTATTAAGTTTTTGTTTTTAGGAACAAGACACTTGATAATTCTTCATTGAACCAAAAACAAATATCGATATCAACATCAGAATAGTGATCATTTTCCAGAAGATATTTGGTGAAATGGGATTTATGAGAATTAAAAATGAGACATTCCGTCCTTATTCTCCACATGAAGGCTTCCTCAGTTGACTTTATTCTGAGTGCTAGTACTGTTACCAGGATCATGCCAAGCCAAGGTGCAAGGGGTGTACAGCGCTTAGGTGCCAACTAGTTGGGGGCATCTTCCAATCAAGGCATTTGTATCTATATACTATGAGAACATGACTTTTACATACGGAATGGGCATTTTGCCCTCGCATTTAAAACATTTCAGCACCTATGCGTGAAAGCAGGAATACCAGAGCAATAGAAAATCTTTCAAACAAAATTTATCTTCGAACCCCTGTGATTCACATTGTCCTATGCCTTTCTCAGAAATTAATGCAATGGAGGCATTCAGAAATTGGGGCACCATGAGAGACTCATGTGCAGTAGAGGATGGGTGCTCTGCAATCCCTACAGTTATTACTTTCTTGGAAACCTGCCTAGTGTGGTATATAGTGATGAAATAAAGAAAAAACACTTTTTTAAAAGAAAAATTTTTTATTCAAGTTGTTCAGTCTAGATGTTAATACATACCGTATAACACAGTGTATAAGTCAACCTTTGAAGGTTAAAAATTTTTTTCTAAAACTTAAGTTGACTTATATGCCAAATATAAAAAATTAAACCTTAAATTACAGATGAATAACATTGATATTTATGAAGACATTTTATCTTTAAGTGTAGGTTATCTCTATTTTGAATCAGCTGCTCCAGGGCTTAAATTTGATGGCAATTATTTTAGAAGATTAAAAATAATTAATTTTAATACCGTAATTTTCCGATTATAATATGCACTTATGTTTTCATGAGTGAAATGTGATATTTGTCTTATCATCATGTATAATACCAAGACCACCTAGAGTATAAGGCCTACGCAAGGTTTGGTGACATCACGCAAAGTGGATCTACGGCATCAAAGCGTACGTTCCGTACAGCCAGCGTTTCACATCCGACATAATCACTTTTTTGCAACATAAATGTTACACATTTGAGGAAAATTTTGGTCTCTTTCCAGAGTCTCAAGCTCCATTAAGAAAATTATTGAAATAAGCCGCATTTACGTGAAAATGCAGAATTGGTTTAGCAAAAACGGTCCTTCAAAATCGAGAAATATTAACCGATACGGATATGAACCAATTAGCTAACGTCGACTCTGCATATATTTTTAATAATTATAGGTTAACTGTGACCATTGATGTTTCTATTTTGGTAAAAACATTTTATATGCTTCTTCATAATTACATAAACATTTTGAACACTTTACTAATGTAAAGTTACATAATGGTATTAATACATTTACAATAAATGCTAAATTCATATACATTTACAAACTATTTAATTATTTATTCATAATATGTTAGATATTAAAACTAATAATGAAAATCTACCATTAATGTTAACGATTAAGTGATACAATAAATATCACTACATTAAAAAAGTTAATTAGTTACATTAGAAAGGATATTAGAACTTGTTTTTTATTTTATTCTTAAAAACATAGCTGAATTAGGAAAGGACTTAACAAAGAAATGCAAGTTGATTCATTTATTTACATGCAAATAATATAACATAGGTATATCAGAATTACAAAATAGACAATTTTTTAACAATTACAAATTAAATGTTTGCAATTTTCTTTTTTATTTCTGTCACTATTAAAAATTGTCACATTCTCTTTCTTACAATAATTATTCAACAGAGTATTCGTTGAAATCCAAATTATTAATTTAACAATAATTTCTGAATCATGGCCATTACTGCATGAATTTTCAGGTAACAGTAAATCTTGATTCATTAGGATTTGTAAAGTAACTTCTGCAGCTACGCTACGATGATTAATTGAATTTACAAAAGTGGTATTTCTTGTTAATTTTTCTACAACAATGTAGTTGGTCATGACAATATCCACAACAGCATCATTTGGATAACATAATACACCCCTATCCATACTGTTAATATACATGTGATGCATTAATGTCTGCTCTTCATTTACAATCAACATTTTACAATATTCACAATTCATTTTTTTAAAACAAGAGTAACAACAATACCCAGCCAAATACGTAATAACAGGCAAATAATCACCACATTTTTCCACGTCAGACTGCTCCACATCCAATTCATAATCAGACACTTCCATTTTCCAAATATTTTCATCAGCACTTAAATTTTCATCCTGAAAAATCTTTAATAGAACATTTTTATCTGGAAAGGGGAGGCATAATGTAAGCAGGGATTTCATTCTCAACTTTTTCTCACTTTCATACATCTGTCTTATGGAAATATTGTACTGACAACCTGCCAGTTGCCTATATTGACGGAATCTTGCTTCCAAAGAGTCTGTTTGAAACTTTCCAGGTAATATATAGGTGAAATTTAATTCCTCCAGGCAATACTTGGTAATTTCGAGAATCCCATGTGTAGTATGTTTTATTGCACTATGGGTTTCTTTGCTTAACTTCCCATTGTTACCTTTGAAGCACTCCCATTTATCCAACCAGTCTAAAAATTCATTTAAAAATTTTACACTCTTTTGGTTCTGGCTTTTATTTAAAGGTAATTGAAAATCATTTTTAGCTCTAGTTCCTTTGAATGGACTTTTTACATTCATAATACACCACCATATGTAAAATATTTTCAAATACTCTGCTGTTTCCAGGTAATTTGGTATATTATGTTTTGGACCTAATATTATCAAACTTTCAATGACATATTCATTAAAAATTTGCAAAACCAATTTGACATTTTGCCTTTCTAAATTCGATGGGAACAAGGCTTTTAATGAAAGCTTATAAGAATATTACAGAAGGGATTTCACTTCTGCACTATAAAGAACTTTCAAACTTTGAAAGGATGCAGTCTGCATTTCACAGTCAGTTGTATGGATCACTTCCTCATCAAAAGTAAATTTCGGAAATACCATGTCTTTGCCAGAACTCTTCTGGCACAACCAGTTATTTCTGACACATTTTAAAATATGCACAGCATCAAAGAGAAAAAATAAAGGCCTGCTATTATCTTTAGGGTGTGGATATACTATCGATACCTTTGGAGGTGAAGCAAATAAGGACATAGCTTTTTTGTTGATTGCATTGTTATCTGTAATGATACATATAACTTTGAAGCCAATATTTTCTAAACCCAGCACAACTTTCTTGGAAATACTATATAAAATATCTGCATTTATAGTCTTCGTTGGAAAAATATGGACAACATCTTTGAACTTGGAAAGAAGACTAGTCACCATAAAAAAATAGGCACTATTTGCTGCTTGCATCCCATCAAATGCAACTCCAACAACATTGCCACCTTTATAATCAAAATAAGGCTTTAAATGTATCTCATCTACTAACAGCACAACTGTTTTATCCTGAGAAGAAAGGTGGAAAAAATTTTTCTTTATGTACATCAAAAAATATTTATCCTTTTGCTCTAATGCTGGATTTAAATGACATGATGAACACACAAGTCTTATTGTAGACTCATTAGGCATAATAACTAAACCAGACTCTCGAAGAAATCTCTACCCTTTGAAAGATAAACTGAAAAACAGTGATGAAAACACCAAGGAATTGACTGAATACCTTAAACCTGACAAAGTCATTAAATAAATTTGTTCACCTAAGAACTTCAACATTTGGCCATATTTGAAGGACTTGTCTTTTTCTATAGATTTAATTATACATATAATAAGTTCAAGACCTTTTTTTGTAGCCATTTTTGATGAATTATCACCAGTGAAATCATACAATGACAAATGCTGTAAAATATCTTCAAAAATATTTACATTGTTCACTTTGAATGGTAATTTAAAATAACCTAAATTATACATTCCTACATCTGCTACATATGCATGTAAAGTGAGGTCAGACTTGATTACTACAGAACATGTAATTTTGGGTAGTGGATCTGCAACGATGTGACACAACAATATTGTCACTATTTTCTATAATTGTCCAATATTTTGTGTTAACAAAGCACATTTTACCTTTTAACTCTTTGAGATCAGAAAATGTTAATTTCTTATTATATGCTTCATTGTCCATTACACTTTGAGCCAAAGAAGTGGCAATTGCAGACTCTTCAGCTAGAGTTCTTCTTGTATTAGGACTTGCTCTTGTGAAGGTTGATCCAGATAAATAGGAAGGACAATTTGGTAACTGTGAAGGAATTGAACCTTCACAAAGGCGAGGAACTTTCAATTTCACTGATATAGCGTTTCCTGTTTTATCATCGAAGGCAGTTGTCCCTCTTCGGATATCTGATGGTTTAAAGTGAAGTTCACAAACCTGAAATGAAACGATAACATTCATAAAAATCCTAAATATTTGGTTTATATATAAAAATTAAAATATTTAAATATAAATAATTACTTTTTTCAATGAAATGAATACGAAATTAAGCATACCATTCATAAAAATTCTGATTATTTGGATTAATTTTAAAAATAAATATGAATTTTAAATATTATTATTAAATTTATTCATTAATATTCAACATAAATAGTATTTAATTTTCTCTCAAGGATATGAACATGAAATTAAGTTTTAATTGACAAATACATATGAATATAATTGTAACACACAAGAATTAAATAAATTTGGGCAAGCTCTACTTTGTAGAATGTACATATATCAAAATATTCCATTACGAAAGAAACATTTCAAAAAATTATATTGTATTATTTATTTCCAGCCAGTTTCACTTGTAATAGTATCATCAAATATACCAATAGCAAAACCAGTGGGTAATTAATAATGATGTAGAAGTACAAAAATTGTTTCTTTCCTAATATAAAAACACAAGATTTTAATACATTTAAACGTTAAATTTAGCAAGTGTTAGGCATGATAAAAAAATCTTGGTTTAAAGATACATCAGACAAACTAAATAACTTAAACACTAACCATATCTAGGTCAAATATTTATATGAATCACTGATTTGAGAATCCTGTAAAAGGATATTTTGAGTTATTTCAAAAAGAATTCTTTCTTGTTTAAAAGTATGGACTTTTAATATCAGTTATATGCTTTTTCTTAAAGTCACATCCTATCTATAGTAAAATAATGTAATTACCTATTACGCTTATTATCAGACTTGAAAGAATTAATTTAAAAAATTAAAATGTTTGTTAAATTAGGTTAAACTCAATTTAGTGTTAACTTATTTAAAAGCGCACTTCTCATAAAAGTAACTTCCGTAAGATAGTTTACTCAAAAGTTAACTTTGTAAGTTCTTTTCCAGAAAATCATCGACTTACCGAGAAAAATTTAAACTAGCACAATGTATATACGTATATACATATTTAAATTATTACCAAACCGTTTCACATTATCTACTGGAATTTAATTACAAAATAATTAATTGAATAGCAATTGTTATGTTACAGTTTTGGAAAAACTAACGACCAAAATTTAGAAGTTAAAGGAAAATAAATTTAACAAGTTAAGTAAGAATTTTGCCAAAAATTAACTAAAACTTAAACTTGTTAACAAGTTTCTCACTAGTCTGCTTATTATTACAACAAAAATTAATATTACAACTCAAACAACGCCAAAATAAAGACATTCCACAAATCAGCGATGTGTTTATCTTTAGAAAGTTAGATTCATGCAATCTGTGAAATACGATTACTTCTAATATTTTTATAATACTCAAATGGTAAGGACATACCTTGCTATGTTTAGTCGGTGTGAGGTTTTCTCTCCTTATAGCTCTCTGCCACTTGGATGCCAAAACATGATCACTTGGGAAACTAAAAACTTGGACTTTAGGTCCAGTTTTATAATTTCCCTTGCAACCTGGCACAACACAAGGATGAGGCATATTGTACGGAACCTACAACAACACCTTGTTCTTAAAAGAACAGTTAAATATCACTCTCAAACCTCTCAAATAAACCTCCACGTAACAACATAAACTATTTTTTTCAAATACCAATATGGCTACTGTTGGTCGGTTAGAAGTTGGTTAGATGGGTTAGATCGACTTTGCGTGACGTCAGAGCCGATTGACATCACAACGCACAGGCCTTTTGTCTAGGTGGTCTTGATAATACGCACCTCATTTTTTGTAAAAGGATCACTATAATTTTTCACTTGGTTATTAGCAGTTCTTGCCTTGCTGATGTAATTTACACAGACGATGAGAGAGGACGCAAGATTGCCGAAGAACTACTTGAGGACAGTGATAAAGAACTTAATAGGCTTTAATGATGACGATGGCTAGAAGTAATTAAATTATTATTATTTTTGGTTAATCAATATTTTAAAGCAAGCTATTATAATTTAATGACAAGTACGATTTATTATTTAAAATGTGTCTGAAAATATCAATTATTTACCGACTAGAAAAAATATGCATTTGTTACCATGTATAATACGCACCCCAAGTTTTTGTAGATTTTTCGTGAAAAAAATTTGTATTATAAACAGAAAATTATGGTAGTAAATAAAAAATTCAAATCACAGTTTTTTGTTTTTATTACTTCGTAAGGATCCCACTCCGGATCAGATTTTAAAGATTCAAGTTCATTTTCATCTCCCCAAAGGAATTATCTCCATCCATGGAATTTGATATTCAGTATTTTTTGAATGACTTGGTGATGGTTTCTCCTTCTCGTCTCACACATGGCGGAAAAATTCGTAAAATGACCTGAAAAATCTCGATTCAATAAAATACATTCTTTTTTGAAAAGGGGAAAAATGCAGTTATCAAAACTATCCTTATGGTTGCCAAAATATGCAATATTTTATTGAATTTCTCCAAGGTACAGCTCGAGAGTTTTGATAGTATCATTAATATATTTATAGGAAACTTTATTTAGTAGAATTTGAGAATAACAGTTTTTTATTGGTTGAAATTAAAATACCTGTTACATGGAAGGCTCAAGAAGAATAGCACGGGCTCTAAACAAGTATTTTAGAGTGAAACAATGGAGGTCAACTTATACAGCAAATATATGCCTAATCATGTATTTTCAAGCCAAAAAGTTGAGGTCAACTTATACACCATGATATACGGTAACTAGAATTAATGTTAATTTTTGTACTTGGTCCCATGATGATACCTTTTCTAACAGCATCCACTCAAATATTTATTTGTGAAAAATACCGTATTCACCTGAATCTAAGACGACCTTTTTTTCCAAATTTTCAGCTGTAAATATCAAGAGTCGTCTTACATTCGAATACGAAGTATATTTAAGCATTTAATCAATGGTTTTTACAAAAAATGGTATATTAGAGTAAACAATTCACAACAGCAAATTCAAGTACGTACATAAAGAAGTGAAATAAACAAATAGTAATAACAATAAGAAAAACATGATGGGAATAATAATTATTTAGACTAATAATCATCGTCGACGATCATAATACAGACGACGTACTTTCATCTTGCACGTAATGTCAACCGCAATGTCAAAACAAATGAGTGCGGAAATCATTGGGATTCCCCTTTCAAACGACGCACCGCGATTCAGTAAGTGTGACAGTAATTTTGAGTTGTGCATTCTTGATTTAAATGCACAACCCTTAAGTTAAAATGACAGATCATGTTGAAGTACGTGGCACGAGTGCAAAGGGAAAGTTAACAAAGGAATTAGACGGAGCTAAGATACAAATTTTAAGCTGATCGTGATAAATTACGCCGAAAAAACTAATAACTGCGATGCGAGTAGAAAGTTCGGTGTATCTGAGGCAAATGTGCATCGATGGAAACTC
Organism: Uropetala carovei; assembly: GCA_036926305.1. Lineage (NCBI taxonomy): Eukaryota > Metazoa > Arthropoda > Insecta > Odonata > Petaluridae > Uropetala > Uropetala carovei. The sequence continues at coordinate 27,786,275 of JAXCHB010000011.1, forward strand.
TCAAAACAGGAACTAGAAAAAGCCAAAGCCACAAGGAAGTCGCTCAGTGGTCCAAAATTAGGCCGATTTCATGGCACTGAAGAAGAAGTCAAGTTTGTGCGCACCATGAGGAAGAACGGTATGCCTGTTTCGACTGAAAGTATTATACTTAAAGCTAATGAAATTACTAGAGGACTTAATATATCATTGCAAGAATTCAAGGCCAGCAGAAGTTGGTGCGTGAGAATGATGTGACGAAATAATTTTTCATTACGGTGACGAACTTCGCTGTGTCAGAAATTGTCAGAAGACACCCAAATCCAAGACGACCCTGAATCTAAGACGACCCCCCATTTTGTTGACTCCAAAACAGAAAAAAGCTCAAATTGACCTTCATTACTACAAAAATTATAAATCTTGTGAAATATTTATTTTCTCTTATACTTTTCTTGAATGTCATTGTCTTTTAACATTTTAAAATCATAAGATCACATCAGAAATAGAACCATTCAGGTTTTCAAACAAATTAAATGGTAGCATTCATTTTAAGATAACATTAAAAATAAAGTAAATACATTGAAAGAATACACTCATTTCAGGACAAAAAAAAAACTTTTCAATCCAAGTGCTGCATAAAATCATTTTATTGTGTTAGTCATCATCACTGTCTATGCAGCCTTCACTATTTTCCTCATGCTCACTATCTTTATCACTCTCAACTTCATCATCAGTCTCCCACAAAACATCATCCTCACTCCCATCCATGGCATTAGATAAGCAGCATTTCTTAAATCCTTTCACTATTACTTTTGCATTTATTTGTTGCCACGATGCCTTGATCCATTGGCAGAGCATTGCAACTTCAGGTTTCTTAAGATTTCCTTTTGGTGTTAAAGTGTGAGTTCCACTCTGTAACCACTCAGAATACAAAACCTTTAAATTATTTTTAAAACATTTATTGACAGCAACATCTAAAACTTGAAGTTGCGATGTCATTCCCCCAGGTATTACAATAAGATCAATATTCATCGCACTCATTATGTTTTGAATTTCAGGAGATAAGTGTCCTTGAATGCATCCAGTGAAAGCATTGCTCTTTGTTTCAGTAAAGCTCCTGGCCGTCTATTCCACACCACATGTAACCAATCTCACATTGTTCTTTAGTCATCCACCCCTTTTCTTGACACCTATTACTCCACTTGGCAAATGTTTCTTAGGCATTGTTTTCCGCTTTAGAATCACATATGGTGGTAATTTAGTCCCATCTGCTAAAACCGCCAACATTACCGTGACTCGCATTTTTTCGTTGCCTGTAGTTTTAATTAGGACGGACTTCGCACCTTTTTCGTTCACAGTATAATTAGATGGCATGTAGAAGAAAACCGGAGTTTCATCGGCATTTCCTATTTGGCTCAAAAGGTAATTATTGGTTTTTCTAAGTCCAATTACGTATTTCTGGTAAGCGAGAAGTTTTTCTACAGTCTTCTGACAATTTCTGACACAGTGAAGTTCGTCGCCGTAAAGAAAAATTATTTCGTCGCATCATTCTCACGCACCAACTTCTGCTGGCCTTGAATTCTTGCAATGATATATTAAGTCCTCTAGTAATTTCATTAGCTTTAAGTATAATACTTTCAGTCGAAACAGGTGCGCACAAACTTGAGTTCTTCTTTAATGCCATGAAATCGGCCTAATTTTGGACCACTGAGCGACTTCCTTGTGGCTTTGGCTTTTTCTAGTTCCTGTTTTGAGAGTTTCCATCGATGCACATTTGCCTCAGATACACCGAACTTTCTACTCGCATCGCAGTTATTAGTTTTTTCGGCGTAATTTATCACGATCAGCTTAAAATTTGTATCTTAGCTCCGTCTAATTCCTTTGTTAACTTCCTGCATTTTCTATCAAAATCGCTTGGCCCTTTATGCAAGATGTTTAGGAAAATTCTCAAGGGGTTAATTAACTTTTGAAGACTACTTTTTTAAATAATGGCCATGGCCATGGCTGGTTTGAGGGAGAATACTATGAAGGATTTTTTAAAATTTTGAGCCTTATGACGAAACAAAGGTTCCCAGTATTGCATTCATAGAAGGTGGGCGCCAGAGGAGGGAGAAAAGTACGAGTTCAGGAAGTTGTCACAGGTGACAGAATGTCTGGGCACTGTTCTGGTAGTAACGATTATTTTCATGAAGCAAACGAGTTATTGCTATCATTCCTTACGGTTTTAACAAAGTTTTCAGCATCATTGCAAACAAAAATATTAGTAATGAAATTTTCAAGAAGCATCATTGCATAATGGAATATGAATATCTTCATGTGCCTATAGGAAAGCGGACACCTAGAAATGCCTTGGTGGGCACCAGGGTGCCTGCAGGCACTACATTGAGAACCTCTGATCAAGTGCATCTTGATGGTACAAACATTTCCAGGCTAATTATCCACTTTGTATGCATACGAGAAAATTCATAAGTTTAAAACAGCTCTGATAAAAACACAATCTGTGAGGAAATGTGTCGATAAATAAGTATGCAACATAAGGTTTCCTGAAAAGGATTAGGATTTATTTACAAAGACAGGAGAACATTTATTTGTGGAAAAAACAAGTATTTATCTGATGCCATCTTGGTACTGCTGCTATTTGATTCTCATCAGCAACTGAAAGGTAAATATTTTAAAATGAGTGACAAAAAATCTCTAATTTTTGAGTAAATACTTATAAATAAATCCATCGTTAAATTAAAATCACCTTAATTTTTGGCATAGCTCCTTATTGAGACGCAGCAGCCCACATTTGTTCAGGTGGATGAGATCAATTCTTCTCCTCTTCCCGTAGCCCATGTGCCTGCAATTGAGTCACAAGATTCCTTTTAGGGAACCGAAAAAATATATAAAACAAAATATGTGAGATATCCCAATAACTATGAACTTTGTCATCTAGAGCAGGGGTTTTCAAATGGAGGTATGCGTACCCCTTGGGGTACATCAACAGTTTTGAATGGGTTAAAAATTATAATTTTTCTTCATTCTCTGTCTTTTGTGCATGACTTCAAAATCAAAAGTTTCAACGTGACGACTAAGAATAATGTGATAAAACAGAAAAATATGCCACAATTGCGAATTTTAACATTATAAACACGAGTTGCCTGTCTTAACACAAGTATCATTAATTTTATTATCACTTAAAATGTACTTGGGGGTACGCAACCATTAAAAAAAGCTCTAAGAGATACAAGAGTTAAAAAGGATGAAAAATCCTGGTTCAGAGTATAGCCCTTCTGGAGGAAGGTCACTTGACACCATGCAATTGCCCACTCACTTCTCGAAGGCAGTCAAGTCAGGTGTATGGTGTTTCGCCAGGAACAACGGTGCAATGTCGAAAACTTTCAGTGTTGACCCTGAAGGAAGATAATAGCAGCAGCAGTGCATTAAAAATATATCAATTTACATGATTACCCAACACAGGAAAACTAGGGACTTTAGGTGCACTGCACCCCCTGCGATCCACCAATAAGGTGACTTGCAGGGTATCATGTAGATATAGCTGGTAAGCCATCAATAGCAAATGTCAGGAGGGCCATTTAACCACAGATGCATTGAATAAAATCTCCTTCTTGTGAAGAAAGTTTTCTCGGGTTTCCAGCCAGGTGGTGTGGAATAAGGCTTCAGATGTTCCGGCAACTGTCTCTGCTGCCATCTTCAAGGAGATCCTTGAAGATGGCAGCAGAGACAGTTGCCGAAATGTCGGAAGCCTTATTCCATACCACCCGGCCAGAAACCCGAGAAAACTTTCTCCACATCATTCGCCGGTAAAGACTCAAATTTTTCTCATCTCCTTCTTATTGCAATTGAGAAAAAGGAGACTACCGCTTCCAGCAAATATGTATACATATTTTCTGGTACATTGTGACCTCCCTTTACACTCCCTTAAGGTCAATATGAACAACTGTTTACTTAATTTTGATAGAAAGTTTTTGCAGTGTTGGTGTTTGATGATATTATCAGCTTTCTGCTTCAGCTGCATCCGGAACATGATTGTTTCATGACCGTTGCAGGTAGCTTCTTCAGGGTGATGTGAATTGCATGAAAATTGGCCACGTATATAAAGCCCAGAGTGTCGTCCCCTCCTCCTCAGCCAATGGTGTCTAGAGTGTCCCCCCCACTCCCCCTCCTCCACCTTCTCTTGTGGAGTCAGAATCCCTTTCACCGATTCTAATAACGCCTGCTGTCTTCTCTATTGACTGTTGAAACAGTCGTTTCTGCATTAGGCTTAATTTCCAGCCGGTCTTTAGCCGATGGTAGCTTTTCTTTAATATTAGTAACAGTGCTGAAACGCACGCAGATGTTCTCCTTGAGTAGGATTCGCACAAACTTCATTGATGTTCCTGTAACGTACGGAATTTTGGCGTACTATATGGGTTTCATTATTTACCAGGCTTCCAATAAAGGAATTGATTGACGTACTAAGAAAATTGACCAACTATGGGCTCCCATGGGACTTCCCTGAACTCGCGGAGTTCTGCCTGAGAAGAAATTATTTCCTTTGGAATAAACAGTTTTTCGACCAAAACGATGGTACTGCTAGGGGGAGCACCCTCTCACCAGTGGTAGCCAAACTATTCATGCAACATTTTGAGGAGGATGTCCTATCCTGCCAACTGAGATCGTACTGTTGGTTTTGCTACGTCGACGACACTTTCATCATCTGGCCCCATAGAAGGGAGACTCTCGAGACCTTCAAATTGGAATAAATAAAAACCACCCTACCACCCAATTTACGATGGAGATCAAGGAGAATGATTGTTTACCATTCCTAGATGTGCTGGTGAGGAGAAGACTATAGGGTGAATTACATCACACGGTTTACCGGAAGAAAACACATACGGACAGGTATCTCCACCTGACCTCTCATCACCATCCATATGCAGCATAAGTCTGCACTCATTAAGACCCTCATCCACCGGGAAAAGGTTGTCTCCGGTCCTGCATCGCTAAAGGCTGAAGAATCCCACATAACTAAGCTCTCGTTCACAACGGATACACCAAATCCTTCATAAGAAGAAATTTGGTTTCCAAGAAGAAACTAACACCTGAAGAGCAACCCAAACCCGTATTGTATGCCAAAATTCCCTACGTTACAGGAACAACGGGGAAGATTGTGCGGATCCTACGCAAGGAGAGCATCTGCGTGTGTTTCAGCACTGTTACTAAAATTAAAGAAAAGCTACCATCGGCTGAAGACCGGCTCCACCCTCCAAACACCAAAGGGATATATGAGGTTCCTTGCACCTGTGGTAAAGTGTACGTTGGACAAACAGGGTGCTCCATCGAGAGAAGGTTGAATGAACACTGCAGAGCTTTGAAAAACAAGCAGTGTAAGGAATCAGCGATTGCGGAACATTGTAGTTTAGGAAAGGAGCATCAGATCAGAATGGTAGATGCCAAAGTTCTCGCGAGGGAAAAGTATTACTTGCCCCTTTTCACAATTTAACAGAGACGACAGCTGGAATTTAAGCCAAACGAGGAAAAGCTGTTTCAACGGTCAATAGAGAAGATGGCGGGCATTATTAGAATCGGTGAAAGGGATTCTGACTCTATGAGAGAAGACGGAGGAGGGGAGACTCTCCAGAAACCATGGGCTGAGAAGGAGGGGACAACAGCCTGGGCTTAAAAAAGGGGGTCGTTTTATATTAGGGTAAATATGATAAATCTATCAACTAGAGTTGAATTGACGTGTTTCAATATGCTTCGTTCAATAAATTTTATACAGATTTCTAAGTATCACCTTCCAACCCATTGGATCGTAAGGTATATTGTCCAACTGTCCCAAATTATCTTTGGTTGTGTTACTGTGACAACACGCAGTCATCTGAGATTGTACTCACAATGTACACATTGATTTGCACATTTTCGCCTATGTCGTTCTAAAAATTCCCTTCGAATTACATTTACATCGCCGTAAGAGGATATAAATATTTCAGGGTCTAACCATTGTCTAGGGTCTTGAGCCATTTGTTGTGACCCTCCCATTGCGTCCAATGCAAGTTGCTATTACTAAGGCGGGGTATCGGAGGGATGGTCAGCAACACTATTCTCTGTGCCTTCTGCTGCAGCACACTCACAAGCTGTTCCATCCTCTGCTGCATTTTAACCAATGGTGTTCCCTGGGGAAACAAATGAGCATGAGACACGTTGCTATTAATTTCCTATGGCACAGATACTCTTTCTCCTTAGGTTTAAATTGCTGAATGTCTTTAATGGGGCAAGATTGAGACTACATCAGTCTTCTCATCCACCCAACTCAGTGCTTCTTAACCATTTGCCCACATTTCTGAGCTTCTATAATTCCAGCATCATCTTCCCATCCCAAGAAAACCTTCATTTGCATTTTTAACAGTTTTTATCAATCAAGTATTAGTAATAGTAACAATTGTTTTTTGACATAATTTTATAAGTATCTGCTGACCTGAATGCATGAGCTGAGTTCAACTGTGTGAGTATATTCAGTGAATTCTAGTCTGTCTCATACTGGTTTTGATGCACAAGCTTGCGTCATTATTTAGCCAGTCAGCAATTCGTTGTTTTTCCTTTAAAAATCCGTGCAGTTTTTCATAGCATTATTTCTGAATATAGTAAATTCATTAGTCTCCATAAAATCTATTATGGACATGAAAAGTTGGCGGAACATTTGAATACATAAGTACAAGACTAATATAGTCATTAGCCAAAAATGCACATACACAATACACTTCCATAGGGCAGCAGTTCCCAAATGCTTTGTAGGTGCAGCACACTTTCAATGATAAACAGAATTTCAAAGCACCCCAGCCTTGACACGAGGTTTTTATATTTTTACATACGATTATTGCAAATTTTGAATGAATCTAATTGTTGGTACTATGCCACAATCAATTTATTATAAGAAAAACGATTGCTGTAATTACCCATCAATACATCCAAAATCGTTGATTTATTTACAAAAACAAATTTTTTCACAGCACCCCTAAAACCTAATGCGGCACCCATGTGCTGTGGCTCACAGTTTGTAAACCACTGCCCAAGCGGATGCACCCCACAGGTTAAGAGCAACTTATCTATCCCCTATGGGGAACTATGGCTGGGGAGTGCATTTTATGAAGCTCATGAAACCATTCAAAAATGATTGCTGAATATTAATGCAAATAATTTCATACTTGCTAAGTGAAATTTTGGCCGAAAAAGCCACCCCGCCCAGTACACATCCTCAGAAGAATGAAGGCTATGAAAGAAACTCTCCTTGCTATGTCATCCAGGAAAATAACTCTGTAATTTTTGGAAAGCTGGGCCAGGAAATGTTGTGAATAATCTTTGTTTCTATTTTAACTCTCCATACCTAGTACAGTCAAGCATCGCTAATTCATAATTTTTTAGTCCGAAACCACCTGTAATCCGAAATGACTGATTCCCAACTACTTTCCCAACCGGTCGGCATGGCATTGTGGCGCTACAGTCTATTCCAAACCATGGCTGTGTATGTGAACATTAGAAATACAAACAAAGGCACACAAGCATTTGGTAGCGCAGTATTTACAGCTTTTTTTAAATGAAATAATATGTAGTGTTTATTTAATTTAACCTTGTAAGAGATCACATGAAAGTAATAATGTTGGAAATTCATCTAATTGTAAGCAAGAGCATAAAACGCTATCAATTAAGGAAAACGTGCAATTATTAAAGAAACTCGACCAAGGTTCATTGGTGCGGCAACTTTGTTCTATGCACCATGTTAGAACAACAACAGTATATGGCATTAAGAATTATTACGTGTACATTAACACTGTACACATAATAGTTGCCGATACGGTAGTACGCAATTTTTTATTATCACTTTTTTGCAATGTTTTGTATCTCTTGTGATGGTTATCATGCACAGAACATAATAAAAAGAATTAGGTATATTATTGATTTTAAATGCTGCCAATTCATATAACTTTTACTTGGAATATGCAGACATTTTATTTTCTATTACGTTATATTTTCAACAAACTTTTATTTATATGAAATATGTATCCGCTGGTACCCAATTGATTTTAATCCAAAATTATCTGTAGTCTGGAACAGCCCAGACCCCAAGCTTTTCGAATTAGCGATGCTTGACTGTATAAGAGAATGTACTGTACTCGTGAAAAAAATTGAAGTCGAGATCTCAACAGAATTACACAATATGAGGACACGAGTATGTTTTGACCATAATTTTGTGAGTACTCTAAATCAAAAACTAATAATCAGATCGGCACAAAAGTTTATATTTAAGATCTTTATCATTAGATGAAGATCTGAAAAGGCTTTGGCTGAAACTAGTCAAACGGAAGTGAAAGTTTACTGTAGTTGTATTTCTGCTTTTTCCAAATATCTCCTTTAGAACTAAATTTACCTAAATATTTGTCATTATAAAGGTTGTAGACAATGTAATTTTCTACCAGTTTTGTATAAACATTTTTTCTTAATCTCGGTAGTTTCAGTTAGTTTTCAATTTTTGTCTGAATTTATGTTGAGTACATTGTTAGATTGTTCGATTGCAGCTCCATGAATTTGAAATGACAAAAACGCAAGCTAAAAATCGATTGTTTATGTAATGGAAATCTGAGCATCATAGTCTTGTTATTTCCGAGGACAGTGAGTGATCATATCAAGAGATTTAAATCTATGAGAGAAAATTGTTAGATAGGCCACACACCACTTGATGAATTGTAGGGTAACATGTGGATGTAGATGATATGAGAGAATGTTAAGTGTGTTTTAGATTAAAAAGAAGTTTATCAAGTGGGTTACATTATAATAATATAAAATGCATATATCCGAAGAGATATCAAGTATAATCACGAAGTAAAAAAGAATTGAGCTGCTTGTTAGTGAAGAAAATTAGTCGTGCATTTCGTCTAACCTACAAGAAAAAATCTGATGTGGCCAACACACGACTTTCTCCATATTTGGAGTACAGTTATTTAAATTAATATGAATAGCATTATAAGACAAAATTATTATTTTGTATCGTAAAAGAATACAGTAGTCCTTATTGCCGTAAATTAGGATATTTTGAATATGTTTACAGAATTCACCGCTACATGGTGGTGGTGCTGTATACTGGAAATTTACGAATAAGCAAAATATCTCCGAAATGGATGGTTCTACAAAAATGTTTCAAACAAAACTTGGGAGAAATATTTGTCTCTACAACTTTGGTCCGCACGAAGATTACCAATTACGATGTTTTTAAGGAGATATTTGACTGAAGATTATTTTATCAGATTTCCTAATCTAAGGCCTGTCCTGTAAACTAGGCCTATGGATACTTATAGTTTTCAATGCATTTGTGCTATTTACTGTATACAGGTGAACCCCGCTTAATGCAGCCCCGGCCAACGTGGATTCGTTATAACACTGATTTTATTTCAAATTAAATTTTTTAAAAATATAGATATCTTATGCACAGTGTGACCGCAGTCTAATATCTGATGATTTTTTAAATTTTGCACTAATCAAATTTCATAAAGTATCCTAAATATTGTGATATTTCAGCAGTGTTGCATAATATTGCATCGTCTGGCAGCCAATTTCACTCTTTTCTCTATACATTTCACCGGTCTAACACGAAAAATATATCTCATAAGGCAGAAAACATTTGAAAAACGGAAATAGAAATATGATTCATGTTTTTTTGGAATCACTGGATCGTAAAGAATGTTTTTGATGATATATATTTTTAAAATCTATAATATTTGACAATTACTTTATTACAATGTTAATTTACCGTATTAACATGTCATTATAAATAATAATAAAACAATAATGCTACACAAAAAAATTATATAATTTTGATCTACGTATGAAAAAACATGTGGTATGCATGGAGGGATCTTAATGTTTGAATGCACATAAATGTATAATAATATACAGGCGACTCCCGAGTTTCGCCCGATCGAGATTCGATAAATTCAAGATTTCGACCCAGTCAATCAAATTGGGAACTACTTTACGTGGAGTAATTGGTTCCGACCAGTTTCGACCAACCACGAGAGGTTTAGTTTTAGTGTAGACAGTTATATCTGCTCTAATTGTTTGAATTTGTGCTGATTTCTCTCTTTTTTCTGTTAATCATTTATTTAAATTTATTTTATTGATTTATTTATAAATTTATCACTTGACATGGCATCTAAAAGGAAATGTAATAGTGATAATGTAAGTGAATCAAATAAGTGTATGCATAAGACTCATAGTTATGTATTGAAATTAGAAATTTTAAAGCGTGTTGAGAAAGGCGAAAGCCAAACTGAAATCGCCCGATCTCTGGGAATATGTCGTTCAACTATTAGCACTTATGTGATACAGAAGGAGAAAATTCTAGAACGTGATAAATTCAGGTAATTTGATAACAACAATAAACAGTTCCCCACCCAACAGCTCCTCTTCTTCCAACTAAAATCTTCCAACTTCTCAATTAATAAACCAAGTCCAGTGAGCGCAGTTGAAAAAGATTTAAGGTATGAAAATATTTTTAATTTTTTTGTTTCTTTATTCTTAAGTTATTGTGCTTTTTTAATAACTTTTATATTAATTTTGCTGTGATAAATAGTTGTATGTATAGATAGATGTATGCAGATATGTTATCCAGCTCGCGCAAGTTGTTAGTAACAAACGACTCGTGCGATCTGGACCGGGCCGTCTGCAGAACATATTGCATACATCTATCCTTGAAGTTCGAAACAAAAATTATTTTTTCCTTTTTGGTGCAAAAAATAAATTACACATTTAAAATATTTATTATATAATTTATTCATAATTTAATATTGTTGTATTAACATATTAGTAATGTTATTTTATTTTTATAGAACATGAGGGGAAACTTTTTCCTGAGATGTGGGAACGTATCCCCCGATTATAACATGCAAGTATATGGAATAACGGCATTCGACTATTCGAGATTCGAACACGATTTCAGGAACGCATCCCCATCAAAACTCAGGAGTCGCCTGTATAATCAGAGAAGAGCTGGAAAAAAATTAAGAACCGGCTCTCTAAAAAAAAGGAGGTTAGGAAATTTGGATAACTGTGGCAGGAGGTCTATATGCCAGGGGCACCATATCACTATAGTTTAGTAATACCGTTCTGCTAACTTAACAAGTGTTCGGTTCGTAATATATTCCATCTCACACAGTGTCAGTAATTGACTATCAGATAGTGCAAAATGTAATGAAAGGACAAAATCAACAAATTTCCATATTTTCTAAAAATTTAACAACCGACTCACAAATTCTGAGAAAAATTAACCACAGGCAGCCTGAGTCGGCTTCTTCTCATCATTGTATATAATGATATATAAATTGCAGAAAACCCAACATGCACTACCATGGGTTTGATCTTTAAGTGGAGCTGCAAGAGTGTCGTCGATCAGTACATGACTTTGTTGGAGGAGCAATGACTTCAAACGAGTGAGTGCCGGGAAGCGGGGCCTCGACGGACTAGTTGAATGCTACCAAAAAGTTTTACATAATAAGCGATGAAAAGCTAAGCAGTCGATCCTGGATTCTGTTTTAAATAAAACTTCGTAGGTGTTCTGAGAAATATTTTGAAATTATGTACGTTTACCGCTAAATAGCTTTTCTGTTTTCCATTTTACTAGGTAATGTTATAGTTTGTTTAATAAATTATGTTCTTAAAGTCTGGTAGAAATATGTTTAACATTAAATGTGGGTCCAAAAATACCATTTGGGAAGTTATTTCCCTCTGGGCGCCTAAAGGTTATGGTGCCCCGGCGGAAGCGGATTTTCGCTTAACGTGGAGATCTCAGGAACGCATCCACCACGTTAAGTGGGGCTCACCTGTATTTAAAAGTTGAATACATTTTTTAAAACTTTCTATGCCAATACAGTTGATCTGTAATGCAGGGTAAATTTCATAAAAAGCATGATTACATTTAAGTTAGAGGGCTATGAAAGATTGCTATGCATTAACAGTTGTGAATAATTTTACATAAAAAATGCAATGCAGGTCCTGAAAATATTGAAAGCATAAATTTGTACTCTTTGCATCAAAAAACCAAGATATTACATATTACAGGATTTTACAGGATATTTTGATGTTGGTATTTAGAAAATCTGATGTGGCCAACATGACTTTCTCCATATCTGGGGTATAGATATTTAAATTATTATGAATAACATTATGAGGCAAAATTATTATTTCATATTGTAAAAGAATACAGTCGTCCTTATTGCCATCAAATACGTATATTTTAAATATGTTTACAGAATTAACTGCTACATGGCAGTAGCAATGTATACCGGAAATCACAAAAAAAGTTGAATATCTCCGAAATGGAAGGTTCTACGAAAATTTGTTTCAAACAAAACCTGGAAGAAATATTATTCTCTACAACTTTGGTCCTCACGAAGATTACCAATAATGACGTTTTTAAGGAGATATTTGACGGAAACCGAAAAAACCGATTATTTATAATTAACTCCTAAAGAATAACTGCTATGGAAAATTCTTTCAAATGAAAGTTGTAGGAAATTACATTCTCTATAAACTTAGTACAGAATTGTATATACAATAAGGATGTTTTAATGGAGAAATATTGCAAAAACTGAATCAGGTTTTGAATAAACCTTGACTTCTTGTTAACCGTTATTGTCCAAAAACTAATCAGTTCTTTGTGCTCATGCTAAAGTGTTATATATGAAATTTGGTAACAATATGGCAAGTACTTTTTGAGTTAGAGCTCCCACAATCACATACACACATGCACACACACAAACAAACACACAGACATCATTCCGAAAATAGTCTAAACGTGTTCTAGGGACCTCAGGACATGTATTTCCATTGAAATCTCGAAGTTGATTTTTTTCGTGTTCACAATACTTTCCCCATACTACGTGTGGAGAAAGTAAAAACTGATAGGTAGCCTTTGGTGAAATACACTCCCTGCCACTCACCACTATGTTGAATTGAAGGATAACATGAATAAATGTCCTAAAATTTCCATCAAGTTCTGTTGGATAGTTGCTAGATAGATTGAATTCTATAAATAAAAGCAAACTTTTCGCACCAGAGATACAGGAATAAGTTGGAAGGGTTAATATCGCTTTACACTAAAATAAACTCCGGCAGCCTCTCAAGTTACGTCCGATATGAACTCTAATATTCAAGAACTTGCAAATGTTAATGTGGCTCATACAAAGTTTACCCACCTATGCACTAGGTCCATCGATGCCGAAGGGAACTTTCTAAACTTCTTAAGGACCCCTATCCAAACACAAATGCATTATACCAGTTGGAATTAGGTGTCACCGTTTGCAGACACTCACCTTAAGGAAGTCGTTTGTTCCAATAAGTACCATGACATTGGGGTGGAGGGTGTGGCCAGGGCAACTGACCCTGCGCATCAGATCAACTATGGTTTGGCCACCCACGCAGTCACCATTGCTGAACTTTCCGTTCTCTGTTGGAATGGAACGATAAAATTCGCACGCTTAGAGATTTAGCAGAATATAAGACATTTTATTTTTAGTTCACTGAAGTGGAAGGATCGCTAAAATACAGCACTAACTTACCTAATACAACCATGAATGCATGCATATTTATGTTAACATTATTATTGTTAGGGTTGGCCAACCGATCAATTGACCAGTCAAAAATTGGTCACAAATACATGCAGGTTTCTTGTTGCCATTCTGGACCTGTTAAGGCAAAACTTGAAGTAGCACTAACAAATTTGGTGGATATTAAACATATACTATGGACTTGGGATATTTTCCGGTTAGGTATCAAAACATTGCTCTGTCTGCATAACAACCATTAAGTAATACTAAATTGAAAAATGGTTTAGGAATAAGTGAATAACACTTGCACACACAAACAATCCCCGCTTAATATGTATATAGGATATTTTTACACTGAACTATTGCAATCTCAGCACAACAAAGCTTCATAAAAATACAAGTGTATGTAAATACTTGTATGTCTGATGATCAGCAGACGCCCCTGCAAACCCCCACCTCCCCAGGCCCAAATAAAGCCCAATATCAAGGAATTGGGGGCCCATTGTTTTACTTGGCAGGGGAGCATTTCTTTTTCTTGGGGGGGAGCCCTTAAATGGCTCCCCTATGCCACTGCTGATCACTCAAAAGATAAAGATTTTACTGTTACAGCAGTTATTAACCAGTGCTACCAAAACAAATTTGAATATGTCACTAAATATATAATAATGCAGAATTTTTACAAAATGGAAAGGATAAAAGCATTTATAGTCCAAGCTTATAAAATAAGTAGAAAAGTGTAAGATTTAAAAAATGTACAATAAAAAAACTAAAGTTATTCTTCAAATACAAACAAATCACATTGGGGTAATTATTCTCTAATTAAATTACCATCTTTTTACTTTCTCTTCAGTTGAATACCTATATGCACCAGTGGAACCAGTTTTATTATTTGCAATACTCTTGGGCAGATCGTACTCGTGAAAACATATTCCATGTCTTCTTAAACCATATTTAATAGCCAAAATTGCATTTAAGGTCTTGATACTCATTCTTTTCCATAATTTCGACTTTATAATGTTCATGTTAGTAAATTGACATTCAACCTTACATCATTTGAGTGGGGTAATGTGAGTACTATAAATGCCAGATTTGAAATGTCCTCAGAATGATTTTCACCGATTTATTGCATCTCGATAGCTAGCGATTTCCGGCCAAAGTTTTAACGATTCTGAGTTTTCTGTCCACATAACTGTATGTAGTTTTTTTTACATAGAAAATCAATACAAGTCAGCAATGCTGAATCTTTGACAAACATTTTAGCTATATTAAGTATTCCTGTTGTATTGGGGAAATTACAGTAAAAAGTATTTTAAGATTTACCAAATACTTATATTGATTTTAATAAAGCTATATAAAAGTAATGAGAATTGTTTATTTTGAATATTGTATGTATTTCTTTCCAAATACGGAAGACGCTAAATTTGTCGTCAGATTAGGAGAAAATCGCTAAATGTCGCTAAACCATAAAAAAAGTCTCTCAAGTAAAAAGTCCCTAAATTGGCAACACTGTATACCCGCCAATTCATCTTTGGCAAGTGACGTGGGTGCCACAGTATCTCAGCAGCAGTCTGTTTCCAGCCGTTCTTCTTTATTGAGTTATACTTCAAAAAAGAAACCTGGGTTATTAGGATTTTTGGACAGAATGAGTCCACAAGAGAAGACTGAACTTGACAGAGTGTCTGCTAAAACTATGTACCGTATCTGCCCGTGGATTTAAGCAGACCCCCAAAAATTTCTACCATTTTTTGGTAAAAATGTAAATTTCGTAGACTTTATGCTGAAGTGTGCTAGGCATTCATGCACGGCTTAGAATACATTATATGTGATCAAAGAAAAGTGGGACATGGTTTAGTTGTTGACATTTTGAAATATTACTCCAATTAATAATTTTGCATTGTTGAATAATATTCCATATTCAGTGACAATAATTTCATTCATCTTCATTTTCACATAGGCCAAAAATAATAATAGCGATCTCGCCAACATAATTTTTCATCCAAGTCTATTTCCAATGAAATTAGCATTTACATTACCTTAAGAATTATCTCGCCAAGATAATTTTTCATCCAAGTCTATTTCCAATGAAATTAGCATTTACATTACCTTAAGAAATTGTATTTTTATAATTATACACGTTCCATGTAAAGTTTTACTGTATCAGCTGAATTTTGCAGTTCAAGCTGTTGCTCATACCTTCAGAGCAGATCTCACGTAATTTACAGATATGCAAACATTTGAGCATCAGAAGCTGTCAACTCATTTTGCGTAATCGTCTGCAAATCATGTGAACACTCAAATAATGTGAAAAACCCAGCCTTAAACAGTAACAAAGCACAGATAGTGCTAAATTCAATATTCTAGTCATTATTATTTATTCATTAATATTCATCGTAAGTCAAATATTTACTTTACGAAAAATATAGTGGTATCATGAGACGTGCTGCCATCTATGAGTGACTACGAGATTTAACCATAACCCAAATTTTCCTCGGACTCGCATTTAAGCCGAGGGGTGATTTTTTCATCATAAATTTTGACAAAAAACATCAGCTTGTATTCGGGCAGATACGTTATGCAAGTAAACTGCCATTTCATGTTATAGAAAATCCCTATATTGTAGATTTTTTTGGTAAATTGTGTCCAATTTATACTCTATCAGGATGAAAATGTTTGGCTGGACATCTTCTTTATGAGGCTTATGACAAAATACAACAAAAAATTGATAGTAATATTGAAGAGGCATCTCATCTACCTATTGTCTCAGATAGTTGGAGCTATGTTCGAAATGAAGGTATCATTAATTTCATGGTAGTAGCTCCTCAACCATTTTTCTACAAATTTTTAAACACAAAAGAACACTGCCACACAGAAGAGTAAGTAGCATCATGATTTGAAACTGTTATTGAAGAACTAGGCTTGAATAAAGTATTTTCTGTTGTGACTGATAATTCAGCAAACATAAGATGCGCACGGAATATGAATATTGTGAAGAAAAAATATTCGCATATACAGCTGTACAGTTGCTCTGCTCACACATTGGAGCTCTTTATTCATGATCTAGAAAGTATTCAGTCAATTCAATCTCACAATTCAAAAGTTAAGAAGATTGTCAAATTCTTCAAAAACAAACATATTCCAGCTGTTGTACTTCTTCGATACCATAAACAGCACTATATAAAATGAACCTTGAGCATGCCTTGCCTTACATGTTGGGCATCAGTGGTACTGTGTTTGCAGAAACTTCAACTACCGTATCTGCCTGAATACAAGCCGATGTTTTTCATCAAAATCTATCATGAAAAATTAACCCTAGCCTTAAATGCGAGTCCGAGGAAAATTTGGATTATGGTTAAATCTTGTAGTCACCCACAGATGGCAGCAGGTCTCTCATTTCCGTCGCGTTCAAATGATAGTACGATATTTTTCGTAAAGTAAATATTTGACCTACGATGAACATTAATGAATAAATAACAAAGGCTAGATACCGTAAACAGCACAATATAAATTGAACATTGGGCATGCCTTGTCTTACACGTTGGCATCAGTGGTACCGTGTTTGCAGAATCTTCAACCATGTAAGAAAGCTTTGCAGTCAGCTATAGTAGAGGATAGTATTTCTAGCATCTGTTCACAAGACAATAGAAGTGACATATTAGATGATGATGTCTTATGGGTAAGCAATTTGAAATTTTTAGATATGCTGCTACCCATTTCTGAAGCATTACATAAAGTTGAAGGTGACAAGTGTACACTGGCAGATGTGAAGTCTGAATTCATGAAAATTCAGAACCACATCAATGTCAAATGCAAAGAATTACCACTCTCAGCAGATGAGGAAAAACTGGTAGAAGAAATGATAGAAAAACTCAAGTGCCGAGTAATCACTGATGTGCACAATGCAGCATATCTTTTAGATCCCCGATATCAAGGTGATATGCTGAAAAATGAAAGTTTGGTGATGCATGCAAATTAATACTAAATGTGGCCAAATTTAGAAATTTTCCTTACTGATTCTATTTTGGCTGAAATAGTGAATTTCAAAACAAGAAGTGGCACTTTCAACAGAAAAATGATAAGGAATGCAGCTGAATCTATTAATGCAGGTCAAATTACACTATCAAATGGTGGAAGGGTCTCTGCCCTTCCAGTTTACTAGCAGAAATTGCTGACATTCTGCTGACATCTCCCAATTCTACTGCTCGTGCTGAGCGAAACTGGTCAGTTTGGGGGAACATCCACACCAAAAACAGAAACAGACTCAAAGCAGAAACAGCTGGGAAGTTGGCAACAGTTTATCATAATTTCAGACTCATGAAAAATATTTCTGAAAAGGATTAAGATTTGTTAACATATTCATTCAGCTATGGAAACAGATTCTGGGGAAACAGAGTGAGGACATGGAGGGTGAATTGCTTTTTCAAAATTAACCATAGTGAGAACACTGAATGAAAAATAAAGTGAAACTGACTGTTGAACACTACAAACACCTTCTTTTTTATATTTTACATGAACCAGAACAGTTTATTAAAATTTGTTATTGTACAATGAATAGTATTTCGACATCTTTATTGTTTTTAATCTTTATTTTTATTTTGGCCTTACCTCCAGGTTGTGTTTTTGAATGTTCATGTTAAATACTTATGTCATATGGAAGTATTGAGTGTTTACTTAAAAATCTATACGACTATTATTTTTTGACCATTTCTGTCTTTTTTGACATATTTTTGACAAAATTTCACAGGCCATTGACCGAAAAGTATTCGACTGGTCAGAAACCCAACCCTAATTATTGTATTAATGAATCACCTCCAATTGCTGCTTGCTCTTTCAGAACTTGGTTGGCGAAGCGAATAAATATACTGTCTCCCATTAGATGATAAGTTGCCAGGGTGTCCTTCGAGTCCCGTCTCTAAAAAAAAAGATACATTATTAGAACAATGGAAAAACAAATACATCGTATGAGTTTAAAAATTAATTGCGCATCACACTTTTTTCAAGTTCTACAGAATCTATGCAACACTAAAAGAATGAGATAGTCATATATCTACTTCTTTAAGCCGAAAAAATTGTCAAGTGATGGAAACGTATCACATGATCATTTAAAGCTAATTCTACATTTAAATTATATCTGAAATCTTCAAATAATTATATTCAACTCCCAGAGTTAAGTTTTTATGGATGTAGTTATTTAGATATCAAAATACAGTACCAGATCCCTTATCTGGCGTTCCAAATCTGCCAGGACCTGAAATACGACTATATTCGGAGCTCGTGCCAAACTAGAATGCCAACAATTCCTCTGACATGCAGTTTTGTTTTGCGAAGTGTTAGGTAGGCTGCACACCGACGCATCAAGACACGTGTCAAGACATAGTCAATTTTTGTTTAAGTCATGCTTCAGACACTGGAGGGACACCATGTCTGCAACGAGATGAACGTCACTTGGCCAGTTCGCACTATGACTTCTTCGAGTGAGGATGAAATTTTAATGTACGCATGGTTTAAATTACGTAGAAAGAAAAGGAAATGGATCCACGACTTAAACAAGTCTTGTGATGAGCATGGTGGATACATTTTGGCACGTGATTTGTTGAAAGATCCCAAGAAATTTAAACCATACTATCGGATGTTCCCAGACAACGATGAACAAAGATGCCACACACTTCATCAAAATTTATAACCTTGCTGCAGAAGAGCGAATTCTGAGGCCATAGGACTGAGAAATCATTTGTGTAGTTATTTTTTAAAACCAAATGCAATTATTCCTTGGCAAAACAAGTACACTTTAACATAATATAAATAATATAAAGAATTTAGGTAGAAAAAATATATTTTAAAAAACTTTTTCAATGTATTTTTAATACATATCAAATGGCAATTTAATGTAAAAGGTATTTTTACTTGTAATGCATTTTTAAAAGAAAATACATGTTTATTGAATGAACTCATGACACTTTCTCCAAGGCATTTTGCAGACTATATTTGCAGATTTTGCAGACTACTTCATTATCCGGAAAAGGGCGACATTAATTATTCTGTATACTTGAGGCTGTACATCATATGGAAATCATTCATTTTGATATAAAACTTGAATTACCATTTAATCCGGTTTCCTTAGATATTTCACGCCAGGCTTTTTCGAGCTCATCCCTGTTACTATGCCCAGGTAATGAATAATCAAAAATTA
Source organism: Uropetala carovei (assembly GCA_036926305.1). Taxonomy (NCBI): domain Eukaryota; kingdom Metazoa; phylum Arthropoda; class Insecta; order Odonata; family Petaluridae; genus Uropetala; species Uropetala carovei. The sequence continues at coordinate 27,806,018 of JAXCHB010000011.1, forward strand.
TAGGAAATTTCTCCACCGCTTGCACTAATTTTACATTAGTTTCTTCCTCGGACATGATTCCTCCTTCGCTGACAGCTAAAAGAAGACTGAAGCATGACACAGAAAAAGGAACACGCGGTGTCTTTTGGGGCTTGTCTTAGACATGATCCTGACGTCAGTGGCATGACTAAGACCAGTGTGCGGCGGTTTTCATTTACCGATTGTGTTGCATTGTGTTCCTTTCCTTACGTCACGTCGCAGACGCCGTGTCTTGTCTAACGTCTCTGTCTTGACGCATCGGTGTGCGGCTGGCCTTACTGTTTTAACATGCTGACTGTAATATTTAGTCAATTCAACATTTTCTTACAAGGAGAGGTATTCGGGTTTTCACTGTAGATTTTTTAATTTTGGTAGGCCCCATAGTGTAATGAACCAAGACAAAAATTTCTGTGAGAAAACATAACTATGGCAAAAAATACTCATGGAAAATCCTATTATCGCTATGTATTTACCCAAATAACAAAAGGCCAAGGATTCTATTCCCTTCTACCCTGATGGTGGAAAATGGAGGAATTGAGAATTTTTTGACAACTATTTTACAAATTCACATTTTTTACATAGAACCTGATATTTTCATTGGAATTCAATATAAAATGAAATCTTTGGATTTTCTGGTAAATGCCCACGGTAATCTTACAACAATCCAAAATCTAAAAAATAACTGTATATGTTATAAATAGGAAAACAGGTAAATACTTAAAAAGTTACTTTTTAAAAACAAGTTTTTTCTCTCATTCTGTTTCATGGCCTGAATATATGTAATTAGGTAAGATCGGATGACGACAAACGATTATAAATATTTTTTAAACAGAAAATTTTTGACTGATCGGGATCTGTTTTAACCAGCAATACGAATATTTATTAAGAAGCACTTTATCTACTTTGTGAATGTCTATGGGAAAATACTGTACATTCAAGAGGTTATATGAGAAGAAGATAAAGAGGCAATCGAGATTTCAATCTTAGGAAAATTATTATAGTAGGTCTTCATTAATAAGGAGAAAAGTGTACAATGATTTAGTAAACAGATGAAACCCTTGTATTCTTTACTTTTAATGTTTCTTTAATATATTATAAGCACATACTAAGAGAAGGACCCAGAAACAAAATTTAAAAAAGCAAATTTTTAGGAAACATTTCGTAAAAATTATAAACAAAATATAAATATCAAAAAGGTTTTACAGGTAGCATTTTGGAAGAGGAAAATATAACCTGCCAAATTAAAGAGTTGTTCAAGTCACGATAAAGTATACACGTAATTTTTGGATAAAATGCAACTTTCTAAATAGTATTTATGTATGTTTACCACTTTAACAAAAATAAATAATAGTAGTGGATGCGGTACAACTCAAAATTTGAAAGAACCCTGCACTTTTTGATTGGAATATACCACTTGGTGTGCAGATAGGTATGTGCAAAAGTAAATTTTTCAGATAGGGAGCCACCTCAAATTCCATGTAGAACACCGTAATGGCGGTCATTGAAGATGGCGGCGGAGGCTTTATTATAATCATTAATATCTCGGCTATCTTTCATCCGATTGTAATTTTAGTTTTTTTATCTGAAAGCTTGTAAGTTATGTTATATTTTTTACAATTAGAATTTTTTCTGTAAACCTTACGGTTTTCCCGGAAATTGCGGAAAACTGAAAATTTCTCAATTTATCTCAGTTTTTTTGCTTCATAACTTCCATATAACGCAAAATTCCACTTTTTTGTGTTATAACAAAGAAATAGAAAATTCTTTAAGCTTAACCTGTGCGCTGCTATCATGAAAACTGCCGCGGTAATTAAAGGAAAATCAGCGGAAGGGCATATTTCTGGACTCAGGCAAGAGCCACCTATACAAACCAGGTTGTCATTCTTAATATTAGGAGTTTATTCATTCTTAAATATTCTGTTACTGATATGTTTAGTGAATGTTAAAAACCATTATCTACGTAAGAAATCAGCAGCTGTCAAGTGAAGTCAACCCTCGCTCTTAACCATGGACAATGAATGCATTTCTCCTGGGGAATTCCACGGAGAACAAAAGAAAGCACCAGTGAGAAGCATTGAGGAAGGCACATTACCACAAAGGTTCTAAAAGCACAGTTGGAGCCTACAACAATATAGACCACAACTATAACAGCACCACAGGACAGTCATCTTTCCATGGAACAGGAATTTCCTTGTCTCAAATACCTGTCGAAGGCCAAACTGGAGATCCTCGAAACTTTCTTACTAATTTCTGCCATGTTAGCCAAAGGAGTAGTACAGTTCCTCTGCTTCCTGACAGTTACGGTGTCGTAAAGGCAGTAATCCTTCACACCAAGCAGCCATCTGCGCCAACAGCCTGTGAGCTCATTTATGACAAAATGTTACCTTCTGTCATAGGTCTGGAATGGAAAAATGAAAGAGAGTGGCTAGATCATGTGCTCACTGATGGAAAGGATGGCCCTTTAGATCTCACCTGGGTTGCTTTCCATGCCACATTTAGATTTTGGTTTCTGGTTCTCAACCTTGAGGTCCTTCTTCTCTCTTTTGTTCAATCCGTTAGGGAAGGGAAATATGAACTCTTCCGGCAATCCCTGAAAAACATGATGCCTTGGTTTTTCTTGCTTGACCACCAGAATTATGCATGCTGGTTATCCGTCCACATAAAAGATTTGGAGGAACTGGAACAGAAAGCACCCAGTGTTCACAGGTGTTTCTGTAATGGGCAGTTTGTAATTCCTAAGACAAACAGTCCGTTCTCTGCGATAGCTGTCGACCAAGCAGACGAACAGCACAATGCAGTCATAAAAGAAGATGGTGGTGCTGTCGCCTTGCTGCAAGATTCTGCAATGTTAAGGAGGTGGATGCTTGCAGGTCCAGAGTTGATCAGCATTCTGGATGAGTTTGAAGTTCCGATGCCTCCATCACGAACAGTATTCCGCATTCCAGGTCAAGTTCCAGGAAAAAAAGCAAGCTCTCAAAGATAGTTTTCTTGAATTCGGAAATCCTTTCAGAGAATTCTCCTCTGATGTTATTGTTTGGGATACGAAGGTTGTAATTGACAAGGAATGTGTGAGTGCATTAGTCAATGCCGAGGAAAGGGTCTCGGCCTATACCGTAACTTTTTGAGAGAGCGCTTGTTCCAGGGAGCGAAAACCTGCTTGTTTGCTCCATTACGGAAAACAGGAACTAAATTCTTTGGTTTTTTTCGCAAAAAGTCCTTGTCGGCAATAATTCATGATCTGAAGAATGATGTTGAGCTTTTCTCCAGGTTTTTTATTGTTAGCCGCAATAGGAACTTAGATTTGGATAAATTCTTTCAACATGAAAATACCAGTATTCCACCTTGTCTTTCTTCCAATGGTGTTCTACGAGCTTGTCAAAAATTTCAGTTAACACAAGTCCTTGAAGAAATGGTAGAAGTGCCCCAATTCCATGGATCTTGTGACACCATCATTTATGATGGCGCAGCATTGGTACATGCTCTTCCTCCACGCTCCTCACGAACATTTGCAGATTACTGCAACACAGAGTACAGAAACCATTTTTTCAATGATGTTGAGAGTTTGAATGCAAAAAGAATTGACATTGCCTGGGATACGTACACCACTGTAAGCCTGAAGAAACAGACTAGGAAGAGCAGAGGCGTTGGTGTTCGACGTAAGGTAGCAGAAGGGAACTCTCTACCCAAAAATTGGCATGAGTTCCTCCGTTGTGATGAAAACAAAGATGAACTTTTCATGCTGCTTGGAAATTATGCATTGACATCATTGCAATGGACTCATGTCTTCACTGAAGTTGGTGGTACCACACAGTCGTCCAAACCTAAGGGTACGTCAATAGATGGGGTACATTGCAGACAAGAAGAAGAAGCAGACGGCCGAATATTCCTGCATGCCAAAGATAGTGTTTAGCATGGGGCAAAGAAAATTCTAATTTTCACTGCGGACACAGATGTGGTTGTCCTGGCAATTTCTTTCTTTCCCATGTTGAAAAATGCTGGACTTGAAGATATGTGGATTATTTTCGGTGTAGGCAAGGCACAACGATACCTTTGTATGCATGCCATGGTTGAATATCTGGGTCTAGATAAAGCCAATACCTTGAGAAGCTTTCACTGGATCCGATACGACCTCATCATTTTCAATGAAAGGAAAAATGAGTGCATGGCATGTATGGAAATCCTTCCCTGAAGTTACAGCTGCTTTTGAAGCTATTTCTTGTCCTCTACCCTCCATTCCTGATGAGTTATTTCAAGTATTAGAGAAGTATGTAGTTCTCCTATACTACAAAGGTGGCGAAGAATATTCCCTGAATGAAGTGCGAAAAGTTCTCTTCACATCTAAGAGTCCTACTTTGAATAACTTGCCACCCACATCAGTGGCGTTGGAGCAGCATTCTCTTCATGCCACACATCAAGCAGGTCAAGTTTGGGGTCGTGCCTGCTCAGTGAATAACCCAATACCAAGTCCAAATGGATGGGCCTGGACCATTATCGATAGAGAGTGGCAACCTGTCTGGTCATCTGTACCTCCGATTTGGGATACAAGCAGAGAACTAGTGAAGTGTGGCTGCACCACTGGCTGCCAAACAAGATGCTCCTGTCAGAAGGCACAGGTGCCATGCACACTTCTTTGACAAACTGCACTCAAAACTGCTGCAATAAAAGGCAGTTATAACAAAGTATTCTTTACTTTTAAAGAAAACATTTGAAATCACATGGTTTACTTAAGTTTATACCTACACTTTAGAATGATTTCAATCATTTGCCCTTATTTAATGCAGTGCTGAAGCCGAAGATGAGGATGATAACCTACCTTAGCACGCTGAAAACAGAGGCAGGGATTTTCATTATATCTACTTCCAGGCTTAAAATTATTTATGGTGATTGATTAACTTCCTTATTTTGCAATAGTATTGTAGTATAAATTTAGTAGTATTATGTAGTATTAATTTACATGTTTCATGTATCGTCACTCATAGTGTTTCCTCCCCCTGACTGTGAAGTCAGAGTTATACAATGACCACGGGCAACTCACAACGATATTACAACAATGACAATGTTCTGCATTTTCTGGAATATCTTAAGATTAAGGATAAACTTTGTAAAGAAAGTAAATATAGTTCTAAAAAATGTAAAAAACCGTCTGGTCGCCATCTTGAACAACTGCCACCATATTTTACAGCTGCTGATTTCTTACTTAGATAATGGTTTTTTAAATCCACTAAACATATTAGTAACAGAGTATTTATGAATGAATAAATTCCTAGTATTATGACCTTAAGAATGACAACCTGGTTTGTGTAGGTGGCTCTTGCCCGAGTCCAGAAATACGCTCTTCCGCTGGTTTTCCTTTAATTACCGCGGCAGTTTTCATGATAGCAGCGCACAGGTTAAGCTTAAAGAATTTTCTATTTCTTTGTCATAACACAAAAAAGTGGAATTATTCGTTATATGGAAGTAATGAAGCAAAAAACCTGAGATAAATTGAGAAATTTTCAGTTTTCCGCAAGTTCCGGGAAAACCGTAAGGTTTACAGAAAAAATGCTAATTATAAAACATATAACATAACTTACAAGCTTTCAGATAAAAAAACTAAAATTACAATCGGATGAAAGATAGCCGAGATATTAACGATTTTAATAAATCCTCCGCCGCCATTTTCAATGGCCGCCTTTACGGTGTTCTACACTGAATTTGAGGTGGCTCCCTATCTGAAAAATTTACTTTTGCACATACCTATCCGCACACCAAGTGGCATATTCCAATCAAAAGGTGCAGGGTTTTTCAGTGTACCGCTCCGACTATAGCCTAACGCGATACAAACATCATTCTTAACTCCCGCTATCATTTGAAATCTGGGCAGTGTGTATCGTATCAACATTCACCTGCCATATCAACGTTTAAATCAAAATACTATCGTATTTAGAAGAAAAGAAAATACGTACTGTTCGCGAGGTAAAAATTCACAAAATAAGTTTAAAATATAGGGAAATTTTCATGAGTGGGTACTCACCGAACACATGTTCACCGTCTGATGTTTCTTGGGATGTATAAAAAAAAAAGCTATGGGAAGGGAAAGCCAACGTCATAGACATGCGCAGTAGCATCTATTGCCCACGGCCTCACCTATGAGCGATCCCAACTCGAGGATGGACTCGTTCCACTCTTAACCGCCGGCTGCCACGACAAAACGCGCGAGCACAACGTCTCATGTTAGTTTTAACCTCTAGCGGTACATCCCAAAATTTGAAAGAACCCTGCACTTTTTGATTGGAATATGCCATTTGGTATGCGGATAGGTATGTGTGAAAGTAAATTTTTCAGATAGGGAGCCACCTCAAATTCAGTGTAGAACACCGTAATGGTGGCGGAGGCTTTATTAAAATCGTTAATATCTCGGCTATCTTTCATCCGATTGTAATTTTAGTTATTTTATCTGAAAGCCTGTAAGTTATGTAATATTTTTTTACAACTAGCATTTTTTCTGTAAACGTTACGGTTTTCCCGGAAATTGCGGAAAACTGAAAATTTCACAATTTGTCTCAGTTTTCTGCTTCATAACTTCCATATAACGCAAAATTCCACTCTTTTGTGTTATGACAAAGGAAAAGAAAATTCTTTAAGCTTTTCATTGATACCACCTATGCGCTGCTATCATGAGAACTGCCGCGGTAATTAAAGGAAAACCAGCGGAAGAGCGTATTTCTGGACTTGGGCAAGAGCCACCTACACAAACCAGGTTGTCATTCTTAAGGTCATAATACTAGGAATTTATTCATTCATAAATACTCTGTTACTAATATGTTTAGTGAATTTTAAAAACCATTATCTACGTAAGAAATCAGCAGCTGTCAGGTGAAGTCGACTCTCGCTCTTAACCATGGCCAATGAATGAATTTCTCCTGGGGAATTCCACGGAGAACAAAAGAAAGCACCAGTGAGAAGTACTGAGGAAGGCACATTACCACAAAGATGCTAAAAGCACAGTTGGAGCTTACGACAATATAGACCACAACTATAGCAGCACCACAGGACAGTCATCTTTCCATGGAACAGGTATTTCCTTGTTTCAAATACCTGTCGAAGGCCAAACGGGAGATCCTCGAAACTTTCTTACTAATTTCTGCCATGTTAGCCAAAGGACTCGTACAGTTCCTCAACTTCCTGACAGTTACGGTGTCGTAAAGGCAGTAACCCTTCACACCAAGCAGCTATCTGCGCCAACAGCCTGTGAGTTCATTTATGACAAAATGTTACCTTCTGTCATAGGTCTGGAATGGAAAAATGAAAGAGAGTGGCTAGATCATGTGCTCACTGACGGAAAGGATGACCCTTTAGATCTCACCTGGGCTGCTTTCCATGCCACAAATCAGGCCGATTGCTCCTTCGACGTAACCCTTACTTCTCTTATGCGCCTATTTAATGAAGACTCTTCTTCAGCGTCGATGCTCAAACACGTAATGGACCATATCAGGAAGTTAACAAATTTTCTGATTCCGGGGCAAGTTCCTGTGCAGACCAAACTTTGTACGCCTTAACTAAATTAATTCAGTGGAACTGGCCTGAGGTTTATGGGGAGTCCATCTTCGTAGCATTGTTTGCTCCTTTTCACATTGAACAGGCTTTTTTGAAAGTGCTTGGACAAATCCTCCAAGGTAGTGGCTGGGTAGTGGTGATTACCAATTCAGGTATAAATACAGAAGCGAGTGCAGAAGTCAATCTTTAAGTGACTCATGTAACCAAGGCTAGAGCAATACATCAAAAAACTGCCTCAGTTCTCTACAGTCTACTGCAAGATTCATATACAGCCGATAGCCCTGAAAAATCCTTTGGGGAATGGATTGCAGAGAAATCTTCTCAATCTCCAACATTTAGATTTTGGTTTCTGGTTCTCATCCTTGAGATCCTCTTTCTCTCTTTTGTTTGATCCGTTAGGGAAGGGAAATATGAACTCTTCCGGCAATCCCTGAAAAAAATGATGCCTTGGTTTTTCTTGCTTGACCACCAAAATTATGCACGCTGGTTATCCGTCCACATAAAAGATTTGGAGGAACTGGAACAGAAAGCACCCAGTGTTCACAGGTATTTCTGTAATGGGCAGTTTGTAATTCGTAAGACAAACAGTCCGTTCTCTGCGATAGCTGTCGACCAAGCACACGAACAGCACAATGCAGTCATAAAAGGAGATGGTGGCGCTGTCGGCTTGCTGCAAGATCCTGCAATGTTAAGGAGATGGATGCTTGCAGGTCCAGAGTTGATCAGCATTCTGGATGAGTTTGAAGTTCCGACGCCTCCATCACGAACAGTATTCCGCATTCCAGGTCAAGTTCCAGGAAAAAAAGCAAGTTCTCAAAGATAGTTTTCTTGAATTCGGAAATCCTTTCAGAGATTCCTTCTCTGATCTTATTGTTTGGGATACGAAGGTTGTAATTGACAAGGCACGTGTGAGTGCATTAGTCAATGCCTAGGAAAGGGGCTTAGGCCTATACCGTAACTTTGGGAGAGAGCGCTTGATCCAGGGAGCGAAAACCTGCTTGTTTGCTCCATTACGGAAAACAGGAACTAAATTCACAGCGATACCTTTGTATGCATGCCATGGTTGAATATCTGGGTCTAGATAAATCCAATGCCTTGAGAAGCTTTCACTCTTTCACTGGATCCGATACTACCTCATCATTTTCAATGAAAGGAAAAATGAGTGCATGACATATACGGAAATCCTTCCCTGAAGTTACAGCTGCTTTTGAAGCTATTTCTCGTCCTCTAGCCTCCATTCCTGATGAGTTATTTCCAGTATTAGAGAAGTATGTAGTTCTCCTATACTACAAAGGTGGCGAAGAGTATTCCCTGAATGAAGTGCGAAAAGTTCTCTTCACATCTAAGAGTCCTACTTTGAATAACTTGCCACCCACATCAGCGACGTTGGAGCAGCATTCTCTTCGCGCCACATATCAAGCAGGTCAAGTTTGGGGCCGTGCCTGCTCAGTGATCGACCCAATACCAAGTCCAAATGGATGGGGCTGGACCATTATCGATAGAGAGTGGCAACCTGTCTGGTCATCTCTACCTCCGATTTGGGATACGTGCAGAGAACTAGTGAAGTGTGGCTGCTCCACTGACTGCCAAACAAGATGCTCCTTTCGGAAGGCACAGGTGCCATGCACACTTCTTTGCACAAACTGCGCTTAAAACTGCTGCAACAAAAGGCAATTATAACAAAGTATTCTTTACTTTTAAAGAAAACATTTGAAATCACATGGTTTACTTAAGTTTATACCTACACTTTAGAATGATTTCAATCATTTGCCCTTATTTAATGCAGTGCTGAAGCCGAAGATGAGGATGATAACCTACCTTAGCACGCTGAAAACAGAGGCAGGGATTTTCATTATATCTACTTCCAGGTTTAAAATTATTTATGGTGATTGATTAACTTCCTTATTTTGCAATAGTACTGTATTATAATTTAGTAGTATTATGTAGTATTAATTTACGTTTCATGTATCGTCACTCATAGTGTTTCCTCCCCCTGACTGTGAAGTCAGAGATATACAATGACCACGGGCAACTCACAATGATATTACAACAATGACAGTGTTATGCATTTTCTGGAATATCTTAAGAATAAGGATAAACTTTGTAAATAAAGTAAATATAGTTCTAAAAAATGTAAAAAACCGTCTGGTCGCCATCTTGAACAACTGCCACCATATTTTACAGCTGCTGATTTCTTACTTAGATAATGGTTTTTTAAATCCACTAAACATATTAGTAACAGAGTATTTATGAATGAATAAATTCCTAGTATTATGACCTTAAGAATGACAACCTGGTTTGTGTAGGTGGCTCTTGCCCGAGTCCAGAAATACGCTCTTCCGCTGGTTTTCCTTTAATTACTGCGGCAGTTTTCACGATAGCAGCACATAGATGGTATCAATGAAAAGCTTAAAGAATTTTCTTTTTCTTTGTCATAACACAAAAAAGTGGAATTATTCGTTATATGGAAGTAATGAAGCAAAAAACCTGAGATAAATTGAGAAATTTTCAGTTTTCCGCAAGTTCCGGGAAAACCGTAAGGTTTACAGAAAAAATGCTAATTATAAAACATATAACATAACTTACAAGCTTTCAGATAAAAAAACTAAAATTACAATCGGATGAAAGATAGCCGAGATATTAATGATTTTAATAAAGCCTCCGCCACCATTACGGTGTTCTACACTGAATTTGAGGTGGCTCCCTATCTGAAAAATTTACTTTTGCACATACCTATCCGCACACCAAGTGGCATATTCCAATCAAAAAGTGCAGGGTTTTTCAGTGTACCGCACCGACTACTCGTTCTCAGGACATCCAGAATTTCGAACAAGTTTGTATGACGGCAATTTTCTATTTTATTTAAATATTTTCAATAGTGCGCATCAAGGTCCGTGAAATACAGATCAGGACAAGCTCCCATCATGCACTCTGATTTCGCCATATTGGTTCTCAGTCCATGTTTGATACCGTATAAGTAACACGTGTGATTGATTTTCAAGCGCAGTTGTGGCGTGTTGTAGTGCTCTTGTTTGTTCAAACTTGTCAAAATTGGGAATCCGTTTATTCAGATTCCCATCTGAACCTAAAAGAAGAGCAATATGGCTTATTAATTGCCGAAGAGGGAAATGGCGGCCTTCCGATACATCCCGCTTGTGTGAGGTGAGTAAAGATGGATTTTCGTTAGTGTGCATTTGAATCTCGTTTAATTAAAAATATTCTTTTATACAATTTAAGGTAAGAATCATTTTTGTTACAATAATTTGATATTTTACGAAAATTTTCATCTTCGGTTGGCAATTAGTGGTTTTCTTCTCAATCACGTGTGCTCGTGTTGTTCACAACGTTTAAAAATTATTTGAATAAACAGTTGAGTTTAATTTAATTGGAAATACAATTCGGTTAACTGTTTTCTATTTTAGGTTCACTTCACAGAAGAACAGTTTGAGCAGAATCGTCAGGATGGTCGCAAACTTCTCAAGAATACTGCAATTCCATCAATTTTTCATTTTCCGGATAGGCCGTCGGAACAATCTCCAGGAAGGCCTTTGCCGAAAAAGAGAGCCTTTTTGGTAACGAATCAAGGTAAGATAATACTGGATTTTCAGACTAGTTGATTTTCGAGTATTATTTAGCAGCATTTATACTAATACTTATGTTTAAGAAGTAATTTCCGGTAAATGAACGAAGTTTTACCAAAATCGTTTGGATAATTTTTCAGAAAATCGAAAATGTTTTTAAAAAACGACTATAGTGATTTATCAAATACTGTATTGCAATATGCTTCATCACTTCGCAATGCTAATCCAAGATGATATAATTTTAATTAGGAAATATCAATCAATTTCGGGAACACCTACTTCATGTACCTATTACTATTCTATCAATATCTCAAAGTTGTTATTCAAGATATAACATTTAAGAGATAGTAAAAAAGGAAAATATCTATCATTTAGTACTTAACTTTCATATTGAATCAGAATAAATTGTTTGAAATTTTATTATTTATTCATTCTACTGTATGGACTTCAATAGCTATTTGAAGGTTGTATTCAGAATGTAAATGATTGTTAGTGTATTTTTTCCAAAAATTTAGACCTGGAAAATGAGGATAAAATGGATGCAGAAGATGCTTCATTGCAGCATCAGAAAATAACCCTCCAGATGAGGTAGCTGAGTTAAAGAAGGAAGTTCAGAAGTTAAAATTGCAGGTAAATATTATCACCATTTTATAAATAAATTAGTTGTAAAATTGTTGCTATTAGTTTTTGATAATTTTATAAACAACATTTCTTATAATTTTTATAGTAATATAATTTTCAAATTATGTAGCTCTTCTTTCATCCACTTCACTCTTGTTACCTCACTCTTCAATATTAAGTATAACCAAGCTCTTCTTGCTATTTAAATACATCTTAAATTAATTTCAGTTAATTCAGTTTTTCCTAATTAATTACACCCATTTAAACTGGTTTAGCCTATGCTCAACTTCCTTTATTTTATTTTCAGATACACAAATTAAAAAAAGACAAGGAAGAACTTGAACAGAAGTTGAATCATTTATTTGAGCCAGACCAAATAATATGCCTGCAGACCAAGGGCAATACAAACCCTTATTCATGGTCTGAGAAAACAATCATGAAGGCCTTTCAAATTAGGGCTGTAACTGGGAAAAGAGAATATGATTATCTATGTGAAATAGGTTTTCCTCTTCCTTCTTATAGGACTCTTTGTAGAAGAATAGAGGCAACAAGTTTCTCTCCTGGTTTACAGAAAGACATCATTGAGTGGTTAGGTGTAAAACTTGCCAAAGAAAAGGGTAGATCTAAACTGTGTGTGTTACGCATTGATGAAATGCAATTAAGACCCACCCTGGAATATGACAAAGGATTGAAGAGGTATGTTGGTATGATATCACCAGAGGTTGCCAAGAATGAAGAAGAAAGGGGTCAACTGGCAACCCATGCTTTGGCATTTCTGCTAAGAGACCTAACCCTTCATTGGAAGCAAGTCGTTGCCTATTTATTGACCGGTGGGTCTATTGATGCCACAATGCTTTGGGATTTCATAAAAAATTTAATGAAGCTGCTCTTTGAAGTGGGTTTAAGAGTGATATGCATATCTAGTGAAATGGGTTCCAACAACACAAGGTTGTGGAGCTTATTGGGAATACACTCCACAAAATTCCAGGTTTCAAACCGTATTGCATATCCAAATTTTAGTGTTTGGTTGTATTTCATCCCTGATGTTCCTCATTTAATTAAAAATGTCAGAAATTGCCTCCTTAATAATGACATAATTTTGCCAACTGATGTAATGATAAGAAATAATTTGCCATCAAATGTTGTAAAATTAGATCATGTTAGAAACCTAATTAAAATACAGGAAGATAGAGAACTGCAATTGACACACAAGTTAAATTTAAGTCATATTAATCCTTCCAAATTTCAGAAAATGAGGGTTGAGCATGCATGTGCTTTATTGAGTCAAACCACTGCAAATGCTCTAAAATTCTGTGTGGCAGCAGGATTACTGCATGAAGAGGTTCAGAGTACTTCATGGTTTGCTGAACAAATCAACTCTTGGTTTGATTTAATGAACTTGAGAGTTGAAATAAATGCTCTGGGGAAAATGGATTTAGATGTGAGGATTGCAACATTAATGGAAATATTAGATTTTATCAAAAAACTAAAATTTTCAAGACAAAATGCATGGAAACCTATTCAAACTGGGATTCAATTAGCAACCAAAACAGTAATCTCCATGCATGAGGACCTGGTTATGAATGGTGACCTTCAGTATTTATTAACTGGAAGGTTGACCAGAGATTCTGTAGAGAACTTGTTCTCTCAGATTAGAGGTTATGGCGATGCACATCCTACATCAATAAAGCTAAGGCATAGCATAAAATTGATAAGCATTTCACAGTACCTGAATGTCCCAAGGTTTTCTTCGTATGATTATGATAGTGACAATTACTTTTTAGATTTCTCGAAAAGGAAACCTGACCATTCTTACATTGAGGATAGTCAAACAGAATTAGAGCCCATTGACTGGAACTCCGATAAGGATTTTGATATTTTGCAGGAGTCTGCTATTTATTATGTTTCAGGGTGGGCTGAACATGCAGTCCTTAAAGATGTAGGTTGTGGGGTGTTGCCATCCAACAGAACTAGCCTTTGATATGGTTCAGCTTGCAGAGAGTGTCTTGCAAAAAAATGAGAAAATTTTCGTCACTCAAGTGAATGTTCAAGATTTACTTTTAGAAAATGTTTACTGCCAGCTTGATAACAGCATATTAGATGGAGTTCCAAACTGCCATAATATTTTAGAAAAGCTTTTCCTCAAATTTATTAATTTAAGGTTACACATCCATGGAGAAATGATGAATAAAAGAATCAAATTTACAGTGGCTTATGATAGCAAAAGTGCTTTTATGAGTTCAGTTTCTCGAATCTAAAGTTTATTATTTCTGTTATGTGTAGTGTTTTGTATTTATATTGACTAAAAAGACATCTATGTACATCTGTAACAATTACGTATCGCTAATATCCATAGTTGTTAGCTCTTAATTTTGGTGGCACAGTTTGTATTTTTTTAAACATTTAAGCTTATTATGATACTGTAAAATATTTCTATCATTTACATTGACTTCATTTCTTGAGATCATGTTTATTGCTAATAAATTGTATTTTTTTGTGTGTGATTTTTGTAACCCTTGAAGTTCCTTGTGCATTAATTTAATATTTTACTAAATTAACATGGCTAAATTGGCATAAAATGAGTAAATTTAATGAAATAGTTGATTATAGAAATTAAAAAAATTATTTCGTTGATTAATGATCGATTTGTATAATATTTTGAAGTTTTCCAAAATTTGATTCAACCCATAAGAAAGTAATGCATTTTTGAATTCCCGCATGACTTGAGAACCAATATGGCCGTTTACATTAGTCTTATGGCGTGTCCTGACCTATATTTCACAGACCTTGGTGCGCATGGAGGAAAAAACAATTGAAGGTTGAGAACAAGCAGAATGCAGTGTTATAATACCAAGCTTATTGACTGGATTAGCGGGGTCATTTGCGTGGGCCTTTCAATCCATTTTTCAATTCCATCTTAAAGTTTCAGTACGGTTTCAAATGGCATCCTTTCTCCCCTCTCCTGCTGACTTAAAAATCCAATTGCCCCCTTCTTCTCTAAGACACCGGGATTGCCAAATCTCACTAATAATTTAAAGTTGCATTAAATTCAAAATTTCTTATTGCGCTATTTTTAACGCAGCATCTGATGATATACTTTAAAATGAAAACTAAAAATTATATTCTATACAAAATGCGATAAACAATATTTGACCTGAAATTGACATTTTACGTTCACGTTTGATTCAATCGATGATATATATGTTCTGTTTTAAAATAATGTAATGCAGTTTTTTGCATAAGGTTCAGGAATTTTTAAGTATCGTAATGGTGCTACTGAAAGTTTAATAAATTGATTTTAAATATTTGTTTTCTGCATTTAATTATAACAGTTCCTTTTGCGTGTTCCAACCTGACTTGAAAAAGTTCGTCTGTAGGAAACTTTTTTATTTATAAAGATACTTTCATGGTCTAAGCGAGAAAGTTGTAGGTAAATGTTTGAAGTTATTTTTGGTGCACCCAGATGTGGGGTTGGTTCACCAAGGGGAAGGTGAACAATGCAAAAGTTTTATTGCGGTCCGGTTGCTAGCCCGCTCTTCCCTCAGTTACGACTCAGCAGTTGGACTATCTTGTGCATTTGTTGTTTTATCTGCTCATAAGTTTGCGGGAAAAGGACTTACAAATTTTGACAGTTTTGTTGTGTATTGCAAATTAGTTGTTTTAACAATTCTTCAAACGTTTTAAACTGAAGTGTGTAATACGGTTCAAATGTAGAGATACATTGTGTATGCAGGTTTTATGTTTATAGTGTCCCCTTTTCAAAAATATTGTGTATGTACCTCACACGTTGATTATCCCCAAACGTATTTTCATATTGATATTGTGGGTTTTGTGAGAAAATGGACATCTCAACAAGAAAAAGAAAGCAAGGTGCGTTTGGAAAAACAAACAATATTGAATGTTCTTAGTAATTGCCTCAATGAGTCTAATGAAAGACTGTCATCTGCTGTTAGTAGGTCCAGCAAGCTATGTGATGTGTCTCAGAGGAAAATTTACAAAATTAAAAAAGAAGCAAATGAATTTGTAATGCCAGGCAGGTAAAAATTTCCTCAATTGCAACTTAATTTCTGTTATGTATAGTTATCAGCATAAAATAATCCAGTTTTTACTTAGGAATTTTGTTAGCAATTATTCTCATACAAACATGCTTAACTATTTTCCTCTGATCACATTACATCTAATCTTAGTATATGCGAGGAAGTTAATCCAAAAATAAGATGTACCTCCGAACTCGCATTTATCCAATTAACTATGCTACAACTTTGTTAAATACCAATTTACATCATTTGGGTGCTTTTTCCGTGAACATAAAATGATTACTTATTTTAAAATGCCCTACAACTTTTATTCTATAAATTTTTCTCTAAACGAAATATTTATCGAGTTATGCATAAAAATGCAAATGGCAACTACAATGCTAATTTATTATTTACAAAGTAAACTAAGCATTAAAAAAAAATATGTACTATTTAAACTTTTATTTCTGATTTCAATAGCCTTTCAAATGAAATAATTTTTGATTGGGAAAATATATTTTTAATTTTTAGGCAGTTTACGGCATAATGTATCTTGCTGTTGTTAAGGAAACGTTATTTAACATAATAAACCCCTCAATCACGTAACACATTTAAATCAAACTAATCCCACAGGTCAAAAGTCATTTAACCCCTTAACTGGAGAATTAATTTTCTTATCTTTTAGCTGGTGGGGAATTATTCCTTTCTTTCAAATAATTTGAATTTGACTTTTTCTTGATCTATTTGTTATGATATGATGTTCTGTGAAGTTGGAAATGGATATTTTATATAATAATAACTGTCATCCGTTGGTTGGTTGGTTGATTACGCTATGCAAACGCTAATAACTCGAGAAATAATAATGATAGAAACTCGAAATTTGGTAGAGATGCTTAACACTTTTTCAGGTGATGACGAATTTAAATCGTGAAAAAATTCCTTCGTTCGTCTCCAAGAAAGGCATTTCCTTTTCCCATTACTTAACATGTAAAACGCGATTTTTCGACGTGCAGACTTTTATTCATTTGGAAATTAAAATTAGAAGAAATTAACAGACGACCTTCGGATTTGAACCATTTTGAAGAAAAAGTTATAAAGTTTCTTATTCCGTTCGTCTTTTTTCGCCCACAGTTCGAAATATTCCATGTTAAACGTCTAATTTGCATATTTTGTGGAAATCTCGCTATGTCGACCATTATCATTGTTAGGTTCAGTACGAGAGAGAGGAAGGAAGGGGAGAGATTGGCGTGTTTTGTGGAAAATAAGTATATTAATGTAAATATAAAAAATTTTATCGACAGTGTCATTTTAGAAAAATTGGAAATAAATAGCATTCTTAAATTAAATTCTTTGTAAACCATACGTGCTTACGAATTTATATTGTTATTCCTCGAATTAATTTTGTAACAATGGCCGAAGTTTGGAAATGAATATAAATTAAAATTCAATTAAAATTAAAAGTTAACTGTTAACAGGCAATTTTCAAAGAAACAACAGTGGATCTTTTAATGAATTGATTTGTTTTTATAAAAGGAATTTTGGTGCTTATTTAATACAGAGTAAGTTCTAAGGTTTATAATCCATTTAAATCTAACAACAGTGGCTATTATAGTTTAAAAAAAGAACTTTATTTATTCACTTTAGAGAATGAATTAATTTTAGGCTAGCACTGCCTATTATAAAAGAATTTACTTTGGAATTTACAGTATGTCAAGTGGAAGTTGTACTGAATTGACTCAAGTATTTTGGGTACTTTCCTGTTAACGGGAATACCTCAAAAAATAAACACGTATTGTTGTGATATGTTACGACGTATTTGTTTGTTAACAATGCGTAACAACGGGGGAATTACTTAAAAATCACACTTTTTTGAAATTTATTTATTAATAAAAGCAACATAATTACTAATACAATCTAAATTTATGTTACTAGGGGGCCAGTGGGTGATATGCATAAAAAGGAGTAATTATTCAGGAGTAACTACTCATGAGCCAGGGCAACATCATCGAGAGAATGCTCACTTCTTTGAGCAATTACTCATTTTCATATGCATAAAGCGTTTCTGTAGTTGGTGAGAAATTACTCCCAGTTTATCGAGAAGTTACTCTTCCTACGTCACAGCTATGATGACAACGGCGTGCGCATTTTGATCTGGTATGTGGACATTACGAAAAGGCACCATTAACCAAGGAGCAATTTCGTATCCAACGTCTCCTAATAGTAACGCGTTAGCGGGATTATTAGACGTCACCCTATATACCTTGGAATTCCTCCAAATTCTTGAGTCATGCATGGAGCCTGGCCATGATGCATCCACACTTGTAAATTTCTCAACTGCGTTGCAAGTAACTGGTGAACCCTTTCCGATTGATAAATTCGTCTCCAAAGAAACGTGGCCTTTTGATTGCAATGTGTGTGCAATCAATAGCCCCGATAGATCCCGGAAATGTGTATCTATCTTGCCAAATACATTTGCCTTCATTGAATTCTTCGGTGGAACGAGGAAACTTTATCCAAACATTCGATTTCACCAGTATTTTGTCCATTACCTCGCTGATTGTCCGGAACACAGTTGACTGATGTATGCCAACATCTTCTGCAAACCCAGTTTGAAAACCGGAGTCAGCAACATATCGCAGAAAAACTCGCATTTTTTCACTGCTTGACAACGCACCGCCTCGTGTTTCAGCTATTTCCCCGAGGAAATGGTGGGACATCCATTCCACATTTTGACTATTATATCTGTACAGTGCCCTGAAATTTCTCTCAGCACTACTCCTGCGATCCTTATAGACCTTCTCTGACCGACCCATCACCATAAACTCTGCCATCGTGCTACTTCTATAAAGTGGAGTATACTACTGATGTGACTCCAAAAATACGGAGCAATTGCTCCCCCACGTGAGCAAGAGTATGTTTTTATGCATATGAAATTGGAGTAATTACTCCTGAATAAGAGATCCGTGAGCAATTACTTCCTAAAGGAGCAATTGCTTACTCTGTGAGTAATCTCTCATAGACTTTATTCATATGAAAGCGAGTAATTACTCAGAAAACGCGAGCAAAGAGTAATTGTTCTTTATTATGCATATCACCCATTATGTCTTTATGGCATTTAAAATAGCTGGAAATATGTCGATTTCTTTGTTATGTTGTCGCCACATGAATTCTTCTGCTGACAGGCTTTCGCGTTGCATTTCCAAAATATTCTGTCTCAGAAGTAAAGTTTCATATTTGCCCTTTAGATAAAATATCATGGTCTTGAAGCAAAGATACAGCTTCTTCTGCATTCCTCGGCAAGATCCACAAATTCATCATTAAGGGATCAACGTAAATATCTTAACGAGATTTGTTACGCATTGTTAACAAACAAAATATCACAACATATCACAACAATACGTCTTTATTTTTTGAGCTATTCACGTTAACAGGAAAGTACCATTTCAAAGCAAAAATCAATTTAAAACTATTGAAAGTTGTTGTTTCAGAAACTGAGAAGTCCAGAGTGGTGAGCGGATGCTAAACGATATTAAGGTACATTTTATTCCAAAATCTATTTAAAGTATTATCAGAGGCAATTGAAGATTGAACAAATTTTTTTGTTACCGGAATTCTGCTTATTTCATGAAATTGAAATGCTAATGCATTAATCCATTAAAATCTGTTAAGAGAGGCTATTTTAGTTGAAAGAAATATATGTACCTACATGGCACTTTTATTCACTTTTCAGAATGAATGAATTCTAGGTTAACATTGCATATTATAAAAGGATTTTCTTTGAAATAAGAAGTTTGTTATGTAGTTATTTTAACTGAATTGAATCAAGTTCTCTTCTAAGTTTGAAATCTATTTAAAACTGGTGAAAGTGGTTGTTTCGGAAAATGAGAAGGCAAGAGTGCTGAGCAGACGATAAACGATATTGAGGTACATTATATTCCAAAATCTATTTAAAGTATTATCAGAGGCAATTGAAGATTGAACCAATTTTGTGGAACCGGAATTCTGGTTATTTAATGAAATTGAAATCCTAATGCTATAATCAATTTAAAACTAATAACAATGGCTATTTTAGTAGAAAGAAAGGTACTATTCTATTCACAAGGAATTTCTGTGAGATTTTAGTTAATTAATTAAAACAGATTTATAATATAGAAATATTCGATGGTTAAAACAGTGCACAATTTTATTCTTGCGATTTTTACATGTTGCATTGACGAAAATTTACATTCATTAAACCCGTTGAAATTCAATGGGCACTTATGCTAGTGTATAATATAATGGTTTTACTTACAAAAAGGTAAGATTCCAGCATTAAAACGATGAAATGCCTCAATTTAAAACTAATAACAATGGCTATTTTAGTGGAAAGAAAGGTACTATTTTATTCACAAGGAAATTCTGTGAGATTTTAGTTAATTAATTAAAACAGACTTATAATATGGAAATATTCAAGAGTGATTTTTCCAATTATAAAATATTAAAAATATTTTTTAATTTTTCTACTATTTTGACATTTTCTCAAGGGTAGGTAACTTTACATCACAAGATAAAGGACTACCTAAGACTGGTTTAGATAAATGAATGCTAGCACAGAAAAAATAAATTTGAGCACATAGGGAAAACAAGGGCACTTCAAAGGGATTCTATTCTTTTAAGCTCCTTTTTTCGCTTTTATGAGGGTTTTGGGACCGCCGGAGTGTTTGTTGCACTATAGCAGCCACGTGTACAACACGCTTGCGGTACGTAGCGAGAGAAATTTTACTACGCAGTATTTTTGTTTTGGTTTAGAAATCATGTATTATGGCAAAAATTGTAACAATAGCATTTACTTAATAAGTTACATAAAGGAAATTTTAAATTACCAGACTTATGCTGGCGTTAGGGTAGTGAGACGTGGCAACACCACGCGTCATTTACCGAATACTGAACGCTCTATAGATCATTTTCAGACTGAAGACCCAGGTGACTATCGGTTAGACGGGCTAATTATTTATGCGAGAATGTTGCGTTAATCTTCTTAGAATCAGTCGCTCTTTAACTACATTTTTATACAACCTTTATTACAACTTGGGTAAAAGTGTAATATATCCTCCCTTTATTTTTTTCTGTATTTGCTAGTTACTATGCTATTGTTTAGTTAGCTTGTGTTATTGTTAATGTATTTGGGATTTAACAATCAATAATATTTTACCCTTCTAATATGTTTCCTACTCTTGAGCAATTTACGTCGATGTTCAGCAATGAACAAAATTCCTAATTGACCAAAATGTCATTGAAAACAACTGGAAATTTAAAAAAATGCAGTGAAATAGCATTGATTAAGCTGAAAAGATGAACTTACATTTGCTCAAAAAAAAAGCTTGCAAACCCATGACTGATCTGCTTGTGCACCGGACAATGGGGAGGGATAATTTCGTTCCTGAAAGGCGAACGGTGTGATAGAACCCGGAGCCGGCTACACCCGATATAAAAGGCATTATAATCTAAAAAGAAAATGAGCCAAAGGCTTGCCAATATCCTCGGTTACTTGTAAATAAAAAGTTCAATTTCTCATTTTCTTAGTTTATTTTAATTTTTTTTTCCGGGAAAGGGTTATAGCAAAAAATTATTTTTCAAAAGGGATCTGGGATAACCCAGCAGTACCTCATTTTGTTTCATATGGTTGTCATAATATTTCCAAGAAATATGGTTTCCAGTGGTGCCATTTTGAAGGGGGAGGGGTATACTAAACTTCCTCCATAACTTGAACAGTGTTTGCGTGTGTGTACTAAGATGCATTCAAATGTTGTTAATTAGTATCTTAACACTAGATACGTATGTTATTACTATGGAAATTTGAGAATCTTTCACAACAGATGAACTTACCACATGCCAAGATTTAATTTATTTTTAAGTTTAGTGCCTTTAATAGAAAAAAATTTTATTATGTTAAGGATAAACTGAAACAGATTTGGCAACTGATAAATAAGATAACAGGCAAAAGCAAGTATGAAGACATTGGAATTATTAAGTATTTCCATGGGTCACTAACAAAAAATGAAGTTATAAAAATTTTTGTGGATCAATTCAGTAATGAGGTGAAAAAATTTGCCTTGAATTGCAGGGATAACTTTTTAAGTAATGATATTCATACCAAATTAGAAAGTCTCTTTATGCCAGAGATCTCTATCTCAGATTTTCTAAACATTTTAAAGGGATTACCTAACAAGCCACCTGGGTGAGATGGTATAAGAATAAAGGATCTCAAATCTCATGAAATTTTTGTCTATTCTAACTTCATTTATAAATAATTGTATATGTCATGCAACTGTACCAGATGACTTGAAAATTGCAATAGTCAGGCCAATTTATAAAGACCCGAATAATTATCGTCCAATATGTATTCTTCCTACACTTGATAAAGTATTAGAAAGACATGTAGCAGACATATTAAATAATTACCTAAAAATAATAAAATAATTAATAATCACCAGTATGGTTTCCAAAAAAAAAAGGACTAGACAGGCTTTAGAGTATTTTTCAGAAGTAATGCGCTCAAACCGAGTCATAGCAATAACGTTTTGGTTACATTTATTGATTTTAAAAAGGCCTTTGATACTGTTAATATAGAAATCTTATTAAAAAAATTAAGTAACATTGGAGTTAGAGGACCTGTATTGAATTGGTTTACCAGCTATCATGTTAACCATGGTATTAGAGTTAAATTAGATAGGGATACTATCAGTGATACTTCCATTATTAAGATGGGTGTTCCTCAGGGCTCCATACTTGGGCCTTTATTATTTTAAATATATGTGAATAATTTATTTTCTATTGTAGAACACTGTGATATTGTATTGTATGCTGATGACATGGTGCTAATATCAAGCCATGTGAATTTTTATGATGCTAATGTTTTGATGCAAAATGATTTTGACAACATTTTAAGATGGTCACATGATAATAAATTGGAAATCAATAAGAGTAAATCCAAAGTTATGCATATTGTCTCCAAACTATGTTATAAAAAAGAAGTTAAGATAAAAGTGCATAATCACAACTGTTTGCATAGTGAGAATATGCTTTGCAGTTGCCAACTTTTGGAACAAGTATGTAGTTAATGCTATCTAGGTATCAAAATAGATGTTATTTAATTTTTACAGACACATGGAGAAAATTAACAATAAGCTAAGAAAAATAATGTACCAATTCTATTACATGAAAAAGTATGTGCCACTGTCAATTATGAAAATAATGTATCATACCTTAGTAGAAAGTATACTGAGATATGGTATTACAATATGGGGTAATTCAGCTATAACATATATGAATATTATAACTAAACACCAGGATAGATTTATTGAGATGATGTACTCAATGATAGATTAAGAGTCGACTAATGTAGACATTAATTACATGTATAAAACATTGAATATATTACCAATTAGAAAACTTTTTAAATGTTGTTATAGTTGATAATTACTTTGATAATACATATAAAATTATTAAAGTAAATAGTAACAATAGGACGCTAAGATGTAAAATTAGTTACGAAGTACCTAGGTTTTATAATGAAATGGGCAGGAAACAGTTCATAGTTACTGTTCCTACATCACTAAACAGCTTACCAAATGAATTAACATTGTTAAAGAATATGACAAAGTTAAGACTAAAATTAAAAAATGGTTGCTTAATAATTAATAATTTTAAAATAAAGTTTGATTTACATTAAAATCTTTGTTTCATTGTTAAATTCATAAACGATCACTATAATAATGCTACCTACGTGGCACCTGCTGACAAGCCCAAAGTTTGGGCTTAGCGGGACCCTAATTATACTTTGTTTTAAAAGTATTATTCAATAAAATTTTTTGTTTGTTCTCTGGTATAATATTTTGTTCTATATTTCATTTCATTACTATAATTAATTATATTATTTCTATTCTCTGTAAATTTTGTTTGATAATATTGTACTATAACTTGTGTAATACATTCAGCTGTTTTTGCTGTAACTGTAGTGGCAGGTGACGAGGGATGTTAAATAGCCCGGCCAGCAGTAGCTTGTTTTCTCTTTTGTTTCTTATTGTACTGTAAATTTTTTGTAATAATCTAGTTATGTAATAAATTTGTAATATTATGTAAATAAAAATCGCTTTTATAAGGCAACTTTTAAGCAAAAATATAAATGTTGTAGTCATTTTCATTTTATTTATTTTTTCTTATAAGAAAATTGAAAACCGATGGAAAAATTTAATTATGATAAAATGATCTTCACATATCCCTTAAGTTCTAAATTATTTATTTTCCCTCAACCCAATAATTATAAATATAATTCACATTTAATTGTTTATGTAATTCATGTTTCCGAAATACAAAATTGTTAGGATGGACTGCGGATCTATGGTTCGAGGCCGTGTGGTAAGGCTTAACCGTAGACTGTGGGACTTCTTCAGGGGCAATGGAGTGGACTTTATGTAACTATGGCTGGTTCATGACCCATTTAGCGTACCCCTAAATATATTGGGTGTCCACTTCACTGCCGAGCCTGCAGAGAGGTTAGCAGGTAGGTTATTCAAACAGGCTAGGAGTTTCTTATACTCTGTTCAACGAGAGAATAACATGCGCAAAATACCAAAATCGGTCCGGCTCCCCCACCACCTCCCCCTCTATACACCACCAATGTATACACATTCTAAGCCACGCCCACCCCTACTTCGTCTGCCTGTACGGCCTGATTCAACTTCAGTCCCGGCAGCTGTGTGAGAATTGGTATTCTCTCACTGAACAGAGTATAAGTTAAAGAATAAGGTATGGATTAATTTAAGGGATGAATTATACCAGGAGAGTGATACCCGCGAAAGTAGTTATAAAGTTGGATTTGGTGCGCTGCATCCCCTGCCACCCACCAATCTGGTAATTAGCAGGGTATCTTGTAGCTGTATATCTGTGGCATAAATAGTGATATAGAACAAAACAGGAAAGTGAGGAACTTTGTTACTGGGCACAATACCCTCTTGTTTTTGGGTGAACTATGAAATTTTTATATATATTTTTACTTTCTGCATATGCAGTATAAAGTATATTTATCATGAAAAAATATAATATGGGATATCAACTGATACACACCTTTTAAGGTATGCTGAATACATTATGACTATACTATAAATCAGGGGTCACCAAACATTTTAATAAAAGTGCCACATGAGGTTCCATGCAGTGGCGGATTTAGGCATTCTGGGGCCCCTGGCACTAAACTATTGGCACTGAAGAATTTGGGGCCCTGCAATCTAAATATGTTTGCTGAAACCTCATCAAATGACTGCCACTTTATTTGACCTTTCTTAATGATCGTATTTATAAATAAAGTATCACATGGCAAAAACATGAATTATTCTGTTGTTTTTAAAGTGACATATTTAATGTAACTGAGATTATGTATATAGAAAAACATTTTTCGGGGCCCCCAATTTCAAGGGGCCCCTGGCGCTCACCATGTGTGACCCCCCTTAACTCCGCCACTGGCTCCATGTCCAACTCTACAGTCCACATACCACCTTTCAAATGACTGATCGGGCCGTGTGAAAATTTCTAGGAGCATGTTTTGTGATTTTCTTTGATTCTGTAATGTGTCATACGCTTATATTGAAAGTAATTTGCATCAAAACATTGGGAAAATATCGTCTGGATATAAAAACTGAAATGAAATGAAAACCCTGGCAGGTAAATATCAAAACTTAAAGAAATTGATGGGGTAAGGGTAAGGATGAAATTAGTGCACGCCGTAGTTTGGAGATCCCTGATCTAGATGATGTATGTGTCAGAGATGTACCTTGGTGCCAATGGCAAAATTCTAAGAAACACCTAGGTTATGCAGCATATAATTTTTTCATTTTAATAAGGAATAATAGCGTTTTAATTATTAATAACACAGTCCAACAAATGAAAAGTTTTTTTTTTGTTTCCTTTGCTAAAATAGGTGTTTCTTATAGACATTTTTGTGCTGAATACTAATCTGTTTTTAAAAGTTTTGTATCACATATACTTTTTGAGAAATGAACATAGTTGTGTTTACCATAAAAAAAGTGAAATATGCCATCTGTTACCTAAAATATTTTGGCTGATGACTTCCTCTTGTAGGATGACTGTGGAATTTCTTGGATGAGACACCAACAATAATCAGTTAATATGGCAGAACTCCACTTTCCTTTATATCATTGTTCCATGGTGGAAATATCTTGGTGGAACCTTTCTCCATGTTCGTCACTGGCCTGGCCCAAATTGGCAGGAATAAAATGCAGATGGGAATCCAGAAAATGTAATTTAAGGGTCATATTACAAACTAAATTATGATATGCCTGTAGCATTGCTGCCACAATATTTTCGTAATTTGAAGACTTCACTTTTCCCAAAACATTTTCTGTAACCTGCTTAAATCCAGTCTAGTCTGGTTTAAAGATTCTTCAATTTTGTGTCTGAAAGTAGTTGCCTAATTTGAGGGCCAACAAAAATGCCTTCTTTCAGCTTGGACTCGCTAATCTTCGGAAATTTACTATGGAGGTACTGAAAACCTGGACCATCACGATTCATTACCTTCACGAAGATTTTCATAAGCCCAAGCTTTATGTGTAATGATGGCAAGTATAATTTTTGTGGGTTCACCAATGGTTTATTTTTAATATTTTTTTCTCCTGGCATTAAACATTCACAATCAGGTCACTGCTTAACCACGTAATGATCCTTTTTCGCTCTACTATCCCATTCACAGAGAAAACAACATTATTTTGTATATCCACTTTGTAATCCAAAAAGAATTCCTATTACATTAAGGTCACCACATATATTCCATTTATACTTATCATAATTAATTTTTTCTAAGAGGGACTTCATATCTTTATAAGTTTCTTTCATAATGACTGAATGTGCAAGTGGGATGGATGGCTTAGTGTTACCGTTGTGAAGAAGTCCAGCTTTCAAACTTATTTTTGATGAGTCAATGAAAAGTTGCCATTCTTCTGGTTTATGATCTTGTCCCAGGCATTTCATTAATCCATTTACATCGTTACAGAAAGGTAGTTCGCCGCATTCTGAGAAAAAGTAAATTTGGTCTTTTCGGCGGTTCCGAAAAGCAGTTACATTGGTTTCCTTTTCAATAAGATTCCATCCTTGAAGGCGAGAGGCTAAAAGCTCTGCCTGAATTTTTGATAGATTGAGATCTCTGACAAGATTGTTTAACTCTGATTAGTAACTAAATGGGGGCTTTTTGAATCACCAGCTTCAAAATCTGTATCATAACTATTTTTTTCTACAAACATCAGCTCTTCATCTCTGCTCTCCAAATCTGAATTTGTTGGTGGTCTTGGCATTGGTAAGTCAACAGAATGTGGAACTGGTCGAATAGCTGATGCAAGATTAGGCACAATTTCACCATCATCATGGAGTAAATACAACTACTCTCATTTCTCGAAATCTATACGTGATACAAAAATTTTAAAAGTAGATTCGGATTCAGCGTAAAAAAGCTCAGAATCACCTAAGATTTTTAAGGGAACAAAAACTGTGTTTAACAGTGTTATTTTTATGCGTCTGTCATGGAAATATTTTTTGATTAAAAAAGCAAAGAAACAGTCGTGAACGCAACATTGCTCTTTTAATCAAAGTAAGATATATCGGTGTAAGATTATGATTCTACTAGAGAGATTTATCTTATTTTATTCTACGTAATAATATTGAAATATTAACCTTTCTTATATTTTATAGAATTTTTGTTATTGAACTCAATGATGCAGCTTATATAATTATCCTGGCAATAAATATCGTCTATACCTATTACAACATTTCTTTGAGGAATAAAAATCTACTTTTGTTTTCAATGTGCAAGAATAATTTTAATACTTAAAAGAATATTTGATGAAGAATAATTCACTGGACAACAGAAAAACACTTATTTTTGATTATTTGTTGAAAAGTTATTGCATTTGATGCGGCACAATGCGTGAGCTGAGAAGACTCTATGGATAGATTGCATCGCAGCCTAGCGGTGGTTATAGCGGCGACGAATCTAAAGGCCACCGCACACCGGGCGCTATACTATATAGCGCTATATTTTTGTGCGATGTTATAGCTAGCGATAAGATATAAATATGCGCACACCAGATACTATAATATGTTTTATTTTTTCCCGGGAAACTCACTTAGTTCTACAAGATGGCCGAGAGAATAAACGCCGAGGCATTGCTGTTGTTAACATTGGCTTTAATCTTTAAACCGAAGTATGTGTCTGACAACCACATACGATTTTTCATTTTGTTAGTGTGGCTGCACTGATTGAGCTGGCGGCCCAAACCTCACAGTACCTTCCTCAAATTACTTCCTGCTGTGGGTGATATATTGTTTTTGCAGTCGCAATTTCTCAACCGTTCGTAAGAAATCGTTTTTCAAAAGTTACAGCGTCTCGTGGACACCTACATCTCATAACGTATATTTTAAATATTATTTTCATTTCTTTTTTTACCAATTTTTAGAATTATATTATTATAGTTTAGATTTATTACAGAAGTAAGGATGGATGCAGGCCGTAGCACCTCGGAAGGCGGTAGTACATCAAAGAATTGGTGCAAATATTACGAGGAAAAAAGCTAGCGTACGTAGGAACACTGAAGAGAAAAAAGAACGAAAATCCCAAAAGTTTTTACCATCGAGGAAAAGAGAAGTTGGTTCGACATTGTATGGATTTAGTAATGATATTACATTGCTCAGTTGTCCCAAAAATGAATAAAGCGGTGCTGATGGTATCAACTATGCATCGACACAAATAAACCGGAAATAGTGGGATTTTACAACCGAACAAAAGGAGGCGTCGATGTAATGGATCATAAATGCGCTAATTATTCTTATAACAGAAGAAGTCGATGTTGGCCATTAGCAGTATTTTATATGTTTGTAAACATATCAATGGTGAATAGTTACATAGTCTACTTATGTTTCAAAAATTCGGAAAAATATAAAGAGATTCAATTTTTTGAAAGAATTAACTCTAGTACTTTTGAGGCCACACCTAGGAAACAGACTTGCTGTTTCAAATCTGCGTTCAGACTTGAAAAAACTCATTGAAATCATTTTACAAGAAGCAAATAAGGATGGCACACCGAAACCAAAACAGAAATCTGAGAGCGACAGACCTGAAAAAAAGAGGTAGTGTAGCTAATGCCCGTATACACAAAATCGAAATACCAGGTATAAATGCATAAAATGTCAAAGGCCAATCTACTTACAATGTTTCAAAAAGATTTGTCACATGTTGTGGAGATTTGTAAGCGCAAACTATTTTTTACATTACGTATACTTTCAATGCAAAGATTTTAAAATATTAATATGTAGATATTACATTGGTATATGGCGAATATTAATTATATGTAATAAATGAATAAGCTTAATGTATCATTACACTTAATTTCATAATAAAAAAATAAAAATTGAATATTTTTTTATGCGTGTCTGACATACACATACTTCTAATAATAGACAAAAAGTAGATACTTCGGTTTAAGGGTTGAAGCCAAAGAAGAGGAAGTGGATTCATGAAATTAATATTAGTAGAGAGCAACTTGGAGAGTTCCATCATTTATTTCAGGATCTAGAAAACGATGACAAAAAGTTCCGACAGTATTTTCGTTTAACAAAAACGCAGTTTGAAGAGATCTTGCGTGTCTTCCATGTCAAACACTGTATAAGAAAAAAACATGCAGCCCTATACTTGCTCAAGTAAAGACTTCAACTATATGATGCTAGGAGCACTGTACACGTGGTCGCCCGTGCATTCTGCGCATGCGCCAGTTCTGCTATATTTTGTTAAAATAGCCAAGACCACAACGCGTGCTATATAGCGGGGTTTTATAGCTTACAGCGCGCTATATTTTTCCTTCAGTCTGCGGGCTTACATTGAGTTACATGTTGCACAAAAGTTAGCGATATATCTTTATATTATATCTTCATAGTATAGCGCCCGGTGTGCGGTGGCCTTAACCGTGGACTCTTCGAGCCATGCGCATCTAGGTGCTTCAAATGCTAATAACTTTTTAACAAATAATCGTAATTCAGTTCTTGAAAAAGTGGCTTAAAGTAGGGAAATTAAGCTTTAAATTTCCGCTTTCGAAATTTTTTTACAATTTCTTTTTGGAGAGTTATGTCATTTTCAATTTCAAAAATTTCTGTTTTTTCCCGTTTTTTCACAAAAATGTCAGTTTTGTGCTTGTGGCTTCTACAGTATTTTGTTTTTGAACTGATGCATTTTTTTTATTCATAGTAATAACCTTTTCGAGTAATATGACGCAAATCAGACTGCGTTATCATTTTTTGTTGCCATCTGAGAATTTTCGAGAAAAAATCGACCGCAAAAATAGATTTTTGCAATTTAAAAAAAAATGGAGGGTGATGGAAAAAAACGGATTGCGGATTTGCTTTCAGCGTGCCAAAATCATAAAGAATCACCCTTCAAAGTTCAGGAAACAAAAATGCTGTCGAACAGTGTAATCAATGTTTGACTGTTAACATAACGCGTATTTATGGAAAAATAAACTTTACGCACTTTTTGTGGGAACATTTGCAAGCGACGCCAATGGCAAATGCCACCTTTGCCAAACCATAGTTACGGCACTGGTCTATGTGATAGGAATTTTGTGGGCGATTTCACTCAATAATCTGTTATGCCCAGCACGACTTTCTGCATACAGAGTAATGAATATGATTGCTCTCGACATCAGCACCATCAAGAATAATTATTGGCAGTTTCACTTGTGAATAATTTTTTAACACTGAATAATTCCCAAATTGAAAAAAAAATAAGGAAACTAAATTGATATCTTTTGTTATGGATAACAAAATATCATTGCAGAATTAAAATTAACCTTTCCAGCGTTCCCATCGCTATTAAAAATATTGTACTCACAAGAAAAAAATCTGATGTGGCCAACACATGACTTTCTCCATATTTGGGATATAGATATTTAAATTAATATGAATAGCATTATGAGGCAAAATTATCATTTCACATAGTAAAAGAATACAGTCGTCCTTATTGCCACAAATTATGTATATTTTGAATGTTTACAGAATTCACCGCTACATGGTGGTGGTGCTGTATACTGAAAATTACGAAAAAGTTGAATATCTCCAAAATGGATGGTTCTACGAAAATTTATTCCAAACGAAACCTGGAAGAAATATTCTCCTCTACAACTTTGGTCCTCGCGAAGATGACGACGTGTTTAAGGAGATGTTTGAAGGACACCGAAAAAACCGATTATTTATAAATAACTCCCATACAATAACTGTTATGGAAAATTCTTTCAAATGAAAGTTGTAGGAAATTAAATTCTCTATAACATTTGTATAGAATTGTATATACAATAATGATGTTTTAATGAAGAAATATCGCAAAAACCGAATCGGGTTTCAAATAAACCTCGACTTCCGGTTAACCGATACTGTCCAAAAACTAATCAGCTCTTTGTGCTCATGTTAAAGTGTTATATATGAAGTTTGGTAACGATATGGCAAGTACTTTTTGAGTTAAGAGTGCCCACAATTACATACATACACAGATATCATTCCGAAAATAGTCTAAACGTGTTCTAGGGACCTCAAAACGTGTATTTCCGTTGAAATCTCAAAATCGATTTTTTTCGTGATCACAATTACTCTCCCATTACTACGTACGGAGAAAGTAAAAATGAAAGCCTTTATTTAATAAAATCATTAACATCATTAAAATTTTTGAAGAACTGGTGTTACTTCAGCCTAACTTATTTCATTGTATTTCATGGCTGTTGGCTCATTAACCCTTAAAGTGCCAAAGTCGATTAGACTGATGCTCCTTTCTCTTGCGAAAAATGCCAGCATCGATTAGATAGATCCTCGTTCTATTTCATCTAGTTTTCTTTCTAACCGAAAGAAGATATTATCCTTCTCCCTGCGTGCTCCTAAAACTCTTCCCCGTGTATATTGAGTATGTATTAGCACTTTATTTACCTAGAACGAAAATGCCCATTTCCTAAAACCGTTAGTCTTTGCTATGGCGTCGGTTGGAAGGGATTCTATGCGTGATCGAGAGGAAGGCATTCCTGAGATTCTAGATGAATCTAATACGGGGTCTTCTATTAGTGATGATTCAGAGAGTAGTTATTATGAATTTGCCACCTCCACTGTTGATGTCTCATCTTTTGAAACCAGTTCTCCTCCTTGGAAAGGGTTGCACGTCCATCAGTGTCAGAGAACAATGAAAGTTATTCTGATTGGGAGGACATATCTGCAAGGCACGAAGATGTTGTCGATAACCTACCAATTAAGTATGCAGAGCTTCAAGGGCCAGAACATGCTCCACCTCCAGATTCTGACCAATAGATTATTTAATCTATTTTTTACGAAAGCGCTCTTTTTGATGATGGCTGTTCAAACCAACAGGTATGCAGAGCAATTTTTCAAATCAAATGAATCTCTTACCCTACGATCTCGTGCAAATATGTGGCAGGATACCTGTGTTGCTGAAATGTAGTCCTTCATTGCCTGTATTATGAATATGGGCAACACGTGCAAACCAACATTATATAGTTACTGGTCCGCCAGTGGGGAAACCTGATCTTGTACAATAGTACAACAAATACATGGAGGGCATCGATATCTCAGACGTGATGCTGTATCTAGATGAGATGAGAACTTTCACATATTGGAAAATGGTAGTTTTCTACGTAATCTTGCAAATGCTATTGAATGCTTATATTCTCTATAAGGAGAATATACCTGCAGGGTAAAAGCCTATGGACTGACTGAAATTTAATATTTCAGTCATGAATTCACTGGCTAAGGAGTGGGTAGAGGCTAGAGGTGTATCTGGAAGTGACAGTAAACCTGAGAATGAGAGCTCTTTTGGTCCTTCACGTGAGTTTGGGGTTGTGCCACTTCCAGATAAAAAAGAAAGATTATGTCGCGAGTGCTCAACAAATACGAAAAAGAGCCGATCACGAACTATTTCTCTTAAATGTAATAAAGGACTTCATCCTGGATGTGTCAAAAAGTATAAGTGTTATTGAAAATTCTATAATAAATAACTTTGTATGTCTTAAATGGTTTAGTGATAATTAAGAAAAACTTAGGATCAGATATGAAGATTTAATTTTTCTGGTGAATTATGGATATTGACAAAAATAATTGTAATTTATCATTATTATTCTGTTTCGCCTTGCATTAAAATTATTTGTTAATATTTAAAGGATTATTAGTTATTTTAGCTTTAAATATAGTTTTTTTGTTTATTATTAATGATATTATTGTGTTTATTCTATTTAATGTACTGACCTGTAAATTTACAAAATCATAATACTATATACACAAAACATTCCCTGAAAAAATTTTTAAAATATTACAAAAGTTTTACAAATTAATGAAATTTCCCTAACTTCCTGCATTTTCTATCAAAATCGCTTGGCCCTTTATGCAAGATGTTTAGGAAAATTCTCAAGGGGTTAATTAACTTTTGAAGACTACTTTTTTAAATAATGGCCATGGCCATGGCTGGTTTGAGGGAGAATGCTATGAAGGATTTTTTAAAATTTTGAGCCTTATGACGAAACAAAGGTTCCCAGTATTGCATTCATAGAAGGTGGGCGCCAGAGGAGGGAGAAAAGTACGAGTTCAGGAAGTTGTCACAGGTGACAGAATGTCTGGGCACTGTTCTGGTAGTAACGATTATTTTCATGAAGCAAACGAGTTATTGCTATCATTCCTTACGGTATTAACAAAGTTTTCAGCATCATTGCAAACAAAAATATTAGTAATGAAATTTTCAAGAAGCATCATTGCATAATGGAATATGAATATCTTCATGTGCCTATAGGAAAGCGGACACCTAGAAATGCCTTGGTGGGCACCAGGGTGCCTGCAGGCACTACATTGAGAACCTCTGATCAAGTGCATCTTGATGGTACAAACATTTCCAGGCTAATTATCCACTTTGTATGCATACGAGAAAATTCATAAGTTTAAAACAGCTCTGATAAAAACACAATCTGTGAGGAAATGTGTCGATAAATAAGTATGCAACATAAGGTTTCCTGAAAAGGATTAGGATTTATTTACAAAGACAGGAGAACATTTATTTGTGGAAAAAACAAGTATTTATCTGATGCCATCTTGGTACTGCTGCTATTTGATTCTCATCAGCAACTGAAAGGTAAATATTTTAAAATGAGTGACAAAAAATCTCTAATTTTTGAGTAAATACTTATAAATAAATCCATCGTTAAATTAAAATCACCTTAATTTTTGGCATAGCTCCTTATTGAGACGCAGCAGCCCACATTTGTTCAGGTGGATGAGATCAATTCTTCTCCTCTTCCCATAGCCCATGTGCCTGCAATTGAGTCACAAGATTCCGTTTAGGGAACCGAAAAAATATATAAAACAAAATATGTGAGATATCCCAATAACTATGAACTTTGTCATCTAGAGCAGGGGTTTTCAAATGGAGGTATGTGTACCCCTTGGGGTACATCAACAGTTTTGAATGGGTTAAAAATTATAATTTTTCTTCATTCTCTGTCTTTTGTGCATGACTTCAAAATCAAAAGTTTCAACGTGACGACTAAGAATAATGTGATAAAACAGAAAAATATGCCACAATTGCGAATTTTAACATTATAAACACGAGTTGCCTGTCTTACAAGGGGAAGGCACTACTGACCCCCAATCGATTTGGCTGAAACGTTGTAGAGATAATGTCCATGATGTCCGATTAACAAAAATATATACATATCAGGGCCAATACCCAGCCGTTTTTATTTTATTAATAAAAATAAGTTAACATTTCCTGAGACAATGCTTAACTACCATACACGGCAATGAACATTGTAAGAAGAGGTGCTGGTGTAGCGGTTAGCACGCTTGGCTGTAAATCTCAAGTTCTGTTGTTCAAATCCTTCTTCCGAAACTTTTTTTCATTTTTTCACACATTTTCACTTTCCTCATTTAAAGTATTTATTACCTAATTTCCTAATAGTGCTTTAAGTTTAAATATCCATTTGTTTCTAAATAAAATTCCTAATCACAATGTTAGTATATATAACTATAAGCTAACTCGATTTCCTCATATCCGTGCATTTCGTTGACTTCATCGGGCCCCCCCCCCCAGATCGTAATCTTCATGGAAGTTCATCTTGTCAAGCATATCCACAACACGTGTATAAATTTCTTGGGCCATTACAACTCTACAGCCACATTCACCTTCGGGAACTTCTTTATCCAACATCAATCAATTTTTTCGGAGGAGCTTCATGCGGTAATGCATGGTAGTGTTCAACACATCTTTCACTGTTTCGTCGTCCAAAGGAGACGTAAAAGACGTAACATTTTTGCTCATTACAGGATTCCCCGCTTAAGATGTTGTAGCAGTATATTCCATTTCTGAAACAGCAAAAACTGCAGTGTGTTAAAAATACACTTCAAAACACACTAGTTAAAATGCTCACAATGCTCTGATGAAAGAAGCAAATCTGATCTTGTAGCACTTGAAATCGCTCCTCTCTTATCCTTTTCCAAATGCTTTCAAAGTATTTTTTGACAATGTCATGATTGTGAAACAATACGTGCAAGACAATAAGTTTCTTTTCATTGTTTATTCATGGGGAGGAGAAACTAATAAATCGCTTTACAATGAAAAATTTATTGACGAGGAAAATCAACTGCTATGTACGCTACAAATAATAATTCTTCAAAACTGCACATCACTATATTAAAAATATTAACTATTAAAAAATAAAAATATATAGCAGTATTAAGAAATATAAGCATTTAAAATGAAGAAAGTCAAAATGTGTGAAAAAATGAAAAAGTTTCGGAACGAGGACTCAAACAACAGATCTTGAAATTTACACCCAAGCATGCTAACCGCTACGCCAGCGCCTCTTCTTACAATGTTCGTTGCCATGTATGGTACTTAAGCATTGACTCAGGAAATGTTAACTTATTTTTACTAATAAAATAAAAACGGTTGGGTATTGGCCCTGATATGTATATATTTTCGTTAATCGGACATTATCTCTATGAAGTTTCAGCCAATTCGGTTGGGGGTCAGTAGTGCCTTCCCCTTGTTAACACAAGTATCATTAATTTTATTATCACTTAAAATGTACTTGGGGTACGCGACCATTAAAAAAAGCTCTAAGGGGTACGAGAGTAAAATAGGTTGAAAACTCCTGGTTTAGAGTATAGCCCTTCTGGAGGAAGGTCACTTGATGCCATGCAATTGCCCACTCACTTCTCGAAGGCAGTCAAGTCAGGTGTATGGTGTTTCGCCAGGAACAACGGTGCAATGTCGAAAACTCTCAGTGTTGACCCTGAAGGAAGATAATAGCAGCAGCAGTGCATTAAAAATATATCAATTTACATGATTACCCAACACAGGAAAACTAGGGACTTTAGGTGCACTGCACCCCCTGCGATCCACCCATAAGGTGACTTGCAGGGTATCATGTAGATGTAGCTGGCAAGCCATCAATACTGAATGGCAGGAGGGCCATTTAACCACAGATGCATTGCAGAAAATCTTCTTCTTATTGCAATTGAGAAAAAGAAGACTACCGCTTCTAGCAATTGTGTAAACCTATTTTCTGGTACATTGTGACCTCCCTTTACACTCCCTTACGGTCAATATGAACAACTGTTTACTTAATTTTGATAGAAGGTATTTGCAGCATTGGTGTTTGATAATATTATCAGCTTTCAGCTTCAGCTGCATCCAGAACATGATATGACCAAAGTTTTGCAAACATTGCAGTTAGCTTCTTCAGGGCGAAATGAATTGCATGGGAATTGGCAACGTATATATAGCCCAGTGTCATCCCCTCCTTCTCAGCCAATGGTTCCTAGAGAGTCCCCCCTCCCCACCACCTCCGCCTTCTCTCGTGAAGTCAGAATGCCTTTCACCGATTCTAATAACACCCGCCGTCTTCTCTCTTGACCGTTGAAACAGTCGTTTCCACGTTTGGCTTAATTTCCAACCATGGTTGTTAAAATTGTTGGGCCGTTTTTCTATTTCAATGGATTCTCAGATTAAATGGGGCAAGTAATACTTCTTCCTCGCGAGAACCTTGGCATCTACCACTCTGATCTGATGCTCCTTTCCTAAACTACAATGTTCCGCAATCGCTGATTCCTTACACTGCTTGTTTTTCAAAACTCTGCGGTGTTCATTCAACCTACACTAGATCGAGAGCCCTGTTTGTCCAACGTACACTTTACCACAGTTGCAAGGAACCTCATATCTCCCTTTGGTGTTTGGAGGGTGGAGCCGGTCTTCAGCCAATGGTAGCTTTTCTTTAATTCTACTAACTGTGCTGAAACGCATGCAGATATACTACTTGCTTAGGATCCGCACAATCTTCTCCAATGTTCCTGTAACGTAGGGAATCTTGGCATACAATATGGGATTGGGTTGCTCTTCAGGTGTTAGTTTCTTCTTGGAAACCAAATTTCTTCTTATGAAGGATTTGGTGTATCCGTTATTATGTGGGATTCTTCAGCCTTTAGCGATGCAGGATCAGAGACAATGGTCAATGTGATTCCACTTTTCTGTGGTCAGGATCTTCGAGATCTCCAGATGAAGGGAATACAGCTTTGAAACAAGTGCAAATCATTGTCCTCGCCTTTATCCAACATTGCAGACCCTCCTACACAATTCCAGCCTGTGTCCAAATAACTCACGATATTCAATCTCAAGAGACTAGAAAAATCTTTCATCACACCAGCCTGTCATTACTAGGAGAGCGTGTGCATTCCACCCATTACGCCCTCCATCATTGCACCGGGGAGCTGTATTCCCTTCATCTGGAGATCTTGAAGATCCTGACCGCAGAAGAGTAGAATCACACTGACCACATTACCACCCGTTCTTCCAATACGGTTCTCCAGTCATCAACCAGTAAGCAGATCAAAAAATTCAAGCATCTGCACCATAAGCAACATCCAAAGGCACCAACCAACAAAACCAAAGCGATCTGCAACCTCACGGACCTCCAACTCGATGACGCAGCCAAACCTATTTTGGCCAAGGCACTCAATTTCACCATCGCTCCAAATCGCATCCCTAAAGAAGACATGGTGACGGGCATGGAGGCTACCATTCGAAACCTTCCCACGGGAAAATCCGAGGAAATACACCAGGAAGTGGCATTTCCAAGTCATAACCACCCGCCTCAGACATCTCCTCAACAGAATGGCAAGCCTTAAACTTGAACTGGAATATTCTCATCTTATCCGCTGATAAAGGAAACGTTATGGTAATTATCTCCAAAGCAGACTACGAGGAAAAAATGACTAAATTATTGGACGATACCACATATGTGTTACTCAACTGAGATCCAACCCTGAAGATAGAATGGCAAACCAGAAATCTCATCAAGAACTCCTCCATAGAAAAAGAGAAACAGAGGAGACTACTACCTTCTTCATCTAGACCGCCACGTACCGTATTTGACCGAATATAGCCCCCCTGTTTTTGTCCAAAAGTGAAGTGCAAAAGTTGAGGGGGGAGGCTATTTTCAGGCACTAAAATAGGTGGGTACAAACAAGTGTGCAAAGCTTCAATAATGATGAATTTCATTCGAGTCAGTGTTTCTATCCATTGTAAGACTAAACTATTCGGGTTGCGAATATTTATTTGCAAGGCTGATTGACGTCACCATATAGGAAGGATTTTTCAATTACCTGATCGCTCTCATTACCGTCAAATTGCAAGTTTTACCGTATTTGCTCATGTAAGCCACACCTCCGTGTATCCCCCGCACCCCGGTTTTTGGGCCAGCTCTAGGGAAAAAAATTTGAGCCGAAAAAGGGTTTTTTAAATCACCAATAACTATTTCTTAAAAATGCTACGCTCAAGTTAAGCATCTTCACACTCCTACGTGATGAATTTATTGGGTGATCTCTTTATATCGGTACTAGCATAAATCTCCTCGGTAGTCCCCTTTTGTTAAACTGTTTTTGTCGTCATATTGGTCATGTTTGGCAGAAATCGCTCCGGTAGCGATCATTCTGCTGTACGTAATTTTCCAGCCATATGGTCACTGATCCCTATCGTAGCGGTCGTCATTTTTTTGGCGAACTAAAATTATGATCAGTGATCATTCAATGATCACCACGGTGGCTATGACTTTCATAGACGTATCATAGAATAAAGGAAGTATGCCGTATCTGAACGTGGTAGGCGTCGTCTGCCGTGAGAACAAAACCCCCACCAACCCAAACTGGTCGCGCATGCGCCGTGGCCTCCGTGACGGTTGTAGCAGAAAGCCGTCGAGTTTGGGGAGCACCCGTTAATAAACTTAAAACTCATTTAAAATTTTTATACAATGAATGAAAATGACTAAATACACCGAAATTTAGAAATAGAATAATAGATGCGGCATGGGTGCTAGCTTAACGTATATTTGTTTACCGACACGTCATTTAGGGAAAAAAGGTGAGCGGCAAATAAAAGAATTCGCGTAAGACACGCACCACCTTCTTTTCACTGGCGTTTTGCGAAAAAAGGTGCGCAGCTTACACGAGCAAATACAGTAATACCAATAAAATTAACCTTACCCGAGAATGGACCAATTGCCTGGCTAAGCTTGGATTGTTAATTACACAAACGAAAGATAGATTAGCACTGCGCATCGAAATATGAGCAAAGT
Organism: Uropetala carovei; assembly: GCA_036926305.1. Classification (NCBI taxonomy): domain Eukaryota; kingdom Metazoa; phylum Arthropoda; class Insecta; order Odonata; family Petaluridae; genus Uropetala; species Uropetala carovei. Next base: position 27,845,489 of record JAXCHB010000011.1, read on the forward strand.
GCGAATTTATATTGCTGCATAAACTGGTATGTTATTTCGACTTGCTAATATTGCTGCATTAATTAGTATGTTATTTCGACGTTTTAAAGTTTATTTTTACTCCCTAAAAATATATTTTTGTTCATTTCCTTGTCAAATCTCTCTTTCGTTAGTACCTATACACTCTGAATTCTGAGGTACAAATCTGAAAACCTTAAAATTCCAATTAGCATGGCGTTTTATCACTCGCTAATTGGTACTCTTTTATTAAATGAGTGCAAGTTTGATATTTCTTCAAATTATACAGCATGTTTCATGACATTAAAATCCTAAAAATGATCATGTCCTTTCAGGGTATTAAAATATTTTCTAGATTTGTGTGAGAAAAGATGGGTAGGGGGACTATATTCGGAGGGGGGCTATATTCGGTCAAATACGGTATCTATGGTCTTCCTTCATAAAGAAGGGATTCCGCGTCGGCCGATTGTCAGCTCCATTGGTTCCCCGACTTATGAATTGGAACGTCATCTTGCCTACCATCTTCATCCATTTGTAGGCCAAACAAAATCCTTCATCAAAAATTCGGCAGATTTCATCAGTAAGCTGAAGCGACTCACTGTGACAGAAGCGGACATCCTGGTCCGCTTCGATGTCGTCTTGTTATTTACCAAGGTTCCAATCAAGGAATCGATTGACGTACTAAGAAAATTGACCAACCATGGACTCCCACGGGACTACCCTGAACTCGCTGAGTTCAGCCTGAGAAGCAATTATTTCCTTTGGAATAAAAATTTTTTTGATCGAGGAGAATGGTTGTTTACCATTCCTAGGTGAGGAGAGGACTAAAGGGCGAATTACATCACATGATTTACCGGAAGAAAACACATATGGACCGACATCTCCAAGCGACCTCTCATCACCATCCATCCGTAGCAGAAGTCTGCGCTTATTAAGGCCCTCATCCACTGGGCAAAGGTTGTCTCCGATCCTGATCGCTAAAAGCTGAAGAATCCTACATAACTAAAGCTCTCGTTGACAACGGATACACCAAATCCTTCATAAGAAGAAATTTGGTTTCCAAGAAGAAACTAATACCTGAAGAGCAACCCAATCCCGTATCGTATGCCAAAATTCCCTACGTTACAGGAACATTGGAGAAGATTGTGCGGATCCTAAGCAAGTAGTATATCTGCATGCGTTTAAGCACAGTTAGTAGAATTAAAGAAAAGCTACCATTGGCTGAAGACCAGCTCCACCCTCCAAACACCAAAGGGAGATATGAGGTCCCTTGCACCTGTGGTAAAGTGTACGTTGGACAAACAGGGCTCTCGATTGAGTGTAGGTTGAATGAACACTGCAGAGTTTTGAAAAACAAGCAGTGTAAGGAATCAGCGATTGCGGAACATTGTAGTTTAGGAAAGGAGCATCAGATCAGAGTGGTAGATGCCAAGGTTCTCGCGAGGGAGAAGGATTACTTGCCCCATTTAATCTGAGAATTCGTTGAAACAGAAAAACGGCCCAACAATTTTAACGACGATGGCTGGAAATTAAGCCAAACGTGAAAACGACTGTTTCAACGGTCAAGAGAGAAAACGGCGGGTGTTATTAGAATCGGTGAAAGGGATTCTGACTCCACGAGAGAAGGCGGAGGTGGTGGGGAGGGAGGACTCTCTAGGAACAATTGGCTAAGGGGGAGGGGACGACACACTGGTCTATATATACCTGGCCAATTCTCATGCAATTCACTTTGCCCTGAAGAAGCAATCTGCAACGGTCGTGAAACGTCGATTATATCATGTTCCGGATGCAGCTGAAACCAAAAGCTGATAATATAATTAACTGTTTACTTACTTCGTATGTCGTAAAAGTGGATGACAATCGTTTTTATGCCTACAGATGTAATTCTATCCTATTACAATGACAAGCTGGGGTTCAGAAACCTGATGTTTCGTTTTAGTTTCAGTTGCCATTTATTTCATCTACCACCATACAATCAACAACTACCAAATCCAACAACAATACAATCCACAACCAAATCAATAACAACATAAATAAATATGTAACTAACGTAAACAAATAAGTACCTCCTATAACATCTCCCTTTTTTTTCAATACACAACACCACTAGTTATACAAATTACAAAAATAAATAAACATTCATTCAAACTTCTCGTAAGTAAATACATAAAAGATAAATTAACATTAACAGGAACTAGTTATACAAATTGTCTCCATAAAATGGCTTAATAAATTTTGAATTACTTTTTAATATTTGCCCATCTTTTCCTTTGACCCAATAGCTTCTGGGTGTATCTGCTTGGCCAACTAACTCCCATTTTTTCCATTTTCCATTAATATACAATAATAAATATTTTGAGTTCTTAATTTTATCATGGTCTTTGTAAACAACATTTCTGTTATAACAGTATTTCTGCCTTTGCTGACTGATACAAATTCTTTGTTCAATATTCTTGGGAATTTCAGAATTCAAAAGTGCAGTAGTCATAGGTACCAGTGAGCTTAATAGCCTATTTAACATTAACTGAGATTGTGATGCTCCTAATTCTACAATAGGGGTATTCCTGTATTCAAGGAGAGCATACCATAATTTATCCAGGTCAAAATTTATTTTTTTAAATTAGTTGCTTAGCAATCCCAACACCTTTCTCTGCTAGCCCATTTGATTGAGAATGTTTTGGACTAATGAAGCAGAGATCAATATCATAAGATTTGGCAAACTCCCAAAATTCCAAGCTATTGAAACGTACACTGCCTGACACAATAGTCTGCAGAATAGCTAATTTAGCTAATAAGTCTTTTAATTTATCTGGCTGTCTTAGACTTGAGTGGGACAATTTCTAACCACTTAGAAGAGTAATCTACCACTATAAAAAACAAATTCTCAATGACCCATCTTTTTTTTCCAGCAATAACCAAATTGTTTACCCACTGGGTTGGCTTTTCTACTTTACAAATAATATTTTTTAATTCCAGATTGATGAGTGTGGCCTTTAACTTGTCCCTTATTTTAAACGGAATTCTTCTTGCTGGCCTTATAACAGGGGAAGTATTCTCTTTTAATTTAATATGGTACTTAAAAGGTAATTTTCCCAAACCATCAAAGACATCTTTGTAATTTTCTATGAATTTACTTACAACTAGCTTGTCAGATATAACAGATTCATCAATAGACTCCATTTTTTTAACAAATGTAAGATTTTGGCTATCTCGAAGCCACTGAAATCCACAACGATAAATTCTGAAGTGCATTTCTGTCCTTTGCTCATAATGACTGCTGTAGTAGCACCACAAGACTTAATCTTTTGCCCACCAAAAACTTCAATGATGACATTACATGGCCTTACCAATAGCCCTAACATATTACAATCTTTAACAGACATTACATTTACTTGAGCACCAGTATCAATTTTCATTTTAATTACCTGACTGTTAATATTTACATTTTCATATCAGCTATTATCAGACTTTTGGTTCAATACCATTACTCCCACCATGGAGGAATTTTCTCACTATACTGCATTTCCAGAGATCGTACGGGTGAGGCGTGTCTACAGTTAGACTTGTAGGGTGAGGGGGAGAAAGTGTCAGCCAATAAGAGGTCTTAAATTTCCCACGCCTTTCAAAAATTCTTGACGAGCGCTGTTGACACGATTGCTCTCAGAACTTCACTCGTCCACAGCTGCTGTTGAAATGAGCGAAATTCGAAATGTGGCAACATTGGGTCGTAGCCTAAGCGAAATAACCCGAATGCGGACGGAATACTGCGAATCTGACCCGTACGACTTCGGGAAACGCACTATAATATCATTTTGAACTTCAAGAACTCTTTTGGCCCCCAAACTTTTCCCAGAATTAAATTTATAAGCTTTGCAAATGGCTTGAAAATGACTAGGCTTACTACAATAGGTACATGTCTTACCATATGCTGGACATTCTCTAGGTTCATGAATCAAATTACACCACCGACAATTCTGATTATTCTGTTCATAACGTCTTTCTTTGGCCAGATTGTCTCTTTTTGCAGCTTCAGGCGAGTACTTCACTGGGCAGACCTGTTTATGTTCACTTTCTGACATCTTCATAGCTATTACTCTGGACTGGGTTGACTCACAGAGAAGACACAGTTCTTCTGCTTGCTCCAAGATTAATTTCTTCTTTTGCAAAAGATCCTCCCTTACTTTATCATTACGTACACCAAATACAACTGCATCTCTTATTTTTCTTTAAATTACAATGGCCAGCTTGTATCTTTAATGTCAACAGAAAATCCTTGAATTTTTGCCTTTCTTTCTGAATTATTTTATAAAAACAATATCGTTCAAAAATTTCATTCGTTGCTTCAACACAAAAGTCTTCATAAAATATCACTATACAGGCAGTCCTCGACTTTCGTACATTCGACTTTCATACAATTCGCTCTTTCGTACACTGTAAATTCTTGCCCCTGAACTGCCTTTTGTAGGCCGAACAATGCCAAATTCGGACTTTCGTTTGTCAGCTGACGATCAAACATTTCGAGCTATCGCATAATGGCGCTGTCTGTGAGGCAAGCCAACACTTAATAAATTAAAGTATGCTATGTAATAATATCTGTATTGTATGTAATGTAAGATTTGTGTGTAATGTTTTTCCATATTGTACTGAAATTTGACAAGATTAATACCACTGTAAAGTTGGTTAATAATCAATAAATTATTATTATTATACAGTCTCGGCAACGTTACCATCTTTGTTTGTACGTACAGCAGTGTTTCTTTGTTTGTGCATTTTACACGTATTATTTTCTAAACATGTGTGACAAACGGAAAACTGAAAGTGCTAATACAAGTGGAAAGAAACGTAGGACTCATAAACTTAACATGATTGAGACAAAGATGGAAATAATTTGGGGTGCCGAAAGCGGTGAATCTTTAACTTCAATCGGACACTCATTGGACTTAAGCTGGTCGAGTGTGTGTTCAATTGTGATGGAGAAGAACAAATATAATAATAGAATATGTACTGTGGCGTTCTGAATAAAGGCCACATTTTTTAAAGGTATATTGTCCAACTGTCCCAAATTATCTTTGGTTGTGTTACTGTGACAACACGCAGTCATCTGAGATTGTATTTACAATGAACACATTGATTTGCACATTTTCACCTATGTCGTTCTAAAAATTCCCTTCGAATTACATTTACATTGCTGTAAGAGGATATAAAAATTTCAGGGTCTAACCATTGTTTAGGGTCTTAAGCCACTCATTGTGACCCTGCCATTGCTTCCAATGCGAGTTGCTATTTGCAAGGCGAGGAATCGGAGGAATGGTCAGCAACACTATTCTCTGTGCCTTCTGCTGCAGCACACTCACAAGCTGTTCCATCCTCTCCCGCACCTTGGCCTTCGACGTTCCCTGGGGAAACAAATGAGCATGAGACACGTTGCTATTAATTTCCTATGGCACAGATACTCTTTCTCCTTAGGTTTAAATTGCTGAATGTCTTTAATGGGGCAAGATTGAGACTACATCAGTCTTCTCATCCACCTAACACAGTGCTTCTTAACCATTTGCCCACATTTCTAAGCTTCTATAATTCCAGCATCATCTTCCCATCCCAAGAAAACCTTCATTTGCGTTTTTAACAGTTTTTATCAATCAAGTATTAGTAATAGTAACAATTGTTTTTTGACATAATTTTATAAGTATCTGCTGACCTGAATGCATGAGCTGAGTTCAACTGTGTGAGTATATTCAGTGAATTCTAGTCTGTCTCATACTGGTTTTGATGCACAAGCTTGCGTCATTATTTAGCCAGTCAGCAATTCGTTGTTTTTCCTTTAAAAATCCGTGCAGTTTTTCATAGCATTATTTCTGAATATAGTAAATTCATTAGTCTCCATAAAATCTATTATGGACATGAAAAGTTGGCGGAACATTTGAATACATAAGTACAAGACTAATATAGTCATTAGCCAAAAATGCACATACACAATACACTTCCATAGGGCAGCAGTTCCCAAACGCTTTGTAGGTGCAGCACACTTTCAATGATAAACAGAATTTCAAAGCACCCCAGCCTTGACACGAGGTTTTTATATTTTTACATACGATTATTGCAAATTTTGAATGAATCTAATTGTTGGTACTATGCCACAATCAATTTATTATAAGAAAAACGATTGCTGTAATTACCCATCAATACATCCAAAATCGTTGATTTATTTACAAAAACAAATTTTTTCACAGCACCCCTAAAACCTAATGCGGCACCCATGTGCTGTGGCTCACAGTTTGTAAACCACTGCCCTAGCGGACGCACCCCACAGGTTAAGAGCAACTTATCTATCCCCTATGGGGAACTATGGCTGGGGAGTGCATTTTATGAAGTCCATGAAACCATTCAAAAATGATTGCTGAATATTAATGCAAATAATTTCATACTTGCTAAGTGAAATTTTGGCCGAAAAAGCCACCCCGCCCAGTACACATCCTCAGAAGAATGAAGGCTATGAAAGAAACTCTCCTTGCTATGTCATCCAGGAAAATATCTCTGTAATTTTTGGAAAGCTGGGCCAGGAAATGTTGTGAAAAATCTTTGTTTCTATTTTAACTCTCCATACCTAGTACAGTCAAGCATCGCTAATTCATAATTTGATAGTCCGAAACCACCTGTAATCCGAAATGACTGATTCCCAACTACTTTCCCAACCGGTCGGCATGGCATTGTGGCGCTACAGTCTATTCCAAACCATGGCTGTGTATGTGAACATTAGAAATACAAACAAAGGCACACAAGCATTTGGTAGCGCAGTATTTACAGCTTTTTTTAAATGAAATAATATTTAGTGTTTATTTAATTTAACCTTGTAAGAGATCACATGAAAGTAATAATGTTGGAAATTCATCTAATTGTAAGCAAGAGCATAAAACGCTATCAATTAAGGAAAACGTGCAATTATTAAAGAAACTCGACCAAGGTTCATTGGTGCGGCAACTTTGTTCTATGCACCATGTTAGAACAACAACAGTATATGGCATTAAGAATTATTACGTGTACATTAACACTGTACTCATAATAGTTGCCGATACGGTAGTACGCAATTTATTATTATCACTTTTTTGCAATGTTTTGTATCTCTTGTGATGGTTATCATGCACAGAACATAATAAAAAGAATTAGGTATATTATTGATTTTAAATGCTGCCAATTCATGTAACTTTTACTTGGAATATGCAGACATTTTATTTTCTATTACGTTATATTTTCAACAAACTTTTATTTATATGAAATATGTATCCGCTGGTACCCAATTGATTTTAATCCAAAATTATCTGTAGTCTGGAACAGCCCAGACCCCAAGCTTTTCGAATTAGCGATGCTTGACTGTATAAGAGAATGTACTGTACTCGTGAAAAAAATTGAAGTCGAGATCTCAACAGAATTACACAATATGAGGACACGAGTATGTTTTGACCATAATTTTGTGAGTACTCTAAATCAAAAACTAATAATCAGATCGGCACAAAAGTTTATATTTAAGATCTTTATAATTAGATGAAGATCTGAAAAGGTTTTGGCTGAAACTGGTCAAACGGAAGTGAAAGTTTACTGTAGCTGTATTTCTGCTTTTTCCAAATATGTCCTTTAGAACTAAATTTACCTAAATATTTGTCATTATAAAGGTTGTAGACAATGTAATTTTCTACCAGTTTTGTATAAACATTTTTTCTTAATCTCGGTAGTTTCAGTTAGATTTCAATTTTTGTCTGAATTTATGTTGAGTACATTGTTAGATTGTTCGATTGCAGCTCCATGAGTTTGAAATGATAAAAACGCAAACTATAAATCGATTGTGTATGTAATGGATATCTGAGCATCATAGTCTTGTTATTTCCGAGGACAGTGAGTGATCATATCAAGAGATTTAAATCTATGAGAGAAAATTGTTAGATAGGCCACACACCACTTGATGAATTGTAGGGTAACATGTGGATGTAGACGATATGAGAGAATGTTAAGTGTGTTTTAGATTAAAAAGAAGTTTAGCAAGTGGGTTATATTATAATAATATAAAATGCATATATCTGAAGAGATATTAAGTATAAAATATCTCTGAAATGGATGGTTCTACGAAAATGTTTCAAACAAAACTTAGAAATATTTGTCTCTACAACTTTGGTCCTCATGAAGATGCCCAATTACGACGTTTTTAAGGAGATGCTTGACTGAAAATTATTTTATCAGATTTCCTAATCTAAGGCCTGTCCTGTAAACTAGGCCTATGGATACTTATAGTTTTCAATGCATTTGTGCTATTTACTGTATACAGGTGAGCTCACTTAATGTGGCCCTGGCCAACGTGGATTCGTTATAACACGGATTTTATTTCAAATTAAATTTTTTTTAAATATAGATATCTTATGCACAGTGTGACCGCAGTCTAATATCTGATGATTTTTTAAATTTTGCACTAATCAAATTTCATAAAGTATCCTAAATATTGTGATATTTCAGCAGTGTTGCATAATATTGCATCGTCTGGCAGCCAATTTCACTCTTTTCTCTATACATTTCACCGGTCTAACACGAAAAATATATCTCATAAGGCAGAAAACATTTGAAAAACGGAAATAGAAATATGATTCATGTTTTTTTGGAATCACTGGATCGTAAAGAATGTTTTTGATGATATATATTTTTAAAATCTATAATTTTTGACAATTACTTTATTACAATGTTAATTTACCGTATTAACATGTCATTATAAATAATAATAAAACAATAATGCTACACAAAAAAATTATATAATTTTGATCTACGTAGGAAAAAACATGTGGTATGCATGGAGGGATCTTAATGTTTGAATGCACATAAATGTATAATAATATACAGGCGACTCCCGAGTTTCGCCCGTTCGAGATTCGATAAATTCAAGATTTCGACCCAGTCAATCAAATTGGGAACTACCGTATTCACCTGAATCTAAGACGACCTTTTTTTCCAAATTTTCAGCTGTAAATATCAAGAGTCGTCTTACATTCGAATACGAAGTATATTTAAGCATTTAATCAATGGTTTTTACAGCAAATGGTATATTAGAGTAAACAATTCACAACAGCAAATTCAAGTACGTACATAAAGACGTGAAATAAACAAATAGTAATAACAATAAGAAAAACATGACGGGAATAATAATTATTTAGACTAATAATCATCGTCGACGATCATAACACAGACGACTTACTTTCACCTTGCACGTAATGCCAACCGCAATGGCAAAACAAATGAGAGCGGAAATCATTGGGATTCCCCTTTCAAATGACGCACCGCGATTCACTAAGTGTGACAGTAACTTTGAGTTGTGCATTCTTGATTTAAATGCACAACCCTTAAGTTAAAATGACAGATCATGTTGAAGTACGTGGCACGAGTGCAAAGGGAAAGTTAACAAAGGAATTAGACGGAGCTAAGATACAAATTTTAAGCTGATCGTGATAAATTACGCCGAAAAAACTAATAACTGTGATGCGAGTAGAAAGTTCGGTGTATCTGAGGCAAATGTGCGTCGATGGAAACTCTCAAAACAGGAACTAGAAAAAGCCAAAGCCACAAGGAAGTCGCTCAGTGGTCCAAAATTAGGCCGATTTCATGGCACTGAAGAAGAAGTCAAGTTTGTGCGCACCATGAGGAAGAACGGTATGCCTGTTTCGACTGAAAGTATTATAATTAAAGCTAATGAAATTACTAGAGGACTATATATATCATTGCAAGAATTCAAGGCCAGCAGAAGTTGGTGCGTGAGAATGATGCGACGAAATAATTTTTCTTTACGGCGACGAAATAATTTTTCTTTACGGCGACGAACTTCGCTGTGTCAGAAATTGTCAAAGACTATGTTGAAAAACTTCTCGCTTACCAGAAATACGTAATTGGACTTAGAAAAACCAATAATTACCTTTTGAGCCAAATAGGAAATGCCGATGAAACTCCGGTTTTCTTCTACATGCCATCTAATTATACTGTGAACGAAAAAGGTGCGAAGTCCGTCCTAATTAAAACTACAGGCAACGAAAAAATGCGAGTCACGGTAATGTTGGCGGTTTTAGCAGATGGGACTAAATTACCACCATATGTGATTCTAAAGCGGAAAACAATGCCTAAGAAACATTTGCCAAGTGGAATAATAGGTGTCAAGAAAAGGGGTGGATGACTAAAGAACTAATGAGAGATTGGTTACATGTGGTGTGGAATAGACGGCCAGGAGCTTTACTGAAACAAAGAGCAATGCTTTCACTGGATGCATTCAAGGACACTTATCTCCTGAAATTAAAAACATAATGAGTGCGATAAATATTGATCTTATTGTAATACCTGGAGGAATGACATCGCAACTTCAAGTTTTAGATGTTGCTGTCAATAAGTGTTTTAAAAATAATTTAAAGGTTTTGTATTCTGAGTGGTTACAGAGTGGAACTCACACTTTAACACCAAAAGGAAATCTTAAGAAACCTGAAGTTGCAATGCTCTGCCAATGGATCAAGGCATCGTGGCAACAAATAAATGCAAAAGTAATAGTGAAAGGATTTAAGAAATGCTGCTTATCTAATGCCATGGATGGGAGTGAGGATGATGTTTTGTGGGAGACTGATGATGAAATTGAGAGTAATAAAGATAGTGAGCGTGAGGAAAATAGTGAAGGTTGCATAGACAGTGATGATGACTAACACAATAAAATGATTTTGTGCAGCACTTGGATTGAAATGTTTTTTTGTTGTCCTGAAATGAGTGTATTCTTTCAATGTATTTACTTTATTTTTAATGTTATCTTAAAATGAATGCTACCATTTAATTTGTTTGAAAACCTGAATGGTTCTATTTGTGATGTGATCTTATGATTTTAAAATGTTAAAAGACAATGACATTCAAGAAAAGTATGAGAGAAAATAAATATTTCACAAGATTTATAATTTTTGTAGTCATGAAGGTCAATTTGAGCTTTTTTCTCTTTTGGAATCATCAAAATGGGGGGTCGTCTTAGATTCAGGGTCGTCTTGGATTCGGGTGAATACGGTACTTTACGTGGAGTAATTGGTTCCGACCAGTTTCGACCAACCACGTGAGGTTTAGTTTTAGTGTAGACAGTTATATCTGCTCTAATTGTTTGAATTTGTGCTGATTTCTCTCTTTTTTCTGTTAATCATTTATTTAAATTTATTTTATTGATTTATTTATAAATTTATCACTTGACATGGCATCTAAAAGGAAATGTAATAGTGATAATGTAAGTGAATCAAATAAGTGTATGCATAAGACTCATAGTTATGTATTGAAATTAGAAATTTTAAAGCGTGTTGAGAAAGGCAAAAGCCAAACTGAAATCGCCCGATCTCTGGGAATATGTCGTTCAACTATTAGCACTTATGTGATACAGAAGGAGAAAATTCTAGAACGTGATAAATTCAGGTAATTTGATAACAACAATAAACAGTTCCCCACCCAACAGCTCCTCTTCTTCCAACTAAAATCTTCCAACTTCTCAATTAATAAACCAAGTCCAGTGAGCGCAGTTGAAAAAGATTTAAGGTATGAAAATATTTTTAATTTTTTTGTTTCTTTATTCTTAAGTTATTTTGTGCTTTTTTAATAACTTTTATATTAATTTTGCTGTGATAAATAGTTGTATGTATAGATAGATGTATGCAGATATGTTATCCAGCTAGCGCGAGTTGTTAGTAACAAACGACTCGCGCGATCCGGACCGGGCCATCTGCAGAACATATTGCATACATCTAGCTTTGAAGTTCGAAACAAAAATTTATTTTTTCCTTTTTGGTGCAAAAAATAAGTTATACATTTAAAATATTTATTATGTAATTTATTCATAATTTAATATTGTTGTATTAACATATTAGTAATGTTATTTTATCTTTATAGAACATGAGGGGAAACTTTTTCCCAAGATGTGGGAACGTATCCCCCGATTATAACATGCAAGTATATGGAATAACGGCATTCAACTATTCGAGATTCAAACACGATTTCAGGAACGCATCCCCGTCGAAACTCGGGAGTCGCCTGTGTAATCAGAGAAGAGCTGGAAAAAAATTAAGAACCGGCTCTCTAAAAAAAGGGGGTTAGGAAATTTGGATAACTGTGGCAGGAGGTCTATATGCCAGGGGCACCATATCACTCTAGTTTAGTAATACTGTTCCGCTAGCTTAACAAGTGTTCGGTTCGTTTGTTTTTGTTGGAGGAGCAGTGACTTCACACGAGTGAGTGCCGGGAAGTGGGGCCTTGACGGACTAGTTGAATGCTACCGAAAAGTTTTACATAATAAGCGATGAAAAGCTAAGCAGTCGATCCTGGATTCTGTTTTAAATAAAACTTTGTAGGTGTTCTGCGAAATATTTTGAAATTATGTACGTTTACCGCTAAAAAGCTTTTCTGTTTTACTGTTTACTAGGTAATTTTATAGTTTGTTTAATAAATTACGTTCTTAAAGTCCAGTAGAAATATGTTTAACATTAAATGTGGGTCCAAAAATACCATTTGGGAAGTTATTTCCCTCTGGGCGCCTAAAGGTTATGGTGCCCCGGCAGAAGCGGATTTTCGCTTAACGTGGAGACCCCAGGAACGCATCGACTGCGTTAAGCGGGGCTCACCTGTATTTAAAACTTGAATACATTTTTTAAAACTTTCTATGCCAATACAGTTGATCTGTAATGCAGGGTAAATTTCATAAAAAGCATGATTACATTTAAGTTAGAGGGCTATGAAAGACTGCTATGCATTAAGAGTTGTGAATAATTTTACATAAAACATGCTATGCAGGTCCTGAAAATATAGAAAGCATAAATTTGTACTCTTTGCATCAAAAAACCAAGATATTACATATTACAGGATTTTACAGGATATTATGATGTCGGTAACGGGATTTAGAAAATCTGATGTGGCCAACACGACTTTCTCCATATCTGGGGTATAGATATTTAAATTATTATGAATAACATTACGAAGCAAAATTATTACTTCGTATCGTAAAAGAATACAGTCGTACTTATTGCCGTAAATTAGGTATATTATGAATATGTTTACAGAATTCACCGCTACATGGTGGTGGCGCTGTATACTGGAAATTACGAAAAAAGTTGAATATCTCCGAAATGGAAGGTTCTACGAAAATTTGTTTCAAACAAAACTTGGAAGAAAAATTATTCTCTACAACTTTGGTCCTCACGAAGATTACCAATAATGACGTTTTTAAGGAGATATTTGACGGAAACCGAAAAAACCGATTATTTATAAATAACTCCTACACAATAACTGCTATGGAAAATTGTTTCAAATGAAAGTTGTAGGAAATTACATTCTCTATAACATTTGTATGGAATTGCATATACAATAAGGATGTTTTAACGGAGAAATATCGCAAAAACCGAATGGGTTTCGAATAAACCTCGATTTCAGGTTAACCATTATTGTCCAAAAACTAATCAGTTCTTTGTGCTCATGCTAAAGTCTTATATATGAAGTTTGGTAACGATATGGCAAGTACCTTTTGAGTTAGAGTGCCCACAATCACACACAAAACATATATCATTCCGAAAATAGTCTGAACGTGTTCTAGGGACCTCAAAACGTGATTTCCATTGGAATCTCGAAGTCGATTTTTTTTGTGATCACAATACTTTTCCATTACTACGTATGGAGAAAGTAAAAAAGAATTGGTGGCAACCCTGGACTACTGTAATTGCCCGTCAAATATGAAGGGTATTCGTGAATTAAGTATTACATTAAAATAAAATGAAAATTAATTACACCAACTTTTATGTGCACTAAAACGTAAAAAAATAATATAAACTCCACATACCCGAATGCTCCAGAAAGTAATAAGCCTTAGAAATGTTATGGGTCAACATCAATATTCCTAATTATTCCTAAGGAACTATTTTCAAATGTTTCAATATAAGCAGATAACCCATTTAACATGGAACCTATTGGAACAGGTTCACTATTGTGCTCCCATAACTTGCCAACAGCTAAATCTTTTCTTTATTCATTTGTTTTGTTTATTATTTTGCCTGGTAATCGAGGATGTAGGCGAACCTTCGGCTCACTTTATTTTTATGTCAGTTGTTGTCTCTGGGCTCTATCGTGCCCTTCATCTTGCTGGAATAAAACTAACCCTCCCTATTGTCCGGTGATCGGGTTGGTAAATGTCGCGACAGGCCTGATCAGTTTTGCGTGAAAGTTATTAAATCCATGTAAGTGATTGTGTAGGTAAATGTCGCCACAGGCCGTAGTCCTCATTCTGCCCGACAGGTCAGCGCCACATGTATGTTAACACCCCTTCGAGAGTGGGGAGCACAATAGTGAACCTAAGCCAACATATTAAAGATGCAGTTCAAAATATCAAGAAAAACTTTTTGAAATTAACTAAATATACTATTTTTGCTGGATGTGATATTTGTTCATTATTCAGATTTAATAACTTTCACATTATTATACATTGTATAAATGTACTTTCTACAGTATTCATTAATGAGAGAGAGAGAGTAGATACTTTTTCTGTTTACTTTAATCTGTTTTATCCAAATATATACTTTATTAATAAATTAATTTGCTGTAGTTCAATGAATATTGAATATTGTCAAAAAAATAAACTAACTGTTTATCGTAGAAACTAGGGATGCAGAAAAATATTGAGTACATGGATATATTCGATATATCTTTTCGATAAATATCGAAATATCGGCTATTTTAAAATGAGTGATATATCGGCCCGATATTTTTTAAAATACTCATACTGGACCGATATATTTTTTGCCCGTTTTATTTGAATTATGTGGACTAAAAGAATAAATTTTTTTCATATTTACGCTCTTCGCACCTCACACACCATAATGACTTAATCGATTACTAGGGGTCGAGGCATGGAGAGCATTGTCCTGGCATCTACTGTACTCCTTGTGAAGTTTTTAATGTTTTAATCCCATTTATGTCATTTGTGAATCCACTTCAATAACTCTCACGTGTTGTTTATGTACATACATAAGGTATGTATGCAAATTATTTTCATATTTTCATGCTTGTTAAGTACTTGTTACTAATTAAGATAAAATGGTGCCTTAGGTTTTTATACAATGAGCAGTAAAGTGTGGAAGTTTTTTTACTAAATCTGTCACCAAGAAACAATGTGCTGCATGCAATCTGTGTTCAAAAGAATTGAAAACATCGGGAAATACATCCAATCTTTTGAATCACCTCAAAAATAAGCATCTACATGCTTATGAGCAATGCAGGAAAAACAACCAGGCTGCTACAACTATATCAGGAGGCAGTAATAATCCCGATGACCCTGATGCAGTGGAGGAATCAACTTCACTCACTCAGGTATAAATTATTCACTATGCTATCGTTCACATGCAAAACTTACGCAATAATTATTCCTTTATTTTTCACTTCGGACAAAAAAATCATATTTTATACGAATCTGAACATGTTTTGACATGCTTTTTGGATTGTAGGATTCCAATGACAGCCGAACAGAATCTCATATGAGTGCCTCTTCAGATCGTTCAAGATCCCGGTCGCCCTTTCCAAGTACCAGCAGCCAGCGGCATATGAGACCATCTGTTCAACCGAATCTTACTGAATGTTTGGAACGTCATTCCAGCTTGGAGAGTATGTTATGGTCAAAACGATTTTAGAAATAAAGTAGTGTTATTCGATCATAATACTCTAGCATAATATATTTATTTTAGGTGGAGGCTCCAAACATAATGCTCCCACGTGTGTTCTGCTCTTCATGATCTGTCGGGACAATTTGCCTCTCAGTTTTGTTGAATCTGAGGGTTTCTAGTTTTTTGTAAAAACCACCTGTCCCCTATACAAAGTTCCTTCAAGATCAAAAGTAAGTATCTGCAATGTTAAGCTAAAATATTGTTAATATTATAAATATAATATTGAGTTTAACATAATTTTTCAGGTCACAGAAATGCCCAAGCAGCGGTATAGAGCAATGAAAGAACTGATGATAATAAAGTTGCAGGGAGCATCGTACATATCACTGACAGGTGACATCTGCACCATTTTAAATTCAACTAGAAGCTTTTTGGTCGTCTCTGCACATTATATTGAAGGTGATGAGCTGAAAAGCGTGTGCCTTGGTGCTTTTCAGCTGAGTGAAAGCCATACTGGCACTATGATTTCTGAAGAGTTCAAAAGGATCTGCAAATCATTCAAGACTGAGGTTAAATGCATCGTATCAGCTACAACAGATCATGCCCAAAATATGATCAAGGCCACTGATGAATTTCTGGGAAAGTCAATGAGAGCAAATTGCTTTGCACACCTCTTGAACCTCTTGGTGAAGGACGCTCTGGCTACTACCAAGGACCTGGAGAAGACCACTTCTTAGGTCAGGCGTATAGTAATATACGTTAAACACAGTTATTTGGCAATGGATAAATTGCATGCACAGCAGCTGCAGCAGGGCATCAAAGAAGGTGGCATCAAATATCTCATACAAGATGTTGAAATACGTTGGAATTCAACACTGGACATGCTTGAGCGCTTTGAAATGCTGTCTGACATTGTCGCCAAAATTCTCGCCAACATAGATCATGCAGATGGTCCACAAATGTTGGCAGAATGTCACCTTCAAGTTGTTTTAGAAGCTGTCAAGCTGCTCGCACCTTTTAAGGATGCAACAGTGGAGATTTCTGGAGAAAACTATGCAACAAGCAGTCTTGTTTTACCGATGGTTCACCTCCTTGAAGGCCAAGTCGATGAAGCCTGGCCCGCCACCAGAGTGGCAATTGAGCTTCAAAATAATCTCAAGAAGGGCATCAGCCACCAACTTAAAACTTTAGAAGGCAACAAGTTGTTTTACATCGCCATGCTGGTAGACCCAAGGTTCAAAAGAGCTTAAAGGTATTCTGCGACTCATGAGTCAGCAGCAATAAATCAACTGTGCTCCGAGATGAAAGAAGAAAATCACAGATAGGGCTCAAAACCACCCCCTTGACAGTCAGACTCATCCAACAGTGAACAGGTTCCCTCATCTTCCCTTGGAGTAAGCACGAGGAGCATGTTAGACGATCAGGCTTGCAGGAACAGCGAAACCCAATCTCAATGCCGGCAGAGCTGAAACTACACTTTGATATACCCTGTCTGCCACGGGATCAAGACCCAATCAAATACTGGAATGCTACGAGTTCCATGACGCCCGCCTTTGCTAATGTAGCCAAAAGGTATTTAACTGTGATGTCCACCTCTGTCCCTTCGGCGAGAATTGTTTTGGCATTGAGCAATACCGTTCCAGACAGTAGAAGCTGCACGACATCCCTGCATGTTAATCAACGAGTGTTTCTCACATCACTGAGCAAAGAATTTTGGGATAGCTAATGCTTTGCACATGGTAAATGTGTTACATTAGAACACAATCATATTTTTGCATAATGACTCAGATTTTTAATATTTTGGATCTATCATTTGATTTAATTTTCTTTTTTGAATAGTAACTGAGCTTTTTATTTAGCTTAATCTTTGCTCAATATGTCAATGCAATGTAATAATAAAGAAAGCATGTGTAAATTCTTAATTTTCGGAAATTAAATTTCACTTTGCATCTTACTCGTAATACGAGTGATGGGCATTATCGAATGATTTGTGCTACCAAATAAACATTCGGTTTTGGGAACTAACTACCAAATATTTTTAAAAAATACTCGATGTGGCGAATATTCAATATTTTTTGACCAATATATATGAGTATGAAAAAAAATACTGATATATCGGATATTCGATATATTTTTTCGATATCTTTATCCCTAGTAGAAACCGTTACATAAACAAACATAAGTGTTCATTATATAATTCCCGTCGTTTTCGCCGAAAGAAAGGTAAGTGAAATTACGTTACTATAAAATTAAATTAATGTGTGAAGTGCAGTTATTATCAAAACTGAGATGTGGTATCGTGTAATCACATCAACGACCACTTTACATGAAGATCTACAGCTCTTTCAAAAGCTTACGGCACCCGCACAGAAGACGATTTTCGGTATGGAAGAGTCCACTTTAGAAACTAGAACTCGGTAGGGATGAGATTTACAATTGTGAGAGAGCTCACTTGTGCCTTAGTTGCCAACCGTGCCACTGTGCTATTAGATTCACCTTTCTATTATTGCTGTTCTGTTTGTTGCTTGGTTACATTGTATTTAATTGCCGAATAAAAATCTGATTTGGAAAAGTTTCTTCTTTCAATGTTAAATTAGTGCAAAATCAAACTACATATATACATAATAAGCTACAGTTCAGAACATTTCCGCCTCTTTTAAAACTGGATCCGGTAGTTTGACCAACCTGCCAAGCTGCGGGTTCCAAAGCTTCGCTTCCCCTCACCTTCCCTCTCCACAACCGCTTTCCCCTACATTACGTCACAGTCCATGCAGGAAGGTGCCATAAGCTTTTGAAACTACTGTACATGAATTTTATAATACTACAAAGAGTTATTTCAAGAACCATTTAACCTATATCAACAAAATTTAATATTAAGAAGTATAAATATGATCTGTACATCATTTGCAATTTTGTTTCCAATCTAATAATTATAACGACTTGTCGTTTATCGTCACGTATTTCTGATAGCATGGTTATTTTAAAAAATATTTGTTATTTTCTTCATAGGTAGGTATGATATTTACACTAACAAATAAATGTGCCACACGAATATTAACAATTACAAAAAATATATTGTGATAGAATGCATTCAGAATTAGCTAACTGACAAAACATTTTCAAGTGGTTTAATTAAATTTTGCTGTCGGCCATCTTGCATTCCTTACAGAACAAAGTTTTTATATTATTAGATAAAGAACTGAAAAGGTTTTGGCTGAAACTAGTCAACCAGAAGTGAAGGTTTACTGTAGTTGTTTTTCTGCTTTTTCCAAATATCTCCTTTAGAACTAAATTTATCTAAATATATGTTATTATAAAGGTTGTAGACAATGTAATTTTCTACCAGTTTTGTATAAACATTTTTTAAGTGAGATTTCAATTTTCATCTGAATTTATGTTCAGTACATTGTTAGATTGCAGCTCCACGAGTTTGAAATGATAAAAACACAAATTAAAATCGATAGTGTATGTAATGGATAGGCATCCTTAGGCCATTTCAAGATTTCTGAGGAAGACTGAGTGTCATAGTCTTGTTATTTCCGAGGACTGAGAGTGATCCTATCAAGAGATTTAAATCTATGAGAGAAAGTTGTTAGATAGGCCACACACCACTTGATGAATTGTAGGGTAACATGTGGATGTAGACGATATGAAAGAATATTAAGAGTATTTTAGATTAAAAAGAAGTTTAGCAAGTGGGTTACATTATAATAATAATATAAAATGCATATATCCGAAGAGATATCAAGTATAACCACGAAGTAAAAGAGAACTGAGCTGTTTGTTACTGAAGAAAATTAGTCGTGTATTTCATCTAACCTACAAGAAAAAACTGATAAGTAGGCTTTGGTGAAATGCACTCCCTGCCCATCACCACTATGTTGAATTGAAGGATAACATGAATAAATGTCCTAAAATTTTCATCAAGTTCTGTTGGATAGTTGCTAGATAGATTGAATTCTATAAATGAAAGCAAACATTTCGTACCAGAGATACAGGAATAAGTTGGAAGGGTTAATATAGCTTTACACTAAAATAAACCCCGGCAGCCTCTCAAGTTACGTCCGATTTGAACTCTAATATTCAAGAACTTGCAAATGTTAATGTGGCTCATACAAAGTTTACCCACCTATGCACTAGGTCCATCGATGCCGAAGGGAACTTTCTAAACTTCTTAAGGACCCCTATCCAAACACAAATGCATTATACCAGTTGGAATTAGGTGTCACCGTTTGCAGACACTCACCTTAAGAAAGTCGTTTGTTCCAATAAGCACCATGACATTGGGGTGGAGGGTGTGGCCAGGGCAACTGACCCTGCGCATCAGTTCTACTATGGTCTGCCCACCCACGCAGTCACCATTGCTGAACTTTCCGTTCTCTGTTGGAATGGAACGATAAAATTCGCACGCTTAGAGATTTAGCAGAATATAAGACATTTTATTTTTAGTTCACTGAAGTGGAAGGATCGCTAAAATACAGCACTAACTTACCTAATACAACCATGAATGCATGCATATTTATGTTAACATTATTATTGTTAGGGTTGGCCAACCGATCAATTGACCGGTCAAAAATTGGTCACAAATACAGGCAGGTTTTTTGCTGCCATTCTGGATCTGTTAAGGCAAAACTTGAAGTAGCACTAACAAATTTGGTAGATATTAAACACATACTATGGACTTGGGATATTTTCCAGTTAGGTATCAAAACATTGCTCTGTCTGCATAACAACCATTAAGTAATACTAAATTGAAAAATGGTTTAGGAATAAGTGAATAACACTTGCACACACAAACAATCCCCGCTTAATATGTATATAGGATATTTTTACACTGAACTATTGCAATCTCAGCACAACAAAGCTTCATAAAAATACAAGTGTATGTAAATACTTGTATGTCTGATGATCAGCAGACGCCCCTGCAAACCCCCCCCCCCCCCTTCCCTCTCCCCCAGGCCCAAATAAAGCCCAATATCAAGGAATTGGGGGCCCATTGTTTTACTTGGCAGGGGGGCATTTCTTTTTCTTGGTGGGGAGCCCTTAAATGGCTCCCCTATGCCACTGCTGATCATTCAAAAGGTAAAGACTTTACTGTTACAGCAGTTATTAACCAGTGCTACCAAAACAAATTTGAAAATTTCACTAAATCCACCATCAAAAGTAGCTGAAAATAAATAAGTGCAGAAATAATTTAAAAATTTCTTATTACAGCTAATTAGTAATAATATAATCTTCTTGAAGATAAATCACAATTAAATTAATATTTGAATAATCAGAATAAAATAATGCTGAATTTTTACAAAATGGAAAGGATAAAAGCATTTATAGTCCAAGCTTATAAAATAAGTAGAAAAGTGAAAGATTTAAAAAAGTGTACAATAAAAATACTAAAATAAATCTTCAAATACAAACAAATCACATTGGGGTAAATCTTCTCCAATAAAATTACCTATATGCACCAGTGGAACCAGTTTTATTATTTACAACACTCCTGGGCAGATATTACTCGTAAAAACATTTTCCATGTCTTCTTAAACCATATTTAATAGCCAAAATTGCATTTAAGGTCTTGATACTCATTCTTTCCGTAATTTCGACTTTATAATGTGCATGTTAGTAAATTGACATTCAACTTTATATCATTTGAGTGGGATATTTGAGTACTATAAATGCCAGATTTGAAATGTCCTCAAAATGATTTTCACCGATTTATTGCATCTTGGTAGCTAGCAATTTCTGGCCAAAGTTTTAATGATTCTGAGTTTTCTGTCCACATAACTGTATGTAGTTTTTTACACAGAAAATCAATACGAGTCAGCAATTCTGAATCTTTGACAAACATTTTAGCTATATTAAGTATTCCTGTTGTATTGGGGAAATTACAGTAAAAAGTATTTTAAGATTTACCAAATACTTATATTGATTTTAATAAAGCTATATAAAAGTAATGAGAATTGTTTATTTTGAATATTGTATGTATTTCTTTCCAAATACGGAAGACACTAAATTTGTCGTCAGATTAGGAGAAAATCGCTAAATGTCGCTAAACCATAAAAAAGTCTCTCAAGTAAAAAGTCCCTAAACTGGCAACACTGTATACCTGCCAATTCATCTTTGACAAGTGATGTAGGCCCCGCAGCATCTCAGCAGCAGTCAGTTTCCAGCTGTTCTACTTTATTGAGTTATACTTCAAAAAAGAAACCTGGGTTATTAGGATTTTTGGACAGAATGAGTCCACAAGAGAAGACTTAACTTGACAGGGTGTTTGCTAAAGCCATGTATGCAAGTAATTTGCCGTTTCACATTATAGAAAACCCCAATATTGTACATTTTTTTGGTAAATTGCATCCAATTTATACTTTACGAGGAAGTAAATGCTCGGTTGGACATCTTTATGCGGCTTATGACAAAATACAAAAAATTGATAGTATTATAGAAGAGGCATCTCATCTATCTATTGTCTCAGATGGTTGGAGCTATGTTCGAAATGAAGGTATCATTAATTTCAAGGTAGCAGATCCTCAACTATTATTCTACAAATTTTTAAACACCAAAGAACACCGCCACACAGCAGAGTAGGTAGCATCACGATTTGAAACTGTTATTGAAGAACTAGGCTCGAACACATTATTTTCTGTTATGACTGATAATGCAGCAAACATAAGATGTACATGGAATATTGTGAAGAAAAATATTCTCATATACAGCTGTACAGTTCCTCTACTCACACATTAAAGCTCATTATTCACGATCTAGAAAGTATTCAGTCAATTCAATCCCACAATTCAAAAGTTAAGAAGATTGTCAAATTCTTCAAAAACAAACATGTTCCAGCTGTTGTACTTCTTCGATACCGTAAACAGCACAATATAAATTGAACATTGGGCATGCCTTGTCTTACACATTGGCATCAGTGGTACCGTGTTTGCAGAATCTTCAACCATGTAAGAAAGCTTTGCAGTCAGCTATATTAGAGGATAGTATTTCTAGCATCTGTTCACAAGACAATAGAATTGACATATTAGATGATGATGTCTTATGGGTAAGCAATTTGAAATTTTTAGATATGCTGCTACCCATTTCTGAAGCATTACATAAAGTTGAAGGTGACAAGTGTACACTGGCAGATGTGAAGTCTGAATTCATGAAAATTCAGAACCACATCAATGTCAAATGCAAAGAATTACCACTCTCAGCAGATGAGGAAAAACTGGTAGAAGAAATGATAGAAAAACTCAAGTGCCGAGTAATCACTGATGTGCACAATGCAGCATATCTTTTAGATCCCCGATATCAAGGTGATATGCTGAAAAATGAAAGTTTGGTGATGCATGCAAATTAATACTAAATGTGGCCAAATTTAGAAATTTTCCTTACTGATTCTATTTTGGCTGAAATAGTGAATTTCAAAACAAGAAGTGACACTTTCAACAGAAAAATGATAAGGAATGCAGCTGAATCTATTAATGCAGGTCAAATTACACTATCAAATGGTGGAAGGGTCTCTGCCCTTCCAGTTTACTAGCAGAAATTGCTGACATCTCCCAATTCTACTGCTCGTGCTGAGCGAAACTGGTCAGTTTGGGGGAACATCCACACCAAAAACAGAAACAGACTCAAAGCAGAAACAGCTGGGAAGTTGGCAACAGTTTATCATAATTTCAGACTCATGAAAAATATTTCTGAAAAGGATTAAGATTTGTTAACATATTCATTCAGCTATGGAAACAGATTCTGGGGAAACAGAGTGAGGACATGGAGGGTGAATTGCTTTTTCAAAATTAACCATAGTGAGAACACTGAATGAAAAATAAAGTGAAACTGACTGTTGAACACTACAAACACCTTCTTTTTTATATTTTACATGAACCAGAACAGTTTATTAAAATTTGTTATTGTACAATGAATAGTATTTCGACTTCTTTATTGTTTTTAATCTTTATTTCTATTTTGGCCTTACCTCCAGGTTGTGTTTTTGAATGTTCATGTTAAATACTTATAAGTCATACGGAAGTATTGAGTGTTTACTTAAAAATCTATACAAATATTATTTTTTGACCATTTCTGAATTTTTTTGACATATTTTTGACAAAATTTCACCGGCCATTGACCGAAAAGTATTCGACTGGTCAGAAACCCAACCCTAATTATTGTATTAATGAATCACCTCCAATTGATGCTCGCTCGTTCAGAACTTGGTTGGCGAAGCGAACAAAGAGGCTATCACCCAACAGTTGATAAGATGCTAGAAAAGGGCCCTTCAAATCCCGTCTCTAAAAAAAAAGATACATTATTAGAACAATGGAAAAACAAATACGTCGCATGAGTTTAAAAATTAATTGCGCATCTCACTTTTTTCAAGTTCTACAGAATCTATACAACACTAAAAGAATGAGATAGTCATATATCTTCTTCTTTAAGCCAAAAAAATTGTCAAGTAACGGAAACGTATCACATGATCATTTAAAGCTAATTCTACATTTAAATTATATCTGAAATCTTCAAATAATTATATTCAACTCCCAGAGTTAAGTTTTTATGGATGTAGTTATTTAGATATCAAAATACAGTACCAGATCCCTTATCTGGCGTTCCAAATCTGCCAGGACCTGAAATACGACTACATTCGGAGCTCGTGCCAAACTAGAATGCCGACAACTCCTCTGACATGCAGTTTTGTTTTGCTAAGCATTACTGTTTTAACGTGCTGACTGTAATATTTATCCAATTCAACATTTTTTACAAGGAGAGGTATTCAGGTTTCCACTGTCGATTTTTTAAGTTTGGTAGTCCCCATAGTGTAATGAACCAAGACAAAAATTTCTGCGAGAAAACATAATTATGGCAAAAAATACTCATGGAAAATCCTATTATCGCTATGTATTTACCCAAATAACAAAATGCCAAGGTTTCTATTCCCTTCTACTGTGATGGTGGAAAATGGAGGAATTGAGAATTTTTTTGACAACTACAGTAGA
Source organism: Uropetala carovei (assembly GCA_036926305.1). Classification (NCBI taxonomy): domain Eukaryota; kingdom Metazoa; phylum Arthropoda; class Insecta; order Odonata; family Petaluridae; genus Uropetala; species Uropetala carovei. The sequence goes on from JAXCHB010000011.1 coordinate 27,870,135, forward strand.
ACGTAATAAACCCGGCAACCTCCGGACCTAGCATTTGCAGGGTTTTTGAAAATGCTGGGTTTTTGAAATTTTATAAAAAATCTTTAAGTAATGTACATTTTTGGTAACTGATTATATAATTCAAATGACGTATAACAATTAAAAGGGAACCCATTATCAATAAAGACTATTGCTTATATATGCACTAAAACGAGGAATTATATAAGAACAATTAAAAAGTAAATAAAATACGCATTTACAACATTATTTTCATCACACATTATTCTGAGAATTTTTTTTAAACAGATCAGGCAAACTAGCTTGCTTCATGCATTTTGATTTTACCTTCATAAGTTTATATTGTATTCGAAACAAACACGTGATCTCTTGAAAATCAATGAAAGAGCATTGTTCTAAAGGAGATATTGTATCTGTGACCAACTGTATACAGAGATCTGTTGAAGGTTTGTCCTTCACTATCTCCTGATCATCGTAACTATCATTTTCTTCATCTTTTTCATCCTCATGTTTCAAAACCATGTCCAGTATTTCACATCAGCTGAAGTACGACAGGCACACCAATGTCGATATCAACCCAGTTTTCAATGTCATCTTCTACCACTCTTTCTGCTATTGTGAAAAATTTTTGCATGCTGTATTAGGCCTGAAATAGTTACAACTTCACTTCTTCGCTGACGAAACCACTCAAACAATACCTTATCAACAATATTTACCCGGGACGTGTAGTGTTTTAAGGCTACACATTGCTTTAAGTGTGTTACTCTCTGCATAAAATTTCAATATTTGTTTTTTTCTACTTTAAGTTGTACGCAGTGGAACCACCAATGCTATACTCTTTGCAAGTCTTCACTGAAGTACCCTTTTCAAGTTTTTTTTTAGTAATTCCACTTTTTTTCAATCGTGAGATTTTTCTGTTTATGTTTTGTAACACCACTTAATGGGGTTGTCTTTTCTTTTGAAGTCATGTCAAAATAAAATTTAACAAAAGTACTAATTGCATTAACAAAAAACAATTGCTATTGCCACAAATCTAAACATGTGGTTCTAATAAGGTAAACGAAACAATGAAAAAAGATAGCGTACATCATTTAAAGTAATTTCCAATTTTTTACATATAACTTTCAAAAAAGTGCCGAGTTTTTGAGAATGCCAGGTTTATGAGGTTCTACTGTATTTTACAAATTCATATTTTTTACATAGAACCTGATATTTTCATTGGAATTCAATATAAAATGAAATCTTTGGATTTTCTGGTAGATAACGCCCACGGTAATCTATACAACAATCCAAAATCTAAAAAAAAAACTGTATGTGTTATAAACAGGATAACAAGTAAATACTTAAAAAGTTACTTTTTAAAAACAAGTTTTTTCTCTCATTCTGTTTCATGGCCTGAATGTATGTAATTTGGTGAGATCGGATGACGACAAAATATCTTTCATCGCTAAAAACCTAATATTTTTAACTTTAGAAAAGGTTCACGTAGAGATATGCCATGTATTGAAACTCAACGGTTGGCGAAATAATGTGTACTCCATCATGCCACCATACATTCAAGTCTCGAGTTTTACAACGATTATAAATATTTTTTAAACAGAAAATTTTTGACTGATCGGTATCTGTTTTAACCAGCGATACGAATATTAAGAAGCGCTTTATATACTATGTGAATGTCGATGGGAAAATACTGTACATGCAGGAGGTTATATGAGAAGAAGATAAAGATGCAATCGCGATTTCAATTTTAGGAAAATAATTATAATAGGTCTTCATTAATAAAGAGAAAAGTGTACAATGATTTAGTAAACAAATAAAACCCTTGTATTCTTTACTTTTAATGTTTCTTTAATATATTATAAGCACATACTAAGAGAAGGACCCAAAATCAAGAAATTCCCCAAATCTGGCAAGCATCCGGTCCGGATCTTGCCAGAAAAAGGGTCCAATACTGCAATAATGTAGGAGGCAAAAAGTTGACGCACCTTCCACAACTACACTGGATTAACAAAACTCTTCTAGGTTGAAACAATATACAAAAAACTGATACGATGCAAATACAAGCTTCCTGAAAACAGAATCACATGAACTGCTACTAAATATTACCCTCAGACTCATTTTACTTCCATTATATTGTTCCAGGATTAATTAGTCAATCAAGTCTTAATTATAGCGTAACATTAGGTTGTAATTATTAAGCATGATCATGTCTGAAATAGATTATGCAATTGTTTTGACTTTTCTTAAAACAGAATACATAATTGTTTAAACTAGTGGTTTTCAGGCATATCTGCCATGCAACACCCTCTGTATGAATGCTACGTTGCCGAGACCCCCCCACAGGAAGTAATAAAAATATATGAAAAACTTTTTTCATTGATACTTTTTTTATAAAGCTAACTGAAAAGTATAAAATATATTTTCGTTTCAAGAAAATATCTGATTCTTAAGGAAAATTTTCATTATATACGATCATGTATCTCTTTAAAAAAAACGTATGGCATATGTTGATTAAATTATTCAGTACATTATAAATAGCCTGGAATATTCTGGTTGTTTCACACAGATGACTACAGGAGAATTAGTTTACTATGGTAGTTCAGTGGTTGAATATTCGCTCGGCAAGTGGAAGGTTCGATTCCTGGTCATGGCAGATTTTTTCACTTGTTTCCACATTTCCCAAAAAGAAATTAGTACATCAAAAATTCAGATAGAGCCATGAATTACAATAAAGATGTGAAATGTAAGGACTAAGAAAATGACCAAAGCTAGTATCAGTCACCGAATTAATTAAAGTTTTATTATTAAATTATATTTCTTATATTAAATACAAATATATTAAAATTAACAATTGCTTTATTTTGAAGATTCCAACCCTCAATCAAACATAAAAATTAGACTTATAACCTATAAATTAAAATTGAAGGATTGGTAAAATGAGGAAAAAATCAGTTGGCATAACGAAGAATGCTCGTGAAATTGTCTCGCGACCCCCAATGGTTTAGACTAACATTACAGAAAAAGAGAACAATTTTGAAGTATTAGTTAATTTAGGAATGCTTATTCAAAAAGTTCACTTCTACTTGGACTTTCGTTACATGTGCAACACTTACCCATGACACTGAATTTCTCTCAGGAACAAAGGACGTTTCTGAACCATCAACACTAGTGGACAAGAAATCTTCTATCCGCTGAAATATTAATCAATATTTTTAGTGGATCCTTAATCATATGGAACAATATATGCCACAGTCAAACTACGAATATAAAATTCCTTACCGGATTCGCCTGAGAAGAACTATCTTTTGTACTGTTTACATTGTTCTTACAAGTACCTGGAGTATCAGAAGGCTTCTTACGAGTAGACACTGTGGCACTTGAGGATTTCACATGTTCCTCTTGACTAGTAGCATTATCCTCCTCCTCACGAGGAGAAAACCATCTTCTGGTGACCTAAATATCTACCCATTACTGTTATATCTAAGACATTTTTTGTTAATTGTTTTAGTAGTAGGTTAGTTAAGTTCATCTGTGATAGTAGAGTTAAGGATTGGGGATTTTTGTTTAGTGGGTAAGGATAGAGGTGGTTGAGTAGTGTGTGATTTGTTAATTAGCTTCTTTAGCTATCTAAATAAATACATACACACATTCATATACGCACTCACCTGATTGCTGTTCCTACTTCCGGTATCCAAAGAGGGCTTATCCGTCGAAGTTCTATTTCGATGACTTTCACTCTGCAACGAATTGGAAAATTGATTTCCTAATTATTAGTAGGTTAGTTAAGTTCATTTGTGATAGTAGAGTTAAGGATTAGGGATTTTTGTTTAGCGGGTATGGATGGAGGTGGTTGAGTAATGTGTCATTTGTTAAGTAGCTTCTTTAGCTATCTAAATAAATACATACACACATTCATATACGCACTCACCTGATTACTGTTCCTACTTCGGGAATCCAAAGAGGGCTTATCCGTCGAAGTTCTATCTCGATGACTTTCACTCTGCAAAGAATTGGAAAATTGATTTCCTAAATATTACAAAAAACACTATTAACACATATGAAGGGATTTGACATTAAAATGAAGGCGATGTGTCTGCTATCAGAAATAAACAACACAGCAGAAACAAAATTTAAAAAAGCAAATTTTTAGGAAACATTTCGTAAAAATTAGAAACAAAATATAAATATCAAAAAGGTTTTACAGGTAGCATTTTGGAAGAGGAAAATATAACCTGCTGAATTAAAGAATTGTTCAAGTCACGATAAAGTATAAACGTAATTTTCGGATAAAATGCAAATTTATAAATAGTATTTATGTACGTTTACCACTTTAACGAAAATAAATAATAGCCTAACGCGATACAAACATCATTCTTAACTCCCGCTATCATTTGAAATCTGGGCAGTGTGTATCGTATCAACATTCACCTGCCATATCAACGTTTAAATCAAAATAATATTGTATTTAGAAGAAAAGAAAATATGCCACTAAATACGCACTGTTCTCGAGGTAAAAATTCACAAAATAAGCTTACAATATAGGGAAATTTTCATGAGTATGTACTCACGGAAGACTTATGTTCACTATCTGATGTTTCTTTGGATGTATCCAAACGCTTCCTCTTAGGTTTACCCTCGTTTTCAGGGCATACAGAATTTAGTTCATGCTTCTTGGACGGCATATTTACTTTTTTATTCAAATATTTTCAATACGGCGCATGGAGGAAAAAACAATTGAAGGTTGAGAACTCGCAGAATGCAGTGTTGCCAAGTTTATTGACTGGAATAGCGGGGTCATTTGCGCGAGCCTCTCAATCCTATACAATTTATATAGATCATTTTCAGACTGAAGACCCATGTGACTGTCGGTTAGACTATCTATGGGTTAGACTGTGTCTCTTTAGTTTTTCTTCTGCCCCACCCCCTTTCCCTCCCCCTCCTTCTACCCTCCATTTTCATTCTTCTGCTACATTTTTGTAATTGTTATAAAATTCTTGGCGTTTTCACTTTCTACTCGAGGAAATTCTGTGGATTATTTCTGAAAAAAAGTCATTTTCACATAATATAAATGGATTAATTATAAATAAATTGTAAGAGACGTTTATTTTAGCATACTGTAGATGCAATGAACATTCGCCATTGATAATATATTTCACACTGACTCAACGTAATATATAATTTCCTTTTGACTTAAAGACACTATTGCAGGGATGTACAAACAGCGCTCCCAGAGCGTGCCCGCGGGCGCACGGTAGAGCATATATTGTGGTGATAGCGGGGGAGGGGAAGCTTCCCCTCTCCCTGCACTCTCCTCACTCTCTCCTACTATTATTGTCCTTTTCTAGTCTTATGAAGCTTGACCTTGACGCAGCGAGTAGCCTATTATAGCGTTTTCCCCCTCCATCACCACTTTAAGCTTTCAAGAGGCGCGAATATGAAGTACACCTTTGCCAAGTTGCCAGCGATCCGCCCTTGATAGTAGCAAGGGAAGGAAGCGTAAACGTGGTAGATCTGGCAACACTGTCGAGCTCGGAGTGATGTGAACAGAATAGTAGTATTGTACCAAATATTGACAGATTAGTTCTTAACATGCACCAGAAAGTGTAAATTAATAAATAAATTAAACTAGTGAATGTCTGAACTATAAAAGAGAATTAATGAGAAATTATTGTTATTATTAACGCATTACACACCTGAATAAAAAGGTATTTCTGTTACAACACCATGGTCACTCATGAATCATCTCCCATCTTAACAATATCCGCAATAATATTAGAAGAACGGGCCAAGCATGCGAAGATGCATCCCTAGCACTCTTCTGAAGTCGCATTCTCTCTCGCACACTGTCTGTCTCACTCGGGCAGAGCGCGCCGTCTCCTCAGGCGTGCCTGGGGGTGCTCGGGCGCTCCGCGCGCTCTCAAGCTGTGCATCCCTGCACTATTGAGACAAAACGAAAAAACTAATGAAACAAACAACAGCATTACAAGTAGTTGCCCATTCATAAGCATAACTCCTCGCCCTATGCAGCAGCAGGTAACATCACGTAATTTCTACGTGCATAGACAGACAAACTACTGAAATCACATGCTATTTGCTTTAATCGGTGAAACGAAGAAAAAAAACAGGAAAACATTCAAAAAGGGACCTGGGAGGACAATGTTTGAAAATGAAGGACTGTCCTTCCCAAAGGAGGACATCTCGGCACCTTAAATATATACTCTCTGGCCCATGGGTGTTCAAACTGTGGCCACCTAGCCGCATGCGGCCACTTTCACAATTTCATGCAGCCCGCTGAATGATTTTAATTTTTAATGTACTTGTGGCCATTTTTGAGAGAAATTCCAAAATATTTTCCATTGTCATAATTTTATTTGCTGTTTAAATATATATTCATATTGTTTTAGCAATATGGCCAATTAAAGTTTCTTAATACAGGTGTAATTTGACTGATGAAACTTTGATTCATCAGCTCAGATTATCATCCACAAAATTAAAGGATTTACAAATTGATGATCTTTTGAATTAACTACAATTAAAATACTTTGTAAAAAATTAAACTTTATTAAAGAAATATGTATTATAAAATAGAAAATAAAAAATTGTAATTTGAATTAAATGAATTAAAAATACTTTTAAAGAAATATGCAATATAAAAAAAATAACAGAAAAATTAATAATTGTTTTAACAAACAAATCCTACACTCAAGACTTTTTCTGGCCACTATAAGACTACATGAGCTTCTATATCTGGACACCCATGCTCTAACCCTTACATCATCTCTGAAGCACCGGTTTAGAAATTTTTGGAAAAAGAAAATTTTCTGCAAAATGCCAATGAGGGCATAAAATTATAACATAATTTTTGTGAAAATATATTACCTAGCCGATGAGTCAGGAATGAAACTCCACTTAATTGCGATTTTCGGGAACCAATTGGGTAGTAACCCCGAGGACTGCCTGTATAGCAATTTTTAATTTATTGATTAGTATTCGGATACCATATATAGCCATCTCCAGGATAAAGAGCAAAACATGCTTTCAGTTTACTTTAAATTTCAACTCATAGAGTGTAAAGTGGGGTTGACGCACTTAGCACCTAGAGCAGTGGTGCACAACCTTTTTCTATCCAAGGGCTGCATTACACATTTTCTCTGGTTCTGCAGGCCGCATTATGAAAGAAAATTATATTGAATATATAAATTTAAGGAAAATCTGAATTAAAATTTATTTTATTACATTTTATGGGATTTAATTTTTTATATTAAATAATGATGGTTTTAAATAATAATATTAATTACAACTTAATTTTCTGCATAAATCTCTGACACAAAATTAATAGAAAATAAGAGCAATCAACCTTTCTATTTTAAAGTGAATTTAATTTGCCTTAATGTGATCGTTGAGTCTGCATTGCCATTGTTAAACGCTTAATATCTGGTGTAATGTTTGTTGTGTTCAGCCGCAAGATTGAACTCAGTTTTTCGTCTGTCAACTGGTTCCGATATTTCAATTTGATTAATTTCATCAATGAAAAAGCATGTTTGCATATATAAGTGCTTTCAAACAGACCTGTGCAAATAGCTTCCATCCATCTTACATTTGAATAAGATTCTTTAGGAAGGAATTTATAAAAATTAATCAGAATTCCGTAATTAAATTTTGACCTCAGTTCGTCATTACACCGAAGATTGATGAGTTCAAGTTAATATGAGGCTTCAAAAGGGTTCGCATATGTTTTTAACAACATTTTGTCCCACTCAAAGTCTGTAAATCTCTCACTGAATGATTGCTGGATATGTTCTATATGAGTGGCATATTTGAAACTATTCACATTGTATTTTTAAATATTTGTTGGCAGTTAGGAAAGTGACAGGTATTCAATGCTGGATTAAGGTAGTCTGGGGCCCTGGCGTAGAAATTGTTAGGGGGCCCTCCCCCTCCTACAATTTCCAGTCTTCCTCAATTTTTTCCACACATACAGATTATTTGAACATAAATGGAATATGAAAGGATTTGGGATTAAAACAAGATGAATTTTAGTTATTACCAATTTTATTATAAAATATGATAAGTTTCTATGCAACATAATTTTAGAATTGTTTTTTTCTTGCCTTCGCAGAAGCAAAGCATGCTATGATGTCTTCATAACCTATTTTTCTCAGTAATTCTTTTTCTATCATCATCAAGCAGAGGGAGTTTAGGCGTCGATTCAACATTGACGCACGAACATCGTTCTTCACTCTCGCCATCTTTGAAAACGCTCTTTCTGCACTGCAATTTGTAACTGATAAACAGAGATATATTCTTAATGCAACGTCAACGTTGGGAAAAATGGATTCTAATTTGTTTTTTCTGATGACTTTGATGCATTGTTGAGCTGAAGGCGTTGAGCCTTCGAAAAATTTAGCAAACTGAACCATTTCATCTGGAAATGAACTCTTGATATCTGATGAGTACATCTCTCCCATTTTCGTTGCTACACCAAGAATGTCACTGTCGTTCAACACTTTAAAATTTAATAAAAAACCAAACTTTGTTTCTATCGATTTATATGCAGTAAGTCGATCGTTCAAACACGTTCTCAATCTGTCAAGAACAGGTATGAAATTTTCAACGCGAAACTTTTGAATTCCTGTTAAAATAACTTCTCCTGGGTAAGTTTCGTCGCTTGCCGGTATTCGTTTTCGTGACACCTTGCTCCTAAAGTGTTCTTCTACAGCGCCTGAAAGTTGCTGAGCTTGCATTACAATATTATCGAAGCCTTCAGATATGGCGTTTATGTATTCCTTTAACGAATTCAAAAGAGTTACAGCAGTGGATATATCATGGCTCTTTTCTTGAAGCTTAGTACTTGTAGCATCAAATCGTCGAAGAATTTTATGCCAAAAAACGGTCATAAACGCGATATCTAATGTTTTCATTCTCTTCCGCAAAGCGGTTGCTTCATTTCAAGCTGCTTGTCTCGCTTCACTGTTCTCTGATAATTCCTCAAGGTTTTTATAAATTTTGTGATAGTTTTCATAGAGAATTTTGGTAGAAACAGCTCTTGCTGACCACCATGTTCCACTAAGGTTTTTAAGGGTAACTGTCCTATCTTGTTAGGCCATCACAAATACTTTGCCAGCGCTGTGTCGAGGAAACACAAAAATTGTACAACAATTGAAGGAAACCAAAAAAGTTGGCTCCACTGCATTCACTCTCACTAGGTTCAATGAATGAGTTGCACAAGGGATGTAATCCACATATTGGTTTGTAGACCATTGTACTTCCCAGACATGTTGGCGGCATTATCGTATGATTGTCCACGTGCATTTTTAATGTTGATTCCCAGGTTACTCAACCTTTGTACAACTGCTTCAGCCATCGATTTGCCAGTATGTCCAATTGAGGACTCATAACCGATGAAACGCTCCTGTACGTCACCTTCTTCATCTACATATCTTAATACTATGGCCAACTGGTCGCAGTGTGACATGTCGGGTGATAAATCTACAATAATTGAGAAGTATTTTGCACTGCATGTTTCTTCGGCAATTGTCCTCAGAATTTTTTTTGACATCAACAATATAATCTCTTCATATGTTGTCGAAGATATATACGAAGTTACTCCATGACCTTGGTTCCCACACGTTTTGAGGTATTTGGCCAAAAATGGATCGAATTTCGCTGCAAATTCTAATGCTGCTAAAAAGTTTCCGTTCTTGAAGTCGTGAACTTCTTTACTGTCTCCGCTTAACGGTAAACCTCTTTCACACAAGAACTTTAAACATTCGACAACTCGTCGCAGCACTTCTCTCCAATACCGTTTCTCATTTTCTAACTCACTCTTCAGCAACGCGTCTAGTGTTTCTCTATTATTACTGGATTGGCCTATCCAACACTGTATAGTATGAAGGTGGTCTTTACTTTTTTCATGATTTTGTATAGCTCTAGAGCCATGTGACCAATCGCAAAATCCTTTCACAAAATGTTCATCAGAATCTTTAAAAAGAATATAGAAGAAACAAAATATTTTCCCTGAAGATGGTAAAAAATCAACAAGTCCCTTCTTTTAATTTCATCATTCTTTAATTTAAAGGTAAAGAAATTAACAGAGCAATATCTCCAAAAATCTTTGGAATGCGTGGCTCTCTTTCATGCTTTAAAATCCTGATTAGTTATATTTTGTTCAGGAATTTCTTTTTTATGAACCCAATAGTCTCTTATAATTTTTTTGTCCGCTGGCCATAAAGCTGGATCCGACGAAAGATCTTCCACTTCCTCACGAGACGTGGGGTCTTGATTGCCCCTGTTTTCAATTTCAGAAATTCCATCGCCATCCATTTCCTGACATATATCATATTGAAATAATCCTGCTCTCGTGCCAGGCTCCATAGCTTCGATAGCGGATTAAGACACGGAAGAAGAAGGATCATTCTTGCTTACGTCATTGCTGGTGAACACGGTGTTACCTTCATTTTCCATTTCTTCAGGAACTGAGAAGAATTTGGTTAGCTTGGTATTTTTCTTTAGAGCAATGTTCTGCTTTTCTAATTTCTCCTTCTGCTTCTTCCTTTTCTGATAACCGCTTCCATATTTTCTTTCCATTTTCCAAGATACTTCAAACCTTTTATTAATTTTTTATATAAAGGAAAATATTTATAAAAGTTCAATAGTAAATAAATTAGATACTTAAAATGATGCTAACGACAAGAAATATAAAATATGTATTTACCTGCTTAGTTATTTTCCGAAAGGTAAAAGAGGTGTGACGTGCCCTGGTTTATTTTATAGGTACTGGGTCGGTACAACTATGTTCCGGGGAAAAGATTTTTCCACTATTGTAATATATTTCTTCAATTTTTTTAAAAAAAGCTTCGAATCCTGTAATATATCCGAATTTGGTGTCCTTTTATTGTCCGAAGCACTTCATTTTTTTCCTCAGTTCTCCCACGAAACGCTCGATACTATACTTCCCCATAATGAAATAAAAAGTTCAGTGAAACCAAAGTGAAAATAAAGTCAAAAACAAGTTATGAGAAGAGTTTCTAGTAACTAATTAAGGTGCTTTTTCTAATTGATATAAGTTAAAACCTCCTTTATATGGGCTCAAGATTTACTCTAGAGTAAGATTTTAAATGGATGAAGACATTATAAAAATTTGGTAACTGTGGCTCAAAGGGTTTTCAAGATTTCTCTTCAAGAGACCGACGATCGGAAATTCATTTTTGCACGGAAAGATTATTTTTAGACAAATAATTACAGAAATACATACAAAATTGAATATATGATATAACAGATACAAATTTAAATAAGTAGTTGAAGTAGTTAAATACATGTGACATGTGTCTTACACTTCTCCCATAAAAGGATGAAAAGTATAGAAAATATCACCATGAGAAAACCAAGACAAACTGCGATACCTATCACATCAAAATGATGTAATTTAACCGTTTTGACTAAGTGTCATATATGAAATTTGGTAACGATATGACAAGTAATTTTTGACTTAGAGCGCCCACAATCACATATACACACAGACATCATTCCGAAAATAGTCTAAACGTGTTCTAGGGACCTCAACACGTGTATTTCCGTTGAAGTCTCGAAGTCGATTTTTTTCATGATCACAATACTTTTTCATTACTACGTATGGAAAAAGTAAAACCTATTTCGCTGAGTAATTTGGAATCTTTCGATATCTATAGCGGCAACTAACTCGTGTTGATAATAACATTAGATTTTATACTTGACGGAGAATTTTAGAAACCAACATTTTATCTGCGGTGTGCAATACTACCCCCCTAAAACGAAAATCAGGCCCTGCTTAAAAAATCAATTTAAAAACTTTTTTTGCTGTATTTGTGTAAGTAGCCTCTGTGAGCAATCATTGCTAATGGGTGAGCATTTTGCCTCCTCCTAAAAAAATTTCTGTGGGCGCCCATGTATCCATTTCGCCTCTCATAACTTAAAACTAGTTATAAATGATGCTGTTTCTGAAGTTAAAGAAATTTCAGATTATTTTGTCACATTGTAGGACATATACACTTTTTGGAACGAGTATTGATATGTGGGATATTCTAAGTTCATTTACTGGGGAATCAGCAATAACATTAAAACGGTTAAATCCTACCCGTTGGGCCAGCAGATTTGTCTTTGCTAGCTATAAAATTGAGATATACTGACATACCGTAAATATCCGCGTATAACGCGCAGGTAGGTTTTCGGTCTCATATTCTGCGATTTTTATATACCCGCGTATAGCGCGCACATTTTCTTTTCAATCACAAATTTATAATTTAATTGCGAATATTATACCTTAAATTGTCTGTATCATTATGATATGATAAAACAATGAATTAAAACATGTCAGAGAGGGCTAGGAAAATCGCGGGGCCCAGTGCAAAATGTGCGCGCGGGACCTCTTACGCGTGAAAATTTTTAAGAGTAAATTATAATAACTAAACCAATCTCTCTCACTATGACACATCGATATTTTTTCAACAATGCGTGTACTTTATAAGTACGACAAATATTTCTTAGAAAGCATGGAGCCTCTTTAAGTGCGGGGCCCGGTCCAGTCGCACCGTTCGCACATCATTCAAGCCGGCTCTTATTGACATCTTTTGTTTCTGACCATCTAGAGAGCCATAGAGCGTAGAGCCAACTAGAAGCAAAATATAAAACTGTATGGTGAATCGGGGATTCACCAGCTTGAGATTCGAACGAAAATACACGAGTTTCTTCTGTTCTCTTCATTGTCCATTCAGAGGAAGACAGGAAAATTTATAAATTTTGATGGAGCCTGGAACATCAACAGGCAATTTTTAGAACCTTTGGACGTTAGTTAGCGCCATAATTATGAAACGGGCATGTTAACTGAAGTCGCTCTATTTATTTAATTGGCCTTCGCGTTTGCATATATTATTAGTTTACATATACCTATTTTATTTGCGTAGATTAAAGTTTATATAATATATAATCAAATTCGATTTAACTTGATGTGCTTATTATGGCCAATATTCATATTAAATCAACCTTTCTTCTCACTATCTGCCTAAGCAATTATTTTTTTAAATACCCCGATAAATATGTACCCTCGTATAACACGCACCATGCTTTTCACCCCCAAAATATCGCGGAAAGGGTGCGCGTTATACGCGGGTATTTAATCAAATCTCTATTGAAAATATCTTCAAGATAAAAGCAAAGATGTGTGTAATGAAACAATAGGTTTGCTTACGGCCGTGGAATCATTCGAATTTATTTTTATCACTGCAATCTTAGTATAAACATTTTCGGAGAAATCGCTATCATATAAAAATTTTTACAGAGTAAGGAGTTAGATTTAATGAAAGCGGTTAATTCATTAATGTTAGCCAATGATAAACTTAGTGACTATCGGTTACACTGTGAAGCTGCTAAAAGCGAATCTATAGAAATAGGAAATAAATTGAGTGTTGAAGTTAGATTTACAAATAAATGTAAGGAAAAAATGAAGAATCATTTTCATGAGCTGTTTGAGGATTATTGAGCTACTAACGGTGAAGAGAACTTCAAAATTAACATTTTTAACAAAACATTGGATATTATTATAATGCAAGTAAAATTAATGTTTGAAGGAATGTACCGGGGTGGTTAAGAATTTTACATTTTTTATTCCACAAAAATAACGATGAACTTACTAAGGCAGCAGGATCATTGCAATCATATTACAGAGAAGATTTGTCCCCTTCATTTTCTATGGAAATTATATCATTTGAGGAGTGTGAGGCAAAAACATGGTAACCCACAAACTTATTTATTTGGAGCTAGGTTGCGTACAGAAAAGAAAATAAACCTCAAATTCCGATTAATCGATATTGTCCAAAAACTAATCATTTCTTCGTGCTCATGTCAAAGTGTTATATATGAAATTTGGTAATGATATAGTAAGTACTTTTCAGGATAGAGCGCCCACAATTACATACAAATGCATCATTCCGAAAATAGTCTAAACGTGTTCTAGAGACCTCAAAACGTGCATTTCCTTGAAAACCTCGAAGTCTATTTTTTCCGTGATCAAAATACTTTCTCTATACTACGTATAGGGTCATTCCATGTTACATGTCCAGACTAGGTAAGTGATGGATCCTTCGACTCGAACCAAGTTTTTAGGATCGTTAGTAAGTCTAACTACCTTCCCAACACGTGACTTTCCTAAACAATAACTGCTATGGAAAATTGTTTCATATGAAAGTTGTAGGAAATTACATTCTCTATAACCTTTGCATATATGTGCTGCCGCGGGCCGCGGGTTGTACACCACAGGCGTAGAGGCAGAGCTCCTAGTATAATTCTAAATTTCTCATTTCCGTAAGATTTGGCTTCGAGAATTGCTGAAGAGATTTCATAATTTTCTCTCTTTTCTGTTTATTTGTTAAATGAATTCCTGATGAATCAGATTAGGACGGATGTACGACTGACAAAACTTTTTCAAACCAAGAAATCAGTAAAAATAATCAATCTAACGTAATTCGTTCAAAATGTTTTGATGACTCAAATTCAATATACTGAGTACAGTAAAACCTGGTTAATTCGAAATTCACTGGACCAAAGAAAAATCATTTCGAATTACGAAGAACCTCTATAATTCGAAATTTACAAAAAAGCGTGATTTACCAAATTTAAAAAATGCAAATATAAATTACAGAAAAACAAAAGAATATGACACCATATTAAAATACAGGAAAAAAGGATGTACTACACATGCATACCTCAAAATATGATGTCGATGAATAAAAGTCAAATTTAGGATTACTCATTTAAACATTGAAACATATATGGACATATAATTAAACCACTAAAATGTTAATAATTACTTTCACTTATTTCAACTTAAAAGTAAATAAACAAAAGTGTGTAATAAAATATTAATTTAAATTTATTTTTAAAAGTTGGTTATTTTCCCGTTTCAATTTCAGGGCACTCCCTAGCGCAATGTGTTGCATAATGGCATCAACTTTTTCACAGATATTCATCGGCACGTCTGGCATCCCGGGTATCTTAAGCTTTTAAATCCTCCTTAGATGGCAATGGCACATCCAACCTAGGATCGACGTTATCCACATCGTCTTCTTCCTCGCTATCACGCGCAACGGTTTTCGATTCGTCGATCGTGGGGTCATACACAACCGACGTAGCCAAGTCATTATCAAAGGAAACAAAGTCTCCGAAACTGACAGGTCCCAATACATTACTGTCGATTACTTCCTCCACTTGTGTACATTGGAACACTTCTGCCGGCTGCGAAGATAGCCCGCTTTTCTTAAAACAGTTGGCGATGGTTTGAGGAGTCACCAATTGCCACGCCGGCCGATGACAAGGCCCGGCACGCGTCTAAAATCGTCCATTTTCGTAAATTATCCTGCGAACATCCATTTGTAATTTGCACCAAGTATGACGACAATAGTTTTTTTTCTGTAATGACACTCTAAATTTTGAATGATGCCCTGGTCGAGTGGCAGCAGAACACTGGCTGTGTTCGGCGGAAAATACAGCAACTTAACATTGGGCGTATTTATCTGAGCCACATGGTGAGCAGAACAGCTGTCTAGTGTCAACAAAATTTTACAATTTTGCACCGCCACACGTTTTTGCATCTTTATTAAAAAACTTTTGAATATGTCTGTTGTCATCCACACCTTTCTGTTATGCTCGTAAATTATCGGCAAATAATCATGATTAATACCTTTGAAACAGCGTGGGTTGCCATATTTTCCGATGATTACCAGTTTTTCTTTATTCGACCCATCCATATTTGTGCAGAGCACGGCGCGGCGGTGAGGCGCTCCTTACTACGTTTGCTGCCGTGACATTTTTCGCCTCGGAGAGCCAAAGTACGATCGGGCAACACGTTGAAAAAAAATGCGTTTCACCCATATGTCCTTCTCCAAAACATGTTTATTTCTTTGCAGCCAGGTCGTCACTTCCTCTTCGTTAATGTTTTGGGCATCGCCACATACTGCGAGACAAACAATATTGTGGCGTCTTTAAAACCATCCAACCACCCATTGGACGCTTTAAAATCTTCAATGTTCAAAGCGTTCGCAAGACCTTGATTTTTCAATGAGCATCGGGCTTGTCACAGGTAAATTCGCCGCTCGTACTTGTGAAAAAAAATCGGACAGTTCTTCTTCGAGGTCTTCGTTTTTCGCAGGCCGTGAACGCCGACGTGTAGCGTTCCATTTAAATTTATAAAAGCTTTCTTCAATCTTCGCCCGATTCTTTAAAATTGTAGATAAAGACGAGTTCGGAATCCCATAGTTTGAGGCTAGCTTTCCTTTCGATTCTAACTTCTTGTCAATGTCCTGCAGCAAAGACATTTTTTCAGCAAGAGTAAGAGTCTTATATGCACCACGAACCGGAGCCATTGGAGGGTATATTTAAAAAATATTTTATAGCAATAAATTTAAATAGTCTCTCTTGCAGTTATTAAACTAAGAATATTATTTAAACAAGTAACTAACAATGATGAAAAATACAATCTAATACGAAACAAACAACGAACTAAAGGAATATTGGAACTCAAACTCGCAAAACAGTAGATAAATTGAGAGGATGGACCGAATCTTGTGACAATACCCAATGCCCAGTCGGTATGATCACGATCGCACAATGTTTGTAAACCAGCCGACATGGTGCCAGAAATATTTTAGTAAATTCCATTTAGTTTCTTTTTGGTAAGTTTTATTTCGAATTATGTCGACAAAAATGCGTTGATATTCCGAGAATCGGGCAAAAATTTTTTTCGAATTACGAATTATAGAGATTTTCGAATTATTGAAACACATTTGTATGAAATTGGCTTTTTCGGTCTTTCAAGTGTTAAAAAATTTCGAATTACGTCGAATTTCGAAATATAGAGGTTCGAATTAACCAGGTTTTACTGTATTTGTTTTGATAGATTATGGTATTGAGGTGGTTAGTACGTTATTTCTCAATCGGCAATATTTTCACTTTTCAATATTATGAGGAATTAAGGTCTTCCTTCTATAGTGGTTTTTGAAGCTTACTCAGGACAATGACCTGTCATTAGTGCTTCAGTATTCCACCATGTTTATGATACCCAGGACTGTTGACGGATGGGGGCTGTAGGCTAATAGAAAATGCGGGTTGACACGAGCCTATTTAAGCGCTCTCGTCGACCGCGGTCGGCCAATGCTTGCTTTGACAAGGAAGTAGAAGTTTCAGGTACAGCTCCTACCATTTTGTGAAAAATCCAGTGATGTTGCCTCAGCGAAATCTTTCCGCCGTCCTTCTTATCCTGGCTGCATTCGGTAAGATAATTCCTATAAAAACAAAAAAATCAATATTAATGCCCGGCAGAAAATTGTATTGGAAAAAAGTTCATTTTTGATGAGTACTAATTTTTATTTGGCATAAAATTTAAAAATGCACGGTTTCTAATTCTAATATGGCTGCAATCTCTATTGCTTTAATTTATTTTATTATTTCATCGGAATAAATGTGCGTATATTCGTAATGACATGATTGTTTCGCTTAAGTGTGGTTATTTTGAGCTTGTCAGAATTGGGTAGCGTTAGATTGCTTGCAAATTTACTTCGACGGTGAAGATGCATCTCGAAAAAGATTTTCAAAACTCTGATTACTATGAAATTAATAATATCCGAAAGATATCGGAATAATATTGAAATCTTAGGGGAGATTTGTGTGTGTATACTCTTTCTTTGAGTATGAAGGGTGAACCAAATGTCATATGAAACATCAGAATAGGTGTGTGGAATCGTTACGAATAGGGACTCACTAATGAGATAGAAAAGTGCAGCGCAGGGCAGCTAGATGCGTAAAGAGAAATTACCATAGTAAACAAAGTGTAACGTTATTATAGAAAATCTGAAATGGGTTTCGTGAGAGGAACGTAGACTGTAGGCTAGATTTAAACTATTAGACAAATATATGTCGGGGGGATTAGCGAATGAGATCTTATCAGAAGTTCGACATATCTTGGAAGGCAGGACAGCGAGTATAATATCCGCTAGATCGATTGTAGGATGGAGCGATATAGTGCAACATTTCCCAACCTTTTGAACTCCGCGGACCACTAAAGAGACCCTTCCGACCCTGTGGTCCACCTCATTCTTACACTAACCTTCTTACTGTATCTACGTTTAAGAGAAGAGGCTACTTGGTTACTTAGTTTATTTGACCATTTTCAAATATATTTCACACGTTTCTGTCTGAAAATCACCTGGTTATTTGTTGTTTTATTACAAGAATTATTTTCAACATTTCTACAGGAGAAATTTTTGAAATATAAAATAGTTTTACAAACGTCATTGACAACATTATTCAGTTCCTATGACAGTGTTAAACTTGATTAACTTTCCCCCAAAAATACAACTAAATATGAGGTTCGGCCTAAAAAGAAACTACATTTTGGAAACCTCCGCGGACCACCAACAAAACCTTCGCGTACCGCAAGTGGTCCGCGGACCATAGGTTGGGAAACGCTGATATAGAGGATCATTTTTCCTAAGGACGATAATAGAACATAATAAGGACTTTTGCTGCACTGCACTCCCTGCCATCCACCAATAAGGTGATTTGCAGGGTATCATGTATATGTAGATGAACAGCTATTAAGTTATTTTAATTAGATATGTTTAATGTTATTTTTAAGAGATATAGCTGTAAGTTTGACCACGCGAACATATATTTAGCTTTCATACAGTAGTAGCGTCCTTTGTAATTATCCCGTCAGCAGTAACGATGACAAACATAAATGCTCATGACCTTAAAAGGGATCAAGGCAAGAGCAGAAAAAACTGGTATCACAATCATTTATTAATAAATTACGATATATATATATATATTTATGATTACGTTTTCATGCAGCTGAATCATCGCCTCGATCTTCTGAGGCAGAAGAAATGGAATCGCTCCTTCGCTATTCAAGCAGTGCTATAGACTCAAGTGTCTTTGGTACAGGCCTGAGTCGTGAATCTGAGTCTCAGTTGAAGATATCTGAGACGGGAAGAAATCTTAAGCGTTTACGTGCAGAAATGATGAAGAAAAACATTTCGGCTTACATAATTTTATCTTCAGACGACCATCAGGTGAGTGTCTTTAGTAAAAATATCATCTAATAGATTCAGATGGATTCGAATCGGTTTCAAGATTCTAGTCATATTGTAGATATTTTCCATTTTGTCTCTACGAATAATACGATAACATTTACACTAAAACCTCGATTGTCCGTGTTAGTTGTGACTTAGGAACGGATAATTAAAGAAAACGGACAATCCGCATTTTAAAGGCGAAATTTGATAATTTCAGTTAAATACTGTCATAGGGTTGCTAATAGGGTTATTTACTTAGAAATAGGCCGGATGCCATTAATAAAACGCTATAAATTAAGTCAGAAACTGTGTTTAGAGTGGGATAAATTATCAAAAAATTAACATATTATGCGCGTAGTGAAGCTGCGTCCGTCAGTGCGTTCAACCGCACTTATTCATGTAAATCTGCCTTTACTTTTGTATCCCCAACTTCTGCTATGTGAAGGTCGAATGTCAATGTCACTGTGGCCTAAGGTTACCGTTATAATTACTTTCGCTCCTCAAATTTGCCCAGTTCGTGTTAATTTTATATGAATTCAAAATAATTTTTTCTTTTTTCATTAGCGGAAAGGCTCGAAATTACAGAATTTTACTAATAATTTTATAATTTTTTCGCCCCCCTCGGGTTCACACCGTGTATTCCAACAAATTAAAACAAACCCCTAACTGCACCCCTATTCGCAAAATCCTAGATACGCCCCTGACTATGGATATAAAATATGTGAAATCAATTGTAGCACAGATATAGAGGTTAATTGAGGGGTTGTTGCCCTAATACGTCTTGTGCAAGCTAGTTCTTAAAACTTTATTTTTTTAGAGGAAGACCATTCTAAAATCAAAAGTAAAACCTCTTTTTAAATGGTTATTAAAATATTTTCTATTAAGGTGTTGCAAGCTAACAACGACATACCCCTCGCTGCTGAAATAAGTTCTCTTGCAATGCGAACAAATAACACATAATAAATGTCATTCATTAGACCTAATGAAAATCTGCTACTTAAGTTCATTTTTACTTTTCCATACGTAGTAATGGGAAAGTATTGTATTCATGAAAAAAATCGACTTCGAGATTTTAACGGAAATACACGTTTTGAGGTCCTACAACACGTTTACATTATTTTCGGAATGATGTCTGTGTGTGTGTGTCATTGTGGGCGCTCTAACTCAAAAAGTACGTGCCATATCGTTACCGAACTTCATATATAACACTTTAACATGAGCATAAAGAACTGATTAGTTTTTCAACAATAACGGGTAACAGGAAGTCGAGGTTTATTCGAAACCTGATTCGGTTTTTGCGATATTTCTTCGTTAAAAAATTATTATTGGATTTACAATTCTGTACAAAAGTTATAGAGAATGTAATTTCCTACAACTTTCATTTGAAACAATTTTCTATTGTAGTTATCGTTTAGGAGTTATTTATAAATAACCGGTTTTTCGGTTTTCTCCTTAAAAACATCGTTATTGGTAGTCTTCGTGAGGACCAAAGTTGAAGAGAATAATATTTCTTCCAAGTTTTGTTTGAAACAAATTTTCGTAGAACCATCCATTTCGGAGATATTTTCCTTTTTACTTTCTCCATACGTAGTAATGGGAAAGTATTGTATTCATGAAAAAATCTGATGTGGCCAACACATGACTTCCTCTATATTTGGGGTATAGATATTTAAATTCTTTTTATGAATAGCATTATAAGGCAAAATTATTGTTTCGTATCGTTAAAGTATACAGTCCTCCTTATTGCCGTAAATTACGTAAATTTAAATATGTTTACATAATCCACCGCTACATGGTGGTGCCGCTGTATACTGCAAATTAAGAAAAAGCAAAATATCTCCGAAATGGATGGCTCTACGAAAATTTATCTCTAACAAAACTTGGAAGAAATATTATTCTCTACAACTTTGGTCCTCACGAAGATTACCAATAACGACGTTTTTAAGGATATATTTGACGGAAACCGAAATAATTCTTAAACAATAACCGCTATGGAAAATTGTTTCAAATGAAAGTTGTAAAAAATTACATTATCTATGACCTTTGTATATATACTATATATATATATATATATATATATATATATATATATATCGGGTTTCGAATAAACCTAAACTTTCGGTTAACCGGTATTGTCTAAGAACTACTCAGCTACTCATGCTCATACCAAATTGTTATATTTGAAATTTGGTAGCGATATGGCAAGTACTTTTAGAGTTAGAGCCCACTAAATCACATACAAACACATCTTTCCGAAAATAGTCTAAACGTGTTCTATGGACCTCTAAACGTGTATTTCCGTTGAAATCCCGTAGTCGATTTTTTTCATCAAAATAATGCTTTCTCTATATAACGTATATGGAGAAAGTAAAAATAATGAAAGCATAAAGTCGATTTTATTGTGTTATTTTAATGGGAGATGTAAATGCCTTCCATTGGAATCGAACCCAGCACTTTTTTCAAGATATTTTTCTTCACCACTTTATCATATGTGAATGGAGCATTCTTGCCAAATGTAGAGTTTCTATCTCTATTTTCTCTCGAGTTATCGATAGAGGGGGTGGTTAGCAATGTTATGGTCGCGGGTTTGAATCCTGCCGAGTTCATGTCAAAATAAAAATATCATTATTCTCATTTTTCTTGCGAGCGGGTTTAGCGTTACATCCGACAAACAAACCAACCAACAGATCCCGGAAAATATCTATAGAATCTGTGAACTATATAAGCATAGGGGCATTCGGTGTATATTTGGTGCAGTAGAGTATATATCGCTTGGCAGAAGAGCGTGGGGAGTTTGATATATCTAGGGAGGAATATGTTATAGCGGCAGTCAATGCAAATTGGGTGGCATAAATCAGGGGTTATTTCGTGTTTTGGATGGTCTATATCGAAGGGGCAATCAAGTGATTGATGCTGGTATATATATTAGGTCCTAATAATGGGTCTAGGACATCTCGACGCAGCCATCTCGCCGCGGCCACCTCGCCGCGGACGTCTCGCCGCGAAGACCTTTCGCCGCAGCCGTCTCGCCGCGAGGACTTTCGCCGCGGAGACTTTTTGCGGCGGATGTTTTTAAGTGCATTCCAGAGTTGAATTTTTAGAGAAGGTAGATAAAAGTTTACTTCCGAATTGTAATTTTTACCTATGGTATTATCTGCAATACAAACGATATACAAAGCATATAAAATGTATAGTGTGTAGTAGTTTAATGTTTTTACTTTTCTAGAAGCGAGTCCAAGTTGAAAAACATCAGTATGTATTGATAAACTGAGAGAAAGTCTTTGAATTTTAGTAAGTCTAGTGTTTAAGGGAATTTTTATGGTAAACGAATGTGAGTTAAACTAGAAACGAAACTCTAAAATTCAGAATAACCAATTAAATATTCCGAAATTCTTTTTTATTAGGTTATCTTGACTGTAAAATTAAATTCTTTAAGTCAACCCGCATGAATGATCATCATGAGTTACATTCATTTTTGAAATGCATATAATTATAAAATGTGCTGTTACGCAAATTATTATCTCCTCTTTTGATCTAGAAAACTTTATTAAAGCGTCTATTCAGTACATTTTATTCGTATTCTGAAGAAATTATTTTCTGTATCATTTGAGTTTATAATGGAACTAGGGGTATAATCCAAATTAGACTTCCTATATTGTGTACGTGCTTGATATCAGCAGTCATAGGAATGGTTGACTGGCGGCCATTAATGTAGAGAAGTTGTCTTAAACTTTTGAAAATTATTGCATGATTTTGCCTATCAAAAAGCACAAAAACAAGGTTTTTGTATAATTACCATTTGAATAAATTTTTCTTTCTGAGTGGATACCCTATTTTTAAAAATCGACTTATTGAGATGCACTAATGGCTTCAAAAAATTCTCTCGATGAGATTCATGCATAATTTGCCGTGGTTATAGCTCGATCGTTTTACAATGGCAGGCGACGACGCAGGAGTTAGTGGAGGAGAAACGTAATTTAATAGGTGAAAATGAGTGGAGAACAGTATGCCAGAAAAAATACCGAAAATGAGTACATTCAAAGAGAATGTGTAATGAACGGAATTGAAGAAATACTTGTTAATATAAATTTGGAGAATGAAAGTGATAGCACTGAAGCAAGTGACTAATAAATATCAAAATAATTATTAACTATTATTGTAACTATTATATTTTGCATGTATAAAATGATAAATAAAGGTTTCCTTAAAAATATATTTCAGTAGTTGTTATACTTAGTATCAAAGAAGCTTCCTCCTCTATTGACCACCTGCACGAGGAACTGAACTAGAAAATAAAACTACTCCCACTAGGCATTCATAAGATTCAAGGAATTCTCAAATGAGTAAATTTCCCCATGGAATTTCTGGAAGTCGTTAGATATTATCTTAATGTCAAATTTGTGGAACGAACCAAGGGACTTGAGGATTAGTGAATTTGGTTGGGGTTTGGACCCCATGGCGACAGGGTATGGGAGCGTGAGGGTGTCGATGACCATGGAAGGTAGGACAATTCGGCCTTTCGCTAAACAATCGAGCTATAGCCTAAGATCGACCATGATTATGGCAGTCTTATCTTTGCTACCGTATGGTAAACATCCGTCCTCCGAGTTCCCATTCACGGTGTGATATCGTCTGTGGATCCTTGCTAACTTGCTCAGTGAACATTTTTATTCACTTTACAATAACATTCCGAAAGTTTTTCTAACTTTTACTAATCCCTTAAAATGGAAATTATTCTGTCTATCCGTGGAAAGGAGAAACTATTAGTGGACGGTTTTGTGTATGTGTTTGAGCGGTTAAGTAGCGATGAGCGTGAGAAATTTTGGCGTTGTGAAGAACGTGGAATGTGCAAAGCTAGAATACCCACTTGTATTCCAAAGTGAATCACATATTAACGAAGCGGCAACTTCGTATTTTAAGAAAATCAAATTATTGTTAAAGTTTTCTAGAATAAACATGAACTATGTAGTATTATTGAAGACGTAAACTCAAGTAACTGTACGAAATTTGATCAAAATCGTTAGAGCCGTTTTTGAGAAAATCAAATTGTTCTTAAAAACGCGTAGAATAAACTTCCCTTAATTACTGATCAATGTCAACCATTTCATCATAGTCTCTACTCAGTATGATAAAATGCTTAAGTACGTGATTCCATTCATTTTCGCTTTATCGTTTACATTTACATCAATACCCTGCAAGCCGCTAGAAGCGTTTGGCAGGGGGTGTCACAACACCAAGTGAACTCTAACTAATTCCTCTCTTGGACTGTCTTATCGCGTCTGGGAAAAAGGATCTGTAGTATTTCTCTGTTCTAGCGATTGTTTCGACATATTTTCTCCTGTACTCTGATCTAACATTACGTTCACTAACACCGATGGGGACGACTATGCCGCGTACGTCTTCAACGAATTCGGAGCTTTCGAATTTTTCAAAAAGTTTCCTTTGTAATCAATTCTTCTACTCTTCAACGTCTGCCGTTTAGGCTCCAGAGCCAGTAACAGACAGATAGACAGACAGACGGTATTGCGAAAACCACTTGTTCGGATTCAGCAACACCTAAAACGTGTATTTCCGTAAAAATATCGAGGTCGATTTTTTTCGCGATAACAATAATTTCTCAATATACTTCGTATATGAGAAAGTACGAAGCAAGCATGAAAACAATTCATAGTTTTTATCACTTCAAAACTCCATATTTGGGCACTCGTATTTGAAAACTCAACGCTTCTTTTCGCTTTATCTCTATTCACTCAATTTAACAGTGTATAGTTACATGTTAGACGAATCGCACCCAAAGCATTTTTATCAAATTAGCGATGGATAAGCGATTAAGGTTCTTCGCGATCGTCAGAGTATTGTTGCTACGGTAGAGCGATATGTTAATAGCATAGGATAATCAGCACGTTTAATATTAATATTATGTTAAACACTTAATATTAATAAAGGACGAAAATCAGACAAAGACGTGAAGACAGAAAGAAAACTCAACATTGTTCGCATAGGCCGTGAGATTTTCATATATACCTACTTAAAAATAAACGTATAATGTAAAATAAAACTAATATGTAATATTCAACGTGATTTTCCGTTAATTTTTAATCAATCACGGCGAGAGAAGTCCTCGCGGCGAGATGGCCGCGGCGAAAGGTACCTTCGCGGCGAGGCGGCCGCGGCTAAAAGTCCCATTCCCAGTAATAGAGGGTAAAGGGAAAAGATGACAGGGTGAGAGAGGGGGAAAGTTAAGAGGTGGAAGGGAGAGAGGGGAAAGAGGGGGAGGCGGGAGAGGTGGGATATGGAGAGAGAGGGAGATGTATCAATAATGCAAGAATATAGTAAAATACGTCTTTAATGGAATATTTTTCTATGGGGATGTCATTTGCACCATTAATTGTTTCACATAATTATTAATAAATTAATTGAAAGAAATCCGTGTAAACATTACGTGGGTACAGCTCCAGCCGGAATGCCTCCTCATGAACTGAAGCTTAAAGTAGGAGCCGTTATCATGTTCCTTAGAAATGTAATGCATTTGAGAGGACTATGTACTGGTGAAAGACTTACTGTCACTCAGATACAAACACACATAATCAAAGCAAAATTGTTCGGTGCAGCAAACTCAGACACGGTACTTATTCCCAGAATCTCACTCATTCCATCAGATACAAATTTACCATTCAGTTTCAAATGAAAACAATTATCTGCATGATTGGCTTTTTCAATAACAATCATTAAGTCAAGAGGCCAAACATTTGATAAAATGCCTTTACCTACCTAAGCCTGTTTTTAGTCATGGACAATTACATGTTGCTCTATTAAGAGTCAGATCGTTTGATTCACTTACTGTAGTGCGAGGAAAGAACCCAGAAATTGGCAGTTTTGTCTTTAGAGAAAACTTTGATTAAAAAATATAAGTTAAAAAAAATGCCTGAATGTTTAATGAAGACATTTGAGACCTGATAGATCAGCTTATGTTATGTGGGGCACAGGTAGTTGTTTATTTATTTTGCGATAAATATTAAAATATTTTGATGGAAAGTGAATTTCATTTCAATAAAATGTAAGACCTATTACTTACTACTGCATTGTAATTTCAATTTGCAAGCTATACAAGTAAAACCCAAAGT
This sequence comes from Uropetala carovei, assembly GCA_036926305.1. Classification (NCBI taxonomy): domain Eukaryota; kingdom Metazoa; phylum Arthropoda; class Insecta; order Odonata; family Petaluridae; genus Uropetala; species Uropetala carovei. The sequence continues at coordinate 27,896,356 of JAXCHB010000011.1, forward strand.
ACCACTGAATGTTGTTTCAGAATATGCAATTAAACGTGAATGAATGGAGCAGAAGTTAATGTAGCCTTTTTACCTTCATCCTCTAAGTCAGTGAAAGGACATTTCTATATTTTAAAATAATGAATTTAATGAAGATAACATTTTAATCTTTATTAAGCATTTAACATGATTAAAATACAATTTAGTTTTTCACGAATGACAGCAATTTATTAGAAATACATAACCTCAATGATTTCAAAGAAATTCATAAAACATTGGAAAAAATCACTTTCCAGAGAGATGAGCTCGTTTCCAGTCTTCAAGTAGTACGAATTCCACCACGCTCTCTTAATTGATGATGCAAGTCACTGGAGGATTTCAAATTTCTGCCCGTTTCCGAATGACCCAAGAGGTAGAGCAGTCCATTCGTTAACCTTTCTTTTACATGGCATTTCCCCCGATATAATCGAGGCCTATTCCATTGATGCAACTCCTGCAAGAGGATAATCGAAAAACATGAAATGACATATACTCATTGCATTAAATGATACAGAAATCAAGATTTTTCACCCTAAATCACTGAAAAATAAATTACCAACACATTAAAAAGATTCGTAGAATTAAAAAATAAATCATTAATTAAGCACAATCACAAAATGGATATAAAACTTATATGAGTACTCGAAATAAAATAAATAAAACCAAAATTAACACATAGCAATTCCAAATCAATATGCAAACATACAAAATATGAAAACAAGTCGCTAGTAAACAAAAATATGATATAGTAAAATAGCATAGTCATAAAATAATCTAATAGGTACAAATGTTACTACAAGACAGCAATAAATAAATTCGACTATAAATAAATAGGGAATAACACAAATTATCAAAACGAGTAAATACAACGAGACACCGATTCATTCAATATGGCAGTCGAATCACACCAAAAAAACAGCAGTAATACACTAGAAATCGATCAAATAATCCAATCAGTCGTAAGCATTAAGCGTCTCGTCTCGTCAGACGATAGACATCGTAAACAATGTCCCATGTCTGCACAGGCCTGTGCTGTCAAACCACATAGCGCTATGGGTTGTCAGTCATACAACAACATAAGATAACACATGTGAATAGATACAGTCAGTCTTTAAAGCACTATGCGAACAAAACCTCATTTCAATACCATGAAAAAACAATAGGTAAATGCGAGTAAATTAGGCGTAAACACATCGATAACAAATCGTTACACGACTCACCAAAAATCACCCAGAATACCACACCGTAGGTGAAATACCTCATCCTCCGAAGCACCTCTTGCCTGCAATACCTTATCCACGGTCACTGCAGGCTGCTCCTCAGCGACGTGTCACTCGTAGTCGTCTCTCGCTGCCGCAGCTGTCGGCATTTGGCTCCTCGGTGCTCAGCCCGTCGGCGGTCTGTCCCATGGCGTCGTCGCTGATGCGCAGTTGCGCACTGTAAACCATTCCATTAATTTTATTTCGTGAAATTGAATGCCCATCGTCGTTTAATAACCAGCTGGTATTCGAAAAGAAATTCATGGAACGTTCGGGAGAGCGTTTCTATGCGAACAGACACGCGTACTTAAATGATTTCATTTACGCTGATACATTTAGCTGGATATTTAAAAAATCAAATCCACAAAGGCGATCAACGTTCTGTTATAGGCTGAATCTTTACACAAATGAAACCCGAAGAAAACAAAACAAAATTCAAACAATGCACATTAAGGTAATATTTAAGCAATATTTCATGGTGAAGAATCACGATTTCAGCAAAATAGTGACAATACATATTCAATGTGTATTTTCGTATCTCATTCACACGGATACTTTGAAGTAGGATTCCTTGCATAAATTCCCTATAGTAACACGAATATAAAATCAAACCAATTCGAGGGTAAGTTGTAGGGGATGAAAAATTCCGTTGACTTACCGATCTTGTTTTCCGCCAGCACAAATGGTCCACTGGCTGACCGCCACGAATCCCGATTCGCCGACTGTCCCTACCAGCAATCTCTACTTACTGTCGAAACGATACTGTCTCTCTCTGAGAGCAGATTGCCCCGGACCCATATATTTAGAAAAACCCACCTATGTAATCAAAAATCTAACGGAGAGGCTGAAAGTTTAATTTACCACTTAAAAAATTTAGAAATGAAAACATAAGTACAGATGCAAAGCGCCCACGGTTAGTTGGTTAGAAACTACACTACACTACTATGGACACTTTGCATCCGTGTAGTAATATGTAAAACTGCAAATTCAAATCTAATACCGATAGAATCATCGGCCTAACACGGAATTCATATCCAAGTGAAACGTAGTATTGACTTCCCCTAGGAAGAAGTCGTATCTTTGCCTCGTTCGCTGTTATTACGAACACTTGGAAAGCGTACTCCAGTGAATTTAAAGAACTGAACAATAAAATTCACGACTTCAAAAACTCCTTGATGAGGCAAATTTAGAAACAGGTACACCCTGGTGTGTTAGTATTAGTAAAGATATTCTACGCTAATAACCAGAATGCACCTGATTCTAAATGTAATTAATAACTCTGCGCCTAACTGTAACAGAATGAAAACACATAGAAACAGAGGCGACTGCAGTGTTAGTGTTGCTAAAAGAGAAGAGTGCAGAACACTTCCATTTCTATGCGTTACTTGGTGTGAAAAAATGCAAATATAAGGTTACATATAAATGAAAATAAATATGAATCCAGGGCAACTGTTCTCCAAGCCTAGGTTAGCAAATCGTCACATAGTGACTTAAACTTTTAGAGGTAAACGTAACTAAACTAAGAAATTGAATAGTTGAAAGCTACCTAATTCGGGATTAGGTGGTGGTGATTTGACCTTTGAGAGCACCGCCGGATTTTTCTGGAAGTCGCGATCGTGTCTAACGAACTGAGGGAGAGAAAAGACGTCCTACTCCGACCAAGGTAGAACTGCAACAGCAGAAAAACACGCCATCTATCGGTCCATATCACTGGCTATTTCTGGGATCGAAATGTTAAATAATTTAGATTGACTTTTCTCGGTGATATAAAGGAATATTTCTTAGTTGATTCAATAAAAAAGGATTTCTTGGATAATTACTAATGTTTTAAAAATTCTTTTTCGAGAAAAAGTTCTCAAAGATATCATTATAAAGCAGTGTAACCAACCGTAAGTGTGTATTGTTATTTTTCGATGAATGCATAATTTTATTTATGGATCAATACCTACATCTGCAATAATTAAATTTTGAGGCCTCATATATCTATGTAGAAATTTTCACAAGAGCAATAAATTTATCGTACTTGATCCGTCCTTCGAAGACTATCCGGTAGGTAATTAGTAATTGAGTTCACGTAAGATTTATTCATTTAGCAACGCATGTTCCACTTTAAAATAACTTCCTTAGAGTACAATGCATTTATGTGAGTGTATACGTGCCGTGACTGAAGGGCGTGATTGAGGCGAATTTTTAGAGGATGGTTCAGAGTACATATATGCTACAGGAACTAAAATGTTTCATAATTCTCCTAGGTTGGTTCAGGCGATACGAGAGTACAAGAGAATTGGGGGAACTATCAACTCACCATTTGTCGTGTCATAAGTATAAGGCACTCGGCGAAAACACCCGCACCCAACGTATTCTACAGGTGTGTCCGAAGGATTGATGAGTCCATGACGGCGTGCGCCCATCGCTGCTGTGTCGATGCACGTCCTACTGTCGAGCGCATACGCACCATCGTGGACACATTAAATTATGCATACGCACCAAATTAAGACGACACTTTATCTTGGAGTAACGCCGCTAACCGTAAAACTTGCACCCGTTACCACTCTTTTAACAAACGAACGCTTTTTCATCCTTTCCTCCTGAGATTGTTTTTCCTTGGCAAACGACAATTGATAGACGGTCCTATCCTTTGGATTTCCATGGAGAGCAATGTGGGAGAATCCAAGATCATTACCATTCACTTAGAAACTCCCGTGCGACAATAATTAAGCCGATATCACATTTAATCACACGATCGTCTTCGCTTGGTGGCCACAAGGCTCAATCTTTCCCGTAGAAAGTCTTCTTTGCTACTCAATGAGGTGCCACTGCGAGCGACCATCGACTCCGCCCCCCTCTAGGGTCATGCCGTCAGAAAAGGAGGAATGAGAGAGGGATTTTTGAGGGGGGTGAGTAAAGAAAAGGGGGGAATACAAATGGGGTGGAAGCAAAATCCGAAATGGGGAATGTGAAATGCGATGGTTTGACCATAGACGTGGTAAATGCATTTCAAGGAGCACGCGAAAGACCTACGTGAAGACCTTGAAAAAACTTAGTCCTGTGACCTGTGAGAACGTAATTTTTTGAACATATTGAAAGTAACACGGTTTTCGTCTCTTCGTAGATATTCTAAATAAACGGTTGCATTGATTGTTATATATAAAAAGAAAGGTCATATTATTCAATAATAAGAAACAAAGAAATTTATAAACATAAATGTTCGTGATCAATTACTGTGTAGCATTAATATCCTCTCTAATATGACTTAAAAAGCAGATTTCTTACTGACTTATGGGTTCTTCTCCCGAATGGATGTGGAAAAGAGACAGAAGACTTAACACACAAGCTCTTAAACAGAGCTGGAAAGATATGCTCTATTTTTGCCACCAATCTCACGGGTTTAAACCGGACAGCAGTCAGGGGCAGAGACCTTTACTTAAAGAAACCTCTAAAGGAAAAAATTGAATTGAGTTATATGATCGTACCAGGTGAGTGCATGGTCCGATAATATTATCTACTAAAAAGAATACGTCAAATTTTTTGTATGCATAGAAAGGCAAATATTTACGGATAATTATTCATTAAACAGCGTATGGGAAGCGTTTCTAACGATCGATTCAAAGAAGGTGAATCTTCATTTCATCGTTTGATTGCTGGTATCATATATTTTACTAAGTAGAACCATTATATTATACATCAACAATGCTTATTAACGCAAATAGTCTCACGCATAAAGTTCAAATTAGATGAGAATAAGGACATACGTATGTTTTTGACCCATGTATATAAACTGATCTTACCATTTCAGTTACCCTTTTATTTTCCACTTGAATTCCAGTATTACATGCATTAAACGTTTAAATTGAGCTATTTCGAACTGTAGGCGGATTATGACGAACAGAATAAGAAATTTTATAATGTTTTATTCAAAATGGTTCATAACCGAAGATCGTGGGTCAATATTTTATTATTTTAATCTCAAAAAGAATGAAAATCTGCAGGTCGATAATTCCATTTTTACGTGTTATTTTATGGGAAATGAAAAAGTTCGGAATCAGTTACTGCGTAGCAATAATTTTCTCTCTAATATGAAATTAAAAATGTAGATTTCGGACTGACTTCCCATAATAAATTGTCAATACGCAAACACAGCGAGATTCGAACCCGCGAACCTTACCAATATGTACATGGAAAACGCATCAATATAGTTAAATGTGAATGATTGAGATCGGGTTTTTTTACACAGTACTTAATTTTTGATAAATTAATTTAAAAAAACGCGCAAACATAGCGCGGGTTCAACTAGTATCTATAAAAGGCTTAGGATGTCTGCACCAACTCGACTTTTCGATGTGCAGGCTTTTATTCGTTTTCTCATATAAATTCGAACTATTGTAATCTGAGCTTCGGACCTGGATCGTGTTAAAGAAAGAAGTCCTGTTGTTGTAAAATCGTATATAGTTTACTAGCGTAAAGTGAACGTTTTTGGTAAGCCGTTTAAATGAAGAGAGGGTAAGGGGAAGAGGAGAGGGGCGAGAGAGGGAGGGGCGAAGGAGAGAGGGGAGAGAGTGAGGGGAAAAGAGAGGTGAAAGGGAGGTAGGAGATAGGGGGGAGGAGGGGGAAACAGGAGAGAGGGGGATAGGTAGTGGGAGGAGAGAGGGAGGAAGATGGGAAATAGGAGAGAAGAAGGGTAATGCAAGAATGTAGTAATAGAGGGTAAAGGGAAAAGATGACAGGGTGAGAGAGGGGGAAAGTTAAGAGGTGGAAGGGAGAGAGGGGAAAGAGGAGGGACAAAGAGGGGGAAGGGGGAGAGGTGGGATATGGAGAGAGAGGGAGATGTATCAATAATGCAAGAATATAGTAAAATACGTCTTTAATGGAATATTTTTCTATGGGGATGTCATTTGCACCATTAATTGTTTCACATAATTATTAGTAAATTAATTGAAAGAAATCCGTGTAAACATTACGTGGGTACAGCTCCAGCCGGAATGCCTCCTCATGAACTGAAGCTTAAAGTAGGAGCCGTTATCATGTTCCTTAGAAATGTAATGCATTTGAGAGGACTATGTACTGGTGAAAGACTTACTGTCACTCAGATACAAACACACATAATCAAAGCAAAATTGTTCGGTGCAGCAAACTCAGACACGGTACTTATTCCCAGAATCTCACTCATTCCATCAGATACAAATTTACCATTCAGTTTCAAATGAAAACAATTATCTGCATGATTGGCTTTTTCAATAACAATCATTAAGTCAAGAGGCCAAACATTTGATAAAATGCCTTTACCTACCTAAGCCTGTTTTTAGTCATGGACAATTACATGTTGCTCTATTAAGAGTCAGATCGTTTGATTCACTTACTGTAGTGCGAGGAAAGAACCCAGAAATTGGCAGTTTTGTCTTTAGAGAAAACTTTGATTAAAAAATATAAGTTAAAAAAAATGCCTGAATGTTTAATGAAGACATTTGAGACCTGATAGATCAGCTTATGTTATGTGGGGCACAGGTAGTTGTTTATTTATTTTGCGATAAATATTAAAATATTTTGATGGAAAGTGAATTTCATTTCAATAAAATGTAAGACCTATTACTTACTACTGCATTGTAATTTCAATTTGCAAGCTATACAAGTAAAACCCAAAGTACCACTGAATGTTGTTTCAGAATATGCAATTAAACGTGAATGAATGGAGCAGAAGTTAATGTAGCCTTTTTACCTTCATCCTCTAAGTCAGTGAAAGGACATTTCTATATTTTAAAATAATGAATTTAATGAAGATAACATTTTAATCTTTATTAAGCATTTAACATGATTAAAATACAATTTAGTTTTTCACGAATGACAGCAATTTATTAGAAATACATAACCTCAATGATTTCAAAGAAATTCATAAAACATTGGAAAAAATCACTTTCCAGAGAGATGAGCTCGTTTCCAGTCTTCAAGTAGTACGAATTCCACCACGCTCTCTTAATTGATGATGCAAGTCACTGGAGGATTTCAAATTTCTGCCCGTTTCCGAATGACCCAAGAGGTAGAGCAGTCCATTCGTTAACCTTTCTTTTACATGGCATTTCCCCCGATATAATCGAGGCCTATTCCATTGATGCAACTCCTGCAAGAGGATAATCGAAAAACATGAAATGACATATACTCATTGCATTAAATGATACAGAAATCAAGATTTTTCACCCTAAATCACTGAAAAATAAATTACCAACACATTAAAAAGATTCGTAGAATTAAAAAATAAATCATTAATTAAGCACAATCACAAAATGGATATAAAACTTATATGAGTACTCGAAATAAAATAAATAAACCCAAAATTAACACATAGCAATTCCAAATCAATATGCAAACATACAAAATATGAAAACAAGTCGCTAGTAAACAAAAATATGATATAGTAAAATAGCATAGTCATAAAATAATCTAATAGGTACAAATGTTACTACAAGACACCAATAAATAAATTCGACTATAAATAAATAGGCAATAACACAAATTATCAAAACAAGTAAATACAACGAGACACCGATTCATTCAATATGCCATTAAATGATACAGAAATCAAGATTTTTCACCCCAAATCACTGAAAAATAAATTACCAACACATTAAAAAGATTCGTAGAATTAAAAAATAAATCGTTAATTAAGCACAATCACAAAATGGATATAAAACTTATATGATTACTCGAAATAAAATAAATATACCCAAAATTAACACATAGCAATTCCAAATCAATATGCAAACATACAAAATATGAAAACAAGTCGCTAGTAAACAAAAATATGATATAGTAAAATAGCATAGTCATAAAATAATCTAATAGGTACAAATGTTACTACAAGACAGCAATAAATAAATTCGACTATAAATAAATAGGGAATAACACAAATTATCAAAACGAGTAAATACAACGAGACACCGATTCATTCAATATGGCAGTCGAATCACACCAAAAAAACAGCAGTAATACACTAGAAATCGATCAAATAATCCAATCAGTCGTAAGCATTAAGCGTCTCGTCTCGTCAGACGATAGACATCGTAAACAATGTCCCATGTCTGCACAGGCCTGTGCTGTCAAACCACATAGCGCTATGGGTTGTCAGTCATACAACAACATAAGATAACACATGTGAATAGATACAGTCAGTCTTTAAAGCACTATGCGAACAAAACCTCATTTCAATACCATGAAAAAACAATAGGTAAATGCGAGTAAATTAGGCGTAAACACATCGATAACAAATCGTTACACGACTCACCAAAAATCACCCAGAATACCACACCGTAGGTGAAATACCTCATCCTCCGAAGCACCTCTTGCCTGCAATACCTTATCCACGGTCACTGCAGGCTGCTCCTCAGCGACGTGTCACTCGTAGTCGTCTCTCGCTGCCGCAGCTGTCGGCATTTGGCTCCTCGGTGCTCAGCCCGTCGGCGGTCTGTCCCATGGCGTCGTCGCTGATGCGCAGTTGCGCACTGTAAACCATTCCATTAATTTTATTTCGTGAAATTGAATGCCCATCGTCGTTTAATAACCAGCTGGTATTCGAAAAGAAATTCATGGAACGTTCGGGAGAGCGTTTCTATGCGAACAGACACGCGTACTTAAATGATTTCATTTACGCTGATACATTTAGCTGGATATTTAAAAAATCAAATCCACAAAGGCGATCAACGTTCTGTTATAGGCTGAATCTTTACACAAATGAAACCCGAAGAAAACAAAACAAAATTCAAACAATGCACATTAAGGTAATATTTAAGCAATATTTCATGGTGAAGAATCACGATTTCAGCAAAATAGTGACAATACATATTCAATGTGTATTTTCGTATCTCATTCACACGGATACTTTGAAGTAGGATTCCTTGCATAAATTCCCTATAGTAACACGAATATAAAATCAAACCAATTCGAGGGTAAGTTGTAGGGGATGAAAAATTCCGTTGACTTACCGATCTTGTTTTCCGCCAGCACAAATGGTCCACTGGCTGACCGCCACGAATCCCGATTCGCCGACTGTCCCTACCAGCAATCTCTACTTACTGTCGGAACGATACTGTCTCTCTCTGAGAGCAGATTGCCCCGGACCCATATATTTAGAAAAACCCACCTATGTAATCAAAAATCTAACGGAGAGGCTGAAAGTTTAATTTACCACTTAAAAAATTTAGAAATGAAAACATAAGTACAGATGCAAAGCGCCCACGGTTAGTTGGTTAGAAACTACACTACACTACTATGGACACTTTGCATCCGTGTAGTAATATGTAAATCTGCAAATTCAAATCTAATACCGATAGAATCATCGGCCTAACACGGAATTCATATCCAAGTGAAACGTAGTATTGACTTCCCCTAGGAAGAAGACGTATCTTTGCCTCGTTCGCTGTTATTACGAACACTTGGAAAGCGTACTCCAGTGAAAGGCGATGATTCATCCTACAGAATTTAAAGAACTGAACAATAAAATTCACGACTTCAAAAACTCCTTGATGAGGCAAATTTAGAAACAGGTACACTCTGGTGTGTTAGTATTAGTAAAGATATTCTACGCTAATAACCAGAATGCACCTGATTCTAAATGTAATTAATAACTCTGCGCCTAACTGTAACAGAATGAAAACACATAGAAACAGAGGCGACTGCAGTGTTAGTGTTGCTGAAAGAGAAGAGTGCAGAACACTTCCATTTCTATGCGTTACTTGGTGTGAAAAAATGCAAATATAAGGTTACATATAAATGAAAATAAATATGAATCCAGGGCAACTGTTCTCCAAGCCTAGGTTAGCAAATCGTCACATAGTGACTTAAACTTTTAGAGGTAAACGTAACTAAACTAAGAAATTGAATAGTTGAAAGCTACCTAATTCGGGATTAGGTGGTGGTGATTTGACCTTTGAGAGCACCGCCGGATTTTTCTGGAAGTCGCGATCGTGTCTAACGAACTGAGGGAAAGAAAAGACGTCCTACTCCGACCAAGGTAGAACTGCAACAGCAGAAAAACACGCCATCTATCGGTCCATATCACTGGCTATTTCTGGGATCGAAATGTTAAATAATTTAGATTGACTTTTCTCGGTGATATAAAGGAATATTTCTTAGTTGATTCAATAAAAAAGGATTTCTTGGATAATTACTAATGTTTTAAAAATTCTTTTTCGAGAAAAAGTTTTCAAAGATATCATTATAAAGCAGTGTAACCAACCGTAAGTGTGTATTGTTATTTTTCGATGAATGCATAATTTTATTTATGGATCAATACATCTGCAATAATTAAATGTTGAGGACTCATATGTCTATGTAGAAATTTTCATAAGAGCAATAAATTTATCGTACTTGATCCGTCCTTCGAAGACTATCCGGTAGGTAATTAGTAATTGAGTTCACGTAAGATTTATTCATTTAGCAACGCATGTTCCACTTTAAAATAACTTCCTTAGAGTACAATGCATTTATGTGAGTGTACTTGCCGTGACTGAAGGGCGTGATTGAGGCGAATTTTTAGAGGATGGTTCAGAGTACATATATGCTACAGGAACTAAAATGTTTCATAATTCTCCTAGGTTGGTTCAGGCGATACGAGAGTACAAGAGAATTGGGGGAACTATCAACTCACCATTTGTCGTGTCATAAGTATAAGGCACTCGGCGAAAACACCCGCACCCAACGTATTCTACAGGTGTGTCCGAAGGATTGATGAGTCCATGACGGCGTGCGCCCATCGCTGCTGTGTCGATGCACGTCCTACTGTCGAGCGCATACGCACCATCGTGGACACATTAAATTACGCATACGCACCAAATTAAGACGACACTTTATCTTGGAGTAACGCCGACTAACTGTAAAACTTGCACCCGTTACCACTCTTTTAACAAACGAACGCTTTTTCATCCTTTCCTCCTGAGATTGTTTTTCCTTGGCAAACGACAATTGATAGACGGTCCTATCATTTGGATTTCCATGGAGAGCAATGTGGGAGAATCCAAAATCATTACCATTCACTTAGAAACTCCCGTGCGACAATAATTAAGCCGATATCACATTTAATCACACGATCGTCTTCGCTTGGTGGCCACAAGGCTCAATCTTTCCCGTAGAAAGTCTTCTTTGCTACTCAATGAGGTGCCACTGCGAGCGACCATCGACTCCGCCCCCCTCTAGGGTCATGCCGTCAGAAAAGGAGGAATGAGAGAGGGATTTTTGAGGGGGGTGAGTAAAGAAAAGGGGGGAATACAAATGGGGTGGAAGCAAAATCCGAAATGGGGAATGTGAAATGCGATGGTTTGACCATAGACGTGGTAAATGCATTTCAAGGAGCACGAGAAAGACCTACGTGAAAACCTTGAAAAAACTTAGTCCTGTGACCTGTGAGAACGTAATTTTTTATAACATATTGAAAGTTACACGGTTTTCGTCTCTTCGTAGATATTCTAAATAAACGGTTGCATTGATTGTTATATATAAAAAGAAAGGTCATATTATTCAATAATAAGAAACAAAGAAATTTATAAACAAATGTTCGTGATCAATTACTGTGTAGCATTAATATCCTCTCTAATATGACTTAAAAAGCAGATTTCTTACTGACTTATGGGTTCTTCTCCCGAATGGATGTGGAAAAGAGACAGAAGACTTAACACACAAGCTCTTAAACAGAGCTGGAAAGATATGCTCTATTTTTGCCACCAATCTCACGGGTTTAAACCGGACAGCAGTCAGGGGCAGAGACCTTTACTTAAAGAAACCTCTAAAGGAAAAAATTGAATTGAGTTATATGATCGTACCAGGTGAGTGCATGGTCCGATAATATTATCTACTAAAAAGAGTACGTCAAATTTTTTGTATGCATAGAAAGGCAAATATTTACGGATAATTATTCAGTAAACAGCGTATGGGAAGCGTTTCTAACGATCGATTCAAAGAAGGTGAATCTTCATTTCATCGTTTGATTGCTGGTATCATATATTTTACTAAGTAGAACCATTATATTATACATCAACAATGCTTATTAACGCAAATAGTCTCACGGATAAAGTTCAAATTAGATGAGAATAAGGACATACGTATGTTTTTGACCCATGTATATAAACTGATCTTACCATTTCAGTTACCCTTTTATTTTCCACTTGAATTCCAGTATTACATGCATTAAACGTTTAAATTGAGCTATTTCGAACTGTAGGCGGATTATGATGAACAGAATAAGAAACTTTATAATGTTTTATTCAAAATGGTCATAACCGAAGATTGTAGGTCAATATTTTATTATTTTAATCTAAAAAAGAATGAAAATCTGCAGGTCGACAATTCCATTTTTACGTGTTATTTTATGGGAAATGAAAAAGTTCGGAATCAGTTACTGCGTAGCAATAATTTTCTCTCTAATATGAAATTAAAAATGTAGATTTCGGACTGACTTCCCATAATAAATTGTCAATTCGCAAACACAGCGAGATTCGAACCCGCGAACCTTACCAATATGTACATGGAAAACGCATCAATATAGTTAAATGTGAATGATTGAGATCGGGTTTTTTTACACAGTACTTAATTTTTGATAAATTAATTTTAAAAAAACGCGCAAACATAGCGCGGGTTCAACTAGTATCTATAAAAGGCTTAGGATGTCTGCACCAACTCGACTTTTCGATGTGCAGGCTTTTATTCATTTTCTCATATAAATTCGAACTATTGTAATCTGAGCTTCGGACCTGGATCGTGTTAAAGAAAGAAGTCCTATTGTTGTAAAATCGTATATAGTTTACTAGCGTAAAGTGAACGTTTTTGGTAAGCCGTTTAAATGAAGAGAGGGTAAGGGGAAGAGGAGAGGGGCGAGAGAGGGAGGGGCGAAGGAGAGAGGGGAGAGAGTGAGGGGAAAAGAGAGGTGAAAGGGAGGTAGGAGAAATGGGGGAGAAGGAGGGGGAAACAGGAGAGAGGGGGATAGGTAGTGGGAGGAGAGAGGGAGGAAGATGGGATGCACTAAATCCATTTCAACATTAATTTCATTATTTTTATTGCTCATTTTATATAAATAAATCATGTAACACAATAGAATAGTAAGATAATTATAACAAAAATAGATTTTTCTCAAAGTTAATATATAATGCTCACAAAATACTTTGATTCCTTGATCTTAACGTATAAATGATTATATAAAAATATAAGAGAATGCCTTATTGCTTTGATTTATCCATAACAAAACAAGAACCAAAGGTCTGCAATGAGTAAAGGAAAATAAAATTCGTTGATATGAATGACAATCATCTAGTCCTACCATTTTGCTACCACTAAAGAAGATCCGAGGAGGAGAGCGATGCCCCTCTCCCCCTTAGATCCGCCACAGGAGAGAGTCGAATAGATAACGAAAAGCAAGCCTTCTACCCCAACCACTTTCTGACCATGAGACCTTAGGCCTTGAATACAAGCCAGCCATAAACACCTGACCTGCTCGGTGCATTAGGTATTCCACCACCCAGCACCTCCTCCTCCCCAGAAGATAACAATCTAAGCGCCTTCTTTATTCTCCGCAAGTAGAGACCATAAAAAAGTTAAGCCTCTAAGTATTTCAAGAAAGTATAAAGACGTGAAGTTTCGACATTTTTTCGTAAAAATGAAATTAATACCAGAAAACTAATCACAGATGAGAGGGACACACATAATGTAACGGATTGATTCTGACAATAGAGGAAATAAACTTCTATGTTGAAGCTACCTTAATGATTAGAGCCCTTCAAAAGCAGAGTAATCACTGTGGCCAAGAAGGAATACGTAAAGCGTCAACCATCGCAGAGAGACGGTATTATTCGGGAAAAGATCATTCTTTAATCGGATTTTCAGGGCTTCTTCAGCGTATAATAAGTAAATGAATAACAAAACTATTAAAATTCGTATGGAAATGAGAAGTTTGTCACGAGAGACCGCTCTCCTACAAAATTGAAGGAACGAATGAAAAGACGAATCGCGAAACAAAATTAAAACGCAGGTAAATTACAATTTAAATAATTGGGGAATAATACCTATAACGTTATTTGAATATCTCTTTTCGGACGCATTCCACCCATCTTTCGCTCCTCACATTTCCTTCTTCATCTATCACTCATATTTCACCTTTTATCTTAACACATTACTCATATATTCCATAGAATAGACATACTGCTGCCTTCATTAACGAAGTAATCATGAAATACTTCGATAATTTGACCTTGTTGGAAAAGTATCATGTTACAAACCTATTACCAATTCGAAATATTCTGAAAAACATTGTGGGGTTAAACAGTCACTTCGCCGGGAAGGAGTCCAATAGTACAACAGACGCAATCACTCGAACCCAATCCCTTCCCCGACCACGAGACCTTACGCTTCCAGAGCAAACCAGACCCGAACACGTGACCCGGTCGGTGCAATAGGTATTCTAGCAACGAACACCCCCTTCTACTTTCCAGAACACAATAATCTATACGTGTTCCTTCTTCCTTGTGAGTGGTGACCGTAAAAACATTTATTCTCTACGTATTTCCAGCTTATTCTAAGAATCAAATTTCCGACGTATTTTTCTGAAAATGGACGTAATGCGAAAAATATGATATAATGGTTCGTGGTCAGGACACAGGAAATAAACGTCTGCATCGACGCTATTGGAATGATCAGTCTTTCAAAAGCAGATTAACTGCTGTCTCTAAGAAAAAATACGTTAAGTGTCAATAATCGCAAAGTGATGGTATTATTCGCGCATAGATCACTCTCTTATCGGATCTTCACAGCTTCCCTTCCTATAATAACCAAATGAATAACAACAGCATTAAATCTTTTGTATTTTAATGATTAAATACCTCAAAATTCATTGACCAAATTGTGCACTCTGGAGAGGGAAATAAATCCAAATATAATTTTGCCTTTCGAATCCCACTTCACATTTCATTCTTCTTCTATAACTCATATTTCACCTTTTTGAAACTTAATATGAATATAAAAGTCATGTATAAAATATTCCTAATACGTTTCTTATTCTAGTATATAGGCCAATTCAATGCAATGAAGTAATCATTACCCCAACAAAATATAAGTGATAAAGAAACACCCACTATTATATATGTGAGACAGTAGTAAGTATTATAATACTGATACAAAAGAAAGAGCAACAAGCTCTTGGAATAATTATCTGGCGAGCATTAAAGGCCATTATAAAAAAGAGCATATCAGTTAGCTTGTGGACTGGGGTAGGAAAGTTTTATTGAACATATGCCTTAACTTTAGAAAATGAAAACAAATGAAATGCAAAGAAGAGTATGCCTCAGGAACTAAAATTGAAAGGTAGAATTACTCGCGTAAACATTCTTTCTCCATAGCGCTTACCTACATAAATCTATCAACGTGCACCCTCCCGCAACTCTTCCTTAGCCATTGGATCTTCGCTTCCCATGCCTATCTCTTCCTATCTTCGTACACACGCTCCCCACCACATTACTTCCCCATATACTCTTGCACAACCAATTCTCCTACCTCTCCCTCCCTCTCTCTCCGCACACCCAAAACCTTTCTACCTCTCCCCTGTCTCTGCTCTCCAACCCTCATTTCAACCACCTCCAGTCCGTCAGTGTATTAAACTGCGATATTCTATATAATATAGTTTCCGCGATGTGTTGGTTGGTTTGTTGGTTTGTCTGATGTAACGCTACACCCGATCGCTAGAAAAAATGCGAATAATAATATGTATTTATTTTTACATGCCGCAGGCAGAATTCGAACCCATGACCTCTAGCATTGGGAGATAGACACAGGATATAAACACACTAACCACACCTCTACTAATAATTCGAGAAAGAAACTCTAGATTTGGCAGGGATGCATGGATCAAATATTTTAAGGTGATAACGAAAAAAAATTGGAAAAAAGTCCTGAGTTCGACTCCAAGGAAGACATTTTTAATTCGATCAAATACCACATAATAATCGACTTTTCGATGTGCAGGCTTTCATTCTTTTTTAGGTTGAAATTAGAAAGAATTAACCTACGATATTCTGATCTAAACCATTTTGAGAAAGAATTATAAAGTTTCTTCTTCTGTTCATCGTTTTCCGCCAACATTTAGAAATAGCTCATGTTAAACGTTTAATACTCATATTATGGGGAAATCTTGCCATTTTAACATGTTGCCTTACCTTCCAATTACACTCTTAGACCTCAAAATCCTATTATAATTTCAATCTTTGATGGGTGTAAGCATGCTTCGAATGCTTTTAATACGAGAGATAGAAAGGGAGAGGAGAAACTTTCTTTTGAACAGAATAAAAATTACATTTTGAAATTTCCATTTTTGATATATTATTTCTACCCGACATATTGTCGGCATAGTTCGAACATTTAATGTACCTAACTTTTTAAATTTAAGAACCCATCAATGATGTTGTTGAATGAGGAAAGGTTTAATTAAACACCTAACTTTAGGAAACGAAAAGATAAATTAAATTATAACTCTAGAACTAAGAATTAAAAGGTACCTTTTCCTCCTCGTCTAAAACATTCTTTTCCATTGCACTTAAGAATAAATTGCCAACGGTCACCCTCTCCCAACCCCACTCCCTTCTCTTAACCTCAGCAATTGGCTCTTCCCCTATCCTGCCTATATAAATTGAAAATATCCCCTCCTGAAAAAAGAGTTAGTAATTGCCCCCCCATGGGAAGTTTCTGTGTTTTGTCACGTTTGGGATTCAATTCAAAGAACCTTGATTTTTTAACCATCCATCCTGAACCATATGCCAACAATTCCTGTAGGTGTCCAAAGTATCATAGCCATTTTTATACAAAGCAGAAATTTTGCTTTCATGTTTTTTAAATAAGATTTTTAAGGATGATGGCGATGATCATTCAACTCTAGTCTTGCGGTATTCTACGTTACAAATGGCAATTTTTTTATAAAAATAAGAGCTATTTATGCAAAATTTGAATCGCTCTACTGGGTGATCTTGTTAATAGGTGTGATGTGCGGTTACCCTAGTTTTCCCCGTTTCCCCCATCCTCTTTTGGAAAAGCGTTAAAGCTTCGATAGGCGTAGGGACTTGCATTGGACTTAAAGAAAATTTTGGAAGCATTCCATTCGGCGCCACGTGCGACCGCTTGCTTCGCCTGCCCCCATAACCGGCGCCCGATTAGAAATGACCGAAAATCCCCCAAACCACTTCTCACTTCTACATTTCTCGTTACAGCAAATATCTCTCGGAGCACTTTGTGATTGATTTGCGAATGCAAAGGGAGAAAAATTCTAGAAGTGAAGTGAAGAAGAGCACTACGGAAAGATAAAAAATCAGTGTGTTAAAATATTTCAGCCTGTCAAAGCCCGTATATATTATAACCTTTGTCGTACTAAAGGGAACTAAAGTTCCCACTAAAAGTAGGTCCAATGGGACGAATGGGAACTAATGTGGCCCTTTCAACAAAACGTTTGGAGACCACTGCCCTGCGGGGATGCCCATCGAATATGAAGGAAATCGCCTACTTTTCCCTAATAAGACCCGTCGTAGAATACTGCAGCGCCGTCTGGAACCCTTTCGAGGAGGGCCTAACTAGGGAGCTCGAAATGGCTCAGCGTACAGCGGCTAGATTTGTAAACGGAGAATCAGAGATCTTGAGAGACCTGAAATGACATACGTTGAAGCGTAGAAGAATTGAGTACCAAAGGAAACTATTTGACAAGTTCCGAATTCGCTGAAGATGTACGCGGCATAGTTGTACCTATCGGTGTTAGCAAACGTAATGTTAGATCAGAGTGTAGCAGAAAATATGTCGAAACAATCGCAAGAAACCGAGAAATATTACAGATCTCTTTTCCCAGACGCGATAAGACAGTCCAACAGAGGAATTAGATAGAGTTCATTTGGTGCTGTGACACCCCCTGCCAAACGCTTTTGGCGGCTCGCAGGGTGTTAATGTAAATGTAAACACCCCTCCCGACCTATGAGTGAGTCATACCTAGCCTTTTCGCAGCTTTTTCTTGAAAGATGAACAAATCCCTCTACGGAATATCCTTTCCTGTAATTTCTCTCTCAACTGTACTCGGTTCTCTTGTGGGACCTTGGCTTAAAACTTATTCATCGGTTTCCATAGGCGTAAGAATCATAAAAATTTTCCTGTGGTTCACGTTTTATTACTTTCTCCATACGTTGTATACAGAAAGTATTGAGATCACGAAAAAAATAGAGCGAGATTTCAACGGAAACACGTTTTGAGGTCCCTAGAACAAGTTCAGACTTTTTACTTTCTCCATACGTAGTAACAGAAAAGTATTGTGTTCCTGAAAAATATCGACTTCGAGATTTCAACGGATATACACGTTTTGAGGTCCCTAGAACACGTTTAGACTATTTTCGGAATAATGTCTGTGTGTGTGTGTGCGTTGTGTATGTGATTGTGGGCGCTCTAACTCAAAAAGTACGTGCCATATCGTTACCAAACTTCATATATAACACTTTAACATGAGCACAAAGAACTGATTAGTTTTTCGACAATAACGGGTAACCGGAAGTCGAGGTTTATTCGAAACCCGATTCGGTTTTTGCGATATTTCTTCGTTAAAATATCATTATTGTATTTACAATTTTACACAAAAGTTATAGAGAATGTAATTTCCTACAACTTTCATTTGAAACAATTTTCTATAGGAATTATTGTTTAGGAGTTATTTATAAATAACAGGTTTTTCGGTTTCCGTTAAATATCTCCTTAAAAACATCGTTATTGGTAATCTTCGTAAGGACCAAAGTTGTAGAGAATAATATTTCTTCCAAGTCTTGTTTGAAACTAATTTTCGTAGAACCATCTATTTCGGATATATTTCGCTTTATCTTAATACCAGTATACAGCGCCAACACCATGTAGCGGTGAATACTGTAATCATTCACAATATACGTCATTTACGGCAACAAGGACGTGTCTTCTTTTATGATACGAAATAATAATTTTGCCTAGTAATATTATTCATAATAATTTAAATATCTATACCCCAAATATGGAGAAAGTCATGTGTTGGCCACATCAGATTTTTTATTGTTTTGATCACGAAAAAAATCGACTGCAAAATTTCAACGGAAATACACGTTTTGATATCCCTAGAGCACGTTTAGACTATTTTCGGAATGATGTATGTGTGTGTGTGGATGTATGCCACTCTGGGCGCTCTAACTCAAAAATTGCTTGCCATATTAACACCAGATTACATATATAACACTTTTGTATTAGTACGAAGAGCTGATTAGTTTTTCGACAATAACGGTTAACCGGAAGTCGAGGTTTATTCGCAGCCCGATTCAGTTTTGACGAAATACCTCCGTTAAAACATCATTATTGTATATACGATTCTATACAAAGATTATAGAGTATGTAATTCACTACAACTTTCAGTTGAAACAATTTTCCATAACTGTTATTGTTTAGGAATTATTTATAAATAATCGGTTTGTCGGTTTCCGTCAAACATCTCCTTAAAAACGTCGTTATCAGTAATCTTCGTAAGGACCAAAGTTGTAGAGAATAATATTTCTTCTGATATTTCTTATAACATATTATTATAATATTTCTTATAATATCCGCCGTATTTTCCTAGCTTGTTTTTGGTTTTGTATTTTATCGTTAACAAGAAGTGGAATTGCTAATACAATAAATCATTTGCACTTTCCAAAAAATCCTGTAATTAGCTAATAGCAAGTTCTGAAGAAAGAAATTTTTTTCTGTTTAACTAACCGAATGTCTCACCATCCGGCACATTTCGACGATTGCATGGTAGCAACTTCCTGACAATTAAATGGATATTCTAGCAATCGCTAAGATTTGAATGATCCCAAAGAAACTCCAGCGATCGAAAGAGAAGATGATGACGAGTAGAGACTCCTTGAGCTCCCAAAGAGGCCTTCAGAGCGCTTGCTTTACACGAATAGCGTTATGACATGTATTGATATAGATGACAGTGTAGTCAAAGAATGGCGAAATTATTCCATTTCATATCATATTTCAAAATACAATACGGCCTCAAAGCAAAGGAAGATTAATAAATATGTCAAAAAGCAGTGATATGAATTAAAACATTGATGGCTCATGTTTTATGTTAAATTCGCCATTCATTTTCCTGCGATACATTGTTTTTACGTTTTTAATACCTTTCCATCATATGAGGTATGTGTAATTACATGAGGGATCCTGTACGCATCGTGCGTCGAATTTTGCTATTTGCCCAACCAAGCCCATCCTACATCAACCAGGCGACGACAACGGTATCTGAAACACGCAAGCGGACGAGGGTTTCAAATTTGGCGCCCATAAGAGCTCGCCGCCATGGGAGCATGTTATACCTGCTAATGTGACCAGAGAAGAGGATAAATAATGCAATGAATGATTTGTAGGTTGATATAAAGGAATTATAAAATGATAAAAACATGGTTCAACTGATTTCGCTGCTACGTTGTAGACTGAGAAGTATCTAGAAGAAGATTAAATGGAATATTCAGGGATGTATTAGGTTAATTTACGCGGTCGCTTTAGCCGTATCGATGGGTTAAGATAGCCTGAGGATATTACGGTAACAATAGAATGAGAAAATTTCTTTTGATATCCCAGTACGTACGAAGAAGTACGTGAAGGGATGTATGCGTGTGTGAGTGAATGAGCGAAAACGACTTCCTGTAAATGGGTGAGAGAAAACAGTGTTGGGTGAATGACATGACGTTTGTGTGGTGTGTGTGTGAGGTTGTGTGTGTGTGTGAGGTTGTATGTGTGGAGGTTGTGTGTGTGTTGTACTTGTGGAGGTTGTGTGTGTGTGTGAGGTTTTGTGTGTGTGTGAGGGTGTGTGAGGGTGTGCGTGTGTGTGTGTCACCAAAAACACATCAAAAATCAGCTGGAATATATGCCACCCAACTTGCACAACAAACCCCTAATTATTAGATCCTAATATATATACCAGCATCAATCACTTGATTGCCCCTTCGATATAGACCACCCAAAACACGAAATTACCCCCTGATTTATGCCACCAATTTGCATTGACTGCCGCTATAACATAATCCTCCCTAGATGTATCAAACTCCCCACGCTCTTCTGCCAAGCGATATATACTCTACTGCACCAAATATACACCGAATGCCCCTATGCTTATATAGTTCACAGATTCTATAGATATTTTCCGGGATCTGTTGGTTGGTTTGTTTGTCGGATGTAACGCTAAACCCGCTCGCTAGAAAAATGAGAATAATGATATTTTTATTTTGACATGACCTCGGCAGGATTCAAACCCGCGACCATAACATTGCTAACCACCCCCTCTATCGATAACTCGAGAGAAAATAGAGATAGAAACTCTACATTTGGCAAGAATGTTCCATTCACATATGATAAAGTGGTGAAGAAAAAAATCTCGAAAAAAGTGCTGGGTTCAATTCCAATGGAAGGCATTTACATCTCCCATTAAAATAACACAATAAAATCGACTTTGTGCTTTCATTATTTTTACTTTCTCTATATACGGAATATAGAGAAAGTATTATTTTCATGAAAAAAATCGACTACGGGATTTCAACGGAAATACACGTTTAGAGGTCCCTAGAACACGTTTAGACTATTTTCGGAATGATGTGTTTGTATGTGATTGTGTGGGCTCTAACCCTAAAAGTACTTGCCATATCGTTACCAAATTTCAAATATAACACCTTGGTATGAGCATGAGGAGCTGAGTAGTTCTTAGACAATACCGGTTAACCGAAAGTTTAGGTTTATTCGAAACCCGATTCGGTTCCGGCGAAATATCTCTGTACAAACATCATTATTATTATATATATATATATATATATATATATATAGTATATATACAAAGGTTATAGAGAATGTAATTTTCTACAACTTTCATTTGAAACAATTTTCCATCGCACTTATTGTTTAGAAATTATTTATAAGTAATCGGTTTTTTCGGTTTCCGACAAATATCTCCTTAAAAACGTCGTTATTGGTAATCTTGGTGAGGACCAAAGTTGTAGAGAATAATATTTCTTCCAAGTTTTGTTTGAAACAAATTCTCGTAGAACCATCCATTTCGGAGATATTTTGCTTTTCTTAATTTGCAGTATACAGCGCCAACACCATGTAGCGGTGAATTCTTTAAACATATTCAAAATATACGTAATTTACGGCAAGGACGTGTCTTCTTTTACGATACGAAATAATAATTTTGCCTCATAATACTATTCATAATAATTTAAATAACTATACCCCAATTTTGGAGAAAGTCATGTGTTGGCCAAGTCAGATTTTGTAAAATGTAATTCCGCGTGGCCTGTCTAAGTATAACCATCACCGGCGGTATAAGATACCGGGGCATAGTCTTACGCTATCCTGGAGAAAGAGCGAAAGGGAGGGAAAGAACGGGATAGAGGAAGAAAAAGCGTGAGGAAAAATGGGAAAAATTTTAATTAATTATTTAGCCATGCCTACCCATCATTTTTATGTGCATTTTCACTAGTAGGTATCATATTTTCCTGTGATGCATTTAGAATTATTTTTTCCAAAATTACTAGAAGATTCTTCTATTAACATTTCAAATTTTTTGCAGAGTGAGTACTTAGCAGACCATGACAAGAGACGTGAATTCATATCTCAATTTTATGGCAGCAGTGGAGATGTGATTGTTACAATGACAAAAGCCACTCTCTGGACAGATAGCCGATACTATTTACAAGCTGAGAGAGAGCTCGATTCTAACTGGATCCTGATGAGAGTTGGAGAACTTGAGGTGGGATAGACTCTCATATTATAGGGATTTGTTCATTCACTTCATGCATGTATTTGCATTTTCAAGATATATAAATTTTTAAGATGCATAGTATCAAAATTCAACTCATGAAAGGATTACTTTCTCACATGTACAATCATACCTTATCTACTAATCACAGCTCAATTAAGTGTTATTTCCTTTTCACAGACACCTAGCATGGAAAATTGGTTGATAAGTGAACTTGAGCAGGGAAAGACAGTTTCAACAGACCCTAGGATCGCTTCCTTCAAAGAATGGAACAATTTTAATACTTCTCTGAGTAAGGATCTCTAAATTTTGTTCTCATCTGTGCACTTTTAACTGCAATGTTTGCTCTTTTATTGTCTGTTTATTCAAATTAAACTGATAATATGATTCCAAACATTCAAATTCAAATTTTGGCATGTCTAAACCAGAATAGTAAAATGTAATTATAATAAGTTAATTTTAAACCAAGTCATATATATATATAATAAAGGTAGCAACAAGTTGTTGGAGGAAGCCCAGTGGACACTTACCTTGATTGAAGAGCCGCTGGGGGTGCTGAAGAAGGGAGTCAGCCCAAAAGCTCCATTTTTGTGTCGCTTTTGTTCTTTTGTGTTTTTTGTGTGTCCTCAGCACCCCCAGCGGCTCTTCAATCTAGGTAAGTGTCCACTGGGCTTCCTCCAACACCTTGTTGCTACCTTTATTATTACCTTTCCTTTTCCTTAAGCATTTATACATCGTATCTTCTTCTCAATTGTTCTTCACAATTGTTTTTTCTAATTGTTGTCTCACCTTTACTCAAGAATTCTCTCCTGTCGCCTTTTTCTTTCATTCTTCCCTTCCACCATGGATATAACCTGTCTCCGTTATCACCTCCGAAGGCATATTTCCCTTAATTGCCAGATCGAATTTCTTAATTCCTGTCTTCAAGTAGGCCTCTCTCCCAAATCTCTCACTATTAGAATTCCTCTCTCAGGCCTCCCTCCCCCAATCCGTGCATCCCTTGCCCTCACCTATCACCTCACTTCGCTCAACATTATTCGATCCACCATACATCAATACACCACACTCTCTAATATTCATTTTGCAAAATGCAAAACTCTTGTCCTCCGTCTTTGCAAATCCCCAAACTCCGTATCCGACCTCAACGCCGCTCTCCTTCAGGCGACCAAAGACCTCACATCGAACCAAAACAGACTACTCTGTAAGCTTTCCCTTATGTGCGTTCGGCACCTCCTACTTGGTTTACCCCTACCATTTTTACCATCTGGTGAGGTCATCAACCCTCCCCCTCCACTCATAGGCCAAAAGCCCTGCCTTGCGGACCTCTTGGGTTTTCCCACCGCACCTCCACTCCGTACTCCACAAAGGGTCCCCTCTGTCTCAAATTGTAAATATATGAAGCAGTATGTTTCTCCGTCGCTGAAGAAGGGCGTCAGCCCGAAAGCTCCATTTTTGTGTCGTTTTTGTTCTTTTGTGTTTTTCGTGTGTCCTCAGCACCCCCAGCGGCTCTTCAATCTAGGTAAGTGTCCCTGGGCTTCCTCCAACACCTTGTTGCTACCTTTATTATTACCTTTCCTTTTCCTTAAGCATTTATATATATATATATATATATATATATATATATATATATACATAGACAGACCTCGTTTTTCGCGGCTTTATCTTTCGCGTGTTTCGAACTTTCGCGGTTCAGCATTTGCGAACAGTTTTGTCTTTCGCGGTCTTATGTTTCGCTCTTTCGCGGAAAAAATCACGGAAAAGGCTGCGCGAAATATTCTATACTAGCAGAAATTCCCGGCGCTGCCCGGGGAAATTTGGTTCAAATCCGATCGGAATTCTAGATGATATATGGTATTTAAGAATTCACTCGGCCACCGTTTTGAATGAAACGAGCAGAGAGAAACAAAAACCACGTATGAATTATTTCTGGGAGCCCTCCACAACCGAACCAAATTTGATTCAAATCAATAGTAGGACTTGGGAAAATACGCGTAGTTTAATCAGTCCCCGCCGTCCAATTACGTATAAAGAAGTAGTCGTTTCCCACCTTTCTCACTGTGTATAAGATGTAGAGTTACCTGTTCTTTGAGAACAGGAAGTTTTTGAGAACAATTATTTTATTGGAGAGAACTGTCCTGTTCTTTCTGACTCATCTCTAGATGGCAATGTATTAGCATACAAAGTTATTTTGCTTTTTGTACAATTAATATAAAATATTTGGGATTAAAAAGTAGCCTACGACCTTCCTATTTGTGAAGAAAGTATTTGTTGAAAGTTTGATTATTCTAGCTTAACGGTGTGAAAATGTATAGATGCACAAGCAAACAAACTTTCATAAATATATAGGAGATTGATCTTATAATTGTATTGCAAGTGACAAATATCAAATTTGAACTTCCTAAGTTAATTTACTCGAGAGTTATCGTCAAAAAACCAAATCGATGCCCCCCCCCCCCCAAACCCCCACTTAAAATTTTTTTTAGATACACCACATAGCCTATATTTTAAGCTGGACCAGTTTAAAGATAAAAATTCAACCAGCCGGTTTTGCGTGATGCGGTAACAAACAAACAGACAGACAACAATTCTGCAAACAGGTTCAAACGTCTTCTTGTGATGCTAAACACACAAAAAAAGTAAAACCCCGACAAAAAAACAAATCTACAGACAGAGGTTACAATTTTATTTATATAGATATGGAATGAATCGCGTTTTCCTCACATTTTCTCTCATAGTCAGGTCTTAAAAATGTGTATATATATATATATATATATATGTACACACACACACACATACATATATATATATGTATATATACACACACACAGGGCCGTGCCCAGACATTTTGCCGCCTGAGGCGAGATATAATATGGCGTCCCCTGGCCTCACTGGCCTTAAGAATTTATTTTGATTGGTTTTCATTTTTGTCAAATTTTGGCGCCCCCCTTCGAGAGGCGCCTGTGGCGGTTGCCTCGCCGCCTCACCCATCGGCACGGCCTTGTATACACACACACACACACACATATAGACTGTATATACCCGAATATAAGAAGACTCTGATTATAAGACGACCCCCCATTTTGAACTCCTAATAAAAGGAAAAAATTTATTATGCACACAATGACCGAGGTTTATTATACCATTGACCAATAAGCATTGAACCAACTGAAATAAGCAATTTTGTAGTGTTAGTTGGCATATACAGTTGCTTTCCTTCAAGTGTCTATCAACGACTGATTTTAACTTCTTACAAGACCTACTATATAGGCGACGTCAATGCAATGCAATCAATGAAGAGAAGATAACAAAACTCTTTTCTTTCGTCTATTTGAAGGTTAAATTGGCCTTAAATGAATCGGAGGCAACAATGAGAGTCTCCTTGGCAACGCCCGGAATGAGTACGAAAAATCCGCAAAATTTCGAAAAAGAACGCGTATTTCTGAAAACTTCAACCATGTAACGTGTACACATCGCAAGAATTAGATAGTATAGAGCTTTAGCCGTCGAATAAAGCAAAAAAGAAGAAAATCGGTCCATATTGACGTATTTTAATGAATGAAGGAAAAAAACCTTACACTCTGAAAAATCGAAAATCCCGTGTAAACTTTGGGAAAATATAATTGTCTCCTGGATTCGAACCCTGGACACTTTAGCAAACGAAAATATTTTTCCAGTGATCTCTTAGCCAGTAGAAACAAAACGCCGTTTACCGCATATCTTTAGGACGAACGATTCTCGATAAATACGCCGATATAATTACGCGAGGCTTCATACTCACGGACGCACGCAGCTTCACTACGCGCATAATATATAGGATAAAATTCAAAAGAGTATTTGTATTCGAATACATTTGAATCGATTCATTTTCTACTCCTACTTTTAATAATCGATTGATTTTAAGAATCGAATATTTCGATTATAGCTATTTGATTCTTCCCATCTCCATCTATCTCTGCATTCGGTTCCTCTGTCAGACAAACTATTACGCACCGCGCGATTATAAGGCGACTAGCGATTTTTCGGTCATAAAAATTGGAACAAAACCTCGTCTTATATTGAGGTATATACGGTATACACACACACACACACACACACAGTAGACTCTCGATTATCCGGGATCGGCATAACCGGGATGTAAAAAAAACGTAATATGAAAATAATTTAGAATACATAGTACGAGAAATCGGCCGCTGAAAAACGATGCGACAGCGTAACTGAAACCACGGGCGACCTGCAGAGTGAAGGAATGAAGAGGGGAGGAGGGGGAAAGGCAAGTAATGAGATACTTACATAGTTCCCGCTACTCCGTGTGAGCTAGAGATACATATTATCACATTGTATGCATTTCACTTATAAAAACATCGCGTAGACGGTGCGTGATCGCCGTGAAGTAGATCCTGATCGCTCGCGCGGAATTGGATCAGAATATTTCGATTGTTCACTTTATTTTCGTGTGTCATAACGGGTGCATGTCATTTTGTTCTTATTAATTTGAAATTCGAATAGCCCTTACGTGATCATGTCGAAACGTAAAAGAGTTGTTCTTACTATAGAACAAAAACTTGACATAATTAAAAAATCTGAAAAAGGCGTGACGGTGAAGTCGATAATGAACGAGTACAGTGTGGGTGACCAAACAGTGCGTGATATTGTGAAAAACAAACATAAGCTGATTGAGTTTGCTGGAATTTCTGATAGTGCAAGTGGCATGTCTAGGCGGAAAACCATGAAGACGTCAACCTACGATGATCTGGACAAAGCAATGGTTTTTTGGTTTAACCAACAGAGAGCTGAGGGAATCCCGGTTTCAGGAGCTGTTTGTGCAGTGAAAGCATTTTTTCGATGAATTGAAATTGAAAGGGGACTTGAACGCATCATGTGGGAGGTTGACAAGATTTAAACAAAGGCACGGGATTCGTCAGATTGCCACCGAAGGAGAAAAACTTAGCTGTGACGTGCCGGCAGCTGAGGAATTTAAGTCTCAGTTTCAACATTTCGTCGATAATGAAGGATTCACGTCAGAACAAATTTATAACGCTGATGAAAGTGGTTTATACTGGAAGTGTCTACCACAAAAAATTTAGCTCATGAAAATGAAAAAAGTGCTGCAGGGCATAAACTTCAGAAACAACGCCTAACAGTTTTGTGCTGTGGTAATGCCGCCGGGTCTCATTTTTTGAAACAGTGTGTTATTGGGAATGCAACCTCGAGCTTTCTCAAAAGTTAAAGTTTTATCGAATTTACCTGTCGATTACTACAGTAATAAGTCAGCATGGATGGACAGAGAAATTTTTACGGACTGGTTTAAAACAAAATTCATTCCAGCAGTGCGTCAACATTTAGAATCTTTAGATCTGCCACAAAAGGTGATTTTACTCTTAGACAATGCCCCCAGTCACCCAAATGAAGACACTTTAAAGTCCGAAGACGGAAATATATTTGTGAAGTACTTACCTCCGAATGTGACAGCTTTGATTCAGCCTATGGATCAAGGAGTGATACAAAACATGAAAACAATTTATCGAAGAAACTTGCTGTTGAAGTTCGTAAAGGAAGACGGTGATGTTCTGTTATTTTGGAAAAAGTATTGGATGCTATTTATGAAATTTCTGCTGCTTGGAAAACAGTGAAAAGTTCGACATTAAAAAAATCACGGCGAAAAATTTTACCGGGAAGCGACGAGGAATTTCTTGGTTTTGAGAACAGTTTTAATGAAACGCTGCCTGAACTACTGCATAATTTACACAGCATTAGTGGATGCGCGAAAGTTGATGAGGAAACAGTGCGCAAGTGGTTAAACGCACACCGAAGCTCTGCTGGATTATTTAGACAGCAAGACAGCACCCTGGCTGAGAAACTAATGCTGAGAAATCTGCGCAGCACCATTTGCCGAAAGGTTAACGAATAGAAAAAGCAAACTTCTTTGCTATCGTATTTTAAATAAAATAGGAATAAGTAAGTACATATTTTTCATTTAAATTTTTTTCTATAATCTTATTGTTTTAGTACAGTAAAACCAGACTTACACGGAAACACTGCGTAACTCATGAGCACGTTTAATCGCAGTAGGTTAACTGCCGCGCGTTAGACAGTCGCTCAATACATAGCGCTACGCGCAGGAAAAGTAGCAGACAAGTGATATTGTTAACTTCGTTTTTTTAAAATCATGTACGTGAAGTTTATGTCGTAACTGTATTCAAACAAATTTGTTGAATTGCCGCATGA
This sequence comes from Uropetala carovei, assembly GCA_036926305.1. Classification (NCBI taxonomy): domain Eukaryota; kingdom Metazoa; phylum Arthropoda; class Insecta; order Odonata; family Petaluridae; genus Uropetala; species Uropetala carovei. Next base: position 27,925,648 of record JAXCHB010000011.1, read on the forward strand.
ATCAGGTTATTTGAATTGACGCTCAAAAGATCGCGTTTGCCTTACGTTTCCGCTAAAGCTCTCTTTACATTTCCGCAAGTACGGCACAGCTGACTGCATTGCTGTCAAAATGGTATTGGTTTAATTATTGTTCGATTTACATGATTTTCGACTTGCAGGGGAATTTTGTGAACGAATTAACCTTGTTGGTTGTGGACTTACTGTATATCAAATGGATGTTGGATTAATTGGGATTTTTTTAACCGGGATTAGTTTATTCCCTACCATCCCGGATAATCGGGAGTCTACTGTGTGTGTGTGTGTGTGTTTGTGTATATGTAAAATTCCTTTTTTCAAAAGTTAAACATAATTACAAAAACTTGTGGGGGGGAGCACCCGTAAGAGAAATCGCTGATGTCAAGCTAACGGTTGATTAATTTCCTGATTTTTCTGAATTTTCTGATTATCCTGAATTTCCTGGTTTTTCTGATTTTCCTGATTTTCCTTAATTTCCTGATTTTCTTGATTTACCTGATTTTCCTGACTTTCCTGATTTTTCTGAATTTATTGATTTTCCTTATTTGATTTTCCTGATTTGGTTTTCCTGATTTACCTGATTTTCCTGAATTTCCTGATTTTTCCTGATTTTCCTGAATTTTCTGATTTTCCTGAATTTCCTTATTTTCTACATCTTATACACAGTGAGAAAGGAGGGAAAGGACTACTTCCTTATCCGTAATTGGAAGGCAGGTACTGATTAAACTCCGCGTATTTTCCCAAGTAGATTTGAATCAAATTTGGTACAATTGTGGAGGGCTCCCAGAAATAATTCATACATGGTTTTTGTTTCTCTTTGTCATTGTATTCAACATGGCGGCTGAGTGAATTCTTAAATACCATGTATAATCTAGAATTCCGATTGGATATGAAACATATTTCCCCGGGCAACGCCGGAAATTTCTGCTAGTTGAAAATAATAAATTGTACTTGGAATTTATAAAATTACAAATCATTTTTTTCAACAGAAATCATTTGTTTATTAAGATAAATATTTTAATCTGACAAACATTTGATTAAAATTGTCCTCTTTTTGGGCAATGTCCTCCTATTTGGATCTTTTTGGAAATGTTCTCTTTTTACATTTCACTCTTCTGGCCACTCTAATGTCAACTTTATAAGTAAAACAACAAAAATATAATCACTGAAATTTATTCTTAATTTGAGATCTATTAATTTATATGTTTTAGAAATAAAAAATAATAGACGTATTTACAGATGAAATGCATTTAATTTTCACACCTAAATCCATCTGAAAGTCTTTTATTATCTGCAAGTTTAGGTAAGGCTGGAATTCAGTTAGTGTATGAAGAAAGCAATTTACTGGACAAAATTTGGGATGGAAGTCAAGGTCGACCTTCATACAAGAATGAACCGCTCATCTGCCTTGGTCTTGAGTATGCAGGTTAGATTGCATGAGATTATTACTGTTATTATTTATTATAGTAATACAGCCATAGAGAAGCATTCTTACCAATTTTAAAGTATGCCAACTGAAGTTATATCCTACAGTTACTGTCCATTAAATTCCTACACACCTGATATACTTTTTCTACACCAAGAGCAATTTTGTCTAGCTTAGACTTATACACAAACCATGTAACATTTTGCTTGGAAAATGATGCAATGTAGATTTCATCTTGTATCCTCTTTCTTGCTGTAAGCTAGGGGACAGTGAAACAAAAGAACATGAGCAGCATCATAGTGTTTTGTTTCTTGGACAGTGAGGGCATAATTTTTGATTTTGATGGAAGTGGTGAATGATGTTGGAGAGTCTGAAGACGGAGCTGTTAATTAGATCACCATTATAATAGATTTGTGAAGCAAGACTGTTTTGATTCCCTCTATTTTGACCACACTACATTGGTGGTAGTGGTGGGATATTTGAGAGATAATCTAGTGGGGTGTTTTCACAGATCCGAATGTCAGAAATGGAGAAGCTATGGTGGCAACTAGATGAGATGAAGGCAAAACAAGTGGTTTTGTAAGTGGCGATGTAGAGAGCTGGTCCCTCCGCTCCTTCAGGGGTGCTACTGTATTGGAGTAAGGGGATGGACTGGATGAGAGAAACGGCAATTGGAGAGATGATGAAACCAATGTGATTACTGCAGAAAGGTACCAGGAAAGGTTCGAGTTGGTTGCTACCCAAGGGGCATGGCTGGAACTAGCAAAAATAAATATTTTGCAGCTAAGGCTACTAGGTGAAGCAGAATGTTACATGCAGAACCACCTGGAGCATTACCACATGACGAGTCAGTGGGAGGAGATAAAACCAGCATTTATGGTAAGATTCACAGGGAAGCAAAGTGAACTAGTACAGTTACAGTCTTTGCTCGCAATTGAGAAGCAAGATACGGAAGGATATAAGGCTTATGCTGATCAATACATCATGACTGGCTATGTGACTACCATGAAGTGCGGAACGGAGAAGTAGGAAGATGCAGATGAGGTGATGGTGAAACCACGATAGTATCTGCGCTACAAATTATTGAAAGGGTATATCAGACAGGAGTAGGGGCGGCCACCCAGTCCAAGCAAGTGCTCTAAATATGCATGCAGGAAGTGTCTGGAGGAGAAAACAGGGAATATGAATGAAAAAGGAGCACCTAGAAAGTGGAGGGATGGGTAGAACAATGGAATAGGGATCTGGGTTTATGTGAGGTAAGCAGAAGCATACCTAGGCGATATGGTGCCTATGGAAAAATTTTAGGAAACGCCTCAGTTATGCAGGATATAGTTTTTCTTCATTTTAATAAAGAATAATAGCGTTTTTATTATATATGTAAATAAATTAACGATTGAGTGTTAAAATATCACTTATTTATGAGAAAATGAACTTTTTGCACTTTTTGCGAGAACTTTTGGCGCCTTTTGCAAGCAGTGCCTATGGCAAATGCCACCTTTGCAATACCCTAGTTACAGCACTGGAGGTAAGTGATGTTTCCGGTATGTCGGCAGCGGAGGGTATGTGGGTGTTGAATAAGGGGTGGGCTGATTCTCCAACTCCTCAGGATATTCAAAGAGGACACCTGTCTAGGACTGCTATCCCATCTACACCCTGTCCCTGATGCAGGAATAGCATTCACTGGGTGAGAGATTGCCCTATGGGTGAGCAATGTGACCCTTTCCGAGGGAATACCCCTTCACCTAGATGGGGGACAAGGAATGGGACCCGGTGCAAAATGTGTGGAGGTCTGGGACAAATGATGAAGTGCTGTCCTGCAACCTGTTGCTACAAGTGTGGGGAACCTGGCCATATGAGGAGACTGTGCTCCAAATTAAACAATTCCAGCTATCTGGGAGGATTCCAAATGAACACATGGCGGACTGAGGGTCAAGGAGAGCCACAGCACAGTGCAAGTGGTTGTGTCCCAAATGAGGACAGCCTCAGGAATCCTTTAGCCAGAGGTTGCCTGGCAGAGGAGAAGGGCAAGTAGATGTGGCAAGCAGTAATGCAGGTGAAGAAGCACCCTGTGGAAGGGTAGGGCCATGGTCATCCCTATGAGGTTTGGGAGTTAGATACAGACGGTCCTTGTAGACACAGGTGTGGATGTGACCCTGTTGAAGTTGGGCATAGGGAAGTGGCAAGCAAATAAAAGAACTTTGAAGGAGACAAGCCGATAGTTGCACAAGAGAACTTACATGCGATGAAACAGGTGTGAATTGCCGAGGAAAGGAATCTGGTCCATGAGACACCTGCAAGAGTAATGCCCCAATATGAACTGGAGGGAGCCATATCTGAAGGATTTGCGTTAGGAATGGAGGATTATGTGTACCACAGTGAAATAATCGATGGTGTGGTGTGGATGCCATCAGGGAAGTGTCTTGAGTTGAACGAGCGCATTTTGAGTATGCGAGAGAGGTCTTGCAAGGTAGTTACCGCGAAAAGGGCAACGAACATGGAAAGCGCGACGGTGTGTCTGAAGGAAGCCGTGCAGTTGGAACCGCGGAGTGAGATCATAGCGAAGGCCCGAATTTGTGGATGAGAACAGGATGAGTGTGCGATTGTTGAATCTCTGGTGGTGGCACAGTCAGGAGAAAGGGTGTGTAGAATGTTAGTGGAGAAAATGAAGGACAGCATTTGGATTAAACTTGTCAACTTGAGTGATATTGCTGTAAGAATATCCAGCAGTTATGAGATTGGTAGCACAGCCCCCGTAGGAGGGAGAGAGTGACACCTGGCAGCACGTGCAATTTGAGTCAGAGTTGGGAGCGGCAAAAGGTCCTTTGAGGTAGCTGTGCTTGAGAAGTAAGCCCATCTGCCACAGGAGTTGAGGGGGCTATTGTTGCAGTAGCTGTGGATGTATGCAGGTGCACTGGCTGAACATTATGGGGTACTCTGAACTGCAGAGGGTTGGTTCAGTACAGCATCAATACTGGAGGGGGCAGCACCAATTGCAAAAAGACTCTATAAACTTGGCGAGAGGCCCCTTAATGCAGATGCCCTCAGTTGCTTAGTCAACATTATGAATGGCGTAAAAAAGGAGCCCCCATTGACTAGGGAGGCATTCTGGAAAGCCCAGCTGGATGATGCAGAGGATCACCACTTTAATGCGACAATGAAGACTTGATGTATCATGTCGAAGGAGGTCTATGGCGATTTGTTGTTACTACAAAGCGGATTTCATGATGAACCATATACTGGACATGGTGGTATAGGATGTATCATACAGTGAGCTGTATAACAATTTTACTGGGACACTGAGACATGATGTGACAACCCATATAAGATGCTGCAAGGAGTGTGTTAGGCAACATAGCCCACCAAAGATTCTACTGCGGAGGCCTTATCAAACTACAAGGCCAAGGGAGTTGGTAGCGATGGACATGGCTGGATCATTACCCATTACAAGCAATGGGAATAAATACATTCTCACCTGGGTATACTATTTCACCAGGTATGCAGAGGCAAAACCAATTCATGAGATGACAGCAGAGACAGTAGCAAAGGTGTTTGTGTATAAATTCATAACCCTGAGATTTTGCTAACTGACCAGGGCACCAATTTTACGCCTGCACTAATAAGCAGACTTGTTGTATGCTAAGGATCACAAAAATTCAGAGAACATCCTACAGACCTTTGCCTAATGGATCGGTTGAGTGCCAGCCTAGGACTCTAATCAACAATATGGTCTATTTTATGAATGAGTGAAAGACAGACTGGGACACCTTGGTGTTCCTGGCATTGGCTGCATACAGAAGTGGTACCCACACTACCATGGGAAACTCACCTAACTTCCTGACTTATGGGTGAGAGGTGTTGATTCCCTTTGAGTTCGACATCATGCCTAGTAGTGTGGAAACGACAAGGGAAAACTTTCCTGAGGTGATGAGGTTAAGGCTTGAGGTAGCATATTGGGTGGATGCCAAAAATTCTTGTAAGTCAGAGCTGGTGAATAGGGCAAGTACTAATAGGCAACGCAGAATGTAAACTCTTCAGATTGGGGACTGGTGTTGGTAAAGAATTATGTGATGCCAACAGGTAGGGCAAGGAAATTCTTTATTGACAGGTAGGCAGGGCCGTACATATGGGAGGGGTTTAAGGGGTTCAAATCCCCCCCTTACAGATTGTGCTCGAGAATTCTCAAGAAAATGTTGTTATTTCAGATTCTCGTTTCTCGAGAATCAATGCATAGGAACAGTGAAGACTCGTTCAATGAATTATATCTGTCAGCAGAAAGTATGCTGCACAACATTGCAAGTGAAATGATCAAACCTAGAGTAGTTGGAAGACAATCAAAATGTGAAAATGCCCCGTCAAGTGATGCTAATGAATATTACCGACGTAATTTATTTAGTCATTTTCTTGATCACTTTTTAACTGAATTAAAGGATCGTTTCTCAGCAGATAATAAACTAATAGCTAAACTGCAGCTACTGATTCCTAATAAATGTAAAAATGCAAAGCCAGAAATATTCCAACAAACTTGTGAATTTTATGGTGAAGACTTTGGAATACTTAAAGCAGAATTTGAAATATGGCAGTGTAAATGGAATTTGCTGTCAGAAGATGATGTGCCAAAAATGGCGACAGAGGCATTCACAGTTTGTGATAATATGCTTTTTCCTAGTATAAAAAGACTATTAAAGAATCTTGCTACCTTGCCCTGTTCTACGGCAACCCCGAAAGATGTTTTTCGTCTTTAAGATGTCTTAAAACCTGGCTTAGAAATTCAACGGGAGATGAACATTAAACAGGTTTGGCACTGATGAGTGTGCATCACACTGTGCCCTTGAATGTAGATGATATTATATCCAAATTTGCTTTAAAAATAGAAAAAAACTATTTGTAATTTAGAGAAAAAAATTTTCTTTTAAAAAAGGTGTTTTTTCATTTAAATAAAATTTAATGTCATAACATAGGAATGTATTAAAATATTTTTTTCATTAAACCCCCCCCCCCCCCCCCCCCCTTTACCAAACCATATCTATGGCCCTGCAGGTAGGGACTATTTAGAGTGATAGAAAAGTGAGGCTCCACCAATTATGTGGTAGAGAAGTCTCCAGGGCAACATGAGACCATGCACCTAGACCAGCTTTAATATTATCCTGAGGATGATGAGACAGTGCTGAGGATAAACAAAGAACAGGAGCAGAAGTGGGACTTGCATAGGAGTCACCTAGAGAGGAGGATGTCAATAATTACCAATATGAGCAGGACAAGGTTGACGATAACTTCTTTTACCTGGAGGATGCAGAGTACTATCAGCAACAACTAGGCATGCCTGCTTCCCCTGATATCGAGATTATCCCTGAGCATGACACAAACATTGATGTTGATGTGTTTTGGGAAGAAGAGAATGGAGGCAGTATAATCTTAGAACAATTGCTAGTTTCTAGCAGGCCTCAGAGGAAAAGGAGACCCTCTCCACGATATGCCTTAACCGAAGACTCTAACTTAAGGCCCATGTTCCTATGCAGATGGAACCAAGAGGGTTCAAGTGTGGACGAGATGGGGTCTGAGCTCCTTGTTCAACTATTCCAACAATTCCCTGGTCGCCATCCACCAGAATGATACATTCCTGAGTCATGAAAACAGAACCCTATATGGGCTCCCTTTCGAAATGGGGGAGTATTGAATGGTAGTAGATGGTAGAACAAAAGGATAGGATGTGCAGCATGATAGTGGTTTTTTTTGTGTGTGTGAGTGCCATTTTTTATTTTGGTAGAAGTGGTGAGTAGCATTGGATAGAGAGAGAGAGACTGGAGAGTGCGAAGAAGGCATGGTTAATTAGATCATCATTCTAATAGGCTTGTAAAGCAAGACTGTTTTGATTCCCTCTCCTTTGGCTACACTACACTTGATATTGTCGTATGATTCTCTACTCTTGTAACGTCTTCATTAATTCTATAATAAAAACCTTCTCTTATGTAATTTCCGCAAATTTTCTTTGAGGATCTACTGAATTCCAAATTATGCATGCCTTAAATAATGCTATATTTAATGTGTTACTATTGACCTCATCCAGTTTTTTGCTTACAAGAATTGCCTGTAGTCATTCAATCTGGAGAGTCTTCTCCTGAATGTTTGGGTCATATTTAAGAGCAGAGGGTACCATATAAGTATTTTGGGATTTTGGCATAACTTAATTTCAAACACTTTATTTAGATTAATGCATACTGTAGGGACATAAGAAAACAATCATAAAGAGATTATGTTAAACACTCATTGATTACCTTGTTAGTGACCATTTCACACACTTACTAACTTTAATTACTAACTTTGATTACATGCTACAAACCTCTAAACCAATGGTTGCCAACCTTTTTGTGGTGGCAGGTTACTTTTGATAATAATGAAAGGGTCGCAGGCACCAAAGAAAAATGCATTTATTAAGGATTTTACATTTAAAGATATAAATTTGAAAATATAATATATGCTGTGTCATACAGACATACATATTATTATATAATTTAACTTATTTAAATAATAAAAGATAATTTAATTAAAATTAATGCACTTCTTCTGTTATCAAATCAAAATCTGGATTTGCCAGTGACAAAAAGTAGGGAAGAGATAAACACTTGTGTTAGGCTGGGAATTGAATGAAGGATATCAGTTTATGTTTGCATAAAAGGAAAAATGTTTGGTAGAAGATGTGGAGGGACAATTTTGGTGGGGTGTGGGAATATTGACTGTTTACATATCTATCCTGACTGTAGGGGCCCTTCTTGAGAGAAAAGACATGGTCTGTTAAAGGCAGGAATACCAGACTTCACTATGGCAATTTTATCTTCAATGCAAATAAGATATAAGAGAGTGTTGAGTAATTTGTTTCATTTGCTGTGCACTATAATTTTACAGTATGAGTATTGTTCACGCGGGCATCTGAAAACCCTTCCATGGACACCAAGGTGCCAACGGACATATGGTTGGCGACCCCTGCTCTAATCAATAAGCAAACATGTGCCCCTACCATTAATCTGATATATGAAAACTTTCTGAATCAATTGTAAACATCCTGTTCTTGTATTTAACAAGGTTTCCTGATATATTCCATACGTGAATGTAATAATTTATCTGATTGGTTGAAATGTTGTTCTAATTTTTTACTGCTGGAAGTAAGTTCGTTCAAAGTGAAAAAAATTATAAACATTATTAAAGGATTATCTTTAAAATGGACAATTTGATTTCACAATTGGGGCAATAAGGTTTTAGATATGAGAAATCTGATCAAATCATGAGACTTGGGATGTCTGCATTCTTTTAATTATTTATTGCCTTTGGTTTCTTGTGTACTGTTCTCAAAAGTGTAATTGCTTTGTTGCATTTTGGATGGCAACATAAAACCATTGCATCTTTGTAAAATGTAAGTATATATGAATTTGGTATTACAGTAAACTCTGCATATAAAAGCACCCTCAGGGAATTGTGGGTGCCGTTATATTAAATATTGAGTTATATAGAGAGTTCATTTTATAAGGGAGTATAAATAAAACATCTGATGTGTGACTTTCTCCATATTTGGGGTATAGATATTTAAATTACCGTATCTGCCCGAATAGAAGCCGACCCCGGATTTAAGCCGACCCCCCAAAAATTTTCCCAATTTCTTGGCAAAAATGTAAATTTCATAGATTTTATGCTGATGTGTGCCGGGCATCCATGCACATCTTAGAATACATTATTCGAGATCGAAGAAATGTGTGGGAAATAGTTTAGTTGTTGACATTTTGAAATATTACTCCAATTAATAATTTTGCATCATTGCATAATGTTCCACATTCAGTGACAATAATTTCATTCATCTTCATTTTCACAAAAGGTCAAATATAGTAACAGCAATCTCGCCAAGAAATTCTTCATCCAAGTTTATTTCCAATGAAATTAGCATTTACATTGCCTTAAGAAATTGCATTTTTATAATTATACATGTTCCATGTAAAGTTTTACTGAAATTCAAACAGTTGAGCATTCAAAGCCGTCAACTCATTTTGCATAATCGTCAATTTACGCAAGCAATCTCGCCGAGATATTTTTTCATCCAAGTCTATTTCCAATGTAATTAGCATATACATTGCCTTAAGATACTATATTTTTATAATTATACATGATCCATGTAAAGTTTTACCGAAATTCAAACAACTGAGCATTCAAAGCCGTCAATGCATTTTGCGTAATTGTTAATTTACGCAAACGATCTCGCCAAGATATTTTTTCATCCAAGTCTATTTCCAATGAAATTAGCATATACATTGCCTTAACAAACTATATTTTTATAATTATACACGTTCCATGTAAATTTTTACTGAATTTCAAACAGTTGAGCATTCAAAGACATCAACGCATTTTGCGTAATCGTCAATTTACGCAAGCGATCTCGCCAAGATATTTTTATATACATTCATCATAGGTCAAATATTTACTTTGCGAAAAATATAGTACTATCATTTGAATGTGAAGGCAATGAGAGGCTTCAAGATTTAACCATAACTCAAATTTTCCTCGGACTCGCATTTAAGCTGAGGGGTGATTTTTTCATGATAGATTTTGACAAAAAAACATCAGCTTGTATTCGGGCAGATATGGTATTATGAATAGCATTATAAGGCAAAATTATTATTTCGTATCGTAATAGAATACAGTTGTTCTTATTGCTGTAAATTATATTTGGAATATGTTTACAGAATTCACCGCTACATGGTGGTGGCGCTGTATACTGCAAATTACGAATAAGTTAAATATCTCCGCAATGGATGGTTCTACCAAAATTTGTTTCAAACAAAACATGGAATAAATATTATTCTCTACAACTATGATCCTCACGAAGATTACGAATAATGACGTTTTTAAGGAGATATTTGACGGAAACTGAAAACACTGATTATTTAAGAATAATTTCTAAACAATAACTGCTATGGAAAATTGTTTCAAATGAAAGTTGTAGGAAATTACATTCTCTATAACCTTTGTATAGAATTGTATATACGAGGGAAACTCAGAAAGTAAGGTTCCCTATTTTTACTTTCTCCATACGTAGCAATGGGAAAGTATTGTGTTCATGAAAAAAATCGACTTCGAGATTTCAACGAAAATACACGTTTTGAGGTCCCTAGAACATGTTTAGACTATTTTCGGAATGATGTCTGTGTAACTGTGTGTGTGTCTGTGTGGATGTATGTGATTGTGGGTGCTCTAACTCAAAAAGTACTTGCCATATCAATACCAAATTTTATATATACCACCTTAGGGCGAGCACAAAGAACTGATTAGTTTTTGGACAATACCGGTTAACCAGAAGTTGACGTTTATTCGAAACATTATTAAACAGTTTATTAAAAACATCGTTATTGGTAATCTTCATGAGGACCAAAGTTGTAGAGAATAATATTTCTTCCAAATTTTGTTTGAAACAAATTTTCGTAGAACCTTCCATTTTGGAAAAATTTCCTTTTTACTTTCTCCATACGTAGTAATGGGAAAGTATTGCGTTCATGAAAAAAACTGACTTCGAGAGTTCAACAAAAATACACTTTTTGAGGTCCGTAGAACCAGGGCATCGAACCGGAACTGAACCGAAAACCGAAACCAGAAAAAACCGTTATTTTTCCTGGAGTGAAACCGAACCCGAACCGAAAAAAAATATTTTCCTGAACCCGAACCGAAACCTGTTATTTATTTCATTCCATATTTTTCGGTTCGCATAAAAAGTGGGAGCAAAAGAAGGGTTTTTTCGTTTTGTTTTAGTTTGAGTCTTTCTGAAAGCCTCACATTTAGAAACCGAATAAGAGAAGGGTTGGGTTTTTCTTGAGAAAACATTCTCCTCAGCCTTGGGAAGGATGTGTCTTTGTGACAATATCTGTTGGCTCAATAATGGGATTTTTCATGTGCATCTCAATACATAGAGAGAGGGTCTACAATACATCCTGCTGAGATTACCTGTTAAACGAGGCTACTGGAAAGGAACTTGGGCGGTACTTTGAAGACAGCCTCTAATTGTCTTGCTACTCTCCCCCCGAGCATACCCCATAGAGCAGGTTTCTCAAACTCGCATTGGTGTGCGGGCCGCATGACGACTCTCTGACCATCCGCGGGCCGCATCCATTACTTTCCCAGTCTTCACACCTTATCGTATTCTTTGTATTATATTCACTCTCCATTTCCACAAGAGAGGAATAGCTCTATTACGCATCTTACATGCAGTCATTACAAAAATGCTAGATTTGGCCTCAAGTGTTAAGCCCTTCTGATACGCATGAAACTCGCTGGGAGTGTGGTAAACATTCTTCAGTAACTCAACCGTGCAGGCTGATATAAATTGGAATGATTTAATACTCTTCTTAGATTATTTAGAAATATTTAAGTGAAATATTTTATAAGAAATAGATTTGAGTTCGGGTCACGTAGTATAAAGTAAATTGCTTCGCGGGCCGCAGAAATGCACCACGCGGGCCATCAAAAATGAAGTTTAACATTCTCACACTACTTAAGTGATAAAAAATATTGAGTCAGTGTAAATTTGAATCTGTTAATAAACATTTCTCAGCCTTTCTGAATTTTCGGACCCTCAATTTCTGCGGGCTTCTTCCTCATAGATATTTTATAATTTTTTCATCCATTTAAGTAATCTCTGAATGAAAAAATTAAGCCGTGCATTTACAGTTTTTACTCTAATACGAGCAGTGGATGTGATCTACAAATTGTTAATGAAAATAACATAATATCTTACTCAACTCACTGGCACTATTGAGATAATGCGATCTCTTATTTTACCACATGATTTGTAAATAACAATATTAATAATTCATTATTAGGCATTCCAGCTTTAGCGTATATTAGCTTCGGTCTGTCCATCCTTCTATCAGGATGCAATTTTTTTCCGTAGCTATTCAGTGGATTTTGATAAAATTTAGTACTAACGACTAAGCACAGTAAATTAGTAAATGAGATGAATGCTTTGCATAACATAATGAGGTTAGAATACTCTTATCGCAGAAAACTCATTTGTAATTTACATTATACTTTCCTAATCATTTGTGGCGCATGTATGGTTTGCAAATATTCAATTCAAAATATAATCTTAAATAAATAACATTCATACTAAATATTCAAATTTAAATAATTTATTTTCATGTTTTGATTATGTTTTTTAAATATCACTATTTTTATAGTGAAGATGTATTTGAATTATTAAGAAAATTACTTAATTAATAAATCAATTCTTGAAAGTTTATTAAAAACATTTTAAGGGCGGAGCGAAAAAAACCGGTTCGAACCGGTTCACTGACGCTTGCCGCAGCAAAACCGTAACCGAACCTAAATTTTGTTTTGAGTGAACCCGAACGAAAACCGCAGTGAAAAAAATTATGGTTTGATGCCCTGCCTAGAACATGTTTAGACTATTTTTGGAATGATGTCAGTGTGTCTGTGTCTGTATGTGATTGTGGGCACTCTAACTCAAAAAGTACTTACCATATCGATACCAAACTTCCTATAAAACACTTTAGGGTGAGTACAAAGAACTGATTAGTTTTTGGACAATACCGGTTAACCGGAAGTCGAGGTTTATTCGAAACCCGATTTGGTTTTTGCGATATTTCTCCGATAATACGTCAATATTGTATACACTGACTATTATAAAAAATCTAGGAAATATAATTTCCTACATTTTTTATTTCAAACAATTTTCCATGGGAGTTGTTGTTTAGGAATTATTTATAAATAATTGGTTTTTCGAGGTCCGTCAAATATCTCATTAAAAACATCATTATTGGTAATCTTTGTAAGGACCAAAGTTGTAGAGAATAATATTTCTTCCAAATTTTGTTTGAAACAAATTTTTGTAGAAATGTCCATTTTGGAAAAATTTCCTTTATACTTCTCCATAAGTAGTAATGGGAAAGTATTGTGTTCATGAAAAAAATTGACTTTGAGATTTCAACGGAAATACATGTTTTAAGGTCCCTAGAACACGTTTAGACTATTTTTGGAATGATGTCTGTGTGTGCGTGTGTGTGTGTGATTGTGGGCGCTCTAACTCAAAAAGTACTTGCCATATCGTTACCAAATTTCATATATAACACTTTAGTATGATCACAAAGAACTGATTAGATTTGGACAATACCAGTTAACCGGAAGTCGAGGTTTATTCGAAACCCGATTCGGTTTTTGCGATATTTCTCCGTTAAAACGTCATTATTGTATATACAATTCTGTACAAATATTATAGAGAATGTAATTTCCTACAACTTTCATTTGAAACAATTTTCCATAGCAGCTATTGTTTAGGAATTATTTATAAAAAATCTGATGCGGCCAACACATGACTTTCTCCATATTTGGGATATAGATATTTAAATTATTATGAATAGCATTATAAGGCAAAATTATTATTTTGTATCGTAAAAAATACAGTCGTCCTTATTGCCGTAAATTATATTTTGAATGTGTTTACAGAATTCACCACTACTTGGTGGCGGCACTTTATACTGGAAATTTACGAAAAGGTAGAATATCTCAGAAATGGATGGTTCTATAAAAATTTGTTTCAAACAAAACTTGGAAGAAATATTATTCTCTACAACTTTGGTCCTCACGAAGATGACCAATTACGACGTTTTTAAGGAGATATTTGATGGAAACCAAAAACACCGTTTATTTATAAATAATTCCTAAACAATAACTGCTATGGAAAATTGTTTCAAATGATAGTTGAAGGAAATTACATTCTCTATAACATTTGTATAGAATTGTATATACAATAATGATGTTTTAACGGAGAAATAATGGAAAAACCGAATCGGGTTTTGAATAAACCTCGACTTCCGTTTAACCGTTATTGTCCAAAAACTAATCAGTTCTTTGTGCTCATGCTAAAGTGTTATATATGAAGTTTGGTTACAATATGGCAAGTACATTTTGAGTTAGAGCGCCCACAATCACACATCCACACAGACATCATTCCGAAAATTGTCTAAACGTGTTCTAGGGAACTGAAAACGTGTATTTCCGTTCAACTCTCAAAGTCGATTTTTTCATGATCACAATACTTGCCCATTACTACGTATGGAGAAAGTTAAAATCTGATGTGGCCAACACGATTTTCTCCATATTTGGGGTATAGATATTTAAATTATTATGAATAGCATTATAAGGCAAAATTATTATTTCGTATCGTAAAAGAATACAGTCGCCTTTATTGCCATATATTAGGTAAATTTTGAATATGTTTATAGAATTCACCGCTACATGGTGGTGGGGCTGTATACTGGAAATTTACGAATAAGCAAAATATCTCTGAAATGGATGCTTCTACAAAAATTTCTTTCAAACAAAACTTGGAATAAATATTATTCACTACAACGTTTGTCCTCACAAGGATTACCAATAACAACGTTTTTAAGGAGATATTTGACGGAAACCGAAAAAACCGATTATTTGTAAATAATTCCTAAACAATAACTGCTATGGAAAATTGTTTCAAATGAAAGTTGTAGGAAATAACATTCTCTATAACATTTGTATAGAATTGTACATACAATAATGATGTTTTAACGGAGAAATATCACAAAAACCGAATCGGGTTTTGAATAAACCTCGACTTCCGGTTAACCGGTATTGTCCAAAAACTAATTATTTCTTTATGGTCATGCTAAAGTGTCATATATGAAATTTGATATCGATTAGGCAGATACTTTTTGAGTTAGAGTGCCCACAATCACATACATCCACACAGACACACACACACAGACATCATTCCGAAAATAATGTAAACGTGTTTGAGGGACCTCAAAATGTGTATTTCCTTTGAAATCTTGAAGTCGATTTTTTTTGTGATCACAATACTTTTCCATACTATGTATGGAGAAAGTAAAATACAAGTTACATACGGAACATAACTGAAAGATAGTTAATGTAAATCTTCACTTCCTAAAACATATTCACAACACTGTTTACTTCACTTCTGTTAACTGCTGCTCTTCTGGTGTTGTTGTTGTATTGAATGAGGAAGTTGATGGAACACTTTCTTCTGATTTCATAATTGCTTTATTGAAAATATGTCGTATGTCAATCTGTTTAAAGTATCCTTGCTTTTTTGTAATCATAGCGTTATGCAAAACATGAGCATGCATAACATCTTGCGCACTAAACTTTGCATTTTGCTCTAAAAATGATAAAACAGTTTGCATGCCTTTTTCGCAGCAGTCCTAGATATTTTTTCTTTTTGTACATCTTCTTCTACAGAATAATTGCTAGCTTCTTTGGTCTTCTCTGGATTAACAACACTATCAATAATTGTGAAACTTCAAGTTCTTCATCAATGGTGATCCATTCTTCAATGTCTTCTGAATTTAAGTTTTAACTGGGTTATTTGCAGGTGCTGCTTGCACTGTTTGATAATTTGTTGAACATCTTGTTGCCTTCGCCTTACATTAAAACGTTCAACATCTTCGTCGTCAGAAGATGAATCAGCAAACATCACACTTGGCCATAATTTTCTCCAAGCTCTCTTCAGAGTGCAGGCTTCACTGTATTCCATACAAGTGCAACATAAAAAACTGCATCTTTAATTATGAAACCTTGTTGGAAATCAAAAGTAGAGCAGTCAGCATTAATAAATTTTCTCATGAAATTGTTTCTGTAGTGGCACTTAAGATTTTGTATGATACCCTGATCCGTCGGCTGTATCAGAGATGTAACATTAGGTGGCAAATAGCAAGAAAAGATATTCCCACAATCGGAGACTAATTTCAATTCATGCGGGTGAGCCCTGCAATTGTCTAAAAGTAGAACACACTTCGAGTCTTGAGGATTTCCAATCTTTTGAAGATTTTCTTTAACTGATGGAACAAAAATTGTAGTGAACCAATCAAGAAAAACTTCTTTAACCATCCATGCATTTTTCTGTGCTTTATATACAACAGGCAAATGCAAAACTCCTTTGAATGCTCATGGGTGAGCATATTTGCCAATGACTAAAAGTTTAATTCTATGTTCACCTGAAACATTATCACATGTAAGCACAGTTAATTGGTCCTTATTAAGCTTAAAACCACTTGTTGCTTTCTCACCTGCACCAGTCAAAGTCGAAGTTGGTAAACACTTCCAAAGTAGCAGTTTCGTCTGCATTGTAAATTTGATCTGTGGTTAGGTTGCTATCCATAATTTGCTGCTCAAACTTGTCACTGTATTTATTAGCCACTTCCATGTCAGCAGACATTTTCTCACCAGAAATATCTAATTCCATGTCAAAGCTTAAAAGCAATCAGCCACCCATCAGAAAAAGCACACTCTTCAGTGATGTTCATTTGCTTCTTAAAATCCTTAGGTTTTGCAATAACCATAGGTCCTGAAATATCAATTCCTTCTGATTGTTTTAATGAAAACCACTCATAAAATACTTTACCAAGTTGGTCAAATTTAGGCTTGCATAAGTTTTTCCGTTCATTAATGGATTTATTCATCTCAGAAGTCGAAGTGAAGTCTAGAAGTTTATTCTTTGAATGTTTAATATTGTACAATGTTGATAAACCCACATTGTACTCATGCATCAAAACATTCCTGCTTACACCTTTTTTTAATTTCTTAACTATTACAATTTTATCGGCAATGTTTAGTGTAGGTCTTCTTCATTTCTCTCTAGTCTTTACTTTGTCAATCTTAGGAGCCATTGTTTGGGGGTGCATGAGTTATTTTATGCTACAAAACGAGAGAACTGAGATATGCGCACTAACAATATGGCAACTGTAAATAAACTGAATGTGAGTTACCACCAAAACTGTGGCCACTAGTTCCGTATTTTACTGCCAGAGCTGTGATGTTTTGACTCGTGATTGGTCATTTTGTAATGTGCCATTAGATGGACATTGCCATCAGTTGGTGCCGTTATATCCAGAGTTTACTGTAATTTATTTTATAAAATCAGTAATCAGCTTTATTTATTATAATTGTGCCAACAATTGTCATATTTTCCCAAAAAAATATCTCCTAAGAACATAATGATGAAAAAGTTACCACAAATGACATTACTCCCACTCCTTATTCTAAATCCATTACAAATCTTTCTCCCCAGTTTGATATTTTTTGGCTTCCTCTGGAGATTTAAATATTGAGTGTTAAATTTATTCATATTTATCTCTTCTCATTTTGTTCACAGGGGTTTCTTGGCAGGATAAGGTGCAAATGATGCGCAGCAAAATGGAAACTTATGAAGCTGATGCTTTTGTTGTTACTGCTCTTGATGAAATTGCCTGGCTTTTTAATTTACGTGGAATAGATATTTCATACATGCCGTTTTTCCGAGCCTATGTTATATTCAGGCCAGACAAAGATTTAAAAGGAAACTGGTCCATGCCAACACTTTACCTGCCTGAAAGTAGTCGCCGTGCTTCTCAAGATGTCTTAAATCATTTATTATCTTATGATGACCAGAAAATTAAGTAAGAACTTAATTTTTTGAATATTTCAACACTATAAAGCAGTTGTTCACAAAGTGTGGTCCGTGAAAGTCTACTGATTGGTCCAAAATGCAAGTTACTGATACGCAATGCCGAGGCCATACTGGAGAACAGACCAGAACCCTAATCTTCAACACTCGCATGCCATATTACAATACAGGTGACTCCCGAGATTCGACAGGGATGCGTTCCTGAAAACGTGGTTGAATCTTGAATTGTCGAATGTCATTTTTCCATAGACTTGCATGTTGTAATCGGGGGATACGTTCCCGCATCTCGACTCGTGCAAGCCGGACCAGGTCATCTGCAGCACCGTCTATCTATACATAAAACTATATATTGCAGTGAAATTAACATAAAAGTTATTAAAAAGCAAAAAATGACTTGCAACCTCGCCAGTTAATTTAAGGTTATGCAAGCCTGCCCTTCTCTTAAATCTGTCAAACCAGCCATCAAATTACATGAATTTATCACGTTCTAGAATTTTCTCATTCTGTTTCACATAAGTGCTAATAGTTGAACGCGTAGACGTACCTAGGTGATATGGCGCCTATGGCAAAATTTTAGGAAACCCCTTTGTAATCCTAATATCATTTTTTTCGGCATTTTAATAAAGAATAATAGCATTTTTATTACATATAAATTAACGTTTGAGTATTAAAATAATACTTACTTAAAGGAAAATGAATTTTTGACACCTTTTTCGGGAACGTTTGGCACCTTTTGCAAGTGGTGCCTATGGCAAATGGCATCTTCGCCATACCCTAGTTACGGCACTGGTTGAACGACACTCTTTTATTTGATTCACTTGCATTATCACTATTACATTTCCTTTTAGATATCATGTCAAGTGATAAATTTATAAATAAATCAATAAAATAAATAAATTTAAATAAAAGATTAACAGAAAAAAGAGTGAAATCAGCACAAATTCAAACAATTAGAGCAGAAATAACTATGTCTACACTGAAACTAAACCTTGCGTGGTTGGTCGGGACGAAAATTACTTCACGTAAACTAGCTCCCAATTCGATTGGCTGCGTCAAAATCTCAAATTTGTCGAATCTCGAACTGTCGAATCTTGGGAGTTGCCTGTAGTGATAAGGCTAAATATACCATTTTAAATTAATTCGTTTGTGTAGCTCACCTGATTAGTCCTAAAGCAATTAACGTTGATCAAAACAAATGAAATTAATACCACTAAATTAAACTAAATTCTTCAGAGTGTAAAATCTCAGTGGATACAACAAAATGTCCTAACAACTGTTCATACTCCCCTCCTTTGTTTGAAGCAATCAAAAATCATTACTCCATTCAAGTTTTAGCAATGGCAAGATGGGAGTGATCCACGAGGTCTTTTGCCTAAGTGGTCCACAGACAGAAAAAGTTTGAGAACTATAAAGGGCTTGTGCGTAGAAACATGCAGGTAGTAATTCAGTAACTTTATGGAGTGGGTTTAAATTCAGATAATGTTATTATAAGTTAAAGAGGTTTACTAATTTTCCAATAAGTCAAATAACCAAATATAAGTATGTGTCAGTACTGATAGTTGACAAAGCTAAGTAATGATCATAATTAGGGTTTTTACACATCTTGGTTTTGAAATTTCTAGATTCAGTATGTGATATGAGTAGCACAACCAGTTAGATATATTTGCTGCAAAAGTCTCTGAATCAATCACCTAACATCAAACAGACCATAAATTAGTTTGTTCTGAGCAATAATTTCTTAGAGATGTATGGCTATTCATTAGGTTTTTTGAACAATTATTTAAAATCCTGCCACATAATATAGCAGCTTTACAGTGTAACTGCTGACTTTCACACCATATACAGTAAAAAATATAAGCCTCTTATTATTATTATTAAGAGAATTTTTGATGAAGTAACTACAGCAAAAAATTTTTCTTAATATGAGAAAATGAAGGGCTGGGAGGAGAAAGGGACTATGTATGAAGACAGATGTGTTGAACTCCTTAAACATTATGTGAACAAAAGATTTCAGCTGTAAATTTTTGTGGGTAATTACATTTGTCCTCTGTTTGTGTAGGACATCAGCAGCATTGGAATTGTTTGAGAGTAAGCACAAATATCAAAAGTTGAAAAATTAAGTTTATACTGAACTCATTATTGGCAATAAGATGTCTCAAAAAATTTTTATAGAAAATATGATTCAGTAAATGGCTATGGAACATTATATCATACTAATAATTTAAGCAATTGTAAGGATGCATTGCATGAGACTTTATGTCAATATATATACTAGTACATAATATAAATGATAAAAATGGGATTATTATCATATTAATCAACTTTTCTGTATCTATCCCAAGAAATAAAAGAATATGTGTAGACTTTGATAAGTTTTCACTGATATTTTCAAGTATATATGACCACTTTGTTTCAGCATCAAAGACTATAATGATTTTTGGAAAGATTTACGAAATGTTGGTCGTGTGGCCCATAAAGTCCTCCTACCATCACAGTTTAGTTATACTAAAGGAGCAAGTTACGCAGTTTATAGCATGGTAAATATTAATATTTCAAGCATGTACTCACATATCTAATGAGAAAATACTTGTAAAAGAAATAGCTTTTTAGACCTGCCAATTGCGAAGGCATAGATAAAGAAATGTTAATTTGAAAAATTGTATAACCTAACACAGGTATATTACAGTATATTTTTTATTTAAATTAATATTTTATTCAATATATTTCACCTTTGCATGCATACAAACTTTAATACCTCAATTTCATATATATAATTGGAATGCTCCTTCCTCAAGAATCAAATATTTTATGTAACATGGGATCTATAAAATATGAAATACAGACCTAAGGATTGCAATAGAGGAAAAGAAGCTCCTCCAAAACATTTGTTTGCTTGTAGGTCTTATTTGGTTCATGGTGCTTAAGATTCTGTATTATAAGTTAACCCATCAGTGCCATTGACGTAACTAGGAAGGGCCTGTGGCAAAATATTATTGATGGCCCTTCTTTCCCTCACCCATGTGAAGAGGCTCCAAAATGTCTTTCTTTTAATTCATGCTATGATCAATAATACTACATTTCTGGAGCCACTTCTTATATCAGACCTTAATGTCAGCATATTGTTTGTTTCAGATACCTTCAAGCAAGGTGGAGTTCACACCATCACCAATATCAGAATACAAATCTGTAAAGAATCCTGTGGAAGCCAAAGGTTTGAAAGCAGCTCATGTCAGAGATGCAGTTGCAATGATGGAATTCTTTTATGCAATTGAAAGTGGGGTGAGTGTTACAAATGATTACAACTAAGATAAATGTACCTGTAATGTACAATATATGTTAATAAAATTTCATAGCTCTATATTACCAATATTAATTTCTGCTTATTTTGCTGTTATGCCAATTCTATGTTAAACACATTGGTGTTGATTCATCAATCATTGAAATATTAAATGTAACAGATTTCTCTTTTCTTCAATTCTATATTTATCACCTTCACTCCTAAGAAACAGATAAATTGGTTGACTGCTTGGCTAAACAATCTGATGTGATCAATTTTAAACTCAAATAAGATACAAAACAAGATATTCTGTGCCCACCAAACATAACAGAATGAACTAATATAAATAACAGAAAAACAAAGTATGTTTCATCAGGTAACTCATTTTAAGTTCAGAGCCAACAACTTGACCAATTGGAATTTTTTCAGACTAGCAGATGGACTCCTGCAAGTGAATAGTAAAATGTTTCCTAGGTTTTCATCTTCATACATGAGATACTGTCTAAAAGTAGCATTTTTTCTTCCATGCTACATTGGTTGGATAATTTCTTTTTTATGCAAGGATTTTTTTTCATCTCATTTACCTAATACAGTAAACTCCCAATTTACGAACATTCAGTTTACGAACTTTCAGTCTTACAAACAAGAATTATTACGCCACAAATTCGACTTACGACCTTAAAATTTGATTGTACGAACTTCAGTCAACTCCAATTATTACTATCATTTTAAAACATTGTACAAAAAAGTAACATTAATTTCTGGCATTTCTAAATAAATTGTTGCTGGACACTTTTAAGGATGTTTAAAAGATTTTTTCATTGTTTTGTGCCTGCAATTTGCATCAGACTTCCTTGGATGCGTTTTTTATTCCTTTGCAGCACCACTCTTCTCATATAAATTTTGAAAGTTCTGCACCTTCTTCCACATCATCATGCCTGTTAATCTGCCCTTAAATCCATAAGAGCTCTATCCCAGACATCTTATATTATATACATTATCTTATATTGAAAATAATGCCAAATTCAACAAATTAATAAGTTATGATTAAGATGCATTTGTTAAAAACTATTATAATTTGTTCCGTTCTACTTTTTATTGCACATGTAGGAGGAAAAATTGGTTTCCAAACACATCCCATGATTATAACACTGCATTAATGGGAAAATCTCTCTCAATTTACAAACTACTTTTCAGGAACGCATAGTGTTTGTAAATCGGGAGTTTACTCTATATCTTTCAAAATGAAAAATTGAATTTAAAAATATACAGCTGTGTTGATTGTAATTTCATCTTGAGTTTGGAATGAAGAGACTATTTTTAATAAGCAAAAAACAACCTAGAAATAGAAGGATATTAGATAGTTAACTTGTGAAAGTACAGTAAAACTCTGTTGCAATGCGCCTCACTAAGCCGCAGATTCAGATATACCGCGGGTCTAGTCATGTCCCCCAAAATGATTTCATTTATTTTCTTCGTAAACAATTTTTTTCAAATTTTAATGCAATTTATTTTATTCGTAAACAATGGTTCATATTTTACCTCGATGCGCCACTAGCTGAAGTCCTCAATGTTTCAAGCACATTAACATGACATCTTTGCCTGTCATTTATAAAAAGCAGTAAGAACGCCTGGGTGACTCGCGATATTTTCATGTCGTGGTTCAACGACGATTTTGTGCCATCGGTAAAGAGTTATCTATGTTCACGAAAACTGGATGAAAAAACTCTACATTTGGGTTTTACGGAAGAAGACGTATGTGACGAAGAAACGCCATCAGCTCTCGCGCCAAAAGAAAATAACGGACTATTTTAAAAACACCGATTAAAGTAAGGTATGCATTTCAATGAAAATATGATCAATTTTTATAGTATTTTGCCTTGGTAGGAGGGTGGTTAGAGTATCTGCCGCGGAATACTAAGGTCGCGGGTTCGAATCCTGCCGAGGGCATGGATGTTTGTGTTCGTCGTAATGGGTCCTATGTAAGAGTGGACTATATAGTCTAAATATCACCCTTGATAATAAAGTCGAATTATATTAAAATAAATTTGTCATAAAGCATATACTTTCACATTAAAAAAAAATTATTTCCCGCAAAATTTCCTGAAATACCGCAGGTTACTGATAACACGGGTGTACACTGTCTCCCAAAACTCGCGTTATAACGGGGTTTTACTGTATTTGTTTATGAACTTGTGAAATTGTATTTAAATGACAAGTTTAGTTTTTGATCTTCAAAGGTAATGATAGAAAATCTTTTAAATATAAAAAAGACAGCTTTAATTTTCTTATTTCAATCCCTTGTAAAGCACAAAGAGAATATCTAGAAGGGAGAGAAATTATCATGTGGTTATAACATGAGGTTTATAATATTTTGTAATTTAGTAATTCATTTTTGTAGAATGAAAAGTCTGTATTTAAATATTAGGTGTGCAATCATTTCTTTGGTTATAAAAACAAAAAAGAATTTTAGTTTAATGCCATAATTTATTTGCTAATTTAACTTTTGAGGTTTTGAGATAAGTTTAAGAATTTAATTTTTAACACAATAATGTATTTAATTTTTCATATATTTTATGATTGAAATATTTAGCTCAGCATTTCAAGAAAACTATTAAAAACATTTTTATAACTATGAATTTTAAAATTATATTTCAGTTCAGAGTTTGTTTATTTTAAAATACATTTTTTAATTTTGTAAGTTCAGGTTAAAATGGGAGAGCATTGGGATGAGATGAAAGCTGTTTCTATGGCAAATGAATTTAGATCCCGGCAAAACAAATGGCATGGACCAAGTTTTGAAACTATTTCAGCTTTTGGGAAGAATTCAGCTTTGCCCCATTATGTTCCAACTCCAGTAACTAATGTGACAATCGACACCAAGAATGTCCTCATGTTTGATTCAGGTGGTCAATATCTTGGTTAGTACAAGTAACCTTTGGATAGTTACATGGTAAAGTTATTCAAATTATTTTGACAAAATATAAGGGAGATTTGTTGCATATGTAAAAATTTTCCAAATTTAATAATGATAAAAATATATTGATTCTAGATGGCACTACTGATGTTACTAGAACCCTTTATTTTGGAGATTCTAACTTAGTGACAAAGGAAATGAAGGACATATATACCCGTCTATTGATGGGATGTGCTGATCTTGCATCTGCAATATTTCCTGAAGGGACGAAAATTGAGACCCTAGATCTTTTATTGCGGCAAAATTTGTTTGAGGCAGGCTTAAATTATGGGCATGGCAGTACACATGGAATTGGCTCCTATCTTTCCATTCATGAAGGTAATGTCAATTTTTTATGAATAACCTGAAATGGACATATTTATAAGTGTAAATATCAAATTACATACTTACAAATTAATTAGAGAAAGACTTACTGAAGCATTTCATTATCGTAAATTATTTTTACAGACTCTTTGATTGAATAATTTCAAACTAGGATTTCTGTTACTAAAACCATGGATACTATTATTAATTAATTTTGTATAAATTTTTATTTCATTGGAGATATCAGTATCGATGAGAGAAAGTCAACAATAGAAATAGTTTTGACTCAGATTAATTATAAGTCAGAATTACTCTTTAAACCTTTCAAATCAAGTATTAATTATGATCTTATTTAAATTTCAGCATTCAACTATACCTATGTGCCAAATTTCTTTGGCTCTCAAGGTAAATATACCATGTAACTTAGAAAGTAGCAAAATTATAAAACACCAATAACAAACCTAAAATTATCACTAAACAATACTGTTATAAAAATGTATGCTGTTCAAAAGGTAATGAGCAGGGAACGATTAACCTGGATGCCATATAGCAGTGGTTTCCAACATTTTTCTCTTTATGAAGCCCTTGAATTAACTTTTTTTGTTCATGAACCCCTTGAGATATAATATTTTTACTGAACCTCTAGTAACAATAAATAAATTTTACAAAAACAAATTGTCTTGAGCACAATAAATATGTTAATATGGATAACTCCTTAACCATAAAATACAAAAGGTGATTGAATGAATGGGGGAAAAGAAAATGGAAAAAATGAAAAATAAAGATAAAAATGAAAAGGGACAAAAAGCTAGGAACAAAAGCACACTTAACAGGTTTAGGGGATGTTATTCCTTGCCCAGGACCTGTTGCTGATCCCTCTCATGAACTCGCTCACTCATAGAGGCACTAATCCTAAGATGGGAAAGAAAAAAGGATTTACAAGGTGTTAACCCATGCCAGGAACGCGAAATCACACAGTTGCTGGTAGGTTTGTGATGGCAAATACATGGCATGCATGACAAAAATGGCAAGTGTACAATTTTCCTTGGCACACATAAGCTTGCATTTTCAGTATAAAATATGAAGTTTCTTAGAGGAGTAAACTAGTGGCACACAAAAATACTTCTGATGGTTCACATTACTTTCTTGGCACGTGACTCAAAAATCATTTGCCATCCTTGCCATAAGGCATTGCAAAAGTATTTACTCAAATCAAACATTTATCCCAGTAAAAATGTGCTGAATTATCATTATTGAAATTTGCAATAAGATGAGCTATTATCGGTTTTTCAATATTTACTTGTGTGTTTTCTCCAAAATAATGAATTTAATAAGGAAAATTAATTTAATGCATAGGCCTTTGGTACAAACAGTATGCTACATTTGTATTCTAATAATGTGGCTGAATTTCCCCCATTTAACTCTATTTTTATCATTTATCCTGAATTGAGTTGAATTTAGTTTTTATTGTAATTTTATTAAAATTTTTTTTTCCATTTTCAACCTTTGGAATTGGTTTAGAGCCTGGATATTATATTCAAGATAAGTTTGGAATGCGACTTGAAAACATTGTTACAGTTATTGAAAAGAATTTGGTAAGCTGAAATCTTTTATTATTTAAAAATTAGGTGCATGAAGTCATCAATATTTTCTCATATCTGCTTGTTTACTGGAATTTCCATTAATTGTTGAATTTTTTATTTGAAATTATATAGCATTATTGAACCAATTATAATGCCATGTCTCATTCTTTAAAGTTAAATTATTCACAACATGGTAAATAATTGAAAGTGTATAATTTTCTCCTGGACATGGAGAAGTTTTGGTAAAAACGAAAACATTAAACTTTCTTTCACAACTTGGCTGGATATATCATACACAGTGGGTCCAACTTATTAGAATCAAGTTGGGAAACCATTATTTGATTCAATTATCTGGAGGTTGTGTATTTTAGATGTGTTAAATAAGAAACTGCTAAAATAAAATTCATGTTTTTCTAAATTATAATTTAATGACTATGTTAATTTTTATATATAATACAAGTAAGTATAAAGCATACAAAATTTAAAACACAAATTTTACCCAGTTTACATATTAGTTTTAAAAAAGTTTTTTGAAGCATGCCCTCCTTTAACATGAGACACTAAGTCATCTTTCACCTTGTATAAGCAATTGAACTGCTCCAGCAATACTTATCTCAATTTTTGGATTCTTCTAAGAATTGCTAAAGTACATCTTTAGAAGTAGGTGCCAGTAAAGAGTATACAGGCAACGTCCGCTTAAGATACAGGTTATGTACTTGAAAACCTGTAAGTTAACTGGATGTATGTTAAGCAGTCATTTTCCATAGAAACTAATGTTATAAATGGAGACGTGTTCCCATAATGTAAAAGCCCATATTCTTTAACTCAAAATCTAGTTATAATATTGCACCATTGCATTTATAAATTAACTAACACTAAATTTAAACATACATACAGTATATTAAAACAAATAAATATAAAAATAATAATTTAAAAAAGACCTAATGGGCACACTATTCTCCTTCTTCGATAATTTTTGCAGATTCACCTGTCACTTTGATGTTTCATATCCTAACACAGATCTTAAATCTGCAGAACCGCTCCCAGCTTGCATTAAATAGTTCACTATCACTTGCACTAGAACATCCTCCAATACTGTTTTTTAAAACTATGTGAAACTCCTTGCTTTTTCCAGAAGCCATTTTGATAATGCTTATTTTCTTCTCAAAGGTAATGGTAGACCATTTTTTTTGGATGTTTTGCACTTACGTTTCCCTTATCATCCATTTTGACTAAAATTTTCACTAAAATTGATTAAATATAAGAGCACTTGCAAAATTCAAAAAGTCACATCGTTTTGTGTGTTGGCATGTGAGATACTAACTGAAGTTACCACGAGAGTCAGCAGTATGGGTTCTTGGTGGGCTTAAAACTTTAAGCACATCCCCCATTCGTACTCCTCAGGAGCAATAACATCTTTTGTGAGTCTGTGCCTTAAATATGACGTGCTACATCAACTGTAAAATGAAATGAGTTAGTAGATGCTTTATTAAAACTAGCCGAGTTCTGTTTATAAACATATCTAGAGGCCAGCCTTTTCCAAATTGTTTATACAGGAGAGGCAGATCCTCTGACCACAAGGGTCAAGGGTCAGGCTGTGCTCCACCTAAGCTCTCTCAACCAGGGCCTATTTTAAGGAAATTTTAGAGCTGCACAAAAATAATTTGTTAGGGCTCACTCTTGGTGACCGGTAAAAAATGCACCTCAGGCGAACATTTTTGAAAAGTGGGTGTGGATTGAATACATTTTAGGCACACATGCAATAATTTTAATAAGTTTTTGTTTTCTTCTAAAATTGTCAAATTTCAGTTAATACTTTTAGGTTTACACTTAACTAAAAAATGATGGTGACAAAGTAGTCAAATGCAATTAAAAGTTAGTTAAAAGTAGATTGTATTTTTGTAGCTGCCAATTGCAGTATAAGTAATAATGTTTACATTAACAACTGCACAAAATTAATTTTACAACTGCACATTGGACTTTCAGAACTACACAAACTTGTTAGAGCTGCACGTTAAAATAGGCCCTGCTCTCAACCTCATTTGTTTACCCGTGTGCACGAGAATCGATGTACATATTAGCAGACAGTATGTATGTAGGTGCAGATATATAGTGTCATTACATAATGTATCAGTAGATTTACGTTAAGTGGACATACATTAAGCAGGGGTATGTTAAGCGGATGCTACCTGTACTTCTTGATCACCTTCCACTGCATCAACTTTTGGATTCTTATTTAGTGTGTCAAGCTACAATCATTTTATGTTGAATTCCATCTACTCAACTATTCATCAACCTCCTTCCCTTCGGATTTCACTTTGTGGAGAGGAAAATCTGCTTTTCTGAAGAAGTTAGCAACCGTTGTTGACATTAATTGCTCCCAAGCCTTCTTCAGCCTGTGAACTGAGTTTAACAAGTTGATAATTTTAGCAAATTTTCCAGCTCTTAATTTCAACATCATCCCTATTCTAACGATCATCTTCTCCATATCTCATCGATAAAGGTATTAAGAGTTTTGATCTCTGGTAACATGTGAAAAGGGCAAATGGAAAAAAGGGTGTGTCAAAAAGGCAAGAACAAAATGGGTGAAAGTAGTAAAGGAATAAAGGCAGGAAAATTTGGTGTGTGGCATGGGCTACAATCCATCAAATGTTATCCATGGCATATATTCTTTCAAGGAATTCATACTTTGTACACAGTGGTGGTTTCTTGTAGCAGATATAACTGCCAGTCACTGAATTTTTCAATATATTTCTTAACTGAAACTATTTTTTTTTTACTTCCAAGAAATTTAAAATTATAATATGGGCAGAACTTCAACTTAGGAGCCCCTAAGCAAAAAACTTTTTGGGGTCTTCCTCAGTTTATCTAAAAAAACTCATTAGGTAGCACATTGGGTGTCATGAGTAACCCCAAAGCACTCATATATTTATTCCAGTAGAGCCTTCAGTAGCAAGTGTACTACTCAATCTTAAGTTACCAAAGTATATTTCAATAGATTCAAATGTTGTTTTTATAGGTTTTAAAACCAATTGAGTGCTTTTAATTCCATACACAAAATTTGAAATTATTTGAAAACTGAATGGTATTTTCTTTAGGGCTTTAAAATTTTTAAATGTTGTCTCAATGGTTTAAAGTTATGATAGGTTATTTCTAATTGTTACTGAAATAAGTGAAGGAAAATTATATTTATTGTGTGCTATTTTGGGGCCCCTAAGTTCTGGGAAGCCCTAAGCGCTGCTTTGCCTGCTTATACTAAATTCCACAGCTGTATAGTGCATAATTACTTCAAATTCTTTAGTGACTTTTCATTATAGAAATTCAATGGTAACCTCTAATGCATTGGAGTGTGGAGCCCCATTGCATTACAGAAAATAGCATTTTATGAAAATGGAAATGAGTAACTAATTGATGTTTATGAGGCTAATACAATGATTTTGTATTCTTTTGGTAATAGGAAAGTTAAATCAAAATGCTAAAAAGATAGCTAACTTGTTAAACCCCATCTATAAAGATGAGCTCAGGGTTTCAGTTATTACAGTCATAATACAACATCCTATGCCACAGACTTTAGTCAATTTAAAGTTTTATGTAGATTTAGATTGTGTATTTATCATTTGGTAAGGTCAGAGGGAGAAAATTCTCCTGGTTTGTTAGATGCGTATGAGTGATGACTTATAAAATAGATTGAAATAATTAACGGATAAAAATTGTAATGAATAAGTTTCATATAGGAAGCCTTAATACTACACTTCAAATTATAATTACAATTCCATTTTGGAAAATCACTTTTGAAAACCTTAAGAAAATTAAATAATAGAAACTCTAGCTGAATTAAATTGCAAAATTCTGCAAAGCACTGCATAACTATGGTTTAAAAGCCATAACGTCATAATCAGCCACAAGTACAGCAAGCATATAAAACCACCACCTTTTATTCCTTTAACTAGTATAAGTGCCCACCAAAAATGATGGGGATGATCGGTTATTCTGAAATAAAATTGAGGCAGTCTTCTTTGTCCTGAAATCATACCTCCTGCTGAGAGGGTTGCCTTCGATCGGAGCGAAGATTCAAAACCCTCGCCGCGAGTATCTATTGTGCTTCAAAAGCTGACCTTCGTCCCCTCTTGCCAGGTATATTTCTGTTTTTCAGAGCGTGACAGAGGGAGTGACAAAAGGACAGAATAAGGCTTTTATATATTACTGATACATTAAAACGTTTTTTTATTATATCATAATGCTATCCTGAAAATTTCATCAGATTCGGTTCAGTCGTTTCCGAGATATTAAGCTTCAAAAAGCATTACATGACAAATGGACACTGTCTTTTATATATGTTTTATGATAGTTAATGAATAGTAATGAAGGATCAGGTAATGCTCTGTAATAAAATCCTATCTCGTCTGGACTGTAGATTTCATCTGGATCATAATCTTTCAAAAGGTCTAAAGAAACTGACTCCCCTGCTGGTTCATTAGCATCTTGCTTCTCTTCATGACACTAGTATACAATGTTGCTCCTGTCCATCCATCTTGGTAACCACCCAGTTGTGGCTTGAAGTCCTCTTCATTAAGATAATCTGCAAACTCCACTGCTTTTTTCATCAATATTTCCCTACTGATTAATGTATGTAGGATTCTGGCCTGGGAAAACCACCACAAAAGAGCCTGCTCAATGTGATGTGATGCTGAAGTATTGACTTGCGAATTATTCTTTCATAATTCAGAACACTGCTGCTCCTTCATTATAAATTATCCAAAAATGTGTTGCCTTGTATTATAAAGTCACCAAAATGCTGACAACCATACACAAATTTAGCCATGTAAATAGGGGAAGTAAAAAATTAAATGAAACTATGAGGAACTCTATTAACTGGGATAACACAGTTACCATGACAATGTCTTCATTTACATGGAACTTTAAAAAAAGAATACAATGTAAACTCTTAGCATCACAGATATCATTAGACTGTAAAGATTGAACTCAAGGAGAGATCTGAATAAATATCCACAAAAAATGAACAAGTTAGGAAAGTGTACAACGTATCACAAATGGGCACGTTTCGTGCAATGGAGTATTAGAAAGAAATTATATACCTGTACGTAAGGGAAATAGCGTTTTAAAGATCTTTTCTTCATCATAAATAATCCATTTTCTTCCTATTTAATAATATTACATGCACATGTAAGGAAATTAAATGTTTGTTTGGGAGATTGTTTATGTTAGCAACAATGAAGTAACCATGCAAGAAATTTTCCAAGTTCAACTCGATACAAGATTTTCTTGTTTGATTTTCTTGATAATGGCTATTCCTACGATAAAAATATATAGGAGAGGAAATACTCTTTTTTACCAGTTCTACAACTTTTATTTGAAAAATATTTTGATATGAGCAATACTTTACGAGATATGATGAAAATATAATTTTTTGTCTCCAGTAAAGTGGTACCCCTGATTGGTGTACGTGTTTCATTTTTGCGATTTTCTTATTATATTTTATTGAAAGTCCTTAGTATCAAATTTCATGAAAATCCATTTGGTAGAAGCCAAGAACGAACATGCAGACAGACAGACGGACCGACCGACGATAATAGGCACTCACGCTGCAAGCGAAACGCCCCTAAAAATTACATTAGGGTAACTGAGTTACTCCACCTTGGTATAGGATGGGTTAACCCACTGAAGCAGGTATATAACCCTACAACCACCCATTGCTCTGTGAAATAAGTTATTCCAATCGGGAGAATTTTGAAAATGTTAGATACATTTTGGTTTTGGCTTTCCAGTTTCGATTCAATGAAGTGGTTGATTCAGTCAACCAGTGATTCTAATGAGGATCCCACTGTAGTTTATGAAAACAATACAAATTAGTACTGGTATATCCAATTAAGGGAAAATGTTATCTATATTATATATGTATATGTTTTCATTTTTTATGAATATATATGCTTTGCCATTTTTCTTTTTACAGTCTAATGCACATGTAAGGTATTTAGGATTTGAAACTGTAACGCTGGTGCCTTATGAGCAAACACTCATTGATGTTAATATGATGTCAATCAAGCAGGTAAGAAAGGACCATACAATTACTTTATTTACAAATATTAATAGAGCTATTGTATAATAAACTACAAAATATTTTTATCATTAGCAAAGTAGCCAATATTCTGATATGTTATTAGAAAACTGTCATTTAACCCATGTGAGTTATTTGAGGCAATCTTTCAGTTACCATTCTTCTTGATGTTCTTTAAGCTGTTAACTTTTTTTATAGTGGAGTGAAGTGAATTGTTTTATGTACTATTCTTAAGTTTGATAGGTTCAAATTTGAGTCCATTTCCTTTGAATATCATTCCCAATACAAACACATCAATAAACAATGCCAGCACACAACATATTATAACAAGTTATAATCAGAGTTGAATAATTTACATTCAATATGGTCCACAAAAATTGGGCAAGTAAGCATAATAGTGAAGATCTTATTGCCAGGTCCTCATTTTGTTCATAAGATTCACCATTAAATATAAAAAAGTCTGATAAATAATGACTTCTAATGCTACTTTCAATTTGCTAAATTTTGTGATTTTGATGATAATGTTTCATTTTTCTTGCAGTTAAGATGGCTTAATGCCTATCATAAACAAGTTGAAGACACAGTTGGGCAGGAATTGATTAACCAAGGAAAGCATGAAGTATATTCATATCTTTTACGTAAAACAAAGCCATATGAAGAAGTTTGTTGATGATTAAACTTTACTAGTACTTTACTTTATAATTGTTGTATGTGACTTTCATAGCTTTAATCTGGTCTCCCCCAATGTAGAAAAACAACTGAAAGTGTTATGCCGACAAGAAGAAGACTTTATTTGGTGAAACAACATTAATATTGTTTTCAATCTGTTATCATAGGAATTGATCTTGCACAATTTGTAATGTTTCTAGAGGGGAAACATAAATTTAGTCAAATATTGCCCTATGCTAAGCAACACTGGGCATGAATCCTACAAAAGTAGGATATTTTCCTAGGTCACACGTGTGTGTTAGGAGAACACAAAAAATCAGTGCTCCATCCTTCAGATGGGACATTAAGTAATTGGCCCCCTTGGTGCTCTTCATGAAGAGCAGGCTAATGCTAGCACCTGGTTTCTAACCTCCCTTCTTTGTGTGTCTGGTGTGGAAGGCAATGGGAAATCACCACACCAATTAGCAAGACTGACACTACTGACATTCATATTATTTATATATTCAAGTATGGTGAAAATTTGCTGGAAATAAATTAAATTAATCAGCAACAGGTCTCTCATCTATCACAAATTTAGCAGATTTTTAGGTGATGCATATGGAGACTTGCTTTTCCATTCTGAAATTAACCAGCTGTGTGCAGGAAAGTATCTTTAATGATTTTACGGCCTTAAACAGGTGATTCCACTACTTACTTCACTAAGACTTAGAACATCACAATTAACCTTCTTAAGTTTATCGTGAAACGCTTGGAGTTTATCTGTGCAAGACAGGGTCTGATAAAGGTTTTGGTTAAAAGAATAGGACAGGTGCATGCATACGCTGTGCATTCTTACTTTTATATATGGCCATGAAATTTTCGATAACATGCTGGCGGAATTATTCCTGCATGTGAGACAAACATAATACAACCTCTGGACATTACCAAGAACTGATAATTGACAACAAAAATAATGAAAGTTTGGGAGGAATGGATGGTTAACAGATATCACAGATAGATAGATGTATGCAGGGATGTGCTGCAGACGACCCGGTCCGGCTCGCACAAGTCGAGATGCGGGAACGTATCCCCCGATTACAACATGCAAGTCTATGGAAAAATGACATTCGACATTTGAGATTCTGCCACGTCTTCAGGAATGCATCCCTGTCGAATCTTGAGTCTCGCCTGTATAAGTCTTTTTTTTAAGGGGGTGAGAGGATTCTAGACTTTTAACTACGATATATTGTTTTTTTCTACTTGGTGATTTTTCCATCTTGCCTTGTAACTGCCTATACTAGATGGAAAGGGTTATTGAATGTTACTTTTATGTGCACCAAATTGAAGAAATAAAAATATCTTTTATATATTTCCATTATCTTTTCCATAGATATTTGATATCATCAATAGGTTAATAGGGGTTAAGATAAATGAATAGGTTTAAGAATAGGAATTTTAATGAGCCTGAAAAGTTAAATAACCTGAAAAAGATGTATGTTATCAAAAAAAATGTAAATTAACTTATAAAATATAAATTAAATAAAAATATTGATAAATTATGACCAAACACATTTTATATTGTTTCGAATAAATGAAAAATCCACATATTCAGAGTATAGATACAGCTATCGTTTATAAATTTTATTTAATATTAATGTATTAATTACATTGCATGGTATTTTATTTAAGTGGCTCTTAATTATAACAGAATTGCACTACAATGCATATAGTGAAAATAAAATGATAAATTCCCAATTTTGCTTGAACTGAACCGTGGACCAAACCACTGCCAAATAGTGAACTATGAACCAACTCATTATTGTAAATTGTGAACCAAACCATGAACCAAACCAATGCAAAATTTAGAATGGTTTTCAGCTCTGGTTTACAGTGATGCTAAACAAACAATAAAGGTTTTTAAAATATACTCATACAGAAGTGTAATGATGTAAAATTTCATCCAAAACTGAAATCATTATGTCTTCCAGATATTTGTTTGAATTATTTTATAAAAATTATAGTTGCCTGATAATGCAGCATAAGCAGTAGAGGAAAAATTACCCAAATTCAGGTAGGATTTCTAAGAAATCCGGATGGAAGACCATATGTGCGCTAATCAATAGTGGAGTACTTTAAAAGATTTGTGCATAAAAATTTCAAGTAACTGTGAACCAATAGAGAAGAATCAAAGCTTTAGAGCTGAATACAAAGTTGGAGATTATAAGGCCAAGTGAAGGGACAAATTAGTAAAAGTGAAATTGGTAAACACTATGGTTTTATTTCTTTAATAGAGTTAATAATATTGAAAAAAAGAAAATAATCAATACAGGAGGAACAAAAAATTATGCAGTTCTAGCAATTCCAAATGAGGTGCTTTTCAAGTGCTTTTTTCAGCAGCATTTTAAATTTTTATGTAGGCTATATGTTGAGAATCTTGTCTAGACTTTGTCAATAGTCATGTTATTGCTGATTTTTTCTTAATAAATAATATATTAACAAAATAATGTGTGAGAGTGCTGTGATTATTTTAATACATAGACACAGCTTTTTAGGTCATGCAATATTTAACATTTAAAGAGGAATTTTTCATTCTAAACTTTTAAAAGTGTAAAGCCTATATCAAGTAGTGTATTGTTTACAAAGATTTTTGTATTTCCATTTCTTTCAACTAGGGAGATTTTATTTAATTTCATTCACGGTACTACTTTTGGTTTCATAAGCATCTTGTCTGTTAATGAAAAAATATAGATCATTAAACAGTTGTAAATTGATTTACACCATCGTAGGAAATATACTTGGGTTTTGACAGTCTTATTTTCATTTCCTTCTAAAATAGAGTAGATTTTCCTGTGGTTGCATCTGCAGCAGTTTTTCTTGCAACTTATTGACTGTAATATAAGAATGTTAGCACTTTGTTAACATGAATGTATAGACTAAAATGTATTAAGAATTTTATTAGTCAATGTTTTTTTCTTTTATTGGCTTTCATTGCCATCACCTCATCTATCTTCTCGATGGCCTACTTGTTAACACTTTTCAGTTTTTTTTACTTTGCGAGTGGTATCCTGAGGAAGGATGGAGATGGCAATGTATTCCTGTGTGACCAGTTAAGGTTTCATCATGATGAGCATAACATGAGAAATGGCTGCAGGTCAAGGTTTAAATAACTTAAATTAGGAGGATAATTATTTTGTTTATTTATCACTTTAAAAAACACTTTAAGATCATGAGAATGCATTTTAATTGAGATTTATTTTATGAATAAAATGTAAAAGTTAAATAAATTACGATAACTCAGTTGTTTTTGGTTATAACAAGCACAAGCATTTTCTTGACTATTAACAACTCTCATTATAGCGGACTTATGGTGTATTTGTTTGATATACAAACATGGTAAGAAGAATTGATTGTTCACTGTTTTGAATCCCTTTTCTTTGAACAAAGCCTACATTCCAATTTTCAAATTAAAAAAAAAAAGTTTTACCATGCCGAGTGTTGTCACTGCTAATGATATAAAACAAAAAAACCTTCTGACAGACTATCGCAAGAAATAACACATTGAAGCATCTAAAAATGCTGGTGGAATTAGGAACTTTAATTTTAACAATTAAGTCTTAACAAGCCAAGAAACATTTTGAATTGATAAAACAGGATCCCATTTCACTACTGAAATAACTGACTAAAAATGTGACTTCATTGATCAATACTAATAACTAATACCGTCTAATATATCAAAGCATCAATATATAATGAAATAACATTGTATCATTCTTGATTCCTTTTCTCACGGAATGATATTTACACAACTAACAGTTTTTATGTAACAATTTGATAAGAAAATTAACTGAAATAAAATAACTCAGGATAAAGGGCTTCCAAAAATCAAAGTAAGTTCTATTACACTTTATATTTATAACAGCACTTCTTTTTTAAACAAAAAATTGCTGAGATGTTTTAAATAGCATTGTTGTGATATATATCACAGATTATGTCTTAAAAGTTATTCACCATATGGTTGCAAGAATTAGTTCCATGGTAAATCAAAATCACCCTCCCACTTTCTTTCCTGGACTCCTTTTATCTCTATAAAGTAAATAATGCATAACAAACAGGCTCAAACACGCATTAACATATTCACAGCATGCATCGGCAAACATTTTAATGGTGTATTCAAACACATTTAGCAGAAAAAGTGGACATCCTAATGTTTTAATACATTAGTTTCAAGCTCCTTAATTTATCATGGCATGAGCTTTACAAAGTTTATTTATGATTATTGATTAGAGCTTTACCATGAGTTTTTCACTTTTTGAGCAAGGATTTTACGATAGCCTAAACAGAGTTTGTTTTTCACAAAACAATATTTTGTTACATTTTCTAGTCAAAAAATTATTTTTTGATGAATCCTAGTTACCTTGCAAAAAAACAAGGCATAAGAACTGCCTTCACTTCAACTTTTTAGTCATTTATTTTTAAAAAACCCAATGACACCAATTCTGAATGGCATTGCAAGTAACATCACTCATGGCAAGGCTCTGCTACTCATCACAAGAGTGAGCTAATTGATTATACTTTTTTAAATTGTATTAAAATATAATATACTGACTTCATTAAATATAGGGAAACAAGAACACTAACAAATAGTTCAGCAGAAAGATAATCACATTCATTGATATTACTTTTGTTTATCAATTCTAGGAATAACAAGACAATTTTCATGGGCAATAATAATTAGGGGCAGTGAAAAATGACAGTATTTTAAGGTTATAGAAAATAATATGACAACCACCACAACAAAGAGTAGAATCATAGATAAATAAAAAAAGAGTAAGGACCAAAATCTCCTATTACTAGATATGCAGTTATGATATTTATATAAGGATTTTTGAAGAATTATTAAGAATCAAAATTAGCTATAAATGCCCTTAATAAGTTCCAATGTAAGCTCTGCTACTCATAGAATGTTTGTAAATCTTACAGTTCATCTTTTAAAAAAGACAAAATTCAGCATTTAAAAGAATGAATTTTACTTATAGAACCTTAAGCAAGGCATTCATTAAATAATGCCAAATCTTTTCAGAACTTTTCTCGGATAAGAAGAAGAGAAAGTTAAAATTTAAAATGGGAGATTCCTAAAGATAGCAGAGTTTGTAGAATAATTTTAAGTAATTCAATAATTTAATGGCTTATGTTAGTCCTGAGCAGGAGATAAAATAACTGTATGACATGAAAATGGTAATTAAAGGCAAAAATGAAAAACAACACATAACTTAGTAATATAGTTGAATATATTACCAAGATTGGGTTTGTCAAAACAAAGATATTCTAAGTATGTAATTAACTAACTATTAAAAATTATGCATTTAAAAACACTTTGGTATATCTGTGGAGCTGAAAATTTAGATTATTACTTTAACATTGTATTGCTTGACCAGATCTTCTCCTGATACTTGTACCAACTTTGATTATAAAATAAACATGCTTAATTGAAGGTAGTTGAGCTAACATTTGGTAAATATGCTTCATAAATACTGTTTAGTTAACCTAAATATAAGTGTAATCATAACATACAACAGGCCTAAAGAATGCCATTTACACCAATGACATTTCTCAATTTTGGGAAATTTATATCATCTTATTTTAAAATATTAATATGAAAGGCACTTTCATAAGATCATATACAGATACTTCCAACATGATTGACTAGACTCCTACAACAAGATTAAGATTAACCCATATCACAGAGTATTTGGTTTTAAATATGCTAGCAGCATTTTCAATGCCAGCCGAATTGGGCTGCCAATTATATTCTACTTGGCGTTATCATTTAAAGCGATTTATTTTTTCCTTCTGAAGTCATAAAAGTCTTGAAACCTACAAGTATAATAACACAGAATTGATTAGAGGGTTTTGCGAAGGTTGTACATGGAGACATTAATGAGCAACAACAAACCAGAATCAAAATACCTTCACTTTTGCTAGTGTGTCCCATGCCAAGGAATTCCAACTCTTGCAGCAGCTCTTTCAAACTATTATCTAACTCAGCTGTCACTTTCATTGTGGGAGCATTTTTTTTCTTAGTTTGAGTGTGCCATACAAGTACCTTAAAAATAGAAACGTATTACATAACTTGAGGAAGACGGAAGAACAGAATGGAAAACTTTTCAGCTTTAAAGGGACATAATTACCAAGTATTAAATAAGTTTGCAAAGAATATGAAAATGAGAATTCAGTTTAACATAAAATTATGAACCATATTTTTAGACAGATTATTAATGATGACAAACATACCACATAGCTTTTAAAATATGTAGTTTTCTTATTTTGCCATAAAATTACTTTGTCAGTAAAAAAAAGAAACTTGCTAAATTTCCTTCGAGGGTGATTTATTGGGAGAAACTGGAAGTGAACAAAACATCGTTTGTGAGAATCAGAGCAAAACTCCTAGAAAAATTGAAGGCCATGACTCAAATAGAGAGCTTCAATTATTTCACCTAAGCAATGAATTACCATATATACGTGTATAACGTGCCCTTGTGTATAACATGCACCCGTACTTTTTGCCAAAAAAATCCCGACTTTTTCTCATACCCCATGTATAATGCGCACCATTGAATTTTGTGAGATATAAGATCAAAATTATATCGTCATGTTAAGTATTAAGTAGAGTACCGTAAATAAATACGTTAAAGCATTAAATTATCGCCAGTTAACAATTTTAAAATGTATTTCTGAAGAAAATAGTAACTTTGTTATATTCCACAATTTTTTATTGCAGAATTTAACAAAGTTATTATTTTCTACGGAAATATGATTATCAATTACCACAAAGTTCAGCCAACTCTGCCTTTTTTGCATCCCCTTGTGAATTTTAACCAGTAGGACCACCTTCCTCTAACTGTATAGGATATTTCTAGGCAACTGTAGCAATAAAATCCTCCTCTCCATTGCAGTGAATGTTTCATATGCAAAACATATGTGAAGAAATATTCTCAGAAGATTGAAAAGGATATTTGTGATATTATGCATAAAAGTGAAGCTTAAGTGAGAAAATTGAGTCGCGAAATAAACATGCTAGTGGCCAGAGTGCGGCATCAGTGGGCAGGCAATGTGCAATAAACTGTACGACTATGGCAGATTTAAATGCCACATTGTATTGGTTCAAAACCACCTTTAGTCTACCTTTTCATCATTTATTGTTGTCAAAATAATGGAGAGCCGCGAACGTAACCCCCATTTTCTCATAAGGTCTTTGCTTCTATTATTGTGGATTCCAAATTCGCGGTGTTTTTGGGAACGTAACTCCCACGAATTTGGGGGTTCTACTGTATAACCTGGATTATTGATAATTATTGTGATTTTTCCCTTAATTGACCCAAAAAATGAGAATCTGAATCTGTTGCGAGGTAGGTTCACTTTATTTTCCAATTTTAAGTGCATAAAAGTGTTACCCGTGTATAACCCGCACCCCTACTTTATGACCTAAAAATTTGGTTTTCAAACTGCGCATTATACAAGAGTATATACGGTATCTGTATTTTACCTGAAGAAAACATCTGACTGGAAAATTATTTTATATGCACTAATAACATACAATGAAACAAAAACTGTGAAACTGACCTGTGTGAATACCACAAGAGCAAGTCTATAACTGAGTTGGTATGAAAAAAAGTGTTAGGTCACCCCACTATTCTTGACACAAGACTCATGCTCAATAAAGCTTATAAATTAGGAAGCTCTAAGGTTAGAAAGACCAGAGGCACTTTTGGCTAAAAAGTAACCATCAATGATGATTCACTGATAACAGATTCTAAAAAAATATAGAATCTACCATTAGTAACTGCAATGTACACATGGCTTTCTTATCCTTCTAATGGCTATTAAAGTTACCAAATTTATCAATTCAATTACAGCCATACGACAATAATATTAATATTTTTGAAACTCGACAGCTACTTAAAATTTTGAGATAATTTTGAATGTGTTAGATGAGAGAGAGAAAAGCCTGTATTTTTAGTGTACTCTTAGACATATGTCTCTCAGGCTGAGTAAATGGAAATCCAATTGGGATCTGCATGGGTGGATGCCCAATAATGGAGTATGACTGTAAAACACTAGTGTTAAATAAATAGAATAAAACAATGAATAATGAGGCATAGTAACAAGGTCAAAGATTCAAACTAGCACATCAATGAATACTTAGCAGAACAAAAGGAAGCCTTGCAGAAAGTTACCATTTCATGTTGTGTAAATAGGCGCAAAAAATTAATTATTGGTGTAAAGGTGAAAATTAAAAATTGCCCCTGGTAGACAAACTGTTAATTTGATGAAAGTCACATGTATCATCAAAGTTCATAAATTAATCTTATGCAATACAGATTTTCAAAATTGTTGCTGCCCTATGGAGAGTTGACTATACTGATTAACTCTGCAGGAATTATTCATGGTAATTAAGAAAAACCTACTATGCCAAATGCCGAATGCAACATGTAGACGTACCTGAGAGCATGAATTTGCTTTAGGCTCAATTTCATCATAACTTATTCCCAAACTTCTGAGAAAATGATCTTCTTCATAGCCAGCTTTATAAGGCATTGTTGCATTAGGTTTACTAAGAAGAAAATCTACCGAGACAGCAAACCCAGCCATATCCACAGCAAACTTCCTTTTAGCTGGCCATGAATCAAAAAATCCAACAACTTTACCCTGAAATACAGAAGAAATAAGGTCAAGTTTATTGTTTCCCTTTTTCCAGAGACTGTGCATATGAAAAAATATTTTTCACAAAAGCAAGTACGAGGCTTCAAAGCAAAGACCTTTCTTGCTATCAAAACATAAAGAAGGCTCATAAATGACCATTACAGAATTTTTACTAATTGAAAATAAGTTTAATTTGAATGCAAGTAGATTATTTATTTTCCTAAGAGTGTAAATGATATTTTGGTGCCCATCTATTAAATGGAGAGTGGGAAGAACATAGCCAAAATAACAGTGGCAAATGTTGAACACTATTAGTTGGTGTCCTTAACAAGATAATTGGTGCAACATTTTGATAAATGTAAGATACTTCAAAATATAAATTAACCCCTTAACCAGGTGCAAAATTTTCTCTACCTTTCTGCTGCTACTGAATTTCTTCCAACAACAAAATGCTTAAATGGAAAAAATAAATCTAAGCACCGACAAAACAAAGAGTACATATAAAGGTTTATATTATTCATAAATATTTTGAAACTTTCACTTTTATGAGCCATCAGGCACTGTCCTAGTGTATTCACAGTCACATCTGCACCATGAATCCATGGGCAGCAACTCATTGTTTACTAAAGCATAATTCATTTTTTCATATCTAATCAGGATTTTATCAAGAAATAATAAATAACTACTGTTTCATAAATAAATTATTTCTGTTGTGAGAAACCCCCATTTTAAACTAAAATGAAGTCAACACAAATTCAAACCGACCATGCAAGGATGTGTTTCTGCACTTCCCCACCAGTAATATGGAATTAAAATTGCAGCAGACTGCAGAATGATACTGAGTAATGTAATAAAAAAAGTGACTTTCATCTCCTAGGAAGAAAATTGTTTGCGAAGACCAGGCCCTCAACACCACAGATATATTTATTGACCCCAGTTAAGGGGTTAATGAACTACAGTGCTACTGGCATTATCTAAAAACCTAAATTCAATACTTAGTGTACCAAATCCATACCTAAAATCAATCAATTTAAGAGCTATTATTTTTCAAATAGTTGAAAAAAGCATGTGCATTACTTGTACTTTTTTATTCAGAGAAGTAAAATAGCCTTTTAAAAATAGTGCCCATAAATAACTAAAAGTGGAATTATAAATGTAATACTACCCATTAAGTTTTAGCACAAAAACTGAGTAACCATTGATGCACTAAAATTGCTAAATTTGTCATGCCGAGACCAAAGAATAACAAGTAACAGCTGTAAAAAACGTGGCACACTGCATTATCTAGGGATGTTTATGTCATGTATCCTGGGTGCTACGCTTTATTGTCTTTCAAGAGGTAAAATAATATTTGTGTAAACTACCTTTTACTGGCAAATTTGGAAGCAGTTTTCTCTTTTAACAAGGGCTCCCTGGAAAATGAACAACTCATGGTTTACCAAATTTTCTACAAATAATTTCTAGGACTAAGATATCTGGAATTTGTAAATAAGTATCTATCACATACACATATTCCCCTAGAATTAATTGTTATTTCAGGGTTTCTGATCAAATAAGAGTCAACTTCGGAAGAAAATGAAAAATTTCTTCCTCTTAATCATGCTTTTTTCTCAGCAGATGCACCTCAATTACTGAAAGATTCCACCATGGATTTCTGTTTATAAAAAAGCAACTATCTTGACAGATACAGAGAAAATGAGAATGTAATGGCAACAAATTTTCTTTTAATATGCAACACTTTCAAAAATTTGTCAAATTTTATAAACAAAGTGTTACTTTTCTTTATAAATCTATATATATATATATATATTACACAGTATCAAAGTATAGTAAGACTCAAAACAACAACTTACAATGACAGGTACCTTATAACAACTAACTTTCATAAATTTAAAATTCTATAAAGATGCTGCTGTTTGTATATTTTCTCCCCTGCATGCACTGGCATAAACCAAACAGTTCTAATGCTAAAAAAGAA
Source organism: Uropetala carovei (assembly GCA_036926305.1). Taxonomy (NCBI): domain Eukaryota; kingdom Metazoa; phylum Arthropoda; class Insecta; order Odonata; family Petaluridae; genus Uropetala; species Uropetala carovei. Next base: position 27,969,114 of record JAXCHB010000011.1, read on the forward strand.
AATTACAATTATTACTTATTGTTGATCCTGTTGTGGATTCTCCTGTAATGCAGACTTGCTCATGCTAAATAGCTCCAGAGACAAAATTGTATTTTTTCAATATACCAAAACATTGTCAGCATGAAAAGTTACGTTTTCTAATGACAAAAGAACACCCTTAAGACTTTATGAGACATTTCATACACAGTACTGGTGTTTCACCACCATGTACGCTAACTGTGGTTTCGAGTATCCATGGTTTGCTGGCTCGCACCTAAAACGTAGGTCGCTGGTAATCTATTTAGTAAAGGCCATTCCCTATTTTTTGGTTTGATCACCTACACATGTACAGAGTATGAATTATGATAACTCAGTATAATAGCTAAGGAGATAAATTTAGTCTATACAATTAAAAAAAGTATCGTTGCTAAAATTTTCTAGTTTAATTTATTTTTTAAGTGTTGGCTCTTACTTATATTGGTCACCTTTTGTTTTGATCAAACCGAACACTCACAATACCTGAGAATAGCCACACTTTTCATTTGTTTAATTTATGTTTCTCAAATGTGGCCTCCAGTCTTAAGTGCCTACAGTTCTCCATACCGCTGTTGATAATGAACTACTGTTGTCAATGTTAAAATTTATGTTATTAAGGAAGCTGAAATTATTTCACGGACCAAAAGATATCCCTGTCTGATGGCACCATTATTTAGTTACAATCCTGTGTTTACTCTTTCCAATTACTTCCTCTACATATTTGAGTGTATATTTTTACTGTAGCCTCATGTCACTTTACTAACACCCCAAAGTGTTACTATTTTTGGCACAGAAAAAGAGCACAATTAGACTGTGCAAAAGCGCTACAGTACACAAGAGCACAAAATTTAGAGCCCAACTCTAACATGAAGTTTTGCAGTGAACATTTAAAACTTTAAAATTTTTTGTTTTTATGAATTAAATCCAAATTTGAAAAAAAAATCGCTCTGGAGATAAACCTCTGAAAAAAATCGGACACAACCCAAAAAATTCATAACCTACCTATCATACAATAAAACGTGAGATTGAAATTTAAAATTCTGCTAATTTTTCTTTATAACATGATCTTTCAGCCTGTAAAATAACTTTTTAATTCTGTAGCTGTACATCTGGTGGCCTACTGAGATTTTCGAAATGTAGTGTTGCCAGGGGGAGGCAGTACCGCCAAGCTGCTTTGCTATGGAGAGCCTAAGACTAGGAGAATGGCATCATTTTTACAGTCCATAATGTCTTTTAAATTTTTATTAGTTTTACGTTATATAATAAGTGGAATTTTTAAGGATAACATATTTTATATTCATTATAGGAGTTAAAATATATCTCTCAGGGATCACTCCCCCTAACCCCCAATTGCCCATAAGCCATGGCCCTCACCAACCGCAGGTTTCACTAACCGTGGTCAAGCTAGGAACATATCCCCCGTGGTTGGCGATGGACTACTGTATTTATCATACCCAGTTAACCTTTAAACAGGCAAGTGGGGTCATATTTGACCCCACACTTGCATTTTGTTTGATTTTGAGCCTATGTCTTTATGTATCACTTTCACGTTTTTTGTATTTTCCTATTTTTGTCTCAGTTTATTGTGTGTAGCAAAAAGATTTTTTTATTTTAATTTTAAAGTAATTTAAAAAAATATATTTCTCGATGGAGTCATTTTTGACCCCACTTGTTCGGCAACGATACCTTTTGCCAACAAAAGTTTTTCATGGACCTGATATAATAATTTGTAATTATTGACACTTTTGTTTATATTAATCACTCAATTACATGTGATTCAGTTTGAAAAATACCTAAAACATATTTCCATGGCATTTGTCGTGATTTGAAGAGTAAGAACATGGTTATAAATCTTCACGAGTGTGCGCCCATGGTCACATCATGTTTTTTTCCTGGACTAAATTAGGAAGAATCTAACATTAGTTGGGACTATCCGAAAAAATAATCAAGATGTTCCCAGAAAGATGCCTTTATCTTTGATGAAAGCTGAATCCCAGTCAACAAAGTTTTTATTTTCGAATTTATTTACGCTTGTCGGGTACACGCCCAAAAAATGCAGAGTTGTACTTTTGCTATCTAGTCAGCACCAGGAAGTAAAAATGGATTCATCAAATGGCAAAAAACCATGCATAATTTCCCATTATAATGCGACCAAAGGGGGTGTAGACACCCTTGATCATTTGATTTCCGAGTACTCATGCAGTCGCCGAACACAAAGATGGCTTTTGCGATTGTTTATGAATTGGCTTGACACGGCTGCATACAATAGCTTAGTAATCTTCCAGCATAACAATGAAAAAAATGATGCAGTCTTACAATGGATAGGGAAATGTAGAAAGTTCTTGCAGGTGCTAGGAAAAGAGCTACTAATCTCTTACATGAAGCAAAGGGCAGCGGCCGTACCGAACCTCCACTTCTCAATACAAATAGTCATGGAAATGTGTGGAGTTCAGAAGAGAAAAATTGAGATTGGTAATGGAGATAACATGAGACAAAACAAGAGGGGAAGATGTAAGATGTGTGACAGAAAGCACGACAAAAAAGTGCAAAACAGATGTACAAAGTGCAGTCATGTCATATGTGACCAGCATAGTAAGACATTTCGAAAGTGCCATGAATGTAAACACGAAGAGAATTCTGATTCTATGTAAAATTCTATGTATGTATGAATATGAATGAATATAGCTGAATTAGTAATAAAATATAATATTTTTTTGCAAAATACTGAACTTCATTTAAATAGACCTAAAATATCCAATATAAATATCATAAAATTTCATAAACAAAGGTTGTGTAAGGTAATGTTCAATAACTAAAGATATCAATATTAGTATTACTAATATGGAGCTAAAACCATGTTTAATAAACCTAAAGCAATGAAAAATATGAGAAAATAAAGTAATTGTCTACTCAGTGACCTTCTACGAACAAAATAAATTAGGGGTCAAATCTGACCCCACTCGACTGGATACGTAACAAATTAAGCTTGCCCATTTAATGGTTAAGAGATTAGCACAATAAGCTGCAACCATTGAAACACCCAAGTCTCTCACTATTAACGTTTGCAATAGGAAGATCAACTAGTGAGCAACCATACTTATTCCAATTGGTCAAGGCAAAACAAAGCTACGTAAAATACCATTTTCCCTTTGTTGTTGGTTTTTAATCTACTGTAATTTTCCGATTATAATACACATTTTTTTTTCACGAAAAATTGACAAAAAGTTAGGATGCATATTATATAGGGTAACAAGCGCATACAACTTTTTTTAAATAAGGAAATAGTTTATATATTCAGACATTTTTACCAATATATCATACATTTCAATGCATTTTGATAACATTCCTTTAAATATCGTTTTTCAAAACAAAAATAAGAATAATTATTTATTTACTTTTAGCTGTCTGAATCTTAGCCTCTGAATTCATTATTGATGTCCTCAAATAATTTGTTGGCGATTTTGTGTTCTCCCTCATCGTCTATGTAAATGGCGTCGCAGAGAACATCATCTTCATCATCACTATCCACTTCAGTAAAATCTTCATCCCATATGATGTCGTCTTCAGAACCATCCATGGCATTTGTGAGGCAACACTTTTTAAAGCCACGCTTTTTAAGAAAAAATCAATGCAAGTTGTGAGCAACAAATGTTATTTTACATACCTCGACCGGCTTGTATTAAGACGGAGTCAGAACTAGACGTGATATTCACATAAACTATCTCGCTTGGTGGCAAGGCAAGAACTGTTATTCCAACTGACCAGATTATTACACAATGCGACATGGAGACATGTTTTTATACATTGTATCGATCTTTAAAGTGAGAGTCAAAATATATAGTCGTGAAGTTTTTGTAAACACTCTCACACTTATCTCACTAGTCGGCAAGCTGAGAACTCTCTTGATATTGCTAATAACCAAGTGAAAAATTACAGTATTCTTTTTACAAAAAATGAGTTGCATACTATACATGGGGATAAGACAATTTTCACATTTCACTCGTAAAAACATGGGTGCATATTATAATCGGAAAATTACGGTAGTTAGAAAATAACATTTAATTGTGCATGCAACTAAAATGCAAGTGGCTATAAAAAATATCCTTTATTAACATAAGGAATGTTTGATGCGATTTGGATTGTCAGGCAATTGTCATTTATCTTACTCAAACTTATGTAACCAAGGCTAAGCCTTAACCCTTTCAATACTGAGTTTTTCATATGTCAGCTCTGAGCTGAATTATTTTTAATATGTGCAATTTTGCAAATCATTCTCTTAAAGTCAGAAGTGCGAAGAGTTAATTTTTCCATAAATAGTTGTGATTTTAATTCTCAAGCATTAATTTATATACAATAAAAATGCTATTATTCTTTATTAAAATGCAGAAAAAATGATACCCTACATAACCATGGTTTCCTCAAATTCTGCCATAGGTGCCCTATCGCCAAGGTATGTCTCTGATTGTAGTAGTATAGTAGCAAGACCCTTATTCATGTATGATTTCTTTTTAGTTTTAACAATACACATTACTGAAATGATTCAGTAATTCCAAGGTAGATTACTGCACAATTAAAATCATATAACCACTTTACATACTGTATTTACTCGCATATATGCTATGCACTTGTTTTGCAATACAGGCGGTCCTTCACATCCGTACATTTGACATCCGTACAATTCGCTCTTTCGCACATTATAAATTCTCACCCCTAAACCACCTTTCGTACTCCGAATTCGGACTTTCATACAACAGCTGACAAACAAACATTTCGAGCTATATCATAATGGCGCTGTCTGTCAGCCAAGCCAACACTTTTAATAAATTGCCAAATTAAAGTATGCTATGTAATAATACACATATTATATATGTAATGTAAGATTTGTTTGTAATGTTTTTTAATACTGTACTAAAATTTGACATGATTAATACCACTGTAAAGTCGGTTAATAATCAATAAATTATTATTATTATTCAGTCTCAGTAACGTTACCATCTTTGTTTGTACATATAGCAGTGTTTCTTTGGTTGTGCATTTTACACCTGTTATTTTACAAACATGAGTGAGAAACAGAAAACTGAAAGTACTAATACAAGTGAAAAGAAATGTAGGACTCATAAACTGAACACAATTGAGACAAAGATGGAGATAATTAGGTGTGCTGAAAGCGGCGAATCTTTATCTTCAATCGGACGTTCATTGGACTTAAGCCGGTTGAGTGTGTGTTCAATTGTGAAAGAGAAGAACAAATACAATAATACAATACGTACTGTGGCGTTCTGAATAAATGCATTTTTTTAAAGAGCAAGGAACCGATCTACACACGCTTCGATGACGTTGGCGATATCCCGTTAGCAGACCGCAAAACAATTTGAGACAATGATTGTGCAGTTGCTTGGCTTTCTCGTGAATGACAAGTGAACTCAGCGAGATTTTCTTGCGAGTTTGGGTCTCGATTCACAGGTTTAAAGCCTTCTGTCTTCTCTACATACGGATTCCTAGGTACAAAAGAAACTTTTGTACTCGCTGAAGTACGACTTGCAACTAGAGATGCACCGAATACTCATTTTGGTCAAATGCCGAATGGCCGAATATTAAAATCAGTATTCGGCTGAGGCTGAATATCTCCATTAGCATAAATTAGTGATGCCCCGAATATCGGCTTCGGCCTTGGTAATCGGCCAAAAATGATTAAAATAATTTTTATCTTTTAAATTCTACGAGATCGAACACTTTTGGATCTCGGAAATTAAATTTTCGTTCATTTCCATAACAGCATAAGAACACAACTTAAAACGGCGATAAAACTACTTGCTTGCTCACACCACCCTCGTCGCTTGTACGTGGGATGGAGCCTTAGCCTCGCCTATTAAATTTAAAAATGATACTACTAAGTTCTGGGTTTATGAAAAATCTGCACACATCCCCAATGTTGACTGTGAAAGTTGGTTACAATCGCAAGAATATTCCTCCCGGGGAATTTCCGAAATTGTTTTTAAAACACTACCAACCTGAAATACCAACTAATGAACACTAATGTTTTCTACAGAAATCTATTTAAATTCTTTGTTAATATGAACATATATACAACGAATCGCAGCCTTGTTAAAGTTTATTATATATATTCTGTTATATAAAAATGTCTGCACTTATGAAATTCAAAAATGGAACGAAAACTCAGTCAACAATGTGCCATTTTGGTTTTGGCATGATGGCGCTACTGTTTATACGTCATATTACGTCATGCAAAAATGTGAACCAGATGTCAGAGGTTATCTGCTACTTACACAGTACAGTAAAACATCAAAAATTCCAACTAATGAGGAGGAGTATTCTAAATAAACGAATTGTCCACATATTGGAACACATTAATATATTATACGTCGTAGGCCATAAAAACGAGTAGCACATAATTGTCAGGCTGAATCCGAGATATGTGAATTGTATTGGCAACAACTCAATGTATTGTACTTTTATTTAGTGTTTTCAGCTTTCTTCTATTACGTCATTATCATTTTTCGTTTTACCAAAAAAATATGTAGTATTCGGCTATTCGGCCATCCAAAGGCTGAGGCCGAAGCCGAATAGCAGATTTTGGCTGAATACAGAGGCCGAAGCCGAGCTTCGGTGCAACACTACGTGGAACACTAGCTGTACTCGCTTCTTCACTTTCCTTATCAATTTTATTGTGGACTTGGTCACACCAAGTAATTTACCAACTGATGAAGCAGTTCATTATGTGCAAGCCTATCTAAAACTTCAATTTTCTTCTCCCAACTCATCACTTTTTTTGCCCTTTTTACCGACTTTTCTTTTATTTCAATCATCACTCTCTTTGGGGCCATGATTAGGCAATATTACAAAAAACTACAAAAATAGCAAAATGCTTTAATGAAAAAAACTCGCATTTTCATACATTATACATTAACAACCCTAAACCACCTTCCGTATGCCAAATTTGGACTTTTGTGCGTCAGCAAAATGACGAACGAATGTTTTGAGTGCTGCTGGTTACCAGCCACCAGTTTCTGCTGAGTCGCCATCTTTGTCTGTACAGCAATGTTTATTTGTGCAATTATTTAAATATTTTATTGCATTTTGGCCTATTTCTCTATATTATAAAATCGACGATTGTGTCTAAAAGACCCCTGCTCAAAAAACTAAACATTTATACCATAATTAGAATTTTATAATATTCTTTTGCTCTCTGGGAATGGAATCCCCACCTATAACATGTTAATGTATGTTCGACATCCGTACATTCAACTTCCGTACACGTTTTCAGGAACACATTATGTACGGATGTTGAGGACTGCCCGTACAGGCGACTCCCGAGATTCGACAGTTCGAGATTCGACAAATTCGAGATTTCGACACAGCCTATCGAATTGGGAACTAGTTTACACAAAGTAATTTTCATCCCGATCAACCACGTGAGGTTTAGTTTCAATGTAGACATAGTTATTTCTGCTTTAATTGTTTGAATTTGTGCTGATTTCACTCTTTTTTTCTGTTAATCTTTTATTTAAATTTATTTATTTTATTGATTTATTTATAAATTTATCACGACATGATATCTAAAAGGAAATGTAATAGTGATAATGCAAGTGAATCAAATAAAAGAGTGCATAAGACGCATAGTTATGAATTGAAATTAGAAATTTTAAAGCGTGTTGAGAAAGGTGAAAGCCATACTGAAATCGCACGATCGTGTTGTGATTCCTAAAATGGAAAAACTTTTAAAACTTTCGGTAGATAATCAGTGTCAGAAACACATTCCTATTGGTGAGACCATGATTACAGCAAAGGCTACAAATGGCCTGGTCCGACTCGCGCGAGCCAGACCGGGCTGTCTGCAGTACATCCCTGCATACATCTATCTATACATACAACTATATATCGCAGTGAAATTAACATAAAAGTTATTAAAAAGCACAAAATAATTTGCAGCCTCGCCAGTTAATTTAAGGTTATGCAAACCTGCCCTTCTCTTAAATCTGTGAAACCAGCCATGACTTGCACTAAATGGAGGCTCATCAACAGAAATTTCATCCCTTTCCTTCAAATCATCATAAAGATCCTTAGCCTTTACTCTAATCATGGTCTCACTAATAGTATTGTGTTTCTGACACTGATCATCTACCCAAAGTTTTAAAAGTTTTTCCATTTTAGGAATCACAACACCGCACCTAGGACTGTTGAACGACACATTCCCAACGATCGTGCGATTTCAGTATGGCTTTCACCTTTCTCAACACGCTTTAAAATTTCTAATACTACTCATTCCTCCATTTAAATAACATGGGAATGGATGAGACAGATTTGATTTAATTTAGATTTTTTAATTACGTAAAATAATCATACAAACAAAAATTTATTTTTTCCTTTTTAGTGCAAAAAATAAGTTATACATTTAAAATATTTATTATTTAATTTATTCATAATTTAATATTGTTGTATTAACATATTAGTTATATTATTTTATCCTTATATAACGTGAGGGATGACTTAATAATTTTTTCCCGAGATGCGGGAACGTATCCCCCGATTATAACATGCAAGTCTATGGAAAAATGGCATTCGACATTCGACAATTCGAGATTCGACCACGTTTTAAGGAACGCATCCGTCGAATCTCGGGAGTCACCTGTATTATGAAAAAACTGCCTGAATATAAGCCACATCCCATGTTTTTAAAGGGTGCTAAACATATAGTGAGCTAAAAAAAGAAAAACTGTAATTAAGCCTAAAAAATTCTGGAAAACTTAAAATCACTAATAAATACTAATGACCAGTGTTGCCAATCTAGCGAATTTGTCAACAAATATCGCCGCGATTTACTGTCACGTGAGTTCCTGACTCTGCAACTCGCACAATTTCTCGCCTGTGTGTTTACATTAGCTGTCGTTCTTTCAGAAACATGCCTTCAAAAGGATAGACGGAAATTCCCTCATTGCATAGGTGCCCTGGATGGTAAATACAGTGAAATCTCATTACAACGTACTTCACAATTGCGTATCTTTCAAATTAATATTTTTTTTTAATCCCCATCAATTTTCCCGTATAAATAATGTATAAATATTTCAAAATAACGTACTTCAACTTAACTTACTTTTCAATACTACGTATGAAATTCGAAGGTCCCGAAAAAAGATTTTTGTGGTTTTAACGTATACTTTCATCTGTAAATGACTCAACTATAACCAACCCTTGCTCATTCAAGTAGGCTACATCAATTTTGAAGGCATCTTTTGTCTTTAGTATGGAAAGATCTGCGGAATTCTGCCAAAATCCCAAAAGAAGGAATTTTCCGAGCTGAAAAATCGTTATTTTCACAATAGCATTGAGATAAAATCTTAATTTATAGGAAACATATCTCTTGTTACACTCATTATCACCAGTTACGGTTTGTGCCAGACCTGTGGAATGCCAATCCCCCATTGAGATGCTTCCAGAGAAAATACTGTACTCCTTATGGTCATTTTCAGTATACCGTACTTTCAGTATAAAGTATAAAAATTCATGCTCCGTAGAGATACGTTGTATCGAGATTTTACTGCACATAGTTATCCAAGCGCCTGATAAAAGCGGAAGTTACTATTATAATTACAAAGGCACGCATAGTATTGTGCAGGAACTTTTGATGAGGAACATAATGCATCATATGAGATAATTGCAGGCACCTGGCAAAAAGAAGGCAGAGTCTCTAAAGAGAACCTTTTCCCTTTACAAGGAGGCATACATATGTCATAACTATTCAGCCGATGCTAAAAGTTTTCGCGAAAAGTTTAAAAAATATTTTATTTCGCCGACAGGTGAAGTCCAATGGCAATATAAATTCATTTAATTGTACGTAATGTAAGCAAATTTTGTATTGAAAAATAAACGTTTTTTTGTCTTTCTACATTGCCTTTTCTACTTTTTCATAATTGGCACTGTAACGTTTATATGAATAGGTACTTGGCAAATTATCTGTAGTATCCGAGCTGGTTCCAGTCAGTTAGGATTCATATAAAAAGTATTGCTCATAATCAGATATCCCCTCCACATCAAGAGATGACTTTTGTTATCAATCTGACGAGGATGATGAAATTTTAAATGTAGAGGATGCAAGTGAATCTGATTGAGAATTATGGAATATTGAACTTTAAATTCAATTAAAAGCTTTCCTTTAGGTTTATGTTTATCTTTTGTTTTAATTGTATCATTAATTTCTCATACAAAATACCTTATACAGTGAATGTGTAATATTACCTTAACATTAAGTAATTGATGTTTGACCCAAAGATATTTCTCAAATGTAAAAGTTTATGTAGCATTTCACGGTTGAAGTGTATTATTTTGTAATTGTATTATTGTATCTTTAAATGTATTTGTCGTAATTTTCAAAAAAAGATTTTATGTGAAGAGTGCCTACTAATTAAACCTCTTTAAGTAAAAAGACAACTTTCTGAAATGAAGATATATTTTCCTAATTTGAAGTGGAAAATTGTAAAATTGACATTTAAAAAATCAGAAACAGAAGTGAATACTACATATTTTTGTTACAATTTGAAGCATTTTAATTCAGGATTTAATTTTCTACATAAAACTGCAGTTATTTTAACTGGCGAGGAAGTTATAAGATATTCACAGTGTAATTATTTGGGACAACAATAGGAAATAAAATGTTAACCACACCCAATATATGCATTTTAAAGTAAAAGATTTTTCAAGGCAGAGGCGACTACCAAAAAATCTACAAAAGCAGACAAAAACACCAACAACAGCATGGCTTTACCAATTGGAGTCTGCTCTCCTATATACTTTTCATAAAATTCTTACAAAATAAACATCTGGTGTTGGGAAAAAGGCTTTAAAATGTTTTTGAATTAGCCAATTAATTGGTTCAGGGGAAGGTTTCATCTTTTGCGTCTGTGTAATAGTTGATGCATATGCTTAGCACACAATTACAATACTCTAATAGTTTAGCAACATCATATGGTTAGCTTCCTTACACAGCTATGAATATTACAAATAATTAAATATTCTAGCTACTTTCTAGCTACAAAGAAGATTAAATCTAGCTCCCAAGTGCTAAAAAAAGTGGCAACACTGCCACTGACTGTTCACTAATATTTATTATTATGTACAATAAAAGCATTTCGGTGAATTAACTGGTAATGATCAGCAACATACCCACATCACTGGATAAAAAGGACATTGCAGTTGAAGGATACAGACGTGCAAGGAATCCCATTAAAAACTTGGGAGCTCTAAATGGCAAGAAGATAGTTGGGGCCCTAAAGTAAATATATTCCAATTTTAATGAAACGTATTTTGTTAGTTTGTGATGTATGGAGGAGAGATGGAGGGAGAAGAGGAGAAAGGGAAAAAGAGGGGAGTGAGAAGTACAACAGAGGTAGAGAGAGAGATGGGAGGAAAGAGAAAAACATTAGGATGAAAGAGGGAAAGAAAGATGGACAGATATGGATATATACACATACAAGCATGCATGCACACACACACATGCATACATATGCACACAGATGTACACACAAATAAAAAGTTCAGCAACAAGCATTCGCATGGCACCTTCTCATGCCAATTGATACTTAGGCGAATGGGAGCAATATTTCCTTGATGTATTCCCCAGAGCACTCACTCGGCTGGGTTATTATCAACGATATCTTCCTTATCTGGACCCGACTCCCTCTAATCCTTTCTGCTATGTCTCTCTTCTTGCCTCATGCTCTCCTTCATTCAACGGTCATTTACCTCTAACATCACCTTCCTGGATGTTGACATCTCAATCTGGGACACTAATCCTCACCAAAATCAATACTAAACCCGCAAACCACTTTCACTACCTCCATCATGAAAGCTACAAATTTTCAATTCCCTATGTCATACCTTGCCCAGGGTGGAGAATCTGCTCGGACAAATAGTCTCTTTTCGAGTATTGCTCCACCCTTGAAGAAGCATTCCTTAAGCGTGACTGTCCGCCGGGCCAGATTCAAGACCAAATCCTGCGGGCAGTCATGTCCACCATTCCAGACCCTTACTCAACATCATCACCATCTCTGATTTTGTCTCCTAACTTACTCAAACCATCTGATTCCTTTCTGGTGCTCATGAGGTCATTGAAACAATCTTAATACCACCCACTAAATCCTCACATCCTCCCCTCGCCAGATCCCCTTCCCTAAGCTCCCAGTCTTCTATTGTCACCCAATACCCAGCCTAGAAAATATCTCATGGAAAAAACAACTACCCAACCCATCCTTTGGTTTCCTTTACGTTTCCATTGATGGGGGCCAACCCTGCTGTCTCTCATGCCCTATCCATTTGCTTTTCAATTACTTCTCCACTTCTATCACTAACATAATCTATCATCATATAGCCTCCAAAATTAAATTCACCAACCACAATCAGGGCCAGTCCAAGGTACTTTGAAACTGGATGCCACTAACTATGGGGCACTCTACTGACAAGCTATCTCTGCACTGCCTTGCAGGTGGAAAAATTATGGCTAGCAGTATGTATCATGAACAAGGATATCAATAGCATTTTTCAATTTTTTCATATCCAATGTTTTAAATTTTAAGGAACAATAAATATGAGGGCTGTTTAAGATATACTAGTCCATATTATTTTGACTCACACTAAACTGAGTTAATCCTCACTATGGTCCTTTACGAAGTACTCTCTTATCCCAGAACCTCTGCTGCTTCTGTAGCACATTTGCGGAGCCATCTTTTGGCATACATATCAGGACTGCCTCTACCAACTTGGCAACAGTCTCCAACGACTTGAAACAATGCCCTCAGATTCATCTATCATTACTGGTGATGAGACATTTCTACATCATTATGACCCAAAACATAAATAACAGAGTCCTGTGTAGAAAAGCTCGTCATCACCAACATCCAAAAAGGGCAAAGTTGCCAAATCAGCAGGAAAGATATACTACAGAAGTGGCAGAGTTGCTGGGAGAAGTGTACTACTCCTGGAAGGAAGTACTTTGAAAAGAACCACAGTGAAGATTAACTCAGATTAACTTACAGCGAGTAAAAATAATATGCGCATGTCTTTCTTGAACAGTCCTAATAAAATATACATTTAAATGTCTTCTTAGAGTTACCCACCACCTCGAACTTCCACCTGGCTGACACCACACGTCCTCCCCCCCCCACTCACCTCGCCCCTCCCTCCCTGTCTCCACCAACCCCACTCCTGTCTGTATATATTCCCGACACCTTTACTCTCTTATTCACCTGATGATTCTACTGTGCAGCAAAACCATGGTCGTCTCTTGTTATTAAATGCAAATAAAATAGTGGAAAAAGTACTAGTGCTACAGTTATTTATTCTCCAAATATGGATATATTCCACAAAATAACGCCTAAAACAACGGATTTTCTTCTTAGTGTGTCTGAACGGGTGCTGAAATTAGATCTCATCTGGGGAGCAAAAATGCCTTGGACTGGTTCTAACCACAACGTAATTTACCTCTGTACATGCACCCTATGTATCACCTTCTATGTCAACCTCGCCATCAATCCCCTCAATATCTGCAAGAATGGCCACTACAACAGTGTAAGCCTAAAATGCTGGCTTCTTGTGGCTGTTCATATGAATCAACATAAGACGTTTTAATGATTTCAAAGCGAAGGTCATCTGTACCTTTCCTGAAGATGCCTCTGCTGACCGACTCAAGAGTAGGAAAGTATCTACATCCAACTCCATCACTCTTTTTCTCTTCCTGGTCTTAGCCTCTGCTAACTTATCAAATTACATGCCCCAACCTCCAACACTTGATCTTTTCATACAGCTACCTCCATCCCAGTGTGTCACTATCCATTACGTTCTCTGCGTGGATGAAGGGCCTCATCCAAATAGCTTTCCACCATGTCCCTTCACGTGTCTCTTTTCGACATCCCTAGCGACTCTCCAAATGGTAAATGTTCGCTGGACTTCCTACAGTATCTTGTTTCCATCCTCATCTTGTTTTACCTTTCTTATTCTTCAAATGCATGCACACACAATAACCAGAGCTGTATTAAAAGTCCATGGGGTCCTATGCCAGGGTTCAATGCGGGCTCCAGGCACCAAAAAATGTAGGGGGGGAGGTGAATTGGATACTTTCTTATTTATGTAATACTAAAACGATTTTGTATAACATTTATTTTTAATATTATACACAATAGATAAGCCTAAAAAATACAACTAGGTGCATAAATAATTATTAAACAAAACAAAATTAAAAGGTTTATGTTTTACGATGCCTTTTTCCGTGCTTTGCTTCTAGCGAAACTTTCGATTATTTGATCAAAATTTAAATTTTGAGTACCAGACAAGTAATATGGTTAAAATTGATAGATTGCTCTCTTTGTCTTGGCCTAGGTTGGAACGTAACCTAGTTTTTACATGCCTGAGAAAAGAAAAGGAGTGTTCTGTGTTTGCTACTGGCAGTGTCAGATATATTCGTAGAGCTATTTCCACATATGGGAACACATCGCCAACACCAGGTTCCCGGATGTGCTTTAACGTTTCGCGAGGCAATGGCAGATCTTTGTTTATTTTAGAAATATAACCTGCGAAATTTATCAATTCGGTCAGAACCAAATTAAGAGTTTGCAGGGCCCCTTAAAGCACGGGGGTCTACGCCATGGCCTACTTTACCTATGCCTTAATCCGGCTCTGAGTATAACCCCGATTATTCATCTATGGATTAACCATATGGCAGATTAACTGGGCAACCAGGCATCTGAAGCAAGTTTAAGTTTACCCATTCACATGGAAAATGAAGAAGGCATGGACCTCACTGATTTATTAAACATCTACCAATATAAAAGATCAATCAAATGAATGCTGTTTCAACAAAAATAACAAAGAAAGTTGACAGTTCTTTGTTAAAAAAGGTAAAGTAAACTGATTTACCTAAATGAAGCTAGTTTTCACTTTTTTCCAGAGCATGCAGACGATTCCAGTTCTCGTCATGATGTACAGGAGGTCCCCGTTACACGTTGGGGTTAGGGATCACAATAGTGCAACGTATAGTGAAGCAACTTATAACAGGGAATTTTCCCCCATAAGAATAATGTAAAATAGGAGTGTTTGGGACCGTACGAATGTAGACTTTACCTATGCAACTTAATGTGGGACATTTCTCCCATCAGAAACAATGGATTATTGTAGGGATAAGGACTGAAAGATAAGGTAAGGTGTTTAACTCATAGCATTGCAAATATAAAGTACAGGTACTGTATTGTTTTGTCTAGCATACAGAACTATATGTAACATTATATGCATATTTAGAACTTCTGATTTTAAGGATCTTTAAATGGTATTTTTACTTACGAAACAATAATTTATTATTATTATGCTATATTAATTTCATTAAAGAGTGAACAGTATCAACAGTTTATTCACCATTTTACAGCATCTTATAAATTCTAATTTTACGTTGAGAATAATACTCTTGCGCTGTTTTTTACATTGAGCACTAATACTACCACTAGTACTGTTGTTTATGTGGGTCTATTATGAAATTAAGTAAAAATTTTTTGAAAATAGACCTTAACTCATCGATCTCAAATATTTGAGTCTTGCACATTCCTACAATGTATATATTCAATGTCAATGAACTTCCCTAATAGCAGAAACAGAGCACTCGTTAGAAGTTACCAATTTCAATGATACTTGAATAGAGAATTAATGGCCACACTACACTTACCTCACCTATCTTTTTGTCAGAAATTGAGGTTGCTATGATTTGGCAAAAATTTCAGGCCCTGTTCCGATGCACTGAAAATTTTCCATCTCTTATTTTGATGACATGAGTACTATTTTTCATAGTGTAATTAAGCATGTTATAGAAGGGTCCCAACTGTATCCTTTTCACATTTTTAAGCTTTTCCTCAAAATTATACAGTGCAGTATATTCTAGTGAATTTCATTTTCTAGTTTCCGACTTGAGAAATATTGGGTGCAGCTTACATGTGAATAAATACAATTCTTAATCTCTTACAAATTCTTTTACAATATAATTTTATAGCAATGCAACAGATAAAAGGAAAAAATCACATTCATGAAAGAAAGTTGAGGGTCAAATTTATCATGAAACACAAAAATAGTTAGAATGTCAGAATATATCACTTGGTATATTTTACTTTCAATATAACAAAATATTATGAACAGATAAAACATTAAGTAATGCATCAAGTAAGTTAAAATTTCTGATGAGTGCTAAGTTTATGATACAGACATTCACTACAATATATCACCAATTGATTAAATGACTGCAAAGAATGTCTCATATTAGCTTTTATTAACTCTTTCCAGTATATCAGATGCACTCACTTGAATGACATAGCTTTGATTCAAACCCATAGAAATAATATTACTCACATTCTTAACAATAGGTGCACTCACACCAAAGTCGCCAATCAAACCCACAGGGAACATGGATACTTTTCGAGTATCACGAATTTCTTCAAATAACTTCAAATCAAATGTGTTGTCATCATCACCAAAATAAAGAACTCCTCCATTGGCATTTTTTCGTATCCACCCCATTGCAGCTCTCCTATTTGCCACTCCCCGTGGAGAAGCTTTTAATTTTCGATACTCGGACGGCATTGGGCTTGCCAAGTAGGTGAATGGAATGCCTATAATTAAATCAAAGAACAAGCCTGAGGAACAAATTTCAAAACAATTATTCAATTAAGGTAAACCCAATCAATTATAAACCGAAACACAACTTTAGTAAAATCATTCAATTGCTTTCAGGCTTGAATGTTGGTCATAATTGCATTCCTGTCAAGTATAATTCTAACAACTAGTAACTGTCAATCAATCCTATTATCTCCTACATTTTAACATTTCTATGCAATTACAGTAATTTAGGTCAAAGAATGCCTTCTGAAAGGTATTTACGATAACCAAAGTTGCTATAAACAAAGTTTATTACATATTATTTTAATGTTAGAGGCATCAGTAAAAATTCTAACGAAATTAGCATTATTCAAATAATGCCTTATCGCCTCTAATTATCTGTGAACATCCTTCTTTTCTCTTCAATTCTCCATAATTCGTGTTTGTGTTATCTGAACTTAATGCAATAATTTTTTCAGTAAGGGATTCATTACTCAAAATTTTTATTACATGATTTGATATTACTTCTCTTGTTTCTCCAGAGAGAGAAGCTAATTCTATTATTCATTCTATTATATTAGTTTGAATTCCTGCTCTCACACTGAAATATTGTACCAAAGTTTATTTTAAAATAAAGCAGGACAACTGTTTGGGCGAAAGAAAATTTAGTCACCTTGTTAATTACACTTCAATGTTTTTATCTACAGAATAATACTCAAATTGGCTTTTTGAAGTTTGAAACTTTCATCATAAAAAACAAAGGTGGTTAATAGATGTCCTGCTTTGTCCAGTTTTTTCTAATCAACTCTGGTAAATGTCCTGTTTTTCCCTTGTGTGTCACCTTACCAAATGGGCCCCAACATCAAGGAATATCAAGCCATAGCAGGGGGCTAAAGATGTTTCTGGTATGCCACTGAAAATGTACCTTATTTTTGCAATATTTATCTCAATAGCTTACAAATAGCAGATGACAATATAAAATATACTCTAAATTATTTATAAAGAAAGAAACAAGGAAACTGGAAAATAGATCCAGTCCTATAACATGGGTACATTCATACCCTGTTTAGCACTGCCTCATACAACGCTGATTTGTTATACCACTCATTACACTTGGACCAATTTTTGTAAAATGAAAGTGTTAGAGTGGCTCGAAGAAGGCAAGCATCAGGTAGATGTGAGCCGTGCTCTAGGTCTAGCTACTTCAAGCATCAGAACATTCATGAAAAAATCTGAGAAGATTACAACATCGGCCAAATCTACAACTGCATTAACTGCAATGAAGCTCACATATTCAAGAAGTAATTTGTTGGAGAAAACAGAGAGACTGTTAAGCATATGGATTGAATTACAGAATCAGCATCATATATGTACCTCTGAGCCAGTTAATCATCATGGATAAGGCAATAAGCATGTTTGTCTATGTTCAAGAACAAAGCAAAGAATCAACAACCAAAACATTTGGAGCTAATCATAGATGGTTTTATAGATTTCAGTGTCAGAGTAATCTGCACAGCAGAAAAGTGGTTAGGGTGAGGTGGTGAGCGTTGATCAAGCAGTTCATGAATTTTCCCGTCACACTTAAAGTAATCCTCCTGAGATAGGTTTCAATATGGATGAAACAGCACTTAATTGGAAAATAATGCTATCACACTCTTTCATATCCCGAGAAGAAAAGTATGCACCAGAATTCAAAGCCGCCAAAGACCGCCTCACGCTTATGCTGGGCAGTAATGCTTCAGGAGATTTAAAGCTCAAACCCTTGCTTATCTACCATTCACAGACACCTGGAGCAATGAAGGGATATTTTAAAAAGTGTCTGCCCATTATCTGGAGGTCAAACCCAAAAGCATGAATGAAAAGACATTTTTCAGGAATGATTCATCAAAGAATTTGGTCCATAAGTGAAACTCTATTGTGAGGCTAATAACTTGGAGCCCACAGCATTGTTAGTGATTGACAATGCCCCTAGTTATCCAAAGAACTTGGAATCCATAACGAGTGTACTGCCTGTGGAAGTGCCAAACACAACTTCTCTTATTCAACTGATGGGCCAGCATGTCATAGCAAATTTCAAGGTCTGCTACCCTCAAGGAACTGATTGGAGTAACTGATGGTCAAAATCAACAGACAATTAGAGAATTGTGGAAATCTTTCGATATTATGAAGGCCATCAGGAATATCAGCGCAGCCTGGGACAAAGTGTCCACAGTTGCATGGAAAGTGCATGGAAGAAGGTATGGGTGGAGGCTTTTAATGGTTCCAACAATTTAAAAGAAAATGGAACTCCGGTTGCAAATGACATCGTCCATCCTGTCAATGAACTAGGGCTGGACAAAGTTGACAATGTGCAAGATTTGCTACAATCTTATGAGATAGGTCTGACCAATGAAGAATTAATGGAAATGGAACAGCTAACTTCCACTGTTTATAATAAAGAAGACTCTACAAGGGATGATGATGATGATATTGTGGAAAGAAAGTTAACCAAAGTTTATTGACAGATTTCACAAATAAGATCAATGATTTCATGGATATTATAACTGAAAATGACCCAAATTTTGAATGCAGCACTAAAGTGAAGAGAATTGTTCTTGATATGATATTCTGCTACAAAGAAATGCTTCGGGAGAAAAATCATCAGGCAAGGCAATCAACTCTTCAAGAGGAAAGCTGACAATTACTTGGAGGATGAGCCACAACCGGGCCCTTCTTCCCATACATAAAGCTATGTTTATACATTATACATATTTTGTACGGAATTTTAAATAAATTAATAAATGAAATTACATTTGGCCATTTTATTTATTGTACAATTGTAATAAATTATGATTTTGGGAACACATTTCCATAAGTACTATACTAAAATGACCATGCATAATGTTGATTCAGTTAGAACTTTTTCAAGGAACGCATTCCCAGTGTTAAACGGATTATGACTGCACTTATATACACTACAAACCAGTTTGATTTTTAATACTAAACATTCACACAATGCAGATTAGTGTTTGTATTAACATAGTTTGAGCAGACTTGGGACATGGGATTCCAGATTGCTCCAATGATCACATTTTTGCCTAAACTGAATTAAACTTTTGTCAAAACTCAACTCTAAACCAACCAGTAACCAAGCCATTATTAAACAAACCACAAAACAAACAACTCTAAAATTTTGGAGTTTTTGCAGCTTTGATCTTCACTCACTTTATTTTTACTTTCATTATAAATGTTAGACCTAGCTGAGACAGTTGTACAAAAGCATTAGTTTGGCCAGGAGGAAGGACATGTATTGCATTGTATAAAAAATATAATTAGGCCTATCAAATAAAAACACTTTAAAAATTAACCTAACATGTTTTGTCATTGCTGCAGCCAGCGCCGTAACTAGGGCGGGGCAAGCGGGGCATCTGCCCCAGGCTCAACTAAGGGGTGCAAAAAATCCAAATAGTAACTAAATAAACTAGAGAAATTAATTTCTTGAAGGAGAAGAGGGCACATTTTTTGTAGTTTGTCCCGGGTGCTAAAATATCTATTTATGGGGCCTATTGCAGCTCAATCCTTTTTCTCTTGCAACAGTGATGTTTGGAATTTTGTCTCTGTGCTTTCTACTGAATGGCCAAAGGAAATACTACAACACTATATCTCAGATAATTTAATTACAGTGAAATTATTAGTAGAACTTTGCATTTAAGTCACAATGCTTTACAATGCCCTGCCAGGAAAAGGGTTAAAAAGTGCATCCCATTAAACACTCAATAATGGAATATACCAATAATGTCTAACATAAAACTTGGTCAAAATACAATAAACAAACCATACTTATGCAACACCACCGCCTAATTTCTAGTAAAGTTGTAGCAAAAATAACAGAACTATGCATGAGAGCGGTGTTGTCAGTAAGTAAAACTTAATGTTGTTTTGCCTTCATGCATGGAAACTGTGCTGCATATGCAAATGTGACATAAAAGGTTTTCCAAATTCTGACACATCATGAATTAACAGAGAAGCATATTTTTCAAGCCCTATGTATGTGTATGTGTGCATTTAATGATGCTGTATGATTGCCATTGCAATTATAAACTGATACTACAACTTAATCTAATAGAAAAACATGTTTCAGAGAGAAAAGCACATCTCTGCCTGGGTCAGCCAAGCATTGTAATGAGGCCTGGATGCGAATATTCATGATGGCCCCACCTGATAAATATGTCTAATAACAAGGAGCAAAATATGAGTTTTTGATATCTTTTAATTACTGGGACTTATTATAATTTATAACAACTGCAATTTAAAAAGTCCAATAAACAAGGTACAATAAAAGACACTGATTAGCTGTAAGTTTACAACAAACCTTACGGTAAACAGTAGATAATTCTGTGATTTATGAAGCCCCAGTTTTAAAATTACAACATTTTAAGTTTTTTTATTGGAAATCAGTTTGGCAAATGATTTTTAGTAAGTTTATGTAAAATTTACACCTGATACTTTAATGACTCCAAACTTCGGGGGTCCCAGCATTCTGGGTCCTAGGTGCCTTGAATCTGCTGCACCCTCCCCCCTGGCCGGCCCTGTTCTTCACTTACAATGCAACCTTCTGCTTTTGAAATACAAAATATTCACAACTGGGTTGAAGTATGGCATTTAACCCCATGACAGTCTTATAAATTTAAAAATTTTCACCTAAAATTCAATTTCAATTGATATTTCCATAGAAATAATGGAAAAAGTTACTTATTTAAAAATATTATGGTATTTTCAATGCAAAACTGCAAAAACTCCAGTAAAACTTATAATCTGGGAAAAACACTGACATCAAAATAGAGACAACATGTGAAGCATTGCCAATATGTGATACATACAAATCAGGCTAGGTGTTGAACAACCTTGATTTGATGATTAGATTAAATTTGTTCATGACAAAATTTTTGGAACCGGTGGATGGAAAAAAACCTGCCACCTAATAAAGGGTAGGAATGCAAAGACCTTACTTTATGATGTGGAAAATGAAGAAAAGAAACAGACCCAATGAGTCCCATTGAGATTGTCCAGATGAAACTTCAAGTGAAATGAAAAAGTAGATTATGTTGAAGATTGTGGACACTGGACAAAAGAATTATCCAAAAAGATCGTGCAATGTGTGTGCATCAAACAAAATTAAAAGGGGTTTAATATATTTGATTTACTGCTTGGTCCTACTACACAATAGGAGACAAGCTTGAATCACAACCTAACCATAAGAAAATAGGAGCACCATTGATGCCTAAAACTTGAAATTCATATTAAAAACATTTAACATTATAAAAGTTATATTTTTAATGGATTTATGTCATAATGAGAAGTGGTTCTTTAAAAGAATTGGTCCCCAGGAGTTGGGTTCAATTTAAATCCCCTTTCATCAACATATTCAACAGAAATTAGATATCAAATGTTAGAATAGGTGTCCAAAGCGGCTGATAACTGGTTTGATTAGTAATTTTTCTGGAGGAAGAGCAATGAGCAATAGTAAAAAAATTCAATACAATGTTAAGCATAAATTTGTTTTATTTAAAGAATTCTTTGAATCTATCAGACGCCTTAAAAATATTAACCAGGTTGTTTTGAATGATTACAGCAGGACATCTATTTGAAAACATGTATATATTCCATTGAAATTTTTGTGACATTCTGACTTAAAAACAATAACAAAATGATGGCAGGATGAATAATTTTCATTCATTCTAACAAGTTGGCAATAGAATTTTGGTAAAATATTAAGACATAGAATCAACTCATTGAGCAATAAAAAATGATTTACTACATACCAAACTTCTTGAGCAACTTCAAAATCATATCATTACAAGAACTGTTGTCATCAGCTACGATCCAGTGTAGATTGGGGACATGCATCAATGTGTGACCAACCCTTGTTAATTCTGCTGCTTGTTCTCTTCTGGGATAGGTTGGTGTTACAAAATATATGGTTTGAAGACCTTCTTGATTCTTATTTCTCCCATCCTAATCAAAGATGAAATGTGTTTAGTTAAAAATAGATTAAATACTATAAAATTCTTTCCACATTATTATTTGCAATAAACAGAAAGTCATACCTTATTTATATTATACTGTATTGATTGTAATTTAATATAACATTGCTCTGCATAAAATATCTCTTTTATTCAGATGTGTAATTGGAGGAAAATAATCCTCAATATGCAATAAATTAATCAGAAGAAACTAAGTAAATCACCAAAACCTTGGTCGGTTCGCTTAAAGTATAATACATAAACTACCCCTGAATTATTATAAGTCGCAGTTACTTTAAAAATTGTCTCGACACCATATATTGATTACAGAAAAGTGTATCTTTCAATCCAACAAGTTTCCAAATGGCAAACAGATCCCTCAATTACGAATTACACGCTTTTTGTCAAGGCGCCCCTTACTATAAATATAGACAATAATGAAAATGAATTGAAAGGAATTTTTCGTATTATTGTTGAATCAGTGCGTGAAAAAGTGAATGCCCATAGAAAAACAAAAACATATAGGCAACATATACATAGGAAATGTAGAAGGATTCAAAATAATTAAAGGAATACCGGTAGGTATTAATTTCCTATGTTATTTGTATTACACACTTACCTCATATGATACATGACACGTAAGAACATATTCCCGATTCGGCAATCTTCTTGTTTCTTTCCCTTGAGATATCCACACAAAATATAATATGGTAACCATCATCATCATGATAAAAAGGAACATATTCTGGAACCGCATATTCAGACATCTAATCTGAAATAACCACCGCAAGAAAGGATTAGTTGATGAAAAAACTACAAAGGAAATTTAAAGCTCATAAATAAATGACCACTATAGCACAAATGATAATAAGATAGAGATTTAACATTTCATTGTCCACCTATTATCAAACGATTGTATTTGCCGGTACGGAAATAGGCAATCATAGAGACTACTCTCTCAAAGTTACTTTAGATTTTCTTGAATGAATACCTTATAATATTACTTAGAGTTTTTTTAACGAATTGCCGTCAGCCCATCTCCAAGCCTTGTTCCACTACTGCGAACATTATCATTTCACCTATTCATACCGTCTACCGTACGTAGCATGCCATTTTGAATTTTAAGAACGACACATCGAAAATGAAAGTCGAAGTATTTTAGCGATCGGTATGGTGCTTGCTCAGTTACGGTTAAAATTGGTTTTTCGTTAATTATGGAGATATTATTATTATCTCAGACGATATGAAACCTCTTTTAATGGCTAAATATCCCATTTCTTCGTTGCAACTCTGAAAACTTGAAAGTGAAAATTCAATGTTTATTTTTATCTCATACAGTTCACTCACTTTCAACTTTACAGAATACATTTGGCAAAACGACGCGTTGTGCTTGACTAATAAAATATGAAGTACTGTTATGTATAGTTTTGGCAATCATATTGTCGATAGCATCTTTTTAGACATTCGAGAGTTTACTAATGCTATTAAAGACCAGTCAAATCGATTAAATTCAAATGAATGTACTTGGAAAGATAAAACCATGAAGGACTGGTTTATGTCAATGCATAATTGCTCTATTTTTGGTAAAATGATATAAAATTTTATCTACTCAACTTCCTTATGTTAATGAAATTTATAGTTAGCAAAATTTTTAGAGAATTATTTGGAATTCGACCGTATTAATCGCGCTTGATGGCATGGGCGCGTGGATGAGATAATTTGCTTGAGATAAGAATTTGCAGCTGGAAAATGTTTCAACAGGAGTCTTTATGAGCACATATCAGTATTAATTTCTTAGCTATCTGCTATAAATTGGAGCTGTTAAACAAATATTAGTGAACGAATGTAATCTTTGAAAACGTGTTTGAATTAATTATAAGCATTCGACGCTCTAGCGTATACAGGATTTTTTTAATGGTAGTCCCAAGGCTCAGAAATATACCTAAGGAGTAATTAAGTTTATTACACACTTTGAGGATTTCTCTTTCATTTTTCATTATATATTCTCTCGTATACATCGAAAATGCATTACACAAACAGAACTACATTCAACTTAATGAACGCACAATAGACCGACGAAGGAAACAAATTGTCTGCATAAATAAAAAAATATATCAACAATGCAATGTAATATTTCTTGTTTTAAATTTGTTCTCCATCAGATAAGATGTATAAAGAAATATATCGGAGAAAATATTTATCAAGTTATATTTAATTTAAAAGAAATAATATAATTTTGAATTTGTTTGGAAGTTGGTTTAAGAACTTCTCCAATGGATAAGAATTACAGAGAAATATATCGGAGAAAAATATAAATTTATATTTAATTTTTAAAATAATATAACTTTTAATTTAATAGTTCAAAATCTTTTTAAATAAAGTGTACTAGGTTACAAAAGCACATGTATTTATTATTTATTTTTAGTACTGGAATTATCCATACTCTGTTTTTTATGTAAAAGCAGAAAATGTTCACTTTTATGTCTTAAAAGATCTAGTAACCCTTAAAGTAATACCTGAAAATTTTTATCTACTAGACAAATTGGTATAGGAAATGGTATCATTGGGCAACGGGTTAATTGTGTAATTTTTAATTTCATTATATTTAAAACCCCACTTTTCATTATTCATGTTTGTTTTTGGCTGGACTAGGGGTCTGCAACCTGTGGCTTTTTAAGGACCTGCATTCAGCTCTCAACAAAAACTTTTCCTGACAAAACGTGTAAAACCTCCCCGAATGAAATTACATTCTTAAATTACAGGGTGTCTATAAAGTCATGGTGCGGTTACAAATGGCTATAATGTTGCAACCAAACAATGTAGAAACACATAAGAGGTGCCAAATGAAAGAGCAACTGTCATAGTTTTGTCCCTGTATGTTGCTCATGGGCAGTGGAAGTAGCCAAGGTTACGCCACGGTCAATTGCCACGGTGTCAGTTATGATGCTGTCAGTGTAAAGAAAGGTGCAGTGCATGTTATGGCTCGCAAAATTTGAGTCTGTGATTCGTGTGAATATCATCATGTGTTTAATGAAGAACCATCACACAAGAATAACATTCGCCGCTGGGATAGGCAGCTGAATGAGACAGGAAGCGTACTGGAGAGGAAACGTTCAGGAAGACCATCTGTTAGTGATGAGTCAGTAGAAGTCATTCGAACAAGCTTTCTTCACAGCCCAAAGAAATCGGTGTGTAAATGTGCATGACAGCTAGGAGTTCCAAAAACCACAGTTCATAAGGTGTTGAAAAAAAGTCTGTTTTACTGGCTACAGGCTTCAGTTATTGCACACACTCCATCCAGGTGATAATGAGAAAAGACATAATTTTGCTGCTGATATGCTCAATGAGATTGACAATGATGAGCACTTCTTAGAGCAGATAGTGTTCAGTGATGAGACCACATTCCACATTTCAGGGCATGTCCATAGACACAATGTTAGGATATGGGGTCATGGACATCCAAACGTCATTGTTCAACATGAGCGTGATAGCCTGAAAAATTAATGTGTGGTGTGGTCTTGCACGTGATCGAGTGATTGGCCCATTTTTCTTCTCTGAACCAACTGTGACATCGACCACCTATCTTGATATGTTGGAACTGTTTGCAATGCCCAAAATTGGTGGCAACAATGTCATATTCCAAAACGATTGCACCCCTCCACATTTTGCCACAATCGTGTGGGAATTCCTTGACAAGCATTTTCCACGCAGGAGGATTGGGAGAGGCAGAAGGAAACATTGGCCACCACACTCCCCAGACCTCACACCTCTAGACTTCTGGGGCTACGTCAAGCAAACGGTTTACAATGGTGAAACCATTAATGACCTTCAGCAGTTAAAGCAGTGGATCAGAGATGCTATCGTATCTGTCACTTCTGATGTCCTCGGTCGAGTGTGGCAGGAAATGGAGTACTGACTAAATGTCTGCCGAGCCACCAATGGAGCACACACTGTACTTCACTAAGGATAGAGGTAAAACTATGAGAGTTGCTCTTTCATTTGGCACCTCTTCCATGATTCTACATTGTTTGCTTGCAACATTACAGTCATTAGTAACCGCACCATGACTTTACGGACACAATACATTTAAACAGAAATTGTAGAAAAATAACATGTATGGACACATTATTTGAAGAAATGTTTGTTATACAGAGATAATCGCAAAAAGTAAACAACTGCAAGGTTAAGGAGTGGACTATCATCCTCCCACCCCAGTAAGACTTGATAATGACTGCGATTCTTCTTATGTTGCATGATAAACATAGTTGGAAAAAGTGGCTCTTCTTATGAAAAGTTATGAATGCCATGACATGTGCACATCCCAGTTTTGAATTTCAGATCCTCTTGATTTTAAGTTCACAATATGAAACAATCTTCAGGCAACTGAAAACAGTGCTTAATAATCTCATAGTTATGCAAGATTCAGTCTTATTCTTCTTTATCTATAGGGTGTTAATTCATTTTCTGGTCATCCTAGAAATTCATCCAATATCTACAATTTTATTTTTCAATTAATCTTATATTTAAAATAGGATATTTAAGCATTTCCTTCATTTAAAAAATTCTTACTATCAAAATATTGACATTAATGTCTTGCAGAGATGAGTGGTAATTCACTTATAATTTCTAGGCATATCAGCCTTTTAACACTGTCAATGCGGCATGACTGGAATTCCAGTCATGCCTCATTGAAAGTATTAATTTATGAAAACTATTTCATATTTATTTATTTATTATCAATAATTCAGAAACATCACAATCATGCTGAATATATTAACTAGAAAAACTATCATACAAACATGTAACAAATAAATAAAGTAAACAATATGAAACAAACATAACAAAAAGTACAATAAATATTTAAAATGGAGGCAAAGATAGACTCATTTAAGAAGAAAGAGAATAGAATTCATGAAACTAGTTCTGTTTTGAAAAATGGCAAGATCAGATTTACTGCTGAAGTGATTGTATGAATTGGGAAGGTGGAAAAAAAAAAGAGCATTGAACTATGGAGAGATGAGGTGTATGCAAATGAAAAAGTGCAGATAGTCTAGTGGAATTCTTAAATAAAAAAAGTTAGGAGCATAGATTACCATTCATAATATTGTAAAGGAGAAAGAAATCAGATTTGATTCTGCAAGAGGAAAAAGTTGAGATTTTGAGGGAACTTATGATATCAGCTTTGGGTAAATGTCAAAGATGAAGGAAGCAGTAACATATTATAGCCAAAATGAAAGACAATATGCACTCCAATTTATGAAGGTGAGATTTGGAGACCATACTCCAGATAGGTGAACAATGTGTCACAATAGGTAAGATCCATCCAAGATAGAAAGAAGGAAAGAAGATTACATCATTAAGGCTGGTATGTCTGTAGATAATGCCCAATAAGGACATGCACTATCTTTTCCATGGTTGTTGAGTGCTCATTTAGCCATTTGCAAATACTGGAATGTTGTAATATTATTGTTGAAACATTAGCCATGCAGATGTTGTTTTATGTGAATTATAAAAGCTAAAGTAAAACCTGAAAATTTTCAAATAAGCTTTTTATTTAAACCTGATTTTAAAAAATAACAAAACTCAATTATTACCTTTAAAATGAACTTCTTTATTAAACCCAAGAAATCTCTACCCTAGTTATATCATGCCATACTGTATTATTATTTAATTAGCCGGTGTTATAATGATGAGTGAGAATGTCAGACATTTACACCCTAATAAGCTCCTCGGAGCATGTTCTTCCAAGTGGTGAGGGGAGACACAAAGAGGGCGCACGTACTTCATTTCCCTTTTATCATGAATCTTCAGCCACCATTTTCTTTCTTTTCATTCATTTATTGCTGGCCCTCTCTGTGTGCAGAATGCCTGCCCATATGTTTCCCATACATGAATACCAATGTGGTTGGAGGAGGGGATCCTAGTAGTTGAGAGATTCCATTGGCTACAGCCATGGATACCAGAACACTATTTTAGCTTCAAATTCAGTTAAATGAGCAGCTACAAGCTACTCCAATCCTGATCAGATGGCTTGCTGTCATGTAAATGCTGGAGGGGTGAGTTTGGGGACCTGCAGAGGCACTTTAAACTTGTGTTGGCCATTGTCTTCTTAAGCTATATCTCCTGGGTAGCCCTGGCACTGAAGTTCAGCATCTCCCTGGATACTCTGTGGTGGGTGGGATCCTGGGAGACAAAAATTCCTATAACCACCACGGATTTAATTAAACCATCAAAATGTTCGAATATATTGAGTAAAAGAATGAGGTCAAAAAACCAGGTAGAGAAAGCTACCGATAAAGATTCCAGCAGCACTGTGAAAATTCACGGCACCTGCACCTAAATACTTAGTAATTAAGCCAAAGAAACTTAGACACACTTCCACAAAGCTTTTCCATTTCTGATCGCCAAAGTGGTTGAGGAAGCTTTTAGGGAAGTAAACAACATCAAAACACGTAGAAATGGAATGCTGAGATTGTGAATTATCTCCAGTCAAGAAAACTTCTGTCTGTGAAATGTTTTTGTATCATCCCAGTTAAAGTTGAGGCATACCATCTTAGCTTTAGTAAGGGTGAGGTACATTCTTATTATCTTCTGGGGATTAAGGAGGAATTATAATCCAAGTTAGCATCAGAAGATGTAGCAAAAATAGACAGGATCATGGCAAAGAGAGATAGTACCTTGGTGGAAACTGCCAGGGTGACCACACAGCATGGTCCAATCTTCTCCTAATACCCCTTTAACCAAGGAAAGATGCCTAAGAAAGTCAAGGTTCAAGTGATTTACTCTAATTAGATTCCTAATTCAATCCTGATTATAGTTAACAATGAAAAATTTATCCAATGATAACTTGAAATCTACCTGAATCAGTGGTACTGATTCTGGCTCAAGAAAGCACTTCACTAATAATATCCAGCAAATTGAAAAGTCACTTCGATAATGAAAATAATGCTGAATTATCACTGTTAGCATAACTGAAATATATACAGTAAAACCCCGTTATAACGCGCCTCACTATACCGCAGATTCGGATATACTGCGTGTCTAGTCATGTCCCCCAAAACGATTCCGTTTATTTTCTTCGTAAACAACGTGGTTCAAATTTTACCGCGATTTATTTTCTTCGTAACAACTTGATTCCAATTTTACCGCGATACTAAACTCTCGTCACTGTCTATAAGAATGATGAAGAAATTGTAGCTGAAGTCCAGAACCGCGGAAGAGCAGAAAAATTATCGGAAGATGACAGCGAGAATGAAGAGATGTGTGAGGTTGAGATCCCTAAAATAAGCAAAGTATTGGATAACATCAGTGAAGTGATGAATTGAATGGAGAGACAGAGTGATTGTGATCATCTTCATCTTTTACATTTGCAAAACATTAAGACGTATGTGACAAAGAAATGCCATCAGCCGTCGCGCCAAAAGAAAATATCAGACTATTTTAAAAACACCGATTAAAGTAAGGTATGCATTTAAATCCAAATAAGATATCAGTTTTTATAGTATTTTGCAATTAAATTTGTTATAAAGCATACACTTTCACGTTTTTAAAAATTATTTCCCGAAATACCGTGGGTTGCCGATAATGCGGGTGTACATTCTGTCTCCCGAAACCCTCGTTATAATGGGGTTTTACTGTAGTTGCTATATTCTGTTTTTGCTGCATGTTTTTCTTCAGAATGACAATCCATTAAAGCAATGGTGCATAGATGGACTTTACAGTCAGAAAAATATAACACAACCTTCATGAAACATCAAATGTCTATTATAATATAAAAAAATCATAAAAAATAGATGGAATGCAACAAAGATTAATGCAGGATGCACAGCATTAATAATCTTGGCTTCTCATCTTTAGTCTTTTACAGTACTTCCAACAAATTATGCAGTGAAGACAAAGAAAAAGTTGGTTGAATTCTTCTCTTTCTGTCTCCCACGATCTATACCAGGGATGGCAAATGATTTTCGTCTCACTTGCCAAGAAAGTAATGTGACTCATCAGAATTTTTTTCGCATACCACTATTTTACTCCTTCTCTAAGAAACTTCATATTTTATACAGAAAATGCAAGCTTTCACTTGCAAAGTAAAATCACTTGCATGCCATTTCTGGCATGCATGCCACGTATTTGCCATCATCCCTGATCTATACCAATATTTTCTTGTTTAACAGTATGTTTTATTAGTACCAACACTAAAATCAATCAACAGGTTGGTTTATATAAGCTTAAACCAGAGTGTAATTTTCTGTAAGGTGAGAAAATAAAGCAAATGTAATACTCAGTATGTTTCTCCCTTCCTTTATCAGAGACAATAAGCTTAAATGAAAAATGACTAAAATGTTCTGAATGGAAAATAAATAGGTCTATATTCTTGAATATTTTGTCACATATTACTTGCATCATTTACAGTTCAGGTTATTTAATTTGCCATTTAAGATTATCTTATTACATTTAAATTGCTTGAATTGTGAAATGCACAACATTTCTTTGTATTCACTTTTCTTCATGAGGATATATCTAATTTAATTTATAAATAGCCTCTTAGAGAACACAGTTGTGATTGCAACTTTTAAAATGTCCTATCTGAGGCAGACGTTCTTACAGTTGCTAGATGCAACCACAGATCTGAAAAGCTATCTGTTTGTGATTTCTGGCATAACTATGATATACTGCACGCCTTTAAAAACATCAAGTATGCCATGGGTGAAGTGAAGGATTCTGTTTTAAAGGTTGTTTAGAAGGCATAGCAGAAATCTTGCAATAATGGCTTCAGCAAATTTGTGAATCCACCTTCAAAAGTGAGTGAGATCATCAGAAATAGAAGGGAAAGGGTTCAAGGATTCACAGGAGGTGGATGCCATCGAACATATTCAGTCCCATGAAGGGAAATTATGAAAGATTTGGTTAAGCTGATAAAGACGGAATGTGACAAGGAGGAGGATCAAGATGACATTGACCATGACGGGGCTAGCACATTTCTACAATATACATGCTGACCAGGAATCATTGGATATGGACCCAAACCTGGAGCAAAGTTAACAATTTGGGAGGAATTCAACTTCAATCTTTGATATTTACAAATAGATCTATAGTGTATATCAAAACAGTCCATTTTAATTCCATTTTTTAAGATCTCAAGAACCATTGCCACCCTATAATCTATTACACCAACATACCCCTCGACTTCTGTTATTCTCTTCATCACTCTGAGCAGTTCAGTGATGTCCACTGGCAATGATAGGGCATTGCAGGAGTCCTGTTCTTCATTTCCTCTCATTTCTACAAGAGACATTCTGCAGAAATTAGACCACCTCTCACATCTTTCGTATCACATCTTAATAGTCATCATTACCAACCTGTATCAGTGAATAATGTTTTCAACCTATTTTCGCACTATATTTCATTTTTTGCAGTTAATTTGGAGGTAAGTTTGAACATTTTATTTCAGGAGGAGGGTTTCTGAAAAGGTGTGGTGCACAACTGCCCTTTAACAATGTAAAGGGGAGTTCATATAGTGCAGATTCGAATAATACAGCACATTTTCAAAACATATCCCCTATGTTATAGGGGGGCCCAGTGTGCCAGGAAACTCTTCCTTCAGAGCAACCCAAAATTTGTTCACAGAACATTTGTCTTTCAAAGCCAAGTCATTAGATATCTCTATTAGCTGCTCACTTTGTTTTATTGTTAGGTTTTGTACTGGTAGAGAGGATGTAAATAGATTCTGCAGTCACTTAAAGTATTCCTGCATGGATAGAAAATACTCTTAGATTGTTGTCTGAAGGTCATGTAAATGATCTAATACGTCATATCAAATAACATTATTGAGTGTCAAGCTCATTCAACAAATTGTTCAATGGAGGAAAAAATTCTGTAGCCTTTTTTTTAAACACATTTTCTTATACTCAATCTTGTGTAAGAATAACTCTTTGTTTCACCTGCTGATAGAATTGGGATGACTGTGACTTGAAGATATGATTTCAATTCATTTATCCTTGTAAAAATAATAGCAAGGCATGCTAGTCACGGAAGCTACACACTGCCAAAATAACGTGAAGATAATTTGAATGGGCGATCATTACAAAATATCAATATTTCTGAACCTAAAGTAAAAACAGGATTCAACACTTTATCTCAGAAAAAGTTATCACACCTCTGTATGCAACCACATTGTAATAACTTCCCATTTCATCACAAAGAGCACTGAAAGTTCATAATTTTAATGGTCTTGATAGAGTTTATAATCTTTACAACGTCATCTAACACTGTTTTCAGTGTGCTGAAAATACTTTGAGTTTGACTGTGAATAATATAGAGATGGCTTGTACATTTTGGTGCAATGCATTTAACTAATGCAATAAAGCCACATGTTTATTTCCATCATTGCATGTGCACCAATCAGGTAAACATCAACACCTTTTTGCCCAAGTTAATCCATTTTCAAATATAAACAAGTTTAGTAGAAGTAGCCAGAGGTTTGCATATAAGCATTTCTTCCTCAACTGTCTTGTTATATAGTATGTACCTCAAAAATACAATCAAAATGGATAGACCCACAAGAACAGTGGACTCTTCCAATTGCATTGAAAAATCTCCACTAATTTTGATGTGCTTTATTAACTCATTTTCTTGGTCATAAATCATATCCACAATTCTCCTTGAAACTGTAGAAATTGAAAGTAGCACTGCTTTAACAATCTTCAGTTGTATATCACCACGCATGCATGAGACAATATCTTCTACACATGGTTTAATCAAAATTGCACTAATTGTATGGGCTTCACCAGAATGAGCAATGCAATAACTCACCTTGTAAGATGCTTTGTAGGCTCTAGGCACTATGGCTTTTAGTCCTGAGTTAAAATCTTCATGGGAAATAATTTTACAAAGCAAATATATAAACCTCTGCACTGATTTACTTGCTTTTCTTATGGGGCAATAAGAATGGGGCATAAACAATGCTTAAAAATTGGAATTTTAATAATTTCAGAATGTTTTCTTCAATTGTGACCAAAAACCTACAAATGTGCCAAATTTCAAGTCTTTAGCTCATCTGGAAGTGCCTTATAATTTATATCCTCCTCCTACGTAAGGAGCAGCTATATACATATTATAGATAAATGTAATAAGCAGCTATATATTATAGATACAGTTAACTGCCAGCTATCTATTACCCAAGCATCTGAAATTCTCATGCAACCTGCAAAAATTTCAAAGAAAATTTACCATTTTTATAAAGTTTCTTGTAATTAATGTGGTGATGCCTTCCAATCTCAACCTTAGCTGGTGCTGATGAAATAGTCACTCTATAACATATATACTATAACAGTGCTTGTGTGTGCAAATGTCGTGGGACTTTTAAAGTAAAATTTACTGCTATCAGAAAATATGCAAAACCAAGATGTTTCAAAGGTATAATTAATCTTCCTGTGGATTACAAAGACCAAAGTAATGCTTAGATGGATGCAGAAATTTTTACTTGGTGGTTTCACTGCGTTTTTGTGCCTAATGCGAAAGAATAGGGTGCGATCCAAATTTTGAAAATGTTTTACCAACATGATTTCATGAGAAATTTGACAAACCATGGAGAAAAAATTCATGAATTTCAGTCCAAGTATTCTTGAGGAAGAAGTTGTTGAAAGATTTCTTGTGCCAAAAAGCAAGCAAAGGAAAAGAATGGCTGGATGTTGACAAGGATGCTCCTGTTACAAGAACATTAAATACAGAAGAAATTATAGACAGTGTTTTGAATCATGACAAATCTAAAGTTCATGAAGAGGAACATATTGAAAGAGTTTCATTGCGGACTGCTTTCCAAGGATTTGAAAATGTCCTGAAACATGTTGAGCAGCAAAACTGCTTTAATGCACAAAATGTAATGCAGTTTCACTTTTTGCATTCCCAATTTCTGCATGAGAGAAGGATAGCATGCAACCATGCAGATATAAGAAGTGATTCTAATGAAAGCTTTGGGCACCACTGCTTTGGAGTCCAAAAAAATGAAATTTATTTTTTCTCAAAATTGTGACACATAATTATAGCTTATGAACTCTACCTCTATACTTTGCAATTTGTGGAAAATAGCTGCACAATCACAAAACAGAGAAATATTTTTAAAATCTAGTTGTTGAAAGAATGTTTAAATTTTGTCGTTGTCCTCATTTTCATGCATATTTTGTTTTTGGTGTGCATCTTTTTATTTATTCTACTAGTGTAATGCCCGTTGAAATATCAATGGAAGAATTATAGATAGATAGATTATTATTATTTTCATTTAAAATAATTAATATCACACTTTTACATATGAAATATTTTGTCATATACAACATTTCTAGTGACTATTCTGTTGTTGTCAGGCTATCTTTAGTTAAACTTAAAGTAGTTGCCTCTCTTTCCCTCACTCTCCCCCTCCCACACCCTCTCTCCTCCTCTACTTCCCTCTCTCCACCTCCCTCTCGCTCCCCCCTCTACCTCTCTCTCCCACCCCTCTCTCTCGTATTAAAAGCATTCAAAGCGCATTTATACCCATAAGGATTGAATTAACAATATGATATAGAGGTCTAACAATGGAATTGGTAGGCAAGGCAACATCCCGTTAAAATGGCAAGATTTCCTCAAACGGTGTGAATTAAACGTTTACATTGAGAAATTTCGAACTGTAGGCGGAAAAAGATGAACAGAATAAAAAAGTTTATAATGTTTTCTTAAAAATGGTTCATATTCGAAGATTGTAGGCCAAATCTTTCTAATTTTAATCTAAAAAAGAATGAAAGCATGCACGTCGTAAAGCCGATTTTACGTGTTAACTTATTGGAAATGAAAATTATCCCCTGGAGTCAAACCCGGGTCTTTGATCTCGAGTTCGATACATTAAAACGTTTTGTTATTATATCATAATGCTATCATGAAAATTTCATCAAATTCGGTTCAGTCGTTTGCGAGATATTAAGCTTCAAAAAGCATTACATGACAAAGGGACAAAGTGACACTGTCTTTTATATTAGTTTTATGATGTTCATAGAAAAATTGCTCCCGATTTACTATCTTCCGTTTTATGAACTACTACTCGTAAATCGAGAGATTGCAGTCAACCAAAATCGGATATAGCTGTATCTGGTGTTTAGTACTCCAATTAGTGAACACTGGTTTCATTGTCAGAGTCATAGTGGTAAACACTTTTGCTCACTTGTCTCCGTATCTTTTTCCATTTCAGCCAATTATCCATCATGGGTGTTGGAACCTAATACACAATGCAAGCAGACTTGGATTATCCAATAGGCACCGTGTCCAGGGCCTACAAAAAATTTTTAGGACAAAATATCATAGTCATAGTATCAAAGTATCATAGTGATACATTATATAGATCTGTGATTATATTATGGGCCTACAAAGACTTTAATCAGGTCCTGATGGGACCTATACATTGTATACAATGCAAATATCTATAGATCTATCTTGGGAGCCTACGACTATGAGAGTGACCAGGGCCTACAAAGACTTTAATCCGGACCTGAATGCAAGTAAAGAAACAAAAAATAATAAATGGACACCGGTTAATATTAATTTGATCACTAATAAATGCACTTAATATATATTACTAAAACTGCACAGGTCACATACTTTTAAAAATACACGAACCGACCAAATGTGGCTGAATTCTAGAAATGTGGATTGGATAGTGCGATGCACTGTTCATACACTGCCTGACCTGGGGGTTGACTGACACAATAGTTTTTCATAGAGTTGTCCATAGAGTGTGTTTCAGGCGTTATCAAGAGCCAAATCATATCGGCTTCGACTGGTTACTGAAGGTACAATCAGGGCCGCGCCAACCCGGGGTGCAAGGGGTACGTGGCACCCGGGCACCAACTATTCGGGGGCGCCTTCTCATTAAGATATATGTATCTATTTGATATATTATTGGAAAGTGAAATTAATATAACATTGATGTTTTATGACTTATTTCATTAAATCGTCTTTTTGTCGTTCATTTAAAAGGTTGCCCCTTCTTCGAAATACTTTGAAGAGGAGATAAAGCTGAGCAATTTGCTCGATTGGCAATTGAAAGCTAATATTAAACAAACGTAGGAAAGTTTAACTGTAAACATTATCCATAAATTATTTTTAAATTAGAGACTGTCCATGTATGAACAGATATCTTCGTTAACATTTATGCAGGGGACAGTGGGGCTTTTTTTTGGATTGACTTGTAGTCACTTTGGGGGAGGGGAGGGGGGTTCCGCAGAATTATTTTGCACCCGGGCGCCAAACACCCTTGGCCCTGAGTACAATACCGCAGACCTAGCATCAGGGTGAGTAGCCAAACTTTGAAGTTGAGTCGGTGATATTTTCGCGAAGGATTCGCTAACACTGATCAATTGCATAACGTTAATACGATTTATAAGTTTCCTAATATTTTATATCGATAAAAACAGTATACTGGGGGTCCATTACAGCCGTCTTAATAATAATTAATTGATTAAGCTGTAACTGTAACTAGTTAGTTCGCCATTAAAACTTTTATCATCGCGAAACTGCTGGTTTCCTTGGAACACAATTTGAGAACCTATGGTCCAATGCAACCAAAATACGCGTCAGTGTATTTTACTTTGCAGTATCGATTCCGGAAACTTACACAATTCTAACAGCTGACAATCGCTCTCCCCTCCCTCACCCACTTCCACACTAAAGTGTTACGCTGATACTATTATTTTAAATTACGCGCGTACTATAAGTTGTGATAGGACGACCGGTTACGTTGTCGATAAAAGGGTGAAGTGTTCCTCTCGGTAACGATGAACACCTGATCATTGAGAAGCCCAAGTGCAAACACGAGTCATTAATTGGAAAATTCAGCAAGAAAAACCAATTAAAAGCATCACGCTAAATTGGGGTGTCTGTTAATAATTTATTTTCAATCCAAGCTTGCTAAATACATTTAAAACTTTAATTTATTTTTGTAAAATAACAATAGGTAGTTTTTTATGCTTAGATCTTTAGAATCTCAAAATTTATCATTGGTATTCAAGACCCTAAATTGCAGTGAAAGTGGCAAACCATTGCGACAGTTTGCCGACTCCTGGTCTAGAGAATATTTATCTCTATTGCATTGAAATCGGTAGGACGTCTCTTCGAAAATCAACGGTATGAAAATCTTTTCTTTTACTCGTTTATTGGTTCAAATGCTGAGTTTATACGATGATAATATATAATTTTAAAATACAAGGCGAAAATACGGCGCTCTTATTCCCATGCTATTTTAATGTGAAAAACGAAATCTCCTACACTTACTTTCGCTTCGGTAAATGAGTTAATTTTGTAATAACGTATTATATGATACGTAAAAAATTTACAAAGCATAAGCAACAATGCAATTTCCTGCCGATGATAGATCTTAACCAAAAGATAAACTTTTCATGCTAAAAAATTGGGACTAGGCGCTTTTGAATTTCGCTGGAATAAAAAAGAAACTTCATTCTTTTACGGCAGCGTAAAATGATTTTGATAAAAACAAAATTGTGGACCAATTTGATGCGCAAATGATTTTCAAGGCGAGAAAAATGAATCTTCATTCTTTTGGGCGTATTTTGGTTTAAGTTCTTTGTTTGTACAACGATTTTAAGTAATTTAAAAATTCAATTGAATTTTTTTCTGCGCTTTTTCTCTTCGGTGTTTTTCCTATATAATAATATACGCACCTCTTAAATTCAAAATTTGTTTACTAGATTTGGATGCGTGGCAGTTTCTTCCGGTTGCCAACATGAAAACCTTCATTTCTTCTCAATAAATAGCAAAAATCAAAGGGAACATGGCATACTAAGTAAAAACAATAAAATGTTATTTAATTATTAAGGAGGAAAGCACTAACCTGTTGTGTTTAACTTTAATGCACAAACTACTGATATAAGAAGTAGCTCTCACTGCCCGTATTACTTCGACGACAAGCGAAGTAAAAGTGAAGCGCTGTCCTTTTACGAGAAATTGGAAGGAGATAAGGGAAAGGGGTGGAGAACTAGCGATGTGAAAAAGACCGCGTAAAAATATATGCTGTCATACAAGCCCGTACTTGAAAATTTTCAAGTAAAGAGCGCGTATTATGTATAAACGACCAAAGAAAGTGGGAAAAGAAGGAATAAGGGGATCATGTACATATGGTAGCACGCCATAAAATTCGCTTTCTTTCACCACGTGCGGCTCGTGTTACCCCTTGGGATCCTATGTAACATGGAGGTGGAGTGATTTATCATGATAGCGTAGAAGAAAGGAAAATTGCTTTCCAGGACGTTCAGAATTCACTGGGTCCTGTGTAGTGTTCCCAATCCAAATTTATAATTGTATCCAAATCTACCCTCAAAATTAGCTAGAAAGTCTCTAAAATATAGAAGTACTAAATTACTACAAACAACTTTTCATACTAATAAATAACGAACATGATATTTTTGTGTTACTAATTAATTACAATGAAATTAACATTTGAATAATTAGAATCAAATAATATAACATCGAAAAAAACTTTTAATCACTGAGCTGAAAATGACAGTGACATAAAAACCAAGGTCGTAAATTACCACTAGTAGTAGGGTTTATAAATGTCCTACTTTGGTAGGACAGAACTACTTTTTTACGATCTACCTTTGTCCCACTTATGTACTACCTTTTGGATCTGTATCCTACTTTGGCTTAGTCTGTGCCTTAATCCTGTTTCCATACCGCATTTCCAAATGTTGCCACTTCTAAACCTGGGTTGCTAGCTGTCATGGGAGTGTACAAAATTTGGGCTCCTAACTCTTGTTAAAAATCGGTACAATATACATTGTACAAATTTTCTCATATAAGAATGCGTCGTTTAATTATCTTTTGAAAAATATGAACTATGTAGCATCATTATAAACATAAACTTAAATAACTATACGAAATTTAATGAAAATCGTATGAGCCGTTTTTTTAGAAAATCCAATTGTTATTAAAGGTGCCCAAGAATTAATTAGCCTTATATTCAATTTTTTGAGAAATATGAATTATGTAGCATTATTACAGGTGTAAACTCAAGTAACTGTACGAAATTTGATTAAAATCATCGGAGCCGATTTTGAGAAAATCAAACTGTTAAAGTTTTCTAGAATATACTATCCTTAATTATTGTGCAATTTCAACCATTTCTTCAAAGTTTCTTCTCTATATGATAACATGCCTAGGTACTAGATTTAATTCATTCTCGCTGTACCGTTTAGGCTCTAGAGCCGCGAACAGACAGACAGATGGCATGGCGAAAACAATTTTTTCGGTCACAGGTACACCTAAAACGTATATTCCCATCAAGATCTCAAGGTCGAATTTTTTCGCGATTACATTACTTTCTCAACATGCTACGTATATGAATAAGTAAAAATTGCAGAAGAGACCAAAAAGTTGCAGATGCGACTAGGAAGGTGAAAATGGATGCATTTTGTCGAATCAAAATTGCGAATGGGAAATCGCCACTTAAGGGATATTCATGCAACTCTCTCCTCACATAGTAGCAAATTGTAACACTCGGTCCTCCCTATGTGTTGTTTAATTTTGAATGGATCCCAAGGGCGGATCCAGTCTTCATCCATGGGAGGTTAATCAGGGATGAAAAAAGAAACTATTTGAAAATATCGTAATTCACGTATAAAACGTAGTAAAACGGTATAGTTCTCGCCTGACGTTCTCAGCACGTAGGACAATGTTTAGGGGTTAATTTTTTCTAGTGTACAGAAATCTTGGGGGTAATTACCCCTTTTACTCCCCCCTCCTGTATCCTCCCTTGAAGGAAAAGGATAAAGTTTCTTATCAATTAGTTCTTATTGTATCATTACTCTAAATAACACCCATCTTGAGAATTACGCTACTGTTAGCGTTTTGTGGATTCAACGTAAACTACAGAGAGAATTGTGATATTGTTTTTGTGTAATTGAAGTCAAATAATCAACGCCAATCCCGGAGGTTAGCGCTCCTTCTAATTTGAATAAAATAATTTTGTATTGTATGCACTAATTAGGTTATCATGGTTTCAGATTTTACAGTTTTTTTTTCAAAGGAGAGAAAGCTTAATGCCGATTTATTCAGAAGTTTTCTCTTGGTTACGGGGATAATGGATAAAACATCCAAATCAAGCGTCGGCGCTAACTGGAAATGAAGAAGGCTTATAAGAAGCGTCATCCAAGTAGGTTTATTTAGTATTATTAGACAATGCTTGCATTCTGCAAGCATTTCAGTCTACTTTCAATTATAATGAAAAAAACAACACCTAAGAATTAGAATTTTAACGATGACGGATTTTTCCCAATTGATATGACCTAAATCCTATAATTGTGACAAATTTCAAATCTCTAGCTCATCTGGAAGTGCCTTAGAATTTTATCCTTGTATGGGGTAATAATGGGGCAAAACAGCACCAAAAAATTAGAATTTTTATAATATCAGATTTTTTCCATCGGTTATGACCAAAAGTCTATAGTCTTGCCAAATTTCAAATCTCTAGCTCACCTGGAACTGCCTTATAATTTGAAATATCATGTGGCAAAACAGCCCCTAAAGGTTTCAATTTTCATAATAACGAATTTCTTCCATCGGTTGCGACAAAAAATCTAAAGGATTGCCAAATTTCATGTTTCTAAACGTCTGGAAGTGCCTTATAATTTCTATCCTCTTTTGGGGCAATAAGGGGGAATATTAGCTCCTATCAATTTCAAGTTTTACAATATCGGATTTTTTCCATCGGTTATGACTGAAAATCTGTAATCATACCTAATTTTAAGTCTATAACTCACCTAGAAGTGCCTTATAATTTTTATCCTCGTATGGAGCTATAATGGGGCAAAACAGCCCCAAAAAATAGATATTTTTACAATATCGGATTTCCTCTATTCGCCGTAGTTTAATATTAATGGCATTATAATATAACTCTCTGATTCACATTAAAAGCTTACCCATACAAAAGCATTGAGCTCGTTGACGTGGTACTCGATTTTTGATTTGATTTTTGCCCACTTTTTTCTGATAAAAACTAAAAATTTACGCTAAATCTACACGGATTTGAATTACGTCTTATAAAATATGAAACTACAATATGTTACTTTTCCGTTACATTAAGTCCGGATTACGATCTTGACGGTAAATTATTTTAAAAAGCAAATAGAAAAACCTCTATACCGATTTGCGAGTTTTTCTTATAGGGCAATTATGGGGCAAAAATAGCATACTAAAATTGGAATTTTATCAATTTCGGATTTTTTCCTTCGGTTGTGACTAAAAACGTACAATCGCGAGTGCCAAATTTCAAGTTCTAGCTTATCTGGAAGTGCCTCGTAATTTGTATCCTCCTACTCCGCCCCCTCCTCTGTCAGAAGCGGCATTCGTATTATAGATACCATAATACGAACTTAATATCTGTTAAATGAAACAAACGACAATTTTTCGATATCAATTTCTTCAAATGAACAACATGGACAAAATTTCAAGTTATTATTTGATTAAACTATTTTGTTTTTATTCTCATATTTTTATCCTTTTTACTTTCTTCATACGAAGTAATGTGAAAGTATTGTATTCAGGAAAAAAATCGACTTCGAGATTTCAACGGAAATACACGTTTTGAGGTCCCTAGAACACGTTTAGACTATTTTCGGAATGATGTCTGTGTGTGTGCGTGTGCGTATGCGTGTGTGCGTGTGTGTGTGTGTGTGTGTATGTGGTTGTGGGCGCTCTAACTCAAAAAGTACTTGCCATATCCTTACCAAACTTCACATATAACACTCTAGCATGAGCACAAAGAACTGGTTAGTTTTTGGACAATAACGGTTAACCGGAAGTCGAGGTTTATTCGAAACCCGATTCGGTATTTGCGATATTTCTTCGTTAAAACATCATTACTGTATATACAATTCTGTACAAAAGTTATAGAGAATGTAATTTTCTACAACTTTCATTTGAAATAATTTTCTTTGTAGTTATTTTTTAGGAGTTATTTATAAATAACCGGTTTTTCGGTTTTCTCCTTAAAAAAATCGTTATTGGTAATCTTCGTGAGGACCAAAGTTGTAGCGAATAATATTTCTACCAAGTTTTGTTTGAAAAAAAATTTTCGTAGAACCATCCATTTCGGAGATATTTTGCTTTTTACTTTCTCCGTACGTAGTAATGGGAAAGTATTGTGTTCACGAAAAAAATCGACTTCGAGATTTTAACGGAAATACACGTTTTGAGGTCCCTAGAACACGTTTAGACTATTTTCGGAATGACGTCTGTGTGTGCGTGTGTATGTGATTGTGGGCGCTCTAACTCAAAAAGTACGTGCCATATCGTTACCAAACTTCATATATAACGCTTTAACATGAGCACAAAGAACTGATTAGTTTTTGGACAATAACGGGTAACCGGAAGTCGAGGTTTATTCGAAACCCGATTCGGTTTTTGCGATATTTCTTCGTTAAAATATCATTATTGTATATACAATAATATATAAAAGTTATAGAGAATGTAATTTCCTACAACTTTCATTTGAAACAATTTTCTATTGTAGTTATTGTTTAGGAGTTAATTATAAATAACCGGTTTTTCGGTTTTCTCCTTAAAAATATCGTTATTGGTAATCTTCGTGAGGACCAAAGTTGTAGAGAATAATATTTCTTCCAAGTTTTGTTTGAAACAAATTTTCGTAGAACCATCCATTTCGGAGATATTTAGCTTTTTCGTAATTTCCAGTATACAGCGCCACCAGTATGTAACGGTGAATTCTGTAAACGTAGCTATTCAAAATATACCTAATTTACGGCAATAAGGACGACTGTATTCTTTTACAATATGAAATAATAATTTTTCCTTATAATGCTATTCACAATAATTTAAATATCTATACCCCAAGTATGGAGAAAGTCATGTGTTGGCCACATCAGATTTTATTTATTTTATTTTAACGTGATACTTAATTCATGCACACCCGTCATATTTGACGGACAATTACGCTAGTATATTATAAATTAGTCGAAAACAAACCATAAGTAGACTTATTTTGCCAAAGCAGCATTTCAGAACCAAATACAAAATTTGAGGATGCAAGAATTCTATAGCGGTGTGAAAAAAATACTGGCCAAGAGGCTATATAAATAGATTCGGCCTAGTTGTAGGACTAAGCACTGACCTAAGAGAAAATAAACGTGAAAAATAGTTACAATGTACACAACATATACGTGAAATGTGCTATATTAATTGATATTTTCTAAGCAATACCATTAGTGGTTATAATAGCGGTAAATATTTTAATTGTTGTGTCTGTTTTTCGACAATGCAAAGAATTCTTCGATTTTAGCGCAAACATATTTAATTTGCCGTTATTTTTACTTGCCTTTAATGAAGCATTCTTCAGAATGACCTTACTTTTTCCAAATAAAAGTTTTACTTGTTTAGGAAGTATTCAATGTGTTA
This sequence comes from Uropetala carovei, assembly GCA_036926305.1. Classification (NCBI taxonomy): domain Eukaryota; kingdom Metazoa; phylum Arthropoda; class Insecta; order Odonata; family Petaluridae; genus Uropetala; species Uropetala carovei. The sequence continues at coordinate 28,013,216 of JAXCHB010000011.1, forward strand.
ATAGGAATACTTTCAGTAAAAAGTATTTTCATATCTAATTAATATATATTTTTACTATAATAAAGATTTTGTAAAAGTGAACCGATTGATATTACGTATTATATACATTAATGAACAAATACAAAACTCGATAAATTTTGGAAAAGTCACTAAACGATGTGAAGAGTCGCTAAATCTAGCGAAAAAATCGAAAAAAAATTGCATCACATGTCCCACGTGACCATCGATTTTGGCATTCCTTATGTCACCGCCCTAGAGCGAACGCAGTACTACCCTCTTTATCAGCATGTCAAATACAAAGAAGCTAAGCAAAAATGCTCCTCCTCGCTTGCTTTTAGGGCCCCCGCACACGTACCTCTTTCGTCGCCCGAGAACGGTTTACGGCCGAATTGAAAAGCAAATGAGAGGGTGGGAGAAGAAGGCACTGGTTACGGAGGTATGTAAAGTCCCAAGATAAGGTTGGAAAAACTGACATTGAGCGAAGCGGGAATTGCTTAAATGACAAAGCCATCCATTTCGGCCTACATGTTGATTCAAGCCTTTCGCGATAGTTCCAGTGCTTGCAGGTAGGGCTAAATGGAAATTTACATATCGTATACCTACTCGTCATGGTGGCTAGGGTCGGTTCTGTTGCCTCCACCTTAAATTTGCCCCTATGCGGGGCCTTACCTGTTTACCGCCTAGGGAAGGTCCTGCAACCGGCGACCGCCAAGTGCGAACCCTACTTAAATCTGCCACTAATATATATTAATACTATGCTTTACTCAGGGATGTTATAGAGTGAAAATGCGTGGGAACGAAATTCCCGTACTTTCTATGCAGTGATGTAAAAGGTGGGAACGGCATACCTGTACTTTTACCATACCTGCCCAAGCTTATTCATTTAGCTCTATAGAATTGGTTTTATTTCCCTCTAATTATGGCAGACGAAACGCCAGAAAATAGTATTCGTAGTGGATCATCTAAACGTAAACATACAAAAAATGAACAACTTTGAAAAAACATGAGGAAGGTATTTCAGTAAAACGTTTATATGACATTTTAAGCGTTGGATGGTAAACTGTTGAAACAGACATTACCTCTCAGAAGCCAGATGACCAAGTGAAGCCAGATAAACCTCCATCAGATGAAAAATTTTTGAATAAATACCAATAATTATTTTATTTGGGGTTTAATTATCCTTTTATGATGAAATAAGGCTATCGAATCTTTTCCCCTACATTTTATATAGATTTAATGCCTCGAGTTACGCGGTTTCTATTTACAGTGTTTTCCACGAACGTATTCCCCGCGTAACTCGGGGTCCGTGTTTCTGTGATGATGTATGGAGTTAAATGGAGGAATGAGAAAACCAATTATAACTCCAAAACTTTTCATTTTCTGTTCCTCCCTCCCTCCAATCCTCTCTCACTCCCTCCCTTCCTCTGTCACACCCTCCCTTCCTCTCCCTCTTGCCTTCCCTCCTCTCTCCCTCCCTCCATTCCTCCCTCCCGCCCTTCCTCTCTCCCTCCCTCCATTCCTCTCTTCCTCCCTCCATTTCTCTCTTCCTCCCACCATTCCTCCCTCCCTCCCACCCTTCCTCTCTCCCTCCCACCCTTCCCCTATACCTCCCTCTATTCCTCTCTCCCTCCCTCCCTTCCTCTCTCCCTCCCTCCTTTCCTGTCTTCCTCCCTCCCTTCCTCTCTCCCTACCCTTCCCCTCTCCCTCCCTCCATTCCTCTCTTCCTCCCTCCCTTCTTCTCTTCCTCTCTTCCTCCCTCCCTTCCTCTCTTCCTCCCTCCCTTCCTCTCTCCCTCCCTCCTTTCTTCTCTTCCTCCCTCCCTCTCGCGTTCCCACTCTTTTCTTCTCTCCTTTCCTCCGCTCCGAGTTCATCGTTCTCCCTCCTTTTCTCCATCTCCATCTCCATCTTTATCTTTCTCCTCCCACCCTTTTCTAATTCTGTCCATCCCCTACCTATCTATCAACCACCCTCTTACCCTCCCCCTACATATATCCCCTCTCGCTTTCTCTACATCTATACAGTCGTTTAGATAATCTAAACTAAATGCCAGTCCCTTTAGGATTACGTAATTTCGCGAAAAGTCCAACAATGAGAGTTGCCATGACGGCGGGGAATTTTTCCTTCGAAAAACCTAACATTTAGGCGTTAAAAACGAACTTATGGAACGATTCGACTCGCAATCGAAATCCAAAAGTATAAAAATAAACTTTCATCGTTTTAGGCGTTCGTTGGTTTAAGTCTCGCGTTTGTACGATGGTCATAAGTAATTTTAAAACGACAACGAAAATGCCTGAACGCTACGTTTCAGCTATTCATACGTTATTCAAACGGAAAGAAGAAACGCTCCTGGAATCGAATCCATAAAGTTACTGTAATCGAAAATTTAAAAAGGGTTAGGCCAAGTAAATCTTGAAAGTATGATTCAATTCGGAAATGCCGTTCTCAACTCATAAGCATTTATATAAACTCCCATTTAACTCGATACAGTGTTCCAGGCAAACAGAAATACGCGACTAAAGTAATAATATTTTACCCTTCATTAGTCGCATGGATCAGTGTGACCCCAAGTAATATGTTTCAACTGATAGCAAGGGAATTTTACTGATAATCTGAACCAATCTCACAGTACCTTCACCGTTAACCCTACTTCAGCGTTTTTTCATGTTTTTAGAGCGTTAATTTTGCTATAGTTATTATTTCATTTTGAGACAGAGATGAAAATAGAAATGTACAATGCTACAGAAGTAGATGTTAATACTTGTGCCACTTACAATGTTGACATAAGAACTAAGAGGAGACGGTCAGCTTTGTATTTTCATTTAATGAACGTATGTATTTTACAATAAGTGATCAAAACTCCAAATAAGATGACAAAGTGAAACATTTTCGAAGCTCTTTCTATATAATTAGAAAAAAGCGAAAAATTTCCCCATCTTACAGCTATTATTACGAAGTAACTCAGAAAGCGCAATCGTGCACAAAAGGAAATTGCGGAAGAAGTTCAATATCCGTTCCTTATGAAAGAGCCTTCCAGAGGAAGTTGCAATTTGTTCTCATGACACAGTGGAATGAAGTTATCGATAGGATGTGGCAATTGCATGGCGCTCATTAGCAAGGAGCTTATGATAATCGAACGCTCCGATTGCGGACTGTTAGGACATCGAAAATGACTAAAAACTGAAACCAAAAGTTATAATCAGGATACTAAACGTTATTCTAATAAGCATTTGAAGTGAAATACCAATAAAACCAATCTAATTGTGATACACGAGTGTTGATGTCTACACTACGGCATAAATAAATTGACAATTCCTTGCTAAAATATAAAAAAATCGGTGCAATATACAATGCACAAACCTTCTATATGCTTGCGTCTGCTCTCAAAACACCCTTTCCTGACTGGAAGGAACTCCGAAGAAGCACTGTTGCTACAAAAACAAAGAGCATTGTCTGCATTAGTATATAACAGTATTAATATATTCATAATATCACATATGTGAAAATTAAACTTGGCTGTAAGATGCACCATACATAAATATCAAGTATTCTGTGGACTGGCGAAGCCATACAGGCACTAAAGCATTATACTGAATTGTAGCCTAAAGTATTATACCGAATTGTCGCCTAACGTCAAGTGGGAGAGGTGGACAGTATCTGGGCTTAAACTCGATGCAGTGGTCCATCGTCAATCGCGGATTTGTCGACCACGTTTAGAATACCCGCAGTTAGCGAAATGTGCACTGTTTTGCCAACCACCGCATGAGGTTTTGTTTATCCCCGGCTTAAGGCGCATACTCATTATTTTTTATCGCCATAATATTTCTTAAATTTAAATAATCTTAAAGTATTTTAACAGAGGAACATCTATAGCTAATATGTATTCAAGTATAATGAAGCAATTTTATTTTCTTATACATAATATACTCCAAGTTCTATTCCCTCATTCTCAGGCATCACCACCGCATGAGTAGGGGTATGCCACATCCTGCTAACCCATCATCGCTCTCATCATCACCGTGAAAAAAGTTTTGTAGTGCAACTTACTGTTTATTTTTTTTACACATGATTGAATGAGCCAGTCAAATTTTAAATCCATAGTTAACAAGTTAATTAGGGAAACAGCACCTTTATTTTTTTTATCATCAAGAGCATTCTCCACCCTTCCCCTTTTTAACAACTTTTATATTAACTTACCGCGATACATGTAGGTAAGCTTTAAGACACCACAAATAATGTCTAATAATTCGAGAACAGCTGCATGCATTTCAGCCATTCTTTCACACTTATAAAAGAGTCGTATGTGTAATTACCGTGCAAAACAACAACCCGAGTTCGATTCCAGGGACGTTTAATTCCCCCAATAGGAATTGTTATCTTCTAAACTAAAAGTCGTAATTATATGCACTTGCGGACTTTTTTTGTTGCAAATGTGGTCCTCTATCAGACTAAATTTATTGATCGATACCTTACAGATCATATAAGGGCAAGGGAGAGTAAAATATGGATTTCTAATTGTAGCCTTGACGGAGATGGCTTCTCTCGACTGCAAATAGCCACATACCGAACTACGTTCTACTGTAGACCTTCAAAAAACCTCGAAAAAAATTGCCGACCTTGGTAGTGTGGTGGTTAGCGTGTCTATCTGTTTACAGTTTAATAATATGTTACAAGTAGGCAACTGACCTGGTGTTGATGCTAGTGTCGCGGGGTCGAATATTGCGAATGTTTGGAGACGGAGAAAAGACCGTAAAATTTTTAATTGAAAGTAAAATCATTGAATCAAACCGTTGGATTGGGTTGATGTTTTATCTTTACTCTATTCACTTCCTAAAAGTCGTTAATTAAAAAAGTTGTTTCTTATATATACTTGTTCTCCTTATGATATTGTTATCGTGACTATGCTGATAAGGCGGCGTTTGCTAGGGGGAATGCGGAGCCAGAAATTGAGCTGAGTTTGACAAATTTATTTTTACTTACTTTAAGGTACCTTTATTTTAGTTTTATTAATAAATATATTAGGTACAGATGTTAATTTGTAAACTTTGGCACTTTCTAGACCTATGCTAAACTTGGAAGTGAGCTCCTCTATTTCTCGTAAGCCCTGGTGTCTACCAACCGCGGTTTTGCTAATCGCGGTATTTTTCAGGTATGTACCTTCCCCCCCGCGGTTGGCCAGGGACTACTGTATATTATAGTGCCGCTGGACGCTATATAGTTCCTATTCGAGAAATGTGGCTTATGTGGTGTTGTTTATTATACCAAGCTCTAAAACTGAACGAATTTTAATCAAAATCGTTAGAGCCTTTTTTGAATTTACATTTTGTGAAAACAGACAAGAATAAACTATCCTTTATTGTTGTGCTATATCGTTCAACTCTTCGGGTATTTATTCTGGAAGAAAGTACGCATATATACGAGATATGATTTCATTTTGTTAAATGATATAGGCCCTTGATTCGCGCACAAACAGATGGCATGACGAAAATAAATTCTTTGGACACAGGGACACCTAAAACGTATTTCTATCACAATTTCTAGGTTGAATTTTTTCGTGATTACAATATTTTCTCTGTGTATTACATATAAGTATGAGAAAGTAAAAATCATTTTGAGGTCATGGTAACTCCTCGTGGCTAATCGCGAAACGTTTTTTCACACGACTAAGAGTTAATAGAGTAGTATTGAGCGATTGAGGAGACCATCAGCTCTAATTCTAAAAAAATAAATTTTGTTTCATACCGTGGAGCAAGAGAAAATTATGGAGACTTTTCAAGATGGCAAGATAACTCTATGGGATAATCATAGACCTCAAAGATAGAACATTTTAAATCGATAGATAGTGCCACGTTCCGTTTGTTCATCCAAATTAAGCCCCGCATTTAAAAATAAATAAATTTCACTGAAAAAGAAGATGTTTAATTTTTGGCGTAGTCTAACACTTTAACTAACCCCAACTTACGGAGAATTCCAACATGAAAATCTCATCAGATTAAATTTGCTATATTTTTCCATGAATTAAATTCTGGTTCTATTCAGCAAACTTTACTAAACATAGTTAGCCTTTTCTAATAAATGGAGTGAGGCAGGTATGAATCACGAGTAGCGGTTGGACATACATTCAGTATTTGTAACCCTTTTCTAGAATATTGTATATTGAATTTCTGTATAAAATATCTTTAATAATAATTATTATTAATAAGATATTTTTAGTAAAATTAAACTAGAGAGCTTAAGGACGCTTTCTGAAGTAATATCTACTTTTACAATTAAAAACAAATTAATAGCAGTCAAAAGAAAAACATATTTAATATTCATGTACTTTTACCGGAATACGAGTTTTTTTTTCATATTAAAGATCCACATTTATTCTTTTATTCTCGTAAAATGAAATAAGCCGCTAGCAAATAAATGCGGCTGGGAACGAATTAAGGCATTGTCAGTTATAGGAAAATATCACGTCCTCCCTCGTCAACGTTGTAAAGAAGACAAAATAATTCTTCGTAAACAATAAGGGAAATCCACTTCTTACCGTATTAGAAGTCTTATCTGCCTCGCGAAAAATATCCCGATAGAAAAGAGAATTAACGAAGACAACTTGTGGCTGAAATCAAATTGACAAACAATCTCTCCAACTGCCATAAAGAGGTTGAGAAAATCAGATAGGTATTTCGACTTCAAAGTAGACGTCATCAGATTAGAATCTAATATCGAAGCAAACAACATTGATGGCGGCTGGTTTTTAATCAAAGTGCTAATCTGTTTCTCATAAGCTTAATATGCCAGTTAGAGAGACGTAGTTTCACAATCATATTCTCAATAATTACAGTACACCAATGAATATTCATCTTAATTTGGTGAAGGATTTTCATAAAAATTGAAGGATAAGTATTACACAGGTCTACAGGAGGCATTAATTCTTCTGCTTAACATTCATTGTGGGAAGGATATTTTACGCGAAATCAACTAATAACAAATTAGCAACTATAAGAAATTAGTGGTAGCGAGGTCCTTGGAAATCGGGTGGAGTGGAGCGATTGCGAACTCCTGTTTCGTTGGAAGAGCGCACTTATTAAAGGGCTTATCCGAGTTATATAGTAAGGTCAGCGTAAAAATTCCGCTGGTACACATAATATGAGAACAACTAATATCAGGTCAGACATAAAAATGCAGTGTTCAGCTCAACTTCAACAATTTTTAGATTTTATGTTGAGCGGTGTAATTGCTATCGGTTGTTTACAAATTATTTTGTTTTAACATGAGTGTGCCTAGTACATTTCGATATTCAATCCAAAAACAATGATATGAGGTCTATCAAACCCAAATACAGATGTAAAAAAATAGCGTGCCATATCAACACTATGAAGAACAGTTTTCTCGTTACCTTATTATTTCGAGCTAAACTGTCCCGGTGTTCCAAACGATATAAATTTATTTCATAGGCAGTAATATTGCTCAAAGATTTTCTGAAACAGAAGTAGCTCATAAGGCATCATAAAATCCTGTTTGAAGGTTAAGAAAGTCAATGCTAACTATATGGGCCTTTTCGAAAAATCAAGTATTCATAGGCTAACTCCACACTTACCACAACATGTGATATCGAAGAAAAGCTGTATTTATTATTTTAAGGATATTTTCCGAAAGAATTTAAGTGTTTATAGATTTAAATATCCGTATTACAAAGAGGTCACCGAGCGGTCAAAATTCGATGCGACCAAGATGAGGGGTTAATAGAATGTACATAAACCTGCAATTTTATTTCTTTTTTTCAATTTTATAATTAATTCTAGTATACAATTTATTATCAAACTCCACGTGTACATTTTTTCACATTGAAAATACTGCGTAGTTAACATAAATGAATATTAGAAGATTACGTGGATATAAACTTAGCGTTCGTTAAACCATATATCATGCTGCCTTCTGAATAGCTAATACAAAGACGTGTGAATTCCGAAGAATGTCCACTAAAAGTGAGCGAAAATATTGAACTAATCGATCAAATTCCCAATGCAGAAATTTATTTGTATAAAAGCACACATTTTTTTTATAAAATAACAAATTTATATACCGGAGTTCCACCAAGCATTTCCGTTTCATATCGATCAAATTCCCAAATATGAATATTCAGAAAGTCGAAATAAAAAATAAATGTTTATGTGGAATTACCAAGTCTTTTTTATTTCTACAATATGAAGAAATTCCATCATGTTACACCTGAAACATTTAACTATATTCAGAAAATCGTTTGCCCGCGTCCGTGTTTAGAAGGAATCCCATGAATGACGAATAAGTTGGATCAAATCGAAGACATCCACAAACATCGTTTAAATCTTAAGTACCACGGTATAATTTATAAGAATCTCAGCGACAATGATAAAACGCCATTAAAGCTGGCTTGATCGAATGGAAAGCTTATCGATTTCCGGAAAAAGTATATCGTACCTGTCGGTAATCCGTAACGAAGAAAGGCGGAGTTGATCGTAAACCCTGTCATCCGGGCTTGATACCGGGTTGAACTGTTAGCCGATTGTCGCGACGGCGTCTCTGGTGTAAGAGATGTGTCATCATATATTTGTACAAAGGCTTTCTAAGAAAAAGCTTTTGTGTGTCGACGTTGGAAGATTACTTAAGGGTTGAGGTTGGAGGAAAGATAATCGTTTATAAACGAGAGCGCTTTTCGTAAAAAATATGTACCGCTCACACGATAAGCTAAAGCACGTTTTCACAAGTAACGCTATGTATTTTATAAAGTGCGTATTGTGGAAAGAATGAGCACTTTTTCAGTGCTTTAATTATAAAAACACATTTACGGCAATAAACATTTTAATAGGCATGAAAAGGATAAGCAGCGACGGTCGTTTAATTTATGTTAGTTTAACATTCGTCGTTAGGATGTTATCGAGGTAATTTCAGGATGCCATCAAAATATCTGACTCCGTTCTAAAACAAAGATTAAAAAAATAATTGATGGCCGTTTTCCTTTCTGTTTCTTCAAAATATTAATGAACAGACGTAATATCAAACACCAAACTTATATAGTTTATCCACTATTGCGGTTACAGTTATTACCGTAATAGAGCACACGCAAACATACACGCACACTATCACGAATGATTTTAAACTCCTTCAAGATTTTTGAAAATTCTTGAGCCAAATGGATTTGAAGTGGACAATGTAGTAGCTCATACAAGCTTCAGCGGTGGAGCAAAAACACATTTATACTCAATCATTATATAATAACGTGCGTATCTAGGTGATACAATAATCATTTGTATATTGTGTTACCACTGTCACGAAAACCTATGACTTTTGGGAAGAAATGAAAAATTAACTATAAAATTAGATTTCAATAACGCCTTTATATGAAATAGAGGAAACGATTAGGGTAGATTCTTAAAAGTGAATGACATTCATGAATAAGCACTTTCAAATAATACTTAAGCCAGGTATCTCCAATATGTGGCTATTGGAGATATCGGAGATAAATATTTTAAAAGTACTTATTCTAGGTTTTCTCAGCAGTAAGACGAACTCGATAATTCTATGTTGAAGGAAAGATATGCCGAAGGTATGTCTGCAGCAGGGGATGAACGTTCGTGTTAATCGTGTTAACCCAGCTAACGCTTACAAAACCGAAATTGAAGAAAGCTCTTTATTTCCATTTGCGACTTCTGAAACTGTTTCCTTGCTTATTTGGCGTTCACCTGTGCATATACAATGTATGCATACATATGTGAATGCCAATAAAGCGCAATAATAACGCGGCCTCTTGAGCTTTTACAATGTTAGCCACTTGATTCTTGCTAACGTTTGTAGGGCCCAGTCTAACAATAAGCGCTGTTCCCCGTCGGGAGCATGCGCAGTCGACTCAGAGCCAGAGATGACGTAGCGGGAGGAATCCCCCCAGCGTTAGCCGGTGTCCCAGTGCTAACGTATGGTTTAGCGTGTATTCACGTGTTTGATGGGTTATTCGTGCGGGTGACGGTTTTTTGTGTTGAGATCCGCCACCATGGAAGAGGGCGATTGTGACTGCATTATCGAGTAATTCGACTTTCAAAAAGATATTGTAAATAAAATGAACTGGGAATGTGAAATTAAAAACGCGGATTATCACATGCTTCCGTCATATTACATGAATTGTCATTTCGGAAGGAGGGGGGAAGGGGGGTTTGGGTTTAGGGTTCGGCTAACACATCCCTTGAACCCACGCTCCGCCACTGGTCTGCAGTAAGAATTACGTGCAAAATGCCTGAGAAGAAAAACGAGTTTCAAATTCTTTTCATTACGTAACGCCATAAATATCTATACCAAAAAGGAAAGAACGAATTTGCACGATGCCGGGGTAATGAAAAAAAAATGGACGCGCACATTCACACCATACTGCTGCGAACTATATGACATGCAGGGCAGCTAATAGCAAACTAACAGAGGCTCTGTATAGTAAATAAAGGTATCGTGGTGCCAAAAAATAAATTTTTCTCCGTCATTTTTGAACTGAGATAATACCTATATACAAAAAAAAAATTTGGGGCTCCTGGCGCACGCCAGTTGCGACTCTTTATTTAAAACTTTGTTTGTGTTCCTTTCAGTGATTACCTTGAATTCATCACATAAGCATGACTCAGAATTCCCCATCTGCGCACATCCTTCTTGATAGTTAATTATCAAAACTGAAAGGGGTATAAAAATAAATTTATAAAGATAGTTGTGTCCCAAAATCGTAGTTACGTGGTTATATTGTTACTAGTGTAATGCCCGTTGAAATATCAACGGAAGAATTATAGATAGATAGATTATTAGTATTTTAATTTAAAATAATTAATATCACACTTTTACATATGAAATATTTTGTGATATACAACATTTCTAGTGAATATTCTGTTGTTGACGGGCTATCTTTAGTTGCCTCTCTTTCCCTCCCACTCCCCCCCTCTCCCTCTCACACCCTCTCTCCCACCCTCCTCTCTCCCACCCCCCTCTTTCTCCCTCCCCCCTCTACTTCCCTCTCTCCCCCTCCCTCTCGCTCCCCCCCTCTACCTCCCCCCTCCTCTCGTATTAAAAGCATTCAAAGCACATTTATACCCATAAGGATTGAATTAACAATATGATATAGAGGCCTAACAATGGAACTGGTAGGCAAGGCAACATCCCGTTAAAATGGCAAGATTTCCTCAAACTGTGTGAATTAAACGTTTACATTGAAAAATTTCGAACTGTAGGAGAAAAAAGATGAACAGAATAATAAACTTTATAACGTATTCTTCAAAATGGTTTATATCCGGAGATTGTAGGCCAAATCTTTCTAATTTTAATCTAAAAAAGAATGAAAGCATGCACGTCGTAAAGCCGATTTTACGTGTTAACTTATTGGAAATGAAAATTATCCCCTGGAGCCAAACCCGGGTCTTTGATCTTGAGTTCGATACATTAAAACGTTTTGTTATTATATCATAATGCTATCCTGAAAATTTCATCAAATTCGGTTCAGTCGTTTGCGAGATATTAAGCTTCAAAAAGCATTACATGACAAAGTGACAAATTGACAGTATGACACTGACTTCTATATGTTAGATAACGTTTGATTTTTTCGGCATTTCAATTCTGAAATTTTCTCTATCAACTCATCAGTTTTCATATCGCATGATTCTGAGTTTCTACTGAAAGAAGTGATGAATATTTGAATCTACTTTTTGGCATACAAAAAGGTTAATTTTGCAAAATATCTTCCATTTGACGACACAGTTACCGGTCTTTGTCAAATATATCACCAAACCTGCCCATATATTGCTATACATTGATGCCAGTCTGTATTTAATCATTATTAAATCCAATAGCTCCTTGGTTTTCAATCTCATCTATCAAAGCAGCGTTTGTTGCTAGCGAGAGAAGTTCGTCACAAAGGTCTTGGTAAATAAATTTCTTGTGATTTTGTGTGAATGTTTTTTGATTTCTTGCTCATTCACTTTAGTGAGTCTTAAGCCCTGTTCACACGATCCCTCACTTTGCAATAAAGTTACACTAAAGATGCATCAGTCACCTTAGTTCATGAGTTGGCCGTATGAAGGACTCTAGCATCATCCTTCTTTTTTGAAATGATGATGATGATGTGAAAGTGAAGGAAGAGATGTGGGATACCGTCTTGCTCACTCGTGTTTCAATTTTCAGATATTTCTGTTAACGACCGCGTTTTCAACTGTAGAGCAGAGCGTTTGTGTAGTACATCTGACATTCTACATTCTACATTCTAGTTTCTTTGGTGCGTGTTCGAGCGTGCGGAGTTTTATAACGACGGAACGAAATGGAGAGGTGGACGAAGGACGCTTCGCTCCCTCATTACCGTATTTTTCTTCGCTATCAAACTTTTCACTTTCGACAGAAGTAAATTGAAAGTACTTTCCTTCATTCTCAGAAAGCTTTGCAATGAAAATGGATCCTCAACAGATAACTCTCGGAAGAGTAAAGAAAACACATTTTCTGCATTATCTTCTTGCCTTATTCTTATCCATTCACGGAGACACAATTTTTTTCCCGCTTCTCTTCTTTTTTCTTTCTTATATAATATGCAGCTGCAGCAGCTAAAATGACTTGAGTTCTTTGCATTGCGATCCACAGATATAAACGTGAAAGTAAACAGATGTTGACTGTGACTGATGTAAGTTAGGCTGATGTAACTTGTGATAATGTGAACACAAGTGTCATTAAAGTGACTGATGTATATTTGAATGATGTAAGTGAAGGAAGCAAGTGAACAGGGCTTTATAAGCATTATTTACGTGGGCCTCAAAGAGAATGGGGTTTCCGCACACTGCGTGGACCTGCACCCTTCAAGTAACGCCTCTGCTTCAGACACAAATTCGGAAATTAAGTAATCCATGGTTAAACGTCTTATAGATCGACTAAAAATGACGAAGTTTTTGCATTATAATCTGATTTTAGATATTTTTCCAGACCGGAATGTATGAATTATCTAGTAAAATTAAAATTTATATTTTCCAATTTTTAATATTTTGCATTGAATATTCTAATTAAATAATTTCTCTTCTGCTTGAAAAATGCATTAATTTGAAACTCAGATAGCAGCAATACCAAACTTAACTCACTAATAATGTTTATAGTCGTTTAACATAAAAATTGAACATGAAAACAAAAGTCTAACTTTAGCTCATAAATTGAACTCATGAAATGAAATATCTCTGAAGATATAAGGGTTTAATTTTCGCTTTTAATACCGTGTTATCCATTTAGTCCATATTACTTTTACAGGTTATGCGAGCATGAAAATGAATGCTTTATTTTTACCGTTTCATAAAAAGGATTTCAGTAATGCTTAATTACGGCACCTTATCAATTAGGCGTGTCTTGGATTTTAGGCGAGTAATATATTCCCATTATGCTCTCCTGTATTCGGTTGATTAACGTACAAAATATGTAAATATTTAACAGTGGATTTTTGAGAAAAATTTGAATTTTGTTGGAAAAAATAACTTTTCCCAATTTTGATAATTTTCAAGACTTATTCTTCAAACATTTCGAAGGAGGCGTAGTGAGAAACAAAAAAGAGGTAGTTGAGATATCATTAGAGATGTGTGCAGAATGATATGCTGCAAGGCCATTTGCGCAGCCTGATATCTGAACGCGAAGAACAGGACTGGATGCTCCCTTATATTTTATCGCCGAGTAAAGAGTAAATAACTGCTACCTAGCTCGTTGTTTGAGTTTCACATTTAATAAAGTATGGATTTAAAAACAGAGGAGCTTAAAAGATATTCCTAAACTAGGTAAATTATGTGTGATTTCTATGCAAAAGCCGTGTATTCATAGAACTCTAGATTTCACATAATTTGAAGGTTGTTTCAGATTTAACTTTACAGAAAGTTTACTTAAGAAATTACAATATTTTCTGCATAGTGCCATAAATCCATTTTCTCAGTCACAATCGCTGTGCGACGGTGAGCCAATCAACAAAGAATTTCATGCGGCAAGATCGTTTATAATAATATAGCGTGAACTGTTTCGAAATAGGCTAATTAATTAAAGGACCTTGAAATCTCTGGAGTCGTTGGCAGCAGAGTTCTTTTAACGGAGTTATATAACTTTTTCAGGAACAAATTTTTTAAGAAAAAGATGAAATTGCTCCACGGATGCTTTTATAAGGATTTTTGATAAAAGAATTACAACACTCATCAAACCTTAAAACATAATGAAAATTTGAAAGTTTCACAAATTTCTATAACTACAGTGACTGTATTAACCCTGAATTTCTTTCTCATAAATATCAAGATAAATTTATTAATTATTAGTTTTGGTTTTGCTCTCTTTTAATGGAAAAATTGAAACTATTAATTTTGATTTTACCCAACTGTCACATTAGTGGGACCTACTAAGCTCGACAGGCTCCTACATGCTTATATCGAGATGAGCTAATATATATATATATATATATATATATATATATATATCATAAGGGGTGTTATCATTGTTTTTATATAAGCCATTTTATACGAATTATATTATATTTCGTAAAGATGCAAAGAAACAAAAGAAATAGGAAAATATATTTTGTGGCACCTCGAAGTCCCAACAGGCCATAAAGGGTTAAACTTTTGATTACGGAATTATAGCAATTTTCTTATTTCGTAAAACGTTTCAAAACCTCAATTAAATGATGGTGTAAAATTTGTATCTCCGCTCCCATAACAGCAACAGGAGTCACGCGCTTTTTAGGGTTTAAAAGATTATATAAGAACTTAAACCGACTATTTAACTTCCTATATTTTGATCTCCATTATGAAAACTGATATCCACAGAGAAGGTAAGTGATAAGCATTTTGTCTTAGACATACTATATAAATTTTTGCATGAACTACGTGACTGATAAACAGAATCAAAAATCTTTTTCTAATAGTTAAATATTAAATCCCAACACTAGCAGCCTCTCTATTTGTTTAATTTTCAATAATTAAATTTTAAGAGAAATTTTACTTTCAAAATTAAATCTGCATAACAAATGCTAGCTGAGAAATATTTTATTACGAAAAATGGTAATCATGTTTATACCTAAAATGTTAATGCATTTCAATCGTTGTTATCCTAAACCCTGAATTAAGAATTTTCTTGATAATCATTGAACCGCTCTGACCCGCGGCTCGATTTTGTCCTCCCCGGAAAAAACATCGGTGTGGGGTCTATAACGAAAATGAGCGCAGCTTCATCTGTTACATTCATAATGTCTCAATGCTCAAGCGGCGAATCTGTGTAAGGGGAGGGGATTCGAAATTTTCATACGTCTTCTGATACATAGCGATTTTGAAACTCCATGCAAACCTATGCTTCATTTATGGGAGGTAATGTTCACGAACAAAAGTTTTGGCAGTGAAAAAATCCTACCGATTTCCTCTACTTTGTCTCCTACCGCTGGTCTTTCCAACTCATTTCCTTCCTGCGGACACTAGACATGGCAATATAAAATATAGTTTTAACCTATTCGTTAAAACTGCATGGAGTTCCAACACGTTTGTACTTCGAAGCAGAACTATAGCACAACTGGACTAATCGATATGGATGATACTAAAAGTACTTCAGGGTTGAGATAAGATTTTTCCTCGCAACCGCTATATGATGCAACTGGAAAAGTTAAACGTTCGCCTATTTAAAAACTTCGTAATAATCTTTATAACTCGAAAAAAATTAAACTCCAGTCATAATGTGATGGCCATTAAAATGAGATATCTGTTCTGCTCTCGCGAATATGCCATTTCACTATAATTATTACAATGCCAATATTTTCTCATTTTTGACCAGAGAAAACATTATTTAAATATAAGAAATGAAAATTAATTCATCTGCGACCGTACAGTATGCAACATCTAAACATGTGAAGGAAAAAATAACTTAATAGTGTTTCCACCATCATTTCATAACAGTTACGAGAGAAAAATTACTAGAAGATAGAAGAGACACTTTATATTTAGGATTGTTTGAAACAAACAAATAAGGAGCGAATTTCTTTGAAAAGTTCTAATAAATATAATCATACAAAATTATAGACAAATATAATGTATGTAATAGTTGCATTTCAATGCTAGATTGTTTAATACAACAAGAGATAGGAAGGTATTAGATGCATTAAAAGAAAGAATTGGATGTGAATAAGAGAAAGGCTTTGGATAGCCCAATTTTGGTAGTGTGCGCCTAAAACCTACCGGAATGTAGAATTATTATCTATATATTATTTTAGATGGCATTGCCCAATTTAACGATGCACAACTCCTAAGCAAAAAATTAGGCTATATAAAATATATTTATATTTGAAAAATTCTGGTTTATAGCAGGATGCTTATGCATTTTCATTGCTTCAATAAAAGAAACAACGACAGCCATAATGTTATTGCTGGAAATGAGAAAACTGTTCGACTTTTTAAGACGAGTCAAATATTTCCATGATTAAGCGATTTCGATATAATATAATCATCAATTAATTTAGTCATAATCACAATATATTTAGAGATTCAGTGATGATGAGTAAATTACACCCTGTAAATTTTTTGAACGGAATGTAAAATAGAGTCGCAGAGATCCAAAAAGCATATTGTGGCCACGACTGGACTCAATGACTTCGTTCGGAGTTCACCCCCGGAGATGCATAATAAAACCACCCCCGACTAGTTTATGTTTCTCCTTTACTTCGGCAGATCTTCTCATCTTTTTAATCACATTTTCGTCGCCGTATGTAAAAATGATATCTTTTCTCTTTCGGTGCGGCGTAAAGGACAGAGGTGGTACCGTAGGCGTAAGGTCGGAAGGGCAGGGTTGGGGCAGAGATGATGCCGGAAACCGGAGGAAGGGGGAACGAGAAAGGGGAAGGGTGAGTGTCGAAGGGGGGAAGAGATTCGGATTGCCCCCCCCCCCCCCCCCCTCCACCACCCCATCCCCCCTGGATCCGTTTTTTAGCTCCATCCCCCATCTCCCTGCTCCAGAAGCCCGTCTTTCCAGCTCACCCTTTCACCCCAGCGCCCCCGGCGACGCGTGCGACAGAAACCCTGTTACCCATCAGAGGAGCCAACCGGAGCATCTGTCTAGATCTCATCCACTCCTCTTTTCCCCCCTCCCCCTACCCCCAACCCAACCCCCCAACCACTGCTCTCTTGCTGAATCGATGCTCTGACCCGTCTGGGCTCACCCCCTTCGCCATTACTGCCCTCGCTTCCCACGTCCGACCACTTGGAGACACCGCGGAGTAGGTACCCAAATGTAGCCGATGGCGTCCCGTAGTCCACCATCCAGTTATCTATCCTTGTTTCACTCGAGATGGAATTCGGCTTTGCGTGGATCTCGAACCGCTCTTGAAAATTCTATGTTGGCAGTTTCTAGCACGTCCTCTACAACAATGTTTTCCACCTTACATACTTTATCGAAAATTCACTAAATTGTTCCATTAGAGGTTCCATTAATACCTTTCATGGAATCCCAAAACGAAGCGTTTCTGTATATTTCCTATTTTTTTAAACCTGAAAATTCAATTTGTGATGAGGATGAGTCTCGAGTGGATACCATCTGCCACCCTCCCCCTCCTCCAAATCATCTCTTTCTTCGCGATAAAACACCTCGCGCCATTACTCAGTGACCAGGTTTCTCTACTAATCATTTTCCAGCTTGAATCAGAGTAAAGGTGCCCGTTATATATTCAACATAGAATGGATTTACATTAGGGACCCGCTATATCGCAGAACTCGGTAAAACGCGGATTTGTCTTTAACCCCATTACAAAAATTCCTTTCAGAACGTATTTCCAGTATTTTTCGCTCCACTAATGACAATTTTCTGCAATGTAATACACATGATTCAGCATCAGCATAACGTATATAATAATATTATAGATAGTACATAACATCACTTTCTTTCCATTTTCGTACTAACGCACTAGGCATAGCCATCATGGAGGTTCACCATTTACTCAATATATTTATATTAAATAGGAATTTTAAATCGCAGAAAATGAGGATATACGCACTAAAACTATGCACGCTGACTATAGTAACTATAAAACCGTTCTTTATGATTCAATTGAAGCGAATAGCCGAGATAAATAATGGCGCCGAAGACGTCACAGAGACTTCACAAATTACTGACTACTTTCTATTTAAAGAAATGATTAACTTGAAATAAAACTCTTATATGATACATAGAAGACAAATTACGGTTTTTCTTTACGTTCTGCATTTAAATTGACTTGCATAAAGTAATAACGTAATGATTCTGCGACTCGACTACTCCAAGACCGGACCTCACCGCATATGTCAACAACTTGCCGCAATCGCGTCTAGGATAAACGAAAATATGCACATAAAAAACTCCATCAAACAGTACCATTGCGGCGGTTGCATGCGTCGGAAATTTCTAATTTCACCGCCTAAAGGATTTCATTGTTAAAAGTTTACTAGGTATTCCTCAGAAAAAATATTAATTAGTGTGAATTTTATTCATTTTTACTTACTTTATTTTACTCTTATATCAGATAAATAATGACAAATAGGAAGGGGGACTACGGCGAAGATAACTGATTACTTGAAATTATATCTCCGAACTGTACAAGTACCTGCTGTTATCATTTCAAGTTAACGGATAATTGATAACTAATGTCCTTCCTTTCCTTTCTTTTTCTATTAATTGCTCGACTATAAAAATTGCCTGTAGGGAGTGCAAACAGTGAAAAAGTCTGCGACTGTAACGTTTCCCCCTGTTTCACTTGGCAACACATTAAATATATAAAAAATACCATGGACTCCCGGAGCCGAAGTTTTCGAGGTTCATGGCAGGTCTTCGCGGCTACCGTAGTGGTCCCGGCGCCCATGAAGTCCTCACCGTACTTCACCCTACCAAGCATTCACTCTACTACTTCCGGCTCCTTCGTCTCCTTTAGAAAACATTATCATTTTTTCTCAATTGTTTAACGGATTTAGAAAAGGGCTTAAAGGTTTCCTCAGGTAGCTCATTCCACTCACGATTCCTCGATTTAGACATGACTTCTTGGTGATGTCTGTTCTTTGCGGCATATATTTAATTTCGTACCTGCGGTCATTTTTTCTAATGCAGTTTGGTTTCTCCATCCTCATGAATACATTTTCCCATGCCCCTTCCTTATTAAATCCCACGTAGCCTATTTAGTTTCCTTCTAATTTGTAATGATTCCCACCCTAGCGAATTTGTCATTTCTGTTACACTTTCCGTCTTACTGTGCTTCCTCAACATATCTGGCAGCCATCCTTTACACCTTTTCTAACTTTTTACCTGTCCTCCTTCGTACGGATCCCATACATTCGTCGAATATTCTAGTATTGGCCTTACAATAGATTTCTAGGCTAATTCTTTAGTGGCCTTGCCGCTCCCCTTAAGGTTCCTCATCACCCAATGTAGGGATCTAAATGCCTTTCCCACAACATGATCGATGTTCTTTCCCAACCCAAAATTAGATGAGATATTAATTCTTAAATATTTACAGTACTAACTTTTAGAAATAACGTCTCCTAGTAACTCATATTTCCTAGATTCCTTAGATCTTCTTTTCGTAAAGGTAATATGTTTACTCTTCCCGACGTTTATATCTACTGTATTAATTGAAATCCAGGTAGCGGCCCTTTCTAAGTCCTCTTGTAAACTGTTCCTATCATTATGATTTTTTATTATCCTGTATATTATGCAGTCATCAGCAAAAATACGTATATCTGAAGTTATATTTTCATGGAGATCATTGACATAAATGAGGAAAAATAAGGGGCCCAAAACACTTCCCTGTGGGACTCCCGAAGTGACATCATCTGAGTACACTTGTCCTACTCTGATCCTTTGTGTCATCCCAGTAAGAAATTCCTTTATCCAACTTATTACCCTTTTATCTATACTTAGTATCCCTACTTTCTCATGTAAACGGTCATGAGATACCCTGTCAAATGATTTTTTAAAGTCGATAACTACTGCATCAATTTCCTCCCCTTTGTCTAAAGTGTCAGAGGTCTAATCTGTGTTTCAGAAGAGTGTCCTTTTCGAAACCCATGTTGATTCCTAAATAGCCAGTTATTTTCATCCCAAAATTTGCGAACATATTTAGCTAATATTTTTTTCATCAACTTGTACATGGCCGACGTTAAACTTACTGGCCTATAGTTCTCAACCCTTGTTTTTCCCCACCCTAGTAAATAGTTATAACGTTTGCTTTTTTCCAATCAGAAGGTAAGTCTCGGTTATTTAGAGTTATATAGCACAATGTCCTTATATATAGAACTATTGCTTCTGCACCCAGTTTCAATGCATCAATCGATATGTTATCCGGTCCCATCGACTTGTTATTTCGTTGCTCACTAATAAGCTTCAGTATTTCCCGATCTGTTATCTTTATGAAGTCTATTTCATTTACTTCTGTTCCCGAATCCTTCGACAGTGAATCCCTACCATTTCTTGAACTATCCGGGTTTCTGCTAGTACCATCACTTCTCTTGAATATGCTAGCGTACCACTTATTTAGCTCGTTTGTTTTACCCTCGTTGTCTAGGAACACATTGCCCCTGTCGGTTTCAATAGTGGCTATATCCTCATGGCTGTCCTTCTTTTTCTGATGCATTTAAAAAATTCATTTGTATTTTTCTTGTCTAATATACCCATTAAATAATTCTTCTTTTTTGCTTTCAATAACAGTGGCTAAAAAAAACTCAACTTCCTTGGAATAAATCGTGAAGTTTTCCATCGGTGAAATTTTACCATTAGAAAAAGCAGTTATAACTATGTCAGGAAAAATAGTTGCAATATTTATCGAAAGGATTACAATCATAATGAAATAGAGGGCTGGGGTTAGCAAAATAGGATTTTGAAGTTTATCCGAATTGTCTTTAAATATCATGACTGAAGTATACTGATTATAAAAAAATGTATCTGTATTATATACCTACCTACCTATCTGTATTATATACCTGTATATCCCTGTATATAACTGTATATACTCTTGTGGGCCTCGGAACTCGATGTTGCTCTACAAATGATATTCCTAAACAATAATGTAATACGGAAATAGGAAAAGTTGAAAACGCTAAGAACATCTTGTTATGGAGACAAGTGTTTTGATCAGGAGCAGCGGGGAAATTTCAGATTTCCAAAAAACAATAGATCCCTCATTATTCGTGAAAAGACCACACCTCAGAATTTAATTCCCGAAGGGAGATTTTTGGAAAGTCATTTAACTGTTCGATTATATTTGTTTGTTATCATTCTGCAGACATTATGACCCTTTTCGCGTCGGTATGGAAGATAGTCAGCAAACCTGTAGCATGTGATTAATGTATATTATGTATTTTATTATAATAATTTCGATAACCTGGCCGAATCTAACTTCATAAACCATATTTTTCAAATAAATTCAATTAGGAATCGCTTTAAGTTTCACCCTGGAACCATAGTATACCAATAAAGGAATTAATTAACTCGCGGCAAGAAGAGAAACAACCGTAAATTTCTCGGATATTATGCGGGTTGAAGACATTAAGCAAAGTTACGGAATGAGATTCTATACATTAATTGGTACACAAACGTTATGATTTCAAAAAGACAGTTCCGATATGATATGTCTTATGTTTTTAAGAGAATATGGATATCATCTGCGCATATCAGGATACGTTTTCAGGCGCACACACGAAAAATTATGCTGAAAGAGAAACGCCTAATAAAAATGTCAATGTTCTCTCTGGAGAGATGAGTTTTACGACGCCATTTGACAGTACGGGACCCGCACGTCATCAAGCCCTTGTGCTAAACAACCTATCGTAGGTGCGGAAGAATATCGCGACACCACAACCGTGTAGCAAGGTTTCATATTTTACATACGGGAATTGCAACCTTTGGACCCATAGATTTCTTGGTACTACACCATTATCAACAAAATTTATTTCCCTAATGACCGACTAACATTAGGTTATCGTTAATTCATTTACTTCACAAAGTTTTTCACGGCGCTCCAAAAAATATCAATTGCGGCACCCAGTTTGGGAACTAACGAGCCTGATAAAGAGATATGAAATCGAAGAGGAAGAAGAGAGTGGTTCGCGAGAAGTTTGAGGAATCTAAAATGGAGGGGGTTGGGGCAGGTGCGAGGCAGTTGGTAAAATTCGCGTAACCCATTATAACCGGTCGAGCGGGTGAGGGTGTGCGCGTGCACGTCGGTAGGGGTTTCGGGAGCGCGTCCGGGAAAGGATATACCGTGCTCTTCCGCTTCCCCGCGATTGCAGGGGGGACACCTGGGACGTCGTTTTTTGGAAGGGGAAAGAGCGGCGGTTACGAGGGCACGCTTTCTTTAAATAAGGGCAAAAAACGACCGAATCGTTGACGGACGAGGGCATCTGTACCCTTTCGGATAAAAAACCGAGGGTCGGATGAATGGAGGGGTTGGAGGAGGTGGGGAGGAGGAAGATAGGGTACGGAGAATATTATTGTCCGTGCCCAGGAAGGCGCATAAAGAGGTTTCGGGACTCCTATTCTCCTCTCCTCGCACTCCTCCTACCCTTCCGCCGGCTAGCGCAAGACACGCGATTCGAACGCGGGACCTTTGACAGACTATGGCTCGCGATTTCCTTTTTATTTTTTGGAATGAGTGGCGTCGGCCATGGAGGATGGTGTCGAGTCATCCACCGGCCACCAGGACCGCTTAACGGGACTCTCGCCTCATTTTCCGAAGTTTCCCTCGAGTGATTGATTGGTTGTTTCTTATTTTTACACGGAGCGTCGATTACGTTGCAGTATTTTGTGAAAAAATTGTTTTAATCGGAGTTCGACGGGAGGTGTTAATGATTTGCTCGAGAACTTATGGTAGGATGTTTCGGTTCGAGACGTTTAGACTTATACATTAATCAAACCGGGATGATTGGATGAAATTCCTTTCCTGATGACTCATCCAAGCAAAGGGAATCGACTCCAGCGTTAACCGACGACGGATCTTTACGACAATCATCTAACATTATGATTGGAAATTCATCTCGAGGTTTGCTTTCAGGGATAAGAGTAATTTCTTTTTACGTCCTCAATTTCACCCAATTAAGTTATTTCGTTTTATGCGACATACCTTCTTCAAATGATGTTTATGTTTGCGAATAGTAGTTGATCTTTCATTTTATGTATTTAGCTAATGATGAATCACTTATTTTCATTGGAATTTTCTGCTTAAATTAAATTACCTATTTAGCCGCAACAATAAAGATCAGCAGTATAATTTTGTGTAGGATGAACAATTTCTTCGGATTAATGCCCAAATTTTTGCTCTGTGACAGAAAGCGACGCTATAAATGAACATAAAATGAAACAAACGAAGCTTTAAAAAGTACGTAAAAGACGTGCACGCTGTTTTATCTTCCAGAAAATATGTAATGGTGTAGGTTTTTGCCGGTGAAAATCCTAAAAGTATAATGCATTTCTAACAATCAGTACATTCTGGTTTAACAAACTTCTCAGTATCGGGAGCTCTTTATGATTTTTTCGTTTTGTTGACTGTTTCGAATATACAAGTCGTGCTGTGAATGCCATTGATAGATAAACTTAACTTCGAAAAATTCTTACTACATATTAAAGTATTTCTTAAATTGTTAATTTCACTTTTTTAAAGCTCATTTGTTCAAAGCGACACATTTTTACAGCTTCAGTTAAGAGAAGAAATCAATTTCTGAAAATTATATATTCAACTTATCTGCAGTAGGGACCATGCCAGATCAAAAAGTCATTTAATTTTGTCATATAATTCTCTTTTACAAATCCATCATTAATTACCATTAAATGTAAATTCGGGTTACCACCTGTGCAAAAGTTTCTTCGGTAACACAAAATCCAACAAACGGTTGCCATTTAGTTCTTATAATTTACGTAACTTTTTGAATAGATGGTTGGACAAAAAATATGGCTAATTTTATTAATATATTTTACCAAAATATTTACTGTTATGTGAAACTTTTTCAAACATTGATTCCAGTAGTGAAACTTCCTTAAGAAAAACACTAAAAACTTTCACAGTGATACACTAACACCGATATATTTATCCTTTGCTGTTTGATCACCATATTTTTATTTAATGAGGTTTCATTAATCTCTTTATAGAATATGTAATAACTGAAAAACCTTAATACACTTTTCAATCAAAGAGTACCATCACTACAAATAACATTATATGCAATCCCAACGCACATTAACTTTAAATTTATTGCTTAGAATGTTATGCCCAGTAAAATAGCTCAACTGTGTTGCATCGCACGGAGTAAGTGATACACTCTTCACTATCAATAAAAATATATTACTCCATAGGTACCATTATATTTACTGTATCATCTAGTTGAATGTTTGTTTTATCTAGAACATTTTGCTCATAATAGGAAAGAATTTAATGTTGTTCTTCGTTCTGATAACCGAAATCCTTGGCTACCGATCTTAATGCAAATCTTGATCACCTCCTTCCCATCGGAAAATGCTTTTCACTATATCCTATTCATTCTTTTATTATTGGAATTTAGATGCTATATTGACCTATCTCTTCTACCTCTACGATATGTTTAGTTTTTTCTTGACGACCTACGTCACTCATACAATTGCATTACCCGAATATGGTAAAACATAAGTATATCATGGGCATAATTATTATTAAAATAAATCTGTTTATTATTCTATAATGAAAACGAAAAATTTGATTTGTTATTTTGATTAAAAATTTCTTTTTAAACGCTTATTTTACTTAAAATTAAAACCAATCTTTTGACGTTCTGCTATGAAATTAAAGTAAATAATATATGCACCTATCCCTCGATTTGCGCGGTTTCAACTTAGGCGAATTTCGCGTTAACGCGATTTCACACGGATTAAACATTTTTTTTCCTTTTTTATTCGGAAAACCAGAACACTTTTAGTGCATAAAAATTTCAGATAAATTTCTTCATAGTAATCCAATTAAAGATTTCCACAATGTTAGTAATATACCTACATAAAAATCCGTGGCTTGCTATATGGAGCTCTAAAAAGAGAAGATGAAGCGTGCGTATCAGCTGTCCTTTGACAAATTTTTTAAACGTCGGACAAAGACATCAAATGATGATGATTCACAGCCGTCAACCTCAACCGGCAAACGCAGCCGATAAATAATTTCTTTTCATTTATATGTATGCTATTAAAAAGACTAGTCTTTCAACAAAAATAAATTACTCGTTCTTTTCTCTATTTAATGTTTTTATTTCGTAAAGAACCGAAAATAAATAGAAATATCATTTCAAACAGAAAAGTGAATTTAGGTAAATTTTCAGGTAAGAAACCTCTGTTTATATAATAAGAAATCCAATAAGAGAACCAATAGAATAGTTTACTCATGTTAAGAGAACGAAATATTTCCTATTTTACCTATTTTGTCAGGGTGACTCTTAAATATTAAGTAACGTTAAACGCACTACTTATCGTTTTTCGTGAGTTTTATTTTATAAAGGCGCTTATATTTTCGTTCAGTCTGTCCGTCTGTGCGAACGACTAAATCAAAATAGCAAATTAACGGTAAGAGATAGAAGGCTGACATTTTCAGGGTGCATATGATCTTTGATGACATTTAATACACTGTTAAAAAAGGTTTTTGAAAAACCGGTGGGTGGCAGGGAGTTTAAAATTAAGATTCTGACCAAATGCTCACAGATAGAAAGTTAAAATTTTCACTATTGGTGCGACGATTAATGCGGCCTACAACGCCGCAGAAGAAATGAAAAAACGGTGGGCGGCAGGGGGTGCCTTCAAAATTTTGAATTAATATTCTTAGCAAATTGCTTTAGATAAAGTTTAAATTTTAAAATAAATTATTGGATAAATTACTTCATACCATATAATTATATTACTAACTTTACAAAGAAGCTCAAACTAATAATTCTAAATAAACATCAATAAATAAAACTCACTTTTCCATACTGCGTCAGCAAATGAAGCACCCACTTTTTGTTAGATAACCAGACATCCTTATCCTTTTCCTACTTCCCCAACATCGAGAACGAACATATTTCTCATTCCTCAAATTTACTCAACTGAGGAACGCGTGCCTTTATTATAATTTATCGAGTAATTGATTTCGGTATTATCAAATTTTTGTTCGAGTTGCAATACCGCAAACAACTACCAATGTTAGAAGTAAGTCATTGCGCCCGTTGCTGTAACATTCTGAGTGCATTGTTATATTACTGATGAAATAATAGAAATACTAAAAAATTCACGTTTTCTATTATAGACACAGCTAATCGATACAGAACATATCGAAGTGGCGTTATTAGCCGAACGCGGCACTAAGAGGACCGCACAGGTAAAATAATCATGTTTAATGTTGAAATCGTGTACATACGAAGCGTATATACTCAGAGTTCTCTCAGAAAACGAAAACAGATATCAACAATGATTACTTAGTAACCTGTTGGCAAACATGAGTATAATGGCAAAATAAGTGCATTATTGTCTGCATTTTACTTGTGGATTTAATAGAGAACAATAGAATAAACAATTATATAAGATTAAATCATTAAATCAAAGTACCGATCGTAATTCGCTCCCCGCTCATAATAAATTAATTAATGCTACACTGGAATACAAATTAGTGAACAGGGGCGGATCTAGGTGCATAGCAGCTAAGGGAGTAAAATAATCTCTACTTACATATGTTTATTATTATGAGACATTATTTCACATATTAATTTAGAATAATGTCACATTATAATAAACATACATTACTTAGATACATATTAGAAAAATTTTACTAGAGAGAATCCACAAGCCTATGGCCTGATAAAATAACACACCGTATAATTCAGAAAAGTTATTAGCTTAGGAGAAACACTGCTTTGTCGTCGCAGGTACGAAGGTATAGAAGGAGTAGAAGAAACGTACATAACCTTGATCAAGAATATCTACGAAAATGCGACAACATCTGTCCAGCTGCATGAAGAAACGAGTGCCTTTAAGACCGAAAAGGGAGTGAGACAAGGAGATACTATGTCCCCTAAGTTATTTACAGCAGCTCTAGAGGAAGTATTCAAAACGCTAGACTGGGAGGAAAAAGGCATAAAGGTAAATGGAGAACACCTGAGTCACCTGCGCTTAGCAGATGATATCATACTGTTCGCAGGGAGCCCAGAAGAGCTCCGTAGAAGAACTGAAGAGCTTGAGCAAGCAAGCCGAGATGCTGGACTTAAGATGAATCTTAATAAAACAAAGGTTATGTACAACTCCTTCACAAATTCTGAGAAGATACATATCAACGGAGCAGAACTCGGAAAAGTAACCAGCTATGTTTACTTGGGTCAACTCATCACTACTGATGGTTCGCTTCTCGGAGAAATCAACCGGAGAGTGAAGATGGCATGGAGTGATTTTGGCAAGAATGCAAATATCTTTAAATCAAATATTGCAGTCTTCCTAAAATGGAGACTGTATGAACAATGTGTTTTGCCTGTTCTAACATATGGTTGTGAAACATGGACCATGAATGCCAGAATGATACAGCGCCTGCAAACAACACAGAAGAGCGTGGAGATATGCATGTTAGGGATCACCCGAAGAGACTGCAAGAGGAACGACTGGGTAAGAAAGAAGACGGGAGTCTGTGACGTGATTATAGTCGCTCCAACATCTAAAGACTCCTGGCCTTGAAAACGTACACCAGTTAGCAGCAGCCAATAGGAGACTGTTTGTTTGGGTAGGTAGTGGGGAGGAAACCAGTTTCACTCCTGCTCTCGAAGAGATCACATCTGGCTGCGTTGCCATTAGAAATCGCCTAGTATATCAGCTGAAGGCGAAAATCCGCAAGAGCTGGCAACGCGCACCGATATCTGCTCTCCCGCACGAAAGTTGAGAGGGGCGATGGAAGGGGAAACGTTCGTGATTGGCTACTTGCTCTAAGTAGGCCAAGAGCCTTCCGATGGTGAAGCGACTATAGTAGAGTGAGGGCGCTAAAATGGCAGTGGGCGGGCCACATTCCTAGAAGAGATGACCAGCGTTGGACGTCCAGTGTCATCGAATGGATCCCAAGAAACATCAAGAGACCGAAATACAGGTGGGACAGAAAGTTTGTCAAGTTCTTAGGGCAAACTTGGAGGAGGGAGGCAGTTGACAGGGAAAACTGGAAGGGTCTATGGGAGGCCTTCATCCGAAGTGGATTGAAAAAGGCTGCTGCTGCTGATGATGATGATACACACACACACGCACGCACGCACATATATTAAAACATATATAATTCTCTTGGTAAGTGTGTGTGTGTGCGCGCGGACGGTCTAACGCTTGGTTGATATATAGTGTTAGTTGGAGAATAGGAAAAGCGCTCATAACTAAAAAGTTTTCCAACCTTTTTCGACCAAACTTTCAGGAATCACTTGACTATTCCACTTTTCTATTTTTAACTGCTCGCCGTGTACATAAAAGTCCTGGGTTTGACTCCAGGAGTATATCTTTTCTCCATTTGAATAATATGCGCAGAGCTGAAACGAAGCGAGAAAGCCTTTTTTATTTAGCATTTTAAAATATCTTAAAAATGAGATATCAACGCGGGATTTTCAGAGTTAGGCCGATAAAACTATGGAAATGAATTTCCCTATCGTAGAAATTCAAATCTCATTCGAAAAAAGCCGAAAATGAGGTCTAATGACTATTTATCGTGATTTTTACGCATTTATTCAATTCATCGCCATGGCAACTGCAATTGTAAAAGTCTATTGTTGGCTCGATTCTAATGCGTAAGAAATGTACAAAAATTGTGGTAAAATTGTGTTATAACATCATTTTATATGTCCATGACAATTATTATTTTCTGGAATATTCAATTATGTGGATTTTATATTAATTTATTACGTTTTAGTGCACATAAAAGTTGGTGTCATTAATTTTTATTTTATTTTAACGTAATAGTTAATTATAAAAATATCCTCCTAATGAATTATGCGTAATTCGATACAGTCGCATAGACGGAAGTCGTAATGAGGAAGTAAGAAAAATTAGAATAGTGGGATTTCATTACATTTTGATTGCGACAAAATAAGGCATTTTTGAACAAATTTTTTCAGGTTACTTCTCAATTCCGCTGTCTTCTTTAAGTAAAATTTACATATATCGACATTTTATTAAAAGTAATTTTGAGATAGTATTTTGAGCAATGCATGTATATACCTTATCATTGGCTTAATTATTTGTTGCTACTCCATACGGTATGACATTGAGTATTTTGGTAAGTGTTCACTGGGTTCCCTCCAACACTTTGTTGCCACCTTTATTATTACCTTTCGTTTTCCTTAATCATATATATATATACACACGTATATATATATACATACACACATATGCATTCATACATACATAGGATTTAATTTCATGTATGTATTTAAGTTGATATAAGAATATCACAAGTAGACAAAGTGGTCATTATTTCAAAAAATTGTACTCCTCCGAACGTGTATACGATAACAGGGAGGTTGCAAGCATTTCTAAATTAATGCTTCACGATATAATTAGCTGTCGGTATTTTTATCGCCTCTAAATTTTGCAAAAATTCCGATTATAAATCGTCATTATTTTCTCAAAAAATACACACATTTCTTCCTTTTGTTGTCTAAATACAAGGCACATGGTGGCACTCAGCTGTTAATGCGATTTAGTTAATGTAACTTATTCACTTGATCTAATAGTGACGTTGTTGTGCCAAAAAGGAAAATATGGTACTCATACGAATGGGTGTAGACAGGGCCAGTTTTAGGCGCGGTCTAATTTGGCGACCACCCAGGGCGTCTCTGCTCTAGGGTCAGCCAAGAGGCTACACTTTGGTCGTTTCATTTAATCGAGACTGCATCTATCTCAGATTTTTAACACTTAATTGGAAGAATGGAAAGTAAAATTGTTTCTTTCAGGACATGCCTGAAAATTTTCCCTTAACCAGCAACCTTAAATATCGACGTAACAGAGGGCCAGTCGCAAGGAGTGGAGGAAACAATGCAAATTTTACTCCATCTTCTAAAACTGCAGGGTGTTTTATAATTAACTCATTAACATTTTCAGATAATAACAAAATAATGATATTGCGGTATGGTTTTCAGCGAATGATAACTTACTAAATGGCACTTTTAATTCTGACGTCGCCTACATATCGGCACCTGTCAGTACACTCCTGTCACTCAAATACACGATGTCAGATCAGTTCCATCGGTTCCTAATTTTTTTATAACTACTTGCCAAATAATGATACTTCACACTGATTTCCAACATATGCTACTTTATTTTTTGGCAATTGATATGACATACCTCACACTTCCACATATTCACCTACATTTTCAGAATTTTTCCTTAATCTATTCTCAACACTGGCAGTGGCTCTCTGCAGAAAGTCTGGTGACACTAGATGAAAAATTCTTTAATTTTCTTAGCCAGTTTAGCCATTTTAAATTCAAATTTGCTTTAGTAAAATAATGAATTTTTCAATGCGTAAAAAGTTCTTATAACGATCCTAAATAATTTGAAAATGGTGGTAATATGCGGACTCATTCACACGTTACTCAAATTCACGTTCGAAGAACAAAGAGATTTCGTGAGTAAAAGCAATGGGCTGAATATCCAAGTAACCGAGTATTTTAAATATTTAGGAGACACCATCTGTCATGATCTTTCTTGATACATGCACAATTGTCGGGTAATAGGCGCAACCAACAAGAAATTGGTTTTCATATGCAGAATCGTGTAGAATCGTACAGAAAAAGTACGATAAACGTGTTATATATCACTATTTAAACCACATGCCGAATACGCCTCAAGTAGATCTGTATGAGAATGAAACTGAATTAGAAAGAGTCCAATGAAGAGCAGCCAGATTCGCAAAACAAATGTATGAATATAAACAAAGTGTATCATCAATATCAAGGGATATGAACAGAGTATCACTGGAGGATAGTGGGATAAACTAAAGGTAAATGATTCTGAAAAAAGAGGCCGGAAGGTCTAGCAGAGGAAGTTTGAGGAATAACAGAAGCACCAACGTGCAAAGGTAGACACGATCATACGATAAAATGCGTGAGATCGATTGTAGGACAGAGCGTTGTCGAGGCTCGCTTTATTCCGAGGACAATACGAGATCATAACAGGAGTGTCAAACCTGCGTGGTAAAACTATTAGGTAGGCTTTGGTATATTGCACCCCCTGCCATCCACAAATATGGTGAATTACAGGTTAACATGTAAAAGTGGATGAAGAAATATGACCAAATAAATATGCTGTATTCTAAATTTGTGACGCTTTGCGCGTGCTAACTTTAAATACATTTTATCCGTAGCGTCTGCTAGCAGTGACTCTAATAATATAATACAACGTCTTAGGAGATGTAGAACTGCAGAAGCCTAATATACGTCCCTAGAGAGGCGGCCAAGTCATTCGCCGCCCGAATGTAGAACAAAACTTGCCGTGCCCCCCTTGGTATAGATATGATGCTGTTAATCCAAATAACCACTAGGGAAATAGACGATTGAGCAGAAAGAAGCATGAGGGGTTCCCAACATTTTCAATGTAGCGAGTACTAAATAATACTCTGGAATATCAAGCGACCATCACTATAATTTGGTGACAATAAAAACGATCTGGAATAAAATCAAAGAAACGCCAAGGTTATTAATAAAGTTTTATACACACTTAGGAAAAAAGCTATCGAACAAATGAAATTACTGGTGGTAAGAAAAGCAATTTCAAGTTTCGCAGAACAGCAAAGTGTGGCCGAAAACGAGCAACCTGTAACGCGAAATTATCTTAGCGGATCTTTCGAAGACGCATACACGGCCTGATTTAAACGCTGCCATAGGTCTCGCGGAATAATAATATTTTCGACGAGGGAACGATCATCGATGGAACGGAGATATGGGAATGAGAAGCGTTCGATCGAGAGCGATAGGCCTCGTCGCGGAGTTTGGAAACGGGGGCGCGTAAAAGGGGTCCCAGGAGCGAACAGAGTGGGACGCTTATCCCTCGCCCCCCCTTGCGCACGCCGACCGCGGACGCGTGGGTAATCGGCGTCGGAAGGACGTCCCTCACCCGTCCGCACCACCCCACCTCTTCCCTCGTCTTCGTCCCATCCACGACCCTTTCCTCCGCCCCCTTTCACCCGACCCCGGTCCCCGCCGCCTGGCCCAACCCTTCCCATCCCCTGCGACCACCGCTTTTCCTCTTCTCGCCCATCTGAGCACCCTCCTCTCTTTCCTCCCCACCCCTTTTCAATCCCTTCCTCCCCCTTCCCACGATTCTTCCTTGCACTCCTCCTCCTCCGATCCCTAGTGTCCCAACCCGACCCCGAATTCAGACTCCCCGCAACCCTCCACCACCCGAAATTCAGACCTCCCCATAGCCTCTTTCCTTCTACTCCCTCGATGACATCATGCATTTTTTTCCCTCTGCGCGTGGAGAATGGCACCACCAGAGGCATTATGGTCCATGCGCTCGACAGATAAAAAAATATATGTACTGGAAAAACTTCCGGAGAAAATTACAGACCAGGTTGTTTTTTTTCCCTCTGCGCGAAACCTCCTCTTTCCCTCTCACTCTCTCTCTCTTTCCCTTTCACTCTCTCTCTCTCTCTTTCTGCAATGTTCCCACGCGCTCCTCCCAAACGGGTCGACTAGTGAATACGTTCAAAATGGGAAGAAGGTGTCTTTTTATTCCTATTCTCCCGAAATGGCTGTCGCCCGTCCACGGTACACAAGGAGGAATATTAGATTTACACGCTGCGATGTCGTAATCAAGTTGCATTTAAAATGGTGGCATCTGCGAAGAGATAGAGAGGAGCGCGATTCGGAAACAATTTGACACGTCCGCATTTTTCTCCATTTTTGGTGGCCTTGTAAGTTTCGGTCGCTACGGGATTTTAATGAACGAATATTCGTATTATTGAAAGGTTCGTTAACTGGAAAATATTATAAGGATCGATGGTGCGGACGAAGGGTTAGGCGTGCGGTATACAAACGTCGGAGTTCAAATATCAAAGCAAAACGCGTAGTCAAAGAGCCGGTTGAGAAATTGAGTTCCGCACAAAAATATTTGTCCACACTACGGATGATCTCATCTCCTGACTGATCATGTTACAATGTTCAACATCGTATTTATAACTATCAATTTGAATAATGAGACAGTATTACCCTATTTTTTATATCTACTATTTATATGTTTCTGGAACTTTATCATGGGGTGCAGTTAATAAGCCACAAACTAAATAATGAAATAGTTTTAAACGAAAATGTCTAGGCATAATCTGTAATGAAAGAGAATATAAAGGTATATTTTAAATTACAACATTTATGTGCAAATACTGTATACCTATTATTTAACACCTTGCAGGCTCAATGTGATATTTATATTAATATCTTTTCCAAATAAAGCTATTAAGAATCCTGCGTGATCCATTAAAAGAATGGAAATTTCTTGCGAAGAAAACTTTGAAACGATAAAATGACAGAGAAAACTATTAATTTGTTTGTTAAATATCAGTAGCCATTGGCGATATTGAGAAAGAAAAGTAAATGGAATGTGTCCGTGGGTTGGGTTGAATTGGCATACCAGTAGTGCTCTTCGAGACCTGCCGCATACGTATGTTTTGCTTTTCTTACTTTTTTCTTATGGTATCAGCCTACTAGTAATTTAATAGAGGATACTCACCGGTTAAATTTACGTTACTTCTTATTAACATACAAAATAAAGGATTTTTCCAAAAATGGACATCAGAAATACTAATGCTCATGTCACTCCTTTGATTTATTTTCCAAACGAATTATAGAGTCATTTTCGATTACTCCGATCAAATTTCCAAAAGTGTTATCTTTTTTTATGTATACTTCGTCCTATAAAATTATATCTAGAGATTGTATACTAAGCCAAAACCATTGATTTACTATTTATCTATATTGTAACTATATTTCAACAACATTGCACTACAAACGTACATAACGGAATTTTATCACCAGCTGGATAAAAAGAAATTGTAGAAAGCAAGAAAAAAATTCTTCCTTGACTGGGAATCGAACTCAGGTGTTTCACTTGCTAGGTGGATATTCGATCAATTAACTACAGAGACTGGATACGTGATAATTCTTATTTATTATGAATTTTGTTTCTGAAAAGGTAAAAGGGGTCAATAAGGAAAATCGATTTAAAAAACGCCAGTAGTTTCCAATTGGCTATAATCGGATAAATACGGATAATTTCATTGTTTGTTGTGACCAATGCATGGTTTATAATAATTTTTTACAATATAACTGCAATAAATAGCATTCACCAACTCAAATGTAATGCAGAGGTTATCAAACTTTGTGAAGCCCTTATGTTCAAATATTTTTCTCCCGGAACCTTAACTAAGAGGTGATCAGCGAAATCGCAATAAAATTAACTTTATAATCATTGTAATAGTTATTTACATAGCTTATGTATTTTACAGTATACAGTTTACAAGTGAATTACATGTTTCCTGCTGTAAACGAGAATAGGAAGATCGTATCGGGTCTCTTCCCCTTGTTTATAACGGAACCCCATTTAGCTTCTACGGAACCCTTGGATTCCGCTGAACATAGTTTGGGAAACCCTGCTCTAATGAAACGATGCCATTATTCAGCCAAAATATTGTTATTAAATGATTAACTGTAATGCAGATTCCCAGATATTGTTTCAGCCAAAAAGAAAAATATGAAAAACTAAATAATCTAATTTATCTTTGTAAATTTTAATAACTTAATCGGTAATACTAAACATACTGTAAAATATTTATGATAACGTACCCACAAGGGAATTATCGAGCTTTTAGTGTGGCTGAAAACTAAAGCAAGAATAAGCGCTTCAATATAGAATATTGACAAATCAAATACGTCCTTATCTTAGGCATCTCAAATACCCATAGCAATGTTATGAATAACCCGAGGCGCATTTCGGCTGCAATGCAGTCGTTTTCAGTGGCGATTCGCCGAAAGTATTTTGAGAATCTATTTTCGGTGAATTATCCCTGAAGACGACTGCATTGTAGCAAAAAAACTCATGTTTTTTTATATAACCTTGTCGTGGCAATTGGAGATGTCTAACATAAGCACTTGATTTTAAAATTTTTGAAACTGGGGTGCTTATTCATAAAATTACCTACAATTTACAAATTTCAATCACTTCATGATCTCATTAAATGATGGGCTAAATGAATGAAAAGTGGAAGTAATTTACTTCAAGATCTCATAAAGAGAATATTTGTGAGTACAAATTTAGATCGAAGTAATCTTCAAATTGATGTTAAACAAACGAATAAACGAGTAGTTCTAGTGGTTTGAAAAATATGAAAAGGCATATTTCCAGATTTTATCAATGTAAGAAATCAAAAAATTCTTGTCGACTTTCATCAAGTAAACTGATCGTAAAAATCGTTCTCCATAAAATAATAACATATATCGAAAATAAATTAGTGAATAATAATAATAATTTATTTAACACAAACATGTTTCCCCAATTACATGAGTTGTAATACATTTGTTATGACAAGCACAAACGACCATGCCCTCGGCAGGATTCGAACCCGCGGGATCTACACACGCTAACCACCCCTCTACCAAGGCCAGCAATAATAAAGTATGAGCCAGGAATTCTTGTTCATTGCTTTTGGTCATGCCGATAAACTTTCATACATTGATTTCAAATTAAAACGGTAAATTCACGAATTTTCGATGTCTAAATATGAATCTTAGTCCTTCATTGAAGTTGTAATTACCAATTTGTACAACCAGGTTCATTAAATGTTTGTGAAAATCGATCCCTCACATCGCATGCACGAAGTCGATAAATTAGCTATGCACATTCTGTACACATTCTATCACACCGTATGGACACCATTGTAATCTTTCCTTAGGTTTATCATTCGGAGATATGTCTCAAATCTCCTCCACATTAAACTCATAATTCTCAACCAACCTTATCTATTATGTGCTTTATCGATAAAGAGGGAGACGAAGACAAAAAAATGTTTACGGTTTTCCTATCGCAAGATATCATACATATTAGGCAGGCATCGGTTCTCCCTATAACAAATACTCCTCCTGCACGCTTTCCGTCCTCCGTCATAACCCTGTCTATATCCTTCTCTTCCCGGAATTCTGCGTCTGGCCTCACCTCTCCCTCCCGAAGCATTCCTCGCGCACCCCCGAAATACCTTCCTTCCCTCCCTCCCTCTTCTGCTCTCCCAAAATCCTCATTCCCAAGATCCCTCCGCTTCAGCCTCCGACCGACGCTCCACTCCCTCCGCCATTTTGCGAGAACACCCCGGAGACAGACTGCGTGGCTCCTGATTCGCTGGAAGGTCTCTCGCACTCACCCGCTCTCACTACTACCGGCTCCCTCCCTCGCCGTCCCCCTCTCTCCCCCCCTTCACCTCTCTCGCAAGATCCCTGGACCCTCCCGCGTTCCCCTTCCCTTCGGCCGAACGGCGTCGAGGGCGTAAACCGAGCAGACAGACAACCTCCGCCGCCCGTTCAACCTCGTCGCCATTCTCGCGCCTTTCTTCTCGCGAGGGCACCAGATAGAGGACGGAAAAAGAAGAGGAGGAAGTGCAGACATCTTCCGCTCGTCGTCGGCAGGTGAGTCCTTTTTCCCTTCGAGATATTCCGCAAACTTCTCCGCGTGACCTCACGTTCGTTTCGCATCGCCTCTTCCTCTAAGTGTCCGTTGTCTGTGGTCGGGAGAAAGGAAAGATCCGCTTCACCGTGCGCCCCTCTTTTTTTGTCTTTAAGTTCCGAGGCGCCTTCCATCGGCCGCGAAGACGCCGCACGTCCAGTGGTACGTGAGAGCACGTTGTCATCGCCCGCCAAAACATGACATTCGTGACGATTATTTCGTCGAACTTTGACAGATCTTTTACGTGGCGTAGTGGAAGAACTTTCGCGACGAGGAACGAAAACGCTAAAATGCCAAATTGGAATATCTAACAGGACGTAAAGGACATATTTTTGTTGACCCTCGATGGAATTCTTCTTGCGCCATAACACATGTACCCTTTTTCTGTAATAATTTAGTTTTCGCGTAAAAATATTTACCCAGCCTAAACGGCAATAGGTGGCACATCATTTTCAGTATTTATATTACATAATGTATATTTTCGCACGCAGTAGTAATCAACTGATAGCATTTTACGATAGTGTTTTGTTAATAATAACGAGGCTATCTTTATATTCAAAAAGGGCCAAATTTCTACTTTCGAAACGTTTTATGGTATTACAGTTCCGATATGTCTATTATTTGACAATATATAGATATAATATTTTGTTTGCGTGTCGAAGGATTACTATCGAATGCATAAAGGGACACACGCCCCTTAGTTGATACCTCGTGGGCGGGAGAGAGAGCCGGCACGGGGGATCCCGAGGAGCCGCACAAATGAAGTTAACTGCGTACAACGTCACTGCTGACAACGAAAGATAAAATCCGTGGTATAAAACAATTATATAATCGATATAGAACCATCAATCTAGTTTATGGTTAAGGGCGATGACATTCGATCTATCATCTTGTTAAATTTGCTCATTAAGAAAATAAATCGAGAAAAACATTAGTTAATGTGATTAAAAGTTATTTGGGTGCCTTTTCGACGCGTTTGTTTTATATGTTTTAAAATTAATCTATCTGTAAGATTAATCATTACGAAAACTGAGTGATGAAAACAGTGTAATTTAAGATACACGTTAGGCCAAAATACTTAAGGGATATAAGAAAAATGGAAAGCGATCATAATATTCCAATAATGGACACGTAGCCCAAGAAAAAATATTGTTTCAACAGTGGAATAATAAATACGTGCCTACTCGTGATAAACATTACATTTTATTTTACCATTCACCTCGTAATTGTATTAAGAACGACGGTGATTATAACAGCGCGTTAATAAAAATCTCGATCAATAAAAATCAATTATTTTATCAGAGCACTTGGTTTTTATAGTCTACAACAAATATCGTTTTGAAAATTGTACTTAAAACTTAGTATCCGGTTGAGTAACATGTAAACTCCGATTTATACAATTTTTTGACATAGAAAGCAAAGGACGAATACAAAAATCTTAATTTTCACGTTATTTTCAATTGCGATGAAATTTCTAAATTTATCCAGTAAATGAATGGAAAATATGCAACCAATCCATTACAACAATGAACTTATGGAGTTTGCAATGTTACTTTCATGAAAATGAGGATTTGCAATATAAAATTAACAAAGACACCATGAATTTTATTTGTTCCTGTTTATTATTTGTAATCTTTCTGTTTTTCCAACTTGATTCTACACTTTCTCTGTTCGATAGGTAAGAGGAAATCATTGGCAAGTTTGTTATGAATATTCTAACTTTAAAAACTCTTGTATCGAGAGCAAATGGATGACACATAACGAATTCACATGCACG
This sequence comes from Uropetala carovei, assembly GCA_036926305.1. Classification (NCBI taxonomy): domain Eukaryota; kingdom Metazoa; phylum Arthropoda; class Insecta; order Odonata; family Petaluridae; genus Uropetala; species Uropetala carovei. Next base: position 28,051,668 of record JAXCHB010000011.1, read on the forward strand.
TCTTCAAAAATTCTAGAGTCATGAAATTTTATTGATAACGATACCTATTTCTTAAGTACATTTTCTTTTAAATCTTAGTTTTATTAATCACTCGGGGATTATTTGATAAGATTTAGTTTTGGCATTTAAATCGAGGAAGAGTCATTGCCTACACTTTTCTTCTGGTAACATTGGGCTACATAAGTTCCACATCTGTGCACAATATTAGGCAATATTACCCCGGTTTTGAGATGCCACTAAAATGTCTTTTACTCAATAACATAATAACATACAGAGTTTGAAATTAATTAAAAGTCTCTAAAATGCTTCACAAAAACATGATTCAGTGTGGTATTTGTAAATCTTTTATAGCACAAGTACCCTTGATTTCAGTAACCATTTATATAACCCCGTGGAGCATCACATTTCTCCTTAATACACTCAGGTTGCGAATTCAGAAAATTTGTAGAAGGCACCTTATCAAAATTTCTAGAAATAACCAATTTTTCATGGAGTAGATTTTAAAAATTCAATGGTTTTTAAGTTGAACAATATACTTTTCTATGATGTTGTATCCACGTCCGCTTATATCAGTTTACAGAAGCATTTTTCTGGAATTCTTTTCTAAAATAAAATTCTATTTATTCCGGACCAAGCTTTTACTTTCTGTCACTAACCTGTTTTCTTAGCGTTGCATTTGATTGAAAGAGACAACATCATCGACTTCCAAAATTGGACCGCCGATCGTAATTCCTCTTTTCGGGTCCTCTTATAGAGTGAAATCTATGGCGCAATATTACTCCAGAGAATCATTCAACTGTGTTATGCATACAATTTCTACCAGCATCATCGCTTAAGCCATAGGTTCTGAACCTGATGCTCGCAAGCACCGCTGCACTCTTTAGCCGCCTAATAGTTTTCTTTTTCAGCCTGACTCTACTCGTCTGCGACACTTAAAATTGCATTTCTTTGATCCAAGAATTAATTTATTCGGTTGCTTTCTTTTTAAACGTATTTAAGAACAATAAGAATAACTTTAAAATATCCCGATCATTTTTATTATTGCAAAATCATAAAGGTGCTCGCTTGATATTCTAGAATCGCTACATTTAAAAGGTTGGGAATCTCTGGCTTATACGTTGTGCAGTGCCAATGCGCCTTCGTTAGTCATCAGGGAAATTCGTTAAGTGTAGGTGAACGTAAGAAAGAAACTTTAAAAAGATAATCCATAAAAATTTGCAATGTATTTTCCTCCCAACTTTCGTGAACATCAATCATTTAAGTGGAAAATCAAGGTGTGATTTTAGTTCGATCATTTGTAAGACTGGATATACAGTGATCTTTTGCGCAATGTAAGAGGATGCGTTCTTTGAAAAGGCCGCGATCGGCTAAACCGCGTTGCGCAAATTTTAACCTTTAAGGAAAAAATGGCGTGATCGTATATTCTACGAGCTTTCTCACGTCACAAACATAAAATTCGTTGCACTTCCAATTCAGGACCGGAAAGAATTAAATATTATAGGCAGGGGCGGATTAACAAATTTGCCGCCCTTAGGCACTATAAACTTATCCACCCCTGTACCTATATCAAATTTTTAAATAAAACTTTTTTGAGTCCATTTATCTTCTAAAATTCAACATAGTTTTGTATAATAATTAAGCATTATTATTAAGTATTTAAGTTATATTTTTTTTTAAATGCCACCCCTAGAAATTTTCCGCCCTAGGCATGTGCCCAAAGTGCCTATCCGTAAATACGGCCCTGGTTATATGTGTTGGGTAAATATGTGCCCCATTTTCTTAACGGTGTATAATCAAATTCAAGAGGAATGAAACACGCATAAATAAATAAATAAGTAGAAATTCACTCGTACTCGATTGAAAATGTTTTCCTCGCGTATGGAACGTTTCGTAACAGCGAATTAAGGCATAAAGAGACTTTATATTTATGGAACCCTATGCTTATTATGAAGGATAATGTAAATCCGAAGGAAGAGCTTCCTGTATCTCAAGGTGAATCAATTGAATCCATTTAGAGTTCATTCATCCAGATTCTCCGTTCAAATTCTTTACCAATTTTATCCCGTATCGTGAATCGACCCCTCACTTTCATTCCCTGCCTCTCAGCTATTTCTTTTTGTCACCTCCATTTACTCCTCCTTCACACTCTCCACCGCTTACTTGCACGAAACCGCTTCTTTAGATAAATTTCAACTATAAAATTATATTTAAGACAAAACAGTTAAATTAAATTCTATATCTGAACGTATTATAACTCGTTAAAATCTTCTATATATGTAAAATACGGAAAATAATGTTCTTGCTGTGCTCATATTATTGCTGGAAACATATTCAATAAATCACTTATGTTTAAAAAATTGAAAAGTTAAGTACATATCTTAGGTATTTCCAGTATCCACAACATGGTTATAAAATTCATTTGAGCATTTCGACTTCAAAGTAACCGTCTTCAGTGGTCATTCACCGAAAGTAGATTCTAACAGGTTAAGTTTTAGAATTTACTTTCGTTGAAACACTATTGAAGTAGTAGTCGAAATTCGCATCTGGTTCTTATAGCCTTGTTATGGTAAGTGGAAATATCTAAGACAAGTACTTAGTTTTTTAATTTTTGAGGAGTAAATACTTATTCTGGGATTTTTTCAGCCATATGTCGAGATCCATAATTCTCTATTGAGTTCCAGGTATTAAATGATATTTTCTGACCAGGAATACCTAATATATCTTGCTTTCTACAATGAAGGACGTTTATCTTAGCAAATTTTGCTATATAACCCAGGCAGAGACGTTTTCTGCAACAAATAATTAAATGCGATTTTCGGAACTGGAACTTGGTTATAGCATCTAGCGCACCAAAGAACTTTTTTTCAGCACCTGCCTATAAGTTCTTTCATTTTGTTAAAACGGCATTTGCGTTAAAACGGGATTTAACTGTGTTTGTATGCACAGACACATATGTTAATATAATAATTTTTACAAATGTCTCATATAATATATGGTAGTTTTGGATGAAAATCGAAACCTCAAAAACTCGAAATGTAATGAATAAAAAAATCATGAGAGTGGAATAAGTCGTCATAAACCGGCTCCGTATCTTTCCCGCGACGTTAGTCATACTCCAAAGCATTTGAAAGAAGAGTAGCACAGTTATTTTTTAAATAGGGGAATTGCAGCTGTTTCATTTCGTTCGTAGAAAATTTTATTAATTTATTCACTTATTTCAACGACACTAAACAACACGAAAAGTCATCTATTCGCTTTATACATTTGTGAAGAAAACGAGGAAAGTTCAGTATTATCAAAAGAAAAAGAAAAATCCTTCTTTACCAATTTTTGTCGTAGTTGTATTTTTTGGTGATTTGGACACATTTTGATTCCCAACTTGTGATTATTTAAACGCCAAACGATGACGTAAAGATCATTTTTTAAAAATGCATGAGTCGCATTTTAATTCATAATTTAATTCACAATCAACATAACATTAACCACAATTAATCCAGTAGACGATCAAAGTGAATTCTGCAGCCATATAATCTGCTGAGTAATGCAAACCTCATCCTAATTGGAAATAAAAAGAACGTTTTGTACTAACTTTACCGCTCATTTCAGTATTAAATCTTTCAAATGCTTTTTGTTGCATTACAATAGAAAAACGTAATTTACGAAAGGGTGTTCTTAATTGTTCCCATTCTAACCGGATATGGCATGACCGAGATCCGATTATCTCCAAGTCGTCGGCATTCGTAAAACGAGGTTTGCAGTTTCCACAAAATTAGGATAACTACGAGATTCTTACGGTTGTTTTAAGCTGGAGGATTTATAATCAAATATTGATTGGATAAGACGGTTCCAACCACTGGAGCCGTTGCGGTCCAGTATTATAAACATTCTCTGCGAAGTGCGAGCGTTGAATCATGTCATTCAGCAATTTCCGTTGAAGAGCCATTCATAGGAAAATAAAAGAACTCGGATCGCATTAACGGGTGCGGCGAGTTATATAAATGGGAGCGGATGTGAGAGCGGCGAGAGCATGCGTTGTTTGACGAGCAAAAGGAGCGGGAGGAGAAGGTGCGGAAAAGGAGGGCGGAAGGGGGGGAGGAGCGGAGAGAGAGAGAGGGAGGGGGCGGGAGGTGCGGGGCAAAGGGTTAAGAGGAAAGGAAAGGGTGAGTGGCGCGAAATCGATGAAAGTCAATGAGTACTCCTTTTCTCTCTCTCACTTGCCCTCCGCGAGCATCTTGACGCCGTCTCTAACGTTGCCGAATCGCTCGCGTGAAGAAATTGTTGAAATCATTAGAGGTAAACACCAGGGACTTAACTACGGTTTTGGGGCCCCCACGGGGGTCCCCATTTATATAAAAATATATGAAATTATTATACCGTTTTGATTTTTATCGATATTTTTAAACGTTTTAATTCCAAAAATACATCGAGACGTCTATAATTCTAACATTATAAGGACAGGAAAGAACACCTCCAAACACTTGTGATGGGTATTTTCGTCTTCATTTCGAGCGATGAAATCTTTCATCTCAATAAGGATATTAATACTTCGAAAAATTCCAAGTATTTTTGTGGGGCCCCAAATATCTTGGGACCCCCACGCACTGCGTGGGTCTACGCCCCCCAAATTACGCGCCTGGTAAACACACCTTTCGACGGAGATGTTTCTTATTTTTAATTATCCGCTGGCCATCGCGATTATTTCCGCTATTTCATGATGACCACGATTAAAATTCCTCGCCAAAGATTGAGAGTGGAAACTAACTAAAACTTCCGTTAGAACGTCGTACGATGTGATGAAGTTTCCCATGTCCGACTAATTTGCACGAAACGCTCACCTCCTCCGACAATAAATTGATCGATTAGTATATTACGCGCTGTGATTTTACTCGCAAAATATCTAACTCCCAAGGTTATAATTAGAAGATGGCGCATATCCTATATGCATGGGGTCTTCAAACATTGTTCGCTGGTCTTGTGTGTTTATTACAAATTATGAGTACCAACAGTACCGCTAATGATAACCCATGATCGACAAATTAGAAGCAAAATGTTCTAATGCTACTACACAGTAATGATATTCTCGTGTAGACAAATATTGCTAATGGCACCAAACGACAATTCACTTCCTAGCCTAGTATTAACGTGGACGACAAAGAAGTTTCCAGTCATGCATCCATTCCCCCGAACTCAACTTTCCTTTCTGATAATTGGACGAACCGACGGTGATCGATTCCTGTAATTGGCGTTTGCCCACCTTCATCACACTATATCCTATTCTCTCCTCAAATCTCGTTACGTTTGGGGAACCTTTATAACTCCCGTATAAGATCGAAGGAGATGAGGGCAACACTGTTCGCCCTCAACCTTCTCCTTTATCTGTCGAGTTCGAAGCCGTTTCCTTTGAAGCTCATTTCCTTTGACCCTCACGGTTCGCGTGCCACCTGTTGGCGCTGCTTTCGCTTATCACGTCACGGTTGCCAGCATGATCTCGATGACCACCCTTTCCCCCAACCACCTCTTCTGGATGGTCTGGCGACCATGATGAGGCGACCCACAACCGAGTAATTACGCTGAGACCAATTCTGAAGATTATTCGTTGGAGGAATGATTTTGAAAATTCTTCTTCGAGGCCAATGTTTATTGGTGAAAATTTTGTGATGGTAAGTAATGACGCAAAGCGGCTCAATTATTGACGGCAGATATTCAGTGTGATAACGAGGAAAAAAGGAGAATGAAACCGTATTAGCGAAAAAATTTTCGTTCAAACACGATTCTGTCAAGGAACTCTAGTGAATTATAGCTAAGTATATCTTTTATAGCAAAAACACCTCCATAAATTTGATTATTATGTTACCTGATATCAATGATCCCTTTTTCGTGATATCATCAATATGGTATATAAGTTGAACAGACTGGCATTTGAATATACTTGCATTTAGAAATAAGATTAATGTGATGACCCTAATGCAACGCAGTAACGAGGTGATCATAGGAATGACAGAAGCGAGACGCTTGTCCCTGTCCATACTTTGATAAAAGCATGATAGTTATAATTTTAGTAGTATAAAAATGTTGTATTCTTATGCCTTTAAATTTGTAATAAATTTCCACCAGTTATCGCCTTACAACATCGATTAGATTAAAATAGGTATAATTATAGCAAATGTTTTGAAAACTCGTCGATAAACATTTTATCATTCTGATTTGTCTTATAAATTTTTGAGTAAATTTTAAATCAAAAATAAAAATTAGAAGAGGAATTAATAATGTATACATATACAATATGGTCGATAATGATAATTCGAACAATTTCCGCCAATTTGGTAAATTATAATTTTAGGATTATACGTCACGTTTCAAATTTACAACTACAACAAAGATACTACAGTGAAATAAACGTGTAAATAACGTTTCAAGAGCCTTTCAAAATTTTGAGATGCATTCCGAAATCTCAATATCAGCAGTTATTAATTTCTACATACGTAGTAATGGGAAAGTATTATGTTCATGAAAAAAATCGACTTGGATATTTCAACGGAAATACACGTTTTGAGGTCCCTAGAACACGTTCAGACTAATTTCGGAATGATGCCTGCGTGTGTGTGTGTGTGTGTGTGTAGGTGATTGTGGATGCTCTAACTCAAAAAGTACTTGCCATATCGTTACCAAACTTCATACATAACACTTTAGCATGAGCACAAAGAACTGATTAGTTTTTGGACAATAACGGTTAACCGAAAGTCGAGGTTTATTCGAAACCCGATTCGGTTTTTGCGATATTTCTCCGTTAAAACATCATTATTATATATACAATTCGATACAAGTTTTATAGAGAATGTAATTTTCTACAACTTTTAATTGAAATAATTTTTCCGTAGCAGTTATTCTTTATGAATTATTTATAAATAATCGGTTTTTTCGGTTTCCGTCAAATATCTCCTTAAAAACGTCGTTATTGGTAATCATCGTGAGGACCAAAGTTGTAGAGAATAATATTTCTTCCAGGCTTTGTTTGAAACAAATTTTCGTAGAAACATCCATTTCGGAGATATTCAACTTTTTTCGTAATTTTCAGTATAAAGCGCCACCACCACGTAGCGGTGAATTCTGTAAACATTCAAAATATACGTAATTTACGGCAATAAGGACGACTGTATTCTTTTACGATACGAAATAATAATTTTGCCTCATAATGCTATTCATAATAATTTAAATATCTATACCCCAAATACGGAGAAAGTCATGTGTTGGCCACATCAGATTTTTTAAAATTATAATTAGATAAAATCTGATGTGGCCAACACATGACTTTCTCCATATTTGGGGTATAGTTATTTAAATTATTATGAATGGCATTATAAAGCAAAATTATTATATCGTATCCTAAAAGAATACTCGTCCACATTGCCGTAAATTATATTTTGAATATGGTGGCGCCGTATACTGGAAATTTCGAAAAAAGTTGAATATCTCCGAAATAGATGGTTCTACGAAAATTTGTTTCATACAAAACTTGGAAGAAATATTATTCTCTACAATTTTGGCTCTCAGGAAGATGACCAATTACGACGTTTTTAAGGGAATAGTTGATGGAAACCGAAAAAACCGATTATTTTTATAATTCCTAAACAATAACTGCTATGGAAAATTTTTTGAAATAAAAGTTGTAGGAAATTATATTTTCTACATTTTTTGTAATCGTCAATGTATATAATAATGACGTATTATCGGAGATATATCGCAGAAACCGAATCGGGTTTCGAATAAACCTCGACTTCCGGTTAACCGTTATTGTCCAAAAACTAATCATTTCTTTGTGCTCATGCTAAAGTGTAATATATGAAGTTTGGCAACAATATGGCAAGTACTTTTTGAGTTAGAGCGCCCACAACCACATACACACACAGACATCATTCCGAAAATAGTCTAAACGTGTTCTTGGGACCACAAACCGTGTATTTCCGTTAAAATCTCTGAGTCGATTTTTTCGTGATCACAATACTTTCCCATTACTACGTATGGAGAAAGTTATAACAATGTATATGCTTATGTATATCGCTTACATTGAGGATATTATATCGCATTATTACATATGCATAAAAGGGAGAATTTTAACGGAATAATTTCTTGTTTTCAAAAATATATTTCCTCAAAAGTGACGAAAGGGCGTCTCATTGGAAAATTTTGGTAGTAATTGGGTATCATATTCTTTGGAAAAAATATTTAAATAAAGCTCTAAATTTATATTACGCTTATTACTAATTTTTAATTAACGAGTAGCACGTAGTATATGGCGTAGTTTCTATTGTGCAGAATTTCTCATAAGCTTTAAATTGTCTACGACAGGGATGGCAAATGATTTTTGCGTCGCGTGCCAAAAAGCAATGTGAACCACTAGAATTTTTCGCGTGCCACTAATTTATACTTTCTCTAAGAAACTTCATAATTTATTCAGAAAATACAGGCTTACGAGTGACACGTATTTGCCATCCCTGGCCTAGGAGAATGTATTTCCGTTTTAACAAATTTTCTGTTAATAATTGCAGTTTGACACAGAAAAGTTGGTGTAGACTAAATTTTGTCTAGAATATAAAAATATGTCGCTATTCCCGTATTTATTTATAATAACTATTTTATCTCACACAATAATATCGTTTAAAGTAATTAAAAATTAAATTCCATGGGCATATTTGTTTTATTCTGAAAATTAAAAATGAAAAATTCAGTAGGCCATGGCAAAATAATTTATTAAATTACTCAAGTTTTCTTTTAAACAAAATTTTTCTGTTTGGAAATACTGAATGTTTTTCATTATGTCAATCGTTGTGGATCTTAACGATGGTTTTTACAAAATGTTTACTGCTAAAACCAATGAAACTTAAAATTTAGCCGAGCACGCCAAAAATTAGTGACTAATATTGTTTTAGATTGCCACACTATCATAGCTAATATCAGTAACAACAACAAAACCTCGTTTAATGTTAAAGCGCAATAGACAATCTTATTTCGTTCGTGCATTCACTTGTTACAAAGCTAATAAAACTGAACTCGAAAGCAAAATTTACCTTCCACGATGATGCCTGATTACAAGGACTGCTGAAGTTTTACAAAAAGTTAAATTCCCCGCATCAATATTTAGATTATTGTTAAATTCTAATAACGGAATAACTATACTTCACGAGAAATAAGTTGACCTCCCAGGTGTTTACGCCCACAAAGTAGAGGGGGAGCTACGTTGTCGGATTTACGCTTACAGTCCACTGAATGAAAAAACGAAGCGACGCTACTAAGGCACAGTATGGCAACGTCGCAAGGCTGTGATAGGCCCAAGCCTGAAAAGTACCATTCTAATGCTCCCATCCTCCACTTCCTCAGAGGCCAACTTACGTCCCGTTTACTATATTCCTCTACTTTTACCTCAACCGTCTTCCACCAAAAGTAATTTTTCTCACGCTCATATACGCAGGAAACTAGCAAACAGCTCGTTTTTTTTTCCAGAGATTCCATATCGACAATATTTTGTATCATTCTATCTCATCTCCTAACACGCACTTCCGAGGGAGTCGATGAGAGGAAAAGGCAACCCTTTGACGGAAATGGATCCACGCCTCGCCACCCACGCCTTTCATTCGGGTCATCTTGCCCTCTCCCGGGCAACTAATCTCTTTCATTCAGCCGCCGTCCACCCTGATAGTGGCAAGTTCCTCCGCCGCTCACGCAACTGCCAAATCTACCCCATTTTATCCGCCCCCATAACTCCGCGCCACTCTCTCCCCTCCTTAACGCATACGGCACGCCATTCTTCCCCTCACGTCACTCTCCCGATCCAATTTTTCGCGCACGCCACCCCGTTCTCCAACGTCACCAGCGACACCCCACGCCATTTCCTTCTCACGCTATAGTTCGATCCCTCCCGCCATTCTACCCTTCCGTCACCCCACCCGCCTCCGCCTCTATCTCCACCCCCTCGTCCGATAAAAAGGAGGGCCTCGGTACAAATGTTTTTCCCTCGCCTCTTTTCGCTGTCCCCTCGCGACTGCGGTCCAGAGTACGTCATCGCCGCTGGGAATGGGGATATTGAGGGGGGGGGGGGGAGGTGCGTCCTTCTCTTCCTCTCCCATGTCTATTGCCCACCCCCATTCGACTCCTATTATCCGACCGGTACGGAACGCAACACCCCATTGCACTTTCCGACTAAGCCGAGCGTTGAGAGGGGGTTTCCCTCGGTTTCTCCGACTCTTTTGCCGACCTCGCAAAACCCTTTCCCTTATCTCTGTTATCTCTTTATAGCAGCCGCTCTCTAACCTTATTCCACAACTTCGGATGTGTGCTACAGATCGAAGATTTCTCAAAACTCTCCCACGTAATTTTTCTGTCTCGCTTTTAAGGTACGTGTTGATCGTTATCTCTAAAAAAGAGTTATTTTTCTTTGAATATTTTCACGTATTTGATTCCCAATGGCTGGCGTTGACAAATTACGGTCCGCGGATTGTATGTGGCACCCGAGAGCTTTTTATGTGGGTTGCGAAGTCATGATCAAAAAGCCACCCATAAAATTCAATGCCGACTATTTGATATTTATTAATTAAAATTCTTGTCACAAGAATAAAATGTTGAAACGTAAACGACAAAAATATTTAGATTTGATTTTTATTAAATGACAGCATTAAATACTTAGATGGCTATTAAGGTAAACTCTCATCGGGTCCTCAGAGCCATTGAGTATTTCCAATAAGCCATGTTCAAATGGTAGCAGACCCCTTATTTGCAAAAAGAGTAGCACTGAAGAAGTCGCCATCTTCAATGTAATTATATATTTGGTTTTAATACCATAGGGGAAATTTTTCCTCAGAAAATTTTCCCTAATTCAATTACGCGCATTTAGAGGAAAATGAAACAGTCCTGAACGATAAACAATTTTATTCATTTTATATGTTGAATTTTGAAAATAAAACGTTAAATTCGCAGGAACCATTAAACAACATTTGACACTGCCGAATTAAAAAGTTTTTTAAATTTAGGTTTTCACATCAAAAAAATTTATTATCTCATCCCTATAAAGTTATAATTTATGTCGCACAAGCAATGAAAAGTTGATTCGAATGAGGTTTAAGTTAACAGAAGCCTATTTTAAAAATTAATTTTAAATTGCTTCATAATCTGTGAGACAATATTTCTTACGAGCCCTTAAGACCGAAGAGGGTGGCGCGTCGTTCAGCTGCATAGGTTTTTCCATGAGTTATGTATTCTTATTTCTAATCTTATAAATAAAGCAATCAGGCCCTCAAACACACCTCCTCCTCGCTCGGCAATCTGGATTCGCACATTCCAAGACCGACCAAGCCGTGTTAATGCGAACAATAATTAGCGTTATCAGAATGTTTGGTAAGGAAAATATTCCTTGTTGTATGCCAAGTTGAAGGAATGAACGAATTTATATTAAATTTTCTATTAAATCCGGACTTGAAATTGCATTGAAAGTTAATGGAAAGATTCCTAATATGGGATATTTCTGCCTTAAACAAACGAATATACTTCAAGTGAAAATTGCCCGTCATCTCAACGCCTTATTTTGTATGGAATATCCATTGGTCGATCCAGAAATCAACATTCAGAAAAAAAGGTTTAAAAGTAACATTTGGCAACTAAGGTCGCAACAATTTATGATTGAAATCCATAGAATAGTTGTATGATTAGGATAATGAATAGCAAAAATAAATTCCAACTTAATTCAGAATGATGTACTAAAGGTTGACCATCATTGACATAGAGACTCGTTATCTTTATGGTCCCCAAACTTGAAAGAGCGATTAAGACAGGCTGCGTAGGCGTATTTCTATGAATTGCATCAAAAGAGCCGGTACGCTATTTTTTATAGAATTTCTGACTAGATAAACTGGCGGTAACATTCAGTTGTGTTTGCTAAACTACTTCATAATAAGTGTAAAATCGTGACACATGGGTATTAAATTGATTTTATTATTATACTTTGACACTATAAAATTCCTTGTTCTAACGTTCATTCAATTAAAATTTTCTTACCTTGACCCAGCGAATTATACATATATAAGATGCTTGATACCAAAAATGCCAATTTATAAAACTGCCAAGTGTATTGGCGGCCAGGGAAGAAAGCTATATTAAAGGTAATTCTATAGCACATCCTATATTTTTATGGTCTTCATGAAGACCATTAAACATGGTTAAATTTTTAAATTAAAAAATAAATTTAAAGACGCGTCTATGCTAAATCTCGAAGCCGAAAAGCCACGACCCATTCCGAACGTGTACAATGGCAAAATAACGGATGAATTCGATTCCAACTCGCCCAACAACGGATTGATTCAGCCAGCCGTTAACTACGACAATGTTAACTCCAACTGTCGCTATAGTATCAGCCGACGTTGACACAGATTGGATGCAGTTAAAGGGAGGATGCCTTAAGCTATCAAATCGCGGGAGGAAACAATTACATTGTCCCTACGTGGATGGCAGATTCACCGTGATCGGCAGCTGCAGCAACGAGGAGGCGCCCGATTGATCGACCAACAGTTGCCAAAAAACCCTTACGCGCTCACCTATTACCATTAACCGGATCCGCACGCCCCCCTCCTCCTCCTCCTCTCTCCCCCCTTTATCGTCGCCTCTCGCTCTCTTAGGGGGTAAATTCTGCACCCCAGAGATAGTCGACTCGGATGGCCGGCCCCATGACGCCAACCTTGCCAGTTGAGAGAGTTGGTTGCGAGGGAGAGCAGCAAAAAGTGCAGCTGCTTGTTCCTCTTGCGATGACTGGACGAATAATTCACAATGGGGACGGGGGTAACTGGTTATGCAGATTTAGGAAATTGAAGGATTTCTTCGTCGCATCGCGGGGGAGAGATAAAGGGAAGATGTCGCCGATGGTCCACCCCGTCTAATGGCCGCAGAAGGGGAAAAATCTCTTTTCGAACTATTAAATCGATTACCTTGAGGAGAATTTATCAAAATATTATGTTCTAAATGAGACCATGTAGTTGAAGAAGTCCTTTGGATGTCCGAAATAAATAATATGACACTAAGTATTAGCTAAGCTAAGATGATCCGAGAAATGAAGAAAAATTGTCGAAACTGGTTTCATGCTTAAGACATGATATATGGTGATATTATTTCGATGAAAATAACTTTTACTGTTTTTCTGCAAATTTTAAATGCTCGCAAAGTATTCCGTTGTATTTTTTTAGTAATTTACTCCCGAGTCAATAATAAAAATTATAAAACCAATTTGTTTACTTTAAGTAAGAGAAAGCTTTCATTTAGTTCAAAGAAAAAAAAATTAATTTTGAGCCCTATGGTTAATCAATGAAGATAAATGGAAGAAGCTCCTAATAACCATACAAATCTTTTTAAAAAAGGAAAATACTCACATGCACTCCGGTTTAGGGGAATCTACTCCACGCCAGTGAAGGAAGGTCACTGGCGCGGGGTAAATTCCCCTAAACTGGAATGCATGCGAGTATTTTTCTTTTTTAAAAAATATTTGTATGGTTATTAGGAGGTTCTTCCATTTATCATCTATTATTCAGTGTTTAAAATTCATCGGATTTACTGTTCTTTATAGAGTCAACGATGGGAGAATTGCCACGGAGGATGACTGCTTTGCAGCCAAAACAGTTTTCTAGCCGGTTCCTGGCTATAAGAGCTCTCACGACTATTCATTGGATTCCAGCCATAAGGTGAGCTAGAATTGTTTTTAAAAAACGCAGGGCCAAGGCGTAAGTTTAAGAAGTGAGTGCCACGTACGTCATCATATCACTGGATCTATGTATCGCGATCTGGGAAGAAATCTTGTCTTTTCGTTAGATGTGGTGGATTTAAAAGGCGCGGTACTGAATAAAAAGTTATATTTCTCAGAAATAAAAAACCAGCAAAGCTCACTGTGGCAATTTAACGGAACGTTTGATTCCTGGTAAAAATGCAAAAAAGCTACGAGGGTTTCCTGGGTTCCATCGCGCGAAGGAAATTTTTAATTTTCGTTGTTTCACTTCATTCCGGAAGATACGGATACGCAAGTGACGCGTCGAGAAATGTAATCTATGCGGCGGAAACCATAAATCAACAACGCTGCAGAAATATTCACTCAAAAACGATATGCAAAAATATTGATATAATCACTGCACCCAATGTGAAGCGATTGCATTGCCGTTATTAATGAGACATAAAATATCATCCCGAGAGTATACACGTTCTGTCAAATCCGTTGTGAATGATGGACACCTCGTACCACTTTTGTCTCGAATAGACGTGGGTATCTAACCTTCCGAAGGTTCGCAAATAAAAAGGGAATCGCGAGAGTTTCAGAAAATAATTCTCTCCCTAACCCACGTGAAAACAAAATGCTGCGAGTTCCCACACATCCCCGGCAACGAAATCCCCCTTTTATGGGGAAAACGCTTAGCGATTTTTTTCCATCTCCTCCCAAATAGTTTTTTAGTCATAAAAGAGAAGAGAATGAGGGAGGGTTACTTAGGCAAGAGGGTCGGGAATTTAGGCGTTTAAGGCCAGACAAGGGATTCCCCGGAATCTAGCGTTCATAATCGGAACACCTCTTATAGGACGACAGGACACGTAACATAGCCTTTACCTGCACGACTCCATTGTGGTGTTCCGCTATTTTTTGCATCTACCAAAGCTTCTTTACCATTTCACCCAGCCGCTCCTCTCTCGTACCCTTCTGCCCCTCTCCCCACCCCCCGCCCCTGCCTCCCTCCCCCAACGCATTCGAAGGCTCACCCACCCTAAAGGGAACCCATGGGAAACTCTGTTAGCCGCTTTTAAAAAACGAGGTTAGCGGCAAAGAACAGCCACCGCGAAGGGTGTGATACTTTTTTCCTTCTCTTCGAAAAAAAGGCAGCTAAAACACTTTTTTTTATCCGTTCCTCGTCGCAACTTTCTCCTCGCCCTCCTGCCGCCTCCCGCCAGATGCCTTTCGCGCCTCTTAGATGGCGAATCCGCGGATGGGAGGATCAAACAAAGACTCGAACCGACCTGAGAGGTCTCCCTCAGCTTCCTATTTCTGCCTCCCCTCACCTCCGCCGACCTCTCTTCCGATCTCCGGCACTTCCCCTCTCCTACCACGGGTGACTCCTTCCTCCCTCGTGTCTCTTTTACGCCAGTGTTTCTCAGCCGGTGGCTCGCTAAAGGATTTGATGTGAGGCGCGAAAAAATTTGAACAAATGTTAGATCGGTTAACAATACTTAAAAACTGCCTCAGTAGTATTGCGAAAACTTCATATATTTTGTAAATATTAAACGTAATAAATAACAAATAAAAATGTCTATAAATTTCTTTGTTTTTTAAAAATAACCGAACAATTTTAGTCAATAGTATATAATTTTCTCCTGCCTATATATATACATGTATTGATATACGTATAGAAGGGCCGCGGTAAATTTCGCCTATAGTCGATCCGAAATCGGAAGACTCCCGGCCTCGAAAAAGGGGCGGACACCAGTTAGCAGCAGCCAATAGGAGACTGTTTGTTTGGGAAGGTAGTGGTGAGGAACCAGTCTCACTCCTGCTCTCGAAGAGATCGCATCGGACTGCGTTGCCGTTTCTACCGCCGTTTCCTTGCTGTGGATCAAAAAGAAGGATGGGAAGTATTTTATTTAGAAACTGCGTAGTATATCAGCTGAGCAAGAGCTGGCAGCGTGCACCGATATCTGCTCTCCCGCACGAAAGTTGAGAGGGGCGATGGAAGGGGAAACGTTCGTGATTGGCTACTTGCTCTAAGTAGGCCAGGAGTCTTCCGATTTCGGATCGACTATAGTTCAGGTGACACGCGGATAATTTCTTGTAACTTAGGTGGACCATGTTATCAAAAAGGTTGAGAAACGCTGCTTTACGCCTCTTCCTCTTTCCTATTATACCCTCTTTCGAACAATTTCATCCTCCACATTTCTTCATCGCCATCTTGCTCTCTTCGCATCGTAGCACTTCATCTCCTAATCCATCCATGTATTCATATTTGCCACGCATCATCCTCACTTTTCACTCTCTGCTTTCTCTTTATCCCACTCTCTCTCTCTCTTTCTCTTCTCCTTCCGCCTCTTATTTTTAGTTTCTCCGTGAGTCGCTCTTAGAAAACGAGACTTCATTGTGAAGCGTTTTGAAATGAACGTCCACGGCAGTCTTCTTTTCCACTCTGCTTCTGTCGTTCCCCTTCACTCGCACCTTTCTCTATTCGCTCTTTATTTTATCCTTCCCTACAACATACTTACGTTACAAATTTTCCTTGCGCCTTCAGTTACAACAATGAATACAGATAATGTTACGTACATTACAATTATTCGTTGGTTTCTTATTAAAAATGCATCTCGTTTTTAAAGTCGCAGTTGGCAAGTTATTTAGGTGAAAATAAAAAAAGGTCGTAATCCTACTTCTGGTTTTCTATTGTTGTACAACGAAAACGCCTTAATATAACTCTGTATTGGGAATGGGAACATGTACACTTTTTGGGAACTTAAACACATTTTATAACTTAGACTAATATGATCTTGAAATTAAGATAATGTGCCGTAATTTGTATAAGTGACCGGAATTCTCGTGGAAAGTTGTTTTTTTTCCTACTTAAGCGTTAAATACAATTTTACATAAATTTAGAATTTTCGGTTACTTGTTTCAAAATAAAGACCGGATTTAATTCTTAAATCTATCGATCGAACAGAACTGAACGGTGAGTTATGAACAATAAGGAGTAAAAGGATGGAATACAATCAGAAACCATTCGAATAGTTTAATAGCTCCGAATTCGTTGACGACGTGCGTGACGCAGTTGTAACCTTTACTTTGAAAATCACTGCTCTAGAGGACTCCCGACTGAAATATGGATCACAGACCTTAGCCGATAAAGTACTCGGAATGACTTAATCATCCGCTTATATAGGAAGGCAATACCACAATGATAAAATACGTTAGAAAGAGTGTACGACGGAGCGATATCTCTCTTTCCTAGAACAATACGAGATCACAACAAGATATTCAAGCATACAAGCGAGATTTTCTAGGAAATCTGGTGCACAGAACTCCCTGCCATACACCTGCCTGGTGAATTGCAGAATACTATGTAAATGGAGAAGCTGATGGACTCCACAAATTGCGAACATGTAGTGGTGAAATTCATAGAAAAACAGCAGAAATTGCTGGCGGTCTAAATCTGCCCTTGGTTGACTGGGGGGGTTGGACTTCTCTAGGGGGTGAAGGTAAGAGATGTGTAAATGACTCAATTAGATGCGTATTTGGGTAGTCCTATTATATTAGATCTGGGAATATATATAGTAGATTATGTTTCAATATATTTACTGATTATGATATTAAAAAACAGAAAATCAAAGCATAAATGACTGGAATCAACCGATACTTATCTTGGAAGTTTATGGGAACGAAAAAACGGGCAATATAAACCAATTGTCTCACAGCGCTGGCGTAGCACTTTCCCATCCACGCCTTGGCGGCTCGTTTAACCTCTCAATCGATGTCTCGAGGGAGCGCTCTTCTGAGCATTTTTTTCTCATACGTCCGGCTAAAACCTTCCGTATCGCTTTCTATGAAATTTATAGAATCGCCCATGGCTGTCGAAGTCTCTTCTTTGGCTCATTTCACTTTTCTCACGCAATTGTTACTTCTCTATTCCACGCGCCATTCATAATTATTCTTCTAACCTCTCCAAACCCTAGAAACAGTAATCTTTTTCGTATTTACTTATGTTTGTCAAATAAGTGGTATTTTCAGCGTAGTGATTGTGTGTGAATCATTCCATATTTATAAGTTCCTATGGGGTTTCCATTAATTAATATTTTTTCGCCAAATTATTATTAAACTTCTCATTCGCATTTCATAATAACCTGTGCAATCTAAAATAAAACCTCAGGTTTCTATGCTGATTAATATTGGTTTTCAACTCTAATAAACATATGCTGTCATTCCGTCGACACGTAGAGTTTTCCTGAGGAATTAATGTTCATCAAACCTATTCAAGAAAGAATTACAGACCTCGCCTTATAGCTGAATTCAAATTGAAAGCTTATGCTTCTCTAATAACCATGAAAAGATTGGGAAAACCTTATGCGTATTTCATCTACAAAGAAGCCGCCATCGATGGTGATTCTTAAGAAAAACACGTGCGACGGTATTTTTATTATTTATGCGTGCGCGGTGGTGAAGGGGTCTTATGGAGGGGATGGGTGTCCGTTAAGGGTGCGCGTGGGGGCATGTGAATTCCTTGCATTCTTTTTCGGGAGAAGAAATCTTCATGCCTAACTTCTTATTTATAAAGGAATGGAAGAAGAAATGTAAATGTTTCTCATCAACGTCGATTAAGAGAGTTTGACGGCATTTTTGCCGTGCTCGACACCACATTCCATCTGCTTTCCCCAACTTTTTTATGACTATTGGAGTAACACATTTTTCCGGTTAAACGCATTAATAACCCATTCTAGACAAAATCATTCTCTTATTAATGCTATTACAAGATATGATTAAGTACTCTCTTATAAAAATCGAATATAGTTACTCCGCAAACGAGAAAATATTCATTTAGGTATAGAAACTTATTCCGAGTAAATTCTATACAAATCTAACTAGAAATTGTTGAAAAGTTACTGCTGACTTTATTGTTCAAATGTATAGGTTCACATATTTAAGTTACACAAAATGTAAGTTACTGTTTTTCCTTCAGAAATCTTATATACGAGCAGTTCTGGCCAAACTGGATTCAAAATTCTTTGAAAATCGACTCATTGATTTGAGAAGCTTTTACAAATCACTAATTAAGAACACCTTTTCGGTGCAGATGAAGTAATTTCTTGATTTTCTACATCGTTATTTTAATTGCTCGTCTTGTCAGATTTATGTAGCACAAAACTTGGAGTTAAAACCATTTCCAAATAGTGCCGTAATATTAAAATAAATTACAAGAAAAACTTCAAAAATTCAACCGGAAATCAGACCTGGCTATTTCGTTGCCGAGTGAATGCTTTCGCCTTCCAAGATATCAAGCTAATGTAACATGGGGATGTTCGATTTCAAGAAAAGTTCAACATTTTTCCTTCGGAATTTATATTCACGTCTAAGCACCCTTGCATTCAAGGAACGTTAATTTATGCCTTTTATATTCTTATATTTTCCCAATTGACTTTTGTAGAGTTGCGTGAAAGTGTATCATGCAAAGTCATAAACTTGGGGCTTTATGAATCGTATGTTTTTATTTTACGTGTTAACTTACCTCACGCGAACTTTTAGGAATTAGCATATACAGTGGCGTAGCGGACACCCACGCAGCCCCCGCATAGTGGGAGGGTGGACCGAAAGGGGGGCCAAATCGAACCACGGCTAAAAGGCTTCACGGCTAATAGAGACAAAGAAAAAGAAATATTAGGAGGTAGATTAAAGAACCATGCGTTCAAAGCGATCGAGAATTCTCCGGAATATGGAGCATTGAAAAGCGTGCTCAAATATGCTCGCTTGCATTGGACCAGACCCTGCCGACTGGGTTATCTGAGAGATAAAGGATGCTATTGTCTTCTAGAAGGTTTCAGTTTCGTAAACATCACGTACGGGTACATTATTATCCACTCACAAAGCTAATGAAGCTTGCCTGCGTGGTCATCATTTCGAGCTGTTGTGTCATTTTCCCTTATTGTATCTTTAGATGGCATCTGGTATAGAGCGACGCGTGGTGAGCTGAGGCTAGCTGAATTGAGAATATTTCCCATAAAACTCGGACACAGTCTTCATTAGAGGCAGGTCGTAAATATTTTTGAAGAACTTGTTTGTAAATTAACCATGGACAATGGAGCGCTCTCTTCTCTCACTGCCTTTGGATTAGAAAGTGAAATTGTATATACGATTGAAAATTGCTCTCCATTATAAATTCCTCTCATATTTCGAGGTGTCGAGGTGCCCGAAATAAGAGAGGAATTTATAATGGTGTTCAGCAACGAATTAGAGAAAAAAAACCAACTGCTTGTTACATTCAATGTGCAGGTCATAACTTGAACCTTGTGATTAGAGATGCAGTTGAGGGTGTTCCGGAAACGAAAAAAATTTACATTATCATTGAAAAGCTTTATGCTTTTTTCGGCAATAGCGTCACACGTTGGGAAATGCATTTCAGAAAATTAAATTTCTTTTTCTAACTGCAATAATGTCCAAGTCGTTCAATCTTCATCCCATGAGAATGAAAAAATGATACATTTATATTTTCATGTTTATATTTTTTAATATAATAAGCCTTGTTAGAGGTAATTGCCATCTAAAATGTTACTATGTTAATTTTCCGAGTTTTATGCATTGAAACATATAAGTTAATAAAACTTCTCGGTGCTGTTCGTGACGGAACCCCGAAGCTATTATTGTCCAATGTATCTCCAATGCATTTACACATATCCAGCGCTGTGGCGTCCGATGACAGTGCGTCCGTGCCGTATTTTCAGATATCGTCGGCTATTTTTCAAGTTTTCACGGTCATGTTACTGACACTGACAGCACTGTTCCCATCGGACGGGCGATGTGTGTGGCACCCGGCAAAGTGCCTTCAGTGAATTGCGTGCGTTGTGCTGAAATTCGAATTGTGCTATTTCTAGTGTATTATTTAACAGAACTAAACAAATGCTTTCGCTTAAAATATATGCTTAGCATTTTTAGCAAAATCTTGATATAAAGTGAATAGTAAAATAAGGGATTCACTCAAAGTTTAAAACGTGCACGGACGGCAATGGTACGGTACGGTGAGGTGTAAATCGACCTTTCGAGTGTGGCGGGGGGGGTGTGGGGGCGGCGGAGGTCTTTGGCAGGGGAGCCTGGAATGGTTCCGCCACGCCACTGAGCATATAACATGGTTCTATGGATAAATAAGGCATTTGTTTCTTCAACCATTGCAAACATTTGCTGTCAACGAAGAAAAAAACGTCTGACATCTATGTTAAGCGTTATTTAGACAGAGGAGGAAGAAAGGAGGAATATGAGATTTTAAGAACGGGGAAGAGGCGGAATGGAATATACGAAATAATAGATGGGAAGAGATAATGTGATAGAAAGGAAGAAAAGGGGTAATTAAGAAGGTATGGATGAAGGTTTACCGACTTTTAATCTCAGAAAATTCGTACCTAAGACTTTTCGTCACAAAAATTAATTGGTCCATGCCACTTTTCATCATACATTACCATTGGTTCCTGGGATATTTCGTCATAACAATAATTCGTATATGAATTTTCGTCACACAATAATAACTGTTGCTAACTTTGATCATAAAAAAGAATAACTACTGAAACTTCTCGCAACGAAAAAGAATTGTTAATGCGAGAGTTTTTGTAAGTTTTATTGGGAATAATTTTTATTAGTAATTGCCAAAAATTAATAACTCATCAATCGCTAGTTAATGCTACAACAATAAAATTCGCAGTTGCAAACTTGCTTGTGTGGCCAAATTTCTGTGACGAGAAGTCGCAGGTACGAATTTTCTGTGAAGAAAAGTTGCGACGCCGTGGGCGAGAGGATAATAGGTAATCCTAATAATTATTCCTAATAATGGAAGGAAAGAGAGTTGGACGAGCAGAGATAGAAAGGAAAGGGCGACTCCTGCATACACTTTTATGCCTAATATTCACTTCTTCTACGAAGGGAATATTAGGCGTAGAGGCGAGTGAGGTTTCACACACGACAACACTCCCGATTCAGTTTCACCTCTTCCTTTTCTTCTTCTACCTCGCTATCCCTCCCGAACATATTGTATGGATTCAGAGATAATGGGATTTTCTTTATCAAATCCGAATGAAAGCGGTTATCCGGGGCACCGAACGGCCGATGAGAGGATAAGAGAGAACGCTTTTTAAGGACGCTTACATTAGAGATGAATCCTGGGAAAAACTTTCTCGTAGGGATCATTACCAACGTTTCATTTTTTCCTTTCGTTTCGTTCTCTTTGCTAAAATATATATATATATATATATATATATATATATATATATATATATATATATATATATATATATATATATATATATATCTCTCTCTCAAAGAGCGAGATATAAAAATACTTTCCGTTCTTAAATTCCTACCGAGACAAGGGTTTTATGAGGTTATTATTTCGGAAAACTTATAAGGAAATCGGTGGGAGATATTGAGTTTCAATAATTTTGGTAAAATGGAATTCACAACTTTATGATTAAATGTTGTAAAAAGTGAAGGAATAACAAAAATTGGAGCGATAATTTATGGTTGTGACATCTAGCACGATCATTTAATTTTCAAATGCAGATTTTTTCGTCCTTGACTATGGACGGGGAATGCCGTTTAAAATGATCATGGTGAAGTTTTCTACGAAATATGACCTACAAAATAGGAATCTAAATTTGCGAATCTATTTCCAAGATAGAGGATCTCTTTCAACGGCTCGGAGGACCAGGTTAATTAGTTCTAAAGTGGAAATGCATGCAGATTCGGAAACTGCGGCGAGACTTCCCATCCCATTGCAGTAATATTCCTCGTCAGGATGAATGAGTGAGAGGACGGTGGAACGAAGTGATAAATCAACGCGAATCGCAGTCTATGAGCTACAAAATCCCACCTCAAAGATATAATCGTGGATTTCGGTTAAGAGATTATCATTTCAGCGGAAATGGAAATAATTGCCAGCCAAGGAATTTCAACCATTCCTCTTCGCCTTGTTAAATGCTACTGGTAACTTTCAGGGTAGTAATGTAAATCAAAACACCGAGTCTCCAAATACTCTACAGTAATACCCCGCTATATATGTCGGAGATGTGTTTCTGAAAAGTGCGATTTATAACGAAACAACGTACAGCGAAACGAAGGTTACCATAAGAACTATGATAAAAGTTAGGGGTTACGTTCCTGGCGGATATTTTGTGACACATTTGTTTCCCAAATAATACATATCAATACAGTACATTGGGCATACTGTGTTACCACTATGTGTTTACCACTTATAGCTACTAGGGTTTAATATACATTTAATCGTAACAACGAGTAACCAATTGCAATAATAAATTCAGAAATCACCGAAAATAATTGTCTATAGTGTGATGGAGCACAAAAATTGTTTCTTTACTTACACGTACATTGATACGCACTTTTCAAGCAGATTTCGCAATCCAAAGTATATAAACACACAAAATGTTATACACATCTGTTCACAAAGCTCTGTTATAGCTGACTGTCGCTCAGAAATGCGTTTTTACACATTGTCATTAAAATTGGGAGAGTCCCTTTTATCCTCTGTGTATCTTGTGAACCACCTATCCCATCGTGATCTCTCAAACATATGGCCAGCAAATGTTTATTCTGAGTATGATTTCACACGAATTGATAAACATGAAATTAAATTAATTCATATAAATAATAATAAACATAAAATTGAAAGCCGAATAGAGGGTTTTTATTGTTATAGTTATAATTTATGCACCGCAATTGGAATTTCTTAAATTTTGCTTTTAGCATTTCACAAACGACGTCTATGCGAAGCGACACAACTTATAACGAAACATGTTCCCTAATTGATTGGCGACGTATATGCGAAACAACGTATAGCGGGGTTTTACTGTATTGGTAAAATTATGAGGAAACATATTTGTTAATTAGACGAAGTCCAGACTCACACTTACTGTAATGAACATAATGTTTTTCATTATAAACTCGAAAAAACATTATACATACTTAAGAGGTAATAGGCAAGTAAAAAGAATCAAATATCTAAATTAAAAAACTTGATATCAACGTCCGATCTATGCTTTTTAAACGCGTTTGTTATTTTTTTAAATCATTTTGTTCGCCTGTCTATCCGTTAGTGTTTGTATTTAACAAGAGCTATAATATTGGACGGATTTCTATGAAATTTAATGTTTAGGTTTTATATTAAACTAGCAGAACTGCCCGATGAATGTCAACGGATTTAGTGAATCTTAAACTTCGACCGTGTAACATATAAACATCGTAAGAATAAGATAGTACACAGTTTTAACCGTCGAATAAAGAAAAAATGAAGAAAACCTGTTCGCAATTACCTATTTAGATGAATGAAAGAAGAAAATCTTGCACTCTGAAAAATCGAAAATTACGTGTATACTTATCGGAAAATAATTATTGAATTAAGCACCCCCAACTTTTTTATCGCCATATAGCCTATGTTATCCGCAGGATAAAATTATTTACCCATGCGAAGTTTTCTGATGATATCTTCAAAGGTTTGAAAATCAATTTGTGGAAAATCTACATCTAATTATTTAAGTTACGTAGTTTTAAAAACAGTTTGCTTCGGAGAACTCTATGCCACACTTTGTGTTTCTTTCTTCGCTACTTTAGTTTATATTAGGTATATATTATTTCTTTTAGTTTATATTAGGTATGTATTATTTCTTTTAGTTAATATTACGTATTGTTTATAACGGTTGTCACGTAAGTTGTTAATTCAACAATAAGCTCATTCCCGTGTTATTTAAATGGGAAAAATTTAAAGAGAAAAACATTTTTTATATAAAAAATGTAGCTCAAATCACTTTAAAAACCCTCCCATTTTGCTGAACTTTTTATTGCGGTTAAAATGGCACCTTCTTCTTGCTTCTACGTTTTATAGTTGTTGCGCTATAAATGCACAAACACATTCTTCAAAATATTTATATAGAGTAGAACACGAAATAGACACACTCAGTTAAATTGTATGTTTGCTTCCTATTATTGCCACACATGACAGAAATACTACATCTGGGTCATTTCACTTAGAGAGGAGTGCTAATTATCAATTATATCAAATACTGTGTCAAAATGTCATACTCGAGTCACATAATGCAGCCAGTGCTGCCTTATTGCTAGAATTAAAATTTGGAAGTTCAATTCAGTAACCGTATGATAGAAATTAATTAAAATCGGGGGGGGGGGGGGGGGGGGGAGTTTTCATTGATATGAGGCAGAACTTCAATCACTTCGTTCCATCCTTAAACAAAAATTGACCTTTCAATATGAAACTACTGTGTACCTGTTGGATCCATATGGATACTATATTATACGGATATTACATTACCGTGTCTAAATAGAATATCAATTCAAAAGCGAATTAATGGTGTTGTTATGAATCTTCAAAAGTTGTACAGGAGCGATTCTTCGTTAACTATTGAAGTAGACAAAGGCAAAATGATGGCAGAATCAGATGTTCACTCCACTACCCCCTTTGTTGTTTTGCCACATTGCTTGTACAACTCATTATAATTACTCATTACGCATTTAATACCACTAGTAATAACTAATTGCATTAAGCCACATGAATTTAGCAAGTGTTACTTATCTGTAAAAGAAATTTACAGACGAAGCCTAAATATTTCATGCAATACCTATAACGTGTGTCCACTCATACTTTCTGAGTGACAACAAAACTGCCCTTTATTGAACGTAATTGGTGTCTAAATTTGAAATATTATATATGCATACATAAACATATAAACAATTGGATTTAGTAAGAAAGAAGAACCACGGCAAAATTACTGTGGAACCGGCAGCGATAGATTCTGTAAAGTAGAGTTCAGGAAGTTTTATGGACTAAGTCCTTCGTCAATACAGAGTTTTACAAACTACGTATATACATATAAACTCATCTTTCCCCTTCTCTGCTTCCCCCATTCCTCGCTCCTCTGCCCTTCTACCTAACTCCTTTCATCGATGGCTATTCAGTCGATGACTGATCGCTGACTGATTCTCTCCTTCTCCTCGACTCTTCTCCTTCAATACAAAAATTTCTCTCTACTTTTAGGAATAGCATAACAGATAGCATTGGATTGTAGTTATATCCTTAGAAACATCCACTTCAACCTAAACACCTAATTGCTATTCTTGCTGAGTCTTCTAAGGGTTATATTTTTCCTTCGCCGATGACAGTATTAAGGCAAATTGAGAAGCCTCATGATCGATTTAAACATGAAAAGAGACCCAAAAGCTTCTTCCAGCTGACTCAGATCAAAACATTCGCACGAAACATGCAGCAATGATTGATTGATTGGTCAGGCAGGCGACTCTCGACGTCTTCCCGAATCAATTGTTCAGAGTTTAAGAGCGAATGCAGTGGGGAGGCAGGAATGAGTGGTGACGGAGGAATGAGGAAGGCGTGGTGAGGGAGGAATGAGTGGGGAGGGAGGAAGGATTGAGCGGGAAGACCTGAACGAATGTTGAGGGAGGAATGAGAGGGGAGGAAGGAAGGAGTGGTGAGGGAGTATTGAGTTAGGAGGATGAAATGAGTGGAGAGGGAAGAACGAATGCCTCTCAGACACATAATGAACTATTCATGAAACTTAATTCGTATTCAACAGAATAACCGTCATTTCCAGGGCAATTGTGTAATTCCTAGCCAAATATAATTACTTGTTCTTTTGACCGCTAAAGGAAATTCAAACGGCGCATTCATTATTTTAAATTGTAAATAAATAATTTATGCATATGTTACCCAAAAGATTGCGCGAAATATGATTTTAAATAATGTAACTGTTAATTTTGGAATATATACTGGATTATTTTATCGAGCTGAACGATCGCTAAGCCATTTATTTAAGTACAGATACCACTATCGTATAAATTTGTTTTACTCTTCTATCTTACACATTGCTTTTCAATGGAGCTCGATAAAAGTGATTGAAAATGTATTCGTTTATGCTATTCCATTTTATGTAAATATTGTTATGTTATAAGTACTCTTAGGAATTATTTTTTAACAGTCGTTTCTTATGTCGATTAATATTACATATTTATTGTTAGTTTTCCGATATCAATTCGTGAAAAAATAGATTTATTTGGCTAGCGCCAAGGACGAAGAGTGAGTAGAAATTCTCGCCCGAAAAAGGCAAGTTACAGAAAGGAATAAAGCGTTTAGCCATGCCACTCAACTGTCACATATAAAGATTGTTTTAAATCACATTACTTTCCTATATTCGTAGGAACTTCAAGTCACAAGAAGGACGGCCAAAAGTAATAAAACAACGCTAAAGATAGTAGGCAGGAAATTACCAAGGACCAAATCCAGCGCCTCATTCAATTTCCTTTTTGAAATAGATTGTAACCGTCCTCATCTAACTACGCGATTCGAAGTTATTTAATGAATGGGTTGAACCGAATTCATTTGGTGGTCTATACCGAGGCGAGGAAACCAATAATCGATTTTTACTCGATCGAGAGTGAATAGGAGGGAAAAAGAAAGAAGGTCGGAGAGAAGGAGAAAAAGAGAATAACAGAGGGAAAGAGTGAGTGAGAGGAGGGAGAGGAGAGAGAAAAAAGAAAGAGGGAGAAAAGAGAGAGAGGGGGGAAGGAAGGAGTGAGAAAGAAGAAAGGCAGGGAGGAAGAGGAGAGATTGAGAGGGAGAAAAAGAAACGAGAGGGAGGAGAGAGAGAGGGAGGGAGAGATAAATAGGGTGGAAGGAAAGAGAGAAAAGAAAGGTAGGAAGAGAAAGAGAAGAAGAGAGGGAGAGAAAAAAAGAAATTGAGAGGAGAGAGGGGGAGAGGGGGAGAGAGAGAGGAGGGGGGAAGGAAAAAGAGAAAAAAGAAAGGGGCGATAGAGGAGAAAAAAGACAGACGGAGGTGGAGACGAAAAGAGATTAAATATCCTTCAATATCGTCGGAGATAAGAGATTCATACCTTTCCGGGCAAAAGGAGGAAAATTGCGGTCCATCGAGCGATCATCATGCGCTCGATGACTGTTTATAGAGGAAAAAAGTGGACGGAGGGAGTTAAAAGATGTGCGGCGTCGTAAGATTTTGGAGGAGTCGACGCGGAAGGGAGACAGATCACCGACTCCCGAGTCTCGGCTTAAGAATAACTTCCGCCATTTTCTGTTATTTCACCCTGTAGAGAATAAAACCACTCCATTCCCATTTTCCCAAACCTCCCGGGAGACTTCGATTTTGATGTACGCTTTTCCAACTTCCCATTCTAGCTATTCCACCAACTACATACTTCCCACTCACCTCTCTCCCCCCTCACTGCCACCTCTCTCTCCCTCTTACGCACACTCTCACTCTCATACGCACACTCTCACTCTCGCACGCACTCTCTCTCTCTCTGTATAAAGACACAGATGCGAGCTGCAAATTTCCGGAGTGGGCGTGGTGGCTGGGGCAAAGTGAAACACACCCACACTCCCCGACTGGACCGCCCCATTCTATCTTCCCCCCGCCTATCCGCATCCCCTTTCCCCGCCTACCCCCCACCCCCTCGCTCACCTTCCCCTCTATCGCGTCCCCCCCTCTCCCCTTTGCCCTGTCCTTTCTAACCCCGGGAAGCGTTGTCCGAAGGGGCGGAAGAATCGTTGTTTTGAGGGCGGTCGGCGTTGATTGCGTCGGTGGCGAGTGGGGGTTGGCCGTGAAAGGGGTGGGGTGGTGGGGAGGGGGGCAGGGAGTTGGGTGCGAGGCGGGTGGTGCGCAGGCGCGGAACCGGTGTGGGTCATTGATGGAGCGAGGGGGGAGGGGGGGAGGGTGAGACTCCGGGAACAGCATCCCGGCTCCATGCTTCACGCCCTTTCCTAAACTTCGGAACTCATTGAAAAACTGTTTCAACGATTGCCAGAGGTTGGGGAAAACAGATGCGCATTTCGGCTACAAAGCAGTCGTCATCAGTGATGATTCATCGATAGAGAACTTTGAATGAAATACTCGTATTGTTTTTATAGGCGAGTTTCCGCCGCATGATATTTTTGGCGCGTTTTTATTTTATAAACGAGCTTATGTTTTTGATGTGTCTGCCCGTCTGTGCAATCGATGAAATCAAAATGGAAAGTTAACGGTATAAGATAAAAGGCTAACATTTTCAGGGTGTGAGTGATCTATGATGCCACATATTACGCTGTCAAAAAATATATTCTTGGAGAAAACTGTGGGCGGCAGGGGGTGTTTACAAAGTTTTCAACTTTAGATTCTGAGCAAATGGATATAGATAGAAAGTTAGTTCCCCAATTGTATTCTTCCCTTTTTGTTTTTATAATCCAAACCTCTTCCAAATACTCCTTCATTCTAATTTCATTACTGTAATGAATTCAGTGACCGCTGGCCATTTGTGACAATTTAGACCGCTTCCTGATTTATGGTTTAACTCGCCTAACTCGACGATAGAAGAAAAATAAGCAGAAATTCACAAAATTAAGCAGTCGCAGTCGAAATTGCATTCCGCGATTTATGTGTACATAAAAGTTAAAGGGAAGAAAAAGGAAATGTCAAGAAGCGCTTGTTTTTGGATAATAGTTTTTTTTAGCTTGGACACTCCTTGTTTCTTCTCCGTCACCTGGTTCTTTCGATTGCGATAACTCACTGACTATCCGTGTTCTTTCTATGGCTTATATACCATCTGGTAGCACCTTTGAATGCTAACATATTGCGTAAGCAGCTAACAATTTCATTATTTTTACATTCCTTGTCTCTTCCCTTACGCGTGCGTAAATATACACCGAGAAGGAAGTAAAATCACTATATACCTAGATAGTCTGGTCACAGTCAAAATGGAAACAGTAGTTAGTAAAATCTTGAGGAAATGTGATTTTGGTTATATACCCTATGTTTGAGCAAGAATTATTACTGAAGTAACGAAAAAGAGTTGAGTATAATAACTCCTACCACTACAATATGGTTGAAAAAACCAGATGCGCAGTTTTGGTTCAAATGTCCGTCCTCAATGCTAATCATTTCACTCTGAATGGAAGAGTTTAATCACTTAGAAAAGAATTCGACGATGCTAAAGACGGTATAAGTTGATGGGTAATTAATACAGTAGGAGGGAGAATGTACGGATTGGAAGAGCGATTAAAGAAAGAATCGGTTGAGACTTGAGTGAATGGCAATGGGTTATTAGGATAAATCGAACGATTAAGTGTTAGAGTGCTTGAGGAATAATGATGCAGAAATGAAGAAGAAGTCTAACAGAGACAAAGAGGCGAATGTGGGGGAGAAGTTTGGTAAAAAGAAAAAGAAACCTATTGAGATGAGAGGAGTAAGAGAAAGATTTGAGAAGAGAGAATTTGGAGTTAGATTGAGGAGAGAGGAGGGATATGCGTAGTAGGAAGAAAATCGAATGGAACTTGGGTTGGTAGGAATTCAGCAGTGCGGATGAGAGAATAAGTTTATCCCTTTTAGGGTACATTTAAGTATTTAATTCTCTCATAAGTTCCTCTAACTGATAGTAGGATTCCTCAACTTCCTCCTGGCCGCAGTCACTCCTATATAAATAATAAGCTATGTCTGCTACTCGGGCACGCTCATATATATGCACCACCGGCAGTATAACATCCAGGGGCACGTAACACAATATCTAAATAACGATCTGCTTGTAATTCCGCTCAGAATTTTGTAGGGAGAGTGAAACGTAGAGAGGGAGGAATTATGAGTGAGAGAGAGAGAAAGAGAGCGAGATGAAGGGAACAGTTTAAATTTCAATTTTACACTTTATTCGTGCACAGCCTTTATTTCTGACGGAAAATTGCGCTAGTACTTGAATAATTACGAAGTTTATAGGTTCCGCACTAACCGCTGTTAGCATCTAACGGTCGTTTACCTGCTGCGTGTTTACAACTCCTTTCCCTGCTGTCTTATCAATCGACCAATTTTTGTGATTTAATGCTAATTGTTATGGACCTAGATAGAACAATTGCAAGTGTTTGTACAGATTTATACAAAAACAACTAGCGGCCGAAAAGAAGACCGAAAGACAGGAGAGACAAAGGGATTGCGATGTAATTAGGGTGAACGATAGAGAAGGGAGGTAGGTGGTACGGAATTGAAAGTGTGGGGGGATCTCAAAACATCAAGGAACAGAAAATAAATATCAATGTAAAATGAGGATTTAGAAATAATACCTCATCGATAAAAATCAATTAAATAATTTTTAAAGAATGGATAAATAAATACCGACATTTAAGTGAAGAAACATACTTTCTACCTTGAAACTGAAGTTTAAGTTTATTATTAGGCATATATTAAGAAAATTTCATACCGGTATGTTACAGACGATGATGTCGTCTTGAAGGCAGAATATATGTCTAAAATTTTACAGATATACTATCAATGTAATGTTTAAATCCTTTGCTTATGTCATTTGTAATTGTATAAGAGCAAGGACATGAATACTGAAAATTTAATAAAAAGGTATGACCTCAAAAAAATATCATTAATCCGAATGATATTCTCTTATTTCACTTTTCATGTCCCTGCTTATATCAGCTACAAATGACACAAGCAAAGGATAAAAATATTACATTGATAGTATATCTGTAAAATTTAGAACAATAGAGTTTATATATTGTTTTCAGTTCGCCATCATCGTCCGTAACACAATCTTCCGTTGAAGATCATACAATTTTGCGAGGGTTATATAGGAGCGTGGAATTAAAAATCGGGTAAAAGTACAAACTCAATGCTTAGTGTGAGATTTACACACTATGGGCATTCTACTATTTATTTATTCTGATTTATTTATTTCTCACTAGCTCATATACAGCACTTTACAGCCTTTTACAATGGGCGCAATAACAATAACATAGCGGTTCACATACATTCATTCCCTCGTAAGGATTCGAACCCGCGAACGTAGAATTTGGAGCTAGATACGCTAACCGCCCCTCTACCAAGGCCGACTATTAAATGATTGCATAAAGAACCTCTGGAATTTTTTAAGGAAACTTAATTATTGAAAAATAAAATATTCAGCCTCCATTACAATTGTCAAAGTCGTTAATCAATACAAGTATCATAAAAAATAACCGAGTAATTCGGTTTCCGACATAATGTTGGCACTGTCTATTAGCATATCGTCGCAAAAACACCACAGCAGCTGGATTACATACATAAATTAATTTCTCATTAACCATTATTTTAATGTCTTATTCTCTATGAAAAAGTAAATGCTACTGTTAAATAACATAAATTATTTATATGATGTATGACAAGACTTTTACCTCTTAAAACACTGTTCGTAAACGCCAAATACCGCATCACTACGCTTGAATACGTTGAACAATTCCAGAGAGTTGGTGGGAAAGACGTTGTATCTCTTAGCAGCACACAATCGCTCTATCTCCTGACATCACTTATTGTTAGTAGTTCAAGTGTCAGCTCTTGGAATGTAAGAGCAAGGTTTGATCTCATAAGCGCACGCCATTGCATCAGCAAGAAATTATAATCGTATACATTAACTTACTATAAAGTGAACTTATAAAGTTGAGACTAGTGCATAATTGCATAAAAATATGAGTTAAGGATAGCTTAAATAACAGATTCTTTTGCTTTGAAGATATACCTGCAGAAGGTTTTGAACCTCGATTACCTCACTGGATTAACACAGATAACACAGGCCTGCGAATTAGAACTTTCGAAAAGCTGTTTTATTTCTAATGGCTGATTTTACACAAAACAACTACGCTAATTTCAAAAATGGAATCCATTTTCCTCCATCACGTAAGGATTTTTGGCAATATGGGAATAAAGGAACAAAAAAATTAAGAAAACCCTTATTTATTTTGGTTTACAACTACATATTTTGCTTTGCTATAGTAGTTGAAAAATACAAACAAATGTAAGAAGAATGAAGCATATTTACGTAAATAGTTTATTTTAGTTTATGTTATTCATTTAGGTTATGTAAATATATTATGTTCATCCTCATTCAGTTTGATTCTTCTAGTGGGATCGCTTCCTTTTTGTCTCGAAAGAACGCCTTGTTCCTCTTCTTTTATGTGCAAATTCTGATGTATCCCTTTTGAACATCCAACAATTGACAACCAGCATGTTTACGTTCCACCTTCCCTGGTATCTTCTCTCCATTTCTTTGATGTCTTGGTGAAACCGTTCTTCTTGTTCTTCGCTTACTGCTCCGAGATTTTCCGGGAAGTACTCCAGATGTGAATGTAAGAAATGTAATTTTAGACTCACGTTGCAACCCAATGCTTTGAATGTATTCAGCATGTTATTCACAATATTTTGGTAATTTAGGTCCTTGTTATTCTCCAGGAATTTGTTGATACATCCTTAAAAGCTGCCCATGCTTCTTTTTCAAGATTGTTCATAGTTCTTTCGAATTGCTATCCAAAGTAAGTTTCCTAATCTGAGGACCAATAAAGATTCCTTCTTTCAAATTTGCTTCGGAAAGAGCTGGGAATTTACCAAATAGATACTTGAAACAGTCACCATCCTTGTCCAAAGCCTTAACAAATTGCTTCATCAATTCCAGTTTTATGTGAAGTGGGGGTAAAAGTACTTTCGATGGGTCAACCAGATTTTGACGTGCAATGTTTTTAGAACCTGGTGTCAGATGGACTCTGCGTGGCTATTCCTTCTTTATCCAATGCTGAGATCTTTCTCTGATATTCCATTCACACAAAAAACATGGAAACTTAGTGTAACCGGATTGTTGACTCAACAACATACAAAGAACTTTTAAGTCTCCACAAAGCAGCCAACCGTGTTCCCCGTATTTAACCTTAGCCAGAAGAGTTTCGAGATTTTCATGTTTCCTTCAGGTGCACTGAATGAGCACAAGTTACCATTGTGAAGAAGGACGCCTTTTAGACTTCTCTTGCATCAATGAACATCCTCCACTCATTTGGGTCATACGTTGTAGTGCCTAGCTTACATATTAATTCAGAAATATTGCTGCAATAAACCAGTGAACCTTCTTGAGATGAATTCTTCTTCACGCTTCCTGTACCAGTAAAATGATGTCCCGGGACAAAGCAAGTTCTTGACACGAAGTCCATGAAGTTTCTCGTAATTTCTAGATCAATGGTGAACAGGTAAGTGCAGTCACCGCGGGCGGTCTGCTACAGAAATGTCTCCTGGCCTGTCAATCACTACACGGCGCTCTCTGATTGGCTGTGAAGTCACAGGGACAGTGTTTAAGATTTCATAACTGCGCCCCCTATCTTCTGATCTGTCAGTCAGTTATACCTACGCAGGCAATGCGCTTCTCGTAAGATCTATAGCAACAGAGAATACGCTATTGCGTCACTCCTAATCAGGAAACTTCTATAGGGAGTGGTTTTAAAAAATTTCATCTATAATACATGGATCTAATTTTAATGAAAATTACCTACACATTTAAAATGCAATATGACGTTTTGGGAAAAATCTGTACGTGATATAGAAGAACCGTTATTATTTTAGGATTCGGCGTACACAAATTACTAACAAAAAGGGTAAAACATTTCGGACAACAGAATCATCGCAGGTCTGTGTAATCGAAGAGGAATGAAAAATAATGATTCATTGTTAAAATATCGGAGATGAATAGGAGCAAAAACGATTCCTCTTCGGAAAATTATCTTCTAAGAGTTTGAATAAACGCCGAAGGAAGTCATCGTAGTTCCTTCGTATTATTAGGCCAGGGGCAGAGAAACTAGGATCCGATATGAAAAAACAATCCATGAAATTTAACTTACAAAATTACTTATTAGCCGTTAGTCGACCTTGTGTTGAGAAAACATCGTCTAGTGAATTTCTTTTCGCAGAAAACGAAGAGATGTAAATTCCATATAGTATTACGTGGCAATGAATATCTTCCGAAATAAACTCTTATCTCGGCCACAGAACTGCAAATACCTACTTCTCTCTCTTTCGAAATAACCTTAAACACCATTATTACGGACTGATTTCCCATGACGTTTAACATAGGCGACTTATCAATTCCACCGCCGGCGCCGTGGCTAATCACGTGGAAAGCAAAGCTTGTAATCATCGGAACCTCATCGTCCCTCTCTCCTCACGCATCTCCTCATCAGCACCCCTTTTCTCCCTCTCCCTTCGCGTTCGTCATAATCCCATTTCGATCGCCTCTTTCAACAACTTCCTTTCGCCCACACTCTCCTTCACTTTCCATGACATTATAGTGCGTTCCAATAGGTCGTGCGACTGGGATTCGCAGTATTCCGCCTGCATTCGGGTTATTTCGATTAGGCTACGACACAATGTTGCCAATTTTTAATTTCGCTAAGTTCAACAGTAGCTGTGAACGAGTGAAGTTCTATGCTGCGATAGATCCGAATGAAGCACGTTCATGCTTTATGCCGTCGCCGAGAAAAGTGTGAGCAATCGTGTCAACAGCGCTTGTCAAGAAATTTTGAAGGGTGAGGGAAATTTAAGACCTCTTATTGGCTGACATGCCCCAGGTGCACGAAATGCTGAAACGCACTATAGCACACGTTCAACCCGACGCCAACGGCATCTGTTCACGCGTCCGGATACTCCCTTTTCATGCTTCCCGTTTTATCGTTGTCGTATTTCGAAGGAATTACTTCTTCACTGCCAGTCTGTAATTTTTTTCTGTTATGTTAATTTTTCAAACTCTCGAAATTATAACATTCGCTTATTTTGGTACGACGATATTTTATGTCAGACACTCCTGAAAGCATTAAAACGTTTAAAAGTACGCGTATGAAGAAGAGAATAGATAGGGTAAACAAAACAGGTGCAGATGTCTCCGTTGCACTTAGCGAAAGATCCTTAACGAATTAGAACGTAATTGTTATTTCATAAACTCTTTCGGGAGAATTTATTTTTTATAAGGAAGAATGTGTTCACGGAAATGAAAGCGTATTATTTTTATCTCTGCACTCGATGATAAAAATAATTCTAAAAAAATATACTCGAAAATGTGGAAAAACATAAGCCAAACAAAGAATCCGTCGAAGAAACGATACGCTCAATCGCAAACGATTGCCTAAAATGACTGACTTGCAAATAATAAACACGTAAATAGACGACTGTCTTTTAATATCATGGTTATCACCATTCATTCCTCCCTTCTGCTGTATCACTGCGCCTCATTCACGAAATATTTGATGAAGCGCTTACAGCGACCCAAATCCGTCAATCGACGATCGATTCCTCGCTATAGATGTCATCCCGTTCCCACCCCTCCGTCTCCTACCTCGGCCGCCTTTGAATCCGTCTTATCACACCCTTCTCCCGCATTAAACGCGCTTCACCCACTCACTGCCTTTCTCCATTCTCTCTCCCT
Organism: Uropetala carovei; assembly: GCA_036926305.1. Classification (NCBI taxonomy): domain Eukaryota; kingdom Metazoa; phylum Arthropoda; class Insecta; order Odonata; family Petaluridae; genus Uropetala; species Uropetala carovei. The sequence goes on from JAXCHB010000011.1 coordinate 28,087,684, forward strand.
CCCTCGCTCCGCCTCAGCTGAAAGAGCAACTTTCCTTGTACGTCGTTATTAGGTGACATATGAAATTCTCTAATGATTCCACCTGTGTTGCCATATCAAAAAAAAGCTCATCTTGTATTCGAGAACCATGAAAAGTGACTGTTTAAAAAATAGGAAAGTTAAATTGATTACAAAACCTCTCACAAAGAATGAAGTTCAATAAGAAAATATTGGTAAAGAATTGCGCCATGAGTCACATATCACGGCATAATATTTATTTGTGAAACTAAAATGAAATAAAATAAAGTAATATGTAAAAACTCTCTTGATATTACCCTGGAGTTAGTTTTTAAGTTTTCTGAGGTTGATGAGATTTTATGCGGTGCCATTAATATTTCCATTAAGTAATCGAAAAATTGATTTATTAAAGTAGAATTATTAATATGAATTACTATCATGATCATCTTCCATGACACTACAGTCCTAAGTTCTCTTAAGCTGTACCTATGTTTTAGACGCATATGTTTACAACTAATCACATAATTCAGATGGATAATATCACACCCACACACAGAAAGGAAGAGGGAATTACCATCTTCTTTCGAAAAGGGGCGCACTGCCTAACGTCCCTTCCGAAGGACGGAGTGCTGTTATTACCTGTCCTCCTCACGACAACGCTTGGAAGATTTAAATCGATAATCATCGAATTCGCAAAACATTTCAAAATTGACAGAAATGAATTGTCATCGACAATTGTTGATTTTTCACCAATACATTTTCTGCGAAATTATGCGTCATGATTTTTAAATTTGGATTACCACAGTCAAACAATATATTTTAGCACCAAATATTGAAAAGAGAAGCTAAAATCGGTATTTGTCATGCAAAATGGCTACACTTCATTCTTAATTCCATGCAGTTTGCTTTCTAAGACGCTTTGCAAGATCCCTAATGTCAGGGATGCCAAACACGTCACCCTTTAGGAAGATTGGAGTTTGGAAGTTTGGTCCCCTCTGCCTTATGTCTTTGTCTTAAGGACCCATACGGAATTGCCTCGGGGTCCAAAGGTTTATTGCACTCTGTATTTACGCTTGACGAGATCCAATAATCACTACAGACTTGAGTCGTATTCACGATATGATCAGCTCCGTTTACCAAAAGTACTATGACGTTTCTTGTGTCTTTTGTGTGACAAAATCTTCCGACCTCCACCAATATGCGAAAAGAAGGGCTTTCCAAGCTGAATAATGAATATCGATCTCCATACTCCACCATATAGTATTTTACAAACACACTGTCATAAAGTCTATATTTCTGGGAATCACCCGCAATCCACCCTCCAACAGGAGTGTCAAATTCTGTTTCTCCTGCATTGGTGTCGAAGGAGTTTCGTTCCATGTTCGCAATATGGGTTTTTTTTCTACACCCATCGCCGTTACTCAACAGGGTATGGTTTTTGTACTTTCTCCATAAGCAGTAGTATAGAGAAAAGTATTGTATTCGTGAAAAAAATATATAATTTGGGATTTCGACGGAAATACACGTTTTCACTATTTTCTCGATTATGTCTGTTGTGTGTGTGATAGGAATTTTGCGAGCGATCTAACTCAAAAACTAATATGCAGATCAGCACAACTTTATACTTATTTAAGATTTTTATTAGTAATTCAATATCTAAAAGCTTTCTGCTGAAACGGGTGAGCCGGAAGTGGACATTTTTTTCCTTGTCGTTTTTCCTTTTTCCAGATATCTCCTTTATGATTTAATTTATGAAAATATTTGTAGGCGGTGTAATTTTCTACAAGTTTTGCTTGAAATATTTTTTCATAAAACCGATCTTTTAAGAGATATTTTGATTTTTCCTCGGAATCTACGTCGCTGAGTGATAACTTTGTTTCCGTTACTATGATAAAATTTTCTAATTTTTGACAGCGATGCGTACGCTGCCAAAAGGCAAATTTAAATGTTAACAATATCAACAGCTAATTTTGTTTACTAATTGTTTGTCAATGTTAAATGTGATTCAAAGTATTTTTCAGTGTGAAGGTTATTCAAAGTGCTTAAAAATTTCTCATAAGGATACCTGCCGATAATTATTCTAAGAGGACGGTGATGTCGCCTAGCAATTATATTCATTACTCTATACGCAGAAAGTCATGTGCTGAGCACATCAGAATTCTCTTCAAAATGCTAATAAATACATTATATACAAGTCACATTAATTTGTTATTGAGTGGCCACAATTTAGTGAATAATAGGGGGGATTAACGAGTAAAATAAAATTTCCGATTTATTCCGAAAAACTAGCGGTTTCGGGTTGGTGGTCGAAGACAACAACACATTCGCCAAAATTTAGAGACCAACAAACTATCTGGCATACAAGAAGTTAGCCTTATTTTTATATATACATTTCAGTCAATTTTAATTAGAAGGAATTCAACTTAAAATTTTTTTCTAGATAATAGTCGATAAAATACGTTAAAATAAACGCGTATATTCGTCGTCGATTTTTATAAGAATTAAATTGAATTGGGACGCTATGACTTCAAACAACGACCAGCGCTAGTAGGCTTCTCAGTCTAAATCACAAAGAAAGTGAGGAGAGAAACACGGTGCCAGCATTAGCCTACTCTTAACGAGAGGCACCAAGGAGGCCAACGTATTTACATCCCTTCCGAAGGACGGAGCGCTGATTCGCGTGCTCTCCTCTAAACACGCAAATAGGGAGCCGCAAGATCTCTTGAAAAAATCCTACTTTCGCAGAATTCGTACCAGGTTCGCACCGGGTATGCTCAGCGTAGTAGACCACTACGCCACGGCACCCTTTTATTTTAAAGAGAAATTAATGTAGGAAACTACCAAGCCTACTCCTAACACAAGTCGGAGTGGGGCATGCCAAGGTCGAAAATCCGTCCTCTGGGTAAGATTGGAGCCCTGGCCCTCTACGTAGATGGTCAAGACTCAAGGAACTCCTCCACTCCAACCCCTGGACTACGCCAATCCATCCTAAATCGAGTCCTCCGCGTGCTCTAGACAAGATACCGACACTGGCAAGCGGAAATGCCAGGGGATAGGGGAAAAGAAAATGGTCGATGATGAAAAGAGGAGGAAAGAGAGCTTTCAAGTTAAACTTAATCATCACGTTAGAGTCGTGGCGATCCATCCAAATATCTTGTCCGGGCGACGAGTTCCCGAACGCGACAACGCTTCACTTTGCCACACCACGCTTGGCACTCTCTCTTCTCACCTCTTTCCTTTCTCACCTCTCCTTTCTCTTCTCACCTCTCCCTCCACCTCTCACCTCTCCCTCCTCTCACCTCTTACCCTTCCCTCCTTTTACATCCCCATCCCTTCTGGATTCCCGCTTCTTTTCTCCCTTCTCCAAGCCATCTGCCTTCACAAACTTCCGCCATCTCCTCCATCAACAATTTTCCTAATCCCATCTCGAGTTCCCATTACTTGTCTTGTTTTAATTACGCCGGAGTCATGCGCCTCATAATTCTCCCACGGCTTCCCTTACCTCCTCTACGGCATACCGGAAACCACCCTCTTTCAAATTCCGTCAGCCCTACCAAATTGACAGTGACAATATGACGCAACGAGTCTCGTTTTTTTGGAAACAGCGGTTTACGGGAAGATACGGAACGATAATTCGGGTGTGGCCGAAATGAGTTTGTTGCACGGGTCGATTGGAATTACTACTTCAAAAGGACGAATCAATCAACGTAAAATGTGAGAGGTGACTGAAAGTCCATTCCGGGGAACGCGTTTGTCGCACCCCATTCTCACAATTCCTCTATATAGGAATCGATAAAACATTTAGCGCTGTAATTTCTTTAACTTAAAATGTCGGCTTTTAGGCAAAATGGTCATTTTCTCGCATCAAAGTTATGATTATCCAGTATTATTACCCGCGCCGCATTTACGATGAGTGGTGTCAAATGATACCTTTAAGCAAGCCAATTAAAAGTCGAGGTGGCGTCAGGGCCGCATTGGTGCGAGATTCGTTATTGTAGGGTCGCATTAGAATTATGCCTGCATGAAGGCCGCACTAAAAGATAACTCTTTTTATCTCAAGGAGTTCACAAATATTTGCTTGTATACCACTTATCAGGGGATCAGTGGTGGAGTGATTAGAATGCTGACTATTCACTTAGCGGGTCCGGGTTTGAGTTCCGGAGATGTTTGATTTTTCGAACCAGCTTGCTTCGCCTCATGCATACTTATGTATATCCCGTGAGAAAATGCTGGATTCCGTCCGTCGGAGGAGAAGTTAATGAGTGTGACACATTGGTACTTCTCACATAGAGAGGGATAATGACGTCACGGTGTTTCCCGCTACTGTGTCAAGGCGTGTGTTCGTGGTTGTACGACAGGCTGGCGACCTGTCCAAGTAAAACATGGAGCAGCTACGTATCCAAGAGTTAACGACTGAAGCGTCTGAGACAGAGAGAAGAGATTAAAGAATGTGTTATTACATAGTTTAACGAATGTGATAAAAATAGATTAATTTATATAAAAATAAAGTATCTATAAAACCTGCATTATTTTTATATACTAATTCTAACGCGAGGAAAAAAGGCAAGATAGGGCACAAAATATTTTTGTTTTGCGATAACCATTGCATATTTTAAATAGTTAACAACTCATCTTGGTTTTAACGCCGAGTTTTGCCTATACCGCAGGTCATCCTTGACCCTCCTACATTCTATTGAGAACATGAAAGGAATTCACTTTTATGGCTAAAGACTGAATGAAGTTTTAAATTTTGTGTTTCGTTGTTTGTAAGACAGGAAATATAAAATTTGAAAAAATTATATTTTGCTATATTGGGTCGTCGTCATCGCGTTCTTAGTTTTAACTTTGGAGGTCCTGTAAAGCGAATCGCCATGCCTCAACCGAAATCCGCTGAATAATCGGAAATTATTGTATACTTAAAACAAACCTGAAAATATTAGAAATATTGTATTATATACTTTGATTTATTAGAGTGGAGGGTTGCGGAACCCACACTGTGACATCTACTCATAGCCATTCCTACAGATGTATAAATATATATATAGCTACATGATGAAGAGTCACGAAGGGTATAATTGGGGAACAAGTACTCGAGGATATCTGTGGCCCGTAGGTGTCAACAATTTTATTAAATTATTGTAATTATATTTTCTTAAATGTATTCATCACTTTATTCACAATTGAAGTTCGTGCGGAACTTTGACTAACTATGCAGTAATTCCTGTGGAAATAACTAAAAAATGCTTTTTAACGTCATTCCGTCCATTTTTTTCACAGAAAAACAATTTTACATGCCTTGAGCACAGCGCAACGAGGAAAATCGTACGTCGAGGGATTAAATTGGTACGAAGTCTTTTTTCTCCATTATTAAGATGTTCTTCAAAATTCTACTTCAATACTTCCTTACGTAGACTACTTCCATCTTCACCAAAAGATAGTTTACAATAAGTGTAATTTTGTATTCTTTGATTGCAGCTTAAGCATTTAGAGAAAACACCCTCTCCACGGCCCTTCGGTCCTATGCATGGTACACCCTAGCAGTCACCCATGCACCAATTCCCTTCTTTATTTTTGGAAGAGAGATATACGAATGCTAAGTGCAGATGTGCGAGGAAGTCGATGGAATGCGACGCCGCTTTGGTTTGGTCACTCATCGTGACAGGCTCTCCAACTGTTCACCGTGTACTGCGGCCATTAGAAAAACGGGCAACCTATCGTTAGTTTTTATCGTCGGGAGGATTAAGCGAACTACCTAGCGGCCTTGAGAATCCACGATTCCCCGAACATATGGATGACTCTTACCAAAAAAAAACTTCATCCTCCGAGGTTGAGCGGCGGTTCCATCCTAGTCTCTCGATTGGGATACCCTTGGTGGCTGTGATAAATGGTCGGGAAGGGAAGGAAGTCGGAGAGAGAATCACGGAGGAAGGGAGAGAAAATGGGAGAAGGAAAGGAGCCTTCGACTCGCTTCAAAATGTTTTCTTTGTTGGCTATGGATAGAGTAGTGATTAGCTCCGTGTGGTGGGCGCTCGGATTCAGGTAAATATGATGGATGGAGGGTGCGCCTACGTCACTTTCGGAATTTCGAGCCTCCTGGAGAGTGGGGTTGGGTTGGCAGGGATGAAAGCCGGGACGAGGGCACCGGGTCCTTTGTGTGCGTGCATGTGTGTGTGTGCGTATGAGGGTTTACGTTCTAACTCGCTCTCTCCCCCCTATCCCCCTACCGGCCGGAAGTGACGCATTTCTCGATTGGTTTCGAGTTCCGAGGCTTTTAGGAACGGTGATAGAGAGGCTGCCTTTCTGGAAAGATCGCCTCCGAAGAAGAAAAAAAAATCGTATCGCGATCCGGGCGCATATTCCCACGCCATTTTTTTCATTTTTTTTTTACCGTTGGAAGCGTCGGAACGACCTCGTTTCCCCTCGAGAACGGCTTCCCCTTCCCAAAGATTTTTACTCGCCTCTATACTCGCGGAAACGTCGTAATGTAATAATGCTGTAAAATGGCTTGAAGGTTTTTTTTTGCGGTATTAGTGACATCTGGTTTTGTCGTAACATTTTAACTCAATTCTGAGAAAATCAATTGTCTCGAAAGAAGAAACTCGAAACGTTTTCAACACAGAGTCATTTCGCGACTATGAATTTGTGTCTCGGTGGCTGAAAGCAATGTTGATTATGTTGCGGTGCATTTTATTCATTTATTTTCTTCAGGGTATTTCAACGTATTTCACTCGTTAAAGACATACTCCTGTCATTTTATCTGACACATCACTGCTCTGGTTCCAATTTAAACTTGAGTTAATATTTAACAGAAAGTTACCTAACGCACTTTAAGGCTAAAATAAAACTAACGCAGTATGGAGATCATTAGTCCGCGGATCAAGTACTCAATTAGAAGAAATTATTTTTTATTTTTCCTGGAGCTATTCAAGAAAAATGTTTTTATACCCCGATGATTTAAAAGAAATCAACAAGGAGAATGAGGGATAGGGTTCACTCGAAACCTTCTCTCTAAATTAGTACCTAGTAGTCCTGTTTTAAAATAAAGGTTTTATTATATTTTGCCAATTAATAAACAACATAATACCTCCTATTTGTTGATTTATTCGGAATCATCAGGTCTCAAAAACAGTTTTTGTTATACTTTACTAAAGAATAAATAAAACGATACCTGATATTTTTGAATCGCCGAGTATTTTAAAACAAAGAATAAAATAATAATTTCGTCTACTTGTAAGAGAGACGAGACGAGACGTGGAAATAACGACCGATTAGCGGTAGCAAGATCCGTGAAACAAATTTACGACCCTATGCAAAGCGTTACTTGATTATTAAGGAAATTGACTGGGGTCGACGCCGACTTAGCGCTAGAATGAAGCTTATAGAGATGAGGAAACACTCAGAATAACTGAATCGTCCATTTATAATGGAATACACGACAACAATGATAAAATACCTGAGATATACTCTAGGAGTGAGCGATATCGAAGTTCATTTTTTCCTAGGACGACCAAGGTCATAATAGTAAATTTAAAAAAAAAACAAATATTTTGTCCTGAACGGTATGCACGGGGAAGCTATTAAAATCGGATGGCTTGATACAGTGCCATATCCATAATACTCATAATTAACATAAATAACAGTGATATACCAAATGATTGGAAAGCAGCTAGTGTGATTCCAATACAAGGGCGGGAATAAAACGTCACTGAATAATTATAGGTCAGTCAGCTTAACAAGTTCAGCGAGTAAACTACTGGGAATGATTATAATGGATTACATTAGGAGATTTTGGCAAAGATAAGAATGGTTAAGTGAATTCCAGCATGGTTTTAAAAAAAGGATACTCCTGTGACGCTTGGACTCAACCAAGATTTAATAGAAGAATTCGATAGTAAAGAACAAGTAGATGTTATTGTCATCGAATTTGCAAAGCTTTCGATGTTTTATGTCACGAAAAACTCCTAAAAATATAGTTGAAATAGGTATCGATTCAAGAATCGCGAGATGAATCAATGCTTTGCGCTGAAAAAGAACAAAAGAGATTAAAATATGAGACAAGCTATCAAAAGCGATATAGGTTTCATCAGGAGTTCCTCATGGTAGTGTGGTAGGAACAATATTGTTTATAATCTATATAAATGACATGCCAATGAAACTCAAGTCTAATGTCCGACTGTTTGCTGACGACTATAATTTAGAGAGTACCCAATGAAAAATAACCTCGATTGCACCGAATTACAGAACGATACTGATGAACTAAACGCATGGGTAGTACGGAGTACCTTGAAAATAAACTCGACGAAAAGTAAACTGATAAACTTTAATAGAAATAAAATAAATTATGCATACCACATCGAGGAAGAATATGTGCCAGTTGACAAAACAGATACCAAGGATTAACATATAATAGAGAGCTAAAATGGAACGAATACATCGTTTATACAGCATATAAAAACTTACACTTCAGTTTCAGGACCCTTAAAAACGGAATGAGAAATTCAGGAAAAAGCTCGTTTGACGTTCATTATGACCACATTGGAATAGGGAGATAGCATATGGGATCCACATCAAGCCGTGTTACAGGTCAAGATTGAGATGATTCAGAGGAAATCACCTCGGGTTGAGCTAGGAAGATATGGTAGACAAGAGAGTGTAACGGAAATGCTAAAATAGTTAGGATGGGAGAACCTACATGGAAGAAGAATGTTAAGCAGACTAGGCGACATGTTTAACGTCCTTACCGGGGTAACCAGCTTTTAAGAATCTTCAGAATAGGATACACAGTCCAACTTATTTCAATAGACAGAACCACAAACATAAAATTAGCTACATAACACAAAAAACATGATTGCAAATTAGCTTTTCTGAATATGGCAATAAGGGAATGAAACAATTTATCTGAGGAAGTTTTTAAGCTTTTCCCTCTAAACAAAAAGTATTTCTCAAATAAGGTAAAAATTATTACTAATTAATAATGATAGTAAAATAAAGTTCTAAAAGATGTTAATATTCAACTCACCAATTTTAAACAATATTGTAAGAATATTTTAAGCCCATATGTATATATCATTAATGTACGCGACACAACTGGGATTCAGATACGTCTAAATCTTCTTTTTCCTCCTTTCATGGATTAGGCAATTTGCCTGTTCCGTCTTCACATTCATCTCCATATTTTCCTTGATCTTCCAACCAGGGGCGTAACTACGGATAAGGATATTACATACTACTTACGGCAGATGACGGGTAAAATTCTAAGTATATTTGAGGGGTCCCAAAAATATTGGGGCTCCCACGCACTGCGTGGGTCTGCGCCCCCCAAGTTACGCGCCTGCTTCCAACATCTCTTCCTCCACTGGGCTTGTACTATAAAGTGTTTTTTGTAATTCTATCACCACCCATTCTATCTATATTCTGTAGCCACCTCTCTTTCTCTTCTTCTATTCTTTCATTTATCGAATATATACCCAATTCCTTTCTTATATCTTCGTTACGTATGTGATCTTGTATTGTACAACCCTTTACTTTTCTGAGAAATTTCATCTCAGCTGCTTGTATCCTACTTTTGTGTTTTTGAGATAATGTCCATGTCTCACTTCCATAGGTTAGAACAGGAACAGCCATTACTTTGTAAAATTTTAGTTTTGTGTCTTTTCTTGTTTTATTTCCTAATGTTTTGGGTATTATGTCATACATCATTTGATATTTGTGTAGCTTTTTATCAATATCATAATCATAGTCATAGTTTATGTCACATCCTAAGTAGTTAAAATTGGATACCTGTTCAATGATAACATTATCAATTAATATTTTGGATCATACAGGGAATTTTCTTTTGAACGCCATAACCTTCGTCTTTTTTGTTGAGATTTTAAAGTTATAATCTCAACACAGTAGGTTAAAGAGTAAATAACGTCTAAATGTCACTGTATATATAGCAAGGACAAATGCCGATGGATTTAGGAGGAAGTAGTAGAATTGCTTGGCAGGGTGAAGTACGGTGGGGACTTCGAGGGCCACGTGACCGCTACGGTATCCATGAACCTCAAAACCTCTCAACACAGAAGGCTAATTGATTATCCGTCCTTTTTTGGTTATAAATTGTCCACAAACTTTTTGTATATGTTTCATCCTTTATTTATTTCTTATTGTTGTATTGACCTCTCCACCAAGCCTATAGCATTGTATATTTTTGCACTAAATAATAATAATAGGATATTCAAGACAAACTGAGACTTTTTAGGAAGTCTAGTACACTACAGCCTCTGTTACTCTCCTGTCTGGTGACTTGCAAGATAATTGTTGTGCTTAATTTATTTAAGTTTCCCCGCGATATCTCTTACTGAAAGAATCAAATCCTCCTCAAATAGGAATGGGTTTCTCATAGTATCACTAACCGTATTAATGGTATTCATTTAACAAGTTTGCTTTCTCCGCACTATCGTGAAATGCCATTTCTGCTTCCGTTATAGATAACGCCATGGTAGCTCTGCCTATCTTGGAATTTCCTGACGTAAGATCAAAATGCTTTTGGACTGTTTCAAATTATCATTTAGACCTTTCTTTTTGAATTTATCGCAAGTATTACGCACTGTTACTCTCTTGAGTGCGCCTAATATTGATGTCTCATGCTTATCCGTGGGTGTTAATTAGGCGGGAAGGAAGTATTATTTGTCGTCTAAGAGCGCACCTGAGTTTCTAGTTCATTCAACCAGTTTCTTTTTAACTCGCTTCAATTTTTTTGGAATAAACTTATCAGTAAACTCTACCACTATATGAACTTGCGTCAGGATTCTTCCGTGTCTGCGTTATCTATTGCTTCGTAGAAATTACAGTATTCATTAAGGGAAAAGGCATAAAACTTAAAAAATTGGATTGGCGCGTGTAGCAGTTTTTACCTTACATTCCACGTACAAGATAATTCCTTCTTCTATATGCTTCTTGTATACGCTCTGAGTAGTTTGTAGCTAATGAATCTAATACATTTTTCGATCGTGTGAGACACCTCACTACCTAATACGGGTGTTTTCCGAAAGTTAAAATTAAATCTTAATATTGTTCATGTACTCTACTACCGGAATAAGAGCACTTACAATTCCAATCGATTGAAGGTAAATTGAAATTACCTCCGATTATAATGGTTCATTCTTTATTTATCGAACTTAGCATCGCCACTTATATCAGGAAATAGCAAATAGTTTCTTTTCTAGTAATAGGAGATCCATAAAAAGCACATATATTTACTATTTTTGAGCCGCTTTCTGTCACATTACAGCACACACTTTTAACTTCGCCTACGCTGATTGGTTTTGGGTAACTTTCTTATGTATTGCTGACTACTGTAAAGACTCCGATCGGATAAAGAGATCTATTATAAAAACTCTGTAATCATTAGGAAGGACTTGACTAGCTAATTCTCCTTGAGTCAATCACATCTAATTCAGAGATTACCGGATAGAAACAACTTGAGGAGGACAGTTAACAGAGAACAGAATGGAAACAGACCTGCAAACGTCCGCTCCTTGGAATGTCTTCATATAATGCCGCTATTAAATGTATCCCGAACAGTTCTTCAAACATTATACAAGCATGAGTGATCCAGATAGGGTGTTTTTATTTTCAACAAATAGAAGCATGCAAAACATACGCGCAATTGAAGTTACTATCAGAAATATAACATTCAAAACCTTCTCCATAATTTCTCCAACAAAAATGGCAAAATACAGACATATGGCTCGGAAAAATGAAAATACATACTTTAGAATATAACAGCATTTAACCACCTACCCTATAGAACATGATTTTATATTGAAGCCGGCTATGGTAATGATGGATTTTCAACATTCTAATATTAATGCGAAACGAATAGTTTTTCCAGGTGCTATAATGATAGGTTGTCTGTTTCATTTCTCACAATCAACACATCTCAATAAGACTAGGGCTAAGCAAGAATTACAGAGATTTAAAACATCCACAGACACATCGTGAGACACCATTTGTCCCTTTAGATGACTTGGAAGCAACTTTCAATATGTTGTATGATACCATACAAGAAGAACTTGTTGAAATCGCAACTTAAATAGAAGCAGTGTAAATAATAGACGAACGTGCTCAGGTGAAGAAGAACAGTTCCTGCTCACTTCTCGCAACCAACATTCTCTATGAATTGGTTTTAAATAGGGAGCACCAGGCGAATAATACCGTCGAAGGTCTTCACTCAAAAGTTTGGAAAATTGTTGTTGCTTATCATACGAATGTTCGGAGATAACTGGGACACATTCAGTATGAGCAACGCGAAAAAAAACACTTATTCAGATATCTGAAAGGCATACCAAAATAAAATAAAAACAAAACTTACCTCATGAACCAATTTATAGTTGAAAATATAGCTAGACAGTACGAGGATTTCAAGTACACAGATGACGTAAAAATATATATCTTAACTATACCATATCATCTTAAAATACATCTCAGTTCTGTTGACAAAGAAGGAGGCGAGGGCTACTTTAAAAATAATATTAACATCAATGCTATGTATAAATTTAAGCGCGTCCCTAATTAACATATTTGCTGTGGAATGGAATACTCATTTATCGTTTATTACATCTTTCTTCCTTATTGGACATTTTTGGCATATCTCTTCAATAGACATTTTAAATTGTTAGGCTTGTCTGTTCAGTGGACATTTTCTGAATGGACACTTTGCAGTGGCCAATTGGACCTATAACCAAAGTTAGTGATGGTACCCAGGGCCGGATTAAGAGACCCATGGAACCCAAGCACGGAATTCGTCTATGTATATCTAATTCTTCAACCACGTTGGAAAGACGAGACAGGGTCTCCCCACAGTGTCCCCTTGTCCTCTAGGCCCAAGTAATTGCGTGTACTGTGTAACGCTTAAATCAGCCCTGATAGAAGCGTATCCTCACTACTTCCTACATAAAATGTGACGGTGTATCTTCATGATATTTCCGATGAGTATTTTAATATTAACAGTTTTTAATTAATTAATATTTTTTGGGGATCTGCTATTTGGTTATAACATAGCATCCATTTAACAAATTACACTTCTCTTTTAATCAGTTCCTTTCAACGATGTCAAGAAAATATTTATATGATATTATCTGAACAAGGTCCATTTCTATGGATTAATTTTTAACACTAAACTTTCTTTCGCTTATATCAGTTTAAATTGATTTCTACTAACGAAGAAAAATATACCCTACATTATGGCTGTTAACTAACGTTCTATTTTAATTTATTTTTATTGTCTTTATATTTTAAGGCATGTATGACACTCTAATCAAGGTAAAAGTACTGGCGACAATGTACGTACTTGAATTTTTTAATCCCAAATTCGAATTTCTCTGTTTTATGACTTTGTTATATATTTTGATAAACATGTTTTAAATTAAATTTCAGCCCCGTGTTATATCTGCATAATATGCTATTAAAGTTATTTTATGAAAATTTTGAGATAATCCTAGATGAAAAAAGGCAAATGAGAAGTATCGCAAGGCTTTCCCTGCTTATCTTCTTTATCAAGACTTCTGAATCAACGACTGGAAGCACTTGATTGCGAGATAAGATACAGGCCCCAATTCTTGAAACCATACTATAGAATTAATTTTTAATATAAAATACAGTTTTATTTAAGGGTTATGTAGTCGAAGATAAATTAATGCATGTCTAACACTTTTAGTTACCTTTAGGTTACACCTTTCTGTTTCACTATTTAGTGGGGTACATAGTGTAGAGAGGTAACGGATATTTCAGAAAGCGCATTAAAGCTCATTAAATCTCTTCTGTATACATACCTAAAAAAATAAGATTTTAATCTTTTTTCCCTATACAGAAATATTTCCCCTGTCGCGCAACTTTCCTGCCGCGCATACTTCAATGTTATTTGATTTATTCTTTGTAACTTATTAAAATCAATGCTTAACGAGTTATAATTCTCTCGTAACTGATGCAATTCAAAGTAATCGCACCCTAAAAAAATAAGATTTTAATCTTTTTTTCCCTATACAGAAATATTTCCCCTGTCGCGCAACTTTCCTGCCGCGCTTACTTCAATGTTATTTGATTTATTCTTTGTAACTTATTAAAATCAATGCTTAACGAGTTATAATTCTCTCGTAACTGATGCAATTCAAAGTAATCGCACCCCTAATTCTTAGGCTTAAACGTAAAACGAGGTTTAAAAATACTAAAATCTTTTTACCGAATTTTGGCACATAAAAAGGCATTTCTCTTTGCTGCATGAGTAATCAGGCATTTAGGTTGAAGTCCGGCGCCATCCTACATTGCGTGCATGTATTGGGTGCAAACTTTGACCAGTGCTAAGTAAGCCACAGCTTAACACGTAGACGCATCCATTAGCGTCATCGGCCACCTCGTTAAGGTGGGCAATTACGCCGCCCACACTCACTCCACGTAACACTCACAACAACGCTTCCATCACCAAGCCCCTTTCCATCCTCGGCGACGATCACAATTTACGGTTGTTTTCCTCGTAATTAGAAACAATAAACAGCTTGCCATTGCCTTAGATTTAAAACTCTGTATTGATATTGCCATCTCAATCATTCAGTCTCAGGCCACACCATATATCTATTCCTCACTATCTCTCGACTGGCGACGCCTAAAAAGTTTCCCAGAAACACCGAACATAAAAGGCTCTCCAAAAGGAAGGAAAGGGAGTAAACGGTGAATAAAGGGAAGGGGGAGATTGATTCTGTGAGAGGGAGGCTATGGGAGGATATGCGAGGGGATAGAACGTCGAGGGAGGGAGGATGTCAGGAGATCGGAAGACAGTCGGAAGGAGAAGAGCGAGGGAGAGAGAGGGGGGAGGGGGGAGGGGGGGGTGGCTCACACGATGGAAAGAAGAGAAGTGAGGGCGAAGAGCGTGAAGAGAGCGTGATGGAGGGAAGAATTGGGAGCGTCGTAGGGGAGAGAGAGGTGGGGAGAGAGAGGGGGAGCGAATGAGAGGTGGGGAGAAGGAGGTGGAGAGAAAGAGGAGAGGAGAGAGAGGGGGAGCGAATGAGAGGTGGGGAGAAGGAGGTGGAGAGAAAGAGGAGAGATGAGAGAGGTGGGGAATGAGAGGTGGGTAGAGGGAGGTGGGGAGAGGGAGAAGAGGTGGGGAATGAGGTGGGGAATGAGAGGTGGGGAGTGAGAAGTGGGGAGAGAGAGGTGGGGAAAGAGGGAGGTGGGGAGTGAGGCGGGGAAAGGAGAGAGAGGAGAGGGAGGAGACAGAATAGGAATGGAAGAAAGAGAGAACGGCAAAGGGAGTTATTTCGCTTCGCAGTTGATTCTAAGAGAAAAAGCGAGCGTGCTAAAGAAGTTTTTATGGAAGATACTGATGTAAGAGATGGATGAGTTAAAACGAGCGAAAGAGGGAGGCTGATCGAGAGGCTGGAGGAAAGCATGTAGAGAGGAGTTAAGGAGGAGGAAAGCAGGAGTCAAGGATCTCTTTAGAGCGTTTATCATTGACGACGCTAACTGAATCGCCATTTCGACCCTTACTTCGGTGGCTAATATCAGTCACAGAAAACCAGTTCGATAATGCTGTATCACCCTCCGAACAGCGCCTCTACGCTGCATGCATGGAAGCTTACTTTATTTTTTTACGGGCGATGTTCTTACATTAATCGGACGCTTAGTTCACGCTTCGGACCACTTTACAGAACGATCAGGCAATCACAGTTGTTAATTAGTTGCTATTTAATTAACCAATAAGGAATTACTTAAAAACGAGTAAACGTAGAATTTCAGACGTTTTTTTCCCCGAAGACACCATCCTGAGTTTCCCCAAAATCGAAAGAATTTGTTAAAGCGCCTGGGTAACAAATTTGATCACTAAAAATTCCACCGAATTATATACGGTGTTAGATCTTTTTAATCTCCATTTAGGGAATGTTTTAATTGATTTAACGCTTTGGGACCCTTTGTCGAGCAGAATATTTGCAAAATGAGCAATCCAGGACTCTAAGACAGGGGTTCCCACACATTATGAAGCCAAGGTACCCTTATATTAAAATATTTTTTCTCGCGAAACCGTAACTACGAGATGGTAAGCCTAATCGCAATATAATTAACTATATATTTTTAAATATAACGTTTATTTGTGCAGCTTGTTTAACTTACAGTAAACAGTTTACAAGCGAGGCTCATATTTCCTGATGTAAATATGAGACATAAGAATGCATCGGGTCTCTAATACGGAACCCCATTTAGCTACTCCGGAAATGAAGGTTCACAAAATTTCTATCTTCTACTGCTTACACTTACGTATAGTTTCAAGTGGAATTTTCCGTCGAGATAATTATTATCTGAACAACGTTCCACATTCTGTTATCACGGCAAACTTTTCGTCAAATTCTGATTGAAAATTTGAACCATTCATTCGAGTGAGCGTTTTTATCCCCAGTTTGTCCACAATGGAAAGCATAAACGATTAAAATATTGCTATTTTCTATGTAATAAATGAGACGGAGTACAAAAAATAGAAATGGAAGTAAAAACGATTGGAGGAACCAAACGTTCCAAAGTTATTTAAGAACATTATCCTCATAATAATAAACTTTAATATCTAGATATCGGCAAGGATAGAAATTACAGTTTTGACGAACGAGAGAGTATAAATGATAAATTAACACTGGTCGCGAGAATTCCACATTTTGAGGTTCGGCGTAAAAGTAGCCCCAAATAAGACCAGGATCTTTTTAACTAATTGAGTACTAACGTTTCTTCTGCCCATATAAATACTAACGAACCAATAATCTTCTTTCGTTTGTACCAATATAGAGGAGTAAACATAACGTGCAATAGGTTGCGTTAAAGTAGCCCCAAATAAAACCAGGATCTTTTTAACTAATTGAGTACTAACGTTTCTTTTGCCCATATAAATACTAACGAACCAATAATCTTCTTTCGTTTGTACCAATATAGAGGGGCAAACATAACGTGCAATAGGTTTGTTCCGCGTTAAAAAAAATTGCTCGCTGTTATTGAGGGACCTTGTGACTTAAAACGACTACCAGCGCTAGTAGGCTTCTCAGTCTAAATCACAAAGCAAGAGAGGAGATAAACCCGGCGCCGACATTAGCCTACTCTTAAGGAGAAACACCAAGGGAACCAACGGCTTTACGTCCCTTCCGAAGGACGGAGCGCTGAAATGTACTATTTTAACTCGAAAACGTAACGACCCGTACAGAGAGCTCGGAATTATCGAATCAACTGAAGTGAAAAGAGTAAATCCCAATGCGTCATATATTGCGATATTCTTTCCAATCCACCATCAAAATTTAAAAGATATTTATGTAGGAAGCGTTATGAACTAATGACTATACCCTGGAAATATTTTCAGAGAAAACATTACGAATGTGAAGGACAACAGGAACAGATAAATGAATAGGCAATAGATACGTTAAGTGTCATTACGCATTCAAAACGCTGATAATTCTTTCACAACTGACGAGGAATTAATTCTACCATGCATTTCGAACTGTTCGGTAATTCTTCAGTTTTATTAAATTGATTCAGTGCCACTATCAAAAAACGTAGCAATCAGAAGAATTAAAAATAAGAGCTGAAGATATGGAGTTTCAGCTCTTTAAGCAAATAAAGTGATCGAAGCTCTTGAAATTTACGGATCGACAGATACAACAGATAAAATCATTCTGTTGGTGTACAGATGACATGAAAAAGAATGCCTTATTAAAGTACAAATTACTTGCTAAATAGAACCTCCATCGAGCACTAAAGCTGTTGAAGTTTTTGTTGGATAAGATTGGAAATACTGAATAGGTTTATGCACAGACGGAGAAGCACCTATGATATGTAATCATTTCAGTGTTGTAAGAGAGCAATCCTATATACAGAGTTGTTGAACTCATGTCTCAGCTCTCAATCGTGATAATAGATCGAATAGTACAAAAGTTTACTATAGTTTATTAAATTATTATTAACGAGCATATATGTAATGTGCATTTTCATGGCAAATGTTGATGACATGAATGCAATGTAAAATTTATCGTATATGACATCCGTTCTCGCGATTATAACTACACTGCGCCCCGGTTATAACGCGGGGTTTAGGGGGAAGGGCACTGACCCGCGTTATACGACGACCGCGGTATAACAGAGGATAAGATTGTATTGCTTAATACACACGTACATACAGCTTTATCTAAAATTTCTTTAATTTCTACCAACAATATCATACAGAACACCAATATAAAGTCAGTACAATAAATTTATTTAATCAATTCTTTTAAAAGTGAGAAATCTTTTGATGTTTTTTACAAGAATTTTCTTTGTGAAAGGTCATATTTTTTCTTCTTCTGCTATCCATCCTCGTATCATGCCCTCCGGGATACCCAAATCTCCTTTTTATTTGCGCTTTTGAAACGCCACTTTTTATTCTTTAAATAATTGTTAGTTTTTCCTTAATGGTATACGACTTTCTATTATTTGCGTTCACTATTACCCATAAATTAAATCTGAATTAATTATAGCGGACAGTTATGTCTGTAAAAATCGCTCACAAATCTGATAATTCACCAATAAAAAATTACAGTCACCGAAAACGACAGTACTGGTTAATTTTCAAGTCATGGTCAAGGGCCATGCTTGGCCACCCTTTCTTTCCGGGAAACGGAGAGGAAGGAATCTGCGGTATAACCAACGGCGTTATAACCGGGGCGCGGTGCAGCAAAAATGTATGTGGCGTTCCAATTAGTCATTTCTATTTTTCTGCACTTAGAAGGCTATAGAATAGGCGCTCTACAGTAATTGAAATGCAATCCTATTCTAGTTTTCCACGTTTCCTATTTCATATTCATCCCGACCGCGACCTTCAAACAAAGCCGTGTAAATCGACCTAAGACCTCGTTTCATTTTCTGTTGCCTTTCTCAGGAGTCGTCATTGTAAAATCAATTTTCACTGCATATATTAGTTAGAGTTCCATCTATTTATGTCCTGTATCAAGCGAGAATTCCCTCCACGAATTTTAATTTGGTAAAAAAGTCTTCTGTGTGCAAAAAAAATACAGAATTATCATCGTCTATGGTCACAAATGAAAGTACGGTGACAACATTGTGGGCAAAATATTGTCGGCATTCGAGAATATACTAATAGGAAGATTGAATAAAATTCATGCAATGACGATTTATTTATACAAAAATATAGTTTAAAGCAGTGGTGCCCAGCGTTTTTCACGTGGCGGGTCACATCGGTGGTTGCGAAACATTCGGCATTGGAAGTTTCCAATTATTCGGTGGGTCGGATTAGAGTTATAAATGTATGAATTTCTATGTTAAAATTTTCGGATTTCATGGTTTCGCGGACGGCATAAAAACCCTTCGCGGGCCACATGCGACCCGTGGGCCGTAGGTTGAGCACCACTACCTTAGAACAATATAAATCCAGGCCCGTTATCATAATTAAAAGATATTTTAAAGTGCCATAGGAAAAATTTCTGCACGATGGATTTGAGACTTCCTATGTCAATCAAATAGAGAAAAGATGTTCCGGGAATCGAACTCGGGACTTCAATCTTCGCCAAATAAAATATGGTCCTGATGTTGGTACTGGAAGCATGAACCTCATATGGAGTTTAATGAAAATCAGCCCATTGATGCAAAAGTTGTTAGCGGGGGAGAGACGCACACACAGACACGACTATTTCATAATGCTATGTTTCCTTCACAAACCAATCTATAAACAGTTGGAGTTTTATTTGCAGACGCAATATCAAATAGCGAGTTTTATTTAGAATTTTAGACTTAAAATTCTTTTTAGGTTTAGTAATGTAATTGTATGACAAAGTATTTTATTCAATAATTAATTAAGAAATTTTAACTTTCTCTCTAAAGCCATTTGCTCAGAATCTTAATATGAACATTTTGAAGGAACCCGCTGCCACCCACAATTTCACCAAACAGACAGACAGGCATGGGTACCTTAACTATATGGGCTAAATGGGTTGCAGCCCTAGGGCGCCAGGCGCTGCCGCTCCACAAATAAAATATATATACATTTTTAAACTTCGCATCTTTGTAATTTAAACTCAAAAAGTATAAATTGTCATAGCCTTTTATTTCTCAAGAGGCTCACCATCTATTACATGCTTCAGGTAGTGAATATGTGGCTACTTCCCTGTAATTCATAAATATTTTGAGCAATCGGAAATGCTAGGGGTTTTCTGAAAGTACGTACTACGTAGGACGGCAGCATTAAAAAATTTCACTCGTCGCACACTGTATACTGGACAGAATCATAATAGCTATACATACTTCATAGACTCCGAGGAGAAGTGAAGGTCTGGCAAATTTACGAGGGCTTAACGAAGGTTCAGGTTTACATTGGAAAATTCTCGGGCCATGTGATTTCTTTCCATAAGCATTTCTCGATGCCAAAACATGATATAAAGGTTCATTCATATAGAATGCACACACCTACGAGACGAAACGAGTATAAGCTACGTCTGTTTGTACAAATATCCATAACACTTGAGATGGCAATCTGGACCTACATACGCTGTGATAATTGTTTCTCGGTTCCCAGGAATCTTTCTCGAGCCATGTGGCTAGTCCGATGGAAGTCTTTAAAACGAAAGGTAGTCGGCAGTATTACTGTATTAAATACGTATTAAATTTACGTGAATGCAATTGCGATGTACATGTACTTACACAGATTGAATAGTGTTGATATTTTCAACATTCTTCGCAATCTACACATTAGGAGTTTTGTTCTTCTTTAGAATGGATCGTGAAGTAGAAAGAAAGTTCCATTCCAGTGCATCGAAAGAAAAAGAATAGGCGAATTGGAAAAGATGGATTAAGAACTACATAAGTAGTCTTATATTTTTTATCAAAATCAATTAATTACTCAACCCGACAGTCGTGGTAACCTGTCCTTTTGTACAGAAATATCTAGTTTTGTGGTTTACCTTCGTCAGTCTTAGGAGAACATTGCCCAAACAAAAATTTTATTTATTTGTATTGCGACAATTATTTGGCAGTGATCCCTTTTCTCCGAGTAAGCAGTTAGTAGTGGACTGTTGAGTTATTTTGCTAAAATTACTCCGCGGACAAAGTAAGCCGCGCGCCCGATGACTCGTGTGACAAATAAGAGCGCGCCCATTCGAGGGTTAAAATGTTTCCACAACATTATTATTAAAATAATCCATTTTCTTCCTATTTAATAATATTACAGGCACACGTAACGAAATTCAACATATTTTTGTGAGATTGTTTATGTTAGCAACAATGAAGAAGTAACCATGCAAGAAATTTTCAAGTTCAACTCGAATTAAGACATTCTCATATGATTTTATCGATAACGGCAACTCCTACAATATAAATGTATGGAAAAGAAAATACTCTTCTTTACCAGTTCTACAATTTTTATTTGAAAAATACTTTGATATGAGCAATACTTTACGAGATATGACGAAAATTTAATTTTTTGTCACCAGTCAAGTAAATGTAGAAAGAAGTACTTTTAAGATGTTATTTATTTATAAACTGCGTTATTATTTGAGTTTCTATTTTGTTTTTTATATTTTCTATTTTTTGTTTTAATAAAAACTAGTAGGGCAGCCCCGGATCTCCTATCCTCAATGCAATCTAAGTAAACTAATGGTTTAGTGAAATAACTTTTATTGAATAATTAATTAAATATAAATGAAATTCAAAGTATTAAAATAAAAAAGCCTCTTATCTCACCTTAATATAAAGAGTAAGAGATAGACCTATAATCCTACCAAATTTCAAGTTTCTAGCACATCTACAGATGTTAACAATAAGTTGTAAACAAATGCTGACAGTCCTCAACGAAACCATTTTAAAACGTTATAGTATCAATTGAAACAAAATAAAAACAAATTAATTGCAGAATTTAAAATAAAACAATTCGCTGGGAACTTGTTTGTTATACAAATGTTATTGACACAGCTAGAAAAGCTTCCCATACGCAGTCAAAAGACTAATTATCCGCAAATATTTACGTTGCTATGCTTCATTAATTTCTATGCGAATAATGCTTTTCTTTCGTATATTTGAAGGTTTAATTAGCATTAAATGAATCGGAGGCAACAATGAGAGTCTTCTTGGAAACGCCCGGAATGAGTACGAAAAATTCGCAAAACTTCGAAAAAGGATGCGTATTTCTGAAAACTTAGAGAGTGTACCATGTAAACATCACAAAAATAAGATAGTATAAAGCTTTAGCCGTCGAGTAAAGCAAAAAAGAAGAAAATCGGTCCATATTTACGTATTTTAATTTATGAAGAAAAAAACCTTGCACTATAAAAAATCGAAAATCCCGTGTAAACTTATGGGAAAATATAAATGTCTCCTGGATTCGAACCCGGGACGAAAATATTTTTCCAGGGACCTCATAGCCAGTAGAAACAAAACGCCGTTTACCGCATATCTTTATGACGAACGGTTCTCGAGAAATACGCCGATATAAATTGTAAACGTCTACAGACGTCAACGTAAAATTAATATATAGTTAGATGTGTATTGTTTTCATTTATGATTAATAAATCGATGTGTATTTACGTATTTACTTTTACATTAAAAACCCCACTCCACTGTAAGAGGGCGCATCATGTTGCTAGCCCAGGGCGCCCAAATGTCTTAAGACGGCCCTGCAGACAGGGCAAAAAATATAAGCGCGCTTATAAAATAAAACATGGTAACAATGGCAAGCAGAGATTTTAATTAGTGTCTCTAAAATCTCTAATTTTGGTAGTTTTTTTCTAGACCTACTCTGAAAAGTTATGATAATGGTGGTCATCAGCAAACTACAGCAACGCCGGTTAATAGCTCACCATATATCTTCATCTTCCGGGTTTTAATATAAACACCATTAAATGCCAACGCACATCGCACCCACAACATGCGTCAAAGTGCTAAATCGTACACCGGGAAATTTTGGGTCTGCTATCGAGCGAGGCATGTGGGCGTCTGCGCGGAATGCGAGAGAGTCGGCTTTTTGATAGCAGTGAGATAAAAGGCCTAAATAAAAGCACGTGCTCTCTCAATTTTTATCAATAAAAGATAGAAATTCAGTGTATAACTCCGGATTTTCAGGAAATGTCACAGCGAGAGAATTCTCTCGTATCTCGAGCTTTGGTAATTAAATTCCTACCGCGCCTTGGCAAATTCTCGTCTTCTGATTTTCGCTATGTGAGATATTACTGTGTATGGACCGAGAAAACAACTAAATAATTGGATACTCTTCATCATAAACACGCTTTTAAATATGAAAGTTTTCGCAGGTGTTAGTTGCTTTTGGGCTTGACTACGTTGGGAACATTGCATGTTACTTCAGAAAATGATGCCAGAACAGATATTCTTATCTACTAGAAGACATTTTTTATTTGCCGTTCTCTTTGTTCTCATCTTCAATTTTGCCATTGGTTTATCAGACTTAGCTTGAAAGGCTTCCGTAATTAACGAAAATAAAGCAAATATTCCATAAAATTGTGGCTACGTTAATAACTCATATTGAAAGATATATACAAAAATAGAGCGAATGTGCCCATGAACGACTGGTCCAATTTCGATTAAAGTATCGCCGTTTTATTGTTGGAGGATTAGTTAAGGTAACGAATATAAAAAGAAGGCACCTTTGCTTTTAACATCAAAACTAAAATCCGTGAATTCCGCGACATGGGAAAAGAATGGCGAAATCTGCTTGTTTATTCTTATGGAAAGGAAACCTTAAAATATTTTCTGGCTTTCTAGCAAATTAAATCAGATTTAGTGACTTAAGATTTTCTGCGTTATATTTATCAAAAGCTAATATATTTATAAATTGTTTTTACATAACTTGAAAGCTGACCATAAATGTTTCTATTTAAATCAAATTACGTAAATCCTATTGATCTTTTCGTTGAATGAAACATATGATACACACACACAGATATATATATCTAGAAAATATTCGTGTTACAAATAAAAATGCATAAGTGTTTTGGGTTATATATATATATGTGTGTGTGTGTGTGTGTGTGTGTGTGTGTGTATGTGTGTGTGTATATATATATATATATATATATATATATATATATATATATATATAACCCAAAACACTTATGCATTTTTATTTGTAACACGAATATTTTCTAGATGAAAAATATCATTTAGATTAAATATGTTACTTACTCTAATATTGTCAACTTTCACAATTTTTAGCAATGTTTTAAGACTTAAGAAAAAAATAGTTCCAAGAAATGCATTCTACGATATTTTTGTAACTCCAAGATTATGAAGGAGAGGATGGACTTGGCAAATGTTCTATCTGGGTCTGATATAATAGACTATCGTAATCCTTTCTTCCAACCAGATTACATTTAAGACGCTTGTGATGAAAACTTTGTTGAGGTGGAAAATCTTCGACACTTTAGCTGCATCCGAAAAGGTTTGAACGGAAATTCAACCGCTATTCCATTAGAATTGGAGAGAGGCGGAGTGCTGGGGACGGCGAAATGTGAAAGGGAGGGGTGGCAACGAGGCTGAGTGAGCAAGAGATAGTAACTATACCATACTAAATACATTTAAGAAAGTAAATCAAAAACACTTTCATACTCACTCTCAGGCCAGCGACGTAAACTGTTCTAGTGGGATGATGTATCCAGCGTTGATTTCCAATCAAATTGACGTCATAACATTTCACATAACGCTTCCCATTTGGTAACAATCATCAGATCACAATTATTCTTCCAGTCCGTCGGACTGAAAAAAGAGTACGTATTCCAGGAATAATTTTCTCGGAGAGAACATTGGGCACATAAAGCGAATTCCATTCACGAGGGAATAGCGAAAAATCTTATATTCCATATTCATAAACGGATAGCGTTGCACATATATTAATCCCCTGTATAAGTTAGCGTGCTCTCGAAGCAAACTCACCGTCTTGTCGCCAGACGTCGAATGCCGCTTCTTTCCTATTCCCACTTGCATTTACGGTTTCTCATATCTCAATGGGTCACCAGAGCAATGGGTGGGAGTGGGAAGATGGTTCTGAGGAAGCTGAAACATTGGCATTGTGCCCTACAATGTTAGTGTCTCAGTTTCTCAAGGTTTTCTTAATGCATGTGTCCTCATTCCAGCAACCCTATCAATTCGTTGGATCATATTTATATTTATAAGTTTTCCTTGAAAGTCGACCTACGTCAGGAGAACCGAAGACTCATATCCTCCACTAACAAAATATGTTGAAATAATATCTATCTCGCAATAAAGAAGACCGACGCGTGTTCATTTTTCGAAAACATTTATATTCTTCTCTATCATTGAATAGCTTTCTAGAGTGAATTACTCATTACTTAACACGTATGCAAACACAGCTTTGAATACACACCCGTACTCAAGCCGACGCTTGAATCCGAAAATTGATGGCTGGAAAGATTTGTTACCTAATTACAATTCATTTCAAATGGGAAAATACATTTAACGCTGTTACACATATAATATGGCCCGTCGTTAAATCCTCCTTGCTGAGACAGGAATGACAGATATTTATGATTTTATGCCGCTGGAAAATCATAACGAGCCTTTATCAGGTATTTTCATAGAGATTGGGTAGATGTAAATAGCCGGCAAGAGTGAAACTTTTGCTTTAATTGAAGAAATTGTTACCAAATTCAACAGATTGTTTGGTATCGTCGCCATCAAGATTTCAGCTATTAATATGAAAAGTTAGTCTTTGTCTATTTCAAGAAATGGACAGCAGAAAGCACCAGCTAGCGTACGCTATGAAATGGAAAATTTCAAATGCGGAACTAACATTAACGAATAATAATAATAATGAAGTTATAATGTCGGAAGAGTAATGCACGTTGAAATTAGTGTAAATAAAATTCGTTGAAAGGCAGAAGTCTTTCTTTAATCGATTAAGAATGTCACGAGGACGGAACTATACAAGGCTCCAATATATGACTTATCGACCGAAAACAATAAGTGATCTGAAAACAGTTAAAATAGAATTTTCGTTAAATAAATGAATGGTGAATGAAAATTGACTGAGATTATTTTCGATTGAAGTTTACACATACTTATGAGTTCTATAAAATTTACTACTGAATTCCCTTACAACACTTAAAATACTATGCACGCTTTTCAAATCAGTAATAATTCCTAAGATTAGGATTATGATATAATCAGCGAGATAATTTAGCTAGATACGTATAATAATAAATGTGTGTTTTGGAGTGAAATTTGAAGTAAATTCTAAAGTTCCACAGTTAATCATTTCGTTACATTTCATAGGAATTATAATTATAGAATTTCTAGATTTATATAATTTTCTAAAATTGATTCAATAAACTTCTATGAATTAATTCTCAATTTTACTCCCTTTATTTCATCAAACACAAAAACAAAATTAACACCCATTTTCGCTGATAAATTTGTTCTGTTACTGCATAACACATTACTCTTTTACATAAGAGCATCGCTTGAGGATGACGAATCTTTTCCAAAATCTTATTTCGATTTGGATATAACTGATGGCAACACAAAAGCAATAGCACAAACAGAACAAACGCATTTCTCAAAATTACACTCGGTCAAGCATTCTCACTCGAGACTTAAGCCATTCCTCCTCCCCCCCCCCCTCCCATCCCCCCTACTAATCCCATCTCCGCTCACCCCCTATCCGCCCACTCACCTCCCCTCGCTTCACTATCCCTCTGCGAGTTCCGCATCCAATTCCCACAACTCACTCGCTTATCCACCACCCACTCCCTCGCCTCCTCCTCTCTCCTTCCACCTCTCCTCCTCCCCTTCCCCCTTTCTCCTGCGGTTCCCTCCGTTACGGTCGAGAAATGGCATTTGAGGAAAGCCGCACACTCTGCCTCTGATTTCTCCCTCTCCTCCCGGCTATCCCCTTCTGCGCCTCCTCTCACCCCATCCACCTCCCCACCCACATCAACTCCACCCCCGCTCACCTCTCGGCGCTATTCCCTTAATCAGAGGCCGTCCACGTGGGCATGGCTTCCGCAACCGCAACGCCCCTTTAATGCTGGTGAAAGAAATTCATGTCTGTATGAGTAGGGTCATTGCGGTAATGGCGAACGTTTTCCGAGGAATAAAAGTTTTCATGACATAAAGTCATGATTCTAGTATTGATTTTCGATCCTATTATATCGGAGTACATTATCGATGTGGCAAATATATTGAAAACGATTCATTAGCTACGAAGTTGTCTCTTTCTCTCTCATAGTTAAACGAAAACGAAGAGTTGTTATTGAATAGCGGTCGCCGACCGAATGTCCGATGGCGCCAAGGTTCCCGCGGAAGGGTTTTTAGGTGCCCCCGTGGAAAATATATGTATCATCAGAAAATGCAAATGTACCCTGCTCGCCAATGAAATTGCCCGACCTAGAAGAAGTGGACGAATTCATTAATCTGCATTTATGTGCAAGTATACTGTTCAGGTATAAGTAAGTAAACGATTCCTTGTCAAAACATTCGGCACAGAAACATCGGAGATATACAACTGGTTATTTCGTATGTGTGGCATGTGGAAGTATTTGTTGAAGGCATTTGTGTAGTGGTGTGTGCAAGAAGAAGTTAAGTGTGTCTTCCTTTGGCACGTGTTCGGAGATGCTACGATCACCTGAGCGAATCTGAGCGGGGATGGATTATTGGATTGGGACCATCCATGTCAACAGGGCAAATCGTCGTGTTTCAAGAAATGTAAAGCGGTGTTAGCGACAGTGGTTACAGAAAGTTTCACGTACACGTGACCTAGGTTGTGGAATCACCAGAGGAACGCCAGCAAGGGGCTATCGACGGATATGTCAATTGGCTATAGGGTGTAGATCTATGACTGCCTGCCAGATTTCCAACATCGGGACGCCAGACCTGACACAGATTGTATGAAGGAGAACCATGAACTGAGATATGAGAGATTGGGTTGCGTTCTCGCCATCCATTACTCCGCGTCTCTCACGCCATACTATTTTCGCCAGCTTTTGCTGTGGTGCGAAGAGAGTGCAGATTGGAGTGATTGTGTCGTATAATCTACATTGACGAGTATCGATTCAGTTTGGGAGTTGGCGGTGGGAGTATTCGTGTCTGAAGACACGTTGGGGAGAGGGGTTGTTCACCCTACACTTAGTAGTCATGGTATGGGGAGCTACCGTACACCTTTGGTCATTAATGAAAGCACTTTGACGTCCCGACCTTATGTTGATACAATCCGCAGAACCTTGCTTCTGCAATTCCTCCGCTCTTTCCAAACGCCATATTCCAGTAAGATAATGCCAATCCACATGACACAAACATATCCCGAGAGTGCCGCCGTGATATTGGCTTGCTTTTCTGGCCCGCAAGGTCACCCGATCTGTCTGCAATAGAGCACGTCCGTCACATGATAGGACGTACATTTAAAGCCGCGCTTCATCCTAAACTAAAACCATCAACCAGCTGCAAGAATCGGTAACATCGAGGAAGGATAGTTTTAACTGCTCCAACCCTCACCAGATAAGTGAAAAGTGTGACTCAGCGGTGAAACAGAGGGAACAGAACATGATGACATCGAATGTTTCGCGACCGTACTCCGAGGTTGTTGTTCAACCGAGTAGCGATAACGGTCTCAATTATGACAAATCTGATGCTGATATGAAGAATCTTAGTATCAGCGTGAAACAGAACGAAACCCAAGATAACGGTTTCACTAAAGTGAGCTACAAGCGTAAATCCAAACCTAAGTCGATCACAGGATGTGCGACCATTGCTAACACCGAGTACCAGCTAGTTGGAGTCCCGAGGAAGATTCACCTACATGTCTGGAGATTCAGGAAGGGATGTCGAGAGAGGATCTCATCAGGTCTTTGAAGGCTAAATTAATTACTAGCGCTGATGTGGAAGTAGATCAACTAGTGGTAAAGGGAGATTATGCTTCCTTTCGTGTGTCAGCTGATGCTGAGAACTTAAAAGTGTTATGTGAGCCAACATTCTGGCCAAAAAATGTTTTGTTTAATAGGTATTTTTTCCGCAAAATTCGACCCAATGCACCCTTAGGTTAATGATGGACTCACATCACCTCACTTTCTAAAAAATAAGTTATCAGTGTTGCACATCAATATACAATGTTTGAGAAATAAGGCCAGATTATTGGAATTATCATCGAGTAAGTTGAATACTGATGTACTGTGCATCAGTGAACATTGGCTCAGTGACTCAGAACTGATTGATTTTCATTTGTACAATTACCATATAGTGGCATCTTTCTCTCGTGTTGAATTTAAGAATGGAAGTACAGCAATTTTCGTCAATAATAACTTTTCATATAAATGTAAAAATATTAATATTTCTATGAAGGTGGAAAAAGTTTTTGAATGCTGTGCATGCTTTATTAGTATAGATAGTTACAACTTTGTTCTAGTAGCATTGTATCATTCTCCTTCTAGTTGCTATGAATCCTTTATGAATAGGATGGATAATTTTCTGGATAATTTGTATAGTAATAATCATTTCCTCATTGTAGTTGGTGACTTTAATTGTAATCTTTTGGTTGACACCTCTCAGGCTGCCCATTTAACAAGTATTTTTGAGTCTTATGGTACAAAACAATCCATTTTTCTACCAAAGTCATTATTGGATAGTTTGTTTTGTAACTATGATCCCAAGAAAACAGTATCAGATGTGCATGACTTACATTTATCAGATCATTTTGCTATTTCAACTGTGTTCGAACTTGATACTCCAGCACAAATCAATTTAATAAGCTCTTTCACCACTAGAATTTTTTCACAATCAAATATCTCAAATCTCTGTACTCTTTTAGGACATGAAAACTGGTCAACTGTATTCAACGCAGTACAATTCAATGATTGTTTCAATAATTTTTACTCAAAATTCCTCTACTTATTTAACTGTGCTATTCCTGAAATTAGTATAAAAAGTGACAGAAGGCTGCATAAGAGGAAGCACTGGGTTACACCAGAAATCATTAAGTTCGCTGTTGTTGTCAAGAAATGGGCTCACCTTGATAAAGTTTGTAACACATATGAAACACATTCATCTTACTTG
Organism: Uropetala carovei; assembly: GCA_036926305.1. Lineage (NCBI taxonomy): Eukaryota > Metazoa > Arthropoda > Insecta > Odonata > Petaluridae > Uropetala > Uropetala carovei. The sequence goes on from JAXCHB010000011.1 coordinate 28,117,741, forward strand.
CATATCAAGCAACTCGACAGGAAATTAATTAATGGTGCTAAGAAGTCTTACCACGATGAATTATTGATAAACACCACAAATAAAACGGAAGAGGCCTGGAAAATAGTACATAGGGAGCTTGGTAGACATAAGACCAAATTCATACCTCAAGTCTTCAATGGAAAGGGTGAACCTATCATTAATCCAATAGAACTATGTAACTACATAAATGATAATTTTTTTAAACTCCCAAGACATGACTTTAATATCACTGATAGTAGCTATGTTAACTTGAGTAATGAATCTGCATCTGGTTCAATATATTTATATCCTTGCAATGGAACAGAACTAAATCTCTGTTTATTTTTTATTATTCCCATTTAATTTTTGCTGGTAATTCAAATTCAATTCTTTTTCAACTTTATCACAAAAATATTTTTTTGCTTTACATAATTAGCGAAAATGTAATTATAAATCCAGTAAACTTTCAGCAAATAATATATCCCAAAAATTATAACACGATAGAACAAAATCAACAAATAAAAATTGAAAGAAATTTATGAATGTTAGGATCGAACTCGCACCCAAACGTTCCGTATGCCGATCCTTAACCACTATGGACCACAGCTGGCCTTTACCACTCATATTAGGAGATAAATTGGACCCCTAGTATGTTCGCTAAATTTAATTGCAAATATCTCGCGAATGCTTGAGAGGTGCGTCTTCTTGCTTTGGCATTTTTCATCACTAGGAGTGTGCTACATACTCACCAAGTTTCAACCAAATCGACGACGAACATGTCGTATAAGGTCCCCTGTATGTACGACATTTCATTCATTTTCGCTCTACCGTTAAGGCTCTAGAGCCGCGAACAGACCCACAGACAGACGGCATTGTGAAAACCACTTTTTCGGACTCAGGTACACCTAAAACAGTGGTGCGCAACCTTTTTCTATCAAAGGGCCGCATTACACATTTTCTCCGAGTCCACGGGCCGCATTATGAAAAAACTTATATTGAATACATAAATTTAAGGAACATCAGAATTAAAATTTATTTTATTACATTTTATGGGATTTAAAAATTTCTATTGATTAATGATGGTTTTAAATAATAATAATAATTACAAGGTAATTTTCTGCATCAATTAAACTTTTCATTTAAATAAGAAGGCTCTGACACAAAATTAAGAGAAAATAGGAGCAATCAACCTTTGTATTTTAAAGTGAATTTAATTTGCCCCAATGCGATCGTTGAGCCTGCATTGCCCTTCTTAAACGCTTAATATATGGCGTAATGTTTTTTGTGTTCAGCCGTAAGGTTGAACACAGATTTTCATCCGTCAACTGGTTCCGATATTTCTATTTGATCAATGTCATCAATAAAAAAGCCTGTTCGCATACATAGGTGCTTCCAAACAGACTTCTACAAATAGCTGACATCCGTCGTACATTTGAATAGGATTCTTTAGGGAGGCATTATACAAATTTAGCAGAATTCCATCATTAAATTTCGATCTCAGTTCATCATTACTCTGAAGATCGTTGAGTTCGAGCTGTAAACTGGTGTCAACGTTTTTATATGAGGCTTCAAAAGGGTTCGAAAATGCTTTAAACAACGTTTTGTCCTTTAATACGTTCTATATGAGTGGCATATTTGAAACTATTCACATTATATTTTTAAAATATTTGTTGGCAGTTAGGAAACTGACAGGTATTGTTCGTCAACAGTTGCTCTCGAAATAATGATAATTTCATTTGGAACGCTGACACATTTTTAGCAAGTTCAAATATCAGGTGGTTTTTATCTTACAATCTCATATTGAATTCGTTTAAATTTGCAGCAATATCAGTCAAAAATTCCAAGTCACATACCCATGTTGGATGTTCGAGATGATTTACTGCTTGTACTTTTTCTGTCACAAACATTTTTATCTCCTCGAAGAGCGATATAAAACGTTGCAAAACCTTGCCTCTGCTAAGCCAACGGAATTCAGAATACTACAGAACATCGCCATATTAAGCTTCAATTTCCATGAGAAAAGCTTTGAATTGTCTGTGGTTTAGCGCACGTGATCTGATGAGGTTGACTGCATTTAAAACATCACTCATAACTTTACTAAATCCTAGATCCTTCCCAGTTAGGTTTTTCTGATGAATTATGCAGTGATATTTTATAAATTCATGCAGAAAGGTTAGCCATCCCTGTCATAGAGGGGTTTCCCCAGATTCCAGTATTCCACATGTCCCCCATTTTTGAGTAGGAATTGACGTCAGTTGTTTGTTTCCACAATATGTTTAACAGAACTCAAGAGTATCCTCACCTCAGAGGGCGGAAACAGAAAATTCTCAAGAGAGAAAGGCGATAGGTTTTATTCAATACGAGCGATCCTCCTCTCAGATATGCAACTTGCAACGACCACGATTTGGGTATCTCTCGCTCTGCAAAATTTGTTTTCCTTTCTCAGGAAGAACTAATCTGCGGCGTAAATTTGAGAAAGTGTACCGAATAGGTCAGTGTGTGCATCTTGGAGTGGGAGACTGACTTCCAAACAAAGATGCGATCGCCATTACAGGTACAGGGTTGGCGGAAAGTAATTGAATATATTTATACGGGCGATGGTAATTTCGTCCCTGGTTAGGGGGGGCGTCCTAATCCCCTGGAAGGGTTCGCCAGGTAGCCCCTTGAAAACGTGTAATTTCATCCCCGGGCTTCCCCCGCGGGGCGTTCCCGGGCCGGGGGTTCCCTATCTCGGATTAACTCACTAGGCTTTAAAGATGGCATCTAATTATTGCTGCTTTTCAGGAATGATGAAGAAGGTAAACAATTTAAAAAGAAATTTGTTTATTATATAGACAAGCATACTAAAGCATGATAAATGCTCAAATTAGTAGTACACAAATATAAAACTTGTTCAAAATATAAATAAATGATCGAAATATCAACTTATATGAACATAACATAACATTAAATAAATGCATTTGAAAGAAAACTTGTCCAGACTAGGAAATAAAAATATCAGACTGAGCTACAGACTAGAAAAACCTATATACCTATTTAGTATCAAATCCAGAAGATCAGGGATTGCCCATCCTTCCTTAAAACGATATATCAGTACTATATCTATGATGTGTGAGGAAACCCTAGCAAGTAGCTGGGGATCAGGGATCTGCTTAGGGGATCTGGGTCGAGCCCCCATCGAAGAGGCGGGATGAAATTACACAGTAGGGTTTAGCGACCTCTTCAGATACCTCCTGACCGGGGATGAAATTACACATGCCCATTTATACCTGTTTACCTCGCAAGCGAAACCTACAACACATTTATACCTTTATTTCTCTCAAATAAAACCTACAAGGAGACTCACTCAACACTTGCATAATTTATCGATTCAAAGGAAAAATGGAAGAACCACCGACAATCTGTTGAGCCTTTTGATTTTCGGCGCCCCGATGCCTTGCTTACCTCGCTTACCGCCTACAGCTGGCCCTGATTATAAGGCTTGGTCGACCCGACAGTCAGGGGGTACGTTATTTCTGCATTGGAGCGTGTATGAATCATAACGGATTGATGCCCACTTCTGGGTTTAAATAAAAAAATAATCCAATTTAAAAAAGTCCCGAATGAAAATTTCCCGAGACTCGAGACAAGAAATCCCCAACCCTCTTCCCTAGAGCGTAACATAATTTATGGATGATCCCGTACAAATTGGGTTAGTTCTTCCAGTCTATAAAAAAGCCTGTCAATTTTTTTTAATTTATAAGTTTACGTAAGCGGCCGCGGGCCTCACAAAACGCCGTGCCGGGCCGCGTGTTGTGCACCACTGACCTAATACGTTTGTATATTTCCATCGAAAACTCAAGATCGAATTTTTTCGCGATTACAATACTTTCTCAATATACTTTGTATATGAGAAAGTAAAAGTGGGTGTAAAATCCGCGCGATATTACGCCTACCGACCAGTTGAAGAAAATTTTCATAAAACTACCGCACCTATTCGTATTACAGGTAAACAATTGCGCTATTTGTCACTTTAAAAACTTAAATTGTGCTTATTTTTTTTACTGACAATAGCCTTTCTTATTTCCAATTATCCGAAACACCTTTGGTCAGTTCGGATAATCGGGTTTCTCGGTGTGTGTTTGTATGTGTAAAGGGTAACGTATATGTATAAACCATGATAACGCTATGACAGGTTATATTGGAAAAATTTTGTTGTAAATAAATCGAAACGTCAATCCGGTCTGAAATGTATGGCCGAGAAAGGCGTCGGATTAAGATCCTTTACTCTCCTAGTTCTGATATAGGAAGTTGCTCAAGAGCTATCTTATACCTCCGACGTCTCCCACATTGAACACCAGACACAGTTTTGCACTCGAGAGTTTCACACGAGCGGTTGCGGTGCGGTTGGACGCGCCCACAACCTCACACCCTTAGACCTCTCCTCGCTAATGGGAGCCGTCTTAACACGTACCTAGGTACGACATCTCTCATAGACCACACTTATCGGTTTTTTATTTTATTTATTTATTTTATATATTATCCTGTTCAATAGGATGACTGTGATGTGAACTTAGCGAGGAAAGAGTCTAGCGCGAAAATTGGTGAAACCTTTTGTTCTCGCTCGCCATGGCAGTTACGAAAATGATGCAGAATACAGAAAAGTGAGAAATAAATTAATTTTTCTATTCTAAAATTCACAAAAAGATATAAGATTTAACCAATTAATTGAACATCCTTAAAAACATCCTTCATTGCAATTCGCATTGTAACTGAAACCAGATTGAGTCTAAAAAACACGACTCTATCATAGGATTTTATCCATTAGCGAAATTAAAAGTGAATTAAGCAATACATTTTATTATTAGATACAAAGTCAGCGATCTTGCCCAAATATATAACGCGAAAGGCTAATGAGGTATCGTCGATGTTTTTGTTATCCATATAGGTACCCACAAACTCTTAAAGAATTAATGTAATAATCTATATCTATCGAATTACATCTGCCAAATCAACTGTTTGCTCATACAACTACCCTATAATAAAATAACGTATGCGAACCTAAATAAAACTAAAAATATGCTCTTCTTGGGATAAATTAAGATAACATTTATAGTTATAAAGGGACATTCTTAATACTTTGGTGCGCCCATTCTTTTTAGATCATTTTTCATTTTTCTAGATCAGGGGTCTTTTTCCTAAGAAGAGCCACTTTTTCAAATCATGTATTACACGCAACATAAGAAGAACCGCAGCTATTGACGGGAGTGATTCTCCCCTCCTTAACGTTACCGTTGTTTTACTTTTTGTTATTATCTCTGTAAAACAAACTTTATTCGACGTAATGCGTCCATAACTTTTTCCTTTTCTCAAATTTCTATTAAAATAAATGAAGAAGCCAATTTATCTTTAGGAGGTTTTATCAGGGAGAGTTGCTGTCGGGAGCCGCACGCAAGTCCTTAAAGAGCCACTTGCGGCTCAGGAGCCGCAGGTTGCCGACCCCTATCTTAAGCGGAAATCGAATCCACGATCTTAGTACTCTAGTACTTTAACCACCAGGTAGTTGTAAAGCCATTTTCTATGGTCATTCGTAACGCGAAACATTGATAAATGATGTTCATTATTATATTTCTACGGAGAGACACACGGTCAATTTGTGTTTGGTTATGATTTAATAATTTTCATAGAATTCCAAGTTTGCATGATTTCGTTCAGTAAATTTGAGACGAAAGAAGACACTTTACCATAATGACTAGAATAAAACTTCATGGTGTCTCTATATTTCGCATTGAGGTTTTAACATGAATTGTGCTACTTCGCTTTCATAACTTTACCCTCTCTTGCAGAGGCAAAAGCTTCGAGTTCTTCTTAAACTTGTTCAGTTTCACCAGTTGGTGGTGTTTCTAAGAATTAAGAATAGAGTAAGTGCTTAGGGGCCTCTTTCTGTAGCATCAGACGCCGAGATCGACCATCGCAGTCACCATCGAACCATTTTCACGTTAACCGTTGAATAAGGTTACCCTGGTAGCTATAAAAGGCTCGAGAAATCTATACGCGTTTTATTTTTGTGAGCACTGAGAGAGTAGTTAAAAATTGAGTATTGAGTCGATGGTGAGCGAGTTACATGTAAAAAATTCATCACGAGAATAACAATGATAAATCATTAAACTTTTTATCGGTATAAAATTCCATTTACATGTTTTTACATACGCTTAATCCTTATATGTACATACTAGAAACTTGTACTGCCAGATGTATGACATTTGCACTTATCGTTCCCAAAGTGTTTGCTGATCTCTTCGATCTATTTCCAAAATCTCGGAAATGTATTAAGTTGTGTTTCACGTCGCCATAAAATTGAGAGAGAATTATTGATGGAATATTTAAATTATCATGTTTGAATCCGTCAGAAATTACGAACGAACTCCGTTTAGAATAGTACAAACAGTCAAATAATGACGTACGTATTTGAATCGCTGACAAAATTAAAATCCGACCCAAAATAGCTCAAACAATACCTTCGAAATTCCATTAAAAATATTTTTATATCGTAAACAATTAATACTTTAATAACGTGGCTGCTAATGATTTTTATTGATTACATGCAAGATTTAATTAAATCCAGGAAACTCCTTCTATAATTGGAACTTACTCGATCAAAACGAATGATTACAGTTCCTTTAATTATGTATCGATTATTCAGCTTTTTTTAGCAATAAGAACTAAATTAATATTTTATGAACGTGTAGTGAAGTGTAATGAAGCTGTATTGCAATTGAAACATTTTCCTTTTCCGTGCCAAAATTAGTATAAGTGCTTTAAATGAAAATATTTTTTGTTAATATCCTATCATAGTTATTCGTAAAAACAGTGCAAGATTACTACTTGTGGTCAGTTTCATTTTTTATATGTAATACAGTTTATTTCTAGGTTTTTCCTCGACTTCAAAAGACAGATAGTTGTTTGCAAACTGTCTGATCACTTAAAAAATCTTCATGTTATGGTTTCTTAAATTTTACTGCAAGAAATGAAAGTACATACAGTAGAACTCCGATTATCCGAACACCGATTATCCGAACTACCAAGTATCCGTACCGAATTTATTCAACACATTGTTGCCTATCTTCCCCTTGTTAACTTAGTTTTTTTTCAAAATTGACTTTAGTCTGAATAAGCAATACGATTTTTGATACCTTGAAAACTAAAATCATACGTTCGGAACCATGCCCTCTAAAGGGGGAATCAAACTTCACATATATTCAACGTTACATCGTAAAGTAAACATATGAAAAAATTCACTTCACTTGCTCACAGCCCATATCAGGCCCAGTTCTTTGTGAAAAGGCAGTACACTTTAACGAAAATCTTTGCGGCAGCCCAGAATTTAAGGCTATTATCAGAATAGGAGATTATCGAAAGAGTACAAGAAGAGTCGAAAAGCGCTCAGGAATAAAATCAGGCAGATGATGATAAAGGTTATGAGGCCCTTCTGGGCCATTCCCATGCCCTTCAAATGCCTGGAAACAGCAATGACGTGTTTGAAGGGCAGAAAGAGTGTGATTCAGTTAAACTGCTTCGTTTAAAAATATTGCGAGATTTAGAGGCATAAAAGGAAGTCTTCCGCAAAACAGTTATCAATCGCTAAATTTTCGTCTTAAATAAATGACATTCTATATTCAAACATTGCATTTTATGTACATTCTCATGTATTTTTGTTGACCGCTAAATTAATTTTCCGTATTTCTACTGACTAACGCATTATAAAGTGCATTTTAAAATAAGCGTTCAAAATACACGTACTCTTCTGCTTCATACATTTTTAAAACTTTTTCCAATTACAGACAGTCCCCGCTTATACGTCAAATTACGTTTCTGAAAGTTGCGACGCAAAACGGATCACTATTTTCCATAGACACAACATTAAATTGAATGATAAAATTCACTGTTACTGGGGTAACTATGTGAAATATTTCCATTGTAAAAAATATGTGTAAACTTCGTAATTTTCCAGTTAAATTTTTTTATTAATTACACAGTATGCGTATCGTCGCATTGCGTCATCATCAATTATTAAAAGCAACTTACATCTCAGGGTAAGGTATTGGCTTTATATACCGTCTTCCCCAAGCAAGGCACGTGCAGTGGGTGGGGGGGGGGGAGGGGGGGGGAGGGAAGAGATAGGAAGAGGGTGTTGGATTTGATTGGTATGGCAAAGGATGATTATAAGTGACAAGGTGACATGGGAGAAGGTTAAAGCTTAAATTTTGCGAGGGGAAGGGAAAGAAAGGAATACATCATTGCCCTCCAATCGGATCACCGTCCAGTTTGATCTACGTACGTTGCACTACAACTATCAAACTGCACTATGCATGCTCCATTTTTTGTAATGAGGGGTTTCGTTCCTCACCAAGAACACTTGAGTGAAAGATTCCCGGATTTGACAGAAACGTGGGTATTTCGTGCTTTTCAGCGTCAGCCTTTATAATACGAATCCAAAATTTCATGACAGTATTTCTCGCGTTTACCGCATCCTTATTACGGAAGAAATGTATTTTCGTCCACAAAGACATAAATAATGTCTATAAGTAAAATTTATAGGAATTCACTCGATTAATACGAGATGTATTAAAATTTAAGATGATGAAAGGCATGTTTCCATAATTCAAAGTTATGTGTGCCCTCAGGCACCAAAGAAAGCTTCACTCCAAATTTAAACGCATCAATAACTGTGTCACACTGTGTACAGAGATTGTCGGACTAAGACCAAAAAGGTTATGCGCAAAGCATTAACGGACTTCAAGAAAAAGACTCTTCGTGAACATCTAAATGAAAATCCCAAATGCTTTTGGTCATATATTAGGGAAGTTCAAGGTCGACGCCCAACCGTAGCCCCGTTAATAAACGACAAAGGAGAGGTAGTTAGCGATAGCACAGATAAAGGAAATTTTCAGAGCGTATTTACTACCGAAGAGATGAGAGCGAAGGTCGTGGCGCCCGAACCAGGCAACGAAAAAATGAACGATATAGTCATATCAGTGAAAGCGATAGCTCAACAGCTTAAAAATATCAAGTCAAATAAATCTCCGGGTCCAGAAGAGATACCAGCTAGAGCATTCAAAGAGTTAGCACTGGAAATAGCACCTTATCTCGAAATAGTTTTCAGTAAGTCACTTTGTCATGCCGTTGTACCTAAGGAATGGAAATTAGCCTTTATAACGCCGTTACACAAAGGTGGGAAAAAAGAGGACAGAGAAAATTATAGGCCAATTTCGCTTACCTCCCTATCTTGCAAGGTTCTCGAGCACATTATCGTTAGCTCCGTGATGGACTTCTTAGGTAGCAAGAACTTGCTAAGTAAATATCAGCACGGCTTCAGGAGGACGAGATCTTGTGAAACACAGCTCGCTCTGTTCGTTCACGATATACTAAGATCAGGAGACCGTAAGACTCAGTTAGATGCGGTTTTCCTCGACTTCATGAAGGCTTTCGATAAAGTTACGCACAGTAAGTTAGTGAAGAAATTAAATGACTGTGGAATTAATCGAAAGATAATCGAGTGGATCAGGGACTTTCTTAATGACCGTGAACAAATAGTAGTTATAGATGGATTTAAATCAGATTCAGTCAACGTAGCCTCGGGCGTTCCACAGGGAGGCGTAATTGGCCCCCTACTATTCCTTTTATATATAAACGACTTAGATAAAGTTATTAAAAGTAAAATCAAGTTATTCGCGGATGATACAGTAGTTTACAGAGAGATTAACAGTCCTAATGATCAATTATTACTTTCTAACGACTTAAATGCAATTCTCGAATTGTGTAAAGAGTGGCAGTTTGAATTGAACTTAGGAAAGTGTACCTTTATGAGATTCTGGGGAAACAAAAACATCGACGAGACGAATTACACTGTTGAAGGTGTTCAGTTAAAACTAGCCAATTCCGTCAAATACTTAGGCTTTATTTTAACAAGCAACCTCTCGTGGGATATGCACATATGAAATATATGCGGGAAGGCTACACAGAAACTAGGATTCATCAAACGCATAGTACGTAAAAGTGAGGAAAAAGTCAAAGAGACATGTTACTTCTCGTTAGTAAGACCGCTATTAGAGTATGCGTCGAGCCTATGGTAGGGTGACCAGAGGGTTTTGGTAACAACCGGGACGAAACAAGTTTTGAAAGGGAAAAACCGGGACATTTTCTAAAAAAACCGGGACAATGGATATTTTGATTTTTTTCTTGAATATTCTAAAAATCGAATAAATATGTTTACAAAAGAATATGTAAATTCTAATTTATTGAAATAACACAAATTACATATTTCGTGATTAATTAGGCAGTATTACAATAAAACATATTAGGTGAAGATGATGTTTTCAATCATATATTAAAGTACTTCTGCCTGCCTTGATCAAATTTTCATCATTTTTAATCATGTCATAAAAACTATTACAGGTCATATTAAAGTTGAATTTACACATCATTATGGAATTGACGGTTTTTATATCCAAGCGGTTTCGTTCATCAGACTATTGAATGTCTATTTGTGAAAATATTCATTCCACATTTCAATTGTGTGCCGGAATGGCAAACAGAAAGTTACATGGTTTCTCAATTTCTGAGGTCTGTTCTGGAAATTCAAATTTTGAAGAAAAAAATATGACCACCGGCCGTAGCAAGATCTATTAAGCCACTCATCATTTCTTTCTAACATCTCTTTTGAAATCAAATTTTTAAGCAATGAAAATTGATTAAAAAATAAACTTTCGTCAACTTGAAAGCCCATGTCAATAACATTTTTACACATACTTTGCACTTCTTCCCAAATTGGGGAACTTTTTAATAGCGTCCATTCCATATACTTCAATTTCAATAAGAGTTCAACCCATTTTTTTAGATAGTCACAGGTTGTTAAGTACGTCAAATATTTCCTCTTTAAATGATTCTATTTCGTCCTTCTGAATATTATTATCAGATAAAACTCTGAGGGCACTCAAAGGAACAAATTTTTCGTTAATGCGTAATGTAAGCATGCCAATCGTTTCATGCACGTAATTCATTACCTCTATTACGCAATTTTGCGAACATTCATTTTTAGAATTTGTTTATTAAATAAACCAAGAATATTAAGCATTGCATGGAAGTATGCTTCATTTGCTGGTGATTCAAAAAAATTCGCAATACGTTTTGTGGACTTTTCTTCTGAAAAGAAATATGCTTTCAGTGCTTCGAACATTTTTAACACTGCAATTCTAATAGAGAACAAACAATTTTCAGTCGCTCGGTACGTACTGCATAAGTTGAAAAGTAAGACAATATTTTTACCACGACCATTTCTACATCACAACATAATCTCTCAGCTCCCGACTGCATAGCGTTATGCAAAATATGCGCCGAACATCCAACATCTAGTAAATTGAGATTAATTTTCTCGCGTAATTTATAAAAGACATTGTTTTTGCCTTTTCTCAACAGTTTGGCACGACATTCTATTTAAGATAAATGGAGTAAGTAAATTGTTGAAAAGTCCATTCGTAAATATGAAAGCTTCAATAAATTCTCTTGAGCAGATTCAGCAATATTTCGGAGCTTGTAGGTCAGAAATAGGGTTAAATAAATTAATTATAGATGCCCGAGAACTGGCAACAGAACTAGAGGCTGAATCAAAATGTATGCAAGAGACCGAAATTCTGCCACGAAGAAAGAACTCCAATTTTGAATCTACACAGGTTCATGCAAGTTTTCATAATCCCCATATTATTTCAGAGTAATTTTTTTATCTTGTGTTGGATCAAACAATTGCTTCGATAAATGAGAGGTTTCAGCCACTCAAAAACCACAGTGAATATTTTAGTTTCTTATATAAATTGAGTGAACTGAAAATCATGGATAAGAAAATTCGTATTTTCTTAGAATCAACTCTCAGTGAAATACCATGAGTCTTTGATTTTCCAGTACTTAAATGCAAATGTTTTTTATAAAATAGTATTTGGAATATCGAGTTTGGTTTTCAAAATAATTTCGTATATACGGGAATAAAAAAAACTCCTGCATATACCATCACTATTACAAGAAAAAAACCGGGACATTGACGCGTCCCGAAAAGAAAAATCGGGACACCGGGACAAAACTCTGAAAACCGGGACAAATCCGGAGAAACCGGGAAGCCTGGTCACCCTAGCCTATGGGTTAGAAAGAGTGCAGCGAAAAGCCGCTAGATTCGTCAAAAATTGCTACGATAGGAACAAAAGTGTTACAGGAGTTAGGATGGGAATTACTAACTGAGCGCCGATGACGCTCTAGGTTAAAACTACTTGAAAGATTTAGAACGCATATATTCTCCAGCGACGTCGAAGAAATAATAAGAGCGCCAACTTATATTGGTAGAATGGACCATCCTCGTAAAATAAGAGAGATAGCCTGTAGGACTGAGAGGTACAAAGGCTCGTTTTTCCCAAGAACGATAGCTGAGCAGAACAAAAGTTACGATAAGAAATCAGCCGACGTAGGGTGATATTATTCATTATTATGCGCTTTCCCTTGGTGCTATTGCACCCCCCTGCGGTGGCTTGCAGGGTGAACTGTAGATATAGATATATATAGTAAAAACTGCGTGAGGCGTAGTCTCACGGGACCGGCATATTATTCCGTCTTTCACAGGTTTTTCGCCTTATAATAATAATAATTTTGTAAGTCTTAATGGAAACAAAACTTTAAAATTAAAACAAAAATCGATATATATATATATATATATATATATATATATATATATATATATATATATATAATAAGTGTGAACATAAACTTGAAATTGCATGCTTGGACAATATTGATTTTATTAGAAATTAAAAAAAACTTCAGTTAAAAATGATACATATTTTCATAATCAGAACAGTGAAATTTCATACAGTAAAATTCACATTAAAATCTAATAAAATATTTAACAAAGTTAAAAAATTCTAGAAAATTATGTGAAATAAATATCCTATTTTAGTTGTGCTGTTTTTTCTGTGCTTTGATTAAAATGGCAAAAGAAAAACCTATTTCCATAACTTTCACCCTTCATTTTATCAGAATGTTTTAAAGCTACAAGATAGTGTAAAACTTCGACGTTGTTGCATTTCAATTTCTTCACAATCTTCCTCATTCTGTACATCCTCTGAATTGGGAAGAATTTCATTACTTTGTCATACTACTACAGTTTTCAAGTCAATTTCTGTGAAACACTTTCATCAGTATTTACAAAATATTTTGCGCTTACGTTGGTACCCTCAACTTAATGCATCTCATAAATCAAATTTTGAATGTCACAATAATCACAATCGTTATCTGCCTCGCCACATTCATTAACATCATCGAAAACAAAGGTTTCTAAAACAATCTTTGATACAGGCTACTTATACACACTAACGAACGACTGAGAAATGCACGTAATTGCATCTAAAACATTGATTTTAACCGTCAATTCCTATCCTCTCTTACATTGATATACCTATATATTGAAGGTCCTCTAGGCATATTTTAAAGAGACCGATTTTCAGTTAAATAAAAAACTATTTTCTATTCAATTTGATTGTTTTCATGTTTTATTTTATTAATGGTATTACAAAACTTTTGTTTTCTACTATTATTCACCACAGACTTAATTATGGGTTAAATAGGCTTTAGTTGTTAGAGTTGGGACCTAACCACCAATTATACTATTGTGTTATGGAAAATTGTGTTCCGAGTTCCGAACAAGTGACTTACGAACGAACTTTTCGAACGCAACCCGTTTGTAACTCGGGGACTTTCTGTAATGTAATAATTTTCCGCATTTGATTTGGTTAGCGATGAATTTGGATAGTTGGCATCCGGACAAATCTGAATTCAGATACAGGTAGTTAACTTTCTTTATTACTCATCTCAATATCAGAATCAAGGTAGTTAATCTTACTATTTATAGATTTTTAATTACTTAAAATAAAACTATTCCATAATTCATTATACCTTCAAATTTAGGGTTATATAAGTACATTTGCGAAAAAATTTGGCAACTGACACAATTTATCAACGCAGACATAAAAAAAAACCCATAGAATGACCACACACCTTCATGCCGATCGTTTCAGCAACTGTTGGAAAATTTTAATTTCTTTTTAGGGACATTCACCCGTTTAACCCCGAGTCTACGGCGGATCCGAGCGGTTATTCGGGGATGTAAAATTGTGAAGGAGAGGAAGGAGGAGAAGATAAAGCGAAAAACGGCCGAGAGAAGGATGAGGAGGGAGGTTGTGGGGAGGTGAGGGGGGTGGGTGTTGGCGGTGGATTTCACGCGACTGCGAGGCGAGGAGTGTGTAGCAATCCGATGACAAGTGAAGCACTCGTTATCTCTTAGCTAGCAGCCATTATAAAAGTGGAGTGAGTGACGAGGAGTTTATGACGTTTTGATAATTGTCTGGCATTTCCCCTTCTGTGAAGACGCCTGCGGTGGCGTTTGGTCTGGAAACGCAATCACGGCACGCCCATTGAGGGAAGGACGATCGGTTATTACGGTAAGCGAACTTTCCATGGATTCAATATTTCTTTAACGCTTTAAGTGTGGTCGGATTTTGGTGGTACAATTATTAGACGAATGGTACTATTTATTCTATATAATATCGGCCTCTCTATATTACGATCGCGAATTGCAATCCGACCACAGAAAAAACTCTTTCGCCGTTTTCAATATTGAGTGCTGAATACGAGCCTATGGTAAGCAAGTATTCGAAATGATAACCGAACGTTACATATTTTCTATAGCGTTCAGAAATTCTGACTGGACAAATTTCCTGGAAAATGATTGTTTTAATGATCGAAACTCATTACAAATTAAACCAATTACGGGTTATTGGAAGAGATATTTAAAATTATAGGTTTCATATATATGTCTCTAAAGAATATTTAATAATTCTTAGTCGAATCTTTTATATTATGTTGAATTTGAAACTGTTCAACTGAACGAATTGATGTCATATTCGTGCACATTTCCGTTTTCAAAAAAGAGACGCATTGAATTGCCACATTAAAATGAAATCCGGTACGATTGCAAGTGATAACGATAAAAAATAATACGAGTGAATTCATATCATAATATAAAATATAGCCTTTTAAATTCTTAAATGATTAATAGATTATTATCACTTAACAAGCAATTAATTTCATATGTATGGTAACTTTTAAAACGCAACGTTGCTCTTGCAAGAAATTTTCGGCATGTCACCGCATTTTTCCCGAAAGTGCAATACCATCAATAACCTGTGCATATTAATTATATTTAATAATATTATTTTTTCTCAATGGTATAATAGTCGCAAGATGAAATGTTGGAAACTATATTTCCCAACATTCCATGTTGTTATTTGAAATGATCTCACTTTCTTGAGATTAAGTAAGGGTAATTTCCGCTGTGCCTCATTGAGGACGTAGTGTTGGTTTACTACTTCCTCCCCGTAAATACCACAATTCGAGTATGGAGAATTAGACTGGCTATAAAGCTTAGTTGGTTAAAGCACCTACCCAGAAAATGGGAGACCCGGGTTCGATCAAGTTTGGAATGTTTCTCCTTCTCCAAGTTCACATTTGTATAATATATGCTCTTTAAGCAATTCATCATATATCAAAGTGAACATATAAATCATTTTGTTCATTAAAATTTATTGGATTATAGGTTATGATCATTTATTGTTTTTTACCATTAATTATAACATGTGGAAACAAAAATACATTGATGAATGCCTAACTTCTAGAATCCGATTCCCCATTACGCTATTTAACAGCAAGACAAAAAGGTTTTTCCATTAAAGTTTAAGAGTTATAATTAAAAGTGTTACATCAACATGGGATATTATTGAATAACAAAACAAAGGATGTCGCGATAAGCGTAGCGTGAGCATTGAGTTTTCCTCAGTTACCAAGGCAACCCTTAAAATGAGTCACGAAATGCAAATCGATAACCTAATTTTGACAAATATAGTGGTCAGCCGCAGTTAATGGAGAGCAGATATCATTCTTAAGAAATGTACGAAAGAGAGTGCTGTATTACGCGAACACAACAAAATCTAAAAAACAAAAAAAAATATTTGCCCGACTGAAGTTACAAACAATCGCAGATTTTAATTAGGTTTGAAATGAGAACCATGTCATCTAAGGAATTTTAACAATTATCAAATGCAATATATACGTGATGCTGAGAAGAAAGAACCGAATTTCAATGGCATCTGATTTTAAAGCGTTTTTATTATATATGAAGAATCAAATCGAGAGTATACGCAGTCGAGTCAGTAACATAAGTTATTTACTAAAGTATAATTAAATTCAGATAAAAACTTATCCAGTGTTTTAATGAATCAGTTCTACAATGTTGGCGACAAAAATATTTTTATTACGAATTATTTTAATTAAGTTGTGAAATAACGATGAAATCTAATTTTTAATACAATACTTCTGAAATTAAACCCTAAAATAACGTTTTCTGGTATTCACAGGCTTTATATTATTATTAATATTTTTCAACCTTTGAAATATTTAATGTGGCAATTTTGGTAACCGCGATATTCAATCTGAACTTATAAATGTTGCTCAAACAAAAAAGCAACTTTAGGATCTTACATATCATATAGTTAGTAGAAATATCCCATCTCGGAAGATAAATTTCAAAATTAGGATTTGGATAGTTTACAGTCTTATGAAAATGGTTGATTCGAAAAAAATTATCGGGCATAAATTTCTGAACGCCTCATTCGCTTTCTCCTTTTAGTATTCCCAAGTTTATTCTGTTGAGAAGCTTTGAGTTGTAATGCATGCTTTCTTGCAAGAATATCCTAATACATATAAGCTAATATACCTTATCTTTCTTTGTCCAAATAACCAGGGCCGAGTGACGGAGGACACCATCAGAGCGAGGCATTCGAGGTCGGTGGGAGAGAAGAAAGGAGAAGTGAGAGGAGGCTGGAAAGAAAGAAAGAGAGAATTGGAGAAGGGAAGGTGGCCAGTGTAACGAGAGAGAGAGAGAGAGAGGAGGGTAAGTGGTAAATTAGTGACGGAGAAGTGGTGAGGAGGAAAGAGAATAGCCGAGAGGGAAATAGAGAGGGAGAGAGAACGAGGAGTCAGGTGGCTGGGAGTGTTGAAGAATATAGTAGGTTGATGGAGTGTAGTTTCGGCGAGGACTATGAAGGTGGGGATGGGGGGGGGGCAGGTTAGAGGGATGTGGAGGAGGGCGGGAGAAGACTAGGGGCAAAGGAGGGAAATAGCGAGAGGGGTGGAGGTGGACTATCGGCGAGGAGGTGGCAGATGGGGAGGGGAGGGGGGGGGGGGGGGAGAGGCGTCGCAGGGAGGTCTTGGAGACGTCGCCGTGACGCGCCCCCTCCTCCTCCAACAGAAAGAGCGACAGGTGTGGGTTCGCTTCCGCGGGTGCTGAAAGTGCCGTGGACTCGAGCGCCACAGCTGTTTCGGAATCGTAATTGCGGTAGGAGCCCTCTAGGCAGCGGTCACGTGGTTTACCTGTGGTGACGACTGCGGCGGTGGTGGGGAAGGCGTCCGAGGTTAAGTCCGAAGCAGTCACTAGGTACTAGGGCTTCGGAGGGTACGGATGTCGGAGAAGGGAGACGGCCGTTCTCCCTCTTTCTTCACGCTCTCCCTCCCTTTCTTCGGCTGGCTTACCCTAACGGTCACGTTCCCTCCTTTACCGCACTTCTTAGCACGCAGCAACGCGATTCTTCCACTTGGACGGGTGAAATCTACTTGGACGATAAAGGAGACGACTGCGCTCTTCGCCGTGGAAGCTGGCGGACTGTGGACTAGAAACTTCTGTCGGTGTGATACGGTAAAGGAGTGAGATAATAATCTCCCCCTCCCGCTTCCCACATCCCTCCGCCGCCTCCCCGTATAATTACGAAAATGTAAGTGCGCTTTTCCGTCGACCAAATAGATAAAACTCAAATACTGCGCTGTTTGATATCGTTCCTTTGCGCTTAAAAAGCGGCTTAGTTTGTTCTATGTGAAATTTTGGTTAAGACATCGTTAAAAAGTTAACTACATACCGTTTAGTTTTCGGGTCGGACCTAATAGCGTCTCGCGTGCTAACATCGAGTGAATGGATACCTTTCTTCCAAAACCGAGGAACAATTAAAATGTTTTCCCAAGGCTAATAGCGGTTTTTATGACATCTGATTCTTTCAACGTGATTAAATCTAAGCGATATTTCCCTCGATATTTATGGAATGAATGATATATGGGAGTGATATTAATGCGAACTTGGACCTCCCATAAATCTGTTTCTCCAGGTGTCTTTTGCTAGTACTGAAGATTTACAAAGCAATACCGTCCAGAAATTTTCATTTGTATGCATTTTATTATAAATTTAGATAATATGTGCTGGTAAAGATGTTTTTGTATACATTTAAATAACATTTTCACCACATGTAAAAGGAGACATTAAATAAGCATTTGCTTTTAGCCGTTAAAGAGAAAAATTGAAGTGTTTATTTGAAAAAATTGCCATTTTAATATCATATCATCATGAAACGCAAAGAATTTCAGTTGTTGATGAATAAAAATCGTTTGATTGGCCCATCAGAAACATCGTTACATGTGTGTGTTTTTAAGAGAGCAGTACCGGAGCGGAGAGCGAGAGGATGGGTCATAGTCTTGCTTTTGTGGTTATGGATCGGCGTTCTAGAGTGGTCGATTCGAAAACCGAAAGGGGTAAAAGTTTACACGCTATTACGTCAATGGGTACAGATTTTAAATCATACTGAAATACTCTATCGTTGGTTCAATTTCGAAAGGAATAATGGGAATTACGTCGGAGAAGCATATGTCGCCAATGAAATTAATAGAAAATAGGAGAATTCGACGCCTACGATCGAAACAGTAACATTATTCTTTGCGTCAATGTGTAAGCTTATACATAGCTAATTAATGTGCATGAATTGCATGAGAGTCATCAAATTTTAATTTGGACTTAACACTTTTAGGAAACGTGTCAATTCGTCTTTGGTATGAAGGAGTAAAATACCTACATTAATTAGGTTATAAAATGTTATTGAAAATTTATCTCAGGATACAATGTTAAAAATTTATATTCCCGATGAAAACATTACATGTTTAAAAAAGGCATAAATAATTGCAAACAGATTTTCTTCCTTTGTTCTAAATTACCTCTTCCATTTCTTCAAGAATAATTTGATATGTGGCGTTATATTTAATACTGCTAAATTTGAATATGCAACACACACGTTAACAAAATAAATGTTTTACATTTATGGAGTTTTCCAGATTTTTGTTGCTTATTCGTGAACCGTAAGAATGCACTATAATTAAGTCAATATTTTCAATATTATATAAGATCTTTTGAAGTTCCCTGAGTGAATGGGCCGTGCAATAATGTATATGTATGTATGCCCGCGCGCACACGTGCATATAAGCCCGGCACATCGCTAATATACAATCTGTTAAAATGATGGTGAATAGTTTGCCATATATAAATTAATAATAGTATTTTATGTGAATAAAGAAATACTGATAAAATATTCCTTTCAGGTGTACGTTGCTTATCATTTATTGAAAACGAAAATGATTTGATAGTACAAAAAATCGATCTTAATAAATCAATAACCATTATGGGTCGAGATGGATGATGAGAACGAGAAAATATGAGAAATTCCTGACATGTCGTAAATATCCTTATCTTCGAACATTTTAGAGGACTGGTATACCTTCAATGAAAATTAAAAATACTCTGCCTGTTCGTATTAGTTAACAGTTCAATTTCCTTTCTTTCGAGTAGAATTAAACACCACATAAAAGTTTACCATTTGCTTTTCATTTCATCCATCCGTGTTCGAGGCATGGAAAGTATCGCTTTTGACGATTTAGAAAGCGTAGAAGAAATATATAACCTCCTCTCACTTCAACGGTACGAAAAGAATTTTTTTCATGAGAAAAAGTGAAATTTTTTTTAGCCAACTCCGTTTCGAAATCATTCGATGAGCGAGACGGCATGATTCGTGCATTTCGAAAATGCAACACGCGTGATATCTTCCCATAGCTCTGGGTTTGGCAACGGAAAATGATATAACTCGTATATGAGGAGTACGTGATTCGATGACCTTTTTAAACCGAGAATATTTTATCGGAAATTGACGTGAGTAAACAAGTTTCGACAATGAGTAAATAAAAGGTTCTATGAACTATTTATCAACCCAAAATAAGAAGAGTTAATATTTTTTCTCATACACGCCTCGAAAATCTCACTGAATGATTTCGTCGAGCACGCTTTTCGACGGCAAGAGAGCGTAATGCGAATCCACACCAATCATTTAATTTCACACTCGAGAAGACCACTTAAGGAAACTGTCCCCAGGCTCTCATAAGGTTACCCCGGAACCCTCGTATTTACATCCATCGTCTCCACTGCATCGATAAAGCACAAAACGCTAGGCATATTCACGTTCTGGTGCATATTGTTTCGCATCAATAAACCTTAGCCTATCACAAAGGTGCATAACTAAAAAGTCGACACAGGCAAGAATCTACCTCGTTTGGAGCCAAAATGGACGAAACACCTAAATTTTTGCGTCTATAATAATAATAATATTTAGTATACAATCGTGGATTAATTAATGTAACAAAACTTCATTTTAATTTTTATGCGACAAAAATAAATTGACAAAGAGATATAAATTAAATCACTAGGGAATTATCGGTATACTTTTATGGCTGAAAACAAATTCAGAAATAAGTAATTATTAAAAAACTGCAATTTTAAGTACATATCTTATGTGTCTTCCATGACCATAACAAGGTTTTTCAAAAGCTTCAATTTTTTTTACTTAAACGCTTCTTTTTTAAATGTAAATTATTCACTCAATGGGAGATTAAGTAACATTTTTCTCTTGTATTTTCACTAATATCCGGCAGATGCTGTTTTAATAATATCTTTTAAATCTTGATCTGACAGTGTTGAACGTAATGGAGCTATATCTAAACTCACTCAATGGGAGATTTAGTAACATTTTTCTCTTGTATTTTCACTAATATCTGACAGATGCTGTTTTAATAATATCTTTTAAATTTTGATCTGACAGTGTTGAACGTAATGGAGCTATGTTTAACTTCTTAAGAGAGACTGTTTGTTTACATGCATACATTCTCCCAAATAATGACGCAATATTCAGAACCCCTTTTCTGAATAACATAAATTTGGATTTGTCGAAGATTTTCTAGAACTCAGGTGTAGAGGATTGTTGATGTTTATTTCTTAATGTTGCCGACCTCTGGAAATCTATCAATTCCGATTGAATACTGGGCTGGCATTTTTCAGCTTGAACGGAAAAAACATCAGTAAACAGCTCGAAAATATCTTCCTCTCCTTGAAAGTCAGCAAATTTCTGTTGAGTTCGATATGCAGTTTTTCTAGGTAGGACGTATAAAGGCTACTCATTGAAATTCTTTCGGCTTAATTTTAGTCCTGGCATTTACGGGAGTGGGAGAGAAAATGTGGCAAACGAGGTGCTTGGCCCAGACCTTGTACTACGTAAGGCATCGCCCCAAGGAATTAACTACCGGCGTGATTGTATATCGTCCGCAATGAACTAGTAAACAGCGACTCACTATCAAACCGAGTATCTTAACAACAAACCAAAGAAAGGGAAGGGAAGGCGGGAATTTCCAAACAGACGAATGCACTCCATTTTGAATTTCCCACAATATTTGAAGGACCCTCTTGCCACTGTTTTACGGATCGACGGTACACTATTGTTTCCACCCTCGATCGAAGCTATTAAGTTACTATTTCAATTCTATTACGAAACCTCCCAGCATGGCCATGACATCACATTCAAAGTCCAAAGAAATAAGTAGTAAACCAATTTCAAGTTACACGCAGAAACCTAATCTTATTGCGGCTTCACTGACGATGTTCGCTCTCTTAAGAGACGAAAAGCTATCCCTCAACTTTTTAGGTAATCTTTTTCCCACTAGCGGTCAGCTGACAGAAAGATTTCAGATACTTAATCTCGAAATACTTTTGAATATTATATTCTTTTGATACAGACTGAATCGCGGCACATAAGACATAATTACTTGTATTTCAAAAAAGTACTCGCCAGCAGGGCCGGCTCAACAATACAAGCAGACCAAGCGACCGCTTGGGGCGCCGAATTTTTAGGGGCGCCAAATTTTCCTGGCAAAAATTTTCCATTTGGCTTTCCATTGATATGTTTAGTGTTTGCAGGTTGCGAATGAATGTGAAAATTTGACTTCAAATGAATGTTCAGGGGCAGCTCTACTCCGAATGGTAAAATAGTATTTCCGAAAGCGGCTTCCGAGAAAACTACCGAATACAGATGGCTGGATGTGGTTTTTCCAACATTTTATTACTGTTAAGGTATGTACACATATGCGCATTTCCCGGCAACAGAACAGCGAACCGCGCAGCGGATCGAGCAGCGAACCAAGCAGCGAATCAAACCTTGCAACAAGAGGGCGCTCGGCACGGTGTTGTAAATCGTTGTTCGCCTGTTTTCCGCCAGTATCCTTTCGGTCTCCGAGTAGACATGACTGCTCTTCAAGTAGCTGCTGCAGCTTATATTTTTGTGCATAAATACGCTTCCAAGAAGAAAAGAAGGAAAATTGGTTTGGTTAAATAAATAAATTATGTATCTGTTCGCGCCATTTAAAGGATTGAATACGCGCGGTATACTATTTACTTGGACTGTCGTAATATATGCGCGAGAGGGAGCCACCTGGGGCATGAGTTCACGGCTCACGGGTTGGTCGCTGTCGGGGTTTTATGAAGGCAGTGTCTCGGTGGAAGTGGGTCGAAGGTTGTCGTCGTGGACGGAGAGTTGTTGGAGAAGTCTGTCGAAGGTTGTCGTCGTGGATACCGGAGGAGTGGGGATCGACAAGGAGGAGCCGAAAGTTCCCTAATACTGAAGGCAAAGGACCCAAGAGAAGAGGTGAGTGGTGGATTATTGTCTCAGGTTTGGGTTCCCGTCTCAGTGTCTCTCGCATATAATTAAAATTATATTACAGTCCACTTCGTTCTCGTGCAAATCGTAAAAATACATAGCTTTTCCTGTTCCACGGCTTTTACAAATTTTTGCTCTTTCCCGCCGGAATAATGATAACAAGCTTGACATCTTTTTCTGACATTCATCACCTGAGAAGCCGACTTCAGTTGCGATCTCCTCCCGAGGATCATTTTTCATTAATTTATTAAAATGGTTCTTGTTTTTTGCATCCCAAAGAACCTGTTTGCTGCTATAGATTTCAATAAATTTCAACAACGTTTCATTTGGCCACTCCATTTTAATAATACACTCTACAACTGAACGATATACACCTGCAAACAACGACGTGTCTTTCTTGGTGGTAAGATGATAACTGAATGTAAACACGTCTACGCTCGCTTAAATGTTGCACGCCCGTCCAGACAGGTTGCAGCGTGCGCGCGCAACATCCTTTGATGGTTCGCTGAAATACCGTCTACGCATGGATCGCCAGTGTATTGCGCGGAAATGTTGCACGTTCGTGTTCGCGTTCGCCAAAATGTTGCGCTACTTTGCCAGGTTCGTTGTTCTGTTGCAGGGAAATGCGCATATGTGTACATAACTTTACATTCTGGGGATCTTTGCCGACCGGGTGAAAGCAGTTCTCAGCACCCCTAATATTTTTAGCTGATTCCCTCTGTGATTTGCCGCCCCCGAGGGTTTCTCTCCGGGTGCAATGCACCCCTTGCGCCAAAGGCCTGAAGAGAGAAGCAGTCCCTTAGGTTGGAGGGGGGGGAGAAAGGTCATGCCTCGGCATCGCACCCGCCTTACTAGCCTCTGCAGTCTCATCAGAAGTTGGCCAGCGGGAGACATTTGCAAGGGTGCCCAAGAGCCAAGGAAAACCTTAAAAAGTTCGAGGATGCGGGATATCCCAAGAATCTCCCTCCTGCGCTTCCTCTTTGTTTCCACGTGCATTCATTCAGGCACATTCAAAATTCTCGGTGATTGGTTGCGACTCTTGTTTGAGGACGAAATATATATCTTTTGGGTTTCTTTTACTGCTTCTTAGTAATTGCTACGCTGTGTTAGGGTGTGTGAGGACGGGGTACATATTCTCACACCACTGTTTTCAGCCCCTTCTCCTTCAACATTTCCTCCTCCCTCGCATTTTGCTTTGGTGACATCGAAAAAGAAATATTTGTCCGCATTAGTTCCAATACGCCCATCGCTGTGGAAAAGTCAGTCGAATGGTGTGCGTCTTTTAGTGTTTGAAGAATCTGTTATCAAGTTATAGCAGGTTTTTTCTATAACAGGTTAGTTTTCCTTCGGCATAATTGATGTTTTTGTCTTTGCTCAAGAAGAGACGTCAATATTTAGTGTAAATGGGAAAAATAGCCATTGATAAAAGCGGGTGTTTCACCCTGAAGTTGGAGCTATACCTAGTTTACGATCAACGAAGAATTTCTAAACCAGGAATTTAGTATATACATATTTTTATTCGATCTTTTTCTATACCTATATCTTTCACGTTGTATGGTTAAATTATTTTTTAATTTAATTCAAATAAGTTTGTTGCTATTATACTCTTTCTTGAATCAACCTTTCATAAGTAGTTTAATGTAGAGGTTTTTCTATTTAAAATTTGAGGTAATTAACTCTATTATTGGGAAATTTTATTTCCTTTTAAGAAATTCATCCTGAAGGTCGTTTTAAATTTTCACTTTTAAATTGGTAACTAATTCGTGAGCTGTTTCTGTAACGAAAGTTGTCCTTTGTTGTAATGATTCCAGGTAATGTTTATCTTGCTGTTTAAATTCGTAATCAGACATAAAGTTGGAGTCTCATTTGTTCACGATAAAGCCCGCTTTTCATCCCAACCCATATGTTTTTAATAATTTTTTTTGGGAACGTCTTTCCAAAGGCACTTCCACGATAAGGTTTGATTCGATTCGTTTTGTCGCTTCTTTTTCCCCTGCATCCTTCCTTTGCAGTATTCACAGACTCCCAAGTGCATTTTGCAATCAAGAATCAATTTCATCCTTTCTATTTCATTCCAAGACCAATTTGTACCATTAGCTTTAGATAAGTTCGTCACTGCCTTTATTCATGCGTTTTGCAATGCGTGCTTATGTATGAATAAGGCAATGTGTCGATGTTGAATTTTCGATGCCTTCTTTATGAAACTTACTGCACTAGCAAGTTTGACAACCATCGATTGAGCCCCATCTGTGCATACGTATAGCGATGCAATAGTTCCAATCAATCTCATTGTCATTGAAATAAGTATCGCACAATTTATAATTTCTTTGTGACATTTCAAATTTATTTTTCTGTGAATAAAATCTTGTTTTTTTATCAAAACGTTTAATCATAAAAATACACAAAACTTCAAAATAATTATATCCTATTATACTACTAAACTACCGAATTTTAATGTAAAATTTATGTATCGATGGGGCGCCATAATTGAAATCTGCTTTGGGCGCCAAAATGTCTTGAGCCGGTGTGGCAGGTAAGGTGTACTCTAGGCAAGACAGACTCTAGAGTACGCCTTACCTAGGTACCACGTACTCTTAGAGTACATCGTACCTGGCGGTAGCGTGTACTCTAGAGTTCGGCATGCCTAAACACAAGCCCAGGCATAGCGTACTCTGGCAGGTGATTTGGACTCTAGAGTCCACGCTACCTGAGATCCTTGGTAGGTAAGATGTACTCTATGTTTAAATAAATTTTTAATTGTCATATATTGATGTAGATATCATACCATACATGTTGACTGCCAATTTACAATTACTTATTGACAATTTCGTAAGTATATTCATGGAAAATCACAGCATAGACCCTGAAGCATTTTCTTACTAACATTTTGAATTCAAATGAAATTGGATGATTGAATGATTAGAACAGCACTGATTGGAATTGCTCAACTGATACTTAATTACTTAATTCGATTAAATGTTACTTTTAAAATAGGTAAGAAAAATACTTTCATTCCAAACATATAGGCTAAATCATTCAATCAAATTTAAATGACTTTTTAATTCTCTGGTATATAAATGATGGTATGCGGAAGATTCAACGCTATCAACTCACGGCCGGAAAATTTACCACCAGAAATTCATCGCCGCGAAAAATTCACCTCCGAGTGAAACTAATAGAATTTTATGGATTATCTATAGCATATATGGACGCTTCTTATGTATAGGATACAGGAGGACATAAATGTTTTGGTACTTCTAGATGTGCTAGAAATCTTATAGCGATGGCCGAAACAGGGGATGACTAATAGCAACGCTCAGATTTAAAAGCCCATAAAAAAACCCAACGGTACTTATGAAAAGGGAAAAAACTTAATCCTTAAACTTTTTTACGTTCACCTAAAGATTTTAGTTTAAATTATAAATAGCAATTATACCCGGTGTAACTCGTGTTCTTAAATCAATGCAAAAAATCGGTACAACATATGTTCCGACGGTGACTCGTTGTGGTAAATGTAAGTGGACTGTATAATTTAATAAGGCTAAACATAGGAGGAACAATCTCGAGATTTATATTTCTTCGACACAATTAAGAGTTGAAAAACACTTTTAAAAAAACACTTGAAATGAATCCTTGTTAGCACTGTGTATCTAAGCACGTTGATAGTGTTTGAATCGCACTGTTTAAGAGGATAAACACTACCATTACACTTGGTGTGTAGAGCTCACCGAAAACATATCTCGTCGTGAGAGCGACCATGTATGAACCCGCCTCCGTACCGAAGGCAACCAACAGCGTTGCCTTCCCTTTCACTACAAAGTAACTCACATACAACTTAACTCACATGCATGCAACTCACAACATACATAGTACAAACTTTCTCATATATTAATGCGTCGTTTAGTTATCTTTAGAAAATGAAAATCGTATCAGCCGGCTTTTAGAAAATCCAATTTTTGTTAAAGTTGCCCAAGAATAAACTAACCTTATATTCATTCATTGAGAAAAATGAAATATGTAGTATTATTGCAGACGTATACTAAAGAACTGTACAAAATTTTATCAAAATCGTTTCAGCCGTTTTTGAGAAAATCAAATTATTGCTCAAGTTGCCTAGAATAAACTAGCCTTATATTCATTTTTTGAGAAATATTAACAATTTGGTATTATTGAAAAATTGCGAAAACCACTTTTTCGGACTCAGCTACACCTAAAACGTGTATTTCCGTCAAAATCTCGAGGTCGAATTTTTTCGCGATAACAGTACTTTCTCAATATACTTCGTATATGAGAAAATAAAAACAGACATATTTGGTCGTTAACTTTCCTTGATCCAATTAACTAGGGATCGTTTTATAATTGAAGCAATGTATCGTATTATTTCTGGGATTCGGTATCCATATCATTATATTTATACAAGTATATGGCTCGTTAGAAATGAAGGGAATAAAGAAACTTCAAAATTATGTTATCATACCGAAATTTCCAAAGTGAAACAAATACATCTTAAACTTAAAATAGTTGCGTATATCCTTCTACAAAGAGAATGAATGTACAGTGAACCATCGGTATATCGGACCTCGATAGAACGGACTTGGGATATAACGGATAGATTTTCCAACTGCTACTTTCTCCCAAATTTCCACCAGGGTCGGGAAAAATCAAAATTTTCGAAAAAGTATCCCAAGTTCGATTCCTTGAAATAATTCCGTTTCAAATAAGATATACTTATGCGAAAATCAATTTTCATTTCGCAACTCCGAAATTAAACAATTTTCGAGCGATTTAGAATTAAATGCGAAGTCCTTTCACATGCATAAAAAACTTTACTCATTTCTTCGTAGGATGGTACACACTTCTTAATTCTGTCACCTTCGAAAAAGCTAATAAAAAGTCCTGCACTGTGAATTCGAGGCATTCACATGATATTCAAGCGGAAAACAAATAATTATTTCAACCTTTAACCCAGCATATTTCGGTGTGAAAAATAGCGCATTCGACTAGTTTAAGCATCAGGATAGTTTATGCAAAACTGTAGGTTATCGCGAAGTATGACTTTATACGGAACAAACACACTCTTCAAAATATTTATGTAAAGATATGTGAAAACACTGATTTAAAGTGATAGAGTCCATGTTACCTGGCAGAGTACGTTTTACCTGGCGTATTGTTTAGGCACGGTGGACTCTAGAGTCCACCCTGCCTGCAGGTACCGTGGACTCACAATATGACGGTAGAGTCAACCCTACCTCCTACACAGGCCCTGCTCGCCAGTGCACTCTTCTTTGAAATGCATATGTTCTTGTTCTACTTTCCTCTTCTTACATATGTCCATTATTCGGATCATAGAATATTAACTGTAAACGAAAATAAAACGGTAATTACCACGTGTTAACAGTACTGTGAAAACAAACAAACTGTGAATATAAACCGTTTTACTCGAGCTCCTGAAAAAAACTGAGAACCACTCAAACAATTTCACCAACCAAACCACAATTGTGAAATTTCTCGGTAATCCTCCGCAATGGGATGGACAGACAGGTATAAAACTTTCCCGCGCACTCAAGTGAAACAGTAAGCAACCTCCATTCAGAGATCTGCATGCAGAGCTTTTCAATCTTTTTCAACTTGTGGACCCCTAATGGAACATCTAAAATCTCACGGACCCTTGCTATGGAAATATATTTTATTTGTGTAAGTGTTTCCAAATTTAAAACAAGTTAGGAAAGTGTACAACGTATCACAAATGGGCGCGTTTCGTGCAACGGAATATTAGAAAGAAATTATATACCTGTACGTGAGGGAAATAGCGTTTTAAAGTTCTTTTCTTCATCATAAATAATCCATTTTCTTCCTATTTAAAAATAGTGCATGCACACGTAAGTAAATTAAACGTTTTTGATAATGTTTATGTTAGCAACAATGAAGAAGTAACCATGCAAAAAAATTTCTAAGTTCAACTCGATTTAAGACATTCTTGTTCGATTTTTTAGATAACGGCAACTCCTACGATAAAAATGTATTGGAAAAAAAATACTCTTCTTTACTAGTTCTCCAACTTTTATTTGAAAAATATTTTCATATACGCAATACTTTACGAGATATGACGAAAATTTACCTTTTTGTCACCAGTAAAGTGGTACCCCTGATTGGAGTACGTGATTCATTTGTGCGATTTTCTTATCATATTTGATCGTAACTAATTCCACACACCTGCTCGCTGTTATCTATTTGATAACGTTTTATCCGCTGTTTTCTCTATAATCCGCATGCATGGATGTGTGGCCGAGTGAAATAGCACTACTCACATTATTAGCGAGGAGTCTTCTGAAAATTTATTATTTCATGTTCATCCTTCTCATTTACGAAGGATGTTAGCCGCATTTTATTTATTTTATGCAACTGTTTATAACATTTTAGTTGGACACCATCACTAATAAATGTATGTGGAATGTTCGTATCGACTTCTTCGGTAAAATGTCCGTTTCCCCATCGGCTTCATAATTTAAAATTTTAAGTTAAAATACATTTCACTCAATAAATCTGCTCAATTCAATGTACCGCGGAAATCACTTTCTCCCTAACCGAATGTAATTGTCGCCAATTATATCTTAAAACAATAACGCCAATTATATCATCTATATAAATAAAATTGTAACCTCTGTACATTTGTGTTTTTGTCGGGATTTTACTTTTTTTGTGTTTTTTGCATCACAAGAAGACGTTTGAGCCGGTTTGCAGAATTGTTGTTTGTCTGTCTGTTTGTTTGTTACCGCATCACGCAAAAACGGCTGGTCGAATTTTTATGAAACTTGCAGCGTATCTTTAGACTGGTCCAGCTTAAAATATAGGCTATGTGCTGTATCTAAAAAAAATTTAAGTGGGGTTTTGGGGGGGCATCGATTTGGTTTTTCGACGATAACTCTCGAGTAAATTAACTTAGGAAGTTCAAATTTGATATTTTTCATTTTCAATACAAATATAAGATGAAGTTTGTAGATGAGCAAAATCAGACCAAGGGGAGGGGGGGCACCCGTAAGAGAAATCATAAATAAACGCGTCACAAAATATGAACTACAACAAATGATAAACAAATTTCCAAAATCATAATTGAAGTTTTTTTCTTTTCTGTACGCAACCTAATTACAAATAGATAAATTTGTGGGTTACCATGTTTTTGCCTCACACCCCTCAATTATCGTAATTACTGAGCTATCCTGCAAATTATGCAATATTGCTTCAAGGCATCATTTACATTTGCATTTATCATTTCTGGATTTAATACCTATCTCCTGTATATTTATAAAAGTTTGTTTGTTTGTTTATTTGTGCATCTATACATTTCCACACCGTTAAAGGTAATCAAACTTTCAACAGATACTTTCTTCACAAATAGAAAGGCCGTAGGCTACTTTTAAATCCCAAATGTTTTATATTAATTGTACAAAAAGCAAAATAACTTCGGATGCTAATGCTAATGGCAGCCCATTTTCTGTCGGCTCCTTTATGCACGCCCAAAATCAACCGATTCCAACCAAATTTGGCAGGATAGTAAGGGGCACTAAGGGGAAGGACGACGCGGGGTTTTAGTGTTTGTATGTCCGCTTCATTCAAAATGGCGGTCGATTTAAACATTTAACTACGCGTATTTTCCCAAATCCTTTGTATCAAATTTGGTACGATTGTGAGGGCTCCCAGAAATAATTCATACGTGGTTTTTGTTTCTCTGCCCGTTTTATTCAAAACGGCGCGGCGGCAGAGTGAATTCTTAAATACCATGTATCATCTAGAATTCCGATCGGATTTGAATCAAATTTCCCCGGGCAACGCCGGGTATTTCTGCTAGTAAAACAATAAGAGTATGGCTACTTGCCGTAATTTCGAACACAGGTAGCCTGAAGGCTAAAATTTTCTTGTGTTTCTGATTAATAAGAAGAAAACGTTAAATTCCAGCCCAATGTTCAATTCTGAAAACTAATTTTAAACCTCACATTACGCTTTTAGTCTATTTAATAATCATGATAATTTCTTTAGAACGGTCGAGAAAACCGGATGAGCTCTTTTACTTCGAAGAAATATTCTGTGGTAATTCATCGATAGTAGATTCTAAAATAGTCATAGATAATCAATACTAGTGAATGTTATTGTAAAGTTCTTGATGACGTTCGCTAAAATGATCGAAAGCACAGCCTTGTTGTTCAAAGGTGTCATTCTCCAACACGAGAAAGCGAGACTACACGTTGCGACCAAAACTATGACAGCAATTGGACATTTGTCGCACTCCGATTTCTATTTGTTTGGGTCAATAAAAAGCATCAATTAGGATAAAGGATTCAAGGGAAATATGAGCATAAAATGTGCCCTAAACTGGTTCAAATATAATGACAAATATTTTTACTTAGCTGGAAGAGAGACTTTTATAGAGTTGCTATGGCAACGAAAACAAATGTCTTCTGAAATAAATAAATCTTCAACTAAGTAAATTCAACTAAATCTATATCTGCGTTCTACACATTAAACTTCTGTTTTTTACAAGCTCTATTTCCGGTTCGTTTTCTCCCCTTCCTCCTACCATCGCCGCCCTCCATCTTCCTGCTTAATATATCCTCCCGTTTCCTTTTCCGCCCCTTTGCCTTCATTACCTTTCCCACTTTCCTCTTTACCTCTCTCTCATCTATTTTGCCCGCTTTCTTCTGCTAAACAAGCGTCCCATATCGCCATCATAGGTTTCCCTCTACATTTATCCCCGACATTGTTGTCCTATTCTTCTCGCTACTTTCGAACCCAATTCTCACGCGGTCCTCTTTCCCCTCCCATCTCCCTAACCTGACCCGTTATGGCTTTGGGTGTTACTTTCACCTGCACGTTGACTTTCTTGCGTTAACTCTTTTATAAGCGACCTTTATTCCATCCCGTGATCCTTCTTTTCTCTAGTTTTTGCATATAATTTTCAATCGATTAACGCTTCGCTCCGTGATAGCCTTTTATCTGCATTAATACGCGCATTGTGCTTTTTGGCATTAGCACATCAATTATTGATTCGGAATCACTGTTATACCATATAATATGGAGTGAAAGTTAACGGAAGCAATACCGCACTCACCTTTCAAGCTGTCTTAAATTATTCAGATGGATAAATAAATTATAAATAATTACTTATCGTTATTCTGCGACGTAATTTCGTAAGGCAAAGATATTTTACTTTCTCTTTCAAAAGCACGATGCGCTTTTTCTAAAAGGCTATATTTTTTCTTTTAATATTCCTATGGATGTTATTTAGTGGCACGGAATTAATTAGAGAATACGATTCAACCTGGCGGTTATAAGTGTCCATCGGTGCATTACATCCTATTGTTAACGATTTCTGATAAAAATAGATGACCATTCTTTGGAGAGATGTATGATGGATAATTTGGTATCACGCTAGCGTCATTAACACGAATGTCTTAGGATGTTCGTTTCCATGCCACGTATAAGAAGTCGAGAACTGATCGCGGTGAATTTATTCGCTACCTGAATCCCTTCTTCACTAAATCCTTCCGCTACTCTCCGTTTCTGGTCTTTGAAATAATTCCCCCCTGGCATCTAGGATTAACAGCCATTTTGTGTCGGCACTAAGGTTGCAAAATATATTGAAAACTCAGAATTAGAAGCTAGGTATTAGTGAGCGAATGAACTTAGCTTTTTATTAGGTTTTTAAAAACCAACTATTTTCTATTGATAAGAATGTGTAGGATTAAACTTATGATACATTTATAGGTTTTCTGCTCAGTATTTATATTCGCATCCCTATTTGATCTGTGGTTAAATTAAAATTACCAAAATGCGAATTAAATTTTTAGCATTTCGATTTTTACTATTAATTTTCATGTGCTAAGTTTGACTTTCTTGATGAATAAAAAATATTGCAATAAAATTGTAAACAAACTTTTCCGATAATGAATTGAGGAAAGGCAATTTACCTTTAGGTTAGAGAACTAATACTAAAAATCTTCGGAGCAACAAGTAATTTTCTTGAAAATGAAGCATAATACCACCTTCCAACTTCATCAAACATTCAAAAAAGAAAATTTTCTAAATTATTCTTATATAGCCGGAGAAGTATAGCGGAACGCTTACGATGTCAACTTTATCTCATTTTCACAGCTTATGGCATGCTTTCCTCTTCGGCTTCTTCCTCGATACAATTTTCCCTGGAAATTCAGTGTGGAGGAAGAGAGAGAGAGGCGAGGGATGGAAAAAATGATTAGTCGGAAAAGGGAGGCTAGATAGAGGAAGAGGTTTGCCTGGGAGTGATACATATGTAAATTGGGAAAAGGGATAAGTATCATAGATATAGGCGCAAATTTATAAGAAAAACATCGGTTTGGGAACCCTTATATTTCTTCACGTTCAAAACTCAACCTGGCATTCAACAGTTTGAAATTCGGCTCTCTTAAGCTAAATTGTTCCAGCGTGAATGTTATCGGATGGTCTGTGAATGCAAATTAATTGAAAATCTCTTTCGTGACTCCCTTTTATATCTGTGAATTAGTATTAAAACTAACTCCCATAAACATTTTAAAAAATACGCTCGAAAATTGCCCTTTTCCGGTCTTTTCACTATATCAGACTTTGGGCCAATTTTATATTTTGTTTATCGATGAACAGCCATGCTATTGGTTTTAGTGGGTTGCATGGCTGCTATTTTATGGCATGTGTATCGTTGATACAAGGGTTGATAGAAAAATCGTAAGAGTTGGGCAATCAGTCAATAAACGCCTCTTTGACGTAGTGTCATTAAATATCGCATGTCTAGCTACCTATATTCCTGTGGATGGAGAAAGATAATTCTAATAAGGTTTATTTCAAGTGCCCCATTTCAAATCTGCGACGAGATCCTTTGATGTATAAGAGCACGCAAGGTCTAAAAAATAGTCAACAAGCGAGAGACCAGCTGAACATCAGAGAAAGAAATAACACCAATAGATATTCAAGTCATTGCCGAAATATTGTGCTAAAGAATATTCTTTTCATCGACACCGAACAAATGGAGAACTATCTTCATTCAACGTCATTGAAACTTATATAGTCAATAATCAAGAACTACGCAGGTTTATTTCTCATTCTCAAATGATAAAATGCTAAAACAATAACACCGATGGCAACTACCATTGAAAACTATCCGGTGCATACATATGGTTAAAATGATCCATTTATAGTTCAATTTTATTCCCAAAGCAGTTCAAGTATAACTTCTGCGTGGGAAAAAAACATCTCAGACTTGCCGCTCTTATTTTCGCTGCGTCATGTGCAGCTACCTCCCTTGAGTTCATTTTTTTTATTTCACGCATGACTCGCGTGGCCCCGCTCAAGAGTGGAACTCCTTTCTCATAAAAAAAATAGAATTATACAACTACCGCCTAACCTTCCCCGTCGAACGAAAGAAAGAATTCACCAAACTGGAAAAATATTACCAAAAGACACGAAAATCGTCACCAAATCCTTTTCTTTTCGTTCTAAAGAAAGTAATTTTTTAAAACCATTTCCTCGAATGATAGCTTCGCTCTTTCCATTACATACGTAAATAAAGAAGACTGCGTCTTTGAGGTACAGAAACCTCTGATAACCAAGGAGGCATGGTTGAGGGTTTTCTTTGCCGGTGGTGCGCGCGGTTACCCTTTCCTCGAGGTACGTAGAGCGCGCTAATGATAGAGGCCATCACTGGCATCATCATCAGCAGGCCGCGGAGCGAGTCGAGGTTTCTAGGGCTCCTTCTTCCGCCCTCTCTCTTTCTCCTCCGACCCCACGGCAGTCACTTTCTCTCCCCACCCCTTCCTCTCCCTCCTCTCCTTCCGACTGAGCAGCATAATACGTATATAAAAGTCACTATGGGCCTACTTCTGTCTCGAAGGCGATTTCATGCCTTCTGAACAAACACCTCCCGTGAAGCTCTTGCTCTCCTGTAGAGGATTAACTATTATTTGGGCATATTTTGTTTTTCTTTAATCTGTCGGAGAGGTTTTTGACAGAAATGAAAATACTGAGAAATTTCTTTGATTGATCAAGTAAAATAGCAGTTTATTTCATTCGCACTGAAATCATTGGAACGTGTAAAGGTATTTGGTCGTTTTGTCTTGTGGGCGCAAGAAGTTCGGCTAAGAAGGCTTAGCACAAATCAAACGGATGATTGTAATATATTTAGATGCAACGCAGATGGCTGACTGTCCAAAGTATAGCGTTTGAAACTTAAACAGCTAAACGATGCATATTAAATCCGGTTTTATGTGACTTTCTTCGGTATATATGAAGTAATCATTTTTATTTCTAGCCAGCTCATGAACAAAGCTTAGCAACCTTTAAAAAGTGAACATACCAACAATAAGAAAGACGAGCACGTTCGACTTTGTCCATGGAAAGATTCGAATCAGCGGCCAAAGCATTGAAAGATACGTTAACCGCCCCTCTATAATTGCCCACTCGATTTCATTTTCCGGCCGAGAAATGTGTACGATATTTTAGTTTTACGAGCGATTTCTCATTTTAATTAACAACAGAGTAGTTATCTTGTTTGTTTAAGATAAAAATTACCCTATGTTTTACGATATCTTGCTCGCAAAGAAACAAAAGTGGATATTTGCATCAGATAAAAAGTATATGTACAAATGCTGAATTTAAACATTTTATGAAAGTCATCATAAAACATAATGAACGATATATTTAAGAAAACAACCTGTTATTTCTAAAGTTTGCAAAATTTTGCGAATTCAATTGTTTTAAGTCAGTTAAAATTTTTAGACTCCATTTCAACTAATTAGAAAAAACCGATTATTTATAAATAATTCCTAAACAATAACTGCTAAGGAAAATTGTTTCAATTAAAAGTTGTAGAAAATTACATTCTCTATAAAACTTGTATCAAATTGTATATGCATTTACGATGTTTTAACGGAGAAATATCGCATAAACCGAATTGGGTTTCGAATAAACCTCGACTTCCGGTTAACCGATATTGTCCAAAAACTAATCAATTCTTTGTGTTCACGTTAAAGTGTTATATATGAAATTTGGTATTAATATGACAAGTATTTTTTGAGTTAGAGCGTCCACAATCACATACATCCATCCACACACACACACATCATTCCGAAAATAGTCTAAACGTGTTCTAGGGACCTCAAAACGTGTATTTCCGTTGAAATCTCGAAGTCGATTATTTCCGTGATCACAATACTTTCCCTATACTACGTATGGAGAAAGTAAAAAGGGGCTCACAAAGGGAAATACTCCCAAAAGCACCAACTATTTTTGCAGCATGATTTCTCAAGTTTGGGAATTTTGATACGTCAACGTATTTGTTGTAAAATTGAACTATACCATTCTTCTTTTAAAAAATCAATTATCTCCATCTGCAATAGTACTGGTGCTGTGCTTGCATCCACGTCAATCGAAAATAGACGATTAGCAAGAGATGGGCCACTTTTGTGTGGAAAACCATAAGAAGTATGTGGGCCGCAAAAAAACTCGGAATGGGCCGCGGCTTACACAGGCCTGGTCTAGAGAAACTAATATTTTCCAAAACTTGAAAATAGGACGTACTTCGGTATGTAGCCGTTGCCATTTGCGGTGCCACAGTTAAAACACGCCATTTCCATTAATCCAACAATAATAAATCCATATTTTACTCTCCCTTGCCCTTATTACTTTCTCCATACGTAGTATGGGAAAGTCTTGTGATCAAGAAAAAAATCGACTTCGAGATTTCAACGGAAATACACGTTTTGAGGTCCCTAGAACACGTTTTAACTATTTTCGGAATGATGTATGTGTGTGGATGGATGGATGGATGTGATTGTGGGCGCTCTAACTAAAAAAGTACTTGTCATATTCTTACCAAATTTCATATATAACACTTTAGCATGAGCACAAACAACTGATTAGTTTTTGGACAATATCGATTAACCGGAAGTCGAGGTTTTTGCGATATTTCTCCGTTAAAACATCATTATTGTATATACAATTCTATACAAAGGTTATAGAGAATGTAATTTCCTACAACTTTCATTTGAAACAATTTTCCATAGCAGTTATTGTTTAGGAATTCTTTATAAATAATCGGTTTTTTCGGGTTCCGTCAAATATCTCCTTAAAAACGTCGTTATTGGTCATCTTCGTGAGGATCAAAGTTGTAGAAAATAATATTTCTTCCAAGTTTTGTTTGAAACAAATTTTTGTAGAACCATCCATTTCGGAGATGTTGGTTTTTCTTAATTTCCCGTATACAGCGCCGCCACCATGTAGCGGTGAATTCTGTAAACATATTCAAAATATAATTTACGGCAATAAGGACGACTGTATTCTTTTACGATACGAAATAATAATTTTGCCTCATAATGCTATTCGTAATAATTTAAATATCTATACCCCAAATATGGAGAAAGTCCTGTTGGCCACATCAGATTTTATGGTCTGAAAGGTATCGATTAATAAATTTAGTCGGATAGAGGACAACATTTTCAACAAAAAAAGTACGAGTGAATACAATTACGACTTATAGTTTAGGAGATAAAAATTCTAGAAGGTCCCGCCCATGTTATCCAATTGAGGGAAATTAAACGTCCCTGGAATCGAACTCGGGCTATTTTGAACGGTGCTTACATATTAGAGTCTTGATGTGTGGATCTCTTTAAAAGTGAAAGAATGGCTAAATTACATGCAGCGGTTCTCGAATTATTAGACATTATTTGTGATGTCTTAAAACTAATATATATCGCGGTAAGTTAATAGTATAAAAGTTGGGAAATGAGGAAACAGACGAAAAAATCTGCCATGACCGGGAATCGAACCCGAATTCGATTCCCGGTCATGGCAGATTTTTTCACCTGTTTTCTCATTTCCCATCATAACAGCTTATGCCTGTCGCATAAGGATCTTCGGATCATCCTTTCTATCAAAGTATAAAAGTTGTTAAAAAAAGAGTGAAAAAGAGAAAGAGGAAATGAGAGGGCAAGGGAAGAGATCGGGAGGAGAGGGCGGGAGAGAGAGAGCATGGAGGGCGTCCAAGTGGTAAGAGTGACTATGATAGATTAAAAACTTTTGGTTAAACAAGGGATGCCCATGGGTTCCCAGAGAATAAGAAAGTGATGCAGAGAGAAACATCCGCTCTTTTAGTTGTGCGGTCAACTTGTACCTTAAATCATTCACACGATTTTACTTTGTAAGTGGATTATTTAAAAATAAATAGTCGTTCGTTCGTCTTGGAGTTTTTGTAATAATTTAGTGATTTAGATCGTGATGACTGCTAAAAAAAATCTCGACACTTCCATTCCTTAAATACATAGTTGATAAAGTCTACAATGCTCTTTTATCGGAAAATTTCTTGAGAATATTCTTTCCTCAAATAACCAGTTGAAATTTTTTCTATTAAATTATTTTGAGAATGTCCTTAAATTTATAACACATGCATCTATGGTCAGTAATATGTTTGTTATTTTATAACATTTCATAAATAGAGTAGTCAGCGGGTTTCAGAAAATAATATATCCGATTACATAATCTCTAGCTTGCAATCTCCATTTGATTCCACCGAGGATTACTTTCGCTCGTGCCTTGCGGTTCGTTTCCGTTTCACCCGTCTCCGGTATATTTCCTCGGAAGGGCAGACCTAGGTATTTTGACGTTCCGGGCGAGAATCCGCTCTGGCGCCCTCTTTCGTAAATTTCTCTTAAGATATTTTAAAATGAATTTGTTAATTTATTCATTGCTGCGTAAAATAATTGATAGTGAAAACTTAAAAGGAATTCAGGTTTTGCTATATATTTTGGTATTCAATATTTATTCACTTGCATGTATGGATAGATGGTCGGGTTAGCGCCCCAAATACATTGGCGCCCCGGGCAGGCCCTGTTTCCTCAATATTCTCCTTTCCACTCTCACCTCACACTTTCCAAACTCGACCTCATTCTCCTGCCCTATGTGTCGCTGTGATTTAATCTCCCTCCCCGTAATTTATTTCAGGATTGTGGAAATAGTCAATGAAAACACGGTTAAAAACCTTTTGTCCAACTATAGTTCCGGATAATTTGGAACATTTTCTTCCATGAAACTATAGACAAGTCATAAAATAGAAACAAAATAAATCCTTCTTGAGTATTAAATAAACAAAGATAATCAGGATTTTACTTATTAGGATTGTATCCGAACAGAACAAACACATCCGGTTAGCGAAAAATGAAACTTAACATAAAAAAATAAAAGTTAATATATCACATTCCTCCGCATTGACTCTTATTTACAGTTCATATCTATAGGTCTAATTTAACGGCTATAATATGAATTAACTTTAATTTTGTCGTTCATTGATCCTCTATCCGTCATCCAAATAGCGTATAGGACCCCTTATCCGGCAAGTTTGGGACCGGACGTTTACCGGATTTGGGGATATTCCAGATTATGAGTTCGTCGCTTAGTATATGCCAATAATATGTTAAATAAGTATTAATAGTAATGAATAAAATCATTGTACACATTTCTATTTGCAAATGTAGGCCTATTATAATTATTTTCTTAAAATTGAAGTCTCTATTGCATATTTATTTTCTTCTCACAAAACGTACTCCATATACACTATTTTCTCATCGACAACGCACGCATAGTAGGTAAAGTACTTCTTAACCGCTGGTTAAAACGTATAGATACCCCCTTGGATCCGCCACTGATCTATGTAAAAAAAATGTAAATTCTCAACAGTTTTTCCGCCATCAGAGTAGAAGGAAATTTTGTTATTGGGCCTATCTAAATAGATATCGGTAATAGGAACATCCATGAGTGTTTTTCGCCATGATTTTGTATCTTTGTAAAAACTTTTGTGCCTTGGTCCATTACTTCACGAGGCCTACCAAACACAAAAATTTAAAAAATATCGGGAGCGGACATCCGAATACCTTTCCTCGTAAGAAAATCTCAAATTGATTACACAGTACAGTGGACACGTGTTTACCGAAAAACTCGGCAGGTTAAAACAGTAACGCTAAGAAAACAAAACTGCGGGTCAGACAAATAGTCAAATAAGTATCTAAGGCAAATGATCCGGATCTCGGAACGCCAGATATGGGGTCTGGTACTGTAAATATTTTCTTGTATCTCATCACTGCTGTTTTCAATTTTCTTTCCTCATTCGTATGAAATAAACCTTTAATTCAATAGAGTAAACCTTCCTCTTTCGTCACCGATCTCGTGTGCACCCTCCACGCACTCCTCAATTCCCTCCATCTCTCATCACTCACTCACTCCACCCCCTCACCTCCCTCCGCCCCCTTCACCACCCTCCACGCCTCCTCACCTCCCTCCATCATCTAATCCTCCCAATGTAATCACTTCCTCTTCCTCTCTCTCTCTCTTTAGAGCACTCCCAACATCGCCTCATCTTTCGCAATTCATTTCCTTCTTCCGTATTTCTCTCGCTTCTCTGTTCCCTCGTTTACATTGATAGCTGCATGAGTTAAGAATATTATTTATTATCTATCCTTTGGTCAGTTTGGTGGTATCTTAGCGTTTGAGGCGATTATTGTGAAAGACGTGAAAATAAATTTAAATTAAAGACTTTTCACCGGACAATTTTTGTGTGACTCATCAAATTGTTCTCACTAAATATAAGAAATTATCTAAAATTAGGTGATACTATCGTTCGAATTAATATGTGGATAAGGGAGTCACATCTCTGATAACATACATATTAAAAGGGGTTAAAGGTCCAAGAAAAGTGTATATCGGCTCAGGCAATCTGTTTTGGCGGTTCGATCCTTTAAAGCAGTGCTACACAAACTTTTTTTGCATGTATCCTTTGCACAATTTCATCAACTACCTGGTACCACCATATCATTTCGTAAAAGAGAAATTGCCCTGAAAAATGTCATCAAAATCATCGCACCGAAGTGGAAAAATGTTCACTTACTCTGTCCAGTTACCAAATAGCTTCATTAAAGCAATTTAATGAAAGTTAAAGTTCAAGTATATGAATGATTGTGGTATATGAGGTAACTAAGGTAATACCAAGATTTTGCTAGTACCAGTTTCAGATCCTTTGGCACCACTTCCGGTGTTGGTACCACACTTTGAATACCATTTAAAAAGAATAATCAATCACTAGAAATTCAAAATTCGTCACTGAGTGTTTTACTCGATAAATTCACTGGCCATAATAAACAGCAATTCACATAGGCTAAAACTTTAACTATGAACAAGGAAGGTCAATACAAAAATATTTCGTTTTAAAATAGAAATGCAATCACATTTCCAGAGCGACTGGACGCTAAATTAACCGTTTTCTCTCATTCTTTACAAGTCTACTTTCGAAAATGTCAAGGCATACTTTTCTTTCCGATGCTTGCCAAAAAGATATGATGACTGTATCCAAATCGTAAATCACAACGCTTTTATCTAAGCAACCAATCCCAAATTGTAAAATGTGCAATATGAGGACCGTAACTGTCATTCGTTTGTGTTATTAACTCATAAGCTGCGTAATTAACAAATATGCAAATACGCTATAATTTCTTCCAGCCTCTTCATCCTAACCTCAAACCGACTTTTCCTTCCTTGAGTAGTATTTTTCAGAATGCCTTAGCCCTTAGCCGAATGATTTCCTTTATAAAGCTTCCTATTTAATCAATCTCTTATCCAACAATCTTAGGTTTAGTTTATCACTCCCTTCGCACATTTTCCTCAACGTCTCCACCTCCCATCACCTCTACCCACGTGCAAGTGGCATATATCTCCAGCCTAAGACTAAATCGTTGCTTGCATAGCATTTATATTTTCTCCTGATAGTTTTCCTTCTCCCTTTGTATCTCTTGACGGATTTCATCGATCCCCTCGTCCCACCTTCGCCTTCCTCTTCCACCACCCATAAAGTCTGATCTATATAATACATCAGATGCGATTTTTCACCCAAAGCCGTGAAGATTGGCTGAAATAATAGCAATTCGTGAAATTTTATCGGGACGACGAGGAGAAATTCATAGTTATTCAGGAGATTTAGTTTTTTCACCTTAATTTGAGATATATATATAATGCGTATTTTTGCTATATGGAGCTTAGTCAGGGGTCACAAAAAATTAATCCAGTACACGAGAAAAAATACGATAACTATGACTCAGGATTTCAATGCATTGAATAATTAACTTTGGGTTATCCACCGAAAAAACCTATATTGGGTTATTCCTCCTAAAGATAATTATAGTGAAACGAGTGACTGAGACTGTATTTAACAGTAACATCAATTCCGATCATTTATTGTTCCTTGACTTAAGGTTAAATGCTGAGATTGTTGTGCTATTTCAGAATTCCTTTAGTGTTCATTATTTT
This sequence comes from Uropetala carovei, assembly GCA_036926305.1. Lineage (NCBI taxonomy): Eukaryota > Metazoa > Arthropoda > Insecta > Odonata > Petaluridae > Uropetala > Uropetala carovei. Next base: position 28,160,055 of record JAXCHB010000011.1, read on the forward strand.
TCCACGTAATTAATGAAAGGTAACGAGCTCATTCGGATTGAGAGCTCTGTTTTAGCATCAACGATCATTGAATCACAAATGAAGACGGATCGCGTTTGATTTTTCCCAAATATTGGAGGTACCTACATCAAAAACTTGAATCTCTCATGTATCCCGAAAAGATTATGTCTCGCTATACTTCGAATTCCCTTATATCATCATGTTTTCGTTTGGGGTGCACGGAAGAGAATCAGTAGAGATATATAGCATTCTTCTCCTTCCTATCAACTCTACTCTCGACTTTCTGTAATAAACCTCTGAGCCGCAGGTAAACTGTCAAACCACCGGAAGACAAATGATTCTTTAGGGCGCTGAGTCATGACTCCACAAGACGTCGTGCGCTATAAAATTGGTTTTCGCGAATGTGCTCTTCGAGTGACTACTGCTGCTATAAGTGCTTTTGCATTGATTTGAACATTTTTTGGAAGAGTAATCATTAAATTCCTTCGAAAACTCCTTTTACGTAAGGTTTATCCTTACATTTTTATTGACATAATTTTGAAGTATTGTTAGCTAGCGTTACAAAATTGTAGAAAAACTCCTAAGATAAAATAAGGTTTGGCCGCAGAAATACAAGCCTTTATAATTTACATTCGTAATCCATCTAAAAGGGTAATGTCTGTGTATGTGCCTGCTGCTAGAGAGAAGTAAAAAAAATTGTATTTTTTCACTCATCTTCAGTTCTTCTTCCTTATGAACTCTTTTACATTTTATAGTTTCTGAAGGCAATTAACGAAGGCTTACGATCAAACTAATCGGTGATTTAGTGAGGATTAATTAATTACCCTAACGCTTGCTCCACGTATGGCGTGACAATTGAATCGATCAATAGGCCAATTCTAAAGTCGCTTCAATCTTCATTATTTACATGAGCCCGTCCAAAAATGGTAATTAGTTTAAGAAAACAATCGAAATAATTTGTAGAAAACGTCGAACCTCTTTCATTCAAGCACCTTGGATCATATTAAAGTAATATAATCGATAAATCAAAAAATTCCTGAACGATTTTGATATTTATCTAATCTTTGGTAGGAGGAAGAATTTTATTTTGTTGAAGGCTGGCCTAATCATATAAATACAATAACCAATTTCATATTTATTCCTCATACATATAGATATATCGTAATATAGGAAACGCTATAACAATGACACGATCCTTCGGCAAACTAAACCAAAAACTACAAATTTAAATAAATTGTTTAAAGAGTGTCATATTTGCTTCATAAAGTTAACCATTGATCCAGTTACGATTTGGGCGCTATCTTAGATTTTTATGTTCAAAGAAATCCTTGGTCTAATCTTTGCGATATATCGGTAAACGATTCTGTTTGATAACGCCCTCTGACGCATATAAATCCCCTCCCTCCACTTTGTTATCTTACAAGTTAAACGTAAGGTTGCGTGATGTTCGTTCGGACCTCATTTTCTCCTCAGATGGATTTAAGGTCCACGCGGTCAGAGGATTGTTGATGTTGGAGGGAGAATAGGACGGGAATTTGATTTACACCAATAGAACGTTGGCTCGCCTCCTTTCACCGCACCAAACGCCATCCAACCCGTCTTTCTCTGGCTACATCTACATGCCAAGAAGATGATAGACGAAGGCTATTCAGAGCCAGGTTGAAAATTCCTACATTAAGACCCTTTAATTCCCACGCTTTATCGTGCGATCGGAAATTGTTCCTACAAAATGAGACTACTTACGCTCATATTCACGCCGTTATGTTTGACTCCGTGTATTTCGGGACGAAAAACTGTCGAAGCAGACAAGTGATTGTTTTGCCGTCTCTTTAAGATTTTCGTTTTCCATTGTCCTATTTTTCGTGAACATTCATTCCACCTTAAACTCCATATAATTCATAGAAATGTTAACCCGGAGCGATTTTACTGTTTCAGAGGCACCTTCCTCTTTACCCCACAAGCTTTGAGCCAGACTCTCGACACCTATCACTGCCCACTAACTCCACCCCCGCTAAACCATTCATGAGCCTACTCCCACCAAACCCCACCCCCACCGGCCCAACCCAAGGCCACCAGACCGAAGAGGCCCTTCGTCTTCCCAGGTAAGATCGCTTCGAATCCATCCCACGACGCTGATCTTCCTTTAAAGTCATCTTATACATTACGAATGGTGGAATTAACCCCTCGTTTTTAGCCATTATGGAACAATCGATCGTCATATTTTTTATTCATTGTTCTCTCTAAATTCATGGAGCAAATGTGAACCCTCTTAACGGTTTATCCGCACTATGGATTGTCAGTGCGGATGGAAACATGACTTAGTTGCCGTTAAAGTTGGTGAGCACTGGGTTATCGTATCCACATCCAACCATAAGAGACTCCGCATCTTAGCAAAAAATCAATATCCTCTTTTTCATTGTCACTCTAGTGAATTTAACGCGTTAGGTTTCAAAAATTTAACACGAAAGATGTTTGAATGCTGTTGTTGATTTTTGTGTATATTATATTCAGGAATGCACGCTTGTTATTTTGTCATATTTTATGATGGTTGCAACTTGCATCGGTAGATTTAAACGATCAGCGTTAGAAAATCATGATATGGCAAAATCATCGCAAAAAGAAACGGTTAATTACCCGCAATAAGTGTCGCTATGTTTTTAATCGCCTCTTCAAATCTCGTTATGTTTTCCTTTCCGTTCTTCTCCAGGTAACGCGGGTCGGCTGATAATAACCCCTTTTATGCTCATGCTGCCACGCACGTGGCTGCAGTAAATTCTTGTTTGAAATAGTTTGAGAAAGCGGACTTTTAGTTAAAATACTTTATCTTTAGTGCATCGCATTTTTTATTATATGCTCCCGCTGGCATAAAAAAAACGATCAGGAGTTCTTTTAAAAAACAAGGATAAGAGAGACCTGTTAATTGAATAAAATTAATTTCAATATTTTGCTTATTTTAAGATTTTAGTTAGAGTGTCAATCTAACAAGTTTCGAACTATCTCGGGATAAAAGAGAAACCCTTATAAATTTATCTCGAGTTTAATGGCACATTTGGAATGAAATATTCGATCCTGAGGCACGTTCACTTAACACCCGTTTTCTTACTTTATCAAATCGTTTTTTGATTAACTTCGCTGCATTTATTCAAAAATATATCGCTCAAGATAATCACTAAATTACAATTATTTAGCGGAGGGGTTTAAAACACAAATCACGCGTGGACCAAATTATGAAAAGGCAGCAAATCCGCGGGCCTTATTCCATGTAAAATCATTCTTCAGTACCTCAGCTGTGTCGGGTGTTTTGAATAGGAATGAACGATGAAGAGCGGGTATTGTAGAAATGTTGATTTCATTAGTTGTCGAGTATTTTATATTAAACAGATTTAATTTTGAGGAGAATCATTGTATAAAGAATCATATTTCGCGGGTCACGTAATTGCTCATGAGGTCCGCGGGCCCTTTGTTTGAGACTTTAAATAGTGTGAAGAATCGATCCGTGAAATCGCCGTTTAACCTCCATTAATAACGTGCCTCGCAAGTCACTTGAAAAAGCTGTACAGCGGAGAATGACATAACCATCATATAGCTTTCACGGATCGTGCATTTGAATATTTACGGGTTGGGAAGGGAGGGTTGGTAGTGATAGGTAGCTCTAATGTCCGGCGTGTGATGGCGCCTTTGCTATCAAGGGCCCGCCGGGAGGGAGTGGTGGAGCGTGTGTTCTCCAGGTGTATACCAGGAGGTACGGTGCCCCAGGTGACGAAGGTGGTTCGGGAAGAGGTCGCTGGCACGGACTGCTCTAGTCTGCGGGTGGTGGCGCATGTTGGCACCAATGACGCCTCGAAGCGCGGCTCCGAGGAGATTTTAAGTCCCGGACTTAAACTCCGAGGTCGGTCGTGTCCGAGAGGAGTTTGGGGTTGATGTGCGTTTAACCATCTGCTGCATTGTCCCGCGGATTGACTGTGGCTCTGAGATTTGGAGTAGGGTGGAGGGGCTAAACCGAAGGTTATGGTCTTTCTGTAGGGGCATGGGGGTGGATTTCGTTGACCTTCGTCCGATTCTCGGATCGTGTCGGACACCCCTAAATGGCTCGGGGGTTCATTACACGCCGGAGGCATCCCAGAGTGTAGCGCGTAGGATCCTTGAGCATAGTAGGGCTTTTTTAGGCTAGAGAGCAGGGTAGAGTGTAGGCGTCTTAGGGGAACGGGTGTAATTGAGAGGGTAACAGAGAACAATATTACGAGAAATCCGGCCAATACCGCAAATAAATTAGAGTTACCGAGTGATGAAGGCGCTGACATCCGTGATATCAATAGTGTTAACGTTTGGGATTTCGATAAAAATGGTGAAATAAAACGCGATCAGTAAGAAAATGCTATATCAACCAATTGGCGGAATAATAGTATGAAGAACGCATGTATTCCTAAAACTTTACGAATGGTACGGCTGAGGTTTATCTGAGAAGCGATAGTGAGAAATTAAATGTCGTCGTATTGAACTGCCGCAGCATCGGTAAGAAAATTGCCGATTTTGAGCATATTATTCGCAGTCTAGAAGCCGATGTCGTGATCGGTACAGAGAGTTGGCTCACTGACGAGATTGCAAATCAGGAGGTATTCCCTCAAGACTATAGAATTTTTAGAAAGGATCGTAGTATCCGGACGGGAGGTGGAGTATTTATAGCAGTCAGCAAGGCATACGAAAGTTTTCCACTACCGATTAATGACACCGAAATAGAAAGTGTTTGGTGTGGAGTCAGAAGAAGCGATTATACTCTAGCAAATATATGCGCATTATACAGGCCTCCCAATGCAAGTTTAGAAATTATTCATAACCTCGAGAAACAAGTGGCAACGCTAATATCGAAAAATAAAGAGAGGGCCATTATAATTGGAGGAGACTTCAACTTGCCTTCAATCGACTGGAATCATAATTGCTTTGATCCCGGTAGTAGAGAGCGTGAATCATGCGAAGCACTGATAGAAACCTTCGTTAAACACTCGTTGTGTCAGCTAGTAATATGTCCCACGAGATCGAACAATATATTAGATTTACTCGTAAGGAACTACCCTGAGCGTATGAACAAGCTTTCCATAGAGGAAGGAATAAGCGATCATAATGCCTGTACGTAGAATTTAAGCTAAAAGTGGAGAAACAGGTTAAGGCTAGAAGACGCGTATATATGTAAGCCAAAGGCGATTTCTCGAAATTTAGGTCTTTTTTACAGACACAATTCCCTAATTTCTGCGAGGCATCTATCGACGCTAGTACAGAGGAATTATGGTGCGTGTTCAGGGATATGATGCGAGAGGGTATGGATAAATTCATTCCGCATAAACTTAAACGTGATGGTGCGGAATCAAGATGGTACAACCAGAAAGTTAGATGCGCTCTTAGACAGCAAAGAAAACTTCACGCTCGCTTAAATACCAATTCTTCAAAAGTCACAGAGGAACAGAGGTCAATGATACGGCATCAATACAGAGAGTCGCGGTCAAGAGCTAGAGTAACAATGCGAGAAGCATTTAATGATTACAAAAAGAAAGTTTTGCATAATAAATTGAAAGAAAATCCGAAAGCATTTTGGTCGTACTTTAGGGGAGTTCATGGTAGAGAACCCACCATAGCGTCATTGAGAACGGAGGCAGGTGATGTAGTACACGATAGCGCGGAAAAAGCGAACTTGTTAAATGAACACTTTCAGAAAGCGTTTACTTCGGTGAGCAACGAATTTGAGGAACCAGCTTTGAACGATGAGGGAAATTCGATGGAAGATTTGATATTCTCTGAAACGTATCCCGCACCAGCTATATTCGATTAAGCAAAATAAGTCTCCCGGGCCGGAGGGCATACCCGCGCGTGTGTTAAAAGATCTAGCCTCGGTAATCGCACCTTACTTGAAAATAATATTCGAAAAATCCGTTGCACATGGTACCGATCCAAAAGACTGGAAACTAGCATACGTAACGCCCATCCACAAAGGCAGTGATAAAGAGAACCCCCAAAATTATAGACCAATTTCCTTGACGTCATTATCGTGTAAGATTCTAGAACATATAATCGTTAGCGCTGTTCTGCATTATTTAGATGGTCGTTCTTCGCTAAGCAAAAACCAACACGGGTTTCGGAAAGGTAGGTCATGCGAAACGCAGCTCGCCCTGTTCGTAAACGATTTGTTCAATGCGGAGAGAAAAACACTCAGGTTGACGCCATTTTCATTGATTTTAAAAAAGCGTTTGATAAAGTACCCAATAATAAATTAATAGGAAAACTAGGAAAGTACGGCATAAACCCTAATACCGTGAGTTGGGTAAAAGACTTCCTCTCCAACAGAAAACAGATAGTAGTTATTGATGGGAAATCTTCACACCCGGTAAAAGTCGCATCAGGTGTTCCACAGGGAAGTGTCATAGGTCCACTACTATTCCTGATATATATAAACGATATCTGCTCGGTAGTTCGCTGCAAAATAAGACTTTTCGCAGATGACACCGTTTTATATAAGAAGATAATGGGCCAGGATGACCAAAAATCGCTCCAGAAAGATTTAAACGCCCTTTCAGCATGGTGTCAAGATTAGAAAATCGAAGTTAATCACAGCAAATGTTCCATACTGAAAGATTGAATATCCAATCTGCAGAGTATGTTAAATATTTAGGAGTCACCATTTGTCGTGATCTATCGTGGAATATGCATATTCGAAGGATCGTAGGCGCAGCTAATAAGAAATTGGGCTTCGTAGGCAGAATAGTAAGAAGTAGCACAGAACAGGTACGAGAAACGTGTTATTTATCATTGGTCAAACCTCAGGTCGAATACGCTTCCAGCATATGGGATCCGTACGAAAAGGGACAGATACTTGAGTTATAAAGAATCCAACGCAGAGCAACCAGATTCGTTAAGCAAAAATATGAGCAAAAATTACGTCACATCACTCTTGAAGGAGTTGAATTGGATATCGCTAGAGGATCGCAGAATTAGCGCTAGGTTAAGGCTTCTGGAGAAATTTAGGTCGGAAGTTCTCTTAGAGGAGGTCTCAGGAATATTAGAGGCACCTACGTACATGGGCAGGCACGATTCGAGAATAAAATACGACAGATCGACTGTAGGACCGAGCGATATCAGGGCTCGTTTTTCCCAAGGACCATATGGGACCATAATAGGAGAGTGATTCCCACGAGAGACGTTATTAGGTAGGTTTTGGTGTGCTGCACCCCCTGCCACCCACCAGTCTGGTGATTCGCAGGGTATCATGCAGATGTAGAGAATTTAAAGGGATATTTTATAAACTTGTACAAAGCCCCAGATTGTATAGTAATTCGAGTCCGAAGAGACATAGTGTAACTAATATAATTCGCTCACGGTTTAACTAAAATGTTGTGCCTTTATCTCTATTCCATAAAGCAAAACTTTCGAAACTCGTTTCACGACCAAGTGTAAGAAAAATACAGAATCCCCACGACCCTAACATAAAAATTAAGACAAAGTTATAACTATGCTCTCAAAAGACGCAATAAATGTGAAGTCAAACAATTTGCACGACTGTGACATTTAGTCTCACACCTTTCAGCTTTTTTTGAAATAAATGCTTGCTTTGTTGTCGCGAGCCTCGTGACACTAATTTTTTTTCACGACCTGCGTTGCCACGGATAATCACGGGAGTCACGAAAGGAATCAAAGTTTCTAGAATTGCGTCCTTTAAATGATTTATTCGTTTAAAGGATAAATTTTCCAATAGAGTGGCGAATTAAAGGAAGTATCCATACACCAGGTACAATATAGAGACAACATGAAAAATGAACATTAGTAAATTCAAATTTATTACCGTTTCATGTACCATATCCTACCAAAATAATACTCAAATCGTAGCATGTATGCCTAATATTCGCGAATTTATGTAAATTTCATCACCCCTCCACGTTAAGTTCTTCAGATTTACGAAAATTGGTAATGTACCACGAGTATATATTAACACAAAATGGATGTGGGTGTAGTCCTCAGGTACCTTCCTTCTAATACTAATTTCTATCGCTAAGAACATCTCATAGGATTCATAGGTACTGCAGTACCTTAAGAAGCGCACCGCATACGTTTTCAAATACAAGTTACCTCTTGCAAATGGCTCTAAGGCCCCCTCTTTCTGCCTCCTTCGAGACTCGATCTGGTGAACCTATCAGATTGGGGAACCGGTTGTGCTCGGTTCGCTGTCTGGGTGAGAATCTCTGCCAGAGAGAAGGTGAAAGAGAGGGCGAGAGAGACGGAGAGGGAGGGGGGGAGAGAGAGAGAGTGAGGGAGAGAGTGAGGGAGAGAGTGAGGGATGGAGGGAGGAAGAGGGAGGGAGGAGGAGAGGGAGGGAGTGGGAGAGGGAGGGAGGGGGAGAGGGAAGGAGGGAGGGAGAGAGGGAAGGAGGGAGAGAGAGGAGAGGGGATGATGGAGAGGGAGGGATGGAAAGGGAGGAAAAGGTAGAGAGGGAGGTAATGAAAAAAGGGAGAAAAAGAGAGAAAATAGTGAGGGTAATGAGAAAAAGAAAGAGGGAGAAGAAAAGAGGAGGTAAGGAGAAAAAGAGGGGAGAGGGAAAAAAGAGAGGAGGGGGTTGACGAAGAGGCGAGCACGGAATGACCCCCTGGTGACAGGGCAACTACTACGCCTTTATTGCTTAGCTCCCTCTTTTTATTCCCTCGGGCTAACAGAAATTGTGGTGACGTTCTACTTATTGGCTAATATGAAATTTGTTTTTAAAGAAATACGTTTTACCGTCGTCGAATTATGGAAAAATTTCATGAAGACATTTCCTAATCAGTTTGCAGAGAAGTACTAATTAGTCCTTCGTTGATTTGTGGCTGTATTGGATTTTTTTAATTACCTTTTTTGTGGTTATTTTGGTAGTAACAGTAGTTTACATGTTAGTGCACATTTGTTGATATGATTTTTTCCTGATGAATTTTTGGAAGGACGGATATTTGTCAGGAATCGTTATACTCTTTATCTGGCTCTGAAAAGAATTTGATGAAAAATCTAAGTATATTTATACATTTCTATTGCTTTTTCTTTCTTGTTTGTTTTTAAATCCAGAATGATGACATAAATACAATGCGTATGATACTGCGTAAATCATTAATTAATTAATACATACAACACTTTAACCTATAACATAGTAGTATGTAATATATATTCAACGTAATTTAAGAACTAGGTGACAAAAATGTCAAATATTTAACTGTATTTTGATCTGAACTCTTCTTGAGCCTAAAAATGTTTCTTCTTCGGAATGGAATCCATTCCCTCTGCGTCGCACACTATTGCTCCTGTTATCCTACTCCCAGGGCCGGCCAAAGAGGGGATGCGGCGGGTGCGAGACTTCTGGGAACCGAATAATGTGGGCCCCAGAATTTCTCAATTATTCAAGTATCGAGTGTAAATTTTGCAAAAACTTAGTAAATCAAAATTTCCAAAAAAGAAACACTTCGTAAAAGTTATAATATTAACCTGGGACTCAATAAATCGTTCGTTATTACTATAACTATTAATATAATGGGCCCCCCATTGATATTCGCATCCGGGCCCCTTTCCAACGATTCATGCGCCTCGGTTATAAATAGTTTATATATAGATATATATATATATATCCCATATTAAGAAATGTTTCAAAACAAAGGGAAATATTACGAAGAAATCTAGGAAAATTTACGGTGATGTACTGGAAAATGTTTAACGTCTCGAAAACTTTTTACTTATGTATTACTACGTATTCCGTGGAAACTATTCTCTTTGGGTTCACGTTCTAAATCTTTCGCGGATTAATCTTAGCTGTTGTCTGTGGAGGCTGAACTTGGAAATAGTTTGCTTGGAAAAGATAATGTAAAGTCAGAGGCGCATTATCTCAGAATTTATATCGTTGCAGATTGTTATAAAACGGCTTAATTTATTCATGCCCATTTTTTATTCCATTCCGCAATTTTAAACAAGTTAGGAAAGTGTACAGCGTATCACAATCGAGTATTAGAAAGAAATGGTACACCAGTACGTAAAGGAAATAGCATTTTAAAGTTCTTTTCTTCATCATGAATAATCCATTTTCTTTCTATTTAAAAATATTACATGCACACGTAAGGCAGATAAACGTTTGTTTGTGAGATTGTTTATGTTAGTAACAACGAAGATGTAACCATGCAAGAAAATTTCAAGTTCAACTCGATTTAAGACATCATTGTTCGATTTTCTTGATAACGGCTACTCCTACGATAAAAATGTATAGGAAAGGAAATACTCTTCTTTACTATTTCTCCAACTTTTATTTGAAAAATATTTTGATATAAGCAATACTTTACGAGACATGACGGAAAGTTCATTTTTTATCACCAGTAAAGTGGTACCCCTGACTGGCTTACGTGATTCATTTTTGCGATTTTCTTATGATCTTTTATAGTAAGTCTTTGATATCAAATTTCACGAAAATCCGTTCCGTAGAAGCCGAGAACGAACATGCGGACGAACGGACAGACCGACGAAAATAGGCGCTCACGCTGGAGGCGAAACGCGACTCAAAAGCGAGCATTTGAATAGTAATTAATGGGAGCCTTTCTAAAATTCCATGGCATGGAAATGCAGAAAAACCGAGATCAATACGCACAATATCGATAGATTGCATGAAATACTTGACTTATCGCTGGTTAAACAGCAAATATTTTTCCTTTTATCAATAAAAAATGTTCACCTATGCTCTGCTCTCTCGAGCTTTCATTTATAGGAAGCATGTAAATCTCAGCGTACCTCAATTTAGCATCATCATCATCACTCTACATCAGGCGCGCACTCAGGATTTTCTCTTGGGGGCTCAACTTTAAAAAAATTATTCCACTAAGCATTTCTTAAACAACATTAAATTACACTAAAACGCACTGCTAACTCTACCTATAAGTGGGCAACCAACGTACATAAGGGATCGCTAGTCGCTAGACCGCTTTATTCGAAATTCACGCAAAGTAAACGCGCGTAATTCAAGATATATTTGTGTAATTATTATAAAGTATTCGCTGAGATAAATATTTGAAAATGTCACGAAATCAAAACAACTAAATTCCTGAGTACCTACACATCTGGTTAATTCAAACTCTTCGAGTTTAAGCTTCTTAAAGGATGAATATTTAGAGTTTTGGGAGGGGCTAAATTCCGTCAGACCCCTCCTGGGTGCGTGGCTGCTCTAAATAAACATATTTTACACATAAACATACTTTTTTGGATAGTTGATACTTTCAAAATGACATTTAATTTTAGAACGCAATCAATTTTGTTAAAAATTTGGAAGTTTTCCTACTCGCCTCTGTAAAGTTTTCAAAATCAGAACCAGAAGTCATTAATGTGTAATCAAAGTTTCATCTCTCCTACTTTTATACCTTCGGGGGTTTAAGTAACACAATCGAAAATTATTTCAAGCATACCTCACTTGAATAACTGTGACGTAATCTTCACATTCAAATTCATTCCTTCGTCGTAAATTGTCCATTCTTTGTGCGCGCGCAATGAAATTTAAAGAATTTATGTTAATGTATTCCTCGTAGGTAATCTATTTACCTTTAATGTATTATGTTCTTTGTGCATACGAAAGGAAATTAAACGTATTTATGTAGTTGTAGTAGATCTCGTTTATTTCAGTTGTTATCAAGGTTGTTTTCGCTGACAACTATTGAGAAATCTGTTTAAAGTAAATTTTGACTTTCTTGTTGGATTTTTCATAAACTTTTTAAGAATAGGCGGCATTAATGTGAAAATGTACTGTCGAACTTTCAGATTTCCACCTTTTACATCTTGAAATATATTTTTTCAAACAGGAATTTTAATGGGCTCAAAACCGACCCTGTATATTTTTCAAAACTCAAATCTAAATAAAAATAAATGGAAGAAGTTCATAAATCTATCTTCAAAGTTTCAACACTCTATCTTTTATGGCTTCGTTACAATTTACAGACGGACGCCAAAATGAAACTACACACGCACTTAAAAAAAACCGCTCTAATAAAAAAAAAACCTCCGTATGACAATGTAAAGTTTACAATGAAAGGAAATGACTTAATAAGGAATCGCCGTAAATCACTATTATTTCGTGGAAGGGCGATAAACGTTTTCATCATAAAACAATTCGTGACTCTTGAGTAGGAGGAAAAAAATTTCGGCGATTCCTTTGAAACAAGAACACGACCAAACACCACTTAATGGAATCCGTTGATCTTTCGACATCGGATTTTCAAACTCTCTCCTCAGCGATAAAACTTGCAAATACAGGGAATTCCAAAGGTTTTCCGCCCATTGTCCACCCCCACTCACATCTCCCCTTCCATATCGACCAGTGGCGTGAGAGGCGGAGGGAGAACGACTCCTCCTCTCGCCTTCCCTAAGATTCCCTCGCAAACAAATTAATTAAGAAAGCTCGATTCATCTACCGCCCGCGCAGCCTCCGGTACGGCCATCGTACGCTGCCACGGCCTTTCTGTCCCAATATCCCCACCTGGCACCCATAAAACTAGCCGCGGGATGTTGATTGGAAGAGAGAGAGAGAGAAAGAAGCAGAGGGAGGAGGAGGCGATTGTAAATTGGCTCGGGATTGGAAGGGGTTCAATCGCTCGATTCGTTCCTTCGTTGAGTGAACGGAGGTGAAAAGGAATCGGTAACGTAAATGGCTTTTGTTCATCCATCTGAGGAACTAATAAGCTAAAATACGGATATGTTTGTGCGGTCGGCTCTTGTCTCGACGGAAACCTCAAAAAATCTGATGTGGCCAACACATGACTTTCTCCATATTCTCCATATATTTAAATTATTATGAATAGCATTATAAGGCAAAATTATTATTTCGTATCGTAAAAGAAGACACGTCCTTGCCGTAAATTACGTATATTTTGAATGTTTACAGAATTCTCCGCTACATGGTGTTGGCGCTGTTTACTGGTATTAAGATAAAGCGAAATATATCCGAAATGGATGGTTCTACGAAAATTAGTTTCAAACAAAACTTGGAAGAAATATTATTCTCTACAACTTTGGTTCTTACGAAGATTACCAATAACGATGTTTTTAAGGAGATATTTAACAGAAACCGAAAAACCGGTTATTTATAAATAACACCTAAACAATAACTCCTATAGAAAATTGTTTCAAATAAAAACTGTAGGAAATTACATTCTCTATAACTTTTGTATAGAATTGTATATACAATAATGATGTTCTAACGAAGAATTATCGCAAAAACCGAATCGGGCTTCGAATAAACCTCGACTTCCGGTTAACCGTTATTGTCCAAAAACTAATCAGTTCTTTGTGCTCATGCTAAAGTGTTATATATGAAGTTTGGTAACGATATGGCACGTACTTTTTGAGTTAGAGCGCCCACAATAACATACACACACACAGACATCATTCCGAAAATAGTCTAAACGTGTTCTAGGGACCTCAAAACATGTATTTCCGTTGAAATCTCGAAGTCGATTTTTTTCATGAATACAATACTTTCCCATTACTACGTATGGAGAAAGTAAAAAGGGAAAGATAATGAATGCTATGCCAGTGGAAGAGAGAACGTTTCTCCATTGACATAATGCGGCCTCGGTGCCCATACAAAATGCGACTAATCGGAATTTTAAATAAGACTACCTAAACGGGCAAGCTTAATATTTATCGTGAGATTTGTAATGTTAGGTAGCATAGCGTCACATGCAAGGAATGGACAGATTTTATGCTTTTAACGTTTACCATTGGAGAGAAGTGTCACATTACAACAAATATTGTAAGCGCACACTTTAGGTTTCCGCGGAGAGTGAGTAGAAAGTGTAAGGAACCGTGAAATCAGAAAAAGGAGGAAACAGCAAAATTAAACAAAGGAAGTCTTATCATCGTTTCTTTAAAATTAGTTTCGAATTTATCGAAAGAATTAAGAAAGAGTGAAATGAATTATTTCCGTGCTTACCACGAAAACGCTCAAAGTTAAGGACTGTATCACAGTTGAACAAGAAATATGCAGGTCACTATTTCATCTTTCCGGTAGATAAAAAACAAAACTTAAAAATTTTGAGAGATGCATCAAATCAAGTTTTCATCCAAGAATAAACGATTAATAAGTATTACTCGAAATGTATTGAGAGATTTATTGGAATTTTAATTAAGTTGTACCAGCAAAACAAAATTCTCTTTAGGACTTAGGAAATCGGTATTAACGAGGACTTTGGAACTGGAACTGGCTTCACTCAATTGCGAAGTTTCTAAAAATTTCCTTTTAAGAACCCTAATGCGATCGTCTTACGGACATACCCATTGCCGCCACGATTTAAAGGCAATGAAGGCGGAAAAATAATATGCTATATACTCAGGTTATCCTGTAACCTGTCACTACCCTTGAATGAACCTATAGCATCTAACCGCATTGGGTTGACATCACGTTAAGAAAAACCACCATAATGCACGAATGAAAAAAGATGCGATCTCAGAAACCTCTTTTTTCTTTTATACAAGATCTACCGAACTCCTCCAACATCCAGCTTCCTTGCCTGTTTAGATCTGAAAAATTGGTACGAAGGAACTAATGCTATAATAACACTGTCATAAAATGTACATTTTTAGAAATTTATCTCATCGGTATCAATTAAACTCTTTTCTTAATGGTAAAGACAAAAATGTGAGCAAATGCATTGCGGTCGAAGGGAAGGCACAATTCTATGCAAGAAATGTCAATCGGACTCAAGATTAAGCTCCGATTAAGATGTTTGCATGAATACAACATTACTGTAAATTTGTCAAAAATTATTCTCCAATGTAAATAGTCATATATTTTTGGTTTTCTTCCCATAAAATGCATTATATTAGATTGATAATTGCGGGATACGATTATTTACTCTGTAGATGCACGTGAAGAAAGTGAAGTAAAGAAGTAACCAGTATCACAAAACTGTTTCGGCTAACCTTCACCTTTATGTTTTTGATTGTTGCTCAGAAAGCCATGAATTTGAGTGAGGCTTTCGAGCAATAATCACTATCGGAAAGACTGAAGGATTCATCGCAGCTTCAAGATGGCCACGGACCCCGAGGAACACCAAGGATGTTCGAGGATTTTATTCCGTAGAAAATAATGGAAAATTTTCTTATCATTGTCTTTGAATGGGAAGAATTTTCCAAAATGTAAACTGAATGTTAAAATGAATGTATACGTGAGATAGACTTTTGTTGGGAAATTTGCCGAAGTCGGTGAAATGTGTACATTGATGTCAGTTTTGACATCATTAACAGCGATGTAGCATTGCATTAGCTCTATGCCTCGCTTTTCGTTTGTTGTATTCGTTCAATCTTTTCTGTCTATCCTGTTCCGTTTCTCTACTCTCCTCTGTTAAGTTTTCTTTTCCTTTCATCTTGAGTTTCATTACTTTCCATAATTATAAACTGTATTAATTAAAGGATAACGGTAAAAATACGTTATTTATGGCTATTGTTGTTCGGAATTGTTTTTAAATAATAGGATGTGATTATACATGCTTAGCGTTTAAAATTGTTAAGCCCAAATATTGGCAGCACTGATGGAAGTATGCTTTTGGCATAGTAGATTTCAATTCTAGGGGACAGTTTCTTTTTCCCGTAAGATAACACGTTTAAATCGAATTCTCTGACGTGCAGACATTATTACGTTGACATTTTAAAATATCTCAAAAATACGATTTTGACGCGAAACTTATGCAGACATGCTGAGAAAATTATAAAGATTAATGTCCATATCGTAGAAATTCAAATATCATCCGAAAATCTCAAAAGGTTGTTTTAATAACATTTTTCTCTTATTACGCATTAGGATCGAGCCAACAATAGACTAACAATTGCAGTTGCCATGGCGATGAATTGCATAAATGCGTAAAAATCACGAAAAAATAGTGGTAAAACGTAATTTTTGGCCTTTCTCGAATGGGATTTGACTATATACTATACGGAAATTCATTTCCATAGTTTTATCGGCATAACTGTGAAAATCCCGCGTCAATATCTCATTTTAAAGATATTTTAAAATGCTAAAGAAGAAAGGCTTACTCGCTTCGTTTCAGCTCTGTCCATGTTATTCAAATGGAGAAAGGATGTGCTCTTGGAGTCAAACCCAGGACTACTATGTACACGGCGAGTAGTTTCAAATTGAAAATCCAAGTGATTCTTGAAAGTATGGTCGAATAAAATTGAAAAGCTCTTTAGTTATGGGCGGTTTTCTTTCTTCTCCCATCTCCATTATTGGGCCGCAGAGAAAAAAGTTTGAAAAACCCTGCCATAGAGCGTT
This sequence comes from Uropetala carovei, assembly GCA_036926305.1. Classification (NCBI taxonomy): domain Eukaryota; kingdom Metazoa; phylum Arthropoda; class Insecta; order Odonata; family Petaluridae; genus Uropetala; species Uropetala carovei. Next base: position 28,176,349 of record JAXCHB010000011.1, read on the forward strand.
CCGTCCGTCGGATTCCGGCAGAATTAGGGTATTATGTACATAATAATAATAATAATTATGGAGTTGTGTAGACGGCGCTAATCCCAGACGCTAAGACATATCGACCCGTTTCTAGATTTCTATTTCTCAGATTCTATTTTCTAAATCTGTTCTTAGAAAGGCTTTAATGCAAGGGGGCACAGCATATGGTCCGTGGGCCAAATGCCCAATCGAAACGGAGTAATTCAACTGATTCGTTCCTTTTATATCAAGAATGCAATTAAAATTTTGTAATTAAATTATATTTGTTTGTCACTTCATTTTTTGTCACAAAAATTTCAAGTAAAATTTGTTATGCCGATTAATAAATCCACAATAGTGTGCTTGAATTTTTATTATGGACAAATTTTCATAGTACAGCCCGCTTAGGTCCAATCAAGGTCGATTTAGCCCCGTGCCCAGTTGAGTTGTGCACCCCTACTTCAATGCGGTGGCTCTGCTGGTGTGTCTGAGGGCGTTTTAGTAGAAAGATGTTATAAATGATAGCCGGAAATACGGATTTCCACGTGAGTTGTCATTTTGACCAATATATGGCGAGAGAAGTTATAACGCTTAATTGTACGAAAATTTTAGCTTATTTCTATTATGTAATTTTATACCTCTATAATATTCGCTGTTAGTTTCAAAATTTGAACTTTTTCATAAAACAATTGACAACTCGTAATCAGTAGATGGTTCTTTTGGGAAAGTATTTTTATTCCTCACGCTGCGGTAGTTAGTTTCTGGGTAGAAAAATATCTTCAAAATTTTAAAACTTGCGAAATTGGGTGCCGTGGCTTAGTGGCGCGGGCGTTGGCCTGCTGCCCTGAGCATACCCGTTGAAAACCTGCGAAAGTGGGATTTTTTAAATAGATCTTTACGTGTTTATCAATGCTTCATCTTGCTGAAGAGAGGTAAAGTTCTCCTTGGTGCTTTTCAAAAAGAGTAGGTTGATGCCGGTACCGGGTTTCTCGTCTTATTTGCTTTGTGATTTAGACTGACAACCCTACTATACTCTTTTTCCCGTCTTAAGGCGCATGACCTTGAATGCACTGGTGAAAGTGCTACTGTTGCAGCCAATCAGACACCAGTGACAAGCAATGCAGTGGGGGGGAAGCCAGTGTCTCTTCGACTGCCGTGGTGTTCTCTTCGCTCTCCGCTCGACCGTGTTGCCAGATAGCTATTTTACTTCACTGAAAAAGGCTAAATAGCGACCGCAATTTCTCGCTGTCCAAAAACTACCCGCATGCATTTGTAGCAACGCTGTTCGGTAGCTAGGGTCGTTCCGAGAGCTGCAAGCGGTGGTGGAAGGGGAAAACCCTCTCATTGGCCATTCACTCTTCCAAGGTCATGCGCCATAAGACGAGAAAAATAGTAAAGCGCTATAGAGTCATATGAAGTCACAAAGTTCCACAAATCACGAACTTTGACATCAATCACTGTAAGAAAACGATTGAGGTAAATAATTTACGTTCGTTATTTTTCATTAAATGTTACTTATTTTCGGTCTTAAAAGATGAAAACAAGTAAGAATTTTTAAAAAATTCAAAAATAAAATAGGCGGCCTTAAAAGGATAAAACAAAAAAAATTCAGACTATTTGTTCGTTATAAAAGATTTTGGTGTCATATTCTTTTCATTACCATTGCTTTGCATATCATTTACGTAATAATCTCAATCCATAAGCTGGAATAAATGGAGTGTGAATACAAAGTTAATAGCAAACATTTCTATTAACTCATATGCGAAGTATATTGAGAAAGTATTGCAATCGCGAAAAAATTCGATCTCGAGATTTTGATGTTTTAGGTGTACCTGAGTCCGAAAAAGTGGTTTTCGCAATTCCGTCGTTTCTCTGTCCATCTGTTCGCGGCTCTAGAGCCTAAACAGTAGAGCAAAAATGATTGAAATGACGTACTTAGGCATTTTATCATACAGAATAGAAGCTATGAAGAAATGGTTGAAATTTCAGAATAAATTAGGGCCGTTTATTAAAGGCAATTTTAACAATTTGATTTTCTCAAAAACGGCTAGAACGATTTTGATCAAATTTCGAACAATTACTTGAGTTTACGTCTGAAATAATACTACATATTTCATATTTCTCAAAGAATGAATATAAGGTTAGTTTATTCTTGGGCAACTTAAATAACAATTGGATTTTCGAAAAAACGGCTTATACGATTTTCATCAAATTTCGTATAGTTATATTTAAGTTGATGTTTATAACGAATCTACATAGTTCATATTTTTCAAAAGATAACTAAACGACGCATTGGTATATGAGAAAGTTTGTACAATGTATACTGTACCGATTTTTTATTGAAGCTCAACCTTGAAAACCTCCAATCAAAGCGAAATTATTAGGTAAATGACATGTAAAGAACAATAACGAAAAGAATATGATACCAAAATCTTTTATAACGAACAAATAGTCTGAAATTTTTCTTATTTTATCCTATTTTGTAAAGCAAAAAGATTTTACTTTTGAATTTTTTTAAATTCTTACTTGTTACATGGTACTATTGTTGGGATTATACAAAATGAACGATGAATCTGGGAAGCAACGTACACGGGAACGATAGATCGAGGTTTCGCTGTAGTTGCAAGAAATAAGAAAAATAAAAATTGCCGAAAATATTGATAATGATGTTACTCCAAGAGTCATTGGGTAAAGATTTCCCGTCTGCAACACAGACGATAAAACAGAAACCCCTTTCGTTCGTCTGGCAGGTAAGTGGCGTAAAGGTACGTATTATACAACGGTAACCGAGGTAAGTTTTCTCTTATTTTCCAAAGTAAAAGCAATATCGTATGAAATTAACATGCAAATTAATTGCTGAAATATTGATAAAGGGTAGAATCTTGATTGACTGGAGTAGTTACATTTAAGATCACTAAATAAAACTTCTAAACACTGAACCCTATTATTTTTTAAGTGAAATTCTTTTCTCCGGCACCTCAACTCATTTTATGGCTAGAATCCAATTGATAATTTTGATAGCTTCTAAAGATATCAAAGGGATGAGAAAATCTGTTGTACAGCCAACCTCAGTGGTTAATGATTTTTTATTCTAAAAAGTAAACGTTTGTCTCGTGTTTCTTCCTTTTTGTGTGTGCATAGGTGTGAGGGGAAACCTGGATTTCGTAAAAATAGATCTTTTAGTGAAGAAATTCGCTTCTTAGGACCAAATATCAACTAGGAGATTAAAATTCCTTAAATGAAAAAATAATGTATTGTTACAGGTAGCATGAAAACCTAAACATGTATTTTAAAAACTTCGTTAAACAGTTTAAAGTTCAGTAACTTACTCCATTTTATGTAACAAAAATTTTACTTATAAGTTTACTTAAACCACCATGGATAAATTTCGGTAAAATTTCGTTCCGATTTGGAGTTGAATTTTGTTAAATCACTTTTGAATTCATTGAGCTGTGGTTTCATTAAATTTACCCTTAATAGACTGTCTCTCCAATAGCAATAAAATGTTTTTATGATTATTGGATAAGCAGTTTCTCATTTGAGTTTGCACACAACTTGATGATTCTTTCTCGGAATTATAGATTCGTCTAAATATAGCCCAGAGATAGTACCTTAAACTTCGGATTTCGGGACAAACCCGATGGAATAGTAACCCTATGGTTAAAATTTGGCGATGAGAAGAGGAAAAAGTGAACTATGTAATTAGAATTACCTAGTTCTATTATCTGTGATGACTTCTTTGACAATTACGTAGAAATGGACAGTAATATGATTGGATGTGCTTTCTGTTTCCCTGATCTGACTTATAAACTATAATACTAGTGACTTCCAGAATATTCATTATTTCCGGAAAAGGAAACAATTTCACAAAAGAGACTGAGGTCAATCGAAGTTTCTCGATCCACCTATTTTAGACGAATCCAATGATAATCTCCACTTGAAACGACTCGATAAATTATTTTTGTTAACCCATTTGAAAAATGCCAAGAAAGAGTAAATGACTTATAATAGATATAACAAAATTTCCTTTGATTGCTTGAGTGGTTCCCGCAGCTCAGTAGCGAATATAATCGTTATATATTATGTAGCTTGTGTTGACAAATGACACATTAGAATTCGCATTACAAAACATTTTTTCTGGTGTCTAAAATTGTGAAGACTTTCATTATTGCCGTCAATTTAAGTGCTTTTAAATAAAAAATGGCGATATGATAAAAAAAATCACTAACGTCCAACTTTTTACCGTAATCTATATAAATAAAATTGTTACTTCTGTCTGTACATTTGTTTTTTTGTCGGGGCTTTACTTTTTTTGTGTGTTTTGCATCACAAGAAGACGTATCAACCTGTTTGCAGAATTGTTGTCTGTCTGTTTGTTTGTTACCGCATCACGCAAAAACGGCTGGTAGAATTTTTATGAAACTTGCAGCGTATCTTTAGACTGGTCCAGCTTAAAATATAAGCTAATAGCTGGAGTGCCCGCTGAATTTCAACGGATTTAGTGAAACTAAAACTTCGACCGTGTAACATGTAAGTATCGCAAGAATAAGATAGTACATAGTTATAACCGTCGAATAAAGCAAAATGAAGAAAACCGCTCCGCATTTTCCTATTTAGATGAATGAAGGAAGAAAATCCTGCACAACGTGCAAACTCCCTCCCACTCCCTTCCACCCTCCTTCCCTTCTCCTCCTCCCACCCCTCTCTCCCTGTCTCTATTCCAGTCTCTCCCCCTCCCTCCGTCCCCCTCACTTCCTCTCCCTCTCTCTTAAATGTAAGAAGGGACTATATAATCTCAATATAAACGCATTGAACACTCAATTTCGGCGACAATGGGAGTTGTCATGGTAGCTTATAATTGGTATTGTAATAAAACTGATAAAATCACGTATTTTATTGATTCTAACCGCATTTCTACGCGAAATCGACCAGAATTCGGAATCTGTCTTCAATAAAAATAAAATTTGTTCTTTTCCGCAAAGAAGTATCCAAGTCTCAAGTTCGTACCGTGATTTTAAGTATGTAATTTTAAAGTGCAAATTAAAAGTAGTCTACACTCATCCCTGTATTTTAGTTGCAGGACGCGTCAAAATACGTGACATTCGATAATTAAATCATTCGCCATTTCGAATCAAAGTGACGGACAGAGACAAAACCTTCACCATTCACTAAGTTAGGATGTAAGGAAGAATCTTACCAAATTTGGTTATTCTAGCTTTTATCGTTTAGGAGTTTTATGAACAAACCAACAAACATACCCTTCAAAATATATTATAGTAGATGTATTGTATCTCCAAAAAAATTTTAAGTGGGGGTTTGGGGGGCATCGATTTGGTTTTCGACGATAACTCTATAGTAATTAACTTAGGAAGTTAAAATTTGATATTTGTCACTTTCAATACAAGTACAACATCAATCATAAATATTTTAGTGTGTGTGTGTGTTCTTTACGCGTTTTTACACCGTTAAAGCTATCGAATTCAAAAGTTTCATGGGACATCCTATGGACCAAAGGAAGAACTTGGTCTAGGTTTGCAGACCGTGGGGTCTCTTATACCCCATGGGGTCAACAAAATACTATTTCCATAAGAATTCATGGGAAATGGTGTGGAGAAACCCCAAAATGCCATGCAGCCCTTCACTGATGTGGATATAAATATACCTAAATATTAACTTATGAGCACGAAAGACTGAATATTTTAATTCTGTTCATGTGTTATTACATGCTAAATCGCTCGAAATTTTCCTTTAAGCGCAAAATTTATTGGTTTAGATGCCCATTTTCCAGGCGGCAACAAAGCTAAATTTCTTAATTGTTGTCCTCTTCAAAGGGAGATATACACGTAAAGATTAATGCAAGGAAAATCCACGCCGTGGCACGCCGCAGAGGAAGAATAGCTAACGCCAAGATATGGCTAAATATAGTCTATGAATACTTTTAAAGGGCGTCAAATGATTTTTAAGGAATATTAGAACATTGTTATCTTTTACCGTTAACATTGAAAGATTTATCGCAACATAAATCGATACATCTACTTACATTTGTTCGGTAACCACGATGTTGTTTATTGTTTACGTTTGGCTAATAGTATTGACATAATCAACACAATACACGATCAGGAGAATTTGCAAAAGGACCTTCAGGCTATCACGAAATGGTGTAAAGATTGGCAACTCGATCTGAATATAAAGAAATGCGCCGCAATGAACTTCACGCGCTCCACGAATTTCAACCGTTACCCGTACCAAATATCTGAACTAAAGCTAAAATACGTCAATAGCTACAAATACCTAGGAGTAATTCTCAGTAGCAATTTGTCTAGTAGAGAGCATATCAAATCCGTTATAGCATCGACAAACAGAATTCAAGGGCTTTCCTCTAGAGTCCTGCGGGGATGCCCCTCGAATGTGAAGGAAATCGCATACTTTTCCCTAAAACGCGATCAGAAAGAAAATGCTATATCAACCAATTGGCGGAATAATAGTATGAAGAACGCATGTAGATGTATTCCTAGAACGATTACGAATGGTAAGGCTGAGGTTTATCTGAGAAGCGATAGTGAGAAATTAAATGTCGTCGTATTGAACTGCCGCAGCATCCGTAAGAAAATTGCCGATTTTGAGCATATTATTCGTAGTCTAGAAGCCGATGTCGTGATCGGTACAGAGAGTTGGCTCACTGACGAGATTGCAAGTCAGGAGGTATTCCCTCAAGACTATAGAATTTTTAGAAAGGATCGTAGTATCCGGACGGGAGGTGGAGTATTTATAGCAGTCAGCAAGGCATACGAAAGTTTTCCACTACCGATTAATGACACCGAAATAGAAAGTGTTTGGTGTGGAGTTAGAGGAAGCGATTACACTATAGCAAATATATGCGCATTTTATAGGCCTCCCAATGCAAGTTTAGAAATTATTCATAATCTCGAGAAACAAGTAGCAACGCTAATATCGAAAAATAAAGAGAGGGCTATTATAATAGGAGGAGATTTCAACTTACCTTCAGTAGACTGGAATCATAATTGCTTTGATCCCGGTGGTAGAGAGCGTGAATCATGCGAAGCACTTATAGAAACCTTCGTTAAACACTCGTTGTGTCAGCTAGTAAGATGTCCCACGAGATCGAACAATATATTAGATTTACTCGTAACGAATTACCCCGAGCGTATGAACAAGCTTTCCATAGAGGAAGGAATAAGCGATCATAATGCTGTGTACGTAGAATTTAAGCTAAAAGTGGAGAAACAGGTTAAGGCTAGAAGACGCGTATATATGTACGCCAAAGGCGATTTCTCGAAATTTAGGTCTTTTTTACAGACACAATTCCCTTATTTCTGCGGGGCATCTATCGACGCTAGTACAGAGGAATTATGGTGCGTGTTCAGGGATATGATGCGAGAGGGTACGGATAAATTTATTCCACATAAACTTAAACGTGATGGTGCGGAACCAAGATGGTACAACCAGAAAGTTAGATGCGCTCTTAGACGGCAAAGAAAACTTCACGCTCGCTTAAATAGTAATTCTTCAAAAGTCACAGAGGAACAGAGGTCAATGATACGGCAACAATACAGAGAGGCGCGGTCAAGAGCTAGAGTAACAATGCGAGAAGCATTTAATGATTACAAAAAGAAAGTTCTGCATAGTAATTTGAAAGAAAATCCGAAAGCATTTTGGTCGTACGTTAGAGAGGTTCATGGTAGAGGCCCCACCATAGCGTCTTTGAGAACGGAGGCAGGTGATGTAGTACATGACAGCGCGGAAAAAGCGAACTTGTTAAATGATCACTTTCAGAAAGCGTTTACTTCAGTGAGCAACGAATTTGAGGAACCAGCTTTGAATGATGAGGGAAATTCGATGGAAGATATGATATTCTCGGAAACAGGTATCGCGCACCAGCTAGAGTCTATTAAGCTAAATAAGTCTCCCGGGCCGGAGGGCATACCCGCGCGTGTGTTGAAAGAGCTAGCCTCGGTAATCGCACCTTACTTGAAAATAATATTCGAAAAATCCGTTGCACATGGTACCGTTCCAAAAGACTGGAAGCTAGCATACGTAACGCCCATCCACAAAGGCGGTGATAAAGAGAACCCCGAAAATTATAGACCGATTTCCTTGACGTCATTATCGTGTAAGATTCTAGAACATATAATTGTTAGCTCTGTTCTGCGTTATTTAGACGGTCGTTCTTCACTAAGCAAAAACCAACACGGGTTTCGGAAAGGTAGGTCATGCGAAACGCAGCTCGCCCTGTTCGTAAACGAATTGTTACAATGCGGAGAGAAAAACACTCAGGTTGATGCCATTTTCATTGATTTTAAAAAAGCGTTTGACAAAGTACCCCATAATAAATTAATAGGAAAACTAGGAAAGTACGGCATAAACCCTAATATCGTGAGTTGGGTAAAAGACTTCCTCTCAGACAGAAAACAGATAGTAGTTATTGATGGGAAATCTTCATACCCGGTAAAAGTCGCATCAGGTGTTCCACAGGGAAGTGTCATAGGCCCACTACTATTCCTGATATATATAAACGATATCTGCTCGGTAGTTCGCTGCAAAATAAGACTTTTCGCAGATGACACCGTTTTATATAAGGAGATAAAGAGTCAGGATGACCAAAAATCGCTCCAGGAAGATTTAAACGCCCTTTCAGCATGGTGTCAAGATTGGAAAATCGAAGTTAATCACAGCAAATGTTCCCTATTGAGTTTCTGGAAGAGTAAGAACAATGAATTAGACTCGGAGTACAGAATTGATAGATTGAATATCCAATCTGCAGAGTACGTTAAATATTTAGGAGTCACCATTTGTCGTGATCTATCGTGGAATATGCATATTCGAAGGATCGTAGGCGCAGCTAATAAGAAATTGGGCTTCGTAGGCAGAATAGTAAGAAGTAGCACAGAACAGGTACGAGAAACGTGTTATTTATCATTGGTCAGATCTCAGGTCGAATACGCTTCCAGCATATGGGATCCGTACGAAAAGGGACAAATACTTGAGTTAGAAAGAATCCAACGCAGAGCAGCCAGATTCGTAAAGCAAAAATATGAGCAAAAACTAAGCGTCACATCACTCTTGAAGGAGTTGAATTGGATATCGCTAGAGGATCGCAGAATTAGCGCTAGGTTAAGGCTTCTGGAGAAATTTAGGTCGGAAGTTCTCTTAGAGGAGGTCTCAGGAATATTAGAGGCACCTACGTACATGGGCAGGCACGATCACGAGAATAAAATACGAGAGATCGACTGTAGGACCGAGCGATATCAGAGCTCGTTTTTCCCAAGGACCATACGGGATCATAACAGGAGAGTGATTCCCACGAGGGACGTTATTAGGTAGGTTTCGGTGTGCTGCACCCCCTGCCACCCACCAGTCTGGTGATTTGCAGGGTATCATGTAGATGTAGATGTAGATGAATACGACCCATCGTGGAATACTGTTGCGCCGTCTGGGACCCCTTCGAGGAGGGCCTAACTAGAGAGCTCGAAATGGTTCAGCGTAGAGCGGCTAGATTTGTAAAAGGAGAATATCGGTATGATGCGAGTGTATCAGAGTTATTGAGAGATCTGAAATGGCAGACGTTGAAGAGTAGAAGAATTGAATACAAGAGGAAACTATTTGAAAAATTTGAAAGTTCTGAATTCGTTGAAGACGTACGCGGCATAGTCGTCCCCATCGGTGTTAGTGAACGTAATGTTAGATCACAGTGCAGGAGAAAATATCTCGAAATTACCGCTAGAACAGAGAAATACTACCGATCCTTTTTCCCAGACGCGATAAGACAATCCAACAGAGGAATTAGCTAGACTTCACTTGGTGTTGTGACACCCCCTGCCAAACGCTTCTAGCGGCTTGCAGGGTATTTATGTAAATGTAAATGTAAAATCCACATAATTTTATTGCCGCTTTAAAGGCTTCGGTGCATCTATCCATGTGAATATTTAGTAAGACGTTAATACGTACAATACAATACATAAAATAGTAAATGTTAATGTAAGCATCGTAATTAAGGAATGGGGAAGGCTTGCCCCGAACAATAAAAATCGTTTGCCACTTTTTCCCGATCGAAGCCGGGCGCTTCAGCTGGTATGAAAATATTACTGAATTAAGAATAACATTTTTTACTTAACCACTCTAATTTTAAAATAGAGAAGGGGTTGTTTAAGGGAGAAAGTATCATCCAAATTTATCTCGGTAATATAATGGGCTTGTGTGGACTATCTCGAGGTATGGGCTCCTAACCTGAGTTAATGAGGGCGAGAGGTCTGTGTCGCGGTCAGTATTTGAGGTGGTCCCAGATAGTGGACACAAGCCAAATTGATAATGAAAAAATAAAAGAAACGCCGTCAATATTCAAGCCTGTTTCACGGTATATATTGATATTCAAGATTTATTCACTTGCGCCCCCGAGACTTGAGCAGCCGCCCGACTCGCCGGTCGACAGTGGCGGATTCAAGTGTAGTGAAGGGGCGATCGTCCCCTCCTGAATTATCAGGATACGATCCTTGTATAGGCAACTGAGGATTTGTGATAATGAAGGATATAATACGTATAAGTGGATTGCAAGTATGAAGTTAAAACAATGTCTAAGTTGAATAGTTGAGAGGAAGATGGCAGTATTTATTGGCCAGCTTCGTATTTTTTTGTGCAATATTTCCTTCTCTTCTCAAGTCAGGTATGTCGTCTATCACTCGTTTTTTCTCGAATCAACGATCGCTGGATCACCAACGCAGCAGAAAGCTTTGCAATCGAAATTCTCATCTAGTTTTCCCGTTTTGTGGATACCAGAGATAAGTTTATCATCAAAAGCAGAAGAGCTATAAATAACACCCGAGCCATCAAGACTGAAGGCGTGCGTCACGCGGCAGTTAACGACACTGGGGAGAAAGGAGTAATAACAGAAGAACGTAAGGGAGGATGCCATTAAACGCTAATTGTTTCATACTAAGCCACGCTTTGAGACCTAATGATGCGCCGAAGTTAGGGTTTTCCTCGAGGGAAGAAAATTGCCAGGAAGGTCAATTCCTTTGTCGAAAAAGAAATCTTTATTTCCCTTTCCATTCTTTCAAATAGCTAAAAACTCCATTATGAGGCATGTTGCTTTTACTTTTCTTTCAAAGTTTTCCTATAATTAAACGTTTACTATAAACTACTGGCGCCCATAATTTCGATGGTATGACACGACCAAAGATATTCCATTGAGTCGTATACATCGCGGTCAGAAGCCTCCATTTAGCATAAACGAAAGAAAAATCGTTTCTTGAGAGAGTATTTACCGTGAACAGTATAGTTGGCGATGGGAGGGATTGAAGGGTTGGAGTTAGAGCTGCTGGCTCGAGCTAACTCGAGCCAGAAAGTTCGAGCTTACTTGCCAATAAAGACTCGGCTCGATCTTTTTTCATAAAAAGATCGAGCCTCGAGCCTAAGTAAGTAAAAGTAGTTTTATCCGGGAATCTTTTCCTAAATGCGGGTATTCTTTGCCGAAAAACCACCCAGATATAATGAAACTTGTCTATGATTATTATCGGGTTGTAAAACAGAGGCTTGTAGATAAAATTAAGGTAAAAATCCAAGAAAATCAAAAATTTAGTATCACTTTGGACGAATGGATCAGCAAGAGGAATCGTAGATACGTCAACGTAAATCTTCACGAAACCGATGGACAGTGCCACAACTTAGGTCTATTTAGAATTTTCGGAAATTTTCCCGCAGAAAAAGCAGCACAACTTGTTGAAGATAAACTTAATGATTTTGGATTGTTTCCATGACATAATAGGCTGCACAACAGATGGTGCAGCTGTAATGAAAAACTTTGGCAAAACTTTACCAATTTATCATCAAATGTGTTACAATCACGGTATACACTTGGCTGTTATGGACGTTTTGTATGTGAAATCCGATCAAACAATCGAGGAATGTCCAAACTCGAACTCAGATTGTGAAACTGATAATAATACATACTGAATCTGATAGCGATTGCGAAAACGACAGTAATCAGAATTTTAACATTCTGCATTTCCGTTTTGACTATAGAGAGGCTCTGAGCCGCATTAGGAAAATAGTTAGACTTTTCAAATTATCACCGGTGCGTAATAGTCTACTGCAAACTTACGTGAAACTCGAACACGGCAAAGAATTACATTTACTGCTTGATTTTTTAAGGAATAATTAATAAATACATGTATGTTGACCATATTATATATTTTAATTGTATTATAATATACTAGCAGAATTTCCCTTTGAATTTCAACGGATTTAGTGAAGCTACTACAGCACAACATACAAACTCTTTAAAATACCTATATAGTAGATACTTTTAAAATTACAATTAGCTTTTCTTAACAATTAATCATATTTGCTTGTAACAATCCGTTTCCGAACGTATTGCATTCAAATATAACGATAATTGTATTTCCTATCATATATATCACTTACGCCAAATCCAGCTTCATTTCTTGTGTAATTATGCCTATGAAATGTTTACATTTATGTCTTGTAAGCAAGAAACCCGTGAAAATGCAACGTGCAGTTGTCCATGATTGAACACTAATTGGTAAATGTACACCAGATACGTGAGCCTATTTACGTTAATAAACATTATAATGAAGAATATAATTATTTTACTTACAAAAAATGTAAGATTCCAGTATTCAATAGACGAAAGAACGTTCAATTACTTCCATCAATAAACGTTTCCTGAATAATAATCAGTATCTATTTACGTTGCTATCCATAAACATCGATCGTTTCGTTGCTTAAACAAAAGTGCGAATCGAATAACGCTAAACTTTCGTCTATCTGTAAGCTTCATGAAGCTAACTGAATCGGAGGTAACAATGACGGCCGCCTTGGCAACGCCCGGAAGGAGTACGAAAAATCCACAAAATTTCGAAACAAATAGCGTATTTCTGAAAACTTCGACCGTGTAACATGTAAACTTCGCAGGAATAAGATAGCATAGAGTTTTATTCGTCGAATAAAGCAAAAACGAAAAAAATCGGTCCATATTTACGTATTTTAATGCTTGAAGGAAGAATACCTTGCAAGTCAAGAAATGGATTCATACGTGCTATCTTATGGAAAAATGTTAATCCCCTATACTGCAGCACTGATTAATCCTGGTTGACCAAACCTTGACCATTCACTAAGTTAGGATGTAAGGAAGATTTGTACCAAATTTGGTTATTCTAGCTTTTATCGTTTAGGAGTTCCATGAACAAACACGTTTCAAAATATATTATAGATTAGTACTGGGATCTAGGAAAATTCACCGACCTCAATACACCGGGTGAATTGTGGTCGGTGAATTTTCCGTAAGCCTTAGTACTGTACATGTAACTCCTATGTATCGTATGTATAGATATCTGTTAATTTTTATTAAGTAGGTTATTTTCTGCAAGTTATCATTTATTTAAATACATATAAATTTTTTATTTTTTCCTAATAAATAATAATAGAAATGAAAATGTGTGTTGCATTATTTCACACTGAAATTTTTACGAAAAGCTCGGGTAGCTCGATTAACCGAGCTTTTCGTAAAAAAAAAGCTCGCGAGCTCGAGCTTTTGAAAATAGTCGAGCTTCAGCAGCTCTAGTTGGAGTAGTTCGCAGTGCTCTCCAACCGGTGTGCCGCGCTGAAGGCACTAGTGTGCCGCAAAGTCTTAGGATATTTAATTTTCACAAAAGCGTTTGGAACAAACAAATTCGCATACATTTTATCATCCAAAGAATTTATTCTGAAACTACGAGAGGAATTGGTAGACCTTAGTAACGATCATACAACTTAAAATTATTATGCTACCTTTAGATGTATTTTGGCTAAAAGCTTAAGGTGAATATGCCATCGTTATGGCATTCCAAATTCAACAACGTATTTATGCGAATTTAGTTGTTCTTCAACCCATATTAAAAGGACATGTTTAAAAAACCTAGATGAAGAAGTTCTTGTAGCTCTTTGTGTTAGCAAGCCAAATATATAGCGTCTTTGTACCAAAAAGGCAAGCTCAAATTTTTAAACGTTGAATTATGTGTACTTCATTTACAATAAAAATTTACAATTATTTAAATATTACTTTACCAATCATAACAATCTAATATGATTGCGAATTTTATTTATTTTATGCTAGTTTTTCTTTAAAAATGTGTATTTACGCATTGAAATTAATTAGGGGTGGTTTGGTGTGCCGCGATGTATTTAAGCATGAATGGTGTGCCGCGGAGCAAAAAAGGTTGGAGAGCCTTAGGGTAGGGGTGTGCAATATTTTTCTGATTGCGGGCTGCATTAGTCTCGCGGTATTTTGTAACGTAACAGTCGCCCTCGGTAATTTCGACCGCGTTGAAGAAATTGTAACCCGTTTAAAAAATGAATAGAAAATTTCGCGAGCAGGTTTAGTAAATAAACTGGTCTGCAAATAATTATACAAGTACTTCTCATTTCCAACGACTTTACAGAGAATTGCGATCTAGAATCATGGCGTCCTACCTGGAGGGAGAGATTGAAATGGTTAGCCCGTGGAATGGGCGAAAACGCCTCCCGAAGTGGGCATGCACAGGCCGAGCTCCTATTGATACGTATTTTCGAGAACATTACTACGCATAATAATATAGAATAAGATGTCTTATCTGGAATTTTAGTAACAGGAAAACTCGACTAACCGAATCACTATACTCAAGGGGTAGTGAGCTCGGGGCAACGCAGCTTCGTAAGGGGGCGCCAAATGGGTCTTATTATACACTTGATAGAATGTGGCTACAGTTTTGTTTTTTCGATCTCTTCGCAACTTATGACGTCCAACCTGGGGTTAAGCTGAAGGGCCATGACTGTACCAAGTCAAAGGTTAACGTGCGCCAACTTAATTGGCGGATTTTCGGCTGCCTCTACTCTATACGCACTGAATGTCATTTTTAAATTTACCCTCATCCCCAAAAATATGTGCGTCCTATAGTATTTCATTAGTCGAGCAGAATTTTCAATCATGTCGACGATAAAAAGTAATTATTGTGGAGGCGTGGCCAACACATGACTTTCTCCAGAGCAATGAATATGATTACTCTCGACATCAGCGATCTCAGAAACAATTATCAGCGATTGCAGTTGTGATTAATTTTAAAACATTTTCAATAAGTAGCCTTTATTTTTAAAAAAACAAAAAGTAAAGAAAACTAGATTTTTCCGTGGATAACAAAAATGTCGATGCGCAATTAAAATCACCCTTGGTAGAGTACGCAACGCTATCAAAAATGAGAAAATTTTATCACAGCAACAGAAACAATGGTATCACTTAGCGACCTATTTAACATAGAATAAAAATCTCTTAAACTGTTTTATGAAAAATGTTTCAAACAAAACTTGTAGAAAATTCCATATCTATATATATTTACAAAAACTGAGTTTTAAAGGAGATATATGAAAAAAAACGAAAAAAAAAAGATTAGAATAAACACCTACTTCCGGTGGACCAGTTTCAGCGAAAAACTTTTAAAATATTTATTTGCTAATAAGAATCTTAAATATAAAGTTTTGTGCTGATTTGATAATTAGTTTTTGAGTTCGAGCGCCCACAAAATTCCTATTGCATATACACAAGACATCATCGAGAAAATAGTCAAGAACATGTTCTAAAGACCTCAAAACGTGTATTTCCGTTGAAATCTCGAAATCGATTTTTTTCACGAAAACAATACATTCTCTTATACAGTGTACTCTCGATTATCCGGGCTAATGATGGGGAGGAGAAGGACGAAAAATCGGAACACACGGATAATCCACAATTTTGCTTTCCTTTTACTACGTATGGAGAAAGTAAAAAGGGAGACAAAATCGCATCAGTAATAATCCAACAATTGGAACAGGATGGACTAGATGTACAAAACATAAGATCTCAATCGTATGAAAACGCTCCTAATATGACCGGTAAGTTAAACGGCTGCAAGGAAACAATTTTAAAACATACAGGGCATCCGCTTAATTTATCTTTTCGTCGTTACACTGAAAAAACTAACCGTCAAATTAGGGAATTTTTTGCAAAGGTAGAGAAACTGTTCCTTTATTTCGCTGGTTCCATTTCGAGATGGTAGCAGTCATAGAGGTCCTTAAGGTGACGTTGAAAAAATCTGATGTGGCCAACACGTGACTTTCTCCATATTTGGGGTATAGATATTTAAATTATTATGAATACCATTATAAGGCAAAATTATTATTTCGTCTCGTAAAAGAATACAGTCGTCCTTATTGCCGTAAGTTATATTTTGAATATGTTTACAGAATTCACCGCTACCTAGTGGCGGCGCTGTATACTGGAAATTACGAAAAAAGTTGAATATCTCCGAAACGGATGGTTCTACGAAAATTCGTCTCAAACAAAACTTGGAAGGAATATTGTTCTCTATAACTTTGGTCCTCACGAAGATGACCAATTACGACGTTTTTAAGGAGATATTTGACGGAACCCGAAAAAATCGATTATTTATAAAGACTTCCTAAACAATAACTGCTATAGAAAATTGTTTCAAATGAAAGTTGTAGGAAATTACATTCTCTATAACATTTGTATAGAACTGTATATACAATAATGTTTTAATGGAGAAATATCGCAAAAACCGAATATATCGAATAAACCTCGACTTCTGGTTAACCGATATTGTCCAAAAACTAATCAGTTCTTTGTGTTCATGTTAAAGTGTTATATATGAAATTTGGTATTAATATGACAAGTACTTTTTTAGTTAGAGCGCCCACAATCACATACATCCATCCATCCATCCACACACACACATCATTCCGAAAATTGTCTAAACGTGTTTCTAAAGACCTCAAAACATGTATTTTTGTTGAAATCTCAGTCGATTTTTTTCATGATCACAATACTTTCCCCGTACTATGTATGGAGAAAGTAAAAACATGGCACAACACGATGGTCATCAAGAACAAATGCTATAAATTCCTTGAGGTTACAATTGAAGCAAGTTTTTAGGGTGCCAATAAAATTAAAGGATGAATGTGAACACCTGAAGGTTTGCTAAAAACAGATCGACGAGCAAGTATATTTTGCTTGTTATTTTGGGACGATTGCCTCCAGAAGATCAACCACCTCACTAAATCTCTTCAGAGAGCCGATTTAAATGTGGATGGAGCCGTTGACATGATCCACAATTTGGTACCAAACATAAAAAGTTACGGTCAAGACTGTAAGAGGAAAAAGAGCTATTGCGATGAAAAAAAATATTTGCTGTGCTCTCGAAAGGAAGAGGAAGAAAAAGGAAATTTCATGCAACAATGGAAACTGAAGCATTCTCAATACCTGAAAGAACAGAGAATACCATCTACGGTGCAGTGCATCAAGCAATAAATTCTCTTCAAAGGCAACTGTCATTTACATCTCTGTACATAATTGATAATGATTTAAAATTTTTAAGTTGTGCTTTATATGAAACAAGGGGACCTATGCACCCTGTGCGCCGACCCTGAAAGTGCAATTTTCTCTCAAAATGATAACTATTTTTTAGTATATTTTATTTAACAAAAAATAACCTCATCAAAATATTGATTGATATTAGTGAAAATTTCATCTTAACCGGTCAATACGTTGCTGAGATATATTTTAAAAAAACAAAATTTGGACTGACCCTTAAATTATGACCCTTTGACCCCGTGGACCGATTTTGTCTCATCAAAACATTGTTATTGTTGGAAGATTCATCAAAATCGGTCAATCGGTTGCTGAGATATCAAGAAACCAAAATTTTGACCTACCGTTCCATGACCTCCGTGACCCCGATCCTGTGGGCCGATTTGAATTATATTTGGCAATGAAACTCTCGTGATCATCCTGAAACTGCTGCTTCTGATGAGTTATGACTGGCACATACACACACAGACAGACATCTTTTATTATTATAGATGACTGAAGATGAAATGAAAAATTCCTGTAAAAATGCTGATAGTATGTATAAAAACAATGTGGATGAACGCGAGAATCTTGCATTTTTAATAATATTCAATACATTATGTAAATACATTTTCAGACCTATGTAATTTCACTTTTGTTTAGAAAAATTAATTAACTAATCTCACAGCAATGTATTTTACCATTAAAATGTTAAGCAGCACATCACGTAAATATTTCTTCAAAAACAATTGGCATTAAATAATAACGTCAAAATATTTGAACTGTGTTATTTCACTTACTTTCGCTTAATAGCATACTAGTTTATTTACATTCTTTGCTGTAAATACGGCCAACAATACGAAAGCCATAGTATACCCGTATAGATAATAACGTCAAAATATTCCATAGAATAAAATTTTAGAACTGTGTTATTTCACTTACTTTCACTTAATAGCATACTTGTTCATTTACATTCTTTGCTGTTAATACGGTTAACAATACGAAAGGCATAATGGACCCGTATAGATAGCTCATAAGGGGTTTTCTAATATACTGTTAAAAGGCAAACGGACATATGGACGGTCCCCAAATATTTCCCATATCTAGGTCGAATTCAGAACTATACATCCTGAAAATTTGGTGTTTGTAGCTTACGTTATTTTTTAATTATTTTTACACGGACAGACAGACGGAGGAACCGAACACATAAGGTCTTTTTTATTTAATAAAAGCGCTAAAAACCTACAAAAAACCAAAATTAAGAACAAACAGTTATGAACAAAGAAAGAGCCATAAAGGAATTGCACACTAAGAACGAACATAAGGCAACCATCGAGAGCCGATACACCAAGAATAATGGCAAAATACTACAATTCAACAAAAGTGAATCGTTAATGGAAAATAAATAACAACATATTCGATTAATCATAACAATTATTATTTAACTACAGTCATTGCCCATCAAATATGACAGGTGTGCTTGCATTAAGTATCACGTTAAAATATAATTAAAATTAATGACACCAACTTTTATGTACACTAAAACGTAAAATACTAGTAATATGTGCTTGCATTCTGCAAGCATTTTATCTCACCTTATTATAAAGAGTAAGAGCAGACAAATTTTAAACGCAAAAGTGCCCTGCACCAATTTCAATGTTTTTCTTATGGGAAATAATCTCAAATTTAAGGCTGCCTGGAGTCGAACCGATGACACCTAGGCAGGAGTTCTCATATAATATGGAGATATTCTCATAACATCTATAAACCCTGAAAATATCAGCTCTTTATTCCTCTTAGTTTCGTCTATATGCAGGAATTAATTTTTTCCATGCTTTCTTATGGGAGATATACCGGGTCATCTGGAGTCGAACCCAGGATACTTGCGGTGAAAATGGAACTGTTCCCAATAGATCTCATGGATATCTAACAACCATGCAAGTTTGAATTCTCTATATTTTCGGAAAATGCCGGAAATTAATTTTCAAAAATGCCGCAAATTAATTTTCAAAAATGCCGCAATGCTTTTCTTATGGAAAAAACGGAAATTTCGAAGTTTCTGGAGTCGAACCCATGACACTTAGGTAGGAGATCTCAATTTTTCTGGCGGTTTCTCCATGCCATCTACAATTTCTGAAAATTTCAGCTCTCCATCTAATGTAGTTTGGGCTGGACATTTGTATCCTCCTATATCCTATATATATATACTAGTGAATGTGTGCTAGCATTCTGCAAGCATTTATCTAATCTTCTTATAAAGAGTAAGTGCCGACAAATAAATTTTAAACTCAAAAGTGTTCTGCACCAATTTCAAAGCTTTCCTTATGGGAAATAATCTCAAATTTAAGGCTACCTGGATTCGAACCAATGACACCTACACAAGAATTGTCAAATAATACTCATGACATCTACAAACCATGAAAATATCAGTTCTTTATTCGTCTTAGTTTCGTCTATATGAAAGAATTTATTTTTTCCATGGTTTCTTATGGGAGATATACCGGGTCATCTGGAGTCAAACCCAGGACACTTGTGGTAATAGTGATAATGGTTCCCTATAGATCTCGTGCATATCTAACAACCATCCAAGTTTAAATTCTCTATCTTATCGGAAAGTGCCCGAAATTAATTTTCAAAAATGCCGCAATGCTTTCCTTATGGAAAAAACCTAACTTTCGGAATTTCTGGAGTCGAACCCATGATACTTAGGTATGAGATCTCAAATTTTCTGGCGGTTTCACCATTCTATCTACATTTTTGGAAAATTTCAGCTCTCCAGCTATTGTAGTTTGGGCTGGACATTTGTATCCTCCTATATCCTAAGTAAGGCCCGTCAATATATAATGATACTAGTGAAGGTGTGCTTGCAATCTGCAAGCATTTTCTCTCACCCTAAAGTAAAGAGTATGAACCGACAAATAATTTTTAAATGAAACAGTTTGCACCTTCTTGCCGATTTACATGTTTTTCCTTAAGGTCAATATTGGTGTAAAAACAACCCCTAAAATTTATAATTATAAAACATTTATAGGTTTTTAGCATTTGTTACGAATACCTCACATTTATGCAAAATTTCATCGATATAGCACCTGTAGAAGTGCATTTATATGAATTTCATTGTTTAAATTTTATGAATTTTTAAGTCACAATATAAAACATTTATGAAATTTTCAATGTTATTTACCACCGGAGCATTACTCCCTACTTTGGTTAAAATTTTCAGCTTCCTGGATCTTCAGAAAGTACATAAACATTAGTCAATTTGTTTAACATTTAAGAATTTATTACGGTCGAACGAATAAAAATTTTCAAATTTCTATAATCCTGCTTTCATTATTTGGCAAATTCTACCACTGGAAAAAATTTCACCTTCATAGCACATTTAGAAGTACCTAACCTAAACCATGAAATGTTAGTAAAATGGTTTATAATTTTTAACGGCCGAGAAAATAAACGTTGCAATTTTTCCTCCGATTATTTTTTTCGAATCACCTATTCATTAAATTTCAGCTCTCCAACTATTGCAGTTAGGGCCAGACATTAGTATCCTCCTATATCCTCCTCTGTAAGAAGAGTGCTTATAGAACGAATAGAATGATATGAAATATCCCTATATCCTAAGTAAGAATGGTAGATTATAATAGATAGTCACAATTGACTGCCATTTTGACAGACAGACGGACATCAAAACCCAGCGTTGACCTTCCCATTAGTGCCAAATTTAGTCGGAATCTGTTTAGAAATGCGGGCATGCATAAGTTCACAGACAGACGTACTAAAATAGTATATAGGTGGAGTTGTTGATTAAAAATCAGTTTAGCCCATTTTTTAAAGGTACACCTTATTGGTAAATTAAACTTAGCAATATATATTCCATTATGACTTTTGTAAATAGGAATGTCTTGTTTTATCTTCTATTTGTAATAATCACTTATACTTTTATGCAGCTGTCACTTCATAAACTTGGATTACTCATATTTAATAATAATTCTGCCTTACTAAACAACATGTGTGTTTGAATACTGTTTGCGTTCGTCCTATTAGCACTTTTCCTTAATCAATATTGACATTCTATAGAATACCTAGGAATTATATAGAATGCATAGGTAAATGATAAAAATCCAATCACTACTTGCATAATTCATACTTTGCTTAAAAACTGCCAGGCATTATATACATTGCCTAGGAATCGTATAGAATGCCTGAATTATATACATTGTCTGTAACATATATATTTAATAAGGGCAATTAGCTCAATTTCATTAATGTGTACTAAAAATTTTCATTATAACGTTAAACGTAATAAAAAACAAAATTTAGATTTGAGTGTAACAAAAAATGTTTTTTTTTACCCTAATGAAAAGCGTAATGAAACATTTTTTTTGTTTGCCATCACTGGTTGATAGTAGGACGTAGTCCGGTTTGTGGCCATTAATCTTCCAATAATAAGAAATTCATATTTTACTCTACCTTGCCCTTTATAAGGTATCGATTAATAAATTTTGCTGGATAGAGGATAACATTTGCAAAAAAAAGTCTGCTAGAGCATATAAGTATGCCTTATAGGTTAGGAGATCAAAATTCGAGGTCCCCTGCCCATGTTATCCAATTGGGGGAATTATACGTCCCTGAATTCGAACTCGGGTCGTTATTTTGCATGGTGATTACACATAAGAATCTTTATGTGGGGTACTCATTAAAATTGAAAGAATTGCTAAAATACATGCAGTCATTCTGAGTTATTAGACATTATTTGTGGTAGAGCGTTCCAACAGACCAACAGAATAGGGATATTATATGTATAATTAATAATTAAAATGGTGTTATAATTTGATAAATTTCATTAAAACAGCCCATTAGAAGGTACTCGGATTTTACAAATTTCCGTTTGGGTACCAAAGATTTCTTCACTCTCTGCAAGCTGGCTAGTGTTCATTGTTGTATGGTTTATGAACATAAGCTTGGTGGTTTGATCCTGATGAGTGACGGAAAATTTTTTTCTAGTTATTGGGAGGACATACTTGATTAGGCGATTGACGACTTTAATATATACCATATCTGCCCGAATAGAAGCCTACCCCGGATGTAAGCAGACCCCCCAAAAATTCCCACCATTTTTTGGTAAAAATGTAAATTTCGTATATTTTATGCTGAAGTGTGCCGGGCATTCATGCACAGCTTAGAATACTTTATATGCGATCGAAGAAAAGTGGGACATGGTTTAGTTGACATTTTAAAATATTACTCCAACTAATAATTTTGCATTGTTGAATAATATTCCATATTCAGTGACAATAATTTCATTCATCTTCATTTTTACAAAAGTCAAATATAGTAATAGTGATCTCGCCAAGATTATTTTTCATCCGTCTATTTCCAATGAAATTAGCATTTATATTACCTTAAGAAATTAAATTTTTATAATTATACATGTTCCATGTAAAGTTTTACTGTTCATTATCAGCTGAATTTTACAGTTAAAACTGTTGCTCATACATTCAGAGCAGATCTCTCGTTATTTACCGATATTCAAAAAGATGAGCATTAAAAGTCGTCAATGCATTTCGCATAATCGTCTGAAAATCACGTGACCACTCAAATAATGTGAAAAACCCAGCCTTAAACGGTAACAAAGTACAGATAGCGCTAAATCCAATATTCTAGCCATTATTATTTATTCATTAATATTCATCATAAGTCAAATATTTACTTTATGAAAAATATAGTGGTTTCATGAGATGTGCTGCCATCATTGAGTGAACGAGATTTAACCATAACCCAAATTTTCCTCGGACTCGCATTTAAGCCGAGGGGTGATTTTTTCATGATAGATTCTGACAAAAAACATCGGCTTGTATTCGGACAGATACAGTAGATAGATATTTGTATAGCAGCTTTGTGGCCTACAATTGGTTTGTAATGTGTTTATTTTTGGTGCACTACATCGGTTCTTCCTTTTATTAAACATTATTTTCTTTTTACCCTAAAAATGTGTGGGGATAATGAACATTGTGTAATAAAAATTATTGGTGAAATCATTTTCAAGTTATCAAGATTTTGCAACTAAAGAGGAGATTGTTCAAACTGGAAAGCCTATACCTGGCTTCCCAAAACTTACTTCTATTAAGGGAAGTCAACTCGTCAATACTTATAATTTCCATCCCTGGATTAATGGATGTTTTATCATAAATAAACTGTTTTTTTTTGGCTGTGTATTTTAATGTCAGTTGAGAGAAGTGTATGGAATTCTAGTGGCTATACTAATTATTATAATTACTATTTTTTTTACCCATAGCATATTACCGTATGAGATATATGAATGACTAGCAGGAGTGCCCACTGAATTTCAACGGATTTAGTGAATCTAAAACTTCGACCGTGTAACATGTAAGCATCACAAGAATAAGACAGTACGCAGTTATACCCGTCGAATAAAGCTGAAATGAAGAAAACCGCTCTGCATTTTCCTATTTAGATGAATGAAGGAAGAAAATCTTAGGAAAATAACGTATAAACTCCCTCTCCCTCCCTTCCACCCTCTCCTTCCCTTCTCCCCCTCCCTCCATCTCTCCCCCTCCCTCCATCTCTCCCCCTCCCTCCCTCTCCCCCTCCCTCTAATACCCTCTCTCCATCTCCCCCTTCCGTTACCGTCCATCTCTCTCCCTCCCTATCTCGTATTAAAAGCATTCAAAGCGAACAAACTTACAAACATTCTCCTTTATATGTTAGATTAGAAGATAATTCAATTAAAAACAACAAATATTTCAATGAAATAAACAACAATTTAAACAACAATTTTTACGTAAGATATGGAATGTTAGTAAATTTCTATACTTCAATAATGCCATAAATGCGAAAATTATGTTTTACAGAAATAACTGATGAAAAATTTATATTTTTAAACCTATTTCAATTCGTTACTGAGATATACTCAAAAAACCAAAATTTGAACCGGCCATTACATTAAGACCTTTCGACCCATTGGACTGATTTTGTCCATTTTCAGCTAGAAAATGTATATCATCAAAACATTGATATTGGTATAGGATTCATCAAAATCGGTCCAATGGTTGCTGCGATATCCTCAAGAAACTGATAATTTGACAGACCGATCCGTGACCTCTGGGGTCACAACCCCGTGGGCCGATTTAAATTATATTCGGCACTGCAACTCCCATGATCAACCTGAAGCTGCTATCAAAATTTCAAGCTCCTAACTTTATTCTCTGATGAGTTATGACTGCCACAGACAGACAGACATCCTATTTTATTTATTAGACAAGTCATGCCTTCGGCTCGCAAAGTGGCCAATTCATAACATTTTGCTCCATAAAGTAAAACTGTCCCATTGCTTGCTTTACTCAATGGGTGACCGACTGTCCCTGCCTACTTCCCACATCATTAATGTTGCAAGGTTGGGTTGCATTTCTCCTCCATCCTTGCCTAAAATGTTTATTCTTGATGATGCTTGAGGAATTGCCAAAATTTCATTTACTTTCTCCTTGTACATTTTTACAGTAATGTCCATTTCTTAATAAGGGTGCGATCAAAATCAAATAAAACATTTGAAGTGATAAAATAAGTTTCAATCCCCTTCGATCACTATTTTACTCCTAAGTTTTTTTCAGAAGTTTTGTTGTTATGTATTTTTCAGCAATGTATAGTTGAATAACTGTATGCAAGGGTATGAACGTATTTTATCAATTAAATCATTTTATGTAATTCTGAATGTACCCCTATTAAGAAATTGATGTTATTCTAAAAAAAATCTGGTGTTCAGCACATGACATCCTCCATGTATTAATTATTGGCAATTACACTTGTGAATAGTTGTTAAACTGAATAATTTTCACAGTGAAAAATACTTTGAATCGCTTTACACATTGATATTTTTATCAAAGCAAACTTGTTACCTGTTACTATGGTTAGGAAAATATCGACATGCTCTTAAAATTACTCTTGGCAGCATATGCATCACTATCAACGATTAGAAGATTTTATCATAGCAACGGAAACAATGGTATCACTTAATGATGTACTTAATAAATTCAGCTGAAAAATCAAAATATCTTAAACAATTGATTTTATGACAAAATAATTGAAACAAAACTTGTACATAATTCGTTTCTACGTTGATAATGATATTTATCTAAACTGAGTTCTAAAGGAGATATTTGGAAAAACGAAAAATTAATAGAATAAACCTCCACTTCCGAATTACCAGTTTCAGCCAAAACCTTTTCAGATCTTGATTTAATAATGAAAATCCTAAATATAAAGTTTTGTGCTGATCTGATTATTAGTTTTTAAGTTAGGGAGCCCAAAATATTCTATCACATACACACAAAGATGTCATCGACATTGTAGATAACGTCTGTTTCTAGATTCTAGAAAATAATCAAAATTTAGTGGGATTTCTGATGCTGTAACTTGGAAGATAGATCTTGTAATGGCGGTGTGTAAATGTTAATTTCAATGCTACACAAGCAGCACTCACATCATCAGTCATTCTGTTTCTTCCATTTGATTTTATGATATTCATCACAGGAAACTAAGATTCACAGGAGTAAGTTGCAGAAAAAACTTTTAAAATTGACACAGCAACTTTTTTCAGTGATTCAAACATTTCAGAAATGGTCTTCCACTGTTTTAGAACTTCAGTTTCAGAACTCTTATTTTTTACTTCTGTCAGTTGATCTCATTCAACTGATTCTAATCTTAAAATAAATAATCTTAAACTTTTGTTTTCAAATTGAGCTAGGCTGAAAATCTACCAGTTGCATTTCAAAGCCATTTAAGTTATCCAGTCAAATATATCTCAAATTTTCCAAAACAGCTGCTGAATTTAATTTAATAAATTTTGCAGTTTCTTCAAATTCCCTGAACTGCATAAATCTTGGTGAGAATTGTTCCATAATAGAACTTTAAATTGTTTCAAAAGCTTTTTAGGATCAAGATTTTTGTGTAATTCTGTAAAATGATTCCTCAAGCAGAGAAGTACTTACAACTACCACTTTTCATGTCATGTTTGAATATTTTCAGCTTGTCTTCAAAGGCTTTTATTACGGCAAACATAACATCAACATTTTTTCCAGAATCTTGTATATGGGCCCAACCTTTTCTACAGGGTGGGCCACAACAGTGGTTGTGAATCTTTTGGCAAACTACATTGAAAGCTGTCAATTATTTGGCAGGACGGATCAGTTTTAATTGGAAGTTATTGATATATTCTGAGGTGCCGTTTTAGTGAAAATCAAGTATAAATGAGGTTCTTATGGATTTTCATAAAAATGTATGAATTTATGTGTTAAATTTTTCAATTTCTTTTTCATCATGACTTCGGGGGCCACATAAAAACCCTTCATTGGTCGGATGCAGCCCATGGGCCATAGGTTGGATACCACTGCACTAGAGAGCCACTCTGTATTGGCATAGGAACATTAAAGACCTTACTCCCCACTTAGAGAATGAAAAGGAATGTATTAAGCAACTGTTGCATATATTCTGGAAAAGTAACAATTACAATTTCTACAAATTATTAGACTGAATAACAACTATGTTGCTACTTTTTGGGAGTCCAAATTGGAAAAACTTTGTATTGGTGCTCTTTCTATGGGTGCAGAATTAGAGCATTAATAACTGCAACATAGTCACCTTTTCAGCACCAATATTCATTCATAAATATGTATTGAATTGCCAGGGCCTTTACTGTCATGTCTCTACATTATCCCGATATTTTATTATTTCAGCTCTGTGGCATTACAACAAAAATAGCCTTGCGGACCATACAATCAACCCCCTACTTTCGTACACATACGTTCCTGAAAACATGTACCAAAGTCGCTTGTACGAAAGTCAAACATAGATTTACATGTTATAGGGGGGTTCCATTCCCAGAGAGCCAAGAAATATTATAAAATCTCTAATTGTGGTATAAATGTTTAGTTTTTTGAGCAGGGGCCTTTTAGACACAATCGTCGATTTTATAATATAGAGAGATAGGGCAAAATGCAATAAAATATTTAAATAATTGCACAAATAAGCACTTCTGTACAGACAAAGATGCCGACGCGGTGGAAACTGGTGGTTTGGTGGCTGACAACCAGTAGCACTCGAAATATTCGTTCATTTCACTGACACACAAAACTCCGAATTCGGCGTACGGAAGGAGGTTTAGGGGTGTCAATGTATAATGAATGAAAGTGCGAGTTTTTTTCATTAAAGCATTTTGCTATTTTCATACTTTTTTGTAATATTGCCTAATAATGGCCCCAAAGAGAGTGATGATTGAAATGAAAGAAAAGTTGGTAAAAAGGGCAAAAAAAGTGACGAGTTTGCAGAAGAAAATTGAAGTTTTAGATAGGCTTGCGCATGATGAATCTGCTTCATCAGTTGGTAAATTACTTGGTGCGACCGAGTCCACAATAAAATCGATAAGGAAAGTGAAGAAGTGATTAGAGCTAGTGTTGCAAGTGGTACTTCAACGAGTACAAAAGTGTCTTTTGTACCTAGGAATCCGTATGTAGAGAAGACACAGAAGGTTTTAAACCTGTGAATCGAGATCCAAACTCGCAAGAAAATCTCTTGAGTTAATTTGTCATTCGCGGGAAAGCCAAGCAACTGCACAATCATTATGTCTCAAATTGATTCGCGGTGTGCTAACAGGATATCGCCGTCATCGAAGCGTGTGTAGATCGGTTCCTTGCTCTTTAAAAAAATGTGGCGTTTATTCAGAACGCCACAGTACATATTGTATTATTATATTTGTCCTTCTCCTTCACAACTGAACACACACTCGACTGGCTTAAGTCCAATGAGCGTCCGATTGAAGATAATGATTCGCCACTTTCAGCACGCCTAATTATTTCCATCTTTATCTCAATCGTGTTCACTTTATGAGTCCTAAGTTTCTTTTCACTTGTATTAGCACTTTCAGTTTTCCGTTTCTCACTCATGTTTATAAAATAATAGGTGTAAAATGCACAAACAAAGAAACACTGCTGTACGTAGAAACAAAGATGGTAACGTTGCCGAGACTGAATAATAATAATTTATTGATTATTAACCGACTTTACAGTGGTATTAATCTTGTCAAATTTCATTACAATATAAAAAACATTACACACAAATCTTACATTACATATATTATTACACAGCATACTTTGTTAGTTTTGTCTTCAGAAATTTAAATCTGCTAGGTCACTTTCTAGAAACTCATTAATTGCGTAGAATGATTTAGATTTCAGCCATGAAGCCATTACTCTTTTGAATTTTATTATATTTATGCATTTTGCTTCATTTGGTAATTTATTAAAAGTGTTAGCTTGTCTGACAGACAACGCCACTATGAGATAGCTCAAAATGTTTGATCGTCAGCTGATGTACGAAAGTCCGAATTTGGCGTACAAAAGGCAGTTTAGGCATGAGAATGTATAATGTACAAAAGAGCAAGTTGTATGAAAGTCGAATGTACAAAAGTAGGGTGTTGCCTGTAGGTTCAACATCACCACTCTAGAGTGATGTACTCTTCATAAAGATAGAATTATAAAATTTCATAGATTGGAAGATTTTCCAACAAATTTCTCTATAAAACTGCAAATTCTAAACCAATGGATTAAATCCCAAGGTAGGCATATGGTCATCAGTTCATATAATAAGAAATATGAAGGAAGGTAGTCATGTAACAGGTGAAATGAATATGTTGCAAATTACTCTAGGTCTGTTTGTTTGAGCTTTCAGAATCTAAATACTTATTACAAATGGGTAACAATCCAAGTCTTAACATATAGAATTTGATATTATGACTAAGACTGACTCAATCTCTTATTATTCCACTTTCTCAATCATAAGTCTCATAGCTAACGGTGATGCTTATATTGTACGTATATTATTTAGTTTTAAAGTTTATAAGCTATTTAAGTTTCTGAGATTTGTTTAATGCTTTATAATTTTTGTACTAATGTCATAAGTTCATTTAAATAACATATTTCATACCATCAGTAAAGAAAATGCTTGCAGAATTTTCAGATGGAAAAATCTATTTTCATAATCTCAGGCATTAACTTTATATATCTACCTTAAAACATACATCACTTGTAAAGATTCAGCATATTATTTAGAGAACAAGTAATTAATTACAATACAATTCCATATTCTTGAAGCCACTCAAGACCATGAGCTGTTGTTGTTAGAGGTTTATATTCTAAACCAATCCAACCATCATATTTCAAATCTTGTAATAATGAAAAAATATAAGGATAATTTATTTCACCAGGTGTATTAGGCTCATTCCTGTTTGGAACTTGAGCTATTTGTATGTGACCTGAAACGAGAATTTTTAACTCATGCAAATTACCAGAAATACATCAAGCATAAAAAAGCTTGATCAAATAAGCATTAGTAATTAATAACTCAATGTCAATACAAGTCATTCAGATAATTCAGCTGCATCAGGGACACCATCTTATTAGGGACATAGTAAATCTTTAATGGACTGTACCGTAGAGATAACTACCGTATATACTCATGTATAACGCACAGTTTGAAGACCAAATTTTTAGGACATAAAGTAGGGGTGCACGTTATACATGCACATGCACTTCAAATCGGAAATTAGAGTGTAACTACCTCGCACCAGATTCTCGCTTTTTGGGTGAATTTTCGATAATTCAGGTTATACGTATATTAACTAAACGTATAAAACACCTAATTACTTCCATACAGTTATAATTCTATCTTCTCCAAATATGTATTCCGTATTTCACTAGCTCATCAGTTGCTTTCTGTTGTCTTTGCAAAATTGCCAGGTAGACTTCCCGCAAAATATGCATTGTGAAACAAAAAACATAAAATAAGCACTAAGAGACTAACTTATGGTAAAGTGAACATTTCCAACCTAATTGAAACAGAGAAACACCAGAAAGGATTATAAAGCAATGAGACAACTACTCGGTATGGCCCTTTAAACAGCAGCCACCTGTAAGGTTTTGTGTGGCTCTTTGTCACTCAAATTCATTTACTGCATAATTATAATATATATAATGCATAAAACATTTTGCATACACACAATTTATCCAACTTGACTTAGAGATAACAATTAAGAACTGCAGATTAGGTGAGATAATTAGTCACTTTTAAAATGGTAATCTTTTCATCAAAATTATATGCATTTTAATGTAGTACCTGCAAGTTGATTACAATATTTTTGTTAATATTATTTTGTGGGAAAAGGAAGTAAACTACCAAATAAAACTGCTTTGCTGACTTATTTAGGATTTCAACTTTCTTAGTACCTGGCTCAAAACAACATTGAAATTCAAGAGGAAAGTTTTGTTCTTAATTCAAGAATAAGTATTTCAACAAAAAATTTAAAAGGTTAAGTGCCAAAACTAACCTCTAATTAGGTATAACAGAATCTACTTTAAGAGAATTGCCACTGAATATGGTTGCATTGTAGCCAAATAGTGCTTCTGGTTTTCCATAACCATGTTATGTCTACTGATATTTTTTATATCTCTCTATACTAATAAAAATGTTAGGATGGTCATGTCAGACTTGAAAACAGCATACATCACTGAGTGCCCCCACTCCACGCACACTGTTCCTGCCTAGACCAGTATTTGCTCGCTCTTGAAACCCAACCCCCAACCAGTCCTTCGGAAGCTTCATGGAGGCCAAGCCACTCGCAAGATCGAGCGGAAGATACTGTACACTGAGGAAATGACGGGCATTCGAAGAGACGAGATCGCAGCCATACCCCGTATCAAATTGCTGTTCATCCAGCACAGGAGGCAGTTCCCCATATGGCCAGTGGCAGATTTAAGGAGGCCGCACATTGTGAGACAGAGGCCCCTTGCAGTAAGGAGCCCGAAAAAATCATTTATGTGTAATCTCAGAATATTAAATATCTCATTTTAAAAGCCATGAATGAAAATCTTATTTTTTGCACTGCGATACTTAATTTATTGAAACGGAGTCAAATAAAGGGGTAATTGCTAGGTGAGGTTTCAGTATATACTACAATTGCAGGGCCCCCAATAATTTAGTGCCAGGAGCCCCAATAGTATATCGCCAAGGGCCTCAGAATGTCGGTGTACGGCTTACGTTCACGATGAACATCAATAAGGTGCGGGGCCAGAGCTTCTCGAGAGTCGATCTCCACATCAATCAGGGTATGCCTGTTCGGCCACAGTAAACTGTACATGGTCTTACCTCGACCTCAATTGAGACGGGGTCAAGATCTACCAGGTTGTTGGACAAGGGAACACGATTTCAAATATCTTGTTCAAAGAAGTGCTACAATCAAGAGTCAATGAGTTTATTTGATTTTTTATTTATTTTCTCCTCTTCACACCTTCCCCTCGACCCACACGAGTGTCTGCTAATGAGCCCACAAAGCGGGCGAGAAGGCATAGGGTGAGAAGGCATAGCGCACGAAGCGTGTGGAGGCGAGAAAAGTGGTAGGGGCAGAGCCCATAGTATTATAAATATTTTTTTTCAATCTTTGATGTCAAAGTTCTTATTCTTGAACTTTTTATCCATACGATGAGCTTGGTAATTCTCTAGTGAATTTGTTCATATTATTATGAGTTTTAAGAATCATTCTGCAATACAAAATGCAGCTTTAGAACATCCAATGAGAGGATCATGTCCATCTTCCACTAAAAGGTAAACCTTTTCTGCCATACAATTTTAATGGGTACAAAGACAAAATAAGCATTGCAAAAATGTTCCCCGATGTTACTCCCAAAGCTCTGTGTTCTATTTATTATTTGCACTCTTGCTTATTTTAAAAAAGCGTTTACATTTCAGCAATAATTGGTGTCCCAGCCAGATACATCATTTTATGAAAAGCAGGAAATATGTTGAATTATGTATGTACTTAATTCCGTTACATGAAATGTTTCTGCAATTTGAAACAATAACAGATGTTACTAGAACAGGAACTGCAGACAAACTTCTACAGTGCCTTCGCTTGTATGGAATACACACAAAAAATGCGAGGTCAAGGCTATTATGGGCCTGCAGCCATGAGCAGGAAAAACAAAGGACTACAAGCACGTATAAGAGAGGTTATACCTAATGCATTTATGTCTACTGTTCTGCTCATAGTCTAAATCCTGCACTTTCTAAGTCCTGCGATATTCCAGAAATTAAAAATTGTATGATATTAATCAGCAAGGTGTATGTATTTTTCATTACACCGAAAAGGCTCCATGTGCTGAAAAGAAATACTGAAGAATTTTGTCCACAAAGCAGGAGAGAAAAACTGAAACAACTGTATGTCATTAGATGGATAGAGAGACACGACTCCGTCAATTATTTCCACGAGCTCTTATATGCTATTATTCCTGCTGTAGAAGAAATAAATCTTTGGGCTGACATAAAATCAGCAAGTGATGCCAGCATCTTCGTAAATTCTGTTAAACAAACAATTTCTACATCGCTCTTCTCTGCTTGCACGAAGTATTTTTATATAGTGCGCAGTTTAGTACTGTCTCTCTATACTAATAAAAATGTCAGGATGGTCGTTGTGTCAGGCACTTGGCCTTGAAAACAGTACACGTCGCTGAGTGCCCCACTCCATGCATACCGTTCCCACCTAGACCAATATTTGTTTGGCATCCATTGAGCTCACTCTTTAAACCCTGCCCCCAACCGCAGTCCTTCAGAAGATTCATGGAGGCGAAGTTGTTTGCAAGATAGGAGTATACTGTTCAACAAAAAAATGACAGGTGATTGCCGAGGTGAAATTGCAGTCATACCTCGTATCAAACTCTCGACGACAATGAACTGCAGTTCGTACTGCACAGGACGCAGTTCCCCGTATGGCTTGTATTCGTGATGAACATCAATAAGGTGCAGGGTCAGAGCTTCTCGAGAGTCAGTCTCTACTTCAATGAGGAAAAGCCTCTGTTTGGTCACCGTCAACTGTACGTGGCCCTATCTCGAGCACGATCGACACAGGGTCAATATCAACCTGGCTGGCACAAAGCCCGTTGGACAAGAGAACACAATTTCAAATATAGTGTTCAAAGAAGTGCTACAATCAAGAGCCAATGAATTTATTCGATTTTTTATTTCTTTTCTCCTCTTCACACCTTCCTCTCGACACACACAAGAGTCTGCTAATGAGCACAAGAAGCAGGTGAGAAGGCAGAGCCCCTAGTATTGCAAAAAGAAAATTTTGATCATGCCAATGCAGTAAATAAGATGTTATTGCAGAGTTGTGCAATTTACATGAAAATGCAGAAATCTATTTCAACAAACATTTCATAGAGACTAAAAAATGGCAGAAAAATATAATTTTCTGTTTCAAGACCATGATTTACAAAAAGCAGTTGTACTGGTACAACATTCAAGCAGAGACAAATGAAGTGTATTTCAGAGTTACTATATATATTCCGTTTTTAGAGGCATTTATTATGAATTTGGAGGATCGATTCATCTAGTATAAAAATATGCTTCAAAGCTTCATGTGCCTTATTTCCAAAGACTCTGAAAAAGAAGCTACAGATCTACAAATTAATGAACTAATTACTCTTGCAAATTTTGATAAAGACGACGTGGAAAATAAATCTAAAAATCTGAGAGCTAAAATGAATCTCTGGTACAGATATCCAAGTAAAACTGTTATAGATAAACAACCAAAGAATGCAATAGACATCTTAAATATGTGAAACTCCTCATATTACCCAAATATACATAGATTGTTGGTTAACCTAACAATGCTTCCAGTTTCCACAACTTCAGCGGAGCGATCATTCTCCCTACTCATTGTCAGACGTCTGAGAAATTACTTTCGTAATTCAATGGGAGATGACTGCCTGACTGGATTAACTCTTTTACATATTTATCGAGATCTTACACCATCAGTTGAAGATATAATTGATGAATTAGCTAAGAAAATCATGTCTAGATTTCGTTCTTTAGTAGTGGATTTAATTCTCCAAGCTGGTAACCAATTCATATAATATTTTCATTGACTTCAATAAGTTTATATGATTTATACAAATCATTCTTTATAATATTAATTAGTAATAGCCCCAATTTCAATGAATAAATCAATTCTTAAGGTATCAAAATTTTTAATTAAAGTTTGTGGGCATTAAAAAACTTCACCTTCAGAGGTCTCTCTCCCTTGAGGTTAGGCAAAACCACCCCCAAATCAAAATCCTGGCTATGCCCCTTGGCACGACTACAGGTTTTCAGCCACAACCAATAGGAAAAATCTGACCGTTACAATTCTAATATTTTTGGGTTGTTTTTACACCATTATTGAAAGTAGGCTGAAATGCTTGTATACTGTCTACTAGTAGGATATCTCTATAATATACTGACACTTCTGACATAGGAGGATACAGGAAGAAATAGAAGGAAAAAAATTCGAAATTGTTGAAATTCCAATTTTCAGGGGCAATTTTAGCACCATAAGAAAAGCACATAAATTGGTGTAGAGGTTTATATACAGGTGAGCTCTACTTAACGTGGACCCAGCCAACGCGAATTTTATTTCAAATTAAAATTTTTTAAAAATATAGATATCTAATGCACAGTGTAACTGCAGTCTAATATCTTATAATTTTTTAAATTTTGCACTAATCAAATTTCATAAAGTATCCTAAATATTGTGATATTTCAGCAGTGGTGCATAATATTGCATCGTCTGGTGGCCAATTTCACTCTTTTCCTCGTAAATTTCACGGGTCTAACACAAAAAATGTATCTCCTAACGCGGAAAACATTTGAAAAATGGAAATAGAAATATGATTCATGCATCATGTTTCTTTGGCATCATTGGATCGTAAAGAATGTTTTTAATTATTTATATTTTTATAATCTATAATTTTCGAGAATTACTTTATTGCAATGTTAACTTACCATATTACCTTGTCATTATAAATAATAATAAAACAATAACACTACATATAAAAAAATTACATAATTTTGATCTACATATGAAAAAACATGTGGTACGCACGGAGGGATCGTAATGTTTGAATGCATATAATGTATAATAATATATAATCAGTGATGTGCTGGAAAAAATTAAGAACTAGCTCTCTAAAAAAAGTGGGTTAGGAAATTTGAATAACAGTGGCAGGAGGCCTATATGCCAGGGGCACCATATCGCTCTAGTTTAGGGTGACCAGGCATCCCGGTTTCCCTGGATTTGTCCCGGTTTTCAGAGTTTTGTCCCGGTGTCCTGATTTCTTTTTTCGGGATGCATCACTGTCCCGGTTTTTTTCTTGTAATAGTGATAGTATATGCAGTAGTTTTTTTATTCCCGTTTATACGAAATTATTTTGAAAACCAAACTCGATATTCCAAATACTATTTTATAAAAAACATTTGCATTTAAGTGCTGGAAAATCAAAGACTCATGGTATTTCACTGAGAGCTGATTCTAAGAAAATACGAATTTTCTCATCCATGATTTTCAGTTCACTCAATTTATATAAGAAACTAAAATATTCACTGTGGTTTTTGAGTGGCTGAAACCTCTCATTTATCGAAGCAATTGTTTGATCCAACACAAGATAAAAAAATTACTCTGAAATAATATTGGGGATTATGAAAACTTGCATGAACCTGTGTAGATTCAAAATTGGGGTTCTTTCTTCGTGGCAGAATTTCGGTCTCTTGCATACATTTTGATTCAGCCTCTAGTTCTGTTGCCAGTTCTCGGACATCTATAATTAATTAATTTAACCCTATTTCTGACCTACAAGCTCCGAAATATTGCTGAATCTGCTCAAGAGAATTTATTGAAGCTTTCATATTCACGAATGGACTATGCAACAATTTACTTACTCCATTTATCTTAAATTGTTGAGAAAAGCACAAACAATGTAATTATTTTATAAATTACGCGAGAAAATTAATCTCAATTTACTAGATGTTGGATGTTCGGCACATATTTTGCACAATGCTATGCAGTCGGGAGCTGAGAGATTATCTTGTGATGTAGAAATGGTCATGGTAAAAATACTGTCATACTTTTCAACTTTTGCAGTACGTACCGAGCAACTGAAAAATGTTTGTTCTCTATTAGATTTGCAGTATGAAAAGTTATTGACCCATTCAAAAATTTGCTGGTTAAGTTTATACAATGCGGTTGATAGAGTATTAAAAATGTTCGAAGCACTGAAAGCATATTTCTTTTCAGAAGAAAAGTCCCCAGAATGTATTGTGAATTTTTTTGAATCACCAGTAAATGAAGCATACTTCCATGCAATGCTTAATATTCTTGGTTTATTTAATAAACAAATTCTAAAAATTGAATGTTCGCAAAATTGTGTAATAGAGGTAATGAATTACGTGCATGAAACGATTGGCATGCTTATATTATGCATTAAAGAAAAATTTGTTCCTTTGAGTGTCCTCAGAGTTTTATCTGATAATAATATTCAGAAGGATGAAATAGAATCATTTAAAGAAGAAATATTTGACATGTACATAACAACCTGGGACTATCTAAAAAATGGGTTGAGCCCTTACTGAAGTTCAAGTATATGGAATGGATGCTATTAAAAAGTTCCCCAGTTTGGGAAGAAGTGCAAAGTATGTGTAAAAATGTTATTGACATGGGCTTTCAAGTTGACGAAAGTTTATTATTTAATCAATTATCATTGCTTAAAAATTTGATTTCAAAAGAGATGAAAGAAAGGAATGATGAGTCGTTTAATAGATCTTGCTACGGCCGGTGTTCACATTTTTTTTCAAATTTTGAATTTCTAGAACAGTCCTCAGAAATTGAGAAACTATGTAACTTTCTGTTTGCCATTCTGGCACACAATGGAAATGTGGAAAGAATATTTTCACAAATAGACATTCAATGGTCTGATGAACGAAACCGCTTGGATATAAAAACCATCAATTCCATAATGATGTGTAATTTCAACTTTAATATGACCTGTAAAGGTTTTTATGTCAAGATTAACAAGTTAGGAAAGTGTACAACGTACCACAAATGGAGTGCAATGGAGTATTAGAAAGAAATTATATATGTGTACGTAAGGGAAATTGCATTTTAAAGTTCTTTTCTTCATCATAAATAATCCATTTTCTTCCTATTTAATAATATTACATGCACACGTAAGGAAATTAAACGTTTGTTTGAGAGATTGTTTATGTTAGCAACAATGAAGTAACCATGCAAGAAATTTTCTGTTCATCTCGAATTAAGACAATCTTGTTCAATTTTCTCGATAACGGCTACTCCTATGATCAAAATGTATAGGAAAGAAAATACTCTTCTTTACTAGTTATATAACGTTTATTTGAAAGAAATTTTGATATGACTAATACTTTACGAGATATGACGAAAATTTAATTTTTTGTCACCAGTAAAGTGGTACCCCTGATTAACATACGTGATTCATTTTGACGATTTTCTTATTATCTTCGGTTGAAAGTCCTTAATATCAAATTTGATGAAAATCCGTTCTGTAGAAGCCGAGTACGAACATGCGGACGGACGGACAGACCGACGATAATAGGCGCTCACGTTGGAAGTGAAACGCGCCTAAAAATAATGAAAATTTGATCAAGGCAGGCAGAAGTACTTTAAAATATGATTGAAAACACCATTTTCACCTAATGTTTTATTGTAATACTGCTTAATTAATCACGAAATGTGATTTAATTGTTATTTCAATAAATTATAGTTTATATATTATTTTGTAAACATATTTATTTGATTTTCAGAATATTCAAGAAAAAAAATCAAAATACCCATTGTCCCAGTTTTTGTTAGAAAATGTCCCGGTTTTTCCCTTTCAAAACTTGTTTCATCCCGGTTGTTACCAAAAGCATCTGGTCACCCTACTCTAGTTTAGTAATACCGTTCCGCTAGCTTAACAAGTGTTCGGTTTGTAATAGATTCCATTTCATACACTGTCGGTAATTGACTATCAGATAGGGCAAAATGTACTTGAAAGGACAAAATCTGTATATTTTCATATTTTCTAAAAATTTAACAACCGGCTCACAAATTCTGAGAAAAATTAACAACAGGCTTGAGCGAGCCAGCGGTAGTCGACTTCAGCTCATCACTGTATATAATGATATATAAATTGCAGAAAACCCAACATGCACTACTATGGGTTTGATCTATAAGCAGAGCTGCAAGAGCATCGTCGATCAGTGCATGACTGTTGGAAGAGAACAATGACTTCACACGAGTGAGTGCCGTGAAGCGGGACTGCGACGGACTATTTGAATGCTACCGACAAGTTTTACATAATAAGCGAGAAAAAGCTATGCAGTCAACCCTGGACTCTTTTTTAAATAAAACTTCGTAAGTGTTCTGAGAAATATTTTGAAATTATGTACGTCTACCGCTAAAAAGTTTTTTTGTCTTACTGTTTACTAGGTAATTTTTGTCTGTCCCATTTTAGAATTGAAATTATAAGGAACTTTTAGATGAACTACAGACAATATTTGGCATGATTATAGGTCACAACCGAAGGAAAAAATCTGAAATTGTAAAAATTCCAACTTTTAGGGGCTGTTTTGCCCCATATGAGAATAAAACTTATAAAGCACTTCTAAATTAGCTATAGACTAGATATTTGACACGACACATTTGTTGACATTGATGATGGGGCTTTTGGGTGATCCCTTCATCAGCACAATATCATATATCCTACATAAGAAGCAGCTATCTATTATAATACTAGTAGATGGTGCTTGCAGTCTGCAAGCATTTCAGCCTACTTTCAATTATAATGAAAAAGCAACACCTAAGAATTATAATTTTAATGATGTCGGATTTTTCTCAATTGTTATGAATGAAATCTTATAATCGTGCAAAATTTCAAATCTCTAGCTCTTCTGAAATTGCCTTATAATTTTTATCCTCGTATGGGGCAATAATGGAGCAAAGCAGCCCCTAAAAATTGGAATTAAAAAAAAATTTCTATTAGTTATCACCAAAAATCTAGTCTTGCCAAATTTTAAGTCTCCAACTCAGTGGCTCTCAACTGGGGTAACACGAATATTTGATAAATTCACAGTGTTTCATATTATGGCTTATAAAAATACATAAAACCAGGAGAATAAAAACGTTCTTATATCAATGCCAGAATTTTATCTATATGGTAGAGAAAGTCCAATTTATCTTGAAGGTGACTTGAGGGTAATGGGACTGTAAACAGGGTTACACATAACTGAATGAACTGAACAGAGGGTGACACAGACAAAAATGGTTGAGAACCACTGCTCTAACTCATCTGGAAATGCCTTATAATTTTTAACAATGTATGGGGCAATAATGGTGCAAAAGAATCCCTAAAATTTGGAATTCTCATATCGTGTTTTTTTCATCAGTTCTGACAAAAAATCTAAAGTTCTGAAGGTCATATCTCTAACTTCTCTGGAAGTGCCTTATAATTTCTACCCTCTTTTGGGGCTATAATGGGGCAAAATAGCCCCTAACAAATGGAATTTTTACTTCAATTTTTTTCTACCAGTTGTAAGTGACAGGGATAAAAATTATGAAGAACTTCCAGATGAGCTAGAGACTTGAAATTTGGCATGATTTTAGGTTTTCGGTTCCAATCAATGTAAAAAATCTGACACTAAAATTCTAATTTTTAGAGGTTGTTTTTACCCCATTATTGAAAGTAGGCTGAAATGCTTGCAGAATGCAAGCACCGTCTACTAGTATAATAAAGGTAGACTTCTGGATCCAGTATTGAGGTGTACCAGAAAGGGCGTACTGGAAAATCTGGGCACCCTACCACAGCAAATAATACGGGGCCCCCCTACGAATGCCTTTGTCTGTACAGTCGTCTGTTGCTATGAACTCTAATATGCTGCTGAAAGATGTATGTTCAGTAGTATTTGGAGAGTTCAACCTACTTTTTTGCTCACTAACATACAATTCCGACATCTAAAACATGGGTAACATCTTTTTGTTATTTGCCTTGTCACTCAAAAGGATTAATTCACTGATGTTAGCAAATGTAATAAGCCATTCTTTATTAAAATATGCATGAGAATGCATAAAAATGTAGCGTATTTTTGCTCACCTACATATGGCAAATATTCCTTGATACTATTAGTAAGATTTCCATTTATAATTTGAAGATGAAATAGATCCATCATTATTTTAAGGCTTGGGCTGTTTATTTTTTTAACAACATCCAATGCTGAAATAAAAAACTGCAATTATTATTAAATAAAATATAATTACAACATTACAGCCAACTAACATATTGTCATATTTAAAAAAATAGCTACAGTAATAAATTTCACCTTTTAAGAAAAAATTAAAATTACAAATATTTGACATTATAATACTTTAAAATAAGATAACCTACCAATTTTGTAGCTGTTCATAAAATAGTTTGGCACTGTTATATTATTAATTGGCTCTATCAGAGCAACAATACCCTCCTCCTCCATACAAGAAGCAGCATACTTTAGATTCTCTTCATAGGTAATCATATTTTCCTTAGTTGGCTGAGACACCTTGCCCGACATAATATGGATTCTTAAAAATAATCAAAATTTTAAGGAAAAACAGTATAAATTCACTAAATATTGGCTAGAGTCATACATTTTAAAGCAGGATAGAGAAAAAATTACACAATTCTTTAAGTTCCTTCGAACGTATACTGTCTTTGAACAGCATTCTAATGACACTCAAGTCATTGATAACAATACGTGCAGTCAAACCTCTCTAATCCAGCAAGCTCAGGAAATGACCGGAGCCAGATTAGGGAATTTGCTGGATTACGAGGGCTATATAACCCTTAAGTTAATCCGAGTCAGTCTCTTCACAATATTAAGTTTTGTATTGTAGTAGATATGAAAATAAACAAGTGAACTGCATGCAATGTTATTTAAACATTTACTTATAATAATAAAATAATAAACAAAAAACATTTAAGATACACACGAGCTTTATTTTATGGTAATCTGTACCTTAAATGCTATCTTAATTCTGATTCTAAAGTTATGTGTGTGTAAATGTCCTATTCTTTCAAAATTTTTTAGTGTGTAATGAAATGGATATTGCCGAAGATGCCTAAGAAAATCAGCATTTGCCACTTATATTGGCTTCCGAATGATGATTCTGACAGTTTCAGCGTAATTTCAGTTTATTTACAAATTTACAGTAAAACTAACAATTGAAACACACTACTTCGAAATCTGCCCATTAAAGGTATCAGAAATAAAGTGTCGGTTAGGAAAGAAAATTTTAAGTACAGATAATGACAGATTTTTATTTTTTCCAGATAATATACAAAAGTAAAAGTGTGGAAAGTCGATTGGAAAATCCCAGAAATTCACAATTGTAAACATTACCTAAGACTGATTAGTTATGGCTTCCGATGTTTCTACTTGAGGCTCGCAATGTGCAATGTTTTCTTCTTTACTTTACTTCCTTTATCAGTCTTTTTAATAAGTGTATTTATAGATCGAAAAATGTTGATTTTATAGTATTCCAACCAATTTCTAAAAAATATACGAAATGCAGCGATGGTGGACATTTATTTGCACTTACAAACAACTCTATATTTTAACTTTTATTCGTTTTTTGAGCTACATTTCCTATGCATTACAAGATGTTATTTTATCATTCCCAATCGCTCCTTTTCAAGTATTTGTACCTGCGACACGAATGACGATCGAAAGTTACGTCCAAACTTGTTTCACGGGAATAATGCCGAACTCGGGAACTATGCCAGATTAGAGAGATTTGACTATACTGCTATAAACATTCATATTCTGACAAATCATTTTAGAAAATTAAAGCTAATATCTTTTCATTGCAAATTTTAAATAATTATTCAAGATTACTAGGATATCTTTTATAAAAAATGAAAAACATTCTTTTGAAAAATGTCCAGATGCATCTAGCACAGTAAGTTGCAACCCACACATTTAATACTGTTAAAGCAGTTCTTAATAGATAACATGAAGGTGTATATAAGGTGTTTATGTGCCACATGGCCTATCAATATTTTTAGCACAAAATATAGTCAACAGAAAAGTTTTCAGTAATATTTAATTAATTATTCTTTAGCAATTTTTCCAGCTATCAATTGTATTATGATGTTATTTGACCATAATTGATTCCATATTTAAAATATTACTCCATGTATTTCTACCAGGGTTCTGTGTTGAGGACTCGGTAATTTAGCAATTGTTTTCTACATGGCGGGCCACATCGGTGGTTGCGAATCCCTCTGGGGGCCGGATTAGACTTTTAATCGGAAGTTACCTATATATTTGAAGGTGCTATAGAAGTGAAAATCTTGTCAAAATAAGGTTTTTATGGTTAACATTTTAATATTAAAAGTTTTATCAAAATTTTCATAAAAATGTACAAATTTGTGTGTAAAATTTTTCGGATTGCTTTTTCCGTATAGCTTTGCGGGCTGCATCCGGCATGCGGCTGTAGGTTGGGGAAATATACTGACATACAGTCAGGCTCTGATTAAATGCCATTGTTTGTCTTACAGTGAGGTTGGCATTATAATGGGGGTAACAGTGTATTTGAACAATGTTTCTTTCACTGTAGCAGATACAGAGAATTTGTTCCGACTTTCAACAGGGCCAAGTAAGAGTATATGTGTAAAAGTAAAAATAGAGAAGAGATAAAGAAAGAAGAACTCCATCTGCTGTAAGTCCATATTAAACACATGTAAACACTGTCCAGAAAAGAGAAGGGAGAAAGATTATTCATAATATAGGCATTGGCATGTTGGCAAACATATGATGCAATTCACAGGTTTGACAATGAATGCCTTTACACCATCAGATTAAATTGTGGAGTGGAGACATGAATATAGGGACGATTTAGCTTCTATAAAAATAAAATTCACCATAGATAATGATATACACTAAAACCTCGATTATCTGATCTATAGGGGGGAAGGGCCATCGCATAAACTGTAAAGTCCGATAATCCATAAATAATGGAAACAATGTTCATTTAGGAACATAATTTATTTATTTAAGTATTTCACATACAGCTCATGCCATTTTACAGTGAAA
Source organism: Uropetala carovei (assembly GCA_036926305.1). Lineage (NCBI taxonomy): Eukaryota > Metazoa > Arthropoda > Insecta > Odonata > Petaluridae > Uropetala > Uropetala carovei. Next base: position 28,219,751 of record JAXCHB010000011.1, read on the forward strand.
TTTAAAACAAAAAATGATATAGTAAAATATTATTAACAAAAATATGAAAATTAAATTAAATTCAGAATCAGAAAGCATGTAATTAATATTTTATCATAATTTTATTTTACTAGATTAAATAAACGAGGTTTTACTGTATGTTGAAATCCTGGTTGTAAAATTTATTACCACAAGACTGTGGTATAAGTAATTTCTTCTCTAGTAATTTATAACGGAATATCACACAGTTAAGGTCAGAATGTCCCTTTAATAAATTTAAAAAACAAAAAGTATACTTTTTATTTTGACATACAACATTAAATAAAAATACTTAAAATTATTACTTTTGCTTCAAATAGTAACAAATTGGTCATAACATCAAAGAAAATTAAGAAACACAGTGATGGAAAAAGCTACATAGCAATGAGTCAAAATCAAGCTTCTAGATAGGTGGAATTTCCAATTTTTCTAGCATTAATATAAAGCCTATGGCCATAAATTTATAATGTACTTTTCACACCTGTGGGTAAATGCCTATTAGAACCATTACATAAAACTAAAGAAAAAAGGATGTGAAAACAGTTAACTTTAATAGAACATGACATATACTATTCTCTATTGTGCTTGAAATACAGTGTTTCAAAACACTGTTAATCCTTATATGGGGTTTCCTGTAATATAAAACCTCACATTAAGTTTTAACATTTTTTTTAAACACCCTGAATTTCTTTAGAGTTGCAACAAGTTATGCAATAAAGACCCTACCTCTAATTCTTATGAAATATTTCTTTACTCAAGTGGGAAGTACAATCGGAAATATGTAACATGTATATGTCTGTTCACAATGTGTCCTTGTTCTCAATATTTAATTGCAATTCAATGGACACATTTATGCATTGATTCAATGGACCATGAAAATGTAATAAAAATAAAGATATGGAGCTATGACTATAATACCTTTTACAAGATAACGCCTTGGCATATTCTAAAGCCAAATCAATGTTTTGATGGAAGTCGGATGTTTTCTCTGGTAATGCTGCATGACCCAATTCTCCGATACATGTGTCACCTGGCATTATACGGACATTACTTATTCTGAATAGATATCGAGAAAAGATTCTCGAAATGTTTTCACAAAAAGTAATTTAAAGACAAGCAAATCATAGTATCGACAAAGCGAGCTTACTCAACAATTTATTTCGTTGGCTTTTCAGTCGTGCATGAATTTTGTCTTTTTGGTTAACAATGCCATTACCTTAACCAGAATTATCTTTCATTTTAAACAGAAAACTAATAAACTGTTATATGAATTAACGTGCTCACCCTGTGGTACATTAATGAGGATCTGTTCTACGCCAGCTGCAATTTTTGCTTCCACAACAGAGGATACAGGGTAGCAGTACGGAAATGCACATTCAACAGCATTAAACCCACAATTTTTAGCCAAACCATACCGCTCAAGAAGTGAAGCGGACTCTTGGAACATAAACGACAAATTTGCACAGAATTTCAAAGACATCATCAAAAAGGGATAAACGATAACTTTTATATTGAGGTACAGGTTGCCGAAGAATCTAATTTCTTATCTTATCTCATTCGCTCATTTAATATTCACATCCCTATCACTTAGGAAATCTTACACTACTGCCGTTTATATAAAAAAACTTCCGAGCTTAAAACGCCTTCCCATAAGCAATATGCTGCAGCAACATGTTCGTAATTTCTACGATAGTTGGCAGCACTTGCTTGGTAACGCTTTATTTTTTTACTTCCTCACTCAACAAGTTGTTGATTTATTTTGATCAGTATCTGTGCGAAACTAAAATCGAGCAATTATTTTCTTTAGGCAACCTGCTTTGTAGAATTATAAGTTATTTCTAAATGTTAAATACCGTTAACTTTCAGAGTTATGAAATACTTCATCCTTAGATTTGTTAAACTTCAAAATGTTCATTTTGCCGCCCCTCTGAAGTGGCTATGTAAGCTATAGTTTACGTTGATTTTGCCTGAAATCACCCGTGGTGATAACATTGTTTCCGTTGCCATGGTAACATTTTCTAAAGCTTAAGTGCAATATATCACCCCCCCCCCCCCCCCCCGTCAGCGCTACACCGGCTGCCACATGCTGTCACCCCATGTTCGAATTCATCAATGACCCGCAGATTTCCTAATCTGACTCGGAGATTTTCTAATTTAACCCGGAGTCATAGGTGAAGAAATTGAAGTATGTTTACTGTTTATAAATAGATCATTTTTCTGTGACTGTCTTAGGAAATTTAAGAACTCTTCGCAGTACATATTATAATTTAATTTAGTACCGATTTCTGCTTTTACTAAATCTATCCTCATCTTATTCCTTTCATCCGTCCATGCGTTTCTGATGCAAGAGAATGAGCTTTCTACAAAGGAATTACTAACGGGAATACATAAAATCTGTTATAAAAGCTTCGGCAATTCGGTAAAATTCTACCGTCACTGAATATTTTTACCCATTTCTTGTCCACCGGATAGTCATAAGAAATAGTATTTATAGTAGGCGAAATAGTGTTTAGATTTTTTACGTCATCGTAAAGATTACCTTCATTTAGGTTTAATTTGGCACCTTTCACTGCTGCGAGGATATCACTGCAACTTAATCTTATTTGTATTAAATTGTATCTGAAATCAATATACTTATTTTCATAAAAAATACGGGACAAAGTGCGTCCCGTATTGTTTTAACACGGGGCACGGGACATTTGAGGAAAAATAGGCCGAAAAACAGAACGTCCCATAAAATTTGGAACATGTGGTCACCCTACTCCTGTAGGAGTGTCACTCTGGTCCGTGATGTTGTTGACCTGGAGCATTTTATCCTTAACCCAGAGACTAGTCCCAAAACCCGGAGACTTCGAGTCAAACCCGGCAATAGCGCACACCGGATTCTCTCAAGGATGGGGGTCCCAAATATTTGACAAGCACAAAAGTTGTATACAAGTTACATCAATGTCGCGTATTGCATTATTAAATATATTTATTTGAAAAGCAAACATGTTCACTTTTTCCTATTTATAACAGTAACTGAAAAGACCGGGTTGGTGATGGTATAGGATGCGGAAGGCAAGGGGAAACCACCATATTAAAGACCCACAGGATATCCAGAGTATCGGCAGTTCGGATCATGAAACGTGCTCTAGTAAAATTTTCTGGAGGTATGATAATCCCCCAGTCCAACCAGGAAGATGAGGAGGTAGACAGGGTGTATGAGGATTTGATTGAGGCTATACGTGGAGTAAAGGGGGATGAAAATCTGATAGTTATGGGGGATTGGAATGCTGTTGTAGGAAAAGGTAGGGATGGAGCTGCTGTAGGACCCTTTCGGCTGGGAGAGAGGAATGAAAGGGGAGTTTTGCAGTCGGAACCAACTGGTGGTATCTAACACGTGGTTCCAGCATCACCCGCAAAGGCGATACACTTGGAAGGTGCCGGGTGACCATAGGCGTTACCAGATCGACTATATTCTAGTCAAACAAAGATTTAGAAATCAGGTCAAGGACTGCAAGAGCTACACAGGACCTGATATCGACAGTGACCACAACATAGTCCTCTCCGAGTGTGCTTTAAAGTTTAAAGCGCTCAAAAAGAAGGATTACAGGAGGTGGCAGTTGGATAAGCTTAAAGAGGATATCCTAATGGCATTCAAAGAAAAGACAAACATACAATCAGAGGGAATGAGTGGTGAGAGGGTGAGAGAGAAGTGGGAAGCAATAAAGAAGCAGGTATTGGTTGTGGCGGAAGAAGTGATAGGTAGACGGAGGCCGCGGAGCAGAAAGGAATGGATAACAGAGGAGCTGGTAGAGAAAATGGAGAGAAGAAGAAAGTTGAAAGACTCACTCTCAACCAAAGGACAGCATCAATATAGGGCTCTTAGAAATGAGATCAATAGAAAAGCTAAAGAGGCGAGGGAGAATTTCTTGGATGACAGATGCAAGGAAGTGGACGAACTTGTCAAGGCTGGCAAGCTGGAATCGGCATACAAAACCATAAAGAAATTCTTCGGAAATCACAAGATCAGATGCAATGGGATCAAGATGGAGGAGGGAGAAGTGGTATACGAGCAGGAAGAGGTTGTAGTCCATTGGAAACAATATCTTGAAAAACTGTATGGTGGGAACAGTATTGAAAACGAAGTGATTGAGAGTGATGAGGAGGTGGACAGAGAAGAGGATGGGGACAGTATACTAAGGGATGAGTTCGAGCAAGCAGTGAGGAGTCTGAAGGACAGAAAAGTGCCTGGGATTGATGGATTGCTTGTGGAGCTCCTCAAGGCAGCTGGAGATGAAGTGCAGAATGCACTCTACAAGCTCGTGTGAAATTTATGAAACTGGCGAATTACCCTCAGATTTCCAAAAGTTCCTTATAGTTACCTTACCAAAGAAGGCTTCAGCGAAGAGATGTTAGCACTACCGCACGCTGAGTCTAGTCTCATATGTATCTAAGATATTGACGACCATCATACTGAGGAGGATGGAGAGTAAAGTGGAAGCATTGCTCACCGAGGACCAGTTTGGATTTAGGAAGGACAGAGGGACTCAGGAAGCGATACTGGCACTTAGACTGATACTGGAGAAGACACTGAGGAAAGACCTAAACACCTACATTGCCTTTGTTGATCTAGAGAAAGCATTTGATAATGTTGAGTGAAGTCAGTTGTTTCAGGTGCTAAGTACAAGGAGAGGAGAGTGGTCTGGAAGTTACACAGAGATCGGGTGGCAGTGGTGAGATGTGGGGAGCACGAGCAAGAGTCCAGAATCAGGAAGGGAGTGAGGCAGGGCTGCTCTCTCACCTGTTATGTTTAATGCGTATATCCAGAAAGGGCTGGACGAGGTGAGGGAGCGGCTGGGAGGAATGGGAGGAGTGAAGGTGCAGGGGGAAAGGGTGGACATGCTCCACTTTGCGGACGACATTGCAGTGCTGACCAAGAGTGAGCAGGAGTTGATGGCTACACTGGCTGAGATGGATGCCACCCTTAGTGCCAGGTACAGCATGAAGATAAGCAGAAGAAAGACAAAGATCCTCGTGGTGAGTAGACACGACACACAAGCCCAGGGCATGTTGGAGGGTGAACCACTGGAGAATGTTGAAGAGTTTACCTATCTGGGAAGCAAGATAACATCGGATGGAAGAAGTAAAAGAGAAGTGAAGAGCAGGATAAACCAGGCAAAAGCGGCTTTTAATAACAAGAGGAAACTCTTCACATCCAACAGCATCAGCAAGGGGCTAAGGAAGAACCTAGTGAAGACCAGACCTTTGAGTGGAATGTCCTACTGTAGGTAGTGAGACCTGGATGCTCAGGGTAGCTGAGCATAAGCGAATAGAGGCATTCGAGATGTGGTGCTATCGAAGGATGTTAAAGATTCCCCAGTGGACAGGGTGACAAACGAAGAGGTGCTGAGGAAGATAGAGGAGAGACCACGTTTAAGGAAAATGTTGCAAAAGAGGAGAGACATATGGATCGGACACATTTTGAGGCGAGAAGGGCTGCTAAAGACCATTCTAGAAGGCACAGTGGAGGGAAGAAACTGCCGGGGCAGACCAAGGCTGGAGTACATTAAACAGATAATGGATGATATGGGATGTGAAACTTATGACAGAATGAAGCGATTGGCCCAGGACCAGACAGCATGGAGAACTGCTGCCAACCAATCTTTAGATTAAATACAGAAGAATAAGAAGAATGTCAGGGACGCCGTATATCACACTTCCTCCTTTTCTAAAAGTTAACAGTGATGTCTATGCTGCAAAGGGACATTTTCATTGCGTAATAATATTTTCTTATCCATAGGAGCAGCTAAGAATTTTTTACTCATTGTTCTTTCAAAATTATTCACAGTTGTAATTGTCAGTAATTATTCTGATGTCACGAGCAATCATTTCCATTACTCTGTATGGAGAAAGTCATGTGCTGGACACAATATTTCTTTATTATAAGTTGAAAGTCATCATCAATACTGTTACATTATTCATCGCTAGAATTTTTCCGTAATTTACTTTCCACACGAGAATCTTTGGTAGCCCATATTGTGTTGTTCATTTTTATTAACTCAGTGATCAAGAATTGTTTTTATAATTTTCTTTATCATTGCAAATTTCATGGTATTGAGCTGAACATTTCTAAATTCTCATTGAAATTTAATGTTACGTTTCATTTTGGGGTCATTACCCAGAAAATAATTTTCCAACTTTTGAGCCAGTTCGAATCCTTCTTTAAAAGTTCTTGCAGTGAATGTTTGAACTGGTTCATCACAATCGCTTTCATAATCACTAGGTTTTTTTTATGCAGGCTTTGGTATTAGTCACCATACTCACTAATTGTAAAACAAATATTTAACGATGCATGTAATATCTTAATCGCGAGTTTGTTCAATGTATTATTTAGATTTAAAATTTTAATTTTCAAAATCCTTTTCAAACTAACTAAATATGTCTTAACACTTGCATTTTAAATGAGAAATTTGGAATGGTTGACAAGTCAAAATTACAATTTAGATGTACCAACTCCACTTATAACCAATTTTTCTAGCTTTCCTTGGCTGCTTACAAATATGAATGGAACTTCTGTGGTGTTGCATCTTTGCTGAAAAAAATTTTTTAACATCTGTTGAGAATAAGTGAGAAAATATGGATGATCTCATGTATTTATTTAAACATTATGACTCATTCTTATAAAAAATCTGTGTCCAGAAGGTCTCTTGCAGCTCTATCTGAGATTTCTTGGATGCCATAAAATTGAAATTGTTGGCAAACCACATGGAGATTAAAAGAAATAGTTCCTTGGATTTCAAAATTCTCAATCATATTCTGAAGTATTAAACACGTTTGATTCCCAAGACATCAGAGAATTTCACTAAGAGAACCAATTGCAATTTTGTATTACTAATCAGATTTTAAAAAAAAAGTATATGAAGTGTTATTTCCTAAGGTCCTGTGAATTTTTCTCTTGTTAAGACATTTTTAATAACTCGATTTCTCATACACCTAAACAGTAACACATGCATGAATTTAGTTAACAAAGGATATTCACAAAATAGGTTAAAAGTATCAAATGAAAAATTAGAGTAATTATTATGTATTGATTACGTGTTTTTGTGGTTGGAGAGATGGTAAAGTTGAATCTAAATCCTTAATATCTGAACCTAGCAATTCTTAAAACCAGTTCAGCAATTTTGCTTGATCTGAAGCAAAATATTGATTGAATTCATAAGTCACAGTATGTGGCATATCTCCAGAATTGATCCATGATAAAAATAAAAATGTCACAGTCAGTTATAATAATAGTAAATAATGTTTTTGTTTTGTGATTAAAAACGTAAGACCAGAGCAAACAAGCCACAGTTTAGGATGTAATGTTATAAATGTATTTTTATTTTTCATCTCCCTAAGGGACAATATTCATTCTAAGAAAATTTGATTACTGCAAGAAGTGGCCCATTTGTGCTTCAAGTATTCATGGCATATGCAGTTAACGTCTGTAATTGAATCTTATAGTAGTGTTGCCTTTAATGTTTTGAAGGACAAAAGTTTTTTATCTGTGGAATTTACTGGAGGTAAGGTCATACCTGGTTTTGGTTTCACATGTAGTCTCACATAATATGGAAACATTACAAATGTGTATATATGTGGATATTATGAGAGTAACCTCCCAAACCTGTCAAGTATGCAAATGAATTAACCGGAGAATTCTGAGTTATGATTTCATAGTAGTATTCATTGAAGAAACTGGACTCCAGAGGATGGTGGAATTAGCTTTATTTGAGATGCAAAGAAAAGCTCATCGAGCATTTGAAAAGTCAAAGACATAGTCTCATTGTTCAAGTGAATGATGACACAGACAAGAAAATTAATTGGACAAGTGCATCGTGGATTCCGATGAGAAATGGGCCATCATGAGGGCACAGTTCGACATTTGAAAAATTAGGAAATTCCATCACGTACTGTGATAGGTCTTAGAGCTGCTGAAGGGAAAAATTGGAAAGATTATCAGAAATATGTATCTTAATAGCATTAGGGAATTTGCTAACATTTACTGCCTCCAGTTATATATTTCAAGAAGGAACGTAGATACATATACGAGGTGCTGTCAAAAAGTTTCTGGACTGGCCGCATGGAGTGCTTCTTCTATGAACCTGTACCTGCACAAGCTAGGATGTGCATTATACTTTATTACATAGTTGTCTGCCAAGTAACAGTGCGATAGCACGTGGCATATTGTTTTGGCAGCTCTTTGTTTTATTTTGTGTCAGTGTGTGTCTGCGATCCTTTTTAAATAAAAAATGATATCTTTGAAAGAACAACGAGTGCTCGTGAAATTTTGTTTTAAGCTCAGTAAAACGGCTTCAGAGACCCACAAGATGCTTCAGCAAGCTTTCGGTGAGGAAGCCCTGGGTAGGACCCAATGTTTCGAGTGGTTTTCCCGGTTTAAGGAAGGACAAACATTGGTTGAGGACAATGAATGTTCTGGCCGTCCATCAACCAGCAAAACTGACGAGAACATCGAAAAAGTGCGGGAGGCCATTCATGAAGACTGTCGTCAGAGTATCCAGGACGTTGCAAACATTGTTGGGATATCGTATGGGTCATGTCAAAGCATTCTGACAGAAAACTTGAACATGAGGTGAGTTGCTGCAAAATTTGTGCCTTGCCTGCTGATGCCAGACCAGGAGCAGCGTTTGAACGTTTGCCAGGACCTCAAACAACAGCTCGGAAAAGATCCAGACTTTCTTTCTATGGTCATCACTGGCAATGAAAGTTGGGTTTCTGGATACGACCCAGAAACAAAACAACAATCGTCCTAGAGGGAAAGCCTGAGATCACCAAGACCGAAGAAAGCCAGGCAAGTCAAGAGCATTGTGAAGAGCATGCTGATCGTTTTTTTGACAAGGAGGGAATTATGCATAAAGAATTTGTTCCTCAAGGGCACACAGTGAATCAAAATTTTTACATTGAAGTCCTGAGACGTTTGAGAGAGGATGTGAGGAGGAAACGTCTGGCCCTGTGGGCGTCCAAAGACTGGTTGCTCCACCACGACAACGTGCCTGCTCACACCGCGCTGTCTGTCCAACGGTTTTTGGCCGACAACAACATGGCGGTGGTTCCTCACCCCCCCTACTCCCTCAACCTCGCCCCCTGTGACTTTTTCCTCTTCCCGAAGATGAAAATGGTACTCAAGGGGTGGCGTTTTAACACCGTGGAGGAGATTCAAGCCGAATCGCAGGAGGTACTTAACAACATCGCCATAAAGGAGTTCTAGAACTGCTTCCAGAAGTGGGAACATCGCTGGAATCGCTGTATTGTTGCCCAAGGAGAGTACTTCGAAGGAGATAACACCGACTAGACAATTGGGTAAGCCTAAACTTTTTTTTGAGGTCAATCCGCGAACTTTTTGACAGCACCTCGTATGTGTGAGGTTGTAAAAGTAAGGGGTTGCATTAAGTCAAATCTTTTAGCTTGTAATATCTCTAAAAAGAGGTGGTAATTGAGAATGTGGCTCCAAATGCATGCACAACTGTTGAATGAAAAGTTTAAAGGATTATGAGCAGATATAAAAAGCAAAAATAAAAACCCTAGAATTATCAGCTGCATTTTCACATACCAATGAAAATATAGATTGGGACAGGCTCAAAATGGTAATACGTTTGTCATATTTGAGAAGCTTTTCCTCAGAATTGAAAAACATCAAAGTATATCAGTTGAATCATCCAAAAGGCAAAAGTCTGAAACCATCAGACGATGAGTATATTCATAATAGTGTCTGATGAGAAATATATCTTTGAATACCATGTTAGAGAGCTTTAATTTACTGCATAGACAAAAGGACCATTTAACTTACAGGTGAGCCGTGATTGGAGCACTGAATGTTACGTGATCACTTTCTGTTGCTGCCGAAGTTTAAATTAGAATCGGCCAACTCATAGCTCATAATTAAAATGATTTAGAGAATGTATCTCGATGTTGTTATTTCCTACACATCTCCAGATACTTTTAGAAGACTCAGTTTCACTACTATACCATGACAAATATATTAAAGAGTAATAAAGTTATTTATAATAAATAATTTTAGGCAAGATATTCGTTTTGCATATAAATCAAGGTACAAGGATAATGACATTTGGCGATTCAAATCCTTTACGTAAGCATCTTAGTGACTCATCCATTCATATAGCGATTGTTTTCAAGTGAGACACTTCTCCCACATAACTAATCTAATTAAACTGATAACAAACATCACAATAAAATCATAAATTCTCACTCAAATAATTTGGTAATAAATAAGCATTGAGTTCAGTGTAGTTTCCGGAATATAATAAAAATTTTCTTGGAAAAAGTAACCCAAAAATTATCTAATAGACAGAAGGTAAAATAATCATGGAAAATATCTAGAAACTAGTTAGGTCTAAAGAGTGCTGTTGACATTAAACCAACAAAGGCTTTTGCTGTAGGTGGAACACACACAGCAACATTGGGTACTCTCTCAATGTAAATGTTTCAGAAAAATTTTTTGCACCAATAATACGATTCATTCATGTATCTGATACTTAATAGAAACCTATAAAGAAGAGGAAAAGAAAGAACTCCTGGGCAAATACAAAAATTGTTTTTCACCTACACTTCAACTCTGTGATCAGAGAAGAATACCTGAATTAGTCCATTTTTCCAGTATTTTCTCCAACAAATTGTATCTTTTCCCATCTTTATCCACATTAAATAATTTCTAAGCCTAACTAAAAACACAAAAGGCAAAATAAAGATATATTCTCATAAGAGAATTTTAATCAATACACACAATCACAGTAATATTCTCACTTGCAAATCACATCATTACAAAACGCATACTTCCTCTTTCACACACCATAATTTCCACGTGCAGAAAAATTAGATAACCTACATCATCACAAAATTTAAAGAGTGCTTAATTAATCATATGACTAGCTGCCCATACAGCTCTGTTGGAGTATTATAGTAAGAAGGCCCACAGCTGCCCAACCCCCATGCCCGCGAGCGCCTTCAATGGTATGCCACCATCTCATTTCTTCTGCCCGTTCAGTACTCTTCAACCAAGGCCAGCCCGAGGCACCAGTGAGCAGGGGTGCTCTAGGGGGCACTAACCAAACCAATATATCTTTCTTGCCAGAAGATAAGTGTACACTAACAATATGTAATGTGGAAAAGGCAGAATACCAGTAGCATTCCTTCAGTTTTCATAGTCATAGTTTTAATGTTTAAGGAGCTACGGATAAAGAAACATACATATGTGTTTCAACTTCTTCTTAAATTACCTGATATGAGTTTTTTGTCCTGGATGCCAAAATACCTCAACCTGCACAAAACCTTCCCTTATTATGATTACTCCTCTTGTACTTCTAATTAATGTTACCATGAACCCTTACATAAAAATATATTCATAAGAATCTAAAAAGGTAAATATAAATCTTCACATACGTAATGCCTATGAAGAGGAAGTTTTGATCCCCAAAGCGCTATTATATGATGCAGTAGATAACTTTACCAGTTTATTTTTGCAAATTTTAGCCATTAAATTGTTTGCACAAATATAACAGTTATTACCTTAGATGTAGATTATAAACTGAAACTAAGTTGGTTATAAAGTTTGACTTCAGCTTTTTTCCCATGAAATATGATGCAAATATTTTCCAGTAAACAAAATTAACAGGATGTCCTGAGTTTTGTTTCCAATAAGTTCAAAGATATACTAATTCATAAAATTTGAAATAATAAAAATGTAGCAAACTTCTAATGAAATCCTTCCAATAATAGTTATATTACGTATAATCATATTTAGAAACTTATTTAATTGCTGACAATTATTTGAATAAGAGATATTCAGCTTGATAAAGAATAGACATACATCATAACATAAATATTACACAAAAATACATAATTATCATTTTTCATGTTACCTTATTTTCAAAATGTTATGCAAGAGTTATCAAATGAATCAATCAGTTTTACTCTTCCGCTAGTTACATTACGTAACATACAATACATCAATTTTATTAGTAATGCATAAATATTGTATCTACACTAGAAGTTGTATTAGAGGCTACCAAAAAGCATGCACCTTAAGTGCCGGCAGAGGCTCTACTCTGCTAATTGATATCTCCACCATAGCAATGGTCTCCATCTGATGCACCATTTCTTTCGTACAGTACCGTCAACTTTTACCTCAAATCCTGTCATTGGAAGAATACCACGTCTATCCTTTCTTTTGAATTCTCCCTCTTATCGAATCTTGGAAATCCCAAATGTGTTTTAAATTGGTTTGGAAGATCGTTTCTAAAAAAAGGCTTTCATTACTCCTTCACGACGCTTTCCTGCAATTATAGTCATATTCATTTCAAAATAGTACAGATCAGGTCTTAAATCATTTCTCTTTGGGTTTTTGTTTGAGAAGCATCATTCTTTTCTTAATGGTTTGTATTAAACAGAAGAAGAGTATGAAACCTGAAGAGGAAGATTTTATGCTTCGTTCAGCAAAAAAGAATTCATATTCACAGCTGAAAAGAGCATTATTCATGCAGAGGAAAAAGTGCACATTTGGAACACTAGGGTGTTTATTTACTTTATTCAATTAAGCAGGTATTTCATATAACATCAGTTCCCCTTTCTACTAAAAACTAAGATAAATTTTGATTTCTCTTCATAAATCACAAATTACTTTGAATTTTAGATAAATTGTAAATATTTATAAAGGATAGGTTGTATATGCAGCTAAATCTGTTATCATTATTACATTTTATCGTTTTAACTATTAATCCCAGTAAATGTTCAGAAATTTTTAGAGTTATTTGACAGTAATATACTTATACATTTGCTCATTATATTGAGTGGTCGATTTGATTTATAAATAAAAGATAATTTTTTTGATAAAAGTATTATTTAATTAAAATTTAAATTAATTAAATTAAAATTCTTTGCCTATGAGAATCTCTGGGTCAAATTTGAAATTCTCTGGGTCATTAACAAATTTGAGGTGGCAACCCTGGGGCCAACAGAGGCCAGGGCCAGGGTTGGACTGGCCCGGCAGGACACCGGGACATTTCCCGGTGGGCCAGTGCAAAATGAGGCCGGTGGGGCCAGGTCGATCAGCTGACAAAACCATAATTTTATCATTTTAGTATCCGTGAATTGAGATATGGAAGAACAAATTATTATGTCTGTCTTTAACAAAATTTCCTGCGGGTTCCCTTTCCAATTCTTTACCATATCTCCTTCCTCTCTTCCCTTTCCTCATCGCTTCTCTCTCTCTACCTGCTCCCCTCCCTCACCCTTTGTGTACTCGTCTTCAAGTTCAGGGATGTCCCTGCACGCCAGCGTCTTTCCCTTCTCCGTAATTAGTAAAAAAGGTTGGTCGAGATTGAAGTAGCCTTTCTTGATTAGCGTGTGACAGAATAAACAAGTCTAAGAAGTATGGGATAACAGTAATCCCTTTCTCACAGCCAGAAATTCACTGGTATTGGCTGGGCGAATTTTCCCTGTTCTTATCCTCATCTCCCCCCTCGCCATTATTCTACTAATTTCTAGATACGCCCCTAATTTGCTTGCTGTCAGCTCTTGAAAAAGGTGACGATGACATCAATCATTTTCTCATGCTATCTTGTCTTATTAATTCATCGTTCAGTCAGTTCAACTAACTCGGAGGTGGTATCCATTAGTTGATAATTTCATTCTGGTGTTCGCGAATAAAATATTATGGTGCGTAACTTCTTATTGCACTTATTGTTATAACAAATATCAACGTCACAAACATTATTGTTTTTCAATTTTAAAAGTTCTCTTTCATAATTTTCTTCCTCTTCAACCAAGAAAGTATAAAATGTCTCAGCTATTGTATTGCTGAAGGGGCTCACCTTCTATTACTGTCTTATTAATTCATCGTTCAGTCAGTTCAACTAACTCGGAGGTGGTATCCATTAGTTGATAATTTCATTCTGGTGTTCGTGAATAAAATATTATGGTGCGTAACTTCTTATTGCACTTATTGTTATAACAAATATCAACGTCACAAACATTATTGTTTTTCAATTTTAAAAGTTCTCTTTCATAATTTTCTTCCTCTTCAACCAAGAAAGTATAAAATGTCTCAGCTATTGTATTGCTGAAGGGGCTCACCTTCTATTACACGCTTCAGGTAGTGAATGTGTGGCTACTTCCCTGTACTTCATTGTTAACTCTTGACGTGTTATCTGATTCAACGTGTCACAATATATATTTTACAATTATTAATAAATATGTATCAATTTTAGGGTTTGGTTAGATATTTCCTGTGACTAAAATTCCGTGAGAAAAGTTTGAGATTTTAATCCGTGACATTTCCGCATTTAATTTAGGCTTTCGCTGATGGAAAATTTTTTCATTTATAGAAGATCCTGCTAATGCTACTCCGAAGCATCCATGCCCGAAGCGGGATTCAAACCCGCGACCTTTGGGTTTGAAGGCAGGCGCACTGCCTACCAGTCTAACCCGGCCAGCTTCAAAGTATTAAATGAGTATAATTTATGAAGCATATAAAATTATACTTACATTATCTGTCACAAAAGTTTATTGTGAGAGAAGTTTCAACATTTTGTTATATTAAAAATAAATTATGAAATAGATCAGGAGATGAAAATGTTGATTCTTTTAGCACTATGTCGGCGAACAAAGATATTCTGCTAAAACTTGAAAATGACCTGATAATAAAAAAAATATGCGAAAATAGTAAGGAATTTAACGACAAATTAACAATTTAATCAAGTATTTGTTGTTACTATATTCACAATATTGTACATATTCAAAAGTACGTATATTCTGGAAAATCTGTTTAAATAATATGCAAATTTTATTTATTTCTTGCAATTGTGTAAAAAAGTTTACTTTTTTATTACAAAAATAATTCAAGTTCTATTACGAATTAATAATGACTACAGAATGTTCACTGTATTCTTTTATTATATCTACCTGTATGTTGTACTTGAATGACATAAGAAATACAGTTAGTTTTTATCCCTTTCATACATATCTTATTCATTACAAAATTTTTATGGCCAATATTGCAAAAATTGGGGGGGGGGCTGCTGATCTCGATTTCCCGGTATGAATTTGCTTCCCAGTCCAACCCTGGCCAAGGCCCCTGTATTTCACAATCTCAGTGATTCAGGCCCATGGCATTTGGCCACCCACGCAACCCTATTCTTATACCACGGCCGACACTAGTACAGCTACAAAAACGCCATAGCATATTACGTGCTGTTTGACAGGACCATAACACTGTGGCAGAGTTCTACATGGCATCGGTTGGAATATTCGTTTTAACCATCATGCTTAAAGACCATATAAATGAATACATCTCTAATATTAAAGTTTTGTTACAAAATTATTC
Source organism: Uropetala carovei (assembly GCA_036926305.1). Taxonomy (NCBI): domain Eukaryota; kingdom Metazoa; phylum Arthropoda; class Insecta; order Odonata; family Petaluridae; genus Uropetala; species Uropetala carovei. Next base: position 28,235,148 of record JAXCHB010000011.1, read on the forward strand.
TTTTTCATTAAATGAGCCTTTTTTTCCAAAACAAAACTGTGGTTTTTCTTAAATTTATTTTCCATTCACCCAAATTTTAGTTGATCTTCTCATCCCACCCTGATATTGTTTGTACTGTAGGTGAAATTTTGTAAAATTATTACCATCTCGATCATGATATACGTAGCCTTCAAACTTAGGCGATAGTTATTGATGAGAACGATGCCAACTCATCCAGATATGATGCTACTGACCGTCTAAAAAAATAATAATAATACTTTATTATTCTTTGGATTGTTTACCATGTATAATAAGCATTCTTAGTTCTACATAATTTTTTTGAAAAAATTGTACATGGAAATACGGTATATGGTTTTTCACTAAATAAAAAAGAAGAAGACAATACCAGACAAGATGGAAAAATAGAGCGCTTAGTAATGGGTCATTAATTAGCTGAACTTGATACATTTACATCAATACCCTGCAAGCCACCAGAAGCATTTGGCAGGGGCAATCTCAAACAATAGGGATGCACCAGATAAGTTTGTTCAATAAACAGTGCTGTAATTAAAGGGTATACTGTATACCAGTGGTCTTCACGTGGGCGATAGCACCCACCAGTGGGCGTTTTAAGGTTTTTGGTGGGCGTTAAAGAACTCACCAAATGCTATTCTAATTTTTACACTGAAAAATACAATTCTATAATAAAGTTTAATGATACACACACATATCCTCAAATGAGACAATGTGCAATGGAAGCATGGATGGTGACTCCATTCATCACAAATGTGTGTGATGTGGATATTAAATACCAAGAGGAGATATTAGAATTACTTCATGATCAGGAGTGTAAAGCCAATTTCAATCAAGGTGGATATGTGCAACTTTGGCAGAACAAGAAAATGCCTTCTCTGTATCAACGCTTGTGGAAGAAAATATCGTTGCTCTTGTTAGCTTTCCCAACCTTATATCTAGTCGAGAAAGGATTCAGTGCAGTCAACAATCCCCTGTCCAAAAAAAGAAATAGTTTACAAATAACAGAAAGAGGAGATCTTCGAATGACCCTTACAGACTTGAAGCCTGACATTGATTCCCTGGTTTGTAGGAACCAAGCACAAAGTACGCATTGAACTGTTTGTCAAATGTTTATTTAAATATTATTATTAGATTTGGGATTAATAAACATGGTTAAATTTGATGTCTTTTTAAACATTTATTTTATCAAAAATTTTATTGTTAAGTTGACACGGAAGGTGGGCGGTGAACTTATTTTAAATGGAAAAATATAGTAAAAGTGGGCGGTGAAGTTTTCAGAGCAAATTAACCACTGTAATATTACGATGCCAGGAGAAAGCGTATGAGCTGTTTTTTTCCAAGCGACCTGTATAATTTTTCATAAGGCGTGGATATACGCTGTTTGTTCGAAAAAGCAGAAGGTATACACTATTCATTAGAAAAAGGCAGAGGTTATACGGCGTATACCACCGTATGCCCTTCACTACACCACTGTCAACAAATCATTATAAACTCGGCGATTTTTACTTGCGTGAAAGTATTCCAACTCCTCGCTGATTTTGAATTAACAGAAGCAGTTGTGGTATTGCCCGTGAGATGGCGTATATATAGGTTCCAAAATACAAAGCCGAAGTAGAGAAATTTGTCAATGGTAATGAATTTTTCGTAAGACACTGGTTAAGATAAAAATGCGGCGGTGCATTTTTAAAGCGTTTATAGTTTAGAATATAGTGTTGTTCAGAAGCATACCTATGTATGATTTTTTCCATTCTACGCCTATTATGGTTTTAGGAGAATGAATGCAAGGAAAAGGTTCTTATATATTTAATACAATACACAGTGGAGGTGTTAATGGCATATTATTTTGTGTGTTAGGGAAAAAATTCCACGCAATGGCAAATATTTCTGGTGATAAAACCATGAACAAGGTAGCTATTTGCTCGGCTATCTTCGCAGGGTTTGCCTATGTCGGTTACTCGTTGGTGCGAACAGCTTTCTGTAGAAGATTAGCTCGAAAAGAAGGAGAAGGTAAGTCTTTGACAAATATACCAACCCATCCGACAAGAATAATAATCATACTGCCTGCATGTTAACACTCTCGTAGATGTTTATGTCCGTACCCAACATTTTGACTTTGACTTGTGTTTTTGTTCAAATACATCATATATGTTAGTATTTAAGGTCGCGGATTGAATTTACACTATTACTAGACCATACAATAATTATTATGCAGCGAAGGCTTCACGGTACCTACAATGTTTCGTTAGCTGCGCCTAGTATAATTTTTTCCCTTTCTAGAGGAGGTATTTTAACACTTCATATCGGGTAACTTTTTATTAGAATCTGTAGGCAGTAATTAGCACTATTTTTCATCTGAGTTAACTGTGTAAAGTAAAATTTTACCTTCATAACTCACATGATAGCGATTTTTCTTAAATTAAATGATAGAAATAATTGTAATATTTAGAATATGAATCTGCCAATTAAAGAATTAAAATATTGAACTATATTAGCATTCATTTACTACGAATGATTCTGCCATATGGATAAATATGACATTCTTTCGAAGTATTTAGGAAGGTATTTTAGTTGTATATGTATGCATTGTTTTTTGTCGCCAGTTTTATATTATAAGTTATTACCTGAAAATATTGTTAGAATAGGAATATACTGCAGTATCAGAAAAACTCGTTAGTGATACATAGGAGACTCATTTAAAAACTAATAAATTGATATTTCATAACTTTTGAAACCACACAATTGAAGGTTGATACAGAACAGGGATAGTTTGACGACTGGAGTTATATATTATATAATTTCATCAATTCTTCATGGTACGTTTTTTCATGAGGCATAAAATTTGATTTTTTAGGTCCACTGTAATTCATATAAATAAACTTTTTATTTAAATGTCATATTTCAAGGAATCTAGTCATTATTAAGTTTTAGAAGATGAAAAGGCAGGGATTGTTTTTTTAAGACAAGTACACTAATGAAGGGAGATCAGGTGTAGTCAGCAGAGAATATTCTTCACTTAACCATTGTTAAAACCTTGCCGGTGAGAAAAAATAAAGTGACATTTTGGCAATCTTTTTATTTGAGTCTTACTTAAAATTTTATTAGAAATAGTTGTTTCCTTGCTACATTTTTACTCATCAGTCTTTAGACTGTTGCTGACACAAAATTAATTATTTTTGTTTTAAAATCATGTATAAATGTTTACATGCTTGCATGTAAAAGTCATTCTGTAGTATTTATTTTAAACTCCATTTTAATTTGCACTATTATATAGTAATATTATTGATCGGTTTTTTGAGACGGTATGTCTCATTTTCATATCAACTCTAGTAATCAATAAAAGTTATCTAGTATGAATAAAAGTAATGAATTTTATTAAATTTTGACATGCTCTGTAATAGTTAAAATTATTTTTCTAGTTAATTACCTGGATGATGAGCCACGTCTATATTTCCGCCGTCTCTCACAGACTACACAAACTGATGTTCTGTTAGGGAATTTGGATACATCTGGTTCTGGAAAAGTACTCCTTAGATCTTTATCAGTTCAAGAAAGAATACGTGAACTGAATCTACGTGCACGCCATTTCACAGACACAATGCTGGCTATTCAAGGAAATGGTCCGTCACCCAGATATAGTCCACTACCTGGACCAAGGAGTTTGCAGGTGAACTTTTCTCTTTTAACTGCTAATTCTTTTGTCTTTTAGGATCATGGAATTTTAATTATTTCATCACATTAAGCATGGCACAATTTAGCAAAACTAAATGAAATTTTACTAAAATTATTTTGCACTTGTTATTCAAAAATTTTTCCTACTCTTGTTATTTTGCTATGCTACTTTGGAGAACATTAAATTATATTTGGAAAAAAGCAAGTTGATTTGAGAATCAATAAATCAAGGCATAGCTTGGAAGTAATTTGGTTGAAATAATCTGATTTGTCATTTTAGTGTCAACATTTCATATTTTATTCATATATAATGTTTCATTTTGGTAAGAACTTTGCAAAATAAGGAAGGAGTTGAAAGCATGAGTTCTGGAATATTTAATCTGCATTATACTTACAAAGAATGTCAACATCATCAATAAACAGAAATACTTTAACATAGGATTAGCATTCAAAGTGGAAATCGACAATGTACAAAAATAACAAATGTATCATGAGTTTTTTGCCGTATTTATGTGTTTTTTTAAGTGTTTATTGTCGCAATTCTGCTTAAACTGCTTTAAAGTAAGGTATTTTTGAATGAGGTCAAAAAATGTTAGGATTTTTATTTCTCCAGTTGGTAACATATGTATACTGTATGTACTCACGTTATTTCCACCTTTTTTGTCAATAGTTTACCCAGAAAATTAAGAGGGGGGGAAATAACCAATAATTTTCAACTCAGGCAAAAATCATGGTGTTGGCATAATATTACGAAATATCCATTTCTAGTTAAATCACATCTACTAGCCGCTAGAAAAAGTAACTATTGAAAAACAATTATGGAAATGTAAATAATTTATCTTTATCATTCCTCATATCCATAACATACTGAATTATTTCTGCATCAACCTGTGGATACTTTTCAGATTTCAAACCTCAAAAAGACCGTGTTGTTTTCTTTGCCACCATTAGTTTCTCTTTTTGGTTTCTCTAATATCGAATCAACTTAGGTTCCACTGCAAATGCCCTGCCTGCAGCCCTTACTCCATTCTTTTCTGCCAAGGAAACGATTCCTAATTTCAGTGTAACTATTGTTTTTACCCATTCTGTTCACGTACGTCACCTTATATGTGATATTTTCTTTAAATTCTGTGGTTATTCTCGCACTGTAAAATACCATTATAGATGTAACGCATTCACGGTCACTATCATACTGATTGGAAGGTACTGAAGGAACCGGAACTTTCACTATGTAGGTAAATCCCAATAGGACTCGTGAGGTTATTTTTAGATTTGAATACAGAAGGGATGGGAAATGAGAGTTATCCGACTTTAAGCCATATGAATACCGGAACGTTGGGTTAAAATAAGTGTGGAGAAATAATGTGATGCAAAACAAAAATTCTATTTTATATCTCTCAAAACTGAGGGGAAGAAATATATGCAATGGGGGTAATTATGCAAGTAAATATGGTATGTAGATGAAACAAGGCTATTTTCAATATTTTTTATAAATTTTCAAAAGATGCACTTAATTTACAACCATCACAAAACTGGTTGTTTTGTATGTTTTACCTCAATGAAAATACTTGGTTTAAGAATGTTACTGAGTGCTTTTTAAATAAGAAGATAAACACAAAGGTTCATTAAAAAGTTATACCATGGAACCTTGATGTATTATTTCTGTATTCATTGTTTTCCCTTATTCATTGTACATTTTGTATATTCTCAACACAATCTCATTGTAAACAATACTAAATTATATCACATTCAATGTTTGTCAATGTATCGTTTCCCAAGATTAATCATTCAGAATTTTTTTGGCCACTTATTCACTTTACCTCGATTGATCATAATTATTTCCTCTCCTCTTGATTGCTACTCAAAGAATATCGTCTCTTATGCTTTCACTCAGTTTTTTTAGAATATAATATACTACCAGTGCATTAAAACATTTCTAAGGACAGTTTTAGAAAGGAGAATTACCAATTTCTAAACAGAATCCTTTGATTCACACAAGGGAGCCAGCTAGGAAATGAGCTATATAAGGCTCAACATGATATCCTGATTTATCTCTAGGGCAGCACAGAAAGGCAAAAATAGCAAATATTTGTCATTCTCATGAACATAGACAAGTAACTCCAGGGGAAGTGAATGTGGAACTTGTGAATTTCAATGCAAAATCAGTCTTCTATTTTGCTTTGACATGCGCAGTTCACTATCATCTTTTTTCTTGTTCTGTTTGCCCAGTTGAGTTTTGTGATTCAACCTCAGTCCATTATTATAATTTTTCACATGATGGAGAGCTAGTATGTGAAATAAGCCAGGACTCTTTATGAGAGGCTGAGGATAATCGATGAAGCTGAAAACAATCCAAGCAGAAAATGGGTTGATTTAGCTAAGCACCTGGTAGTAGCACTGACCACTTAGAACTCCATCATAAATAAGAAAGGAAAAATATGAGAGCAAATAGAAATGTGTGGCAATGTTATCCATATTGTTATTGTAACCAAAAGCTCATCTTGAATTTCCTTCTTTGTTCAACATCAGCCATGATGAATAGTTACAAGAAAAATTACATATTTTATATCCTTTCAGCACATGATAGTAACATTTATAGGCTTTTTTTGCCATACTTGACCCTTTTCTTTTGATTTATTTTCTTGGAAGTTTTACTTTCCCATATATGTCAGTGATATGACACATCAGGATATCTGCTAATTGTGCAAAAATTTGTAAATTTTGTGGGAATTTTATATCCCTTGTCCAACAGAGGTTTCAATAAAAATGTCACAGTTTTTGAGGACATAGGAAGCTCTTTATATTCCTCATCAAACCCTGTTCTTTTTCCTGTGAATATTATACTCTACCTTATGTATGCTATATTTAGTTCATGTAACATGAATGTCTTAGTGCCAAACTGTTGGAAATAACACACTTATTAAAAAAGAACAGTTACAGTTTTCATCTGCTGTCTTAGCTATTTTATTTTGCTTGTTGTAGTAAGTGGACAGTTCCCTGAAAACAACCATTCCCCATAAAGTTGGTGTAGGTGGTTTTTGGATAGTTTGCAGACCAACATGTCAAGAACCTGTAGTTGAGAGGTCATTCATCCAGGCATGACCACAAAATCAGTGTTAAATTGAGAAATTCCGATTTCTCATTTTCTGTAAAATGTTCTCATACTCCCTAGCACTAGCATTCCCATTTCTTTCAGAGAGCACCAGACTATTACCCCAAACTTCATTGAGCAACTGGATCATCAATTCATAGCTCATCAAGCCTTTTTCATTGCACTTAAAGATGATGTCTTGCAGTAGCTTCTCCATGGACAGATTTTTCCTCTTGAGTGTTGCAAAAGGTGACTATTTCCTTTGATCAGCCAGGGCTGCTTTATCCAATGGGCAAGTTGAGCAGCTGCCCAGGACCCTCTGATTTTAGGGGTCCCCACTACACGAGCATTGTTACCATGTGCTTAACCCTTAGATCGTGAAACAAACATTTTATACAGCTCACTCGTATGCGGAGCATTTTTTACGTATACAAATTACATTTTAAATCATGCTTTTTTTATATTAAAGTAGCGTCCTTTTCAACCCTTTACTTGTTTATACTTGTCAAGTACTCTAGTTTCAAAAAACAAACAATTACGATGTGGGTAACATAAACCAACATAATTAAGTATGAATTAGATTTATGGCGTGCGATCTATGTGGTTATAGAAGTTTTGTGCCATTTGTTTAAAATTGTTTTATAAATTAAACGATGAAATAGTTCATTTTTTATTAAATAAAGAGAGAGGGGGCCCCAAGATCATACTTTACCCAGGACCAACTATTTCCTTAAAGCGGCCCTGTGATCAGCCAACACTTGCAACATAACTGTTAACTTCAGCTTATCATTTGTAGTTACTAACAATGATTTTATGCCTTTTTTATCAACTGTGGTATCGGTATATCAAAACTGCCATTTCATCTGCAATTTTCATTTAACCCTACTTATGCCATAGTTGGATCACATAATGCTGATATCCAATTTATTTTTTTAGTGTAATATGTGGGAAGTCTTTGTGCAAATGTTATTTTGCTTCATGTATTTAGTATTCCAACCAATGCTGCCTCAAAATTCTGTTATCTTAAACAATGTTGACAGTCCCTAGGCCTTTATCCATATGGTCTCCTGTGTAATTGGCAGTCCATTGTAATGTTTTTTGTGCACAAACACCACGAATTTTTCTTCTAATTTTTCTTCCAAGAAGCCTCTACATTTATTTAAATAAAATTTCATATTATTGCAGCTATAAACATTAATAATTTTCTTATAAATTGTTTTGGGTAAATTTTTACATCAATATAAACCTTCACTCACTTTTATTTAATAGCAATGATAAAATAGATAATTTAAATAATCACAAATTGGAATGCAGTGGCTTTAATGTACATAGTTTATATCGGACAGGCAATGAGAAATTTCCTGAACAGAACAACCGAGCATAAAAAATCTTTGTACAATTATTCCTTTGAGTCTCATTTCATGAAGCATCATCTCAGGTAGCATTCCTCCTTTTTCATATAAAAAATCCTCCATATACCTAATTGATCCCCAAAAATTTACTCCGAAGAATGACTGCAAATACCGTATTAGTTAATGAGAACCTTTTTACTTCCAAATACCCATTGTTAACATTAGTCTTCCGTCACCTTCTCTCCCACTGTGACACCCCATTACCTAATCAATCTGTTTGACTCAAACCTGCTACTCCATCCTCTTCTGTTATTTTTTCCTTCTGACTCCACTTCCCCTCTTTCTTTTCCATTTGATCAGTATTCTGATCTCCTCCCCACATTACCACACCTTACTTCCTATTGGTCCCCTCCCCCCCTCCTCATTCATTTCCATCATCAACACTTTGTATGCTGCTTCCCTCCATTTGTCTATAATTGTCTTTATAGAGCCTATATGATGTAATTTGGTCACTTGATGGTGGCGATTACTTGTTGAAAGCTGCCATGTTCTTCTGTAACATTTGCGAAAATTTTAAAAGCTTTCAATAATTTTTCTACAAATAAAATAAATTTTGAATGAATTTCTTACAAGTATTACCTTCTAATATCGATTCTATAAAATATGATCCTTCCAAACTTGATGCTTCTACAACCCCTGTTAAAGCGGCCAATCTGATTGAAATCCCCTTAAAAACCATCCATTTACCAATAAATATAACGTGAATAAATCAGAATTATTTTTGTTACTAGTGATGCAATTAAATTAAAACTAACAGATTAAACTATTGAAACTACAGGGTGAGCCAGAAAAAACTGATACATTGTATACACTTATTATACTCAGAAGAGGAGGAAGGGGGAAGTGAAAATGGTTTTGTTGGTCGGCAGACAAAAGCATTTAGTCATCATGGAGCGTTGGATCTCTGCACATCGTGCGTTTGCCGTAGAAGCGTATTTTAAAAATAATGAGTCTATGGTGAAAACACGACGTTTGTTCCGCCTTCAGTTCAATCTTCATCGCAACGACAGTGTGCCATCGAAAAACACGATAAAATCGTGGGTACGGAATTTTCAAGAAACAGCATCGGCCATGAAGAAACGACCACCAGGAAGGTCTGGTACAGTGCGAACTCCAGAAAACATTGACAGGGTGCGAACAGCTGTTTTGCAAAGTCCTCGCCGCTCCGGTCGACGTCACTCCTTGTCTCTGCAATTGGCAAACACTATTGTTCATCGCATTCTGCACAAGGACTTAAGTTTTCACCCGTACAAGATTCAGCTTGTTCAAGAATTAACCAATCGTGATGTTGAGAATCGACAAAGATTTTGTGAACAATTTAGTGAACTCCTGCTTGATGACAACTTGCTGAACAATCTGATAATGACAGATGCTCAATTTTCAAAATGTGTCCATGCAAAATGCTTTTCTGTGTACTTTTTGCATGTCGAATGATAAGAATAAGTTTGGATATATGTTTTAAATAAAGCCATTTGAAATGTGTCAGGTTTTTCTGGCTCACCCTGTATTACATACATGCTTTTCCATCTTTGTGACCCCCCATTTTGGGAACTGATATCTTAACCCTATAATGCTGATGAACCCAAAGTAATAGAAATACATATTTATGGAAGATAACCAATGCAAAATATGACTAAAATTTTCAATTATTTAAAGAAACATCCACAATCCTTCTAAAAGATTATCTTGATAAAACAGCATATTCATTTATATTCTAACGTGATTGACTATAGGCTTAAGGCTATCAGTAGATATGAAGTAACATTAATTTTATTATTTTGCTTATAGTGCTCACCATGGAGTTCTCCTCGTATTCTCAGTCCAGTTGATGTCCGACACATAATGGGAAGCCATTCCACAGAGAATCTTTCTTGTCCAAATGCTAGTATAGCATTGAGTGGCTCACCAGTTAGGCGTAGGTGGACCAGACGCTCCCTTCGCCATGGTCGAGCTCAGAATAGCAGCCCTGAAAGAGAAGCAAATGAGGTAGTGGCTGCTGCAGTGAAGAGACAGGAGGAAGAGGCAGAAAGGCTGATGCGAGATGGAGAAGATGAACTTCGACTTCATTTGGAATCTCTTGGCCACCACCAGAGGTAATTTTATCAAGATTTTCAAAACCTAACCCACCCTCAAAGATGTATCCTCATTCCTTTCATACATAAAAAGGAGAAAGCATTTCTTATGTTCTTAATTCTGCCATTAGTATAGTTGGCAAAGTGTTAACTTAAGCTCTGAAGTTTCCATATTATACATACTGTCATTGCTGTCATCTCCCTATCATCATTAGTTACATTGGATCGATTATTTTCAGGTTCAAAATTGAAATTTTATTAAATTATCAAGTAAATGTTATTCTTCAAACAAATCACAAATTAAAAAAAAATGTATTGCTCTAATGCAGCGGTTCCCAACCTTTTATGTGTGTGACCCTAAAGTAGCAAATGGTATGTGACCCGCGACCCTACCATGGAAATGGCAATAGCCAGTGATATTTACTATAAATGAACTAATACTAATGCCTTTTCTTGAACACTACATAACATTGCCTCTTATTTAAAAAAATATTAAATTTTTAATGTTACTTGTCAAATCCAATATTTTTTGGGACAATATTAAATACACAAAACATGCCAGAAACAAATCTTTATTTAAATAAATCATACATGTGCTGGTTTGACAAATCATTTGCTTCTAATTAAAAACTTGTGAAATATGGAACATATGAAATGTCATAAAATGAACAGAACAATAATGTCAAAAATCAATGGCTTCCTTGGTGCTGTAATCTTGCAGCAAGCTCCATGAAGTCAGGCACTATGTTCACTGGCATAGCGCACCGGAGATCATGCTGAGAATCCAAGCGATTCCTAGATTTCGACTTGATTATTGCCATGCTGGAAAATCCAGTCTCACAAAGATATGTTGTGGGAAATGGAAGTAGTGCTTTTTCCGACTCTCTGACCAAAATCGGTTTATTAGTAAGCTCTGTCCAAAATTTCGTCAGTCGAACTTGTGCAAACTTTTCTTTCATGGGCTGATCATTTTGAAGATCAATAAGCTCTTCCTGGAAGCCATCAGTGTCATCCCCAGTTGTCATCACATCAACGTTAAATGGATTTCTTACCCAGTTGTACTTTTCAAACTCTACATTTTGTGGTATATACCGATCAAACTCTTTGTGCAGTTTTTCCAAATATTCGTCAAAAAAATGTTTCAAGTCATCCAGAGAAACTTTACTGGCATCTTCTAAAAACTCATTCATAAAGGGAAACGAAGCCATTTTCCGTTTTGAAATTTTGTCCCGACATAAAACAAGTTTGCACTAAAAAGATGTGACTTTTTCGCCAATATCTACTAAAGTGTGGTTCCTACCTTGCATGTCCGTGTTCAGCTCATTAAGATGCTGAAATATATCACTTAGGAATGCGAGTTTTGCAAGCCAGGTTTCGTCAGTAACCCTTTCTGCTAGTAAATGTTTTTTGTTCAAAAAAATATGGACCTCCCCATGAAGTGTCATCAAACGAGTAAGCATTTTTCCACGTGAAAACCAACGAATATCTTAAAAGTACAACAAATTCTGATGCTGAGATCCCATTTCATCACACAAAGCTCGAAACAAGCGTGAATTTAGCGCCCTAGACATTATAAAGTTCACAATGTCAACAGCATCCTGTAACACTACACTGAGATCAGCCTGTATGGCAGTGGTTGCGAGATTTTCTCGGTGCAAAAGACAGTGTATAATAACTACTTGTGGATTGGCATCCTTCACAATATCTGCAAAATCCAACTCGACTTCCCATCATGGCACACAGTCCCACACAATTTGTCCGCTGAAGATCGTGTTTTGAAAAGAATTTTGAGACTAACTCAAATATGTCTGATCCTGTTTTAACATCTTAAAGAAGACTCGTTGGTCGATTTAAAACAAAAAATCAAAAATTATTTTTATCAAAATTTACGCCTCTGGGGACAGACAGCGAAAATGGCTTCCGTCGCGAACATGTTAAATGCAATGCATTTCATCACAAAATGTGACTAAAATTAATTAATTTTGACGATTTTCAACATTAATTTCAACCCGTAAGTTTACTTAGTGCTACTCAGAGCATGCTAAACCTGAAGACTTAAGATGAAACCCACAGAGGTGGCAACCCTAGTCACACACGAAGCCTAAAACACTTCTAACTCCTGTCATCTATGAACGGGAATTTCCATACGGAATTTTTTCACAGCATCTCGTGAGTAAATGGTGGAAGATTAGGAACAAGTTTGCTTGGTTGCATAAATACTTCGTATAATTCAACATCTTTTGCAAATATAAAAGTAGATGCTAGCGTATTGCAGAGAATTTATTATTGATACTCATAATATAACCCGATTAGAATTACTAGTGTAAGACGTCCACCCCTTTTTCACTGGCATTTTGGGAAAAAAGGTGTGCATGTTACACCAGTAAATACGGTACTAGTTGCAGAAACTCAGTTCCAGATATTTCCAAGATTTGAAATGCACTAAATTTTCATGCTTTATTTGACTTTCCCACAGATGAAACTTTGTCTTAAAAGCTGTTGTCTACTGAAAAACAATATTGATTTAATTACGGGCCTGAGCCTTTCCCTGTTTTCACAGGCTAATTTTTGGTTCTGCTTATAAAATTGGAAATGTATTGGTTTCTCTTTTTTTGCATAATATGTCTGGATTTCTGCAGCCTCCTTGTGCTTATTATGATAATCAGTAGACTGATGCTGATCAAACTTGGTTATAATGCCTTTTCAATTACTGTATTTAGTTTTACATAGTTGGCCTAAAACTTGTTTTGTTCCCAGCAGTTTCAGTTGAAAATATGTTCCTTCTTTGCTGTTAAAACATGCAAGCCAAGGATAATGCTTCAGCCAGTTTAGTTGAAATTTTAGATTTATTTTGCCTTCTTTTGGGAATTTGTAGCTGGCAGTTGGAGTCCACAAGTTCTTCAACATGTTTGCTTTTTCATCACTGCTAACTGTTCTCTGATAATTTTTCCTATGTTGTAAACGCAAATGTTTGTTGTTTCATTTTTATTTTTTAAAGTCTTCATTTGTAGTTTGTGTTACAATGTCATTCAGTACAGATTAAATTATTAACAGTTATATAAAGTAAAGGAATTTGTATTAAAATTTATTATTTTGCTATTTTCAATTTAAGGGGGCCATGACAGTTGAAAGTTTGAGAACCACTTCTATAGATCAATCTGACATATTTATGAAAAAGAGGCAATATATTAATCACGTAATAAAATTTTTCAAAAAGACTTCCTTATTATTAAAGTTAAAGCATGTCAGCATTATATTGTTGACCACTTCAGAAATTAAGATAGATTAAAAGATTAATGTTTTATTTAATTGTTGATGAGAAATAATTTTAGTGAGTAGCATAAAAGATCAGTTGGCATTGTCTACATTTTTGCAGCAATTAGCAGTTAATTTTTTAATTTGAAATAGTTGGTATTTTTTTTCATATTTTAGGGTTATATCCATTCATGAAGCAAAAAGTTTGGTAGCTTTACTTCACAGCAATGATGCTGTTCTACTTGAGAAAACACTGACTACAATTGGTAACTGTGGAACGTTTGCAGCTAATCAGGTATGTATTTTTTGTCATTATCTGTGCTATCATTGATATTTGAAATTCTTATCCATGGGGTTCATGTTTTGAGATGTAATTATTAAACATTGCTCATTTGAAATAATCATACTTTTCTTGTTTTATGTTTCCAGTTTTTTTCCTTATTTTTCTCTCACTCAGTTAAATGAAAACTGTCCTAGAGCTATTGGGAAAATATAGTTCTCTGAAACTTCTGTAATAGTAATGTGTGGTAGATTTTTATGGGATAGCTTTGGTTAGACTTGTCAATAGTGTGTGTGTGTGTGGAATGTCAACAAACAACTACCACTTTCTTTGACCTCTCTTAATGATCGTATTAATAAATAAAGTATCACAGCAAAAATTAATATTTCTACATCATTTTTAATATGACATTTAATATTTCTGAGATTATATAGAAAAACATCTTTTTGCGGCCCCCTATTTCAAGGGGCCCCTGGCACGCACCAAGTGCGACCCCCCTTAAATCTGCCGCTGTACATGGGTGTCATCTTTGCAGAGGGAGACAGGTTTTGCACCAAAAATATCCAGAAATAATGCTTTTTCAAAGATGACTTGATATCATAAACTGGAGCAAATACAGATACTGCAGCTTTGGAAAGCTTTGTTGAGGAATAGCCTGGGAATACCTCATTGGATTGGCAATGACAATGGACATGAGAAATGCCCCAACCATAGTTACCAGCCTTGCAGTGACACATGAGAACCTAACACACAAACACAAATCCACTCTTACAGCTTATGAACCAGGGCATTATTACGACCTTCATATCCTGTGAACTTTCAACCCTATTTTAGAGCAAATGGATACCGATTCCTTAATCTCTGTTTGTGAATGTTGGAATTAATTTAACATTTGAACAGCCATTGGTATCATAAGAAAATCTTGGTATTAGGTTATGGAATCAACGGTGAATGCTTGCTGGCGGAAACATTGGCCCAAAGCTATTCATTCCAAAGACTGCCCTAGCGTTCATGGGGAAGTAGGCAGGATCATCGAAATGGCTAATAATGTTGGTGAAGAGGGCTTTGAAGTTCTAAAAAAAGAAGTGGAAGATTTATTCAATTTCCAGCAAGAAGAATTGACCAATGAGTTTCTTGTAAAACTTGTGCAATCAAGTGAGAGTAAAAAAGACAAAAAAAGAAAGAACAATTTACAGCGAAAGCATTAGTGGAAATATTCAAGATGGATACGGAGTTAAAAGAAAAAGTAATAATAAATTTCAAGGGGATAATTGGCTGCAATATCTCCCTATAAAAAAAGAAAGAACAATTTACAGCGAAAGCATTAGTGGAAATATTCAAGATGGATACGGAGTTAAAAGAAAAAGTAATAATAAATTTCAAGGGGATAATTGGCTGCAATATCTCCCTATAAAAACTTTATAAAAAATTAAAAATCTTCAAATCACAGAATTCCTTAAGTCAAGTTCCTCCTCTTCTACACACTCCAACTAATGCCCTTTTGAAACACCTCTATCTTCATCACACCTGCTACATAATTCATAATAAGTTAATTAACTTTTCTTTTTTCTTAGTCTTTATCTATTTCCATGCTCGTCCACTTGCTTTTCATTGTTTAAGTTCTTTATTTGTTTTTATGTCCTACGATTGTAAATAAAAAAATTGCACCTAGGTTAATTCTTGTGGATGTGGGAACCAAACCTCATTTTCTCCTTTACTTTATGGATTTGCTGTTCGAGGTTATGCATTTCATTAGCTCTCCAGGAACTTAACCCCCACTAGCATCAAAGGATACCTGTATATCAAAATTTTAAGTGAAATATCTTATCAGCATTTAAACCTTTTTTATATATGATGCAACATTATTTTAGGTCACATTGTTGTGACAAAAAGTGCATCTTATACACCAGAAAATACTCTGCTAAATATTATCGTAGCTTTTGATGAGGATATTTTGTGAATGTATCAAGAGGATTTGGGAGGGCATTCAGTGAATACACTACTTATACTTGCATACACTGTTACTCTGTTACATAATTCTGTTAGCAAAAATATAAAAAGATACAATCTTGTCATTATTTATGTACATGTAATCTATAAACTGAATTGCTCGAGAGTACCTTGTGTGCTCAGAATTAGCTTGTTGCATGTTAACTGTCAATTTCTACTTTTCTATTTTTACAAGAAAGATTGATTTCCTCAAATCCAGGATACTTTAAGGGAGGTTGGATGCTTGTTTACTCTACAAAACCTCCTTGTGTACAGGAATCCTGAAGTGCAACTTGCAGCAGTAAAGGCTATAGGAAATCTTGCTCTTAATCAAGAAAACCAAAAGGAACTGAAGGTAGAGTTAATTTTCAGTTCTTCTTGAAACTGTCTAATTTGTAAATTTAAACATTTGAAATTACTGCTGTAGCTATTTTTGTCATTTTTGCACCATTTCGTAGTCTAGTTCTGATTTAAGTTTTTCAGTAATTTAAAGATTTATGTTAGAGAGATTCTGCTTTGTTTTATTTTTATTTTGATGCATTAATTTCTGTTTGAAAGGATGTCATTAAGTGATCTCATGTTATTTAGTTAATTCTTTATTGCAACATGTAATTATATACAGGCAACCCATGATTATCCACAGCAATCATTTATCCTTAAAAACAAAATCGTGAGAAATTTGGCTGCTTGGGGTATTCATGTAGGAAAAATATTTGTGTGCATTTAACATTCTGATGTAATTTATAGCCAAAACATATATCTACAGCTTATCTGAATTCAAAAATTAAAAAAGCTACCTTATCATCAGATAAATCAGCAGTACTAGTACACGTACCACTTGAGGTATGCAAAGCTTCTGCCAGTGGTAAGTTTAGTGCCAGCATTCACTACTACATTCACTACATTCATACTTACGTAGTACTATGTGGTCCGAAGAAATTTTGTCATGTTTTTGGTGGTACGTGAAAAAAAAGTTGGGAACCACTGAAATAAATCATTCATCAAAAGATTGATCATTCTCAGGCAATGTTGAAATAGCAATAATTGGCCTCAATTCTCTGATTTACACTATGCAGGTTGGCAACCTAAAGTTTGCAGTCTTGTGCTGGGGAAAACCCTCATTAAAAATTTCTTCATGAAATGATTTGATTGTTTAGTCAGAACTTTAGACAATAGTTATGTTATCCTTCTTTAAGATTGTCTCATTGAAAATGTTCGCTACTTATTGTACCCCATAATTGGGAGGATGGCTAAGAAGTGTAAGGGTGTGGTGTTGACAATAAAAGATAAACTGGAAGTATTACATAAGCATGAAGTCAGTAGTTCTTCTAAACAACTTTCTGTGATTTATTTACACCCATCCTATGCAACAGTATCTACAGATGATTAATTAGTTTAAGTGCAGTGTTTTGTTTGTTCAGTAGAAGTATTGTAAACTCCAAGAATGTCCAAATCACCGATAGTCAAATGCAAGTACAAAAATGTATGCCACTGCTATATTTAAACAATTATTGGACTACTGCAGTTTTTGATTTTATGTTTTACTGCTCCCCATCATTACTGTGGACAATCAGGAGTCGCTTGTATAGCCCTTGGTCTAACACAGCCAGAGGTTTACACTTATTCAAGACAAATACTTAAGTAAAATTTCTTACTGGTCTACTTTATTATTAATTCACAAGTACATACAATAGTTACATATGTTGGAAAATTATAATAGTGAATGAAGTGGTCATGGTGCAGTGTGTCTGTTTGTTGTAACATCAGAACATGAGCTATGACTTTGTGTTGAAGGCCTTTTTATTCTTTTGATAACGCAAGTGCCATGTCACATGGTTTCTTGAGTCAACAATCATGGTTGAAAATTCATATCTTCACCTGTTATATCTTCAGTTCAAATTGCAGCACATCACAGAATTTTTAATGTCAGTACATACTGCGAAAGTTTAAAACAACCAATGCATCATTCTGCTGCCTCTAGTAGCTCAAATCACATAAGTTTTTAATAAAAAACTACAACAATTGCTAAAACTTATTTATTAACTACCGTACATACTCATGTATAGGTCTATCACAACTTTTTTAATAAAACTTTTTATTTTTTCGAATATCTCGTGTATAAGTTGACCCTGGTTTTTCAGGTGTAGTAGAACAAAATTTTTGTATTCAGTATGTGTTGATCTATTTAATTCCACATGATGGATCCAAAAGAACAATTTGTTGAATCTCTATAATCCTTCGAATATCAATTTAACTACATGGTGTCAAGTAGCAGCGAAGTAGTGTGATGTCTCCCCCATTGCCACTGCGTAATATCAAAATACATTACATTTTATACGCCTTTGTAATAAATCAGATGACTTGGGATAGACATATTTCCTGTCAACACTCAGTCAGGAGCTAATCTTTGTAAAGGAGAACAGTTAAGCAGCTTAAGTTAAGAAAGAGAAACGTAACAACAATGTTAATTATAGTTTGCAAAGGTAATTATAGCTCACAAAAATAATTCTAGTTGAAGGAAATAATTCTAGTTTACGTAAATAATAATAGCCTACAAAATTAATCACTTATCATTTTTAGTGAGAATAAATATTTTCTTTTAACCAATTAAAATAATTTTTATTTCATATATGCTTCATTGATCCTAAGTTAATCTGGGATGCTTAGAGGTGGGCAATCACAGACAAGGTGTTTCTTTATGTATTACGGAGTTTACATAATGCGCCTCTGTCTTGCTGCCAGTTCTTTGTCTTGCTGCTGTCACTTTACTGAATGTTACGTTAACGAAAATTGCTTAATTATTTGCAAAGCATCAGAGATCAACTTAGGATCTCCAAATTATATAGTAACTTTATTCTTTCGTAAACATCAATTTTTAAATATTTGATAGTTATCAATAGTTTAAATACAACAATAGTTTAAATTCCATCAAGTTTTAACAACCATAGGGAAAATAACATCACAACTATCACAATATTACTCGTATAAGTTAACCCCTGAGTTTTTCCTCTGAGAACTTGGTCTTGAAAACTCGACCTATACCCAAGTATATATGGTATTTGCTAAAACATCTAAAATATTACTTCCAAGACTTTTCCTCTAAGTTCATTTAAAGTTCTGTGATATCGTCATGAGCTTTCAGCAGATGTTTCTTTGCAGATTCAACTGAGGAGACATTGAATGGATCCTATGCCCAGTCAAAATCTTCAAATTTTGCTGTCAAGAAATAGGTGCAGAATCTTTTATGAAGCATGTAAGGGACTCTGAGATTATTTTTGATGACTTGCCAGCTGGGTCACTTGTAAATGCTCGAAGGAATCTTTTAATTGAACATTATGGCAGAGCGGGATGGTTTTGACCAAATATCTTCCACTTTGCCTATATCTGAAAAAAGTTATTTATGCATTTAATTTTCTTATTCAGCTTTTTGAGGTATGTTAAGATATCCACATGTCAGTCAAGCTCCTTGAATCACCCTTTATTTGACATTTTTTTTGCGATTATGAATCATTGTAGAGTTAAGCAGTTCCTAAGCTCATTGTGGAATTCATATATGGGATAGAACTTCTCCATGGTATAGCCTTTAATTAGAAGCTTAATTAGGTAGATGTGAGATAATGTTGCTTCATAGTTATGTAAAAATATTGTCACAGCATACAGTAAAACAATCGTAGATTTGCACATCACTTTCTTATGAGTAAATTGTGTTACTTTTAGTTTTAGAGCCTCCGTAATTATCAAATAGATGAAAGCCATGAGTGCTTAATTCCCTTACTAAAGATGTCTTAAACAATCAGGCCCTTTTGACTGGCAATTAAGTTTACAAATCAAGCCTTTACACCATTTAATCCATCAATGCTAAAGGATACCCATTAGATAATACTTTTAAATATGCTCTCTTGAACCACTGCACTCCTTGACATTCTCATAAACTTCCTTAAATTTCCTTGTCTTAACATGCTTGAGACATCATTTTGTTTGCATCTTTCTTATCTCCCAAACTTCATTACTGAGATGTTGACTTACAGAGACTGAATATTCCTTAACCCCAAGGAAATAGATTTCTTTGTTATCTTATATTCTTCATTTAACTCCAAAACTTCTTTTGATTCTTTTCAACTTAGCAGAAAAATTCACATTCATAATTGACAACTATCTGCTATAAAATGTTAGTAAATGCTGCTTTAACCGTTTGAGTTCTGATTTCTTTCTTCTTACCAGCAGTCTAGGGGGTTGTTGGTGGTGTAATGGGTAAGGTGCTGGCCTACTACTCGCCCGCTGTTCTAAATGGCAGCAGGCATGAATCCTGCGAAAGTAGGATTTTCAGAGGTTATCCAGCCCCCTATTTGTGTGTGTATGAACTAAGAGAACGAGACAACGAGGATACAAAAAATGAAGAGAACACAAATCAGGGCGAGTCCTTCAGAAGGGACATTAAGCAGTTGGTCCCCTTGGTGCTCTTCGTAAGATAAGGCTAATACCAGCACTAGGTTTCCCTCCTCCCTTCTGTGTGCACGGTATGGAAGGCAACAGGAAACCAACATACCATTTGTGTATATTCTCAAGTCAAATAAACCAGCAATCTATATGGATTTAATTTTTAAATACTCCCAGTTTTTAAACACAAACTTCTACATCACTATTGGTGTTTGAGTCATTCCTTTTTATTCACAGTGAATAACAGGTGAAACCAGAGATGGGAAGTTCCAGTTCATTTCTAACCTTAAATTTTCCAATTCATTCCATTCCGGGTTCAGTTCTGAGTTATCAAAAGATTGAAAGGTTCCGTTCCCGTTCAGGAACAATTCCTGGTTTTAAAAAATTTGCCTTTTACTGATAAAATTTTGCATTAATTATAACTTTTTTCAGCTACATCAAAAAGGTAGTGTTACCAATCTTCATCTTTTTAAAGAAAATCTCCTTTTCCTAATTCAAAATTTTTTCCTCTTTTTATTCGCGTCTTGCTTATTTTTCTAGACTTTAGGTACAACCTATTGAAATTGCATTTTTATGCTTTCAATTTCTTTATGCATTCAAATATCATAATATAATTCAGTATTTATTTGGGTAGGTTTAGTTATATTCCAAACAGTTGGTTACATAAAGATTGGGCATTTCCAGGGAAAGCTCTGTGAATTTTGTTGAAATAAAATTAAAATAAGTTGACTGATCTTATTTAGAAAACAACTAATGGTTATAAATAAATTTTTATAAATAATATTTATATTGTCAGTTCTTCAAGGAGATGGGAAATAAACCTTAGAACATGAATCAGCTAATTATTTACATCATGCATTATTTACAATCAGGGTCCACTTCAGACAGTTGGCCACCTTGAGGATAGAGAAAAATTGCTAACCTCTTCCCAAGCTTGTAATTTATAAAACGATTTATGTGTGACCTTTTTGCTTCTTTTTAATTTACATGATGATACAAATATTGTATGAGAAAATTTTATTTGACGGATGATTAAGATATAGTTTTATCTTGTCAATAGCATCAAGATGTTGGATTTATATTTTCATCTTCAAATTCATAAAGATGTTCTTGAGTCATCATCTTAAAAAAAGACTTTGATCAATTACAGAACAAATTCAAATTCTGAATAATATTCTTCGAATGTTTCTTTTTTTTTTCGATTATGGATGATATTAAAATATCAAGGATCCATTTATCTTCCAACCCCATAATTTCATTTTATCCTGCCACTATGGAGAAAGAAAAATGATCAAACTCATTGAAAAGTGAGTTCTTGCAATGTATTTGAGTAGATAATTGAATGTTACTTGTTAGTTCTGCTTTCTGTAATATTTGAACAGCATTTTACCAGAATCTATTTTGCAAAATATGGAAATAAAGTGTAGATGGATTGGATACCAAGGTCCAAACACTAGATCCAACTTAACAAGGAAGAAGAATAATTACAGGAAGTATATGTTTTCAGTTTTGTATAAAAAATGTAATTGCGGAAATCAAATAGTCTCTGTTTTAAATTTAAAAAAATTAAAAATATTAATAATAATTTAATCATTATTAAGGGAACCATTTCAGAACCAAAATTTTGACATAATTGTTCAGGTTCCAGTTCCGATACAAATTTTCCATTCCGGATCCAGGAACAGGATCCATTTTGGAACTGTTCCTTGTTCCGGAACCAGAACTTTCCCAGCTCTGGGTGAAACTGAAGTCATTTTAAACACCACTTGGACCAGAAATCACTTCAGAATACTGAGAGGTCAACAATTGTTCCGTTTCCATATTATTGCAACATACAAAATCCTGATTCACTGTCATTTGTTTGTTGTGATTTGTCTCTGTGAAATTGAAACCAGATTCTAAAATTCTGAATAGTTCATCCATAGCTGCATGAATCTTTATACCTTGAAAGATTTGCTATAATGCTATGATTTTCCTTTTTGTTTGTATATAATAAAGACGAAGCTTGTTTAATGTAGGTGTTCACAATGCATCATAAATTGCCATTATCATCTAGCCAGAGAAGTACATTGAAAAATCTTGTTGACTTACAAGTGCACAGAGTTAAATATTTATGTCTGCAAATATCAGTAATGATGAAGAAAATTCAGATTACTACTTGAATATCATTGCATTCTGTAGAACATGTTTAGGAAGAATTAATCAAATAATTTTGTGAACTAAGAAGAGGAATTTGATCAATTATATACAGGCACTCCCCAGGTTACGTAAGCCTTGACTTATGTAAACCTGACCTTATGTAAGCGGCCCCATAAATTATGTATGAAAAAAATTTCGTTATGCTTACGTTAGCGGTTTTCGTAAGCGAGTGCGAACTAAATCTATATGTATGTTTGTGGAGAAAGAATGCAAGGCGTGGGTTGTAATGTGAAATCCCTGCTATGCTACCCAGCCAATGTTGCCATTCTAACGAATTTTTAGCTATATCTAGTGACCTTGGGTTGGAATTGTGCCTGAAAAAGGCCACAGCGACTACCTACTAATCTAGCGAATCAATGTAACAATCTACCTAATTCTAGTGACTGGCTATAATTGCGGTGTATATCTGCACTCATATGAATACAATAATAGATTACATTGTTGTTACATGTCTGTGTGGTACTGTGGTTTCTCTCCCAATCCCTTCAGTCATTTTCTAAACATTAATGTGGGTGCTTTATCTTACGTACTTTAATTTTCAGAGATCGCTTTTTCGAAATAGCTTTGTGTGCCCAATAAAATGCCTTCAGGGGCTGGATCCGGCCTGCGGACCATAGTTTCTCACCTCTGCTGTACTTTGCTTAGTAATTTTCGACTTACGCAAATTTCGAGTTACGTAATGGGCAATAAGGACGACTGTATTCTTTTATGATATGAAATGATAATTTTGCCTCATAATGCTATTCATAATAATTTAAATATCTATACCCCAAATATGGAGGAAATCATGTGTTGGCCACATCAGATTTTTTTAAACAAATTTTCGTGTAACCATCCATTTCGGAGATATTTAACTTTTTTGTAATTTTTCGTAATTTCCAGTAAACAGCGCCACCACCATGTAGCAGTGAATTCTTTAAACATATTCAAAATATACCTAATTTACGGCAATAAGGACGACTGTATTCTTTTACGATACGAAATAATAATTTTGCCTTATAATGCTATTCATAATAATTTAAATATCTATACCCCAGATATGAAGAAAGTCATGTGTTGGCCACATCAGATTTTTTACTTTATCCGTACGTAGTATAGGGAAAGTATTGTGATCATGAAAAAAATCAACCTCAAGATTTCAATGGAAATACACGTTTTGAGGTCCCTAGAACACATTTAGACTATTTTCAGAATGATGTGTGTCTGTGTGTGCATGTGTGTTTGTGAGTGGGTGGTTGGGGGGAGGCGGGGATGGATGTATGTATGAATGTGATTGTCGGCGCTATAACTCAAAAAGTACTTGTCATATTAATACCAAATTTCATATATAACACTTTAGCATGAGCACAAAGAACTGTTTAGTTTTTGGACAATACCGGTTAACCGGAAGTTGAGGTTTATTCAAAACCCGATTCAGTTTTTGCGATATTTCTCCGATAATATGTTATTATTGTATACATTGACCATTACAAAAACTGTAGAAAATATAATTTCCTACATCTTTTATTTCAAACAATTTTTCATAGCAGTTATTGTTTAGGAATTATTTATAAATAATCGGTTTTTTCGGTTTCCGTCAAATATCTCCTTAAAAAACGTCGTTATTGGTAATCTTTTTTGAGGACCAAAGTTGTAGAGAATAATATTTCTTCCAAGTTTTGTTTGAAACAAATTTTCGTAGAACCATCCATTTCGGAGATATTTAACTTTTTCGTAATTTCCAGTATACAGCGCCACCGCCATGTAGCGGTGAATTCTGTAAACATATTCAAAATATAATTTACGGCATTAAGGACGACTGTATTCTTTTACGATATGAAATAGTAATTTTGCCTTATAATGCTATTCAAAATAATTTAGCAAACAGTATTTTATATTAGAACATTGGCGGTATTTTTCAGGACTGTGAGGCATTGCAACGAAATAGGAGACTAACAGTTGCTAACTTTCTCAATTTACACAATATCAATCACATTTCATTTATAAACTCAGTTTCTGAAATTTGTTTATTAAAATGAAGTTGATTGTATTTGATGTCGGTCATTCACTATTGATAAAAATATCTTGCTTTCATTGGAGCAGAAATGTTCATTTTCATTTATATATTTGCAGCTGGAAACCATAAATTGAAAATTCTTATGAGTGATGGCAAAATTTCTTTATATTTTAGATCTTAAAATATTTTTCTCTTGAATTTTTTAGCCAGAAAAGAGAGTGGATGGACAGAGAAATATTTAAAGGTTATTTTCTCAAAAAGGTTGATGTTAATTGGTAATTTCAAAGCAATGATAGTTGTATTAATGTTAGATAAATTTTCATTTTACTCTAAGGAGAGCATTCTTACATCAGGAGACGTCCTTATTTGTGCAGAATATTTGCTGAGGTGTTGGCATTAATTAAATGGTCCCAGCAGTCTTGTCTACTAGAATCTTTCATAAGGAAGTTACTACTGTATTTTCCGGTAGATAGCATGTGCGTTATCTATAGAAAAAAGTTCAAAATTTAGAAAAAATGGATGTGCGTGTTATACACAGGAAAAGAAGTGAATAACTTAAAAGTGCCAAAAATTTATTTATGCCTAGTACTGTGATGCTTCGATTTCTCATTTATTTTAGGTTTACAGTATTTTCTCCCATTCTTTTTAAAAACCAGAAAGTACGTAATTGTTGGAAATTATATGATAACTAAAGACTTTTCACCACTAAAAATAAAATTTTCAAGTTCCAAGACTGTTTATTGACAGATTTAATACGTAATCAAAAATCAGTGCTCGGAAAATGAATTTTTATTCATTGAGGTGGTTCGATTATTGTACCGAGTTTTTACTACATAATGTTTAAATGTAAAAACATGCATCTCTTCCCACACAGTACAAATGGAGGAATGAAATGCTCCTGTACTCGAACCATACCAATTTTTAACTTGGAGTAAAACTCGAGTATTTGAAATTCTATAACCTTTAGGCATTTCTAAATCAACCAAATCATCAATTTTCCAGTTCTGGCTGGAAGCACTTTCTGCATCGCACTGCACGTTTCCTCCGATGTAAACTTTTCAAATCCGCTTCACTTTTTCTCCATTCTCAAACACTGGATTCTCCTATGTTAAATTTTCTTTCAGCTTCCCAATTCCTTTTTTCTTATGCTAGTTTCAGCACTTCTGATTTTATTTGTGCAGTGTATGAATTCTGCCTTGATTTAATTTTGTTGTCCTTGGACTTTTTATTTAATAATGAAGTATGGCACATGTCACTTAAGATAAAATCTGGAAAAAGAAAGTCTTACATTTGATAAAAGACTCAACAAAACTATAAAGACAGAAATCAGTTTATTCTGTTATTAATTTATTCAAAGAACCTCTAATTACCAATCTGCAGAAATTTTTCAACTGCACATTATCTATACATTTTAACAGGTGTTAAAAACACTGTGATGCGTGTTATCTACTAGGTGCGCATTATCAATGGGAAAATATGGTAATTTTATATCACCTTGAAAACAACAGAATGCTGAAATGTCTCCACTATTTCATTCTCATAGCCTTTTGTGAAGTTGTAATCATATGTTTAATCATGGAATAAACATCTTCCATATTTAGTAGCTGGAATTCAAGGAGATCACTGCTTTTAGATGAATAATAATAATCTTTATTGTCCCGGTTGACCATACATTTCGTAGCTATAGGAATCGTCATGATGAAATCACAGTATGATACAGTTAACATACAATTGTACATAACAAAGAAGTCACCTCTTGCACATAAGAAATTCATTAATATTATCAAAACATTTAAAAAGTATTTTTTAACCGCTTTCTTGAATAATAATAATTTGTTAATATTACTAATTTGCGTAGGTAACTTGTTATATAATTTCGTCCCCATGGCAAGGGGACCTCTACATGTGACCTTCCTGCTGTGATATACTAGATGTATCATTTCATGACCTCTAGTACCATATTTGTGTATTTAATCATTTTTTATAAACATGTTAATGTTACATTTTACTAATACAAGAATATTATATATATACAAACTTGGAGTAGTTAACATATTCAATTGAGTAAAAAGAGACCTACATGAAGCCATGTGAGGAGCATTCAACATACACATAACAATGCGCTTTTGAATAAGGAACACTTTGTGCAATAATGATAGAGATGAGCCCCAGAAAACAATACCATATGAAGCTCTTGCATAAAAATGGCTATAATAAACAGATTTGAGGATTTCAAGAGGTACTGTTTCTTTGATAAATCTTATGCAGTAGAATGATGAATTCAATTTTTTGGAGAGTTATTTTACATGTTCTGACCAGTTCAATGTTTCTTCAGTATGAATGCCCAGGAATTTGGGATTTGGAGTAGGTGTGATTCTAACATCATTGACTATTAGACTTATGGTATCCTGAAGTTTTGTCTGAGAGAAGTACATCACTTGATTCTTATCATAATTCAATTGCAGCCTATTAGTTTTGCACCAGCTGGTCATATTGCAGATAATATTTTGACCCTCCACTTCAAGTGAATTGGTATCAGGCGCTGAGATGATAAAATTAGTGCCATCTGCAGATGATGCTTTTTACTGCTGATTTGTTAGATATAAGTGGGAGATCATTTATGAAAATTATAAACAATATAGGCGCAAGAATAGAGCATTGGGGGACACCAGTTATGCATGATTTTATATCAGAGCTCTGCTTAGCATTATTTAAGTTTAAAATTACTCTCTGTGATCTATTGGTAAGATAAGAATTTATCCAATTATAAGTAACCCCTTTGATTCCCATATTGTGACATTTATGCAGTAGGATTTGATTTGGGCAATCAAACAGAAGGTGTAAGGAATCACCTAGTGACCCATGCTGCTACTATTAATTCTTTCAAATCCTTGTTTGAATATGCCAAACTGTGAATACATAAATGGAGATGACATTTTGCTGTTCAAAAAAAATATGAAATGCTATCAAATATCAATATGCCAACAAAACAGGTATAAGTAATGCACTGTATATTTTTTAAATAGCTTAATGATATTATTGAGCATACACTTTTGCCTGTAATTTTTAGCATGATTTAAATTATAAAATTTAGTTTTTTTAATCCTTTGTTTTTCAATTTTTTATAATCTTATGCATTAGTTTGGTTAATTGAATGCATGCTGAATTATTTGGTGTTTATTTAGTCTTTCTGCAAATAAGTGTCAGCAATGTAATGGAGTGTAATTATGAGATCAGATTTTAATTTTATAATCACTGAGTGATGAAAATGGCAACTTTAATGCTGTTTTGGTATTGTCTTATACATACAATTTTTATTATTACTTTAGATGCTACTAAAAAAGATAGGCAAGAAATGTGTTTTAAAGCTCCAGAAATTAATCAAAAACTATCTGTGTTACATAATCTAGATAGTGAAATGTGAAGGAGTTGATGAGGAAAAAGGTATTCAAAGAAGTGTAATTTTTGAAAGATAAACCACCTTTATTGCTCTTCTACTATGGAATTATGATTTCATCATCTGTATCACCTGCAACAGAAACATACTCAATAACCTTGAATCAAAAAATCGTTTTTCAAAAAATTCATTTTTCTAAACTTTGCTTAATTGAGAAGTTTCAAGCAAATATCCAACTTATCATTTATATTCCTTTAAGAATAACCTATCTCTTAAAATATATTGTTTCACATGAAAATCAAAAATGTCAAAATGTTTATTTTTTGGCCGTTAAAAATATCTCAAAATTTAAACAAACTCACACTGTCGCATGAAGAACCTGTGATTGGGCTACACCCGTTCCCAGCGACTTGCACCGTAGCATGAGGAACCTGCTGTTGGGATAGACCCGTATCCTAATGTCGCACACTCGCAACACACACGACAGAATGCGGTGTCAAGAGG
Organism: Uropetala carovei; assembly: GCA_036926305.1. Lineage (NCBI taxonomy): Eukaryota > Metazoa > Arthropoda > Insecta > Odonata > Petaluridae > Uropetala > Uropetala carovei. The sequence continues at coordinate 28,263,464 of JAXCHB010000011.1, forward strand.
AAGCTACACCAGGGAGTCCATTCCACACACAACACTAACCCATGTTTGTTTTTACCATGTTATTCAGAAAGGCTGAAATGCTTGCAGAATGCAAGCACCATCTACTAGTATCTTATGTCGATAACAGTTAAGCTTAAATGATTTTTAATGATGGAAAGTGCTGAATATATTTTTTTTAATTGTCTATTTTGACATATTTCTTGGCAATAAACCACTTGTATGTCAATGGTGATGCATCCATAATCACATTGTTAACTCATCTAAATTATAAAAATAGAAAATTCTTTTAAATAACCAATGTAAATCATTTTTCACTTTTTTATTTTACCTTTGATAATAATTTTCATTTGTATTCTTTTCAGGGTGCAATTCCAATTTTACTTTCCTTTGTGACAAAGAACTTACATTCTGACAAGCTAACCCTTAGTGCCCTGCTAACATTAAGTAACATAGCAGTACTTCAAGATTGGCATGATGAATTTTACCCTGTACTGCATACTCTCTACAGTTTGGTGGACAATGGGAATCCTCAGGTCAAACTCCAGTCACTGAAATTATTGGTCAATCTTTCCTGTAATGAAGATATGGTGCCTAGCTTACTTGCTGCTCAGGTGATTTTTATTACAATGCAGTGATTGTAACACTTTATATTGTTCATATCAGCAGGAAGTTCATTATTGAACTTCATGATTATCACCCATTTGGTTTTACAACAAACAGTTTGCTTAATGGAGAATGTTTTGGGTGTTCCATACTTGTGTTAGTCTGAACACAGTATTATCATTAATTTATTGTTTTCATTGTCGAATGTAACAATGCTAAAAATTTACATAATTTCCTAAGTTTAAGCTGTTACCAAATACATTAATCACTTTTTAAATGGTTTATTACTCCTTTTGATTTAAAAAATATTGGGTGCAATCATCAGTGTTGTAATAATGGAGTGGCATGGGTGGCCAAATGCCATGGACCCAGGGGCATGAGGGGCCCTCGAATTTTTCTGAATATAGAATAAATAAAAATTTTATTTTGTGAACTCTTTTTTATCTAGATAAACTGCAACTAACACATTCGTTTACCTGCATGACTCTTTCCCTGACATTTAGATGTTTAACTAAAATACATGCAAATAGATTTGTTGAGTTCTCCAATTTTATATTTGTTTCCACCCAAAGACAAAAAATGCCACTCATTGTTAATTGCTTGGAAATTAATCTTAAGGTAATTAATTCTCTTGGAGGCTTAAATGCTTCAAAAATTACTATTTATTCCAATTATCATTGGGGAGTAAATAATCTAGGTTACTATCAGCTAAGACTCAGCAAAAATTATGACACTAGTAAAGATTCTAATATAATTTAAGTGCTATTCCATCTTGTTGGACAATCTAGAACTGGTTTCTATATATTAATCTCTGAAAATTTTGAAGCCAGAGATGGGATTTGTAGTTTTCTGATTAGATCTTGCCAGTCATTTAGAAACTCATCTGTCTGAGCTTCCTTGATAGAATCTTTAATATCTAGTTGCAGTATGTGTGCTCACTATTCTATTAGCCGATTTCTAGAAATAGCATTGGATATGTCAGATAAATTTATGCTTTCAAAAGTCTCTCTTTCCTCAGCATAGATGCCTTCATTATATTTGGTGAGCAATCCAACACATTTAATCATGTTTTAACCATTATCAGTTGTAACTGAGTAAGCCTGTTCGAGGGAAATGTATTTGTCTATAACCTGGCACGTAACATTCTTTAAATAACCTCGTGTCCCTATCTTGCACTTCCTTATTAGCCATATTTGAGCATAAGGAAAAACCCTTCTTACAAACTCCACTGTTTATGTGAACTGATAAAAAGTAAAGAAATAAATAAGGAGTTTGGTTCAGGTTCAAAAAAAATAATTTTTTGGTTCAGGTTCGGTTTTTTCCGTTTTTGTTCAGTTCCAGTTTGGTGCCCTGCATCACAACAATTGACTAGAGATACGTCATTCATGAAAAATCCATTCAAAAAGAAAAGTCTTGGAGATGGGTAAAAAAAATTGAATTGAGTTTTGGAGTATGATTCTTTCATACTGACAAGGGGAGTCCACGACATTCATATCGCCGATTTCATTCAAATGTGCACGGTTGGTAGCAGACCGTGAATAATGGAAGTATGTGAAGTAAGAAAACGCAACTCTTTCTTGTTCTCGAGAAAAACGATCTTAAAATGTTAAAAAATTCTTATGACTGGATATTAACCATAGATATCAGCTAACAAAGCGTATCTACGGTAGACTAGTTACTAACGAGTCGAACCACGGCAGCAGACGTTATCTATCAGCCGTGGTTCGAACCCCATTTATTGCAATTTTTTTCAAGGTATTTTTCCTTTTTTTCGTTAAATTCACTCTGATTTTTCAAAAGAACATTAACCATTTTAATTATTGAGCTTTTCGGAAATTAAATTAAAAAGTAGTATTTTCTTCCATCACTCAGTTTCAACGTCGAGCTATTTAATATTCGGGTTCTTTAATGTTTAAAAGTAAAGTTTATTTATATTTATTTATTTAAATTAATATTTAAATGTCAAATTTCAGAAATACAACAATATTTACTATTTAAATGTAAAACTATTTTGTTTGTTTCTCTGGAACGAAATGTTAACAGCATTGCTAAACCAATCAATCGTATAATCACAAAGGAAATTAGTAGTATTAGATTGTGACTGCTTGGGCATAATCTATTTTGTTTATAAGAATATGAATCAACAGCCAGGTTGTAGTCGAGTGAGCATTACGTTCTTGAATGACGGAGTTTCGAAGCAAGAGCTAAAAAATGCTTGGAGTTACTGTGAGGAATTGCTTATGGAAAACAATTTCATTTCACACGAGTCGCCAACAGAAATTTCTACCCGGTCTACAGCAATTGGAGAGGAGATATTTCGTCGAGTGCTTCAGATGCTTGGAGAAAATGAAATCGTCGAGGAATATGAATTAAATCTACCCGATGAAAGTGACGGCTGTGATTCAGAAAGAGAAGATGAAGAAAATGGAGATCTAGACCACTATGTCCCGAAGGAGAAGAAACCAATGGTTGATTACAACTTCATTCCTATAGAATACAAGAAAAAGGTTGTTACCATGGTAAAATTTATCCGACGTATGGCTTGAAGACTCTATAAAAAAAAGGGGCATCACGTTTGAAGAGCAAGCAAGACTTGATACGGTGGGAGGAGGACATGAAAAGAGGAGGTACCAAGCAAGACAAATTCGCCATGATAAATTCTTCGATGTACCGAAGGTTTATAGAAGCAAGAATAAATTATGAACAGGTGACGACTAGAACTTTGCAGCAGTGCAGATTCCCCTCTTCAGTCAAATAATTTTCGCTTCACCGCCAGTTATTCGTGGGTTTCAAAATTTAAGAATCAAAGGCACATTAGGCAAAGGAAAATTACAAGATATATTAGTGAGAAGGATGTGGCAACATTAGAACAAACTCTTGAAAGCGCAGAAAAATTTAGGACACAGACAAGGAAGCTCATGATAAATTTTGATGCCAATTACATCATCAATACTGACCAAACTGACTGTCAGTATCAATCTACAATTGACAGATCTCTTGCGCACAGAGGTGTCAAATCAGTGTTGGTGAAAAAACGTAGCCTGAACAAAATAGCCCATTCTTATACTGCCCAATATTCAATTAGTTTATCAGGGAAGTTACTACCAAAAGTCTTCTTCTGTCTTCAAGAACCCACAGGAAAAGTTGGCTCCATCGTTCAGAAAAATGTAAATAACTTGGTTGAAGATTATCAAAATGTCGTAGTGACCTGCTCCAATTCTGGGAAATTAACCACGAGAATTTACATTACATTTCTAGAGAGTGTGCTTAAACCATTTGTCGGAGATAAGCATTTTCTGCTGCTGGTAGATTCATGGGGAGGACAAACAAATACATCATTGTATGGTGATGTATTTGTAGACAGCAACAGTGATGCCTCATGCTCACTGAAAGTGATACCTCCAAAATGTACGGCTTTATGTTAGCCGTGCGACGTTTATTTCTACCGGCAAGTTAAGAATTTCATCAAACGTCTGCAGAACTGCTCACTGCTGCTGGAGGAACAACAGGACATAGCGTCACAGGAAGACTATTAAAATTCATGCGCTCGTCCATCACCAAATGAGTGCGCCGAATTTTTATGACATGATTAAATATGCTTGGTACGCCTCAAAATTGAGTGATGGAAGAAAATACTTTTTAAACGTAAATGATGTCTGCATCCCCTTAAAACTTCAAAAAAGTCACTGCCATTGCGGGAAATGTGCATTTGCTGTTTGTTCGTGGTGTCGGCAATCTTTCTGTTTTGCCTGCTTTTACGACAGGTATCATCCAAAGAGCTGCTCCTCTTCACGTTAAACGTGGTCCTCTACCATTTCCCCACCTCAAACCTTTATCCTATCAATTACCCTCCTATATATAACCCAAGTCATAGCCGCACCTGTGTTTTCCTGCGCTTTCCTCACTCCTGAATACCATATCTACCCCAACCCATTACGATGGCCACATAAGTTAGCCTTTTTCGGTAATAATGTCTGAAAAGGGCAATAATTAAAATGGTTAATGTTCTTTGAAAAATCAGAGTGAATTTAATGAAAAAAAGGAAAAATACCTCAAAAAAATTGCAATAAATGGAGTTCAAACTACGGCTGATAGATAACGTCTGCTGCCGTGGTTCGACTCGTTAGTAACTAGTCTACCATAGATACGCTTTGTTAGCTGATATCTATGGTTAATATCCAGCCATAAGAATTTTTTAACATTTTAAGATCGTTTTTCTCGAGAACGAGAAAGAGTTGCGTTTTCTTACTTCACATACTTCCATTATTCATGGTCTGCTACCAACCGTGCAAATTTGAATGAAATCGGCGATATGAATGTCGTGGACTCCCCTTGTGAGTCAAACATAAACACTGGTTTGTTCAGAGTAAAACTCTCAGATTGTTTCTGAATCAAAGATTGAAGTTCCCACTGTCAAATCTTTTGAATGATTCATTCAAATGAGTTGATTCAAAAGTGTCATTTTAGCTGTCAGTACAGCGTACAGTTAGACCAGGGATTTTCAACCTTTTTTCACTCGCGTACCCCTTAGAGCAGGGGTTTTCAAACTTTTTTCTCTATGACCCAATAATTATAGAAAAAATGTTATTCGGCCAACCAGATTTATACTTTATAAAACATTGTAAAGTAAGAATTTCTATTTAATATCAAAACGATACAATTTAATAACCTATAAATCCCATTAGTTGATTTTGATTACCTTAGCAACAATTTAGTCTAAATTCTGAGTCCAAACAAATAGGATCCACTCTTCTTTGAGGCCCTATTGAACATTTTGTGACCCATCACTGGGCCATGTCCCATACTTTGCAAACTCTGCCTTAGAGCATTATTTTAATGGTCGTGTACCCCTTAGTGCAGTTTTTTATGGTTGCATACCCCAAATACATTTTCAGTGATAATGAAATGAATGACACTTGTATTAAGATAGATAACTCATGTTTATAACGTTAAAATTCAGTTTTGGCATTTTTCTCTTTTATAATGTTAATTCTTAGTCATCACATTGCAACTATTGATTCTGAAGTCATGCATGAAAGATAAAGTAAGGAGAAAAATTATAGTCTTTAACACTTTTGTTTATCCCTTCAAAACCCTTGATGTACCCCTTGGGGTATGCCTACCACCAGTTCAAACCCTCTGAGGTAGACAGTACTAACAGTCTTGCCAGATCAAAAATTGCATTGTCACCATCAAATGAGCCAAAAAGGAAGAAAATAGCATTTTGCTTTGTCAAGGATTTTTACATTCTCTTTTGAATCCTCACATTTTTCCTTATTTTTCTCTAGCATTTAAAAATTACTTTAAATTATCCTAGACACTCAGGACTTGGACCAAAAAGATGCCTAAAAGTATACAAGTTTATATTTATGCCTTCGATTTTCAAAGACCCATCAAATCAGTATGCAAATTTTTTTAAAAATAAAAATTTTAATTTGTTTGAGAGATAAAATGCTTGGCACTCATGGCGGCCAATGAACAGGCCAAAATTTGATACCGTTTTGTTAGTCTTTTACAGCTGAAGGGCAATAAGTCATTCATTTTTTGTTCAACATGCCAAAGTTTTAGTATACGTGCAATTTTTGCTTTGTTTGCAGAATTTGCATGTGAAGCAGTCTTTGGTCATTATCGCTGAATAAAACTTTTAATTACCTTGCAGATCATATAAGACACAGGGAGAATATGGAAAAATATGATTTTTTTATTGTTCTTACAAAAAACTTTCTACTGATGTAGATAAAATACATAATAGCATCTTTCGCACGTTTTGGAATTTCTATCCTAGAAACCATAAATTGTAATTAGGTATGTGGTGTAACTGACTTTTTAGGGGCAAATGTACCTTCTCTTAATAAATTTACTAAATGGTGCTTCACTGGTCATGTAAGAGTTAGGAGGAGGAATACTTTCTTAATTTTAATAAATTCACTTATATTAGTTACATCTAATTCAATTGCTGAGCATTTGTTCAGTAAATTAAAATTGATGAAAATTTACTTAGGTTATTAATGAGCCAAGAGAGACTTTCTGGTGTGGTCATATTTTCTATTGAGTATGATACTGCTAAAAATATGTTCCAAGAACAATAAATATCTATACTGCTAACAAAGCTCAAAAATTAACAATTTAAATTAAAGAAACTATTGTTCATTATTCATTAAATACTGTTTTTAAAAAAACGTGCTTTGGATTTTGTAAAGTTAATTTTGGGGTGCCAAAAATCCTCTGCCCAGGACACCAATAGGGGTCAATATGGTCCTGAGCATATTGATATCATATTCTTTTAAAGTTGAAATTCTAAATATTATGCACTTTTCAGAATTCAGTATTTGTATATTAAAAATTGCCAAAAAACCCATTCATTGAAAATTTTAGGTTTTCAAAGTTGAATCAGAAATATTTTGATTGCTCTTATCCCAACTCATATTATGTAACTATAGTGTAGACTTTGAAAATTTCTGTTGAAAATGCATTTAAAATATTTATTATATGTAAATAAAATATGTTATGCCCTATTTAGGCTCCACGAAGACTGATATATTTGTTAGACCCATCAACCAATGATGATATTTTACTAAGAGTACTAACTCTATTGGCTAACTTAACAGTTTCTGCTAAGGAACAAAAATTAGATCCAACCATTGATCTACCTGCTGAAGATAAGGCAGCTTCTCCTGAAACAATGTGAGTGTTTATTGATTCCACTTTAGTTATATAATGTAACCATTATTGTATCTAAAATATGGTAGTTTTACATTTTGATTTGGAATTGTAAATGGATTGTTTTAAACTGCATGTAATGTCTGAAATATATGTATTAAACATTTAATGGATGGATTTGTCTAACACATTAATTTTCGCATATCAAGTAAAAACAAAATGAAAAATGCAGATTTAACATTATTATCCATTTTCAAAATCCATGACAAGAAATAAATATTTCTTTATTCTGCTAAGACAGGGGTCGGCAACCTTATCTATATGATGGGCCACATTCGTTGCTGCGAATGCTTCGTGGGGCTGCATTGGAAATCATGAGAGCTTTGGCGGGCCGGATGGGCATTTAAATCAGAAGTTACCTAGAGATTTTGTGGTCTCATATTAGTGAAAATCTATTCTAATTAGTTTACTAGCATTAAAACTTTACCAGAAAAGGTTTTGAGACCATCATTTCACTGAAAAAATATGGAATCGACTGTGTTAAACTATATCGATCACTTTTTCATCATGGCTTCGCGGGCTGCATAAAATGCTCTAAAGGGCTGTATGAGGTCCGCGGGCCATAGGTTGCCGACCCCTGCTCTAAGAAATATTTTCTTGGATTTTCCAAAATTTTTATCATAAGTGCAAAATATTAGATATTATTTATCCCAGGAAAAGAATCAGCCATGTATATATTTTCTATGAAAGGTTGAGGATAAGACTATTACATGATAAATTAAGCAAATGGGGTTTTGTCATAATATATATCCACCAACATGAAAGATTTATGATAGAAGTGGCATATATTGTCCATAGTTTCATAAAAGTATTAGTTTTTAAGGTAGTTTCTGTTATTGTTTCAAATGTAATGAAGTAATTTACAGTATATATGGTAGCTAATACAGGAAAAAATCATTAATTTAGAACTCAAAGGTTGAGAAATTCATAGCGTGAAATTAAAGGTCTTCAATTAATCTGATATTTCATATAGGCACCAACAGTTAAAACATATAATGCTGAATTCTGGTGGTGAAATCAGGACAGAATGTTTAACCCATTTCAGCCCAGAATTATAGAAATTACAATACCTCCTATAGAGCGTTCCATCTTAAAGTTTCAGTACGGTTTCAAACGGCATCATTTCTCCCCTCTCCTGCAGACTTAAAAATCCAATTGCCCCCCTCCTCTATGACACTGGGATTGCCAAATCTCACTAATAATTTAAACTTGCATTAAAATAAAAATTCAAAATTTCTAATTGCTCTATTTTTAACACAGAATCTGATGATATACTTTTAAATGAAAACTAAAAATTATATTCTATACAAAATGCGGTATACAATATTTGACCTGAAATGGACATTTTACGGTCACGTTTGTTTCAGTCGATGATATTTACGTTCTGTTTTAAAATAATGTAATGCAGTTTTTTGCATTAGGTTCAGGAATTTTTAAGGATCGTAATGGTGCTACTGAAAGTTTAATAAATTGATTTTAAATATTTGTTTTCTGCATTTAATTATAAAAGTTCCTTTTACGTGTTCCAGCCTGACTTGAAAAAGTTTGTCTGTGGGAAACTTTTTTAGTTATGAAGATACTTTCGTGATCTAAGCGAGAAAGTTGTAGGTAAATGTTTGAAGTTATTTTTGGTGCACCCAGATGTGGGGTTGTGTCACCAAGGGGAGGGTGAGCAATGCGAAAGTTTTATTGCGGTCCGGTCCCTCGCCTGCTCTTCCCTCAGTTACGACTCAGCAGTTGGACTATCTTGTGCATTTGTTGTTTTATCTGCTCATAAGTTTGCGGGAAAGTACTTACAAATTTTGCCAGCTTTATTGTGTATTGCAAATTAGTTGTTTTAACAATTCTTCAAAACGTTTTCAAACTGAAGTGTGTAATATGGTTCAAATGTAGAGATACGTTGTGTTTGCAGGTTTTATGTTTATAGTGTCCCCATTTTAAAAATATTGTGTATGTACACCACACGTTGATTATTCCTGAATGTATTTTCATATTGATATTGTGGTTTTTGTGAGAAAATGGACGTCTCAACGAGGAAAAGAAAGCAAGGTGAGTTCGGAAAAACAAACAATATTGAATGTTCTTAGTAGTTGCCTCAATGAGTGCAATGAAAGCCTGTCATCTGCTGTTAGTAGGACCAGCAAGCTATGTGGTGTGTCTCAGAGGAAAATTTACAAGATTAAAAAAGTAGCAAATGAATTTGTAATGTCGGACAGGTAAAAATTTCCTCAATTGCAACTTACCGTATATACCTGAATATAAGATGAGGTTTTGTTCCAATTTTTATGACCGAAAAATCGCTAGTCGTCTTATAATCGCGCGGTGCGTAATAGTTTGACTGACAGAGGAGCCGAAGCCAGAGATAGCTGGAGATGGGAAGAATCGAATAGCTATAATCGAAATATTCGATTCAAATGCATTCGAATACAAATACTTTTTTGAGTTTTATCATATATATTATGCGCGTAGTGAAGCTGCGTGCGTCCGTGCGTATGAAGTCACGCGTAATTACATCGGCGTATTTCTCGAGAACCGCTCGTCATAAAGATATGCGGTAAATGGCATTTTGTTTCTACTGGCTATGAGGTCCCTGGAAAAATATTTTCATTTGCTAAAGTGTCCCGGGTTTGAATCCAGGAGACAATTATATTTTCCCATAAGTTTACACGGGATTTTCGATTTTTCAGAGTGCAAGGTTTTTTCCTTTATTTATCAAAATACGTAAATTTTCTTCTTTTTTACTTTATTCGATGGCTAAAGCTTTATACTATCTTATTCTTGCGATGTTTACACGTTACATGGTCGAATTTTTCAGAAATACGAATTCTTTTTTGAAATTTTGCGGATTTTTCGTACTCATTCCGGGCATTGCCAAGAAGACTCTCATTGTTGCCTCTGATTCATTTAAGTCCAATTAAACCTTCAAATAGACGAAAGAAAAGTGTTATTGTTATCTTCTCTTCATTGATAATCTAAATAAACGCATTGACGACGCCTTTACAGTAGGTCTTGTAGGAAGTTAAAAGCAGTCGTTGATAGACACTTGAAGGAAAGCAACTGTATATGCCAACTAACATTACAGTTAATAACAAAGGGGCAAAGTCAGTGATAGTTAAAACCACTGGAAATGAAAAACTAAGGGTAACAGTAATGTTATTGGTATTAGCTGATGAGACAAAATTGCGACCCTTCATAATATTCAAGAGGAAGAATGTACCAAAAGAAAAACTACCACCTGGTATCATTTACAAAATGAAAAAGGTTGGATGACTAGTGACTTGATGATTCAGTGTCTGAGTGAAGTGTGGGATAAACGACCTGGTGCACTTTTAAAGATAAGATCAATGCTAGTTCTTGATGGTTTTCGAGGACATCTTACGGATGATGTGAAATCCAAAATATCACACCTCAACACTGATCTGGTGATCATACCTGGAGGTTTGACCTCCCAACTACAAGTGCTCAATGTGGTTGTCAATAAACCCTTTAAAGGTCATCTACGGCACATTTATGGGGAATGGTTGCTGTCAGGGAATTGCCCTCTGACTACAGCAGGTAAAATGAAAAAACCAACAGAGACTCTACAGGGAAAATGGATTAAGACTGCATGGGACAGTATCTCACCAGCATCAATAGATTTAAGAAGTGTTATGTTTCTAACAGTTTGGATGGATCAGAAGATGACATTCTGTGGGAGTGGGAAGATATGCAGCTATTGGAGATTCCTCCAGTAGTGAAAGTGAAAATAACAATTAAAATGTGCTAATGAGAAATAATTTGCATGAGATATTCTAATGTTCCAAAATATTCAATAGAAAATTCCAATCAAAGTTGCTTATTTCAATTGGTTCAATGTTCATTAGTCAATGGTATAATAAACCTCTGTCATTGTGTGCATAATAAATTTTTTCCTTTTATTAGGAGTTCAAAATGGGGGGTCGTCTTATAATCAGAGTCATCTTATATTCGGGTATATATGGTAATTTCTGTTATGTATAGTGATCAGCATAAAATAATCCAGTTGTTGTTTTTACTTAGGAATTTTGTGAGCAATTATTCTCGTACAAACATGCTTAACTATTTTCCTCTGATCACATTACATCTAATCTTAGTATATGCAAGGAAGTTTATCCAAAAATAAGATGTGAACACAGAAAAACGTAGGCTTCATTTGTATTATTTGAATTATAATAGCTGATAGAATACCGTAAAAAATTTTTGTATGTACATCAACAATATGTAATAGAAGTTAACATTTAAAATGAAAAAATGTTACTTTATTTTTATTTCATAAAATAAAACTATTTATTATTAAACTTTGTTTCTAAATGTTTATTTCATGACAGAGCTTACCCGCAAAGGCCGTTTGTATATGCATAAAATACTGGAACGACGTAAAGATCGAAACAAGTAATGCGGGGTTGCATAACTTAGTCATCCGTACTCATGGGTGAGGTAGATCTCATGTATTAAAATGTATTATTACATACAAAGAACGATGCAGAGCGGTTCCAAATATAAAAAGAATGATAAATTGATGCGGCTATATATAAATTTTTAATTTTTGGATTCCCATTACTGGGGTCGGTACATTTCATCTGTACGCAATGAAAGTGTTAATGCATTTTGCTATTTTCATAGTTTTTTTGTAATATTGCCTAATCATGGCCCCAAAGAGAGTGATGATTGAAATGAAAGAAAAGTCGGTAAAAAGGGCGAAGAAAGTGATGAGTTGGGAGAAGAAAATTGAAGTTTTAGATAGGCTTGCGCATAATGAACTGCTTCATCAGTTGGTAAATTACTTGGTGTGACCGAGTCCACAATAAAATTGATAAGGAAAGTGAAGAAGCGATTAGAGCTAGTGTTGCTAGTGGTACTTCAACAAGTACAAAAGTGTCTTTTGTACCTAGGAATCCGTATGTAGAGAAGACAGAGAAGGCTTTAAACCTGTGAATCGAGACCCAAACTCGCAAGAAAATCTCGCTGAGTTCACTGGTCATTTGTGAGAAAGCCAAGCAACTGCACAATCATTGTCTCAAATTGTTTTGCGGTCTGCTAACGGGATATCGCCAACGTCATCGAAGCGTGTGTAGATTGGTTCCTTGCTCTTTAAAAAAATGTGGCGTTTATTCAGAATGCCACAGTACGTATTGTATTATTATATTTGTTCTTCTCCTTCACAATTGAACACACTACCGGCTTAGTCCAGTGAGTGTCCGATTGAAGCTAAAGATTCACAGCTTTCGACACGCCTAATTATTTCCATCTTTGTCTCAATAGTGTTCAGTTTATGAGTCTTACATTTCTTTTCACTTGTATTAGCACTTTCAGTTTTCCGTTTCTCACTCATGTTTATAAAATAATAGGTGTAAAATGCACAAACAAAGAAACACATTGCTGTACGTACAAACAAAGATGGTAACGTTGCCGAGGCTGAATAATAATAATTTATTGATTATTAACCGACTTTACAGTGGTATTAATCTTGTCAAATTTCAGTACAATATTAAAAAACATTACACACAAATCTTACATTACATACAATACGTATATTACTACATAGCATAGTTTAATTTGGTAATTTATTAAAAGTGTTGGCTTGGCTGATAGACAGCGCCATTATGTGATAGCTCGAAATGTTTGTTCATCAGCTGATGTACGAAAGTCTGAATTCGGAGTACGAAAGGCAGTTTAGGGACGAGAATTTATAATGTACGAAAGAGCAAATTGTACGGATGTCGAGGACTGCCTGTATATGTTGCTGAATTGATGGATTTCATGTTAGATAACTGCATAATTGAAAGGATATTCTCTCTTTCTGTAATTTATGAATATTTCTCTTGCTTCTAACTAAACGTTCTGATTATGCAATGCCACACTTAGATGAAAAAGTTGAAATTTCTTTCTTGAGATGCTTTACCACAGTGTGCATGATGGTACTCAGCTAGTTTATGAACACCGCTAAAATATTGAGGCAAAGTCACCTGACATATTTTGATAACATTTTTACACTTGTTAAAGTACTCTGATTAAGGTACTGAGATGGAACCAATATTGGAATGAATCATTAAATTCAATAGCGAGTTGTAGGTTGTGTAAAGTCTGTATATTAAGTTAGTATATGTTGGTATGGAAAAGTTCTAGTTATGTTTTGAATGCTGTTTATTTCTTATGTTATGCCAACTCCAGGTTTTCAAATTAATGACAAGTTTGTAAATTACTCATATTACATTTTTGAGCAATTCATAGCTTAAGTTCAAATGGTCTGTTAATTAAAAATCTTGCATTCTTGCAATTAAAGATATCTTTGATCTTTTTCAAATGATGCTATGGTTTTAGTAATCATTGTCTGACTTTTATCTCCAGCAGGTATGCAGCAATTTATGGGGTAAATATTTATGAAAAAATAAGGTGTAAAGTATTTGTTTTGATGAATCAGCATATGAATGAAGATATAAGAATGCAGGCTCGTAAAATATACGAAGCAATCAGATCCTGAGTACAGAATTAATTTTGTTCTCAAAATAAAAGAATAATACAAAGAAATACGTTCTTGCATTGACTGATAAGACAATTTAGTATGTATTTAATGTATATAAAAGCAGTTTGAGATGATATGATCTCAACACAGGCATATAAGCACATTGTTATTTATAATATTCAAATTTTATACTTGTTATTGCTTGATTTGTGGTTTGCCCATTTCATTCAAAAGGTAGAGCCAAATTCTCATAATTTCAAGAAATCTTCATTTGTAGTTGAGAAGAGTGCCGAGTAATTATGATGGAAATTGGTGCTGATTGCATTTTATGATTATTTATTTACATTGGTTACAAATAATATTTGTATTTATGTTAAGAGAAAGAAGAATGAACTGTTAATTGCAGTTTACTGGTGCAATGTTTTTAATTTATAAAATATCATTGACGGGTATTGTTTCTAAGCTTTTATCATGAATGCCTATTATTTTCACTCAAAGGCAAGGGCCTCATCAGTGCAATTTAGGTACATCTTTAAAATGACTGTGTGCGGGAAAAATTTTTCCTACTAATATAAAATAAACTTGCACAATAGAAGCTGGTTCTTCGGAGAATACTTAAAAACTACTTATATATATATAGTTCTTTAAAGATCTGTTGGCATATTTTCTGTTTTGTTGATCATTGCATTTTAATGATAATATTTCATGCTGAAAATTTCTTTCCCAAAATGTTTTTCTAATAGGTATGAAACACATTAAAATAGATGGCTGTAGTATAGGAAATGTATGATTAGGTTCAGTAATGTGCCATTAATTATTTTCAGTATGTGTTATATTATCTTGAAAACATTCTGAAGTGTGATTGATTTATCAGGAAATTTTATATGGTGATGTAAAATATACCATTTAGAAGTTATTTTAAGGGATATTAGATATTTATAATTTTTTTAGATGATAGGTTTGTTTTATCCCCTAACTGATGACAGTTTTTCATAATTTTTTGCTATTTAATAAAAAATATTAAAAGACTGCATATTTTTTCCAATATTAGAATTATTGCAATATAGAAAGCCATAAAATTCAGTTGGTTCAGACTGTGCAGTGGTTTTTTAAACCACAATTTTTGCATTTATAATGTGATATTACTTTGCCTTTTTTAAAAATTGTGAGGATGACTATTGTTAATTTATCTAATTTAAGATTGTGAGTACCGTGAATGAAGCTGATTTTTTTTGGATGTGCTATTGTAAAAAGTTAGTTGGTCTTGTACATCGTTTGAATTTCTAATCAACCTCATGCTTGGTTCCTAAAATTTTAACA
Organism: Uropetala carovei; assembly: GCA_036926305.1. Classification (NCBI taxonomy): domain Eukaryota; kingdom Metazoa; phylum Arthropoda; class Insecta; order Odonata; family Petaluridae; genus Uropetala; species Uropetala carovei. The sequence goes on from JAXCHB010000011.1 coordinate 28,278,588, forward strand.
CCCTTCTATTAACCTAAGAGGTAATCATACATGTACTGACAATGCTTTTCTGGTTAATGCCAGGCCTTACTGTGGTTTCTTGATCCCATATTAATTTTTGCTTAGCATTAAATTACAAGCTAATAATAAGATAGCTTTGCTGTGTAAAATTACTGAGAGTTATGGTGTGAATTTCCCAACCCTTTAAGCCATTTACTCCCTATCTTTCTAGTCATATAGTTAAAATGCGTTATCATCAATGTCACTGGTATGATAGCAATGCTAGGCATATTGATGTAATTTTTTGTCAAAAGAAATAATGCAATAACAAGGCTCAGTAATTGTAGAATTTTGGCCTGCTCCATGAACCTATTTTTAATTTGCAGTGGCCTAACAAGAGGTATAAATTATTCAAAAAAAGAAGGTTACCAATATGTTCACCTGAATTTTTATCTTTAAAAAAATGTAATATGATGTTTCCTGCCAGTTACCATAACATGTAATGACTGGTTTATAACCAGAAAAATCTTTTAGCATAAAATGGTGCAGATGAAATTATCTGATAATTTTTATTTAAATATAATTGTTTTTGTTCCTTTAGTCTTGTTCATGTTTTTCAAATAAAATTGAACCAAACAGTTACATTGTGTTAGTCATTTGTCTGTACTTTATTCTTCCTTTTTTAGAATAAAAACAACTTGAAAACAGTTATTATTATCTCCACTATGATATAAATGAATTAATATTTTATCATAAAAGAAAATCAAATGTGGGTGTTATTGTTTTGGGCAATTAACTGAGAATAAAATCTGTAAAGCAAGAGAAAAATTCTGCATTGACTGGTAATTGAATCTAGGTCTTCTACTTGGCCACGAGATGCTTTACCACTGAAATACTGAGGCAGAATAATCCTCCAATTTCAGAATAGGGTATTTCTCTCATGTTGAGCATAGATTAGCCACTCTAGTTGTAATGGTAATGTCATGTGGATTAAGCTGTGGTGTTATTATAACTTGCTTTAATTTTTATTTTAACACCATATTTCTTCCTAATATCAACTTTTCCAACAGATGTCCTCCATGAGGAGCACACAAAGAAACCCAAATAGTATATTTCAAAGCTGAGATGACCAGTTAAACACAAAGGAAAATGTTAATGTAAATTCTATGTATGCATGAATGTGCGTAGCAAGAAGAAATCTTAACATTTCTCTCACATTGAGACTAGGCTTACCGTAATACCTCAGCATTTTTGAAGCTTTGACTTACATTAATAAGAAGCACTAGCAGTGTCATATTAATGAAATATCTCTAATCATGTCTTCAATAGCATGAAAGCCAATGTAATAATTTTCAAGTTATTGATTTTTATTTTTCAAAATCTAGAAATATTTAAATTCTAAATATAAATATTTAAGTTAGACATCTTGTCTAGCAATATGTACAACACAATCATTTCTTTACATCAGTGTGTGTGAAATTATTTTTATCATTGTTTTTTACTGATAATTCCCAAGTGCCTATAGAAAATTTAAAATTTTGTATATGATTAAAAATTTAATTTACAATATATGCTATTATTTTCATATTTAGTCAATTTTCTCTATTCAAATTTTTAATGCGTACTAAAATATTTTTCAGAAAAAATATCCCCATGCCCCAGAGAAAGTGTAAATCTAACAAAGATATACAAATAAAGTATCCAACTAAAGAAATGGGAATTATAATGGAAGACTCAAAATTATTTGACCAGGCAGAAAATTTAAAATAATTTTAAATAAAATGAAAAATGACGAAGATGTTTACAATTGTGAAGATTGAGAAGGTGAAAAATTCTGAACTTGACCAGAACCCAAACCGGGTTCGTGTCCTGGTCAAGTTCAGAATTTTTCTCCTCAATCTTCACATTTGTGATCAATATTATGCACACACACATATGGGTTGAATTTCCATCATTTAACTCTTGATGTTAACAATATATTGTCAAATATGTAGTGGGTTAAATATTTTGAAAATTGTAGTCGAGAAGTCTCATCTGAATTTTTTTAAATTTGCCAATACTTCTTTGTTGTTCCTTCACACAATGCCAACTTGGAAAGAATTTTCAGTCTGATGAAAGGACAGTGGACAGGTCAACAGGATAAACTTCTAACTGAATCTATTGAAAGTTTATCACTGATTCAATATAACTTTAAGGATTACAGTTGTACTGAGCTTCATGTTTATTGTTTAAGAAACAAAGATTCTGAAGCAAGTTGAAAGCTCTAATAAATATAATTAATCCACTTAATTTTTTTTGTAAAATATGTGAAAATCTTTTTTGTATTTGCTTGCAATACCTATTAATTTTATGTTAAAAGAAATAACTTTTGTTTGTATGAATTGAATTTCTCACATGGAATATGTTCTTATACGTATATAGAAAACTGTTTTAGAGGGCCGAAAGATCTGAAATTACATGAGATTCATGCTAAATGTAGCAAAAGTGATTTTAAAAAGTAATATATTTGGCTTATCAAAAGTTAATGCTTAGCCAATAAGTTCCTCTTTATTGTTCTTTATTCAGTATGTGTAATATAGTGATATAAAAAAGTTCAATATAGTATCTATAAAATTTTCGAATTCTATAGACTGTTTCTCAGTATTCTTTGATTAAAAATCCATTTTCAAATGATATATTACTAATAATATAACAATAAACGTAAACTTTTAAAATTACAGTTATTATTCTGAGAAATATATGTGCTATTTTTACTCACATTTTGTTTCATTTGTCCTCTTTTTTACTTTCTCATACGGAGTATCGAGAAAGTATTGTTTTCGCGAAAAAATTCGACCTCGAGATTTTTACAGAAATATATGTTTTAGGTGTCGCTGAATCCGAAAAAGTGGTTTTCGCAATGCCGTCTGTCTGTCCATCTGTCTGTTTGTCTGTCTGTTACTGGCTCTGGAGTCTAGACGGTACAGCGAAAATGAATGAAATCTCGTACTTAGGCATTTTATCATACTGACCACAGTATACATAGAAATGGTCCACATTGCTCAATAATTAAGAGTAGTTTATTCTACGCTTTTTTAACAACAATCCAATTTTCTCAAAAACGGCTCTAACGATTTTGATCAAATTTCTTACAGTTACTTGACATTACGTCTTCAATAATACTGTATAGTTCATATTTCTCAAAAAATGAATATAAGGCTAGTTTATTCTAGGCAACTTTAACAATAATTCGATTTTCTTAAAAATGGCTCCAACGATTTTGATCAAATTTCGTACAGTTACTTGAGTATACATCTATAATAATACTACGTATTTCATATATCTCAATGAATGAATATAAGGCTAGTTTATTCTTGGGCAACTTGAACAAAAATTGGATTTTCTAAAAACAGGCTCATACAATTTTCATTTTCTAAAGATAACTAAACGACGCATTAGTGCTATATGAGAAAGTTTGTACCATGTATGTTGTACCGATTTTTTGATGTGGAGATCTGGTAACCCTACTTGTGATGGCCCTGGCCAGAATGGTAGTAATAGAATGCGCTCTATATAAAATGTCAGTTTATGATTCTGTTGCTAAAAATTGTGCATAATGTATCTGAAAGAATGTTGTATGGTTTATGATTGTAATAATAGGTAAGAAAGGTGACAAAAGTATTAGGCAATGTGTCTGATAGGGTTAAATCTGTCTGTTACCCTCAGCAGAATATTGAAACTTTACCTGAGAGAGAAAAAGAAGAAACAAATAAATGTAGCTCTCAAGAAAATACGGTGTTGATAAAATAAAACAAAATTCTCACAAAAGTTTGTGCAAATTTTGTTTTATTTTAACAATTCTGTATTTCCTGATAACCATGAGATTCCACTGTCTCTGCCTCATCTATTAATTTTAAATGTAGGTATACTGAAAAAGTTAGTGATGCATTGATGAGCCAGTTTATTTATGTCTCTCAAGGATTTCTCTCTGCTAGGGAAGCATCTCCTTTGAAGTGAGAGAAGAAAGTAGATATCAAACTCGAGAAATTGACAAACTTTCTTTCCAATACCCATATCAAGGTTGGAAAGACCAACCAATAGTTATATTCTTCCCAATTCTTTTTTACTAAAGCAAATTGGCAGCTTTTAAAATATGGGTTGACCAATGTGCCACTCAACTAGAGTTACTAGATCTACTATTCTTGGAGTCTATGTACAATTTTTGAAGTTCTTACCTTTATTTTATCAAAATTTTATCTTTTTACTTTCTCATATACATAGTATACTGAGAAAGTATTGTAATTGCAAAAATATTTGACCTTGAGATTTTTTATGGAAATACAAATTAATTCAAACACTGTTACTTTGAAATTCGTATTATTTCGAATTTAAAAAAAGTCCCCAAATAAGAAATTCCATATCAGTGTTCCGATATTACGAAAACTTTGATAATTCATAATTTGAAAAGATTTTAGGTCCGTACTCAAAATATCTACATAGTATCTACTGATAAATCAAAAATTAATATATATATATAGTGTGTGTGTGTGTGTGTGTAATGCAAAATAATTTTTTTTAATCGGCAGATTTTTTAATAAAAATTGTTTTCCTAATATGATGTGTGAAAAGTGCTTCTTCATAATTCAAATTAAAAAAAAATTGGTTCTCTCAATTTTGAATTAATGGGATTCTACTGTATACGTTTTAGGTGTACCTGAGTCCGAAAAAGTGATTTTCGCCATGCCGTATGTCTGTGGACTGTCTGTTCGCAGGTCTAGAGCCTACCGTAATTTTCCGATTATAATACGCATTTTTTTCTCGAAATAGCTGACAAAAAGTTAGGGTGCGTATTATATATGGTTATAAATGCATACAACTTTTTTCAGTATGGAAATAATTTATATTTTCGAACATGTTTTTACCAATAAATCATACATTTCAATGCATTTCGATAATGAACATGTTTTTACAAATAAATCGCAAATTTCAATGCATTTTGATAACATTCCTTTAAATATTGTTTTTAAAAACAAAAATAAGAATATTTATTTATTTACTTTAGCTGTCAGAATTACTAAAGCCTAGGAATTCATTACCACTGTCCTCACTGTCCTCAAACAGTTCCTCGGTGATCTTGTGTTCTCTCTCATCGTCTACGTAAATTGCATCGCCGAGAACATTTTACACACCTCGATCAGCTTGTATGAACGATGTCGCTGGGCAGCAAAGGACGAGCTGTTATTCCAACCAACCAGGTTAATACAAAAGGCAACATTGAGACAGGTTTTATACATTGTATCAATCTTTAACGGGAGTCAGAACGTAACGTGATATTTTCATAAACTTTCTCACAAATACATATCTAGTTTGGCAGCAAAGCGCGAACTCCTATTCCAACCGACCAGATTAATACAAAAGGCAACATTGAGACTGAGGTTTTTATACATTGTAACGATCTTTAACGGGAGTCAGAACGTAACGTGATATTTTCATAAACTTTCTCACAAATACATATCTAGTTTGGCAGCAAAGCGCGAACTCCTATTCCAACCGACCAGATTAATACAAAAGGCAACATTGAGACTGAGGTTTTTATACATTGTAACGATCTTTAACGGGAGTCAGAACGTAACGTGATATTTTCATAAACTTACAAATACATATCTAGTTTGTCAGCAAAGTGCGAACTCCTATTCCAAGCGACCAGTTTAATACAAAAGGCGACATTGAGACAAAATGTTTTTTTATACAGCGTAGCGATCTTTAATGGAAGAGTCAGAACGTAATGTGATATTCTTGTAAACTCTCTCACACATACCTCATTTCGCATCATGGCAAGAACTCCTGATACTGCACATAGTCAAGTAAAATTACATTGATCTTTTACAAAAAAATAGGTGCGTATTATACATAGTGATAAGAGAATTTTCACATTTCACCTGTGAAAACATGGGTGCGTATTATAATCAGAAAATTACGGTAAACGGTAGAGTGAAAATGAATGAAATCTCGTACTTAGGCATTTTGTCATACAGAATAGAAACTATGAAGACAGTTGACATTGCACAATAATTAAGGGCAGTTTATTCTAGGCAACTTGAACAACAATTTGATTTTCCCAAAAACGGCTCCAACGATTTTGATCAAATTTCATACACTTGAGTTTACGTTTGCGATAATAATACATAGTTAATATTTCTCAAAAAAATGAATATAAGGCTATTTTCTTAATGGGAAACTTTAATAACAATTTGATTGTCGAAAAAACGGCTAATGCGATTTTCATCAAATTTCGTATAGTTATTTAGTTGATGTCTATAATGATTCTACATAGTTCATATTTTTCAAAAGTTCACTAAACGGCGTTTTAGTATATGAGAAAGTTTGTAGAATGTATATTGTACCGATTTTTTGCTTTGAAAATTAAATGTTGAACAATTATTCGAGTTAAAAAAGCACAATGGACCAATGAAAGCAAAAATGTCAGTGGAATGTGATAAATATAATATTAGTTTTTAATATTCTGATTTCGTTTTTGATAAGGTACTTTTTAATTACAAATGAAGTTCAGAAAAATATATTGACCACCGATGTTTTTATAAATTTATATTAGTATTTTAAATTTTAACACGTTTATTTAATATTTTATCCGAATGAAGTTAAAAGGTTACAAAAACCTATATATAGTTATTATTAATGTTTTGGGCATGGAATTATGAATACTGTCTTATCATTGAAAATCTTAAAAGGTATACTTTTTTCTGGATAAACCTGCTTATATTAGTAATACCAATAGACTGCGAAAAAGAGGTGTATATTATTTTGAATGGAAAGAAAGTTCTTCGAGTTGGTTTAAACACATTTTAAGTATACATTAGTTAAAAATGTTTATGTGAACGTATTAAGTGCTTAATCGTATTTCGCTCCATAGACAAAAAACTACCTGATTCCTTGTTGGTTGAAACGATTTTATGCGGCATCATTTATAAATTTCTCTTCCAAATTTTCGTGGACGATTTAATACTGGTATCATTTATGGGAATTCAAAAGTTGTTCTGGAACAAGTCCAACTATTGAAAGCTGCAGGTGGTTTATTTGCAGTCGAAACGTAGGACGGTTTTGAATTGTATTTGCTGGTGGCGAAGATTGCACTAGTGTCATTCGTTCCTAACTTACATAGTTTGTAGATAAATCTAAAATAAATTTAACTTTCAAGTTTATTTGAATCCATCATTTTTAGCATCAATTAAAGCTACAGTTATAGAGAACGGTACTTTTGAAACAAAATGGCTACTATAATTTTTTTATTATGGAAATGGTGGCAATCGTGGTTAGTCTTTCTTGCCTAGTGGAAGTGTGTGGAAGTGTTACTTGGCTTGTGGGATACGGCGGCTACGGCGCTCACTTTACTTGAGGTGGATAAAGATCGATCATTCATGTTAGCTGTCGTTCTCGCAGTCTCGTAACAATATAATTACTTTTGGAGCATCATGTCTGTTATATTCTAAATGTTGTCTCGAGATTCTAAGCAATGATCCTCAATGTAAAGAGCTAGGAAATGTTGTTTTAACAAGATCAGTTTTTTGCGATAAACGGTTTGTAGCTTGATTTATTTTATTGAATCAGTTATTATGTCTGTTCCATATACATCATTGCAGCTATAGAAATCCTTTCGGCTATTAGCTGTTTATATTTTAGCGTTCGGATAACTTTACGTATGCTATGTATGAGTATTTGGGATTTCCAATAAACCTAGCTGTATTTGTTTTTGTGTTGTTTAACTGGTGCTGAGTTATATATTCGAAGATATATTTTAAAAGATTTATGGGTTTTGTTGCCGAACTGGATTATTTGTTATTATTTAACATCGTGAAGGACATTACAGGTATGCTTTGATGTTTTCAACGTCACTTATTAATATTTTATGAGTTTATACGTGTACTTAATTTATATTCGATTGAATACTCGATTACTTATTTTCAGGTTGGATATAACAGTTAAAGAGTAGTCCTCGAAGAAGTCTTATTGATTTAAACCTTGTTAATTAGCTTAGTAATACAAAAATTGTTCGAGATATTTGTGTTTAGCAAAAATAAATAGTTTATTATTTAAGTTTGTTATTTCAGCTCATGACTTATTTCATGCAACATAGGTATGGTCCAAAAAGTAGTATTTGGTCACTGTGATTATTTGTTCGTGTAGCCTGATGATAGAAACCGTAGTTTGTCATGTTCCGCTGGAAAGTAAGAATTCACACATGTAAGGTCATTTTGCTTACATCCCTTGTTTGGTTCCTGATTGATGTGGTGCTTCTTATGTATTATTCGGAATGTGTTGGGGGAAACTGTTCATCTGTTAACAGTGATGCTGCGAAGGTAGTGTCAGGAGATGTTGCTGTTGGTGAAGAAACTAAAGAAAAGGTTCAAATAGTTAAGCAACTTAAAGATCGAGGCAAACGTGAAAGAGGTGAAGAAATTAAGTTTGGTGAAGTGGAAACTAATGTAAGTGTGGGTGGGAAACGATCCACGTACCTGTCTTCGGAGTTGCAGATTTGGGTTCCTGCTCCTACCGTTGAAGAAAAGCGAGGTCTTCCCGGTGAACTTGGTCAAGCAGTACGCATTCCAGCGGATAGGGAGGGCCTGATGAAAGAAAAATTCAAGTTAAATCAGTTTAACTTGTTGGCTAGTGATGCGATATCACTGAACCGGTCGCTAGCAGATATCCGTCTCCCAGGGTAAGTTAGTCCAATGAGTAATTTTACTTCAATCCCTATCGTCTTTCAAGTTAATTTATCATTCACCATAGCTTTCATTCGTTTCAATTTTTGTAAATTATGCAAATTTTTACCATAATTTTCGGCAGTATATTTAATAGTAATATTTCATTCTAAAAGAGTTATTCAAGTAAATATATAACCAAAATCGCCAATTTCTATATAATACACTGCAGCCATTGTTGATGGAGGTGCTATTTTTTGTGGACTCATAGTCAAGTCTTCATGTTAGGAATGTAATTAATTTACTAAATATATTGTATAGATTCAAGTTTTACTATACTAAATTCGTTAAATATATCAGTATAATTGTTCAATCTATCATCCAAAGATTTTTGCACTATTCACGAGTTAGATTTCTACCACCAAGAGAATGGAATGTTTATCTATTTATTATCTTTAATTGGAGTCATCAAACTTCTTGATTAAAGGCCACATGATGCTTTATAAACCACAGTTTGGGCTATATGAGACCTTTAAAATGACACATTGGGCCACGTTTAAATTCAAAGAGCTAGTTTTCAGTGTTTTTGGTTGCATAAAGTTTTATATGCCTATATTAAACATATATTTGATCCACATACTTGAAAAATATCCTTCAGATTTCTCAAGTGATATCTAATGATACATTTTGCTGGAAAGTAAGTGAATATGCATGTATTAAAGAAATTGATGTGGTAAAGTGGGCTGGATGAAATCATTGAGCAGGCTGTAGTTAGGGGATTCCTGATCCAGTAGCATAGTGGTGGGGGTGGATTTGAAGGTTCAAACTGCTCCTGTCAGAACTCCCAAGTCCATATGATTATAATGCCTTTAAAACTTAAATGTTTTTATTGACCTAATTTCTATAGCTATAAGAATTGACACCCACATCAGTTTTCAAAATTTAAAATTCTGTATGGATTCATTTGTGCAAAGAAAAATTTGCCTCCTGCAGGGTACCTGCCCGGCTAAGGCAAAATTTCTCAATTGAAAATTCCAGGCTACCCTCATCTACAAAAATTTTGATTTCTTGCTCCTTTGAGGTTTTTGCCTTAATTATTGTAAATTTAAAATTTGTATCATATAATTAATTCAGTTAAGTAATGGAAAGTTGTAATAGTATGATATTATATTATTTTTATAGGTGTAAGACGAAGAAGTATCAACCTCTGTTGCCTTCAGCATCAATTGTGATAGTGTTCCACAATGAGGCATGGTCTACATTATTACGTACTGTTTGGAGTGCAATCAACAGATCTCCTCGCAATCTTCTTGCTGAAATTATTCTTGTAGATGATTCCAGTGAAAGAGGTAAATACGTATATTGGTTTGTCATGTAAAATGAACTACTTTTAACTGTACAGGAAAACTACCTCAAACATAGCTTCCTGCAATGCAGATTTACGTTTACCCAACAAACTTCTCTGAATGTCATGATGTGATATGCTTTCATGAGGTTCTACGTTCAGATATCATGCTAAAGGAGCATATGTAAACGTACTTAAATGTTTTTAATACACTATATTCCAACTTAGGTAAAAGTTATGAAAATTTATATTTCTGTGCAATAGAAGAGACAGAGGGGACATTGCCCTAACCTTACCCCATGAGAATGGATGGACAATCTATGTATTTTTGTTATTTAGATTCTTTCTTTTACAAGTAAGATATATTTAAAACATTCTCTTTGTAATTGCATTTTATTGATTTGAAAGAGGGTGACATGCTTGCAGCCCAAAAGGGACTTGTGCCCAAGCAACAATTGTGCCAAGCATGGTTCTGGAGACATTTATTCCATGTTTTCTTCAAAACTTGGTCCATATGGGACCTCAGTTTGTCTGAAGATTTTATAAATATATCTATCAAGTGAAAGAAATGGGTCGACTTATATGGTGACTATTGTCTAATTATTTAATTTTAAACATAACTATTGTGCTCCTTGACTTCATAGTATTTACAGCATTAATTTACATACTATGTATTATATTTTTATTAGGAATTATAAATACAACTATTTTTTTTATTTACCAAACATTTTCAGAATGTGTATATTTTTGTGATCTTGGAACCTATAGCTATTTTCCTCACAGGTTTAATGATTCCCCAATATTACATGGGATCCATTTAATGGTTTATGGGAAAATGTTTTTGTACATTGCATTGGTAGAAACTAAATTATGTTTAGTTGCAATTACAGCAAGTATCTTTTCTTGCAATAGATTTTCTACACACAAATACCATGCCTATTTAGTGCCATTTTCAAATTACTCTATTTACTCAAATAAAAGCCACACTTTTTTTTCCAAATTCTTTGTCTTCAGAGTGAGGATGTGGCATTTAACTGTTAATGAAATAGGAAAAATGAAGTGGAGCAAACCCAACAGATGCCAACCTAGAGTTTTTTAGTAGCATGAATAGAAGTTCTTTGCGCACCAGATATTAGGGCTCAAGTTTCTTTTTATTAACCTCAATTTTGAGTGGAGGCATGCCATGCTAGAGTGACCAGAAAATAAACTATGCACGCAATTTGTCCTATTTACACTAGGTCAAAAATGTTAATGAAAAATACCAGGAATTTTTTTCGATAAACTCCATTATTTGGTGTAGTTTAGTTTTATTATGGTCCCTAAGTAACCCTATAAGAGCGAATTTCATTTATGTATCGTAGGACGGTCACATTTGCCCTTTTAAAGGATGGTTGGCATCAGGGCATAAAAAAACTCATTAGAAATCTTATATATTATAATAACGTGAATAATTGTATAGGTAGTGAAAACATAAATTTGGTAGATCCTATTATAATCTATTGGCATAAGAGGACATTCTTTTAAGTAGATCAAACAAAGGACAAACTTTGGTGAATGTCTCATTTTTCCAATAATTCATTGTCATAACAATGGAGATTTGTTAAATTAAATTCAAACCAATTTCTCGTTATAGAGCTATCAACAAGATCATTATATGCATCCCTACTACCTTCCCAGAACATTCTCCTTCTAGGGACAGGAACGTACCCACTCAACAAAATACCAATAATGCACTTCATTTCTTCGATTGAGATGTTTTCCAATTTATTTTTGCAAGCTGCATAATGGTTGCTGTGATACACAAGCAAAAAAATCAACTCTTCATCAACAAATGTCTTGAACATTTCAATTGGAGCCTGCTGATTTTTAGCTTCCGTCATTTGTGGCCCTTCAAGGATTGGTGCTTCAAAATCACCATTCTTCCATTTGTACGTTTGTCTTTCCTCTGCTAGTTGAGGGACCAGGTTCACACACATCTTCCTCATCAGCTTCTTGAACATCTCTTTCTTGAGTGTACATAAATTCTGATATCCTCCTCTCCAGAATCTTCATTTAAGTCATCCATAGAATTTGTGGAAGGCATAATAGCGATGGTCACATTCAATTCTGATGGAATGTCATCAGTATCATCATCCTCTAACACAGATGAAAGATCATATAGAGTTAATCCACTGAAACATACAAAAAAGCAGGAAAATCATTACTGAAGTCATCTAGTGAAAATGAAATGTAAATATGTCGGTATGCTGAGTGTCCTTTTAAAAGGGCAGCTATAATTAGGGCCCTACTGAATGCATCATATTTTTTTGACATCGGATGACTGATAACTAACGTAATCGTGAAAAAAATTTGATATCCAATGACAAATGTTTACAATATAGGATAGGAAAATAATCCTACTGAAAACAAAAATATGAACTAAAATGGCTTACAATTCAAGTAAATTACACTTAATGGGACTCCCGGCATCTGTAGCAGTTACCAATGCAAATATCGCAAATGAAAATATCAAACTACCAATTTTTTAAATGAAATTTATTGTTCTTTTGAAAGGACAGTAGACATATCTGGGTTAACATCATCTGCTTGAAATTACCATTATATTCAAGTTATACAAGATTAAAATTTTTTTATGAGAAAATTACTACAGGTTTTCTATGAAATCATTACAAGTTGAATGTGAGTGGAAAGACATGACATCTAAATATAACGTATAATATTCTATATCTGTATGACCTACATTACTTTTCCTTAGTGGCATATCTGCAATGAGGAAAGCCTGATTTTTGTGTGTGGCATTTTCGCATGTTTATGGAAATTCTTATAACATTTCTTCCATTTTGAATCTAAATTGATCGTAACATCGATGTTAATAGAAATTTGTTTTTGGAAACAAAATTTTCATGAATTTTCATAAAAAATAGGGGGCAGCCAAACTAAATAGTTTTGGGTTAGTAAATGTCCAAACCTCCACTGCCTCTCCTATATCCAGTGGGTACTTTGGCAAGATCATATAAAGATTTGAAATCTTAATTTACAGGGGAAACTGACATTGTTTTACATTTATGTTAGTTTTGAAAGCTACTTTAATATAAGGAACAGTTTCTTTTGTTTATGTGTTGTCTCCATGCATAATTTATCTTATTCAACAAAAAAGAGTTATTCACCCAAAGATTTGTTAAATGGGATTTCACCTGTGGTGGTCGGTCTGTGCAAGCAGTGTGAAACAACAACGCAACAAACTTTTTCAATTACTTAAAATAAATTTAGTTACTGTTATAAAATTTTTAGAAATATATGTAGTATTTTTGTCATGTAAATGAATTTCTATTAACTTGATTGTGCTTCATATTACTCAATTGTTATTGAGCGGGCCCTGAGAAGCAGTTTTAGATCTGCTTCTCTGGTGGTTATATGCATGGAAATGAGAGAGCGGGGAAAAGAAGGGAGGGCCTATGTGTTTTCAGTGAAGGGGAAGTAAGCAGAATTTGTACTGCTCCTTGGTGCTGCAGAAAGTTTCGACTGCTGATGACAAAATACTGTATTGTCCATCTATCGGGGAAATTTGGTTTGACATATATTCTAGATATATTTGTTAGCTGTTTTGTGAACTCACATGGCTTATAGTATTTGTTTTTAGTGTGCTACATCAGTTCTTCCTTTTATTAAACATTATTTACTTTTTATTCTAAAAATGTCTGGAGATAATGAAAATTGTTTAATAAAAAAATTATTGGTGAAATCGTTTTCAAGTTATAAAGATATTACAACTAAAAAGGAGTGTTCAAGCCAGAAAGCCTACACCTGACCTCCCGAAACTTACTTCTATTAAGGGAAGTACAACTCGTCAATTCAACACAAGTATTTAAAATTTTCTTCTCTGAATTACCATAAATAAACTGTTTTGTTGGCCGTGCATTTTAATGTCAGTTGAGAGAAGTGTAAGGACCTCTAGTGGCTATACTGATTATTATTTGTTATACCCGTGGCATATTTCCAAATGAGATACATGAATGACGAGGTGAGCCTTTGGCTCACAAAGTGACCAATTTATAACGCTTTGCTCCATAAAGTAAAACTATCCCACTGCTTGCCTTACCCAATGGGTCACCGACCACCCCTTGGTTTCACTTTTTTAAAGTAAAAATTGTTAAAAGTGTTATCTTTGTAATTTAGTGATCTTTTTAATCAAAGGCAAGAATTTGAAAAGTTTTTCATATTGTCACATCTTAAGTTATCAGTCATTCATAATTTCATTAATAAATATTAATACTGGAGGATATGCAAGTGTTAATGAGCAATTCAGAAATAAAATATTTTGAAAATTGATGATGCAGAAAAACTTGCTGCTATATAGTATGTTGAGATGATTCAAATCTTGCGGTTTCAATACGCGGGTATATTGATTCCCGGAGTACTTCCTGTATGTTTGGTTTCCCTTTCTTACGTAGTAGTTTTCGTAATACCAGTCTTCCTGTCGCCATCGCGTTGATAGCACGTTTTTCCTTGTCGATCTGTATCGAAGTGAATCCTGTCCATCAGTTAATACTGGACTTATATAATATAATAAACTGAATTCTCATTATCTGTATCAAGTTTATTTAAACCTTCTTAACATAGTATATATTCTTAGTTAAATGGCAATAGCCTCTATTTAAAAATAATTTAATGCATTATTTTCAGAGCATCTAGGTAGACAACTGGAAGAGTATGTGGCTGAGCTTCCTGTAAAAACCAAAGTGTTGAGAACAGAGAAGCGATCTGGGCTTATTAGAGCTCGCCTTCTTGGTGCTAAGCATGTTACAGGAAAAGTGATATTATTTCTGGATGCTCATTGTGAATGTACTGAAGGATGGTTAGAGCCATTGCTGGCTCGCATTGCAATGGACAGGTAGGAATAATCTGAGGGATAAGAGTAAAATTTTTATGAACCTCAGACAAAAGCTATAATATACTTTATAGGATAAGAATTGCTCTGGAAATAATGTTTACTACATTTGCATGAAATAAAGATTACATTAGAGATTAGTTTGCATTGAATTTTGGAGAGCATAGTTTGGGAATGTCATGATAATAAGATACTGTACGAATGGGGATTTGTATAAAAGATACAATGTTAACTTTAATCTGAAGAAGAAGAAAAGTTTCTGTCATCACTACAAATTGATCTTACCCCTTCTACTTGCTCGGTTCAAGTGTATGCCTTCTAGTATATAAAGTCAGTTTTCTACAAATGAGAAATTTCAAAGGAGGTAAAACCTTCAAAATAATAAGTTAGGTCCTTGTTCTTTTGATTCACATAAGATTAAGTTTATAGTGTATATTTTTTATCTCCCAGTATCACTGGCTTGACAGTTAGCAACCCTGCAGTTATTATGGAGTTGATATGCTTTCTAGTTGAATTTAAAATGTTTATAATTTATACCTTTCCATTTTTTCGAGTTTTAATGTTTTTCAACATTTTTTGTAGGAGGACAGTGGTTTGTCCCATAATCGATGTCATATCTGATGATACTTTTGAGTACATAGCGGCATCCGATATGACATGGGGAGGCTTTAACTGGAAACTGAACTTCAGATGGTATGTTATTAGTAAATATTTAAATATAAAAGATTTCTTTGCAATAAAATTTTATTTGTAGTATATTTTTGAAGCTGAATATAGTTTTATCATTAATTATTGGTAATGATTTCAAGTAAAAGGCTAAGTTGGTAGAGTAATAATTTTTGCAGGTATAGAGTCCCCCAGAGAGAAATGGACCGTAGGGGAGGTGATAGGACAGCTCCACTTCGTACCCCGACAATGGCAGGTGGCCTCTTTGCTATTGATCGTGATTATTTTTATGAATTGGGTGCCTATGATGAAGGCATGGACATATGGGGAGGGGAAAATCTTGAGATGTCATTCAGGGTAAGTTAAATCAATTATTCCACTTTTAGGGTTTTGTTTGATATGCAGATAGCACAAATTTATTGAACTACCATCCAGTTTTTAGTTCCATACCTCAGTGAAAATATATTCATATATTATTTATAGATTTCTTATTTAGAGGTATTTAATAGTTGAAATAAAAACATTAAATTTTCCCTTGTTGCAGTGAAATCTCAATCTAATTTTTTGTCATTGTGATATTTCCAAAGTAAAATTTGGTGGTTAGCTTCTTTAGAATAAATTCTTGATTATTCTGCTGCAGCATAGTATTCATTGATCACACACATCATACTTTCGTATATACAAGTGCATGCTAATATAGAATCAACTTTTAGGAGTTTTCGATTTTCTAGCTATTATGTGCATTATCAGTAATTTTTCCAAAACTAGACTTGAAAATTACAGCTAAAAGAAGATGATGAATGTTATTCAAGGGAACATTTTCAGTGTGTGCCTCTTTCAAAAATATGTCTACTACAAGTGGGGGATTTATTTGGTATATACAGTAAACTTCCTGTTATCCGGCATGCTCGGGGAATTGGGTTTTCCGGTTAACTGAATATTCCGGTTGCTTGAGAGTTTTATTGGATAGGCATTGGATAATGCATTTGGAAACCAAAATATGGAACAGATGCAAAACTATACATATACCTTGGAATTTCTAACCCATAGAATCGATATTCTACTAACAATTATTCTTAAATAATTTCTTGACATTCAAGGAAGAAATTAAATTAAAATATACAAGTATTCAATACACTTAATAGCAATATTTTAATAATTACTAGCTACATTACACCCAACAGTTTCTCGTATGCCTATCGCTATTAGCTTCTCTTTTGTTTTAATAACAACGGGAGGTAAGGATTAACTTAGTCCAAGCATTAGAATTTTCCAACAACAAAAATTGTTTCCTTGCCTGAGGAAAGGAGAGAAATTATCCTCACACAGCTCAAAGTATTAGCAGAAATTTTTGAGGAAAATTGATATTAAACGAAAGATGAACTTGAGTAAAGTAGTGTATAAATAAGCAATTCCAAGACGAGAGTATGATTCTGCATCTAAGCCCAAAATAATAATGCAGCCTTAAAATAAAGTAATAAACTATTATAATGCATAAAATTGTCTCACTCTTAAAACATTGTTATTTAGGAGGTTTGATACAAGAACGGAAACCTATGTGTACATAGTTTTTTTTTCTGCTGTAAGGTGTTGCCATCTACGAACCAGATTGTAAACTTTATGTGGGAAAAAAATGTCAACTTACGTCTTTTATTTTTTTATTGACAATAAAATTGGACTTGAGAGAGTAACAAGTAGAATAATACTTGAACTAGTCAGAGTTGAATGTGGTAAACATCGCCAAAACAAACCAGTCTCATCAGCATTCTAAATCTGATCAGGAGTTAGGTCATGTTCCTTAACTAATGTTTCAAAAAATTTATCGGCAGCTTCTTGGTCACCCGATATTTTATCACCTGAAGTATCTAGACGTCTGACCCCATGCCTAATCTTAAAACATGTTAACCATCCATCTGAAAATGCACACAGTTCACTAATGTCCATTTGTTCATAAAAATCTTGGGTCTTTTCAATCAACATTTGTTCAGAAATAGGGGCTCCCTCAGAACGCTTTATAGAAAACCATTCATACACAGCAATATCCAATTGCTCAAGTTTCGGCTTATGAAGAGTGCGCCGATATTCAGTTCCTCCAGTAATCTCAGAAGACGTAACAAATTTCAATAACTGTGATTTCTGTGCCTTAATGTCGTAAATAGTTGCTGAACCGACATTGTACTCTTTCATTAAAACATTGCGATTTTCACCTTTCTCTAAACGTTTAATGATATTAAGTTTCTGGGTTAAGGTTAGTACAACCCGTTTCCTTTTATCACCTTTAGCGCATATTGCCGTTCTAGGAGGCATTTAAAAAGGGTGGACGAAATATTTCATTTAACACAAACACTGATTCCAAGAAACATACATAATTGCGTGTTGCAACTGCCAACGCGAACACCATATTTATTTAAATTAGCGGTAGCATTCCGAAATAGATATAAAAAATTGCAGAAAGCACCAATATTAGCGGTAACATTCCGAACTAGATGAAATTTAAAAAAAATCAAGAGGCCGGAGATGCCGGTTGCTAGAGAATTCTGGTTGCTTGAGTGCCAGATAACTGGAAGTTTACTGTATAAAGAATAGTAGTGGTATTTTTCTTGTTGAAAAATATCAGAGGTTCCCCATAGTAATATTAAGTTGTTTATCATTCGGTTATTTTACTCCAGAAAACTACCTGTATGATCGCTTTGGTGAGATTTAAAAAATTTGTTCAAACAATACTAACCTTTGGAACCCTGCATTGACAGTAAATAACATATAACAATAAATTTCATGTCCATAATGCTTACTTGCCTTTACAAGGGCAACAAAAAGTTATTTATTCACACACAAGATTTTCCTTTTTTCCAAATTTTGTTTACAAAATATACTGGTACCCTAGGGAAAAAATTATAAATCTAAAATCTGAGATACACTTAAATTTCACTGCAAAATGAATTTTGCAATTCAATGTACAGTATGTGACATATAAAAACATGATACAGTAAAACCTTTACCTTATGAACTCCCTTAGAATGAAGAACTCCATATGAAAATTATCGCCAGTCCCGAAAAATTCACTAATAAAACTATATAGAAAATCTCTATATTACAAACCTCCGATAATTACAAAACATCCCAATTCCAAAATAAAAATTGCACCCGTTCCATTAAACACCAATACAGAGGACAAATGATCCATTCTTGCTGGGATGGGAACCAAACCGTGCATTTTCCATTGCCTTAATTACTTTTCTTTTGCGATTTCGTCTTTCACGGTGTTTTCAGGAATGTAACCTCTGCGAAAGGTGAGGTCTGCCTGTATGTATAATTAAGTATGAAAATTAATTAAAAACACATAATAAAATATAAATTCTTTTTTATACATACATTTTCTATAACTTTCTCATTGGTAGCTTTTTGTAGTAAATGTTGAAGACCAACTGAATACGTAACTTTTATTTAAATAAAGAACAGACATTTTTTCATTAATATTTTTTGTGCTATATTTTAATTTACCGTATATTCTGGCATATAAGTCGACCCCTGCTTTTTTGAATGAAAATACATGATTAGGCATATGTTCACTGTATAAGTCGACTCCCCACTTTTTCACTTAAAAATATTTCTCATAAAATAGTTTTCGGACAAAATTAAGGTCATGTACAATCCAAGTTTTAACGAAACAGAAATAAACATAATAATAAAAAAATATATACATACTGTTGAGAGTCCATGCTATTCTTCTTGAGCATTCCATGTGACAGATGTTTTAATTTCAACTGATAAGAAACTGTTATTCTTGGAGAGCTTGACCCACTAAATAAAGTTTCCTATAATCTGATTGATGTCGGCTGCTAATGATACTATCGAAATGAACTAAACCTAGTGATCGCGATTGATCTCTACAGTGGTGAAATTCAATAAAATATCACATATGTGTACCCCGTGCACTTTTCTCCCAAAATGTCAGTAAAAAAGAGACCGCATCATACATGAAGATTTCTGACCAAGTTTTAAAAATTGTAAGTTTCAATGGTAAATTTACCGCAAAACGCTTGCGTCTATGTTTATACTCGCAAAAGACGAAGAATTCTACGAAGTTTACACATATCTACACGACCAAGAAATGTTTAGGGTTTAAATGCACAGTTTATACTGCTGTTGGTGCATCTACAAGATTGAGATGATGTAATATTTTAATAATATTGAAGCTGTACCTTTTAATTGAGTTTTAAGTTTATTATTGTTACTCAAAACCAATTCTGTCATTAAAAATTTACTATCAGTTTCTATAGTAGTTTTAAAAGCTTATGGCACCTTTCTGCGAGGACTGCGATGTAATGTAGGGGAAAGCGGTTGTGGAGAGGGAAGTTGGGAGGGAAGCGAAGTGAGTTGGAACTCGCAGCTTGGCAGGTTGGCCAAACTACCGGATCCAGTTTTAAAAGAGGCGGAAATGTTCTGAACTGTAGATTATCATGTATATATGTAGTTTGATTTTGCACTTATTTAACTTTGAAAGAAGAAACTTTTCCAGAGCAAATTTTTATTCAGCAATTAAATACAATGTAACCAAACAACAAACAGAACAGCGATACTAGAAAGGTGAATCTAATAGGACAGCAGCACGGTTGGCAACTAACAAGGCACAAGTGAGCTCTCTCACGATTGTAAACACCCTCACCCCTACCGAGTTTGCGTTTCTAAAGTGGACTCTTCCATAGCGAAAATCGTCTTCTGCGCAGGTGCCGTAAGCTTTTAAAACTACTATACCTACACTTTTGCCAGAATAAGTTGGTATCTGTATCTGTGAGCCGCTGATGCTCCTTTAACCCGGGAAAGAACCATAGTTCCCTCTAATTTTTTTCATCCATGGGCGGAATGAATATCGCTATGTGCACCTACATGATGCTAGTGCGCGGATGTGCACTGGGGTTGATGCGGCCCTGTTCCAATATATTCTAAGATACAATTGTGTGTGCTTGAAAAATTTAGTGCGCGGCACTTCAAAAAGTGTTTCGTGACCCTGCAGCTTAGAGAGAACCATGGAGAGAACACACCTAAGGGGAATCCCCACACTTTTTTGATTTTCTTTCTAATTTTCTGCCGCCGTAGACGTCAACTTATTAAAGCACTAATTTATTTTTTCTCCTCATACTGGTCCAAAAATAGGGATGTGTGTGGTACACGAGGATGCAGATTACGTAAATACAGTATTAAAATGAATTATTATAAATCTTCTAAAATAAATGTCAGAAAATGTAAACACTGGAACAGCTGATTCAAAATAGCAATCACCTCCACCGAAAGATCAATGGTCTTAGTAAATATCGATCTTATTCATTTGTAATTTAAGGTTCATATTTTATGTTCGGCATATAAGTTGACTAAAATTTAGGAAAAAATTTTTAGTCCTTAAAGGTCGACTTATACACCGGAATATACGGTACTTTAATTTGGCTATTTATTGATATACTATCGTCTCTAATGTACATAGTGTTTAAAATAGCAAAATTGCTATTTAAACATTTTGAATTCTGACAAAGTAAATTTAGTATAAAGTAATCCATGTTTTGATCAATAATAACGATATAGCTCGGTAGCCCAGAGATGCCCTACATCATAAATTTCTACATCATATAGATTGTTTTTACTATGAAAATTGATCAGTGTTACAGGAATGAAAAACTAATACTGTATTTACTCGTGTAACCCATGCCCTCATGTATCACGCACCCTCATGTATCACGCACCCTCATGTATCACGCGCATCCCTATTTTTGTGCCAATTCAAAGGGAAAAAAATAAATCTGTGCTGAATTTAAAAAAAGTCGACCTCTTCACTGATTCCTTTTCCCTGAACAAGGTCCACCCAAATTAAGCATATAGATATGCGTATGCAGGGGTAAATTCACGAGGCAGCACTGGCCTATCGGGACTTAGCCCGGTTTCCTGGCGGCCAAATCAGCTCCTGCGCCTATACTTTGTAGAGTTTGGCAAACACCAGTTAGTAAATTTAAAACTCATTTAAAAGGTACAATTTTAATTTTATAAAAACATATCTTTCACCAGTCCCTGATGCATGATTCTGATACATCGTATTTTAGCCCTACTGTATGATTTCCTATTACCTCTGCCTCCCTTATAATTTGCAATTTTACACTAGCGGTAAACGATCGCAATCTCTTCCCAAGATTCATTGTATTATAGATTAATTCACTTAAAAAGGCAGACTTTAAATCTGTCTGAGCTTTATCCCACAAGGATACAGTACTTGCCACTGCAGAAAAATCCTGCACATTTCCATTGTAATTTAATGTGTGCGTTTAAAAGTACCTGGTATTAACAATGTTGCGGCAGAATATGTGATATTGTAACTGGTATTCCCATCACAATTATGTAAAAAGACATTGTGTTTAATTTATATCACTGCACAATATTGTGACTGTTACGCTCTTGCGACGCATTCAATCCACGGTGGCTATGCTGACCCAATCTTTGTGTCTATAGTTATAGACTTAAAATTTATATACAAAGAACAACGTCTCAATATGAAGAAATTTAGAAATAGAAGAATAGACGCTGCATGGGTGCTGGCTTAAGATATATTTGTTTACGGACATGACATTTTGGGAAAAAGGTGTGAGGTACACAAATAAATGAATCCTCATGTAAGACGCGAACCCCTTTCTTTCACAGGCATTTTGGGAAAAAAGGTGTGTGGGTTGCACGAGTAAATATGGTATATTGTTTTTTATCATAAAGTGAATTTTTTTGAAACATTCTTTAACTAAAATGTTAATGTTGAAATAAATTATAACCAACAATAATATGCTAATATTCATATATGATGAATCTGAAAAAACCTCCATACAAAGAACCTCCTTACAACAAAGTGCGAAAAATTGGGTCCCTTCAATTTCGTTATAAAGAGGTGTTTCTGTATAATCATGTAGCAAATAAGACAAGAATGATGCTCACTTCATGCATACATACATACAATGTAGGGGTGTTCTTTAAAATTTTTATAATTATGTATTTTATTTCAACATTAAGTACAGAACAACATTTTATGCAGACACATACAAGATGTTATTCTCAAAAATAATATTTTATAGAAGTTCTCAATATACAAGATTTTTTAGTTTAATAATCTCTTGACCAGTTATGAGCACTTTAATTCCCTGGAATTGCACTGAAAAAGACAAATTTGTTAAAAGGGGATCAAGAGGAAAACTTTGGAATTCTTGCCCCTGACTTAATTATTATTGCCATTGCAAAGGACAAACTTAGAGAAATTGATATAAAATGAGAGTGAATGGGAGCTCTGGATCCAATGTTACTATTTTTCATTTACAAAATTCTAGGGAATTTTATTATGTGGAAACTTTTGAGAAGGAAATTACCGTATTTACTCGTGTAACTCGTGCCCTCATGTACCATGCTCAACCCTATTTTATTGCTAGATTTATCTATGGATAAAAATGTCAATGCGCAATTAAAATGACCCTTTGCAGTGTACGCAACGCCATCAACAATTAGAAAATTTTATTATAGCAGCAGAAAACAGTGGTATCACTTAGCGACATATTTAACAGATTTAGAAGAAAAATCAAAATATCTCTTAAACTATCGTTTTTATAAAAATACGTTTCAAACAAAACTTGGAGAAAATTACATTATCTACAACTACTTATGACAATTGAGTCTTAAAGGAGATATTGGGAAAAAATGGAAAAATGACTAGAATAAACATCCACTTCCGGTGCATCAGTATCAGCCGAAACCTTTTCAAATCTTCATTTGCTAATAAAAATCTTAAATATAAATTTTGTGCTGATTTGATAATTAGTTCTTGAGTTAGAGCACCCACAATATTCCTGTCACATACAGACATACACACAGATATCGAGAAAATAGTTAAAACGTGTTCTATGGACCTCAAAACATGCGTTTCTGTTGTAATCTCAAAATCAATTTTTTCATGAAAAAATACTTTCTCTATACTACATATATGGAGAAAGTAAAAATGAATATCAAGCCAGTTTATTCTTGTGCAACTTCAATAACACTTGGATTTTCTAAAAAAATGGCTCATACTATTTTCATCAAATTTTGTATAGTTATTTAAGTTGAGGTTTATAATCTAAATCTGAGTAAATACCCTGAAAGCCACTGCAATTGGTGTGTGGCATCGGGGAATAATGATTCTATACAGTTCATATCTTTATAAAGGTAACTAAACGACAAATTAGTAAAGTGGCATAGCCAGAAATTTCGTTTGGAGGGTGAACCATAGTATTTTTTGTGGTCCACTATCACTATTAGGCATTTTTGAATTTATATTAACAATGTAACAACCATAAAATACATGCACTATGGTTGTGTTTTAATTGAGATTATTACTGCATTGATTAAGGCACTGAAAATTTTATATTATCTGGAGTAGTTTAGGGGGTGCACGTGCATCCTTGCACCCCCTGGCTATGCCACTTCATATGAGCATATGAGAAAGTTTGTACAATATATATTGTACTGATTTTTAACACATGCTGCAATTGGTGTTTTTCTGGATTTGACTGCACCCTTACTATGTTGAGTTGACTTTCCGTGAATTTTGAAAGTTTCCAACTTAAATGGAGCATTTAAACTCTAATTCGTTTAGTTTTAATACTGTCACATGAATGATAAAATTCAGAACAATTATTATATGTTGCAACATCAGAATCACTCATATTTTAACCATACAAATTCTTTGAGCTAACTTTCTTGAAAACTTCTATTATGGACTAATTTATTGCCACCGAACTTCCTGAAGGTAAAGAACAAGAATCATCAGAACTATTTAAATTCCCTGTCTGGTTGGCAGTGTCTTTCTGTCCAATATTTTATCTCCAAAATATTATAAAAGGGATGTTTGTTTGCCTTTCTTCTTGCTGCTCATTTTTAATCCTTCTCAAAAAAATTACTTGCCTAAAATTAAGAATATGACTTCACTTTCAATTAAGATGCTAGATTTAATAAGATGCTAATAAAACATATAATTACCTACATTTAGACTCCCGACGATGCAATGTGAATGAGATGCTTCTTTAACGGAAGATAGCTAACTACTACACAGACGTTCCAAAGACAATGTATATAATTTTGCGACAGGTGAGTTTAGTCTGAATAGCAGGGTAAAGTTGGTTTGATCGACAGAGAGCTAAATTTACAAATAAGAAAATCTTGACCGAAATTTTTTTCGATCACAATAACTTTCTCTATATCGTTCCAATGAGAAAATTACTATTGTAAATAGCTGGTCGCCAGCTAGTACTATCAACTCGCCACTGGCAAGCTGGTGTCTGTATTTGTCGAGCCCTGTAAATGATAAACTCCTATATTAACTGCGCATCCTGTGATTTTCACTTGTTAGTCTTTTTTCTGGCTCTATTGTCGTTTGTAACCTGCAATATTAATATGTTGCTTATTAGTCTAAAATGGGTTTTTAACCAATGGTATTTTACCCCAAGAGGTATGTCAAGAATTTTGATGAGGTATGCAAAAGTGTTAAAAATTATAATTTTTCTTCATAGTTAGTCTTTCGTGCATGGCTTTGAAATAAAAAATTGCATTGTGATGACTATGAATAGCGTCATAAAACAGAAAAATATAGCAAACTGTGAATTTTAACATTATAAACATGAGTTATCTATCGTAATACAAGTGTCATTCATTTCATTATCACTTAACCCCTCAGCGCCGTACTGGGTATGCCATGGATATTGCTAGCTTTCTTTATTTTTTTGACAGTAAATTTTCTTAAATATGGGTAATCTTTATATATTTCAAAAGAGAAATCTTTGGCCTACCTATTTATCATCATTCTGCAATCCTTTTGTCTTTTTTCTTACACTTAATAATGCATTAAATTTTGTGATTGATTTTTCGTGAATTGGAAAATTGCATCTTCTAAAAATCCCCATTCCAATGATGCGAGGAACTGTATCGCGAGATGAATGCTACTGCAAAGTGAAGCAAGATCTAGACTGGTTATCTGTCCACAAACTTCTCTTTGGTTTTTCTTAGGAGTCAGTGGTTGAGAGGTATAAGACAAGGAGAGCCGAACAACGAAAACCATCGTTCGGCTCTCGGACGGGCCATGTGCTTGCTTCAGCATTTCTTGAGAGCAGTATAGTATGAGAAAGAGGGAGAAACATCTGTTCTTGTGTCCAAGGTCTGTTTACAAATATAAGTCACTGATGATGCATAATAAGCGAGAGAGTTTCGGAAGCTCGGGTCGTCGCAGGAGAAATATTCTCATGTCGCTCTAAAGAAGTCAGTCTGAAGTGAATGCTAGTAAAAAAAATTCAATATAGATGATTCGTTGAAGTTATATTTTCTTGTAAATTTCATGGTAAATGGGATAAAGCAAATGCCTTTAAAAGAACTTAACTTTTCTAATTTTTTTTATTATGCATACATTCTGATACAAACAACATCATATCTCCATTTCTACTGAATGAAGTAGGACAAATTTCACCATGTAACTTCTATAATGACTATGAATGACTACTGTACAACTCAAAACTTTATAAGCTTTATGAAATGTCTTCTAAAAATATATGAAACGTAAAATTTATTTCAAATTTTTAGTCAAGACATGAAAAAGTTGATCTGTGAGAAACTTTTTTCCTATTTGGTTTAGGTAGGTACGTTCAGCGAATGAATTGTTAATAAAATCTGAAATATTATTTTGAAAAAGACTGCGTATCAATGCCATTTATAGTTTTCCCAATACTGAAAGATATATGAAAGCACAGGTGCGTGCTAACTGGTTGGCGATCGGAGTGATTTACGTATTTCTCTTCTCTCCTGTAAAGAGTGTACTTAATATAAGATAATGTAAAAGACATCGTTTATAAATATTATGCTCTACTAAAATCCTCAAAAATTTTTATACAAATCCAATAACAATGGAAAAAGTTACGAATTTTTCAATTTTCAGGCATTGAAATCACGAATTTTTGCGAATTTTTAAAAACCTCCTCTGCGCTTGAGGGGTTAAAATGTACTTGGGGGTACACAACCATAAAAAACCGCACTAAGGGGTATGTAACCATTAAAAAACTGCACTAAGGGGTAAGCAACCATTAAAAAACTGCACTAAGGGGTATGTAATCATTAAAAAAACTGCACTAAGGGGTATGCAACCGTAACACAAACTGCACTAAAGGGTATGCATCCATTATAAAAAGGTCTAAGGGGTATGTGAGTAAAAAAATGTTGTAAACCCCTAGTCTAGAATAATTCACCAAAATACTTTATTATTTTGAATAATAATAATAATATTAAATATTTATATGCATTCAATAGAGGTAGTTAGTAATTTTTTAGTTTTTCAGGATGTTTTAAGCCTGTTTCTTTTATTTATATTACCTATTTCACTATATTTTATAATAAAATTGGGTGTAGCTTATATTCAGGTACATTTTTTTCCCCTAGTTTTAGTGTTGAAAACCCTGGGTATAGTTTATATGCAAGTATGTATGTTACCCTTTGTTTGGCAAAAACTTTGTAAGGTGAGCAGAATTCAGACATTAAGTGATGAATTAAGCTTTCTTCTAAAATTGTTCATTAACAATAATGAAAGTATATCAAATTCTAAATATCAAGATTAGACTTGTGAACATCCGAGTAGATAAGTGAAAGCCATTTGGGCATGTTTTGCATTAAGCATCAGAAAACATGAATGTCCTCATTGTTCATTCACTAAGCACCATCTTCCATCTGCTTTCTTCCTGATGTGAGATGCACTGATTAATCTATACAAAGTATTCATTTGTACCTTACGTTAGTATCACTGTCATCGTAATTTCCTTTCCGGTTGTGATAATTGCATTTGTTCTTATGTTTAGCATGGTGGTATTAATTTTTTTGCTACACACCAAAATTACATGGCAGGTTATGGGCACTTGTTCATATTTTCTCACCTCCATTTTATTTATATGTTAAGCTAGGGAAGTGGAAGAGCAGAAAATCTCATGTATGGGAAAGCATTTACTAGTTACCCAAATTGACTGAAGTGTGAAAAATTTGGTCTCGATCAGGAACTAAAGCTAGGTCTCTAACTTGCTGGGCATATACTTTACAATTGAGACACCATGGTTGAACTCTCATTCATTGTGAAACCCTTGGGCCAAAAAAATAAATTCTGAGAGTAGAGGTTTGTCTTGATGGCTTATTGGTGGAGCATTTGCATGGCAAATGGAAGACTCATGTTTAATTCATGATCAAGATCAGGTTTTTTGATTTTGTGAAAATAGTGTTACTTCCTTAGCAATTCATTTAGTAAGAAATTTTATGCAGCAAAGCCATCATTTGGGATATATTTATTTCACAATTGATCATTTGTCTATTTAAAAGATTTCTAATATGTTGTGTAAGTACTGCAGTTGTTTTTACCTTAATGTACCATGACAACATTTTCATCTTTTTAAAAATTTTAGATTGAGATTTTGCTGCTATTGTTTTCCTAGTAGTTTATATAAGAAATTTTGTGCATACAGTCCCTGTTTCATTTATTTTTATAAAATGCTATCTTTTTAAGAACATACAGCATAACAAAATATAGAATACTGAGTAATTATGTGGAACCTGAATAATTAATGGAAAGGGAAAGTTGAGTATTCTCTCCTGTTTGTTTGTAAATGATAAGAGGTAGAGGGTGGGATGGGAAGAAGGGAAAAATTCATCATCGCTCCCGGCAGGTTTGGCAGTGTGGCGGGGTGCTGGAAATCATTCCCTGCTCCCATGTGGGGCATGTGTTCCGTGACAAGTCCCCCTACACATTCCCTGGTGGGGTGTCGAGGATTGTGCTACACAACGCGGCACGAGTAGCAGAGGTCTGGATGGATGAGTGGCGGGATTTCTATTATGCCATGAATCCAGGTTAGAGGACTGACAATTGCAAAGGCAATGTGTGTTTTTTGTGGAGAAGGATATTTCTGGAAAGATTACAGGTCTCGTGTCCTCGGGAAAATGGGCATCATCATGTGCTGTTGGGACATTGATATTCTTGCAAAGTTACTGCTTCGCTGATCATCAAGGCTGTGGTTTTGTTTGCTAACCCACTAATTATTGATATGTTGCCTAGAAAAGATCTTGGAACCATTTGATTTATTAATCATATGGAAGATTTCAGTGGTGTTCCATTTTATATTTATTTTTGATGTGCCATTATTTAAGCTCTGAATTATCAAATTTTATTGCTAGGAAATTATTCACATTTTACTAAAATTTAGTTGATGTTAAATAAGTCCATATGATAATATGTGTTCATCTGGGTTTTCAAGATTTTTATGGCAAGTTTTTGCCAAATTTGTAAAAGCCTGCTTGCTTAGTACGTTTGCTGATACTTACTAAATTGTAGCCTTCGCAGCCATCCTGGAGCAGTTTACATACTACCTTACTTACCTTGGGGAACTGTATCAGAATGCATGCTAGGTTTTTGGCATTGTAGTTGTTTCTGTGTCTACTTATGTCATCATTGTAGGTATGGATGTGTGGCGGTAGACTGGAGATATCAACATGCTCTCATGTCGGCCATGTGTTCAGAAAATCCACTCCTTACTCCTTCCCTGGGGGAACCTCAAAAATTGTGAACCATAACAACGCTCGCCTAGCTGAAGTATGGCTTGATGAATGGAAAGAGTTTTACTACGGCATTAACCCAGGTTAGAATGAATGCAGTGGCTTCTTACTAACTAATCTGATTGTATTGTTGCTTTTAATACTAGCTGCATTAGTAGGGCTGCCTGGATTTTGTGTTTTGTTGCATGATGTACTGTCATAAACTCACTGCACCATAACCTGTATTAGCAGTTTGTACTTATCTCCTGTTACTTGTTAGCATGTTTTCTTTGAAACAAAAATGTTCATTTTATAATTATCTCGTGTATTTTGTTTTTAACTATAATAATTTTATGAATGTGGGTAGGTTTAGTAAATCTTATTAGAACATTTAAATTATTGACCATTTGCTGAAATGAAAAATTCCAATCTGCGAGATGATGTACTGAAGCTAGTAATACTAAAGAGCTCAAAATATTTTAAGATATTAAGGGCTAAGATGTCTTGACAGTTTAGTTACTTGCTCACTCATCTTTTTGTTATAAGGAAGAGGAAACTTTATTTTGGCATTTTTTGCTAATTATTTTGTGATTACAGTGACTCCCCGACTTACACGGGTCCGAGTTACATGGATCCGTAGATACACGGATACGTGGCAACTTATCATCGCGCTCCATTTTTAGTTCAACTGCCACTCAGTAGATGGCAGTACTAGTACAGTAATCCCTCGGCATACGAGTAATCGGTTTACGAGTTTTCGCTTATACGAGATGCAAAAATTAATACGTTTTTCAATTTACGAGCCAATTTTCACTTATAATACGATCTCCTTCCTCTCGCAAGCCGATCGTTTTTCCCAGCACCTATTCTCGGCTTTCGTCGGTTCCCGAATCTTCTCGAATGCGCAGAAAGTCACGGCATCCCAACTTTAATGATGTAACTATTGTTTATAAAATTTATAACATGGGATGTATTGGGAAATTAATTTTCGTTTTACGAGTTTTTGCCTTACGAGCAGTTTTAGAGGAACAAATTATGCTCGTAAACCGAGTGATTACTGTACGCTGACACAGCTGACAGCGTCGCTTTCGCCATTTAGATTAGTTATCCCGTGGGTGCAAGTTGTGTCTCGTTACTGTACTGCTCTTCATAAACAAATTATAAACCCTCATCATATAAGCACTACTTTTTTAGCTTTAACTATCCATTGAAACGAACGTATATGTCAAAAAATATATCGTATTTAAGCATTGTTGGACTTACATGGTTTTGACTTACACTGCAACCTTCGGAATGAATTAACCGTGTAAGTTGGGGACTTACTGTATATGCTTCTGAAAATTATAAGTTTTCATGGAATAATATAATTAAATTTTCAGGATATTAATTTTTCCACACTGCTTGCTTCAGTGGGAATAATTCTACTTGTACTTTTTCTATGATTTGATGAAAACCAGAAGCCATATAAACTACATCTGAAGTATGAACATTTCGGTATCTTATCAGCATTACAATATAGGTGAAACAAAATTTTTTGTGGAATGATTGGTTGAATTTATTAAGTTCAGTTTGCAAGGAAGTAGTACCTAGAAGTAAATAGTAATCAAATATAATTTATTGGTTATTCACACATTTTATGGCATGAGCATATATTTCTAATTTGTCTGTGCTTTTACATGGGAACATAGTTATTCAGCATAATTTTTTATTTAATTTTGAAATGCATGTCGATTTTTTTAGAAACTTACTTTTATTAGATGTTATTTTGTTGTCATTATTAGTGAAAGATTTGCTTAACTTACTTTGATGTTGAAGTGTAGCTACCGGGTCTAACGTTATTTGAGAAAAAAATTGAAAAGATAAGACTGTTGTATTAATTAAAGCAGCAGTTCTTAAACTGTGTGTGACATAATGGTGTGTCACTAAGAACCGGGAGGTGTGTTGCCAAAAATTTTAATAAGAAGTGGTAAAAAATAAATTTTGTTAAGCAAAATTTTTCTCTCTCTCTCTCTCTTGCAATATTTATAACAACAATAAAACAATGACTTGGCTTAACTATTCCTCATTACAAATGACTCTTGCTCTTTTAGTTTAGCAGATTATAGTATGCATTGTGTAGTGCACCTGAGTGTCAACTGTCAGGTGTGTCGTGATGGGAAAAGGATTGAGAACTGCTGAATTAGAGGAAACATTACTTAGCCTTTAAACACTAGATTTACTTTGGGTATTTAAAGTATTTTTGTTCGTTTTCTGGAAAAATCGTATCTCATGAATTATTGATAATAAAATCTTCAAATGAAAAGCATTTTATAGCAAAAATGATGAAGAATATCATGATTTGGTTTTTTATAGGAAAGATGCATGTTGAAAGTATATTGCAAAAAATTTTATTATTACGAAAATTTCACTCACCTTAGCTTACTACTGCTCTAGTTAGGTGACTGAATAAAGTGGCTCACTAAATGCAGATGCTCAAATGGAAGAAGAAAATAAAAGGAGAGCATTATGGGGTTATGTGAAAGCATGTCGGAGAGCCTGGACCTAGGTCTACCCAAGTGTTGTTTGTTTGGCTTGAGGTCTCCTCTTCCTTATGCCTTTAGCCATGGATATTCTTCCCTCAGTCTGCCATGATATAATTCTTCTGAGGTGTTCTCATCCCAAGTCTCTGAATACATCAAATATGACTACTGTAAGCCTTCTCGGAACTGATTGGAACACATATGGTACATTCGTCCTTTAGTGAAGACATCTTACAACACTCTCCGGGCACGCTTAGCAGGAACTATATTTGAGAGGGCAATCCTAGGAGCAATTAATGCAGAACAAGTGTCAGCAAACTTTCCTGTGCAGCAGGCTGATTGAAAGTTGCAATCTCTTAATCGGGAAGCATTTAAAGTTGTGAATGCTTCAAGGACCAAATAAGAACTTTTGTTGAAAGTTATCTAGGGACTCTGTGATATCTTATAAGAAAAAATTACTTATAGTTAACATTTCAACATTCAAGGTTTTTTATCCTAATTTAAATTCTCAAATATGAAACTTTTAAATTTAACGGATTGCTTTTTCATCATAGCTTTTTGAGCTGCATAAAATGCTCTTAAGGGCTGCATGCACCCTGTGGGTCTTAGTTTGATGATGTCTGATTTGAAGAATGACTTAGGTGCATGGCATTTCAAGTTTTAGTGGCTTTGTTCTATCTTAAATGGAATTTTCTTGCATTGGTGGATTTAGTATGTCTCATGTTCCTAGAAAAATGTTTTTGAAGGTTGAGGTTTGTATTCACTTTTTTATCATAAAACAAAACATTAAAAATTTTCCAATAATTGGATCTCCTCAGCCGATGTTATTGACTGGTGCTTATACTTTAACCTTCACTGTATGAAAGGGAACTTAAATTCCCATTAAAAAGTAGGGTCAAAGGGACATAAGGGAAGTTAAGTTCTCATGAGTTTTGGCCTCTGATATATGTATTTGATCCTACAAGTCATAGGGCTCAGGTATCAAGTCCACCCCAACTTCTAACTTCACTCAAGAGTTCTCTGAGTGTAATGAGTCACATTTTAGAGGAAAAGAATAACTTTGTCATCTTCCACAATTTTTATTATTTCATGACCAGTTTCGCTAAATAAATCAGGTGATGATGCTAGTTATTTAGTGAAACCAGTCGTGAAATAATAAAAATTGTGGAAGTTAACAAAGTTATTCTGTTCCTCTGAAATATGAGTATCACTTGCCACAAAGTTGAGCTAAATTCCTTGGATTTTATTTTAGAATGAGTCGTAGTTTTGGTATAAGTTTACTGTGAAGAATAAATCATCCTGGGAATTATCTTGCTCTTTTTTCCTCATTTGGCTGGATTTAATAGTCTCTGTCATAATCATTCATTTCTTACACTGAATGTGGAGGTGGTAGAAGCACTTTGTTTGAACTGGGGTACACAATTTATTTTAGTGTTTTTTTGCGATGTAATATTTGGGGGTAAATATTTTTATTCAAGTACTTTATTGTGAAAACACTGTTTGTGTAGTGCATTCAATGCGTAAATTCCTGACATGTGTACTGCTTGCCTATTTTATTTTTCAATTACATTCATCTTCATTATTTTCCTGTTATATTAAGCCCCTCATAATTGAAGATCTCACCAAGCAAAATCTAATAGAGAAATTCATGGAAAGCGAATTGATAGCAGATGCCACATGTGCTCTCTGTGCAGAATAGAGAGATTTACAGTTTAGTGGAGCCAGAAGTACAATGTTGGCTTGTGTGTTTACCCATGTTTTGGAGACTACCATGCAAAGACAGAATTTTAATGACACCGACTGAAGTTTGCGTCAATTTAAGGAGACAGGCGACCACCAAATTGGCATGTAAATGATAAATCATTATCCTTATTTAATTTTTCTTGAATTATGATATTATTATTTATGTTCTATTGCTGCAAAAAGAGGTAAATAAAAAAGTATATGCGATTTAAATCATCAATTTATGTTCTTTAAGATGCTTTTTATTTCAAATTTTTATCTATGATAGTCTGAGAGATAATGAAACAAATTAAAAAGGCTGCAGAGTTATTTAAATGTCGTTGAAAAAGTCTGTCTGCGAGCACCTACAAATTGGATTTAAATTCCGTATGATAAAGGTTAAATGAAAGTGTTATTTTCCAATAAATGTTATACTGTTTGAAGGCTGCCTTCATTGATAAAAATTGAGTCTCAATAATATTGGGACCATTAGGTAGTTTCGTACCTCTTTTAAGTTAAAAATAACATCACAAATGACATTTATTACTCTGTTAAAGAGAAAAAATCTTTTACTGAATATCATTCTAGACTGAGGAAAATTAAACATAAGTAACATTTAAATCCTAATACATTATGCATATATGGTGGCACCATTTGTTTATGTTTTTTTCTTATCTCATTTTCTGAATTTAATTTGAGTTATTCAGTTCTACAATCAGTTATTATAAATGCCTATTTAAAAATAATTAAATTTCAATGTTAATTTTTAATCAAAGTCTTAACTTTGCCCTAAATTTACTTGATGATTGAGAGCATGCCGGTTTTTTTTTATTTCATATGGTTTATTCAGAAGATATTTCGGAAGAAAATAACCATGTAACTTCCACACAAATTTTATTCCACAGCCAGTTTCGGTAATTAGCTAGCATCATCGGGTCTAGTTATTTAGTGAAACCAGTCGTGGAATAAAATTTATGTTGAAGTTACATAGGTATTCTTTTCATCTGAAATATGAGTATCACCTACCACAAGGTTGAGCCAAATTCCTTGGATTATTCATAAGACTTGCTCTTAGAAGTTGTTAATCAGTGACAACTATTTGTATATTTTTAAGAAATTTAGAGAGCCAAAGTATGCAGACACTGGGTGACCTAATGAATATGATTTTATAGACACAATGAAAATTTTCAATATTTTAGGTTGTAGAGGATTAAAAATAGTATCCATTTTTTAAACTTGATTTTATGTATATTTTGTGAATGATATCTTAAAGTAAAGAAGTTTTCAGGTCAGATAACTTCATGATAGTTGTTTATAGTCCATTAGAAGTTTAATTGGCTAACTGAATTTCTCACTTGCATTCCATTAATGATATAAGTTACTAATGAAACAGTTGAGTAAAGCAAATGTGTACTCAAGACTACTAAATAGACATCCTCTGTGGTTTTTTTATTGATCATAAACCCCTGTAATTAGTGAGAATTGCTGCTTTTTATTTGGAATATGTAAATTGTTTTGTTTCTATAAACCCATGTTATTTACATTACTCGGATGAAAACATTTTAGTCTAAGTTGGAAGTAGCTAGTGCAGGGAAATATATTTATGTATGTTGAGGTTGAAATCCTTATGGTTGTAAATACCAAGTGTCATGACTTATTGTTTACAGTTTATTTTCAGAACCTTAATTGATATTGTTATGCATACCACCATTTGTTATAGAGAAATTTGGGCAGTGAGCTATGATTTCTCACCTTTTTTAAGGCTATAGGTGTTTAAGATACCCATTGGGCCATGAGGCTCCTGGTCAAGGTGATGGATTCATGTTCCTAATTGGGTGATGATTTGGGCTAAAGAAATCATTAATGTTGGCAAAAAATTATCTCATGTCTCCATTTTGAATGAGGGTTTGCATGACCCTACCAAATCATTTGATTAGAGTGAATCACTGAGAATTTTGTCATGAAATTTTGCATGTACTATTGAAATATCTTAACCAACAATAATATTCTCCTACCACTTCACTGTTAGGTCAGGAACTTTACTGCCAACCATTGTATGTATTTATTATAGACAACTATTAACTATTTATTTGTAGGGTTATCCTGTTAAGACTTTTTTGTTTAGTTTTTTTTTTAACCCCTCAATGCTGTTATTTGTAGTGGCCATGTCTGGCGAAATCCACCACATGTGGTCTTCATATGTAGTCACTACATCTGGGAGATCGCTATGTATTTATTTTTTTGACCCAATGAATTTTCTTAAATCTGAAAAGTCTTTATATATTTCAAAAGAGGAACTTTTGGCCTTCCTTTTTAAGCTTCATTCTACAATTTTATTGGCTTTAATATTGCATATAATATGCATTAATTTTTGCATTTTTATTTTCATGCAAGTTGCGAAATGTGGAACTCGGCCGCTTAAAAACCCTATATAATGCTGAGACAAAGTTTATCTCAGCACAAAAAGGCCACAGCGATGGGAAAGAGGATATAGGCTGTGTGTGTCATAACATAAGGCTCTC
Organism: Uropetala carovei; assembly: GCA_036926305.1. Lineage (NCBI taxonomy): Eukaryota > Metazoa > Arthropoda > Insecta > Odonata > Petaluridae > Uropetala > Uropetala carovei. Next base: position 28,314,521 of record JAXCHB010000011.1, read on the forward strand.
ACTTACAGGATAATTAGTTTATCTTACAAGTGGAAACATGAGAGCTGTATATTGAGGGAGAAAGGTCTTTGGCAATGTGTTTTCCTTATCATTTCTTGTAAGCAATATAGCGAGAGGGAAGAGGGAATAAAATTTCCAGTCAAAATATCAAAAAGTTGACCTGTGATAAACTTTTTTAATTATTTGTTTTAGAGAGGTACACCTAGTGAATGAAATGTTTAAAAATTTTAAAATGGTTCTTTGAATAAGATTCCATATCAATACATTTAACCACTCATCCCTGACCTCCCCTCTCGCATTCTCCCCTCGCCCTCTCCTCTCGCTGTTAGATGCGAGTAAAAACCATTGAAAACTGGCTGGAACCAAAGCTGGATCGGTGTAGAAAGAGCTGGAACGAAACTATTTCATGTGCGAACCCGATCCGGAACAGTTCAGTATCGTTCCATCGACATTTCGTTCCGAAGATTTCATTCCACTTTCGTTCCACGACTTTGGTTCCTTTTTCGGTTTGGTTCCTGTGAACCGTTCCTTGAACTGAAACCTATCTGGAACCGTTCCTTTTCAGTGGGTTCGGTTTCGTTTAACAACCCTGAGTAAGACGGTACATTTGGGATTTTTTGGTTTATGCTGGCAAAGACATTAATACTTTCATTTATTTAATTATAAAATGAATTTCAATATTGTATATGTATATAATTTGACCGTCTTTATACAATATTTTAGTATTTTGAATTAATTACGTAATTTTTAAAAAATTTCATAATTAAAAATTAAACAAATATAAAATTTTAATACATAACTTGTAATTGAAACATTCCAATATTCATATTTTAGAAAATAAAGAACAATTACTGATTTTTAAAGCGTTCTTTTCTTAATTTGCGGGAGCTAAAAAAATCGCCTCGACTCAAATTTAAATACCCACCATGGGTGCAGTTTCGGAAATTTAAATACCCAGATGACTGGTTAATAGTTTTCATGATACTGTAAGCTATATGTAAACCGCGAATGTGCTCTCTTGACAAATAAGCATATAATGTTTATTCTCTTCTCTGCAGTAATGTCTGTCTGTGGCATATGATATTTTAAAGAATACTGTTTGAAATTTCATTCCCTACATAAATCCACAAAAAATTTCATAGAAAAAGAACGTACAAAGTTTTGAATTTAAAAAATTACATTGCACCTTTTCACATCTTCATTGATGCATTTTAAATACTTCCTTAGGGTTGTCTGCAGGTAAGGGAAAAACCCCAAGACGAATTGCAGTATCCATGCCCAAAGTGTGATTTGAACCTGTGATTTTGTGTTAGGAGTCAGGCATACTACTTACCAGTCTAAATGAGGAAACTTGCAAATTAATAGAAATGCAATTTTTCAGTTGGCCACAGAAATTAAGTTCTGTAGACAAACTATTTACCGTATCTGCCCAATAGAAGCCGACCCTGGATTTAAGCCGACCCCCCAAAAATTTCCACAATTTTTTGGCAAAAACGTAACTTTCGTAGATTTTATTTTGAAGTGTGCCGGGCATTCATGCACATCTTAGAATACATTATCCGAAATCGAAGAAATGTGTGGGAATGGTTTAGTTGTTGACATATTGAAATATTACTCCAATTAATAATTTTGCATTGCTGAATAATGTTCCACATTCAGTGGCAATAATTTTATTCATCTTCATTTTCACAAAAGGTCAAATATAGTAACAGCGATCTCGCCAAGGTATTTTTTCATCCAAGTCTATTTCCAATGAAATTAGCATTTACATTGTCTTAAGAAATTGCATTTTTATAATTATACACGTTCCATGTAAATTTTTACCGAAATTCAAACAGTTGAGAGTTCAAAGCCGTCAACGCATTTTGCGTAATCGTCAATTTACACAAGCGATCTCGCCAAGATATTTTTTCATCCAAGTCTATTTCCAATGTAATTAGCATATACATTGCCTTAAGAAACTGAATTTTTATAATTATACACATTCCATGTAAAGTTTTCCAAAATTCAAACAGTTGAGCGTTCAAAGCCATCAACACATTTTGCGTAACCGTCAATTTATGCAAGCAATCTCGCCAAGATATTTTTATATATATTCATCATAGGTCATATTTACTTTACGAAAAATATAGTAATATCATTTGAACGCGAAGGCAATGAGAGACTTTGAGATTTAACCACAACCCAAATTTTCCTCGGACTCACATTTAAGCCAAGAGGTGATTTTTTCATGATAGATTTTGACAAAAAACATCTGCTTTTATTCAGGCAGATACGGTAATTACTGCTATATAGATAAAATTGTAAAAACTATTACAAAACTGGACTAATTAGAAATCGATTAAGTAAATTGCATAAAAAACTAACAAATTTATATCACACAAAAAATAACAATCTTTTTTCAGCCTACAACCAAACATCCTTCCATATGATAAGCTTCGTTTATTTTGTCAAACATTTTGGATCATCTCTTTATCAATATAGGGTGTCTACAATGAAATGTCCGAAAAAAGACATTCGGCTGCAGATGTTCCAGCTGAGGAAAGGCATAGAGCTGCAGCATGTCCAGGTATGAGCTTCCTGTGATAGTGCTCTCCGCAAAGAAAAATGGTCCGATGATCATGTTGGACATGAGGCCACGCCAAACATTCACTTTCGGGCTGTCTCGCACGTGTTCCATGACGCAGTGCGGATTCTGTGATCCCCAAATTCGAACGTTATGCCTGTTCACTGCTCCCGAGACATGAAAAGTGGCCTTGTCGGAAAACTGGATGGTAGTCAAGAAGTTGGGGTCTGTGTCGATGAGGTCAAGCATGTTATGGGCAAATTGCTCTCACTATGGCTTGTCATCTGGCTTTATCTCCTGCAGAAGCTGCACCTTGTATGCATACAGACGCAACCGCTTTCGGAGAACCTTATGCACAGTTGTAGGTGGTATCTGCTGTTCCCGTGAAGCTCGACGGATTGTTTTCCGTGGACTTCGGACAAATGCTTGGCAGACATTCTCTACTTGCTCATCGGAGACACGTTGCCGACCTCCTCCGTGCCCTTTCAGCACGCTCCCAGTCTCCATAAACTTCTTGTGCCATGCTTTTAACCTCTTTGCATCTGGTGCTGCCTTCTGATAAACATGATGAAACTGCCTTTGCACCATCACAATGAACTTAAACTCGGAAAACCACATGACAACTTGCGCCTTCTCCTGCGCTGACGCCACCTTTAGCTTGAAGTGATGACAGCGCCCCAACTATGGTCCGTGAGATACTGTAAAAATTCAGGCGGGAATTTGAATTCCTGTAATACAACAGGGACACTTCTGACCAGAAAATACTGTATTTGCTGATTTATAAATAGTCGCCGAAATCAGGGCGTTTCATTGTAGACACCCAGTATATTCTAGGACATCATCTTTCACATTTATTCTCAATGTATAATATAACAAGATAAATGTTATATTTGAAATTTGACTTATTTTAATTTAGAAAAACATGTCATAACCAACTCATCTTTTCTTAAAAACGATTAGTTTGGCTCAAGGTTCTTTGAAAAATTAATATTTGGTTCACAGTTTAGTTTTTGGCTCAGCTTATTAGTGTGATTTGTTCAGGTCAGCTTGATGAAGTTTGTTCTAATTTTTTGTTCATAGTTTAGTTTAATTCCCAGGATACAATGACCCTGAGGTTTTCATTGAAGATTTGAAAACTGATGACAAATAAAAGATCAGAAAACCTTTTAAGTAATACTGTATAATACAACAAATGCTCCATAAAAATTTGATCAAATAATATTTATCTGGATGTATCAAGTGCTGCACCAATGGTGAATTCTTCGTGAAAAATAGGTTAATATCTAGGGATATGTGGTTTAAAAATAAATAAAATTGGGACAAGAAAGGCTTAATATTCATAAATAAATTTTAAATGCAAATTCATTCCCTAATCTTTTTAAATGGCATAGTACTATTGAGCGAGTGAATAATAAAAATTGAGAACGTTGAAGTAATTTTTGAAATTTTTTAATGTTTTGGCATATTCACAATCTTAGTTATCTTGAGTAGTATGAGAGATGTTTTAAATGGACAGGAAATATTGTCAAAACCCAGATATAATTGTTAAGAAAATTCACAAACAATAAACCAGATTTTTATGCAATAATATTGCATAGTTAAAAATACTGCATAGATAAGCATACCCATTTATATGATTATTGCTGACACATCAACTCCTCACTCACACAATCCTCCAAAAACAAAACAAACTTCGTGTAATCTCAGGTGGGTGTTATTATCAGTATTAATTGTTTGTTTTTATGTATTTAATATAGCAGGCACTTGCTCTATCTTGAAGTTTTCTTCTTCCCTTACTTGGCTATGCTTTATTTTGAAATTCATCTTCTTTCAGAGCACAGCACCCTATAACTAAAGGAATTTACCTCAGTTATTAACCATGTACTTAGGAAAATGCCTTGCTTGAAGCTATTCCTGAAGTTTTGATTATTTTAACACATTGGCGACATCGTGTACCACGGGTGGTACACACGCATCTTTACTCGTGGCCATTGTGCACCACCGGTGGTACATGCCACCTTTTCTCGTTATATCCTTCCCTAACCTAAACAGAAAGCTGGAAGTCTATTGTTTTATTCAGACAACCACGAGGAATACATTTTCGGATGCATATACCACTGGTGGTACACAACGGCCACGAGAAAAGATGCACGTGTACCACCAGTGGTACATGATGTCACAAATGTGTTAAATTGCAGGTTTTAGAAAATTATAAACTTAATTTTGTATAATTTTATTTTAAACTAGTTTTAATGATAGTGATTTAATTGAAAAAGTGTATCACTACAGTCAGTGACAGATTTGGAAATTCCCTGCCCCTAGGCCAATTTTTTTCCTGCCACCTCTATGGTACTTTTTCCTAAACATCGCTCATATATTCAGTTTGTCTGTCTGCCCATCTGTATGCAGTTCATATTAGTCTAATTCATCAAAAGTATGTGTAATAGTGTTTTTTCATTCCTTACCTCAGATGTCATTTTTATTGCTGCCCTGAAATCTCGTTGTTCCTAGGCCATTGCCTATTTTGATCTTATTCCAAATACAGTAAAACTTGTTTATAACGATCACGCCTAAAACAAAATCTCGGCTATAACAAAGAAATGTCTCGGTCCCTTGGATTTCTCCATAAGGGCATTGGTTAAATTTCTCGGATGTAACGAACACACATATTATGAATTCTCGGCTGTAACAAACAAATGTTTGGTCCCGTGGCAAAAAAATGCCCCATATATAACGAATGTTGGCGAGCGGAGCAAGTAATTAATAGTTTCCGCCCCTGTTTACCACACACTTGTTGGTAGAGGGGTCCAGAAACCGTGCCTACATCCTCCCCTTCCTCCCTCTACCCCTTCCATACCAATGTCCTTGCTCCCTTTGTTTTGAAATTGATATTAAAAATGCGAAAATTTATGTAAATTAATGACCATAATAATAATAATAAGAATATTAATTGGTATTTAAAATAAATTTATTATAAATAAACATATATTGGTAATCGTTCTACACATACAGAAACAATATTGTAACCTTATATTGAAAAACGATGACGGCACGCGAGGAGGGCCATGGACTAAGTATTGATATGAGTGGCATACGGAAGAAAAACGTTGCCGATCCCTGTTCTATACTTTCTTGAAAAAAGAATCAATGGTTGTTTGACATGCAGCCCTGTTGGATGCTGCATAGGCCATGTTTTCAAGGCAATGAATTATCCTAAAAAAATCATCATCTACGCTCAGCTTACCACCGGCAAATTTCCAAAGCTTCCATCCCTTCAGCTCAAGTCACAGGCAGATATTCGTTGTCGTGGTTATCTCCTTCTTTGTCGTCGGGATCTCCTTCCGAGTCGTCCCCGTCATGGGAGTTGAGCATCTACTCGACGGTCTTCATGGCTGTGACAGGAGTTGAGTTGTCCACCGACACAAACTCGTTGATGTTCACACATGACTCAAAAAGTGTCTGCACCTTGCTGCACCTCTCGGTGACATCTGGGTCGTCGTCTGCTTGTTCCAAAAGGATGTCCATATCAGGGCTGTCCTCTTCAACGCTGATTTCCCTGAACCCAGCATTTCGGAAACAGTTTTGCACTGTTTGCGGCATAACTTGGTCCCACGCCTCCTGCAACAAAGAAAGGGAACACTGGCCAGCGAACTGCCGCATTTTTTTCCTCTTTTTAAAGAAAGCGAATGTAATAGAGAAAATAACCACGTGTGCTCACAGCAAGAAAATGCATGGCTTGATAGATGTTGATTTTCCTGTCTTTCTTGTCCAACTTCTGATCAGTGAAATTCAGTAGCCGCCGTACCACCTTCTTTCTGTAATAATGCTTCACTGCTCGGATTATTCCCATATCGAAAGGCTGAAGCTTCGATGTTGCATTCAGTGGCAAGAATTCCATGCGTACATTTCTCAGGAATTCCGAAGCTGGTGGGTGGGCAGGGCAGCGTATATATACAGAAGTATTTTGCTGTGTTTGGCTCCCATCTGTCCATCTAGCTTCTTCAGCCACTCAATGAAAATGACTCCGGTCATCCAGGCCTTTTTCTGATGCTTCCATGGAAGAGTTTCCAAATTCTTGAAGCACCTCGGTTTCTCAGATTTTCCTATAACAACAGGCTGTGGTTTCTCTGAGCCATTCATGTTGTAGCACAGCAGAACTATGACGTGCTCTTTGCTACGCTTACTGCCATGACGGGACTCCGTACGTGACACCATGCTCTTGTCGGGCAGCAGGTTGAAGAACAGCCTCAATTCGTCAGCGTTAAAGGTGTCCTTGGGCATGTATCCCTGGCGTTTGTTTGGGAGAATTTCATTAATCCAAAAATCAACGGATGTTTGATCAAAAGCTTGGGATCCGCCGCTAATTTGACGATAAACTATCCCCTTCCATTTCCTGAAGCGATCAAGCCATCTGTTGTTAGGAGTGAATCCTTGAATATTGAGCCGCTGAGCTATCTTTGCCGCTTCTTCTTTAAGATGATGCCCACTTAGGGGGATGTCCTGGGCTCTCGCCTGATAAAACCACTCTGCGAGCACGTTCTCCATGTCCTCGTTCTTCGCGGTTTTCAGTTTCTTGCTCTTAGCACTACTCCCTACTGCAGCCTTTTCAATGGTTTCTCACTGAGCCAGTATAGTTGAGAGGGTAGAAGGAGAGATCCCATATTTATATGCGATATCCTTTTTGGGAATATTCAGATTCCTGTCCACATCATTCAGAACGTTAACCTTGTCTGCTACACTAAGTGATTTTCTCTTTATTTTACTTGTCTTCTTCCTGCCTGCTGCCACAATTGAAGACATGGTCGCTGTCACTCACGAACACCAACAGTCCCTAGTCACACCTCACTGCACTACGCACTGTTGACGATTTTCTGTGAACTGATGTTCGAACGTCTGCCTATAGTGACTGGCTGGTACCGCGTCACCGGCTTGGACCAATCAGGAGCGAGCGCAACTCCATGTCCCTCGGTACATACTGTATTTTGCCTCCATTACTTCCTTTCTCCCCTTGAAATTAAACTTGATACCGAGTGAGACGAGGTTCATCTATACATTACCAATGGTGTCGAGTTACAGTTGGAGGTTCATGTTCTTTGATGACATTATACGTGAGAATGATAGCGACCCGCCGTGGTACCAGACAATATGTCACTTGGTCAAATCCGCCCATGAAAATTCCATCAGGGGAGCGGAGACCACCTTACTGCGACACAGTATGTGTGAATGCTAGCGACATGACATTGTAGAAGCACAGTCTACTCATCTATAATATGAGTTTTTACGACAAAATTTTTATTGCAGAATTTGGGGATCGTACTATACACGAGTAATGCATTCAAGGATTTAAAATTCATGTATCTTCACGGGCATTGAAGTTATGCCACCCGCACGCATTCAAATGGTAGGTTAACCTTAACAGTGAGGTCCTTTATCGTTGTTATGTTTCTTCGTGAAGAGTAGAATCTTTTTCATATATACGGCTTCAAATTCACAAATACTTGATATAAGTGAAGATTTACGGGCACTTCCTTTCTTGAATTTTATGTATGTACATCTTTGTTTGCGTCTTTTTACAAGGGATGGATTGAAACGAGTTGGACTAAAAGTATCGTAGACGGCGTAACTTAATGGAATTTTGACATCTTGGAAAAAAGAAATTACTTTGTAATATTCAACAGTCTTTATTGTTTCTTCAATCACACACCGATCGGTTTCCACTACAAAGTCATTCTAAAGGTGTTACGTCGGTTAGTAACACCATTAGAATGATTTTGTAGTGTAAACCGGTCGGTGTGTGATTGAAGAAACAATAAAGACTGTGGAATATTACAAAGTAATTTCTTTTTATCCGTTATCCCTACCTATTAAGTAGATGAGCGAGTGAAACCATTACGTACGTGGAACGAAATCCAGACGTTCTAGAATTGAAACGATTTTATTTCATCTTGTGCAATCATGATTCATATCACTTTTTATTAAATGTTTTAGGAGTAAGATACTTAACTTATCTGAATTTTAGTGTACTCGCAAGAAATAGTATTTACGACATTTACAGTCTATTCTATGGTGCTGTGGAAAATCAAGGTCGTTCGATATATCTCGCTTGTAACCATCGAGCTATCGAAACGAAATATATCGACCCTCGTGGAAAGCTGGGGTCGTACTATAAACTAGATATATGAAAAAATCAGGTTTGTTCACCAAAAAACAGGGGTCGTACTATACATGGAGTCGGCATATACACGAGTATATACGGTAATAACAATCGAACATTTTGCACCCCGCAAAGTTGGTAAGCATTTATTTGCATATGTAAGTATGGCATTGAAGTGCAAATACATATGTGCCTACATGTTATATGGGATGCCTAGGCCAAAAACCATGTTTCCCGTATATAACATAGTCACGCTTATAACGAAGCAATGAGTCAGTCCCCTCAAATACGTTATAAACGAGTTTTACTGTATACTGATGGCTACAGTATTAATATTAACCAAAATCAAGTTAAATATTATAACAAAATATAAAAATAGCTATAGTTTGTTAGTTTCAATAAAATTATATGCAGCATAACTACAATGGCTTTCTAGAGAATATTATTGGAAAATAGAATGCTATTAGTGAGAGAAATGTTTCATAAGCTGGTAGTCTCAGTTATCTGTTCTAGCATTTCAGAACATACTATAAGTAGACCACCACCTTATCCAGCTCAAATAATTCGCCACTTTTGAGCATGTGTTTTGCAAGGAAAGAAGATCTTAACCTGAAATACAAGCTAAACATGATGTGGTTTCATTTCCTTTAAAAAAAAGATATATATATATATATATATATATAATTAATTTAATATTTTATAATAAGCCGTTTTTATTAGATCGATATTTTAGACATCAATGTCCATTCTTCCATATAAACCTGACGAACAGAAACATCCATGTCCTAGGACAGATTCAAACCTGCGACCTTAGTAACCGTTGGCAGATAGGCTAACCATCTGTCTGTCAAAGCCAACTATGTTACAATGTGTAATATCATGACGAGATGGGCTAGGCTTAGCTTTAGGATTAGATACCTCATGTAATCTGGCAAATTCACTAATCCGGCTTTGGTCAGGTTCCAAGATTGCCGGATTAGGGAGGTTCAACAGTATAGTTATACAATCCTATCCCTTCTAAACTTCTGAGAATTATTTCGCACTTCCTAAAGTCATCTTCCCTAATAACAAAAATTGTTTAAATTTATAATTCGTAGTGAAATGGGATAATATTTCACTTGACAGTGCTGTGTAAGTCAGTAAACATAGCCTGTTGATTTCTAGTTTTACTTATTTGTAATTAGTCCATGTCAGTTAGTCATTAAAGTTTGATTATTTGCTCTTTGAAATGGAACTGAGTCAATATTTTAGTATGACTGAAAAGCTAGAAAACAACTATGTAATTTGCAATTTGCTTGCTGTTCCTGTTACCAAGAATGTGTAGGAACAACCATTTGAGTTATAATTAATCAAGTCAGGTGTGACTTCATAGAACTGGGCAATATTAATCATATTAAATAATAGATATCAAATAATAGATATTAAATAATAGACATTTGAGTATCTGCATTAGAGAAGCAGACTGAGGCATACTAGCATTAGTGTTGACATCTATTTAGATTTCACTCTCCTTGGCCTTATGCTTAGTTAAATTGAAAAATTCCCCATCATTAAGTCTGTACTATTCTCTCTTATTGTATTTTTAAACATTAAGTAGAGGACAGATAATATAAATTTAAGTACTCATTTTGTCCACTCCAAGGTCGGTGTGCTGTAATATATTATTTGTGGTATATTATATTATTCACTCAAAATTGCATTTTATATTTGTTATTTAATGACATATTTGGTAAGAAATAAAAAAAAATGAGCTTGTGGAATAGTTTTGGGGATCTTTTCTGGCATGTTCTCCTTTACCAAAAGGATAAGGTGGGAAGAATTGTATTTAAGGAAGCTTACTTTGCTAACCTTTCTTTGATAACTGCTATAATATATGTAACAGTTTCTTGTATCAACCCAACAATTCCTATTTGGCGTTTACCCCATTTAATAAAATAATTTCATTTCCCCAAATTCAGTAAGTCGAAGTTTTTCTGTACAGAATAAATGAGGGATTATATAAAGTATCAATTTTAGAATATTTATTCACTTTTTATTTTTTATATTACTAATAACTCATTATTTATATACAATTTTCCTATTATATTTTGCCAACAAAATAGTGCTGCTATGATATTACCGTAATTTTCCTATTATAATATGCACCCATGTTTTCACGAGTGAAATGTGAAAATTGACTTATCACCATGTATAATACGCACCTCATTATTTGTGAAAAGATTTTTATTTTTCACTTGGTTATTAGCGGTATCGAAAAAGTTCTTGGCTTGTCGGCAAGCGAGATATGTATGAGAGAGGTTACGATATAAATGTTGCTTTTAAAATATTGCCTCTCAGACTTAATGGATGGTTCTGAAGACAACATTGTATAGAATGAGGATTTCACCAAGGCAAATAGTGAGCATAAAGATGTTCTCAACAACGGTGGACAATGAGAGAGAACACAAGATTGCCATCGAACTATTTGAGGGCATTGATAAAGAATTTGGAGGCTTTAATGATGACAATGGCTAGAAGTAATTAAATGATTATTATTATTTTTGGTTAAAAAATATTTTAAAGCAATGCTATCATAATGCAATAAGTACAATTTATTATAAAAAATATGTCCAATAATATCAATTATTTACCAAATGGAAAGAGTTGTATGCATTTGTTACCATATATATTATGCAACCTAACTTTTCATAGATTTTTCGTGAAAAAATGCATATTATATACGGAAAACTACTGTATTCATTATTAAAAGATGTTATCCTCGGAATTACTTGTAGATCAGGTGCCTCCAACCTTGGAGTATTTAAAAAATTGTACCTAAAGCAAAATTTGAAATAATATGGTACTAACAAAACTTTGCATTAATATATATTACTAATGTTTGTAAACGTAAACAATGCTGTGTGATAAATTTTTATTCAAGGGTAATTGATGGCCATGTGTGACTTCTTACATGAAAAAAGACCTGATATCTCAACTTAACCTGCCATGATACTAGAAATAATTTTTGATCTGATTTGCTCTTTGCCTATAAAAACATCCATATGATGTTCATAACATTATTTTAAACTGTAAAATCTGTCTTTGATTCCAAAGTCATGCTTGAAAGTGGAATTAAAAAGAAAAATAACAATCTTTAATATTTTTGAGATCTCCTTTAAAATTATGCAGGTATCTCTGGTTGAAAATTGTTCTAGATCATATAAATTTTTCCACTTTTGATTATAACCCTTAAGAAGTACCACATGAGCTTGTTTTTTAAAAACATTTGCATAGTCATGTGTGTATTGTAAATGGAATCCTTTGAAACTGTTGGTAATTTTATTTGGGCTAAATATTTTTAAATTCATTTTTTAAATGATTTTTACCAGGTTTACAGCAAAATATTATTACCAGCCAATATAATGCTTTAGTCCCAATGATGCCAAATGGTATCATGTTGCTTTATTAGAATGCATATTTATCATAAAATGTTGTTTACCCCTTCTATAATACAATGTACTCCCAATTATCGGGACTAATGGATGTAAGAGGAAGCATAAATAATCAAAAAACATGGATAATGCTAACATCAGGCACAAACTTGCTGTGAAACCAATCAGTGAATATATTTCTGTCCGTCCATGCACCCTTCTGGCTGTGGTAATTGACAGGCAAATTATCGCATTTGAATGAGCAAGTTTTCAAGTTTTTTTCTAATAATAAGAACAATTTTCTTTCATTTTTCTGTCATTTTAATGAGGGATAAGATAAATGTTTATCACTATAAAAACCACGTAGCTTAGTGAGCTAGCACACAGCTGAAGTTGGCAAATGACTCCACTTACAATCGAATCGTAATAAAATGAATAAAAAAATCAAGATGGCGGAAGACACAGCTGATTGACCAAGGTCGCATGCTGTCTCACTGTGATTTATGTGATACTCCCGAACATAAAAAAAAACAGTATTCATCTACAAACTTGCCGTTTCTGCTTATAATATAATTATTTAGTCATTGATGTAATGAGAATATGAAAACATTGCGCTCCTGCAGTCATGAATTTCTTTTTAAAATATTGCAATTAGAGTATTAATAAAATTTCAAGACATAAGGAGAGAGACAGCAGGGATAATCCACAAACCAGATAATCCACACACGGATAATTGGGAGTTCACTGTATAGGGAGATATACATGTTACACTAATTTGTGAAGAAGTTTTTTACTACCACATTCACTCTGAAGTGTCATATTTGACCCTCCTATATGTGGTTCCCAAGGCCTTGAGAGTCAAATTTGACAATCATTTACTGCTGATTTAGGAGGATGCTTAGCTCATATAAGACCAACACTGCAGTGATATTCAGATGTGAATTGAAAATGTCTTATAAACAGAAAAATATTGATTTGATTTCTAATCATTGTTTTTCATGTTGCTACGTACTGTTTGGGAATAATTTTAATTTATATGTAAATATTTTCGCTTGCAATGAATAGTTTTTAATTTTCATAAAACGACAAAAAAGGAAAAGTAAGTTGATAAAAAGAGAAATTGATAGCTGATAGCCAGGCATCGAAAGTACAAATAAAATGAAATTGTGGTGTAAGAGATGTACAGTACATGTTTAATAGGAGTGGGCATCTCATACAATGTGGGAGAGAATGATACAGCTGGGAAAAGGAGAAATCCATTGCAGAAAGACTTTCATGAATATAGTTCCCAAAAGGCAGTAAGGTCGGAAATAGACAGCTCAAATGTTTTATAACTTAGTAACTTATACATATCCCCTGTATCTCCCACTTGGAAAATCTCTTATCTCTGAAGAGAATGCTATAAGCTTGCCTCTGAACATGTTTTGTGTAAGAACATAATGAATTGAAATATCTCATAATGGACATTTCTCAATATTTTTTATGGCACGTTATACTTGTATCTCTTCAGTTATCTACTTCATTTAAAGTTTTTATTCAAGTAATCCACGAATAAAGTTCTGTACCATAATTTACAAATAGTTTTCTCTGAAATGATGTTTATTTAGTTTGCAGTTTTGGATCAATGATTTACCATATATACGTCTATTACAGGGGTGCTCAGACTCGACAAGCTTGGGAGCTACATATCATTTCCCACTTATGTGGCGATCAACCATTCATCTTCACTGTTAAAAATTATTTTGCCTGGGGAGGGGTTTTGAAATCGATCGCAGGAAGCTAGAGCTGTTGGTTGTTTTAATTTGATATAATCAACCCAAGTGAATCAAATTCAACCTCAGGCGGTATTTAATTAAATGTCATTTGAGCTTGAGGAGTTAAACCATGGAGCTACTTATCAATATCCACTTATGTGGTGATCGACAGTCCATTTTCACTCCTAAACATTCTTTCGAGCGTGCCAAAAAAGTTTCAGAGATCTACTTAAAATGAATTGGCAATCGAAGTTTTGAGCATCCCTGGTCTATTAAAATACCTTGGAAAAAAGCAAGGACATGAGTGAACTAGGACTCATACCAAAATAAGGTCATATATTTACTACCAGAGTAATAGTAAGATAAAATAATGAGAGTTGTTTATTGGCAAAATAAGGAAAAAAATATCATTTACTCTTGGGCTGATTTTTGTGAAATTGGTTTGGTCTGTGTTAAAAAACAAAGATGTTAATAAATAATTATAATCCAATTTGAGTCTACCAGAAGTGTGATTCTCTGGGTATTCATCGACTGTTTCCACTGTATATAATTTACGTCAGAAGCTGTTTAGTCTTAAGTCACTTCAATGATAAGTAATGGAGTGGACTCAGAACCTTATCGAGTTATTTGTAATACAAAAATTAAAACGTGAAGTAAATTCACAAATTTCATGATGGCAAATTGCAATACTTTAAGTATTTACCTTTATCTGTGAGGAAATTATTCTTGTACCACTTAAAAAAGCCTCTTATAGGTGTTAAATGTTTTTAAGTAGTTGGTAAAACATTGTAACCTGGCGATTAATAACGTTTTCTCTGAAATTATCACAAATTTAGAGTGCGAACATTTTTTCCTGGTTTCAAAAGCCTGAATTTATATTTTGCTATATTATAAAAAGTTGATGTGTTAAAATGCAAACTGAATTATTCGATTATTATTATTTATTATTGTGATACAAAATATTTTGGTATAGAGTGTTGGTAGTAATTTTGACAGTATAACCTTCAATAGTACTTATTATTGTAATTTATCATTATGTGATATTCCTTCAATCCAGTTACATTCACCTATTTTATTTAAACTAATTAAATAAAATCCAATAAATTAATTCATTACATTAATTTTATGTGCATATTGACTGTAAGATGCTTAGAGATTATGTACTGATTTAACTGGCAAGCGCAATCAGGGACAGCCCAAGGTATTTTTGCACCCTGAGCAAGAAACCGCTCACCGCCCCCCTCCATAAATTTGTTGAGCTTGTTCATTTATTCAGTACCCTGTAAAATGATTGATAATTAAAAGTAAAAGGAATTTTATGTAGATTCCTGCCTATCCTGCAATAGAAATTGGCATCCAGTATTTATCCACTTGCAAGTAATGTAGAGATAAATGGCAGGATTTGCGGTCACAATACTTGGGTGCCTGGCTCACCGGTACCTCAGGCCGGCCCTGAGCGTAAGTCCAGCGAAGATACCAACGTAGTGCTGGATGTTAAAATTGCTAATTGATAAGGACTAGGAAAAGCTTTTTATGCCAAACAAGTGATTTATCATGTTCTTGCTGTGGAGACTCATCGGTGGGTTGCTGCTGTTATTCCATTAGGATGGAGTGTACCACTGATGGGTCACTTGGTTTCCTTTCCTTGCTGCGTAGCAGGTTATTTTTACAAAAGGGAGAATAGTTAAGGTCAGCAACCTACATGTGGGTCATCCTGCCTCAATGGAAGGAAACCAGCAATTCACCAGCGGGTCACTGCTGTTATTCTAGTAGGTCACCCAAGTGAGAACATGTTAAAAATATCTATACATCTGTATTTTTAATGTTGGTTTTTTCATAAAATATGCAGTTGTATAATTATTTGGAAGCATTGCTTGTATCATATGGTAATATTTTCAACTCTGCAAATAATGAGCAGATTTGTCTGATGGTTTTGTCTAATCATGCGCTATTTTTGCAATATGAATTAAAAATACTTTGACAGTATATATAATTGAGAATATTATTCTATGTTCTTTTAAGGATATTGTGGGATGAGTGCTCATAAATTTTTACATGAAACGTTTGTAGTAATGTTGTTCATAAATGAATGAAAAGTTCTCTTTGAGCTTGAAGTAATTGGTAAAAGGGGATGCTTTTAAATGGATTACGGCCTTACTGTTATTTTCATTTGTCTATGCTTTTAGTATGGTTAACTTCGGATCCTGTCTAAAAATATATAGGAAATATTGAGGATGGTATTAGGCTAATAACCATTATCAACATTAAAACTAACATGGTGGTGTCAGTTCAACTTTCATTAGTGAATCTGCTTGCATAAGTGAAAATTGTGGAAATGTTATTGGAAATGAACTCTGTAGTTGCTTCATTTTTATTTTCTCTTTATTATTAAAAATCTTTGGAAATGGGCCAGCTTCAAATCATCCTCTTGCTCTGTTTTAGTGCTTGTCTTTGTCATGGTGGTGTTGTGGGAACGTAGTTTACTATTATTAACACTGGAAAGCTGTCCCAAAATGCCATGGATCTATTTGCAAGTGGTGCCTTTTCAGCTTGGAAAGAAGACAATGAAGCAAATTTGTTAGCAATCTGGAAATGCCATATTACCTGACCTTTTGTACAAATTTTATACTCTTTTCAGTCATTAATGGGTAAGTGTAGCAATGTTACTTTTATATGTGATCAGTGTTGTTTCTTTATTTTTTATTTTTTCAGATATAACCTGTGTATTGTTTACTTTGTTTATTGCTTTTCTGGTTATCAATTTTTACATTATACCAAGTTCATTGTTATAAGCAAGGCATTTTCATTAGTTTTGTAGTTTAATGTACCATTTTCTCAGAGTTATCTACATTTTCAGTTTGAATACCAAATATATATATATATATATGGATTTTTATCTCTAATGTATCCCAAAATTGATCCAAATCTATTTATTAACAGAAATCAGTTAAGTACACTGCTTGATTTGTCACATGCCAAGAGTTGGTGTTTACAGATTTTAATAATTTTTATTTTTCATGTATTTTATTTTTATAACAGCATCATATGAATTGAATTATACTCTAACACTAAATTGAAAACTTTAGTGTTTTTTATGTTAGAAAGTTTTGTATTCTATGACTAGAGATAATAGTTTTAATGGTATATGAGTGTGTATATCTAACATAGTAAAATCTATATACAGTAAACTCCCAGCTATCTGGTACTCATACAATCGAAATCTCCTGCCACTAAATTTTTTTGCATCTTGTTCGGAATTTTACCGCTAAAATTGGTGCTTTCAGCAATGTTTTGTTTACATCTAATTCGGAATGTTACCACTAAAATTGGCATTTTTGGCATTCGCAATACGTAATTGTGGATGTTTTTTGGACTCGGTGTTAATAATAAAATTTTTTGCATGCCCTTTTTAAATGCCTCCTAAAACTCCAATATGTGCTAAAGGTGATGAAAGGAAATGGGTTGTATTAACCTTTACCCAGAAACTTGATACAATAAAATGTTTAGAGAAAGGTGAGAACCTCAATGTTTTGATGAAAGAGTTCAATGTTGGTTCTTTCACTATTTATGACATTAAGGCATAGAAATCACAGTTAATGAAATTCGTTTTCTTCTGAGACAACTAGAGGAATTGAATATCAGCACACTCTTTGTAAGCTGAAACTTGAGAAATTGGGTGTTGCTATTTATGGATGGCTTTCTAAAAAGCATTCCGAGGGAGTCTCTATTTCTGGACTAATGTTGATTGAAAAGGCTAAAGATTTTTATAGACAAATGAAGATTAGTGAATCATGTGCATTTTCACGTTTTAAGATTAGGCATGGGATCAGACATCTAGATGCTTCAGTTGATGAAAAATCGGTTGACCAAGAAGCTGCCGATAAATGTGACTTTACTAATTGCACTGTACATAATGTTGCCATGATTGAGTGTCACTATTCGTTTCTCTTTTATTTAATAGCAATTTGCCTCAAGAATTTTTGCTAATACATTGTGCTGGGAGTGGATGATTTTTCTCTTCTTGCACAAGGAAACCATATTTTTGGTCGGAAAATCCTAAAGGTTGGACTATGTTAACCCTTACCTCCAGTTATTATTAGAACAAAAGATAATCTAATAGTGATAGGTATATGAGAAACTAGGTTGTAATGTAGTTAGTAAATATTAAAACATTGCAGTTAAACATGTTGAATACTTGTATATTTGAATTTCATTACTTCCTTGAATGTCAAGGAATTACCATCTGCCCCGAATACAAGCCGATGTTTTTTGTCAAAATCTATCATGAAAGAATCACCCCTCGGCTTAAATACGAGTCAGGAAAATTTGGGTTATGGTTAAATCTCGAAGTCTCTCATTGCCTTGGCGTTCAAATGATATTACTATATTTTTTGCAAAGTAAATATTTGACCTACGATGAATTTATATAAAAATATCTTGTCAAGATCGCTTCCGTAAATTGACGATTACGCAAAATGCGTTGACGGCTTTGAACGCTCAACTGTTTGAATTTCGGTAAAACTTTACTTGGAACGTGTATAATTATAAAAATGCAATTTCTTAAGGCAATGTATGTGCTAATTTAATTGGAAATAGACTTTGATGAAAAATATCTTGGCGAGATTGCTTGTGTAAATTGACGATTACGCAAAATGCGTTGACGGCTTTGAACGCTCAACTGTTTGAATTTCGGTAAAACTTTACATGGAACGTGTATAATTATAAAAATGCAATTTCTTAAGGCAATGTATGTGCTAATTTCATTGGAAATAGACTTTAATGAAAAATATCTTGGCGAGATCGCTTGTGTAAATTGACGATTATGCAAAATGCGTTGACGGCTTTGAACGCTCAACTGTTTGAATTTCGGTAAAACTTTACATGGAACGTGTATAATTATAAAAATTCAGTTTCTTAAGGCAATGTATATGCTAATTACATTGGAAGTAGACTTGAATGAAAAAATATCTTGGCGTGATCGCTGTTACTATATTTAACCTTTTGTGAAAATGAAGATGAATGAAATTATTGTCACTGAATGTGGAACATTATTCAGCAATACAAAATTATTAATTGGAGTAATATTTCAAAATGTCAACAACTAAACCATTTCCCCCACATTACTTCGATCTCGAATAATGTATTCTAAGATGTGCATGAATGCCCGGCACACTTCAACATAAAATCTACAAAATTTACGTTTTTGCCAAAAAATCGTGGAAATGTTTGGGAGGTCGACTTCTATTCGGGCAGATACGGTATTTAAGAATTACTGTGAGTTCTTTACCTTGTCTGCAGGTTAGCAATTCCTAGGTGAATGTACAATTCTGGATCTGTTTCTTATTTTGGTATCCAAACGCTTTTTTGAGGTCTATCCAATAAAACTCTCAAGCAACCGGAATATTCACTTAACCAGTAAACCGAATTCCCCAGCATTCCAGATAACTGAGAGTTTACTGTATATTGAAATTGAAGGGTCCAGATTTTTAGAAATTTTGATGAACGAAGGTTCACAATAAAGAGGTTTACAGTAAGGTGTCCGTATTATTATTTATGAGTGCACAAAGTGGTAATGAAAATTACTGTATTGTTTAATTACTATATTAGTAAATTGATGGAAGATCCTTATGCGACAGGCATAAGCTGAAATGATGGGAAATATGGAAACAGGTGAAAAAATCTGCTATGACCGATAATCGAACCCGGGTCTTCCACTTGCCAGGCGGATCTTCTACCACTAAACTACCTTGAGGACATCCGTTAGGGCTTTTTGATACGAGCATAGCTAGTCTGGTCCCAACCCAAGAAAATATTCCCATTCTGAAACAGGAAAATTAGTCTGCTGCGGTAGTTAGGTGGTAGAACATCCATTCAGCAAGTTGAAGACCCAAGTTTGATTCCCAGTCATAGATTTTTCAACTCTTTTCATATTTCCCTACTATATTAGTATATATCTCCACCACTATGTTTTAGTAAGTCTATCTGTCTGCCTGTTCCTTTATGCACTCCCACAATGAAATGATTCAAACCAAATTTGGCAAGATAGTAGAAGGCACTAAGGAGAAGATAAGCATGAGGTTTTAGTGTCCATCTGTCTGTTTGATTCAAAATGGTGGCCTAAATAATATTAAACAACACATATTTTTCCCAAGCCTTACTATTGATTTGAATCAAATTTGGTAGGATTGTTGAGGTCTCCCAGGAATAATTCATACATGGTTTTTGTTTCTCTCTGCTCATTTTATTCAAAACAGTGGCTGATTGATTTCTTAAATACCATGTATCATCTAGAATTCTGATCGGATTTGAACCAAATTTCCCCGGGAAACGCCGGGTATTTCTGCTAGTGTAATTATAAAACATTAATTGAATAAAAAATACATGTGATCTACTTAGGGCTTAGTTGGAAAAATGCTGATAATTTCAGTCTGTGTCATCGACTCATATAAAGTAATTAAGTAAGGTGTACCTATGCCAGTCAAACCCCAAAGTGAAGCTTCCCCTCCACTTCCCCTCAGCCACGCTTGAGGGGAAGCGGAGGGTAAAGAGATGTGCAGTAGTAAGCTGGGTGGTAACGTTGGCAGCATACGGGCAATGCGAGGGTGGGATGCGGGAGAAGGGTCTCAATCCTCAATGCATGGCAGCGCAGGGCAGGCGGCGGCATACTGTTGAAGGCACCTGTGGGGTCCTGTGGCATGCGGGTTGGGCAGTGGAGGGCTCTGACTTTAGAGTTGCATGGGCAGTTAGTGTTATATATAATTTTAGAAGCGTCCATCCGTCCCCCACTGTATCTCAAGAACGGTTTGTCATAGAGATGTGCGGTAAACGGTGTTTTGTTTCTACTAGCTAGGAAGTCCCTGGAAAACTATTTTCATTTTCATAAAGACCTAGGTTTGATCCCAGGGGATGATTTCAGTTTCCCATTAAATAACACGTAAAGATCGATTATTCATTGTGCACACCTTCATTCTTTCGCTGGCCTTGGTATAGGGGTGGTTAGCGTGTCTAGATCCCAATGCTAGGGTCACGGGTTTGAATCCTGCCAAGGGCATGGTCGTGTGTTTCATCCATGTTATTGCTTGTGTGACATTCATTGTAATTGGCCTTGTGCTGTTTCTGTTTTTATTACCATTTACTAAATAATTAAATTAATTAATTAAAATTAGAAAAAATTGACCTACGATCTTTGGATTTTAACTGTTTTGAAAGAAAATGAATAAGGTTTCTTATTCTAATAATTTATTTTTGCTTTTGGTTTGATATCGCTCGAATCTTGACAGATAAGTTACGTATTTGTGAAAAATCTTGGGTTCATTTCTGGAAGTTGCCATGGCGACCATGCCATTGTCGATTCATGAGATCGCATTATTTTCTCAATCTGCATTTGTGTAATATATACGTATGCATTGAAGGCCTTAATGCAAGGAAATGATAATAAATTGTCATTTGCAACATTGTAGTCATATTTTCATGGCTCTTTTCAAAGGCGGTGAAAATTGATACGTATGTAAACTGAGGATCACAGAAGAATTGACGATTGGTGGTTGCTGTTTCTTTTTAGAAATGTAACCTAAGTCTTAGGGCAGGGGGGCCCAAATTTTAAATGCCACGGGCTACTTTCATTCTGTAAACTCTCTTGCGGGCTACTAAATTTTTTATATACATTAGGGTAGTGTAGCTATAAGTTAAACACAAAAATAACCGTAAAGAAAGCATTTATTATACACCATTTATGAAAATCAACAAAATTAATAATAGCTAAATTTATTCTTTATTTAAACAATTATAGGTGCATTTACACTGTACATCTTAAGTCAATAATTGGTAATTAAGCTTGTAACTCGAAACAGAGAGGTCTAAACAATCTTTAAGATGCTCATTGGTGAGTGCATTTTTGGTCTTAGATTTAATTTAAGTTCATATTACAAAATATTGATTCACATAAATAAGTGGAAGAAAAATATGCTTTCAAGATAAATGAGTTTTTTATATTTGAAAAATTTTCACATGAAACAAGTTTCCAAAAATGTGAATTGTTGAATCTTGCTATATCCTTATGTGACATAATTATTTCATTTTCCATATTTGTTGAATCTATATTGAACATTCCTATTTTGCTAAAGATTTCTTCAGTGTCAGTTTTGGCGAAATAATTAAATTTTACAATGGACTAGAGATTTAAAATCTAGAAAACATGCTTACAATTCAGTTTTTAATTTTTTTGCAACTTGCTGCATCTGCGGACGACTCCAACCTTCCTAAACGGCGACCGGTCGCCTGTGGGCCAGGAGCATAAACTGCACAACCTAAAGTCAGCTGAAAGCATTTCAATAATGTATCTTTGTAACATTATAGACATATTTTGGTGGCTCTTTAAAGAGACCACTCAGCTTCAACGGGACAACCATGTGTGTATGTATATACAATTTTTGTTGGTTATTCACAAGCGAATTTTCGCTGCACATGAGCTTAATTCTTTTATCTGTGAAGAGGAATATAGCATTTTACTATACTAAGGGGCTCTGCCCCCTACTCGCTGCCGCTCGCTCCACCACTTGGTGATATGTCTGTTACATTTTGGATGAATTGGGTTGAATTGTCTTCTTTCACATTTTGCTTCTAAAGACTTCCATTACGTATTATTTTCTCGGTTAGCGACAAATGTACATGGCACGAAGAATGCAGTAATACAACTTGAAGGGAATGTACTTCAGTAACGCAACGCATTAACATTGTTCGGATTGCTTTGGTGCGTCGAGTGAGCTCTTATACGTGATGTCTCCTATATGCAACATCATTGTGTTAGTTCCAATTTCGGTCATGGACCCTCTCTGTGTATGCCACTGTTGCAGCATCATGGTCAAGTTACACATGATACACTACAATTTTATAATATTTTACTATATACAAGTTATTTTTTTATCAGAGGTACAATTTCTCATTACAAAATATGGAGGATTACGAAAATGTGGAGGGACAATATGAGGAGGTTTGCCCATACCAGGGGTCGGCAACTTTTCACAAGTGGCATGCCAAGTTAACATCAGTGTATGGTCTCACGTGCAAGTAGTAAATTTTCATTTAATTAAATAAAAATGTATTACATTAAAGAAGGATCATGTTGTAAACAGTGTGCATTTGTCTAAATTTCCATATTTAGTGTTCATTAGTCACATAGGCGACAAGAGCGAACACGAGATGGCAGGCACATGAACTATGTGAGAACAGTATTACAGAATTAGAATAAGCAGACTTTAGAGGTGAATAATTACTCTTACTATAAAATATAACGTTAGTTCACAAAATATCCAAAAATCTTTTATTGTACTGCATTCTTGTAATAAATATATAAAATATGAATTATCTTCTTTCGCCTGACATTGAAAATCACCTCACGTGCCATAGGTTGCTGACACCTACCGTTTCATAGAGTTTGTGAGGGACCAGTAATGATATGACAAAATGCAGAGGTTAAGTTATACAAGGTTCACTATATATAGGTTTTATTGTAATTGGTCTAGGTCAGGGGTGCACCACTGAACAACAATTTGACTTAGGTTTAGTGGATGCGCATTCTTTCTGTATTGCTTTGATCACAGGCTGTGTTTACTGCACATAAATTTATCTCTAAGGTCACATGAGCCCGGCAGCTGTTGAACTTCTGAAGCTTATTGTATGTGACTTCAAGATTCAATAGGTTTAGCCACCCCTCCTCTATGTTCTACCACTCATGCACATTTCCTTCATCTCTTAGGACCTTTTCACATGGTGCTGGCACGACCACTTTGTGTTTTTACAGTTAGGTATTTTCCACCAAAAGAGCACAACTTCTGAAAGGCCAAATACCTCATCTCCTACCAGAATGTATGCATTAGGTACTTCATTTTCACTTGAAATATGTGCAGGAATCAGAATACATAAGGAATTATTCATAAGTTTCTTGTAAAATAAGATTTTAAAAAATAGATGAGTCACTGCTTTTCTGTAACACACAGCAGCTGCCTCTTCAATGTCCATTTTGAAACTAACGAATATAGTGGCGTTTGTGGTGGCTTTGATTATATTGGTGGCGCGGCCATGATCACGCTGTGTGAAAAGGCCCTTAAAGTGTGTTTCGCTTTCGCACAAATTAACATGTGGTTCTTGCAATCATGGCTGATAAGCGTCGCAGTGAGAGTAAAAGTGCTAGTGCTGCTAAGAAGCGACATACCATTACTTTAGAAGAAAAAATGGATATTATGAAGAGAGATGAAAATGGTCAGTTGCTTTAGTATATCTCATGTGCTCTTGGTATGGTGGTGTCAACCACAAACCTTACCTTACCTTACCAACTTGTCAAAAGACCGCATTCACTTTCGTAAGAGAGCGATGAAGAGGTGAATTGAAGCTATGTTGTGAGTGTTACAGCAGAATAAGAGTGAATGCCAGTAAAAAACTCATTATGGATGATGGGTTGAAGTTATAACAGTTTTCTTATAGTAAATTAGCAGAGTGATGTGATGGTTAAGCAAGCAAAAATCAATGTCAAATTGAGTTATGGAATCTAAGCACCCTATACTGTAGGGCAGGGATGGCAAATGATTTTAGAGTCACGTGCCAAGAAAGTAGTGTGACCAATCAGAATTTTTTTTGCATGCCATTAGTTTATTCCTCTAAGAAACTTCATATTTTATTTGAAAAATACAAGCTTACGCATGCCAAGTAAAATCGCATGCGTGGCATGTATTTTCCATCCCTGCTGTAAGGTATACTATCTGTAGTAATTTTCGGCTTGAGCAAATTTTGAATTACGTAATGGGTGTGAAGATTGAGAAGGAGAAAAATTCTGAACTTGACCGGGACTCAAACCCGGGTCTCCCACTTGCTGGGTAGGTGCTTTAACCAACTAAGCTACTAAGCCAGACTAATTCTCCATTCTCGAATTGGGGTATTTACGGTGAAGAAAGGGCTAACTCAGTAGTAAACCTTACCACAGTAGAAGTCCTCACTGAAGCACAGCAGAAAACACCCCTACTTATCCCATAATTGAGAAGATGTTAAATAATAAGAGTGAAATCATGGAAATTTAAGTTATATGCATATGTGCATAATACTGATCATAAATGTGAAGATTGAGAAGGAGAAAAATTCACCATAAACACCCCAATTCAAGAATGGAGAATTAGTCTGACTTGGTAGCTTAGTTGGTTAAAGCATCTACCCAGCAAGTGGAAGTCCCAGTCAAGTTCAGAATCTTCCTCCTTCTCAATCTTCACATTTGTGATCAGTATTATGCACACATGCATATAAGTTAAATTTCCATCATTTCACTCTTGTTACATAATGGGTGCCAGAACTCATTCCTTACATAACTCAGGGGGTGCCTGTATTTATATTATTTATGAAATTAAGTAAATTATAATTTACTCGACTGTAATGGTACTAACTCTGAAATGTAAAAGTTTTGCTTGTCTAAATGTTGATTGTTAATTTAACTACAACAACTTGCCTGCTTATTAGCTGTTAGGCTGAATACATTTTTCCACCTTTCAGTGAATCTTTTTATTTAGCTCTTTGCAATTATTTTTTCAAATTTACCACAGAGGGTTTATGTACATTTTGTGACGTTGCTAATAATAGATAGGTATAGGGATACACATCTATTAGGGCAGGATTGAGAATAGTAAGCTTCTTTTTCCACCCTACCCTGAGTTGTATCATCGAACTAAAAATTATTTAGCTATGCAGAATAACTCCTCCCTTTTCAGCAGATATTATGAAATCAATTTTTTTTAGTTCAGGATAATGTTTTTGATAATTGGATTCTTTCATAATGTAAAACCTCTAGTATATTTCAAAATGATGAGTGAGCAAATATGAGTAATACAAAATAATTATATTTAAGTAAATGTACTATGAGAGTGTGATCTAACGTAACTGATTGTTAGGCTAGCCTTAAGTGGTGGAATTCCATTGCACGAAGGAAAGGAAGGACAATATTTCCACCCAAATGTCTATTTTACTTTCATTTTTGGACTTTGAACTGACAAATGTTTGACTTGAAGTAGCATATCAATGAGGTATGAATGTCCAAATATTTCAGCCTTGTTCTTGTTTCACAGGATTGTAATCAGCAAATTGTATGCCGTTGAGTTATATTTAGAATAGTAATGTGCTAACACAGATAATGATAGTTTGTTATAATGGGATTATTACTAACTTAGAGTTAGGAATGAGAAAGATGATAGTATGCTCGAGGCATAAAAACTTTTCCATTTACAGTTGTATGCAGATTTCAGTGGAACAGCAGATCAGAAAATGCGCATATCATGAATTTTTATTTAATTTGCATCATATACTCACATTATATGTTAGTTATATGCTTAATTTTAGAATTATTAGATCGTGTCCTTTGCTTAATATGTACGTCTTTTTTCCATTGATATACTTGTATACTTTTTTGGCAGAACTAGATTGTGGCTGATGCACAGTTTATCTCTTAGATATCTCATAAGGTGGAAGGGTTCCTTCTTAATCATAAAATACATATAAATTGATTTAAAAAGTTTTATGGTAAGCCAGTATCTCTAGAAAAAAATAATAAAACGCATGGTTCAGGAGAAATCCTTCAGTCATATTAATCTTCCTTGTAGTCTCTACTGTTATTTATTATAAATATCTCACGATAGCATCATTCTATACAGATGATGGTTAGTACAATTTTGAATTATTGTTATTAGGTATATCAAAATAATGTAACCTGGTAAAGAACACCAAGCAAATGTTTATAACTCCAGATGTTGAGTGAAAGACTAATAATTTGGCACGGGTGTGCAATATGTGGCTGTTGGGCCACATGCATGCCTTTATGTGGCATGCATGCCAATGTGAGTTCGAGACCCCTGTACATATTAGACAAATCTAAATTCATTTCACTCAGAAAAGAGGCTCTGAATATTGCATCATTAATTAGAAGTACGAGTGTGTCTCTTGAAGTTCCCTCAAAACAGTTACTACTAACATTATGCCAGATATCAGAGTATTAATTCAAGAAGAACAGTACAACATCTCCCATTGATTAATAATTTTTATTTGTTTATCACTTCATTTTTTTGTCACAGAACTTAAAATGTTATGGTGACTAACTTAAACACTGTGCGTGCCCATTTGGCACTGTAAAATGTGCTCGTGGCCATGCGGTACCATTTGGGATCCCATTGTTCCGAGACTGCTTATAGGTGTTTTCTTTGTCATGGAATAGGGGAGTGGGAAAAGGGCACTCCAGAAGAAATACATTATTGCAGGCCCAGGCATACATGTTCTAAGAATCAGGGAAGGGTAAGCCTCTCACAAAGAGCATAGAAAAACTTGAGAGAGTTTAGGACACATGGCATAGGCCGAGGTCTCGGACCTGCTTTCACAACTCAAGGAGAAGCAATAAAAGTAACCTCATGAGGGTGCTCCACAACATGTAAGGGTCTCCCGGTATTTATTCTTACTTCCCTTTGAGCATTTGTGTTTTGTGAGCTGTCTTATTCAGTCATTTGCGAATCACCAAGTAGAATGGTACTAAGCTTATGAGTGTGAAATTTTCATAGTATTTCGACTTTGTTCTTTGTTATATTTTTATATTATTATTATGTTATTATCTCTATTTTTATGTGTATTACTTCTATAAATATTCATTTGCTGTTTGGAGAGATTTTGAAATGTAAGATAGCGGATGTGGAGGTTGATATTGATTCAGATTCAGATCCTTACAAGGGGGAAAGTGGGGAAATTGAAAATGAGGGCGGGGAGCAAGTTAGGCTGAACAATCAGGTGGCATCTGCTTTGGAAGTGAGGAGGAACCTTGTCACCAAAAATGAGTAAATAATGTTGAATTTGAATTTTTGTTTTCAATTTTTTGTGCCAATACTTTTTTTCAGTATTTTTATTTCCTCTAGGTAACAAAATCATGTAATTCTTCAATATTTTTTCTATAAAATGAATTTTATATGAACATTTTATGACCAACAGTTTATGAGTTATGCAGTTTTTCCAGAATCATACAAAAATTATTTAAGTACCCAAAATAAATCTGGCACCTGCGGGCATTAAAATCCTGGTGTTTAAAGGTTAATTAGTCTATTATTCTCTGATTTTATTTTTATTATGGACTCTGAACTTTTGCAGTGAGACCCACTTTCAATTAAGCCAGGAGAACATCTCCCATTATTATGTATATTTGCTACAATAAGTAATTTTTCTATGATTGATGTATTTTTTTACTTAGAATTGCACTTTAAATAGCACATTCATTGTATTCATTTCTTTCATTGGAAACAAAAGCCAGAGGAACATTTGATTTAAGTTAACTTAAGTTATTATGTTAAAGTAGTGCCCTTCAAAATACAAATTTTCTCAGCATAATAGTAATTGAAAATTAGTTAATTCTTACTGCTGACATTGATTTTTTCAGAGTTTAGATTTAATATTTTCAAACTAATAAAATTTGAGTTAGTCCATAAGGAGGTGTTATTTATATAGATGAGCTGCAGTAATTATTGAAAGAATGCATCTTTTCTGTGATTTGCATAGCCCCAGAATGCACAGTTTGGTAGAGGTTTAACTTATCTCTTGGCAAGTTACCTGGAGAAGCAGCACAGAGCAAATCAGTCTATCTTATACCTGTATTTTTGGGATGTCTCTAAAACAATTATTGCACTGAGCTGCTCGGAATCACTAGCAATCCCATTGGAACTTGACCTCCCAGACAAACTTTCACTACTCTATATGACATTGTGACAGCTGCCAGAAATGAGAGTGTTGAGTTAATTTGGTATTTTAATATGAATTGTAAGCCTGACGAAAATTGGAATATGTCACCAAGGTGGGTGTAGTCAGATGGGTAGCATAGTAAGGATGGTATTGGTAAGGTTTTGGTTTTGTTACCATTAGTGGAATTCTTTCATTTTTTATATTTTGTAAATATGATTATAATATTTGAAATCTTAAGAGCTTCTAAACATGCACATTCCAATAGGACCCAATTACATTGTTTCTCTTGTAATTTTGAAATATTCATTATTAATAACTTTTATATTAACTTACCACAATATATATACATATATACTTGTATGTAGGTAGGTAAGTTTCAAGACACCACAAATAAGGTTTAATAACTTGAGAATGGCTGCATGTATTTTAGCCATTCTTTCAATTTGAAAGTGGATATAATAGTGAAGGGCTTTTTATTGTAGCAATTATTCCACTTGTGACTCAAATACCTGCTAATAATGATCCTAGTTGGAGTTATGTATTTGTGCACACAAACATGAACAAGCATGTGTAATGAGTAGCCCTCAACATTAAGATGATTTTGAAGACTAACGTGACACTGAGAAATAATTGCCTCAAACAAACGGAAAACTGAAACACGCATTGGAACTTGTATTGCAAATTTTGTTTGAAAACATGGAATGATATGGGGAAACTGAAACTGCTGTTAGCATGAAATTTAACATGACACTTCTATGTTTTTATGGGATTTATTTTTTATTACTTAGATAGAGGAATGAATGCAAATAAATTAGTTACTAAACAAATTAAATTATTTTCTTTGTATAGCAAACAATAATATTGATGTTTTAAGGGTGCTGTGTTAGACCTAAATGTTTGATTGTAGGATTTCAGAATTGCTGTTATGGTAACCATCTTTGGACATGAAGAATACTCACTACAAGAAGTATTATTTAGATAGTTATAAACATTATATTGAGTCTACATTGTTTATCTGTGTGTTACGTTTATAATATGACATTATTTGTGGAAAATGTTTATGACACTTTTCTTGCTGATTTTGTTTAAGTGATATATGGTGTATTATTTGTGTCCAATGTTCAGTTTGAAAGTAGAATTTCTAAAACTGCAAAGTTTTATTGAATTATGTTCTTAATCAAAAGTCTTTTTCTGATGAATTCTCAGGGTCAAATGAAAAAATTTCCATAATGATTTACTGCACAATAAATATAGGTGTTCTACTTTTTAGTGAATTGTTTTTCCTAATATCTAACTTGAAACTTTGATTTTTTATAAGCATTGCATAGTGAAATATTTTTAGTTTAATGTTGCTTCTTTCATTTTCATTGTATTGATGTTTTATGACTGTCTCATTCAGTAAAATCATATAGTTTCTTAGCATCCATTAGTTTTTCATAAATTGAATAATGTTGCTTTTTTGAGGCAAAGATTGAATCTTGAAATATTTTTTACAATGATATTGTGTATGATATTTCAGGAGCTCGTAATGTGGATGTTGGAGATGTTTCTGAAAGAAAAGATTTACGAAAAAGATTGAAGTGTAAGAGTTTCCGGTGGTATCTTCAGAATGTGTATCCTGAGTCTCAAATGCCTTTGGACTATTATTATCTTGGTGAAGTATGTAACAATCTTCAGTACTACTGCTTAATAAATATTTTTACTTTTATAATTAGGAACCTTACTTTGAAGCATTGAATGGCATTTTAAGTACCTTCCATGATAATTAAGCAGTGCTTAAATTTCTTTTATTTTGCACAACTTATTTGCAATTCTGTAGGGATTCTTTGTTTTGGCAAAGGTATTTTTGATTGATACAGATGTAAAGGCTATATACAAACTTATTTATACTATAGGAGTGGGGTTGTCATAGCGTTAGTCATACATCATCTTATGATGGAGTCACCTTATCTAGCTTCTTTTCCATTTCTTTGAAGAACTGATTGTGACTTTTGGACATCCGTTTTCTTTTTCTGGTTGTTGATCTCTTAGTAGTATTGATATCTCATATAGATGATTCAGTTAGCTATGCAGTTGCATTCTTTGTATCATCCTCATTTAAGATGGCTGTTAGTTTCCAGATTTTGAAAGGCCTTGGATATTTTGTTGATCACCATTTTAGTGGATGTGGTTTCAACATATCAAGAAGCAGCCTCTTCCTTAGCTCACTGCTACGTCAACTGCATCAGATACTCATTGATTAAATCCTCTCCATGGTACTCTAGCAACTCCACCACATCAATTTCTTCTACCTCTTCAAAGCCAACCTGCTTAACCAACACCACAATTTCCTTTTGAATTTTTGGTATTGATTCTTTAATTCATCTAGATTTGGGTGCACATTCCATTCATATTTGAAGCAGTAATTTCCCTCCATGACTCACCAATGTTATAAATATCTTTCATTCTGTGATAGCCGTGCCAAAAATCTCTTATTGATGACATCTTCACTTTATTTCCCTGATAAGTTGAGAGAAAGTGCAGCATAAATAAAATGGGTTGCAATAACCCCTTTGTCCATTGAACCACTCACGAATAATACCCTAGTTACCCAGGATCTGCTGTTGGAATGCCAAATCGCAAGAATATGTTGTTTTGAATAACCATTAATAGCCCTGGTGCTTTCATTTTACATAAAAGACTAGAGGTTTGAGCTTGTACTCCCCTGAAGCAGCAGTTATCAACTTTTTCCTTATAATATTCCAATAACCATTTATCAAAAAACCAGGGTCTTGTCATGACATAAACAAAAGTCCATCCTCTCTACAAAGTGGATTAAATGCATTTTAGCATAGATTAGTAAAAAATGTAAGGACATTAAATGTTAAAATAATTTTGTTGAGAAAAAGTTTTAATGATTATTTTTTAAAATTTGTGACCAACCTAAATGATCTTTGTGCCCCACTGGTTAAGAAAGACTTTAATTTATATAATTTAGTTACTGCATTTGAAATTTCTTGAACTTGGCCTTAGGTTCTTGACAAATTACAGGCACTCCCTGGGTTACATAAGCCTCGACTTATGTAAACCCGCACTTACGTAAGAGGCCCCATAAATTATGTACGAAAAAAATTTTGTTATGCTTACATTAGCGGTTTTTGTAAGCGAGCACGAACTAAATCTATATGTATGTACGGGGAGAAAGAACGCAAGGCGTGGGTTGTAATGCGAAATCTCTGCTATGCTACCTAGCCAATGTTGCCATTCTAGTGACTTTTTAGCTATATCTAGCAACTTTTGGTTGGAAGAAACTGCACTTAGTAAAAACCTACATTTCACATTGTGTAATATATTATTGATTTACATCGAGAATTCATTCATTCAAGAAAACCTACATTTCACATTGTGTAATATATTATTGATTTACATCGAGAATTCATTCATTCATCTTTCAATTCACACACCACCGGTCTTAATTTTCTTTGTAAGCTCCGTTTTCTGTTAACTATATTCTATACTCACATTAGCCACTGTGTTTTCATGCCTCTATTTTAACTGATTACTTGTACTGTACTGATGCAGTAAATTATACGTACTTAAATTTTCAGAGATCGCTTTTTTGAAATAGCTTCGTATGCCAAATAAAATGCCTTTGGGGATGGATCTGGCCCGTGCTTCATAGTTTCCCCACCTGTGCTGTACTTTCCATAGTAATTTTAGACTTACGCAAATTTCGAGTTAGGTAATTGGTGCCAGAATGCATTACTTACGTAACCCGGGGAGTGCCTCTCTCTCTATATATATATATGCATGCAAAGCGATGCAACTTATAATGAAACATCTTACTTAATTCATTGATGATGTATATGTAAGATGATGCATAAGAATGCGATGTATAGCGGGGAATTATTGCACTGTAATGCCTTGTTATTTGAGTATTGAATAGTTTGAAATATGAGGTAATTCAAAGCTACAATCATTACCTGTTCAATAACATAGGGTTTTATGAGCTTTTGATTATGAATAATTTACCGTATTTAATCGATTGTAAGCCGACACCGATTGTAAGCTGACCCCCACTTTTCACAAGGCCACGCAAGAAAAATTTTGATTTTAAAGTGATTAGACAGCTGGGGTCATTTATTTCAAAATACCAAGTATGAACGCCTCAGATTTTCAGTTCGTAATTAAATAAAGAGTATTAACTAAAATTACGGCGACAAAATACGTTTTATTCACCTATTCATAACAACTCAAACGAAAGGAATAATATGACCTCGTTATAGGATCTTATTCTCTTAAAAAAATAGCCGTTTCTCGTCAATCAAATATGGACACCGTATTACGTCTCAGATTTTCAGTTCGTAATTATAAGTAAAGAGTATTAACTAAAATTACGGCGACATAAAATACATTTTATTCATTTATTCATAACAACTTCTACTAAAAGAGTAATTTGACTTCGTTATTCCCCGGATCTTATTCTCGTAAAAAATAGCCATTTCTCGTCAATCAAATATGGACACCGTATTACATAACATACGTTAGGACTACACTAGTATCACCTGGGCATTCCTTTTCACTTTTATTCTTAAATTATTCTCCCAAGTTTGCTGCTAAGGCATGAGGAAGTAACGGTTTGCTCGGGAAATCCCAGTACACGCATGCTAGACACACTGAAACAAGATAGGTAGGGGAGGGGGGTAGGAAAGGCAAATGTTTCGATTCACGAGTAAAATGAAACATTGTGTACATATGTAGCTTCTTACGCATATGAGCGCTATTGCTGCATTTTTTTATGACTTTGACACGCCACGTATTATTTACATAATTTATTTCTTCATAAGTTTTCAGTCATTTTGATTCTTTTTTCATACATTTAAAGTAGATAGTTTACTTCCACTTTAGTACACTTATATCTCACGTTATAATGTATAATTCATTGACTACTTTTTTTACACCGATTCTAAGCCGAGTGGCGATTTCTGTGATGGTAAAAATGTAAAAAAGGGTCGGCTTACAATCGATTAAATACGGTAAATATATGTCTACTGTGAAATTCAAAGCCATAAATCAGGTACGGTGGCTTTCAAACAGTTTGTTCACTTCAAAAATTTGTCAGGTGGTATTTCTGATTAATTCTTTGTTTGATGCTGTTAACATTGAAAATTAAATTCGGTCATCTGCTGATTTTAGTTCCGATGTTCTACACAGACTCTAACCTTATCGAATGTATAAAAGAAAAAGTTTAGCACAAAATTACTTTGTTAAAATTGCAACAACTGTAGTAATTTATGTTATTTCCATCCATATATTTTTTCTCCTTAGCACTTTTACAAGGAGATAATTTTGTAATAAAATGGAACCTTCAGTTCCTGCCAAATTCTTCCTCCTAAATGTTGATCCAGTGTATCATATTTCATTGTAATATTGGAAGAAAATAAGCATTATCTTCATGTTTGAGAAGATGAGGTTATAGTTAGATGTCAATAATTAAATAGATCAAACATATGAAATGTCTAATTAAATTGTGCCTTGAGAATAATTTCAGAAAGATGGTGGTTGTGATAATCACAAACTGCTAATTAAAATGTCTTGTAGGTGCATCATTATGTATATCTGTTGACAAAAATTGTCAATTGTAACATTAACTGTTGGTTTATATCAAGAGTTCACCTATTTAAAATATTTTGTTGAACTAATGAATGGACTCACTGCATTTCCAAAAGGATAAAAAGATATTTCATGGCAGTAGATGAGGTTTGTGATTATCACAACCATTATTTTTCTGAAATTATGCTTGTGGCACACTTTAATTAGATATTTCATATGTTTGATCTATTTAATTATCAACAGCTAACTATAACCTCATCTTCTCAAACATGGAAGATAATGCTTATTTTCTTCCAATAATGCATTCAGAAATAGCATTATGCCTGCTTTTATTCGACCTCTTCTTTATGTGCTAAAGCATATTTTTCTAACTAATTTTGATTGCTCTGAACACATTAAATTTTAGTGCTCTAGTGATACATTTATATCTAGCCTTGTAACTTTAACGGACTGGTTAAAAAAAAAAAATATTCCAACCAAAATTAAGATGTGCATGGATTTAAGTTACCTCCATCAAAATAGAACTAGCTACTCTTACTATCATAAATACAGTCAGTCCCCAAGTTATGTAAGGGATGCGTTCTGACACCGTTACTTAACTCGAAATTTGCGTAAGTCGAAATTTACTACAGGTAGCATACATTACAGTGCAGTATAGAGTGCTTTGTTTCAATAATTCAATTTGACATCAATTTTTACTTGCACTTCATAACCATTACATTACTTTGCCTATTTACTATAAGAAATCTGTTATAACTTCAATCTATCATCCATAATGATTTTTTTTACTGGCATTTACCCTTATTTTGTTATAACACTCACAGCGTAGTCTCAATTCGCCTCTTTATCGCTCTCTTATGAAAGCGAATGCGGTCTTTTTATGAGTTAGTCGGCTAAAGGCAATGGCTAGCAACCTTTTTACCGCTGAGGTATCATTTCACATTTGGAAATAGATGGCGGGTGCCAATTGGGAGGTGGGGTGTAAGATTAGTAAATTAAACTAACTTTAGCAGAAGGTACCCCACTCTCTCGTTTATCTAATGGTCTCCTTTCGGCCAAGAGGCAACTGAAAAATGTCTTGCGGGTGCCACGTTGCTGACCTCTGGCTTAAGGTATTGTGTCTGAAATTTCTTGGAAGATATCTTAGCAATCTTTCTGTATACAATAGCTAAGAGAAGCGAGGAAGTCATCTATTCCCTTGCTTCAAGATGTTAAGTCATAAATCTCTTTGAAGTAGCCTTTCTCACTCATAGTTTTGTGAACAGACCCCTTTCAATATACACTGATGCATAAACCCAAAATCTTGGTTGACAGACCCAAAGAAAATATGCAGGTTAAAGCAAACCTCATCTGATATTCTTTTCCTTAAGCAGGTTCTTCACTCAAAGATAGGAGTAGCCTCAGCGTTTCTTTGTGATTTTCCAAAGGAAGGAATAACACTATTCTCATGACAAAAAAAATGTATTCACAAAATTTCAACTTGTTAGAAAAAATAAGGAATACAGTAAAACCTGACGAATAAAATATAATTACTAAGGAAACAACTTCCTCTTTAAAAATGTATCAAGGATTTTAAAATCGAAGAAATTTCAGCGTGGCAAAAATTAAAAACTAATGATGCTCCATGTATATACTTGTACATGTCAAACGGCAGCATACAGAGTTTTTGTTTGGTGTACATACTTGTCGGACAGCGTTGAGAGGTTAACTTTTTTCTGCTGAACGGCACACCTGCTCACAGATGTTGTAGTTGTCAAGGAATCAAGAAAATAAGATGAGACAAAAGATCAGACACTCTTCTTATCCTCCTCCTCTCCCAAGGCCAAAAGCCTTAAGGATAGAATTACTGATTCCTTAGATAAGAAGTGAATTTGTAGAAGTTTCAAGTAGCTGATACAGTGTGGCAAATGCAACTGATAAGTATAACTATTATAATAAATTTCTTTTTCGTGGATGCTAAACATAATGATATTCTTTCGTTGCCTATAGTTCCAATTTTCTGCTAATCAAAAGATTTTAGTAAACAGATTTAATAACTATTTTACCATGGTTTCAACTCTTAAAGTCATAATCTCTGTGAGTTGAGATCATGGTTGTATAGTTATTTTATTTTGTGAGATTTTTTTATCAGTTGCCTAGCATCTTTTGTTAATTGAATTTTCTTGAAAAATACAATACCACAAAGTTACAGCTTCCTTGGTTGGTACCATACTGTAGTACATTGAGTACTTGTCAGAACACTGGTTGCAGAGCACTGACCTAAATCACAACTCCTGAAATCGTTACCATGCTCTCTTCTTAGTTGCCTCAGAATTTACTTATTGACATTAGTGTCTACAGTAGAAGTTTAAACCAGAATAGTATGATTTGTATTAGTGGTTGTAATATTCTCCTCTTTATTTTTAGTTTGTTGCATATTTCTTGAATTAACAGCAATTTACAGAAAATGGCTGTCATGTAGCTGAAATGCTTTTCCTAATACATTTTTGATGTAGGATGTACCTGTTCCATTTGATATACGGTAATACCTTGATATACCAATACTTGATATACGAAGTCTCTCTATAACGAACTTAGTATTTATGACAATTGAGCCAATTCAATCAACGCCTACAATGTTAGTGTACAGTATAATAAAATTATGGAAAATTATCTCGTTAGCTCATAAGAAGTGTTGTAAGTGAAATTTTACGTACGCTTTTTACTTCTATTAGTGTAAGTTATCATGATTACAATGTATGTACAATAAATAATATAATACTTTTTTTAAATACAATCTTTTAAAAATAGGATTAGTAATTATTAAAAGGTTAATGTTATAAGATTTTAAGTTATTAAGGTTGGTAATGCATTCTATTGTATTAATTTTATTTGATATATGTAGTTTGAGGAATGCATCTACTTCGTATATCGAGGTATTACTGTAATCCAAAAGTTAAATAAATTAAAATTTGAAGGAATGAAATGAATTTGTTATGGATGATTTACTAAATGTTAAAGTTAGCTCATAAGAAATAAGAAAATTTCCATTTTTAATTCATAAAATTTGTTAAATATATCATTGTATCAGTCGGAATAGAAGCAAATTTTTTGTATCAACAGGTTAGGAATGCTGAAACACAGAATTGCCTTGATACATTGGGAAGGAAGAGTGGAGAAAATCTGGGAATGAGCTACTGCCATGGTCTTGGAGGGAATCAGGTTTGTTCTTTATTTTATTTCAAATAATTTTTCTTTGTTGCTTTCAAAGATGCTTATTTCTTTTACAAAGGTTTTGTTACAAGTGTTAGTTAAACTGTGGTTTATTGTAGGAGGATGGCCTTGGTTGATATTAGAGAGCAGTCATTCAGTGAATTACTTTCTTAGTGAGAGTAAATGTTCTGAGTTTTTCTTCAACTTCTAGTTATTGAGCTGTTTTAAAGATAGTTGATTTGTCATAATCTGTACAGTTTTTATTTATATTTTACATTTTATAGTGCTATGGTTATTATGTATAGGTTTCTCGAGGAGGACATCCAAGATCCCCATTTTTATAATTTCATGAATACCATGTAGAGCACAGAATTGCCTTTCATATTTATATATAAATTAATAATCTAGGAAAGGAAATACTCTTCTTTACTAGTTCTACAACTTTTATTTGAAAAATATTTTGATATTAGCAATACTTTACGAGATATGACGAAAATTTAATTTTTTGTCACCAGTAAAGTGGTACCCGTGATTGGTGTACATGATTCATTTGTGCGATTTTCTTATTATATTTGATTGTAAGTCCTTAATATCAAATTTCATGAAAATCCGTTCTGTAGAAGCCGAGAATGAACATGCGGGCGGATGGACGGACAGACAGACCGACGATAATAGGCGCTCACGCTGGAAGTGAAACTTGCCTAAAAATTCTATTTTGCTATTGACATAATGATAAAGTAATTGTTCATAACTAATTGGAAGAAATTGTTTTCTTTTCTTTTGAATCTTAATTTTTTAAAATTATAGAATAGGTTTTCATAATATTTTGTCTAAATTATGAGCGTACCTTAACTAAAATATATTGAACATAATTTCAATAAAGTGAAAGGTCTTAAAGTTCATTAACCCTTAAGAGGTAGTGCAGATTTTGTAACGTAAGAGGTTGCGTGCGGTCATTTGGACTGCCTTGGAAAACCAGGCAAAATATCCAACATCACTTGTTTTTTATTATTTTTTTAATTTTCAAAAACAATTCGTTCATACCATATTTTTTAAATTAATATAAATACATTTAATCGGTGGTTAAATTTACAACAAAATTTTCGAACAAGCTTTACAGAAACAGAATACTTTGTTGTATGTTAAATTAAATTTAGTTTGAAATAAAAATTGAATGTGAACTATAAAATTTGAGAATTAAATATGATTCTTAAATTTTATTGAGCTTAATCTTCATCATCTTCCTCTTTCTCATCTTCTATTTCGGAACAGCTGACGGATAAAGTAACCGCATGCTCTCTGCAAATATATTTTGAACACAACACACGAGGTGTGGGTCTTCCTGTTTTCTTTCCAGAAACAAAAAGCACATCTTCCTGGTCCATTGTTCCACTGTGCTGGACTTTCTTCCTCAGAAATCTGTGTGAATTGCCTAATTTTTACTTTTATGCTCTGTGATGTTGCCCTACATCATCATCATCTGAATCTTCATCCACAGAATCTGCGGATTTTTTGCTGCCTGTGCTGAGGTCACTTTCCTCTAAGTAGTCTTCCTCTTCATTGGAATCATCCAATCCAGTTATTTCTTCTTTCTCTTCTATTACAATATCTTAAAGGAACCCGATCCCTTTCCCTTTTCTCGCATCACTTTAACTCATGACGAGGAGTAATAGATGTAATTTGCTAATAACAAAAGTCCTTCTTTATGGAAAATAATTATTTTCGCACATAAATAATGAAAACTGTGATAAAAGTTTAACCAGTGGACTTGAACAACAACACTTGAAAAGGAAAGCATTATAGCAAAGATCGTTTCCCAACTGGGCACTGTCTCTCAGGCAAAAACCACATTCAATGGTTTCATTGAGGGATGATACAATTTTTAGTGAGGGTATGATAAGCAAACACTTATCCATGAGTTTTGTAGTCATAATGAAAGGTAAGCAGAAGCATTCAGTCCTTAATGCTGTGCATGACTAGCAGATAGAAACCAACGCGCAGTAGAAAAAATCCCCATAAAAGCAAGGAAAGCTGACATAAAGAGTCCTTAGATCCATAAGTCAATAGATAGTGAATTTGATGAAAGGTACTGAGAAGCACTGGGTTGAAAGTTCAATATAAGGTTATAAAATTAAAAAAATGAAATTGGTGCAGTCTAAAAGACCGTGCATAAACTCTTAAGCGTTAATCTTAGCAATATCTAATATTTGATAAAGTTACAAATTTCACAAAAAATGTTTTTTCAGGTATTTGCATATACTAAACGTCAACAAATAATGTCAGATGATAATTGCCTTGATGCTGCTAATCGTGATGGCCCTGTTAAACTAGTGCGTTGTCATGGTATGGGTGGCAATCAAGCATGGGTCTATGATATGCAGGTAAGATAAGAAAATCATTTATATATTGGTCCATTATAATTTCCATGTGGTTTGTGCACCAAGACGATTTTACCACATTCTTTTCCATTCTATTTCTTAGCCACATCTAATAGTTTTAATCTGGTAGCCATCATTGATTCCATAATCAAAAGATTATTAATATTATAAACATTTTCAATGTATCCATGTTGTTGTCGGCAAGTAAATACAAGTGCAAATCCTGTATTTAGTAGAACATGGCATGTACATTACATATCCTATCCTATTATAGTATTGCATTGGATACAAGACTCCTAATCCCCACATCAGAGAATTCTTTTTGCTGTGTTGTAGCAATACTTGGACATGGTTTACTATAACATTGTAATCAGCAAAATTTTGACCTCATTAT
This sequence comes from Uropetala carovei, assembly GCA_036926305.1. Taxonomy (NCBI): domain Eukaryota; kingdom Metazoa; phylum Arthropoda; class Insecta; order Odonata; family Petaluridae; genus Uropetala; species Uropetala carovei. Next base: position 28,354,700 of record JAXCHB010000011.1, read on the forward strand.
TGAACTAAATGGATCAGTTGCTCCCAAACTTTTTCTAAGGGTGACATCCTTGCGAGGTTAAACAATTTTGTGGCACCCAAGCCTTGGAACAAGGTTTTAATATTTTTACGTGTATTGTGATATTTGGATCTATAGGGGTTAGAAAAATCACATGTATTTTGGTTACAAAGCAGCCATCATCAGTGGTGATTCACCAATGATAGATTCTACAGAAGATTTACTACTTATTAATGATGGCTGGTTTGTAGCTTATAGATGGTTACTGAAGAGAGATACTTTATCAATTTGAATCCAGTCATAAGACAAACATAATAGTTCTCTTTCAGACTCAGTTGTGATATGTGGATATATTTTTTAAAATTTCTTTGACAAACATAGTATGATACATTTTAGAATTTTTTTGGTAAGATTGATCATATCTCAGATATTGTTTTGGTTTCTGTGATGTATTGGAAACTTTTTGATGATCTTCAATGTCAATTTGTTGATGTTTTACCAGGAAGGGATTATTAAACATATCAACACTGGCCAGTGCTTGCAGAAACCTGATGCAAGAGATGTTTCTCAACCGCTTTTGAGAACATGTGAACCTGGATCTTTGGGCCAACAATGGATCATGAAAAGTAAATTTAAATGGCAAGCTAGCCATGATTAAGGTATCATGGTTAATATTTTTATTGGTATGTAATTTTCATCAGTTGTATAAACAGGTTTTGGTGGAAATAAACAGGATGCATTGAGTTGCCTCCTGAATGTGTGGCAAAGTTTAAGGTAGTAAATTTTCTTGATTTAAATATAATATGATTTATCATAATTTTCTCAAATAGCACATTTTTGAAGAAAGGCATGAATTTTTTGTTTGTAAATTTTGAGGCCATGAGGAATCCAATACATGAATACAAATTATTCGTGAATAGTTATTTTGGTAGTTTGTTCAGGACTTATATTAGTGTAACAGCTTCTTCAAGGAAATTATTGTGGTACTTTTTATTCTTAACAAGATTTTTTATACAGACATGTTATATTAAAGAAATATCTGAAAGATTTTATTACAGTGGTAAATTTTCACAGGAACTGCACAAATTAAGGAAGAGTGATGCAGTGTTTTTGTAGGAACAACATTCAAAATCTTCATGTTCGGTGTCGTAAACAGTTACAAGAAGTCATGAATTGTTTATTAAAATTGTGGAATAAATATGTTTAAAATATTTAAGGAAGAAAGTATTTTATAATGAAATCTAGAATTTCTTCATAATAATTTGAAGATGACCATATGAAAAGTGCCTGAAATGTGTTGTTTGAAATCACAACATGATTCAATACTGATCTACTTGATATAGATATCATCTGCCAGTATTGCTTGAGCATTTTGAAAATTCCTGAGAAATGGCCTGCTCATGTGATGTTGTTGCACTGGACTTGAATTTTTTATAAATATTTTTAAGTAAATATGAAATAAAGTGTAATATTCTTATGGAATTCCAGTTTAAAAAATGAAGATTGAATTTGAAGTGTTTTATTTATAGGAGTGGCAGTTGTATCTTATGTCTTGTGGAACGTAATTTTTAGAAGTTGTTGGGGTGGAAGTTTTATTAAACCACACAATTTTTTGCTTGAAGATTGAGCCTACATTTAAATTATTTGTGAGACAAATTTGTATTAGTAATTTGTTTCATGTTTCAAGCACCTTCCTCATAATAGTCTCATGCCTGGTTGGTGATGTGCATTTATTTCATAGTCTTAAAGAATCACCAATTTATTTGAGAACAGAGCTTCAGTTGTTGTTATCATTTGTTGTTATCAATAGTCTTAATGTTTTCGTAATTCTTTTATTGGTTTCAGTGAAGGGGTCTCAATAAGATGGCATATTCTAATTTTGTTGAAAAGTTTGGAAAACTTTTATTGTTGTATGTAATAAATTAAAACAATGCTGTCTGTAAGTCGATTGTAACTACATTAAAACCCTGTTATTTTGATCCCGGATAATTGAAAGTATGATGTAATTCGAAGCTAAGATCAGTCCTCGATCAACACCATAGAATTTTGTGTTCTTTTTGGTACGGATTATTCGAAATATGTCTACAATGAAATTCAAAGTCATGATTTGGTCTGGTGTTGCAGTATTCTATTTTACCAACAAGTAATTTCACTCTAATCCTGGTAATTAGACTGCATCATAATGTAACGGTCATATTCCGTTTAAGTTTTCATAATGCAGTTCTACAATAAATAACTTATGAGTTTGATCACTTGGAGGAAGATAGTTAGTTCACAGTTTGATAGGTGCATGAAAATCTTTTGGCATGCGGTTGAATGTCTTTTCTTCTGAAATGCGACATAAAAGAATAACTTTAAATGTAGTGGGAAATTCGGGATATTCACTTAAGCCTATTTTTCACATGCAGTGGTGTTTGTGAATCGTAAACTAAGTGTTCACTTCAGCTCTGTTCGAATTTGTCATGTATACTGACTTTGTAAGACCAATTCATTTGTAGAACAGATAGATAAGATTCTGTATTGTGATTTTGCTGTCCAAGTAGCGGATCGTAAGAAAGTTCGATTTCTTGAAAGTTCTTATATTTTGAACCTGGGTACTTCGAAGTCGTATTTTTTTGATCCGTTGAACTTTGAAATAATGAGATTTTACTGTATATGAAAAGCATATTTAGAGATAACCATTTGAGTACAATGCCTCATTTGAGATTGTGTCAAGAAACTGTGAATTTAATGCTCTTTGATTGGTCAGGTACACATTTTTAATATGTCATTCTCATATCTGAAGTAGCAATGGCTTACTGGTGAAACATGAGTGAATTCTGCACTCAGTTCAAAAACCAAGATTGACATAGAATGTTATTTTACATTATTTTATAAACATTGAATATGTAATAATTTGTTTGATGCCTGGATTAGTCTTTTCTTATCATTAAAAAGCATTGATTTTACTGTGTCACTTTAAGATGGCTTGTGAGCCATGGGCTGTTTTAATGTTGTTGGTAATAACCAGAGATTGTTAAAATACATTCTCAGGTTTTGCACTAACAATAAAATTGCCTCAAACATGAATGTACCTATGTCCCTACCTTAAATTAAATGCAACACATAACTCAACTTGGCATATAAAATGTGTCTATAGTTGGCATCTAACTTGCTGGGTGCAGGTTGCACATCCTTAATTTGTCTTTTGCACTATTGTAAAGTAATTCACACACACACACACACAATTATATATATATACATATACATACATATACATACATATACACACATATCCCATTATGAAGAAGTAAGAAGTGAAGTAATGAAGTACATAGATGCTCTTCAGTTACTGTAGTATGATTAGTCTTGTCTTGAAATGAGTGCAGCCAGATTGTTGGTTTTAAGGTGTCTTTACTAAAAGTTGGACAGGTGCTATGATTATAATTAAATGAATGGCTCTGCTTCTAAGCATTTGAAAAAAATGTTTAATATGATGCAGTAGCTGCTTGACATCATTTATTTGGAATTTAAAAGAATCAATCATATCAGAAAACATATGGTTTCTTGGGTCATTTGTAATTGTAATGCCAATAAGTGTGCCTTGTTGTTCAAGCATTTGTGTTAGTTCTTACTTGTTTGTGTAGTTTTAATTGTGAAGTATGTCAATTTACTTTTATGTCTAGAGCCTCAATTTCTGTGTGACATAAATTTGTTGGTGATGACATCAGAGTCACCCACTGTATTTTTTAAGTTCAGTATTATTTTTTATGCTGATACAGTTGTACATTCCATTGTTGTTGTTACTGTCAAATTTGAACTTCATTCCATTGAAATATTTACGAATTATTAGTTGACTATGCTTTTTTAAAATTAATTTTTTTATCTCTTCTCTTTATTAAAATTGTCATGTATAACCATTCACACTTAAAATATGTATTGTTACACTGGTCAGCATTGGTGACCAAACTCATCATGATGAGGTTTTCAGTAATTTATGTTAATAAAGTGAAGATTGTAATGTGATATTTTAATTTGGAATCCAGCTCGAGTAAACACTTGTGAGATCAGCTGGAAGAGTGAAAGTGTTTAATTTTTTGCGGAGATTACAGTTACAATCATACCAGCTCTTTCTAATGCATAATTTTTAAATTTGCATGTTGGATCTTACAATAGCACTGAATAGAAAAAATTGGGATATCATCAACCAGTTACATTTCAATTCCTTTTTATTAACCATTTCTGTATCACTTTTAATTAATTGATGTGGAAATATTTTAATATGATTTACTTTACAGCACTATTATTCAATGTTTCATAAACTTAAAAAGAATCTGTAATTTCTGTTTTAACCAGAACATTTTTAAACCTTGAAAAATAGCCTATGAGTAATGCATTAAGCATTGAATTTAAGAGTAACGTAAATATAATGCACTTATTCCTGAAAATTTTGGGCTAAAAATTGGGTGTCTTATATGAGGGTACATAATAACCAGTGTATTTTTATGTTGGCCCTTACTCAAAAGATGTCGACCGCAAAGGTTGGCCTGATTTTGGGCTGATATTAAATGCTGCTAAGACACCTACTTAGATAGGTTTTCTTGATGATATCCTGCAGAATATATGTAAATGAAACAAATAATTAAATAATGATACCTGATGTACATTGCCAGATATTTAGTTTTATATGAAAATTATAAACACTCAATTATCACAAAATCTAAGAAATTTTTGGTCACTGACCCATTCTTCACCATTGTTTTCAGAAGCATCATATATACTATATATACACACACACATTATAAGCTGAAATGCTTTTCAGCCTATTTCAGTTTTAATCTTTAGAGGACAAAATTTAAAGTCTGCAGTATAGGCAGCCGGCTGGGTTTTTTGGCATTTAAATTTGCAAATATGTCTTATTTGAGATATTCCTTTATATCTCTGCCAAGAATTATCGTTGATAAGTGAAACAAAAAGCATTTTATTAATTAAGAAACTTTTTACAATATAAAAACCCTCTTATGTTATTAACAGAAAAGTAGGGACTTTTTTGTATGAAAGTCCGTTTTCACCTGCCAATTCTGGTATCTTTCTGTTGTAGTTTACTCCCACAGTGAAACCCTTGTATGATACACATGGAAACAGTGACAAACACAATGCAATCTTCCGAATCATCGATGTCTGTTTCTGCCCGAGTCTTCGTCAAGAAATATTTCGATTTCATCCTCCGTGAGTGCTTCCCTGTCCATTTTCATAACTGAAAGATTACAGAAAACATCGCTCTCACAGAAGGTCCACCAAAGAATTGCCTTGAAAACAAAGGGGGAGTAAACCTTACAGTCACTCAGCGCTGTGTTTGCGTCATCTCCCTTTCCTCAGGCAGGGGCTACCCATAGCAGGAGAAATGCTTACGCTACTTATCTCATGAGAGGCTGGGGTTCTCCCCTCATCTGCCGGTTCATCTTTACTCAGCACTCATATAAGGATAGGGAAAATGTTTAGACTGCATTGTGAGAATGACTCGGACACAATCTGAATCATTTTATTGAAGTAGACCATCTTATTCAATTAGCTGCCTTTCGTAAAACATTTCGTCAGGAATTAACTGATTGCTATCCCTTTATTTCGTTGAATAAGAGGAAAAATCTGTAGCCATCGGAAAGAACAACCATTCTAGAATGGCTGGGTAAAGAAAAATTCATATTATATGGCATACCAATAAAATAATAGGCAAAATGCTAGCAAAATATTATTTGCACATATGCTGCATCAGCTGTCCTTTAAAGCCCACCAAAGCGTGCGCATATGCTGCATCAGCCGTCCTCTAAAGGTTAAGGGGAAAACTCCTAAAAATTAGATTTTAATGGTGTAGGATTTTTCACATTGATTATGACCAAAATCCTATAAACGTGCCAAATTTCAAGTCTCTAGCTCAGGAGTGCTGATTATGTCACCCTTTAGGAATATTGGAGTCACCTGTGGAGGCAGCGAGCTGCAAGAAAAATTAAAAACTGAATTCTGAGGACGTTTTCGAGATTTTAAAGATTGTCAAGTTTTCCCTCCCCCCTGAAATTGACATTGAATAAATTTCTAGCAAAATAGGTGATGTTCAACACGGATGCAACAAATCTGGAAAATGAAATACATAATTATATTTCAAGCAAGATTCAACAATTCAAATTTTTGAAACTTGTTTCTTCTAAAAATTTCCAAAACTTGCATTTATTTTGGAAGCATGTTTTCCTTCCACTTATTTATGTGAATCAATATTTTTTTAATATGAACCTAATTAAATCAAAAACATCTTAAAGGTTGTTTATGCCTCTCAGTTTCAGGTTACAAGCTTAGTTACCAATCACTGACTGAAGATATGCAGTGTAAACATGCCTATAATCATTTGAATGAAGAATTAATTTAGCAATTATTAGTTTTGTCAGTTTTCATAAATGGTGTATAATAAATGCTTTCTTTACAGTTTTCTTTTGCATTTAACTTATACACATTTATAATACCCTAATGCAGTGGTTTCCAAACTGTGGGGTGCGTGCCCCTAGGGGGGCACGGTGGGCATGTCAGGGTGGCGCAAAAATACTTCACATTGTATTTACTGTTGCTTTAGCTGTCACAATTGTGAGACCTACAATATGCAGTCACCGAATTCTAGCTCTCAAGTGGCTAGGGCGTATAATTTGCCATATATTTATCATATACGGGGTCGCAAGGACATTTTTCTTAGTTGAAGGTGGGCGTGGCTTTGTAAAGTTTGAAAACTGCTGCCCTAATGTGTATGTTGAAAAGAATTGGTACCATCAACTGGGGTTACTTTGGCCCAAATTTTGCTCGGTAATTGGAAGGAATTGTTGTAGTTTTGTTATATTAGTAGTAATGATTGTGTTATATTATTTTTAGGGTTTTTAAGGAGCAATTTAAGCCCCGTGAGCCACACCACACGTATTTAAGTATGATTTTTAAACGTTTAAAGTTTTGGGACAAAGTTACCCTTAAAAGGGGTTACTTTGGCCCACCTATAAATTCCCTTTGAAATCGTTGCCTGAAATCATTATTGGGTAATGTTAACCTCAAATGAGTGCTTTGTTATGTATACGGCACTGTAAAATATAGAAGAAATTCATATTTTTTACCTTTTTATTGAGAAAAATAATAAAAAAAATATTTTTAATGCAACTTCATGTGAATTTTTTAATCACATAAGAAAAATATGATAATAACAAAACTAGAAAATGTAAGGCATGTTGAATCCTAAAATCGAATATACAAAATGGGAATAAAAGCTAAACAAAATCACTCATTTCTGGGACAGAAAATAATCCTCTTTTACTTAACATTTTTGGTGAATTAATTTGTTTTTTGACATCAGACCCTCTGTAAACCAAAACATCTGTCCTCAATCTTCAAATGTAGCCATATCAAACCAATCACTTCGATTATATCTGCAACCTAAGGGTCCATTTTCTGTCCATGTTGTCCACAAATGTTCTGCCTTGTACACGACATAGGGAGGTAACATTTCTCCTTTGGCATTTCCGCAAAGCATGATGGATGTGCAAGTCTTGGAGGAGTCCATCACTCGTTCAATATATTTGGAGTTAAAATTAATCTTATTGTAGGCCCTGGGCCAAAGTTACCCCAAAACCACACCATAACAGACATTGCTTCACATAAAGTAAAATAAAACCAATGTGGCATCACAAACTATAATAACAGACTTACAGCATCTTGTCTGTATATTTAAAAACAATTTGGGATACTTATCATATTTTTAGCACTTATACTGCTCTGTCTCTAGAGAGAAGTTGTCAGACTTGAAAAAACAGATACTGAACAAACAACTCGTTGATGCGACTGCTGCTGCCTAATGGGTGTAAGACTTTCCTAGGTGCATAGGTTGATAAGTGGTTCACCCTACAGCAAGGTGCAGCTACTACTCCAAAACATTTCACTTAATGGGAAATAAAAAATTGTCATGCTTTTTTTTTACGTTTGGCCAAAGTTACCCCCAATGGGCCGAAGTAACCCCAGTTGACGGTAGTCCGCAAGAGAGTTTACAGAATGAAAGTAGTTCTTGGCATATAAAAGTTTGGGCCCCCTTGATCTAGCTCGTCTGGAAGTGCCTTTTATTTTTTATCCTCGTATGGGGCAATAATGGGTCAAAACAGCCCCTAAAAATGGAATTTTTACAATTTTGGGTTTTTCCTTCGGTTATGACCAAAAATGTATATTCTTGCCAAGTTTCAAGTCTCTTGCTCATCTAGAAGTGCCTTATAATTTTTATCCTCGTATGGGGCAAAACAGCCACAAAAAATTGGAATTTTTGCAATATCGGATTTCTTCTGGTCATAGTAATTTAATACTAATGGCATTATTATATAGCCCTCTGATTCCCACTAAAAGCTTACCCATATAAAAGCATTGAGTTCATTGCCAAGGTACTCGATTGTTGGGACCCAGAAATATTCCCACTTTTTTCCAATAAAGACTATAAATTGATGCTAAATCGACTCATTTGAATTTTGTCATCAAAAATAAGAAACTACAATTTACAAGCTTTCCAATTGTTCAAGTCCCGAGTTCATATCTTGACAGGAAATCATTTTAAAAAGAAAATTTATAAACCTCTACACATATTTACATGCTTTTCTTATGGGACAAAAGTAGCCCCTCAGAATTGGAATTTCAACTATTTCAGATTTTTTCTTTCGGTTGTGACCAAAGACCTGTAATTTTGCCAAATTTCAAGGTTTTAGCACATCTGGAAGTGTCATAATTTGTATCCTCCTATATCATATATTCTATGTAAGAAGCAAGTATATATTATAGATATTATATTTACTGGGATTTGGATTAACTTGCCCATTTCTAAATTATGGTGTTAACTAATCTCCAAAGGTACTGAAAAAAAGAAATTTACCTGTAGCTGTTGCAGGTTACATTACATTATCTAACTAGGCAGTATAATTTCCTGTTAACTGTTGGATCAGCAATGCCGAGAAATGTAGAAGCTCGTGCACTCTCAGTTTCAGGTTACAAGCTTAGTTACCAATCACTGACTGAAGATATGCAGTGTAAACACACCTATAATCATTTGAATAAAGAATTAATTTAGCAATTATTAGTTTTGTCAGTTTTCATAAATGGTGTATAATAAATGCTTTCTTTACAGTTTTCTTTTGCATTTAACTTATACACAGTTATAATAAACTATTATCACATAGTTTGATTTATTGCATCTAGATCAGGAGCGTGCAACCTGCAGGCTGCATCTGGCCCACTAGAGCATTTTATGCGGCCCATGAAGCTTTGGTCTGCATTATTTATTGCGGATAATTTTGTACATTTTAAGAATGTACTATATATCATATGTTGTCGTCATAACACATCCTGGTGAAGTTTTAATGCTAAAAATGGTTAAAAATTTATTTACATATTTAAAATCGCATATGATCTCTTGGTCCACCAAGCCACTTGCGACTTTTAATATGGCCCGTCAAAGCACTCGCATGTATGAATGCGACCCGTCACATAAAACGTTTGCATGTCCCTATTCTAGATGGCTTCTGAAGTTCTCTTGTATTACACTGATGCATAGTTTGAAAACCTGCTACATAATTTGCAACATTTTATCTGCATTATAATTTCTTCACGATCACATTTATGGTGGTGGTTAGCGTGCGAATAAAGCAGTAGCTTTCTCCGATTACAGCATCCAAGGGGTCTGTAAACGCTTATCAATATAATGGCGGCATTGTTTATAACAAAATTCATAGAAGTGCTAACTCTTGACAAATCCTGCATAGCAACACATCCTTCAGTCCCAACATTCTTTTTCATCAAAAAACCTTCAATTACTGAAACCTATTTCCAGCCGCTACCTTCTAGATACAGCCGAAAGTTTAACCATTCTTAAAAACAAAGATATTATCCTCAATCAAGACAGGTCCAATAGGAAACCCTGCTTTGCTTTCTCTTTCGAATAATGGCCATTCCAACGCGCTTCCTAACTTCTCCATCACTACATTGTAACTATTTCTTCACCACCCCTTTTTTCTATCCCTTTTTCTCCTCTCATTTCACTTCATATATATACACACGCATGCACGCACACACCCACACACATACTCTCCCCGACTCATTATTCTTTGTCATTTTTGATTGGCCTACTGACGATGGAGTCGTTGATTCTGAAATACGTATTTAGGCTATTTTTTAGAAAGGAAGTACTTGTGTGTTTTTTTGGTTGGTGTGTATTTGTGTGTGTGAACAAAGAAAAAGGGTCCCTGGCGTTGGAGTAATTTCCCGTAAACCCAGTGTGTGTGAGATTGCATATGTGTTTAGTCACTGGTGTAAAGTAAATTCCTGTTTTGTATTTTCCTTTTTAAAAAATATTTGTATGGTATTTGGAGGTTCCTCCTTTCATTTTCAGTGCTAACTTATTTTGTACGAATCAAGAGGATGTATGTAAATTTGTATAGAATGATTTATCATTACACAATGATTGAAAATGTAATGCAAACATATTTGCCATTACATGATATACACACATACATACATGTATGTGTGTGTGCGTGCATGTGTGTGTGTATATATATTTGTCTCTCTTGTGCTGACGAAGGGATCATCCCGAAAGCTCTAATCTCTACAAATGTGTCTCTCCAATATATATATATATAACAGAAGAGGAAAGGTTAATGAAGATATTTAGAGCAACTAGGTGTTGAAGGAAACCCAGTGAGCACTTACCGGAAGGAGAGCCGCTGGGGTGTTGGAGAGACACATTTGTAGAAATTATTGGAGCTTTTGGGATGATCCCTTCGTCAGCACAAGAGAGAGACAACTCATCATCTCGAAAGCTCTAATAACTTCTACAAATGTGTCTCTCCAACACCCCAGCGGCTCTCCTTCCGGTAAGTGCTCACTGGGTTTCCTTCAACACCTAGTTGCCCTAAATATGTGTGTATATATATATAATGTATGTATGTATATATGGAGGTGGGTGGCAACAAGGTGTTGGAGGAAGTCCAGTGGGCACTTACCAAAACTGGAGAGCTGCTGAGGATGCTGAAAACACACAAAAACAATACAAATTTGAAATCTTTTTGGGCTGAAGCCCTTCATCTGCAACGGATAGAGAAGTACTGTTTGAAATGACACAGTGGGTAGGGATATAAGAGGGTGATGCGAGGAGTTTGAGGATAGACGGGGAGGGGGAATGACCAATAAGGTTAGTGGAGATTGAGACCGGGGAGAGAAAGAGTCAAGTAAGTGTATATGGGCTAATTCCCACTGTCGAAATAGGGAGGCGGGGGTGTCATCCAGTAGGGTGCAGATAATTCCTACATTAAAGCAAATGTTAAAAGATACCTTGTGTAAATTAGCGTGAGAGGCCACCGGAAGGGGACGTTTGAGATTTACGTTTTTCTGGTGGCCATTCATTCTTATGTTAAGAGGGTTGCTGTTGAGGCCAATGTAGAAAGCAGGACAGAGGGTGCAGGTGAGGAGGTAAATGACATTCCTCATGGTGCAGTTACTTCTTGATGTGATGGGGTAGGTGATGTTGGTGGAAGGGATGGAGAAGGAAAATGAGGGTGGGTGGATGGGGCATGTGAGGCAGTGGGGTTTGCCGCAGGGTTGAGATCCTGCAGTGGATGGAGGGTTGGGAATGGGTAGTTCATTCTCCTACAGGATGTTTCCCAAATTGGGAGGCTGGCAGAAGGAAAGAAAAAAAAAATATATATATATATGTGTGTGTGTGTGTGTGTGTATGTTTTGGATCTCTTCAATATTAGGAAAAATCCTTTTGACAGGATTCGAAATCACTCTAACTCGTATTACTCATGCTTCAATTCCGCCACTTTAAAACAATTATGCCACTGGAGACAATGGCTGCACGATTGCATAATATGACATACATTTTGGTCTCCCTTAGTCATTAAAATTAGAAAATAAATATATCTTCAATGCTGACGCTAATTTGCATTCTGTAATGGTCTCACTATCTCTCATTTAAATATATGTCTAACTTTTAACATATTTGGTCAGCAGGGTAGGCAGGAAATCAGCTAGGAGGGTTGAGGACAAGTAGACCATTAGACAAGCATTTTCCAAGAAGTTATTTTGGTTCTCTTGGTAATTGTCAATATCCACATTATTAGGTTAGGTTTTGAATTTGGAAAATGAGGAGAGTTGGAATTGCCTGTTGTTGTCTCTGTCTGGGAAGCATTAAGGGAGATTCTAACCCCCATCCTTATACCACTTTATTGAGTCTTCCAGGCTATTCAGCATTAAATGCTTTTATGCAAAATATACCTATTGAAGCAATACTTCTTTCTAAGTTTTGTGCAATTTTGACAAATATAAAATTTATTTTATATGAAAATTGCATTATTTCTAAATTAATCCAAGGTTGAATTTGAATAAAAAGTAAATAATAGCATAGAAAAAATAAACATTCAGTAAATTCAATAAATTTGGAAATGCTAAAATGTAAATATTCAGTACCAGTGTTTATTACAAAGCATACATTTATACCTAGCATATCATATGCTGTAATTTTTCAATATTTCAGAAGTTACCATTTCTTGAAATATTTTTTAATCTTTAAATAAATTATTTTGCCACATTAAAATTTGTGAATGCCTGGTGAATTATTGATTCATTAATTAACAAAGCTGAATTTTCTTACAATATTCATTTTTGGAGATACATTAGTTCACGATCCTGTTGTGATATAACATAATTTGCATATTTGAAGCTGTAAAACACGATAAATGCATAGCTTAAAGTCATCTCCACCAACACAAAATGTTTTAAGAAAATGCCAGGAAATCATGCATAAAATATTGATGTAATGTTTACTGGTGGTCTTAATATCTTATTGCAACATAAATGACAGAAACAACTATGCTGAGAAGTAGCTGGGTGCTCAATTTTGATGAATCATTTTGCAGAAATGCTTGCTCGTTCCAACTGCTACTCCATACTCCTGTACAACTTTCTGTCATATTTTGTAAATTTATTATTTTCATGGGTGCCTTCACTTGTGTTATCTGCAACGACAAAAAAGATGATGATGATGTGGTCAACTCATATTAGGATACATTGATGACAAAGTAATTACATATGCTTGCAGGAAAATTTCTCTGATGTTACATATTGTTTACAGTTTGTTAGAATTATATATATAAATGGAATTGCTCCAAGAGATAATTTAAATAAATAGTGTCAAAGTGGAAATTGGCAGAAAAATATGATATTTCCACTTCTTCCCTGCCAACAATTTTAAGAATCGTAAGAGGATTGAAGAGGAGTTCTACAAATGTAAATAAAGCTAAACACATCAACGACTGCAGCCTAGAGCTCTGCACGGGCCTGATTTTCTAGGCCTGGCTTTCTAGATTGTGTTATACTGCAATTTATTATCTAGGAAGCTGGGCCTAGAAAATCAGGCCCATGCAGAGCTCTAGGCTGCAGTCGTTGATGCGTTTTCCTTTCTTTAAATATGTAGAACGCTTCTTCAATCCTCTTACGATTCTTCAAAATAGTTGACGAAAGAAGTCGAAATATCATATTTTTCTGCCAGTTTTCACTTTGAGACTATTTTTTTATTAATCTCTTGGAGTAATTATTTTTTTAAATTCCAATTACAACAAATTTCGAAATAACGGGGTTCAACTGTAATACGAATGACCAATAAAAGAAAGACTTTTCTGTGACACCGGCGTATAGCACTGAAAACCAAGACAAATCCCAGAAGGCCGGCACATCTAGTCATGCCTTAGACCAGTAGTCCCCAACCTTTTTGATATGGCGACACACGAATCCAAGTTTTCTTGTTATGGTGACCCATCAATTTATTGTCACATGATTTTTGGATCATTGGTCTTCAGTAATCATCTGTTTCATGCATTTTAACAGCAGTTTGTGTATTTTATAATAATTACTAGAGGCACCCAGGAAAAAATTTTATTTAAAAATCCTATTAATATGGAATTTGTTGGAAAAATATTTATAGTACAGGTAATCTCCGTTTTATGTCGGGGATGTGTTCCTAGAGCCAGCGACGTATATCGAAACGACATAAATCGGACATGTTTTTCTCATATATTTCTGTGTTATAAAGGAGATTAACTAATTAAATGATTAACTCTAATCCTCCATCTGCCTAGCGATTGAAAGAAGGAGAAGCATTCGATACATTGTAGCGGCTCGATTTTCGGATAGCAATCATTTTCCGTTAGTCCGAGTTAGGGCCCTGGGGATGAGGGAGATATCATCTGTAATAATGTACCATCTCCGAACGTTTTTTAAACAGATTTATATGTTAATTACAAAGAAATTTGTCGTTTTATCTCTATCAATGGATAATAGAAAAAAGTTCTCATTTTTGCTTTTCAAACAAAAATTTGAAAAGAAATGCCAGCGATACAGAACATAAATAAAAACTGCTTTATCAGCGACAGTGCATACAGATACATATAACTGTTATTGACTGCCGGGAATAAAATGTTTGAATTTGTTACCATGTATAATGAGCACCCAAACTTTTAGATCAATTTTTCCTGAAAAAATGCGTATTATATACATAAAATTACGGTAGTCCCTTTGCTTGGTTCTGTTGAGTTTTATCTGCTGCCCTGCGTTTCACGCTCTTTATGAGATCGAGATTTTAAACGATGTTATATCGTTCATAGAAACGACGAACGATGTAAAATGGTGAAACTTTCCCTTATTTGAAACGACGTTATATCGAAACAATGTAAATCGGAACAACGTAAATAGGAGATTACCTGTACAGGGTTTTTGCGACCCACTTTCATGGGCTTCATGACCCATCTGTGGGTCGCGGCCCAAAGGTTGGGAAACACTGCCTTAGACCTAATATCTTAATATACAATCTTTACCATAGGGATATCATCAACCTATGAATGGGAAGTGAATTTTAGCTGAATTATAATCCAAAAAATAAGGTATTTTAAAAAGATGTTTTCATTTCAATGTTGTGGTTTGCATTAATTTTTGAGTACTTATCACCAGTGAACGGTGAAGATTTACGATAATTGTTCATAAAATACTCAACTGCCAAAATAGCCCCATTAAATAGGAGCATAATTAGTACTTTTACTTTGTGCATTCATTCAACACAATCAATGGGTTCTGAATTCTGACATTAGGAAGAAACTCATCTTCCTTTCAGATAAGTACGTTATTTTGGCTGGATTTGATGAAATTTGTGATAAATATTAATGTATGAGTAAAAATTAAATCTGATCAAGCTACTCATCTAAGATGATTCAATTAACTTACCACTTCTACTTCAGAGTTAGAGCCATTTAAAATGTGAAACGAAATGTAATCTCCCATCAGTAAGTTTTCATTAAGCATCATGGCATCCTGTTCCACACCTTTTTGAAAATTTTGAAGGTAATTCCCCAACATTAGTGGTGGTGCAGTTGAGTCCACATTTTCTTCCTCCACCAACAGCTGATCAAACATTTTATTTCCTATATCCATGACTATCCCTCCATGTGTTGGTGATTTAAGAAGTGCTCTTCTTTCTGGTTTGTCCGTTGTGCCTGGCTTCGTCGTGTATTTTGATTTCCCAATAATACTCGAAGCTTCTGCTGAAGGGGTGCTTTAAAAATAAAATATATTTATAGTAAGAGAAATTACATATCATTTAGATTTTGTTGTGATATCAGCATGGATTAATTTAGCAAAGCTTTTCAAAATATTCAATTACGTCAAAAGTATGATAACAGTGTTGTTGGGTACATATTAATGAACTTAAATTGTAAAAGTGAAACAATAGAACTTTTAGTTTTTATAAATAGAACAATATGTTGCATGACCCTAATTTCATCAAAATTTATCATAACCAGGTGAGAACTCACCCACATCCACCTCCTAAACTCTTACTCTTCTCTGTTGTTCTCTGGTTTGGGCAAAATCAAGATACTTTTGAAGGTGCATTTAAGTATTTTGGTAGATATTTTGAAGACTATTGAGGGAAGGCTGATCAGTCAGTAGTTATTCAAATCTTCTTTGGAACCTTTCATCTAGTTTCAAGTTTCTGGTAGGGGTAAGGGTAAAGTAGCAGTTGGGAGGTTATGCTGAATGATCATCGAATGGAAGCTAAGTAATATCAGGAGATTGAAAAGAAGGCCAATAGGCAGATGGGACAGAGAGATTGTAGAATGCTTAGGGCCAGCTTGGAAGAGTAAGGCAATGAGATAGGGAAACTGGAGGAGCCTGTGTTTGGCTTTCTTCCATCATATGTGTGACTGTGTGTGTAAAAATTAAGCTAATAATAAACATTTGCATTTCTGGATGTGCCCTGATGGGTATAAATCTCTCAAAGAATAATGTATGTACAACATAATATCTTTTAATGTTTAAATTAAAATATATACATTTATTTATCTAACAATCCTTATTTATACGACCAAAAACTCTTAATATCATCCTCATAAAAAATCCTAGCTTTTTTATGAAATTTAATGATATTTTTGTGGGAAAAATCCTGTATCCTCCGAAGTAAATGACTTTATATCAAACTTATATGGTCATGTGCCCTAATTTTTGTCACCTTTTCTCACATTTCACTAGCTAACTGGGAAAGCTTAGTAGCTAACAGCATTTCACCTACTTCTTTTATGAGATTACTAGCTACCTAATTCCAGAGTTGCCGTCTTTACAATTGCTGACGTTGGTGGAAAGGCACTCCCTAGAAAAACTGATAAAAAGGGACCTTTAAAAATACAACTGTTTCTCACTTATTGTAAATGTAATTCACCTTTTTGCTAATTCTGTTGTATGAATCATATCCAAGCCAAAAGTGTTTCCCAATTCTTTGCTTCCTGTGCTTGCATCATGACTCCTTGTAAAAGCTGTGCTCATATTTGTTGACATGGTGGCTGGTACTGCAATTTCTTCCCTGTATATCAAAGTGAGAGAAACTGATAAACAAAAAATGAAAGTTTTTATATTATTGGAATTTGTTTTGATTAGACCAGTTATAAAATTTATCTTAAAGATAAAATCTAGACAAAATTGAGTCTTCTAATAACCTGATATAATAGTGTAGCAAATAATTCTTACATGTGATGGTTTACTTTTCAAAAGTTATTTTACTCTTTCCTGCCATGGAAAATCTAACAGGAAGTCAAAGGAGATGATTATCTCACCTGTGTATATTGCACCCTCCTGTATTAAAACCAAATCAAGAAAAATTTCCTTTATTTGGTGTTGTACGTATATTAGGCTCATCAAACGATAGTAAGAAATATCCTGATAGCAGTAGTAGTACTCAAAGAGAAGGATTATTGGCCATGTACAGTGGTGGAACCGAGGGAGGAGTTTCTGAACTCACCGCTGCTTTAATAATGGATATCATTGTAACTTTTATGCAAACACAGTACAGCCTCAAAACATAAATGCTTTGAAGCTGAATATTGTCATTTTTACTTCCTCCATATATGTATTAGAGAGAAAGTATTGTTTTCATGAAAAAAATCTAGTTTGAGATTGCAACGGAAATACACATTTTGAGGTTCATAGAACAAACAAATTTTGAATATTTTCTCTATGATGTCTGTGTGTATGTCTGTATGTCATAGGAATTTTGTAGATGCTCTAACTCGAAAACTAATGATCAAATCAGCACAAAATTTTATATTTAAGATTTTTATTAGCAAACGAAGATTTGAAAAAGTTTGGCTGAAATTGATCCACCAGAAGTGGATATTATTCTAGTCGTTTTTCCGTTTTTCCCAATATCTCCTTTCAGACACAATTGTCATAAATAGTTGTAATAATAAAAGTTGTAGATAATGCAATTTTCTACAAGTTTTGATTGAAACATATTTTCACAAAACCGATAATTTAAGAGATATTTTGATTTTTCTTCTAAATTTGTTAAATACATCGCTAAGTGATATCATTGTTGCCGCTGCTATGATAAAATTTTCTAATTGTTGATAGCATTGTGTACACTGCCAAGGGTCATTTTAATTATGCATCAACATTTTTTTATCCTTAAAAAAATCTTGCAATTTTCTTTACTTCTTGTTTTTTTAAATAAAGACTATTGAAAATGTTTTTAAATTAATCACGAGTGTAATCACTGATAATTATTTCTGATAACGCTGATGTCGATAGTAACATATTCATTGCTCTGTATAGAGAAAGTTGTGTTGACCACATCAGATTTTTTATATTAATGGTATGATATAGTATGTTTCTTATAATTACTTTATATTAATTCATGAATAAGATTGATTGAATGTAGGTAAACATTTACTTCCTGGACATTCAATAGACGTCTTATTTTATTGGTTCTTTTGTAAGACAGACTTGGTGATCATATTTTTGCTATTTAAATGGAAATATTTTGGAAATGAAGACCTGCTTTATGGAAATTAAAAATTTTCATTGTGCAATTTATGCCTTTTAAGTTTATTTCAGATTGGCTGAGTAATCAGAAACTTGGTTGTTTTTGGCAACATAGGTTCACAAATAAATTGAATCAATTTACTAAAAAATAATGTATGATTCAACACTCGATAAAAACAGAAAATACAAGATGTAGTCTAATATATTAAGAGTAAGGATTAATATTGCTTGACTTTTCTGTAGTAGTATGATTAGCAAATTTTTACTTGTCTTACGATATAAGTTAAGCTTTACAAGATGAGTGTCATTTTACCAGAATCTACTAGAAACTCAATAGATGCAAGCTGTGTCATATAAAGGGCAGGACAGCTGGGGCACGTGCCCAGGGTGCAGGTTCATAAGGGAGCACCAAATTGAATATTTATTATACAGTAGCCAGAGGAAACAATTTTAGTTCATTTTGGGACATCAAACAAAACCTCTGCCCAAGGTGCCAAATGAGGTCACTATGGCCCTGGATCTAAATATTGTCTATATTTATGCAAATCACCATTTAGTTAAGATATAAGCATATTATAGTTTCATAAAATGTAAACCTGTAATTAAGAAATAACCAAGCACTTTCACAATTGGTTAAGTTCAAATAAGTTTTCATTACTTTTTATTATGTGAAAACAGAAGAAATTATAATTAAAATTCATTATACTTTGTGGTAGAATTTTCCTTGAAAAGCTTTTATTAAGTTAAATATTTCCTCGCAATGTCTTTTATAGGAATTAAAATGAAAAAATAATTTAATTGATTTTAATAATCAATTACAGTTGCCTATGCTCCTAGGAAATTTCAAGAAGTATTCATCAAGGAAAAATTATTAAGATCTATAGAACTCACTCCATATCACTGTCTTCTTTCACTTCTATCAATTGATGAACTGACTGCACATGTTCCTCAAGACCAATCACCTTTTTTAGATGAATGGCTTGTAAAAATGAGCGCCTGGATGGTCGACTAAGGCAGGACATGAGATTTGATGGTGGAGTTGTGAAGAGTTGAGCCACACACACTTCATTGCTGTTCATTATTCCTCCCTTAAAAGGTTATCATATAAATTATAAAATCAGTTTCTTTTGATATTTAAATTAATATTAGTACATTTTCTTCTAAACCTATTTCAACCTGCCCTTGCTCATGTCAGACACTTTTGGCAAACATGAAGGAGGATAGAGAGTTTTTCTTTTGTGAGAAACAAGCTAATTCTGAATAGAGAAATATAGTACACTTAAAGGTAATCAACTGAAAATCAACCTAAATTTTAAAAATTATGTGGAATTATAATGTGCTTCATTTTTGAATGATGCTTTGATTCAGCACAACTCATTTTCTCTTTCATTAAAATATAGAAGTAACTAGAGGGACCAATTATTTTGTGAGAGTTATTTATTAATCAGTAATAGAGGGGTGGGCAACCTTTTTCTGTAAGGTGCCACAAATTATGAGGAAAATGTGTCGCGTGCCACCTAATATTTTTGCATTTGTGGTAGTCTAGATCAGTGGTTCTCAGGCCGATCTACCATGCGGCCCCCTCCGTGCGGATGTTAGGTCACCTCGACCCCCGTGATTTTTTAAGACGTAATAAAAATATTAAAAAACTTTTTTAGTTTATACTTTTTTGTAAAGTGCATTGAAAAGTCCAAAATAAATTTAGGGTTCAAGAAAATATCTGCTTCTTAAGGAAAAGTTTCATTATACATGATCATAAATCAAATAAGAAATTAGAAAAAATAAATTGCTAAAAAGAAATTAGCTCATAAAAAATTCAGATAATCATTAATTACAGTACAGATGAGAAACGTGAGTGCTAAGTAAATGAGCGAAGCTAATATAGTTCGCCACATTAATTATTTTTTACTTTAAAATTCTATTTCTTATGCTAAATATAAGTATATTAAAATTAACAAATGCTTTATTTTGAAGATTGTAACCCTCAACCAAACAAAATTAGACTTATAATCTATAAATTTAAATTGAAGGATTGACAGAATGAGAAAAAAATCAATTGGCATAGCGAAGACTGCTCACGATCCTCCAAAAATTGTCCCGCGACTCCCTTTGGGGATCGCGACCCTGCATTTGAGAACTACTGGTCTAGATGGCAGGAGCAACATGGAGGGAAGAAGCCATTGTACTTGTTTCGAAGATGGACTTGTCTGTCGTCCTTTTGACTGCAGGTTGGAAGTTTTTTAAGATCATTAATGTTATCAAAAATGATATACTAAACCAAATTTTCCGGCAAAAGTGAAATGAAATTTTAAAAAGTTTATCAACTGCTTTCGAAACATATGAACTAATGACATACTGAATGTACAATTTTGATTGGTTAATATTATAAATTTATAAAATCGTTTTTACTGCGACTCGACTCCTCCGTTTTTATGTTGTTAGGAGTTGAGACGGCAAGAGATCCATGGAGGATCAGTCGCTGAGAAGTTGGACCTGCCTGTCTCTCTTGCGGTTGCTGGTTTAAAGTTTGACATTGATTTTATCCCAATCAGAGAGTAATAAAAATGTTAAATTAATGTGCACCCCAATTCACTGTGAAAAATAAGAGGTCTCTTAAGATGTCAGAACTGGCTAATTTGAGATAAAGAGTAAGATCAACTCATTCTCATGCTTCTTAAAGGGTCTAGGTCGAGAATATAGTAACATTCTAATATAGTAGCTGTAATTTTGTGAACATATGGTACTAGGTATGTTAGTAAAGCTTCAAAATGTAAATAGCACCAGTATCAATTCTGTCTCGTCCACCTGAGCCGTATAACACGCGAACACTAATTCGCAACATTTTCGAATTTTTTGTATCTTCACTGCAGGATTTCTGACTTCGTTATAAAGGGGCTTCGTTTCCAGAGGTTTCGTTAAGTGAGGTATACTTGTATAATATATAGGAGTGGGGCAGTTATTTTGAAATGTTTAGACAACTACCTGGAAAACAAGAGAAGTACAACTCTGTCTTGAAAACAGTGATTAGTTTGTGTACACAATTTTCTTATAATGCGTTCTCATTTCGTGGGATTAAGTAGCCGCACACATGCACAACACTCAGTTTGTTGTCAAAGAACAACATTGTAGAACCTAGAATGTTAACATTGACATTTTTCAATTCATTTCTATACATTTTACTTTATTTTTCCAAAATTGGGAGGCGTGCCACTGACAAGAGCTTCGTGTGCCGCAGATTGGCCATCCCTGCTGTAATAGGATACTCTTACTTACATGTGTTAAGCTGTCCCGATTCATAGTGTTGTAGTGACATTCTAGTACTATGGTATCTCCAGCCTTAACTACTACATCCCGAGGCAGTTTACGATGCTGTTGGAGCCCATATTGGAACCCATCATCCTGAAAAAATTCCAAAATTCCTGTTAACATTAAAATTAGTTTCTTTTTGAGTTTATACTCTTGCATACAAGCCATTTAATCACATATAATTATTTTTATAATAAAAACTTTAATATAAATTATGGCAGAGAAATTGGAAAATATCATCAAGTGAAATATGCAATTTATGTCAGGAGTGTACACTATAACATTTATTTATGACAAAACTTATGCATGCTTATCTTAGGATTTTAAGCTGTTAACTCGGCTTGAGGTTTCATACCTTAATTATAGGCTTCATCTCATGGCCATTTCTGAAGTGGCGCAAAACAACTTTCCTTCCAGCTTTGCTAGTGTGGAGCATAATAGAGAAGATTTTAATTCCCTTATCTCCTGGTATCTAACAAAGAAAAATTAAAATCATAAGTTATTGAGACTTTGTATTTCAATAATTTTATTCATTATATTATTAGTCAAGATGAAAAACAAACAGGAAATACCTCATCCTTTTCAAATGTGCACCATCCTCGAACAACAAACTCAGTCCTCATTGGAGGCAAGATGAGAAAAGGATGGGCTCGATGACCAACAAGAATTGTTCCAGCATCTGTATAACCTTTTCTGTCCGTGTATAGCATGTCCAAGCCAGACCGGTCTGTTGTTGCTAGGAAAATAAACTTACTTTAACTAAAATCCATAATTTTTTATCTTTGTGGTATATCAAATGATGGAAAATGTCCATATCACTCAGCCATTTTTGTCAAATAATTATTCAGAAAAATAAAACTTATTCAATACATTATTTTGAGAATGGAAGGTGGTTTGTGCAATACCACTTTTGTTACGTTAGATCGATTGACGCAAAATAATTTCAAAATAACATTAATTGTGTTTGTTTTTTATTGTTATGTTATGAACTTAAAAAAAATTAAGTGGGTAGAAATTGAAAGCAATTCTGATAGTACATTTACTTACCTGAATGACCAGGTTCAAGTTCATATTGCACTTGTAAAAGGAAATATGTTGTCTCTTTGTGTTTTCCTCCAATTGGAATTCCTCGTTTTTCTGGAAATATTATTCCTACAGCAAAGAGCAAGGAGAATTATTTAAAACTTGAAATTATAGTTCCATCACATACATGTAAGCATTATAAATTGGTACCTTCTGATCCTGGTGCCCAAATGAAAGTAACAATTGATTCACAGTGATGCCAGGCCTTATACATGTCACCTGAAAAGCATTGTCCTCCCTTATTGTTAGCCTTTTCCATCTCTGAAATATCATCAGCCTCCGGTCGACACTCATACAAAATCATTCGATGAACATATTCTGGGTTTTGCAATTTTGGTTCAAACTGAAAATTGTCAATATGAACAATATTATATGTATTCAGATCATCTTATATGGTGTTTCTTAATTTGTCAGAAAATATCATAAATAGCAACACATAATTTTATTTTGAGGAATGCCGCATGCATATTTGATTTGAAGATTCAACTGAATGTATTCAGTCCAATCTTCTTGCTAATACTGAATTCACGAATAGCAATCTATCCATAGTAATGAGTGCCCATATAAACAAATTCTGTGACTGTGTTGGTTTATACTTGATAGATTACAATGTCTAATGTAATTGCAGTGTGTGTAAGAGATATGCAGTATTAATGCAAATTTTCTTCTACTAGTTTTTAAGTTAAAATTTTTGCTATGATAAATTGAACAATCTTCCATTATTACTGTTAACAAGTATCTTTTATTAACCAAGTGATGATGTTTAATCTTTGAATATCTTGTATTGCTCATGAATTAGGGATATGTGCTATCAGCCAGCTCAAGAATATAGATACCATATTTGTTTCTTTGACCACATTCTATTTATCCAACTGTGTAGTCATCCTGCTATGGTTGGTGTCAACTATAATAACTTTAAGATGTTCCCTATTCCATAATAGAAATATTTTCTGTATTAATACAAATTGTGTACAGTTTGTACATAGACTGTAAATCATTGATGGATTAAGACCCTCTGGGGCCCCTAGGCACAGGCAATTTGGGGGCCCTCCTCCTACTTTGTAATAGTCTAAAGAAGTAAGAAAAACTGGTATTTTTACATTTTACTTGTTAATTTATTTTTTAATTAAATTTTGTTTTTCTTTCAATATTACTCCCTATATAACAGTCAACCTATGGGGTGGACCCCCCCTAAGCTTGGGGCCCCTAGGCATGTGCCTACTGTGCCTATTGGGTAATCTAGCACTGCTGGAAATAGTAGCAGTTTGTATCTCCAATTATGCTAAATTACTTTTCTGAAAGTAATTTAAAAAGTCACTTTCTCCATTATTTAATTGCTCTGTGATTTCAGATTTAGGAAATGAATGAGATTTTACAGGGAATTTACAGTATGACATTTTTCAAAGTTTTACATACCCCAATTATCCAGTGTTTTCTATCTAGTCGAGGGGTTCTAAGTATCTGGCACCAATGTAGATCATTGATGTCATCATCAATTTTTACCTGTAAGTGATCAGCAGGTATTTAATGTATCAATATTTTATACTTTTTTGACATTTAAATTAATAGGTCTTGGTTACCTGGCCCAGTCTTATTTCCCAGGTTTTGTATCTCTCCAGTTTAGTTTTCTCTCGGCTAATTTCAGGCTGCCAAAACTGAATTTCCATTGATCCATTTATTGTTCCAGAACTAGTTTTACCAAATATCACTTGATTTTTTGGAGTTTGCACAAAAATTGTCCAGTTCATCATTGTTGTGTCCAGCTAAAGCAAAATGAATTTTCCTATAAAAACCATCATTTGAAACAATACTTATGTTTTTAAAGCTCGATACTGATAAAAAATTTAAGAACATAATTTCAGTTTCAGTAAATTTTCATCACTAACAGTACATTTAAAGATATATGATCAGCTCACAATGTTGAATCATGAATAAGTTTTAAGTTTAATGTGAGCTATTATTCATTTCAATTTCAAGAGCTAGTTTAATTGGTCTACACTCCTCAAGAATACTTTTGTATTGTCTATGCCAAACAAAGTACCTAATAAAAATTTCACTTCATTTATTAAGGAATGGTCATGATTAATCAACAATATCTTACTCCCAATGGATAATCTTCATCATCATCACAGGTTTTCCAGGCACGTGAGAATATAAAAGAAAGATGTGTAGAGTTCATTTGGCCATTTTCAAGTACCCAGTTCTCCAACTTATCTTTCTTGATGGTTCCATTCTGAAGGATTGCATCCTTAAATGATATGGTAGTGGCTGTTAATCAGAAGCTATGACAAATAAAATATTAATTAAATTGCATTGATAACTTAATTGGTACATTCTAAACTAAAAATTATGTTCCAATTATGTGGAATGTAGTAAAGGACTATAAAACATAAGAATTAACTTTTAAATGAAAAAAGGTCTTACAAAATATTAAAAGATACTATATTATAAAAACATTCAAAGAAAAACTATCATGCTAAATGCATAGTGTAAATTAGGAGCATTTCTCTAGATGTAGCAATGAAAATTTTAATTTTTCTATTAGAGTGGCTGGAGGGATGCGATACAACAATGCAATTATATAACTGAATTTTTAAAAAAACTTCTGAGTATCAAATTCAAAAAATTCTATCAGGATTTATGAATGAAAATTCAAATTTTAATTCTGGTAATGTGGAAGCACTGGTCAAGCTATTATTTAATATGCAGTAAAACTTCTCAATTCCCATACCTTGAAAGTTACTAGTTTTTGGAATTTTATAAATTTCATAAACATTATAGAACACACTACCATGAAAAGGGAAGGGAGAGTGAGGTGACCACTCTGAGCACTGAAGCAAAGGGATGGTAAAAGGCAAATTGCGAGTAGATATTTTGTATTGAGTATTTCAGAATCGTTGCTGGATTGATATTGCGATATATGGCAAAAATTGTAATATGTTCATTATTTTACTTAGAATTAAATAACCATATTTACACGATTATAAGGCAATATTTTCTTTCAAAAATGTTAGCCGAAAAAGTCATACTTGCCCTATAATCACAACCAAAGTTATCTTTTCCCGCACATATCCACATTAAAATTCCATCCCCTACGTTCTACAAAGACAGCAGCTGACTGCGCCTCTGCTCACATGCTCAAGGACATCGCTACATGTAACTCAACCTCTTATTTACCTACTTTCTCTTCCATCTGCAATGCAACAACATATACATGCCAGTCAGTCCTTCGTGGATGCAATATAGCTTTGAAGGTGCACATATAAGTTTTTTAGACCCTTTTCTGGCAATTTAACCCTTAGCAAAAATGAGTGACAGTGTTGAAAGACGAGTATCAAGTAAGGACCAGATTAACAAAGGAGTTGTGATGTCATCATAAAAATTATTATGGTTTGTAAGGCAGAAAAAACAAATAACTGTGCAGCCGCTAGTAAATTCGGTGTAACTGAAAACAATTGAGGCGTCGGTGGAACCAAAAGAATGAACTCCTAAATGCACATTCCACAAGAATGGTATAAAATTTTAATTTTATACAGGTAGTCTCTGCTTATGTTTTAAAATGAGGTTTTGTTTTTTATTTGTTTTAATTTACACTTGAAATTAAGTGTAACCAATTGGGTATTTTGAAATCAAAATTTAGTATCAACTCCTCGAACTTTTTCTTTCACATTGCATCTAAAATAGGGGGTCGCCTTATATTCGAGGTCACCCAATAATTGGGCAAATATGGTAATATTTTTTGGTCTTGCCCTGGACATCAGGCTTTGTAGCCATGGTACAATACTGATACAACACACAGTAGATACATTGTCATTTAAATAAACAATATCGAAGAAGGAAATATGAAATAACTTTAAAAGAATTGTATATCTTTAATATTTATTGAAGTTATCAAGTTATTATCTTTTCCTATTGTAACATTAGTACTTGTCAAGTTTTGGGCAGAAGGATACTTTCACATTACTTTGGTGGAGATGAGGACAAGAGGCCAGTTAAATTGTCATAAAACTTTTGGAGAAGGTGGCTATTACAAGATCATATGGTATCGGCTGTATTTTTATAGTAGCATGTTTTAAGAATTAAAGATTTAAGGGACTGTACTGTTCGTCATTTTTTTGCTGTATTCAAATTTTAGTGTAAACTAGCTGTACCCTGCATAACATACACTGATCTGGCAGATCTTAAAGGTTCTTAATTATACATTCAGGCATTTTTTTAACTTATATTTTTTAATCAAGGATTTCTCTAAAGATGCAATTGTCAATTTCTGGGTTCTTTCCTGACACAGTGAATCAAATGATCTGACTCTTGATAGAGCAACATATAATTGTCCATGACTAAAAACAGGCTTAGGTATTTATCAAATGTTTGACTTTGTGACTTATTGATTGTCATTGAAAAAGCCAATCATATGGGGAATTGTTTTCATTTGAAACTGAATGGTAAATTTGTGTCAGATGGAATGAGTGAGATTCTTGGAATAAGTACTGTGTCTGAGTTTGCTGCATTGATCACTTTTGCTTGGTTATGTGTGTTTGTATTTGAGTAACAGTAAGTCTTATACCACTAAATAGTCCTCCCAATGGCATTAGGTTTCTAAGGAGCATGATAACAGCTCCTACTTTAAACTTCAGTTCATGAGGAGGCATTCCGGCTGGATCTGTACCCATGTAATGTTTACACGGATTTCTTTCAATTAACTTATTAATAATAATGTGAATCAATTAATGGTGTAAGTGACATCCCCATAGAAAACTATTCTATTAAAGATGTCTTCTACTAAATTCTTGCATTATTGATGCATCTCCCTCCCTCTCTCTCTTTCTCTCCCTATCCCCCCTCTCTCCCGCTCCCCCTCTTTGTCTCTCCCCTTTTCCCTCTCTCTCTTCCACCTCTCTCTTCCCCCCTCTCTCCTTTCCGCCCTCCCTCACCCTGTCTCCTTTTCCCATTACCCTCTCTATTACTACATTCCTGCATAACCCTTCTTCTCCCCTATTTCCCTCTCTCCTGCTTCCCCCTCCCCCTCTCTCCCCTTTCCCCCATCTCCCTTTCACTCTTTTCCTTTCCCTCCCTCCCCTCTCTCCTTTTCCCCTCCCTCTCTCCCCCTCTCCTTTTTCCCTTACCCTCTCTTCATTTAAACAGTTTATAAAACACGTTAATTTTACTCTCGTATGCTATATAAAAGCATTGTAGTGTTTCCATGGTAGATAAAATTTCCCATTGTTATAAATTTTTAAATTTCTCGTTTTTATGCAGTTAAATAAAATGTTCGGATTTTAGATTTTTCCTGTTGGTTGTGACCCATGACTGATCATCTCCTCAAATTTCAAGTTTCTAGCATATCTAGAAGTACCTGAACTTTCTCGGAAACATACCTAAGCCTTATATATATATGTATATATATATATATATATATATTGGCAATTGCGGTTGAAAGATATGCGCCAGATATGCCATTTACGTCTAACATATGAATAGAAACTTTAAATCGCTAAAATTAATTCGTCCTGAAATTCAAATAAGCGGTAGAAAACATTCAATGATTGACGTGCTTCTCTCCTTCGTTTCATATCGTGACTCTGAGTTTTTATCATTCAGTCGTAAGGCTCCTAAGGGGAAGGTTACTTTTCCTGCAAAGGAATCTATCAGTCTGGCAATTTACCTCTTCTGATGACATCGTACACTCAGAGCCGTCGCGTGAGGTGAGTTTGAGAGGCAACCGCCTCAGCCGGCACTATTCTAGGGACGGCATTATAGCATTGTCACAGTTGATCTGTACTCTTGTGCCGTGAACTGGGGCGGCATTTTGTCTTTTTGCCTCAGATGGCAGATTACGACACAAAGGTTCTGCTTACCCTATGTACTCCCAATTTTCCTTAGCGGCTTCTGACGGAATATTACGTTCAGCTCACGTAACATCGTGTAGGCCACCGTCGTAATATTAGGCTCTCTGTACTTGTCTAAAGTTTTTAACTTTAACTTCGCTAAAATTCAGTTTAGAATCGAATGTTATAAACATTATTAGTTGCGAAAGGAGAAAAGTTGCAAATTAATGCAGCACCTTCGGTGTTGTAGCCTATGCAAAATGAAACACTTAAGGGATTAAGCCGCCGGGAGACACGCGCCCCTCATCTTCAGCACACGTACCTGGAAACTTGTCTTTTTGATCGTATTTCTATAGTCTCAGATTGGGGGAAGGTTCTGTTATAAATGTTCTCAATTATCCCCTTTTTTATATTTTCCATGTACCACGGTTCATCGCTTTTCCTCCACCCCTTCTCCCTCAAAAGCACAGAGTGCAGACAGAAGCGCAACTTCTGGGGCAATTCCCATCGCTATGGAAATGCGTTTTACTCCATCCTATTCCAAAGAAATCACTATCAATGGAGAATAAATATTATCGTCCGAATAGTTTTCTTCCTATCCTTTCTAAAACCTTAGATGTTCGCGAGCACCACTGTGCTCTTTGGAAGCCTGATGCTGCTCTTTGACAGCCTGACTGTCCTATTCTACAGTGCTTAATATCCCATTTCTTAGGACCGATAATTTAATTTGCTCGGTTGATTTCTTTATATACGTATTCAGGATCATTCAGAATAACTTTGATGTTGGTTTTATTTTATTCATTATCATTACTATCCTTGCGGAAGTGTAGTGGTGCTCTTTTGATATTCTAGGATACAACTTGGTGCTCGCTTGATGTTCTAAGAAACAACTTGGAGCTCGCCACATCGAAAAGGTTGGGAATCCCTGCCTTCGAGTGACTTGTGCAGGAACAAGTTACAAAATTCCTTAACTCAAATTACTTACTCGACTCTTTCCAATCAGGCTTACGAAAATCACTGCACGACCTCTGCTTTAATTAAAATCACGGATGACATAAAACGCAGCGGCGGATTCAAGGTGGGGGGGAGGGCGATCGCCCCTATCCCTTGGATATCCTTTAGGGGTAACAAAAGGAGAAACCGAGAGGGTTGTCATGCTGCAAGAGGTTTTCCCCAATAGCCTTCACTGTGATAATTATCATACTATTCTATCGTGTTCCGTGGTTTATAAATAAAAAGTAATGTTGACAAAGATTTATTGTATAAATTTAGAAATATCCCCCACCCCCATGGAAAATAGTCAGTAATCGCCCCTCACCCCTTAGGAAGTTTCTGGATCCACCCTTGATACGATGATCTATGGACGACAGGAAATTGACAGCATTAATACTGCTAGACTTCAGCAAAGCATTTGACTCATTAGACAAAGACAACCTTTTGGCAAAACTAGGCAGCATGAGATTCTCTACCCCTTCAATTAACTGGTTCTCTTCACACCTTAGTGATCGTCATCAGAAAGTCTTTCCAGACCCGAGGCGTCCGACAGGGCTCAATCCTACGTCATCTTCTATTCTCTCTGTATATTAATGACTGCTCCCAAACAGTTACATACTATAATCAGCTTAAAAATTGTATGATGATAACTTATTCAATATTAATCCAATTAAATATCAAGCAATTATTATCGGATATCCTAAACTGCATGGGTCAGTAAATCCCGCTGAAGTTACTCCCTGTCTATGAATGGTTCAATCATCCCCTAATGTAAAACCTAATAAATGAAACTCCCAGACTAAACATATTACGAAAGTGTACAAGACAGTAAATTCCTCTCTACATTCACTTAGGCGTCTTCATAACATTCCGCCCGCTTCCTTAAAAATAAAGATGATCGCTTCTTTAATCGTTCCACACTTCGATTACTGCGACATTGTATATCAAGACCTATCAAAGGATCTCGCCCTTAAGCTCCAGCATACCTATAATGCCAGCGTAAGATTCATTTTTAATCTTAAGAAATCAGACCGTATTTTGGAGTATTTCTGCAAACAGTGTTGGCTAAATCTTGCATCGCGTAGAAAACTGCATCTACTTTCGTCATTATATCAAATCCTTAATACAAACATTTCGCACTATCTTTCCACAGAGCTTATCACCATTAACACAATTCATAAATGTAACACCAGAGGATGACATAAACTTCACACCACAGAATGGACATCTTCAACAGCATGCTGACTACGGAATAATCTCTCATCTGAAATAAAACACTCTTCATCCTTATGTACATACCTTCAAACACTCGTATCAGAAACATATTTCACATTCCCCTTCATAACCTTGAATTGACAAACAATAATTTTCTCCTACAGGTCGTCGAAATTTTTATTAAATTCGTATATGTACATGTACGTGTTATTGTAAGCTTTTATGTTTTTTCCCGAATATTTTAGGTATAACTGTCTTTATTTGTATTTAATCTTGTGTGCTTATCTTTTGTTATGCTCTCAATCTCTAAATGCAACTATCGGTAGGTTTCGCAGGTTTTTCACAACCCCTTCTTGTGTAGGTGCTTTCATACCGAGGGGTTTTTCCCTAGGTTACAGTACTTCAATCATCCCTAGTTTTTCCCCAAAAACAAACAAATTTCCATCTCTTTTCATTTCCTATTGCTAACTAATTTATGTAATACTTCTTTCTCTTTTATTATGTAATATTTTATTTATTATTTTTTCTTTTGTTATTTGTAATTGACAATGGGTTAGATGGAAGAAGAGACTGACTAGTCTCAATCTCTTCTAAATAAAGACGTATATCCAGTGCTCGAGGTGGGACTAGGGTTGCCAACTCGTGAGGAGTTGATTACGGGAGATTTCCGCTTCATGAGTCGGAAATTCCGGGAGAATCCGGGAGAAGTTTCACAAAGCTGAAAAATCTCTTAAACGAACCATGAGAAAACATATAACGAGTAGTTAATCTTATTTTATTTTTACATAATCCGATCTTGGATGTTTCCCTATGACAGTGAGCCCGCGTGCCAATATTACTGAAATTGCCGCCTCGCATGCCACAAAAAGTCCTTGATTTTTTTGCGTGAGGAGTTGATTACGGGAGATTTCCGCTTCATGAGTCGGAAATTCCGGGAGAATCCGGGAGAAGTTTCACAAAGCTGAAAAATCTCTTAAACGAACCATGAGAAAACATATAACGAGTAGTTAATCTTATTTTATTTTTACATAATCCGATCTTGGATGTTTCCCTATGACTATTTAATTCGTGACCAAGACATAAGAGATTGAGATTTGTAACCGTTAACTAAATAACACAAAAATTTTTGCGGCACTAAATCAGTACGATAAATGCTTTGATTGGTTTTCGTATTTCGTTGGCATGACAACCAAAATCCTGAATGTGAGACGGCAGGAAACTGAAAGCTATAGTTTTTATAATTTATTTACGTTCGCCACTAGTTAAGTAGTGAAAATCCAGTCCTATGTATAAAAAAATGCCAATGTCATCACCAGAAGGTCTGCCGAGTTGGAGCAAGAAGTAAAAACATTTATAATATAATTCATATACAGATACCTCTTCTGTAGTTAATCTTACTGACTGGCTTATACATTCACAATGCTCTAGGCACGGATCTCAATACTTTTTCGCTGCTGCGTGAAACTTAGTTGAGCTGTGTCCTAACTCTCGCATTACGCATTGTATACACATGTTTAGCAATTTAAATATAAAGATCTATTAGACCCACCCGTCCCATTGTTGCTAACTCTTCAATAGCATCGTTAGGTCAAATATGTAACCCGCATGGCGATTACCTTGTTAAGTGAAAACGGGAGATAAAGGCCTCAATCCGGGAGTCGAGAGAATTTCTGAAATATTGCTCTATTCCGGGAGACTCCCGGCGAATCCGGGAGGGTTGGCAACCCTAGGTGGGACGGTATGAGGCGGTATGATATACCAATTCTTCTTTAAATGGTCAGGAACCATCCCATCACCTTTTAGTAGACGTTGAATCGTACCGGTATTAAATGAGACCATTAACACTAGTGCCTTAGCACTGGAACTTCTTCGTTTAGATTCCATTCACAATAGGAAGATTTGCGTACGGCGAAGCTCCTTTGGCCTTTAGTAATATGTTTATTCTTGTAAGCCAGGAACCGATGTCCCTTATCACAATATACCCTTGGTTTCGGTAGCTATGGCTTTGGAAACCGCGGGTAGTTCCAAGAACTTTATCCCCGCGGATAGTTAGGGCCCACTGTATTCATATACAATCTTCTGCGAGGCAAAAAAAATTAGTTTTTACGTTTCATTACATTTAATATAAATAAACTAGAAAATTTCTCTCTGTTGGCATCGGTTAGCCTCGTAAAATTTGCGAAAATATCTGATTAACAAACGAAGGGAAGCAATTATTAAAAGCTTTTTAATACGGCCGAAAAATACATTCCAAATGACTTTTTAAGTGTATATTCAATTTTATAACGATATTTCAGGATGAAAATAGTGGTAATTACACTTCGTCAAATTCGGAAACTCTTTCCGTTTATAAAGATTTCGGAGGCCAGAGATCGACATTTTTTCTGTAGGGTTCTCTATCATTCAACTTTCGTGATTAGCGCCACGATTAAATTCTTCTTATCAGTAACCTTTACGAAAATTGATTCTTATAGTATAAGTATAGTTGCAAGCTTTGCATTTGCTCAGAACCAGCTAATAATTGGCATTATTAGTTTTTAATTGTCGTAAATAATAATACGTTGTTATAGGGAGAACTCGTCAATTTGGAAAATTTTCTCGTTAAATCCATTCCTCGTTAAACCTTGGAAGAAGTATAGGCCAAATAGCAGCAGACAATGAATGCGGTTATAACTACGTTTACGTTAGATCTTCACCTTATTAAAAGGATTAATTTTGTTGAATTGTTTGCACGACGTGTACACAAACAGTGGAGGTATTGTTAGTCCCTCAGTCCGTCGATATCTTTCATTTATAAACCGCTTGACTTTATGAGACTCGATATGGGAGGTATACGCTAGAAGTTTCTTATCTAATTTCCTTCGGGTGTATACTAATAAGAACTAAGGGCCTAAATGAACTTTGACTTATATGGAGACGTTGACAAATAAGGAGATTTAAAAAACTTTTTACTACACCTCACCCCCATGTAACACTCCGTAACTAAACCTTCGACCTCTCCACAAAATTGTGTAACAAAACGCAGTCCCCTCTCTCTTATAACTGTATCAATTGGTTGATTTTTATAACCAGGTAAATAAACAAGTAAAATTTATTTGAAAAATAAACTCGTTTATTAAACACAACATTCATTACGGCTTATAAACATTGAGATATAATCCAAATGTTTTAAATAGTAAAGGGTGAGTTTTTTATTCGGTTACTTAAACCCGGGAGGAGGGGGGGGGGGGGGGGGGTGGCTTGAATTGAAACGAATGGGCAATTATCTTGCGCGATTCCGTCTTTTGGCATTTCAATTTCCTGAATTTCTAGAACGGAATTCTTATTAAAATAATATGAGGGATAAATAAATAATTAGGAAATGCGTAAATTCCAATATATATATAGGCGGTCCACATGCCGTAATAATGAATATAAACATTTTATTGAAGCGTAAAATCCAGTGGCGTAGATACCGCCCGGGGGCCCGTGCTTCCCGCAAGAGATTGAATGTTGAGACCAAAATGTAAAGAATGTACACTTGGTATTCTTTAACCTTGCCGGGACAATTTTGAACCATCGTTCTAATAAAAAGAGTAGAAATTTTTCGTAGACGCAAAGGAAGCAGTATAGGCAGATGATGTATATGGCCTAATCTTCACTTATGGGATAAATACAAAACGACGAAGAATACAATAGGCCAAGATAAGAGACGCCATCTCTGTGCAACCATAAATAAGCAACCTATGGCCATGTGGTTAGGATGAATAGACTGTTTACAAAGAGTATAAACAGATTACTCGCAAACAATTAAAGAATATTAACCCCTCCAGCGTTTGAGACATACCGTTTGCGTCCGCTGAAATCCATGCCTCAAGCTTGTGCGACCACATTTTTCATTAAGCTATGTTGTCTTTCTATCTCTGATTTACGACCTCTCCATCACTTATCTTATGAGCTCATACCTTCTGCTTTCGTTCTGAGGCCCCTTTCTGTCTGTGTTTACGTCTCAGATTTTTCTTTTATTTTTTCTCCTCCTGGTGCCCCTTGCTAAGCACAGCCCTCACTCAGTTCAAGATGGACTCTAGCTCTCGTGCGGTATGTGACATGATATTTTGGATGAAATGAGTGAAGGTAGCTTTTACATTGACTCTGAAGAATCGAAAGGATATTCTGTTGATACAAGTAGTGACGATACATTAGAATCCGAGGGAGAATTATTCCAGCCTAAAGTGAGTTATCCGCAGAAAAAGTTTGTGTCAGACATTTGATATATCGAGAGTGCTAACCCTCTCCAGTCCTTTCCATCTGATTTGTTTGGGAAACAACTAGTAAGACTGTATGATTTAAATGATTCGTTGCAATACTTTGAGTTGCTTTTGGCGAAACTCTCATTTTCCTCATTGTGCTCCAAACGAATTGTTATGCGGAACAATTCTTGGCACGCGAGGAGAACGCAATTGCGGAGCTCAAAAAATCTCGTTATCAGAAGCGGGTTCCAACTAATTCTAATGAAATCAGTGTTTATAACTTTAACTATGTTCATGGATGTTGTTCAGAAACTAGGTATGTAATGCATATAAGTGAGGAAAGATTTTCATTGCAGAACAAATGTTTGCATTTTGTGAATAACAATGATAATGACATTGTAACTAAAGATCCAAATTGTATCAAATATTACTAATTAGTGACAATTTAAAAAACATTTCCAAAAAGTGTACATGCCATTGTTGACGAGTCATTGCTGTTTTGGAAAGGTAGGTTGTCTTGGAGGCAGTAGATTTCAATGAAAGCTTCTAGATTTAGGATTTAAATGTTTGAAGTGTGCGACCCATCAGGTTATCTGTGGGATTTTATTATTTATAGTGGCAAAGGAACAAAATTAGGTTGCGAAATAACATCAAAGGAAGATACATTATCGACGAAAGTCGTTCTTACATTTCATGATAAGTTGTTAGATTTCGGTAGATGAATATATATGGATAATATATACATATTTTTGAGAGACCAATAGATGCTGTAGGGACTGTAAAAATAAATAGGTAGCGAAGTACATATTAAAACAGTGGATCATAACCTTTTTCGTCTCCTGCCCCCCTTCTGATCTTCTAAAATCCCTACGTCCCCTTCCCCCAGAAATTTTTCTTTAGTGTTCTTAAAAGTTTTATCAAAAAAATATTTATAATTTTTGTTTTATTAGCTTTTTTGACCGAGATCAACTGAACACAAGATTAGAATAATCGAAAACGAGTCATTTTTCTGGATTAGGCATATTTTTGTACCAACTTAACTTGAAAACACTTCCCAGCTTAACATGAAATAATAATATTTTCACAATTAGACACAGGATTGTCACAGTAATCACTCGTGGCAACTTCAAGTCGGCCAACTCGTGAGGCGGCCAGACAAGCTGTTGCACATAATATTATGCTTTCAGGTTAGGCACAAATTGCGTAAAAAATTCGTGATGTTTTTACGAAAAAATTATCTTGGTCCAGAAAGCTTAACGTCCCATGGAATCCTCGTACGCCCTCTAGGGGGTCGCAACCCCCCCCCCCCCTCCCCCCCCCTGGTTGAGAACCACTGTATTAAAATATGAAATTTCATCACCGGAATTATCAACAAGGACTAAATAACGATATTTATATTTTATTAAATAATATATGACATCTTTAATACTGTGTACTTTTCGGAATTATTCGATGGTTGATTGATTAATTAATTAGCATTAAATGAATATATGCATAACGAAATCGACGTCGCCGATAAAATTCACGCTGACGGGTTTAAATGCCGCGAAAAAAAGCACACTTGAGGGATGAAGATGTTACACCTTAATAATAGATCGAGTAAATAGAGGATACTTTTCTTAAGTGGGTTGGCATGGTACATATATTTCAATTTTTCTTAAAGCATTTTAAAACTGGGCGAATTTTTCTTCTGAAACTACGGAATACGTTCACTTATAGTGGAGCCCGGAAAAAATTTAGCCCGGGGGCCCGCGCATGCCAAGCTACGCCACTGGTAAAATCACATGTCTCAAAGTTGTATATATTTTAACACAAACTATAATATAATTCCTATGCATTAAATATTATTATTTCTCCATTATTGTCCAGTCCACGCTTTCTCTTCCACCTAATTACAGTAGAATAATAGTAATGAGAAGGCCGCGCTTTCTGTTCTGGTGAGCCGCATGTGGCACGCGAGCCACATGCTTGTGGCCCCTATGTTAAACAGACCAATGTTCTCGCCGTTTTCTTCCAAAGCAATTATAACTCTAAGTTATCTCAACTTAGGAGTTGCAACTTGAATCGGTGTAACAGGATTTTCCACGATATAAAGAAGCTCGCTCATGTGGGTGGGATTGCATGCGCTTCTGAAGAATAGTAACTGATACAAAATAATGATGGCAGACCTTGAAAAACTGATCAGATAGAACTGTTTGGGCTGATGGAAGAGTCTTAAGGAAGGTTTTTAGACGGCCTGTAGAGGATATAGTTATCTTCGATGTCAGCGTGGGAAAGGAAAATTTTGATTGGGATGCTACGATCCAATCTTCATCGAAAAGATTGGTACGGTGCTACATGGGCATAAAAGTAGGAATTTGCTTTAGAGTATCGATCGAGCTAATAAAAGTAATGGAGCCATCCTTTTGGTGTCCTTGGAACGAGGTAAATTCTTCCAGATGCTTAATGGTGGAAGCACACAACTTTCCAACCATGTTGCTGATATTTTTAGCTAAGGTGTCGGTGGTTAGTGGTTGACTTTCATTTCAAGATGCTTAAACAACACTGCTTGACTCTCGAATGGGATTTGACTCTGCTTTGCCCTGAAACTGAGCAAATTTCCTTTTTCTTCAAAGTTAAATCCGCGAAATATTTTGGTAACGATGCAACAACAAATACAAGATCAGACTCCATCTTAGTTTGCATTTCATTTTCATTAAATCTTTCGATTTTTGTTTGGAAATGTTTTAGTGTAAGCTGCAACGAGTAAATGAAGTTGTTTTCCTTTGTCTGTGTTCATTTTGATTGATAGGGATTACCCATTCGAGAAATAATAAAAATAAAAGGATTGGGAGAAATTAAGAGTAGAAAGGTGGAAATAGAAGTTGTGACGCCAAAAGAGAGAGGGAGAGAGATGAAAGAGGTCGCATCTGAGAACGTTTTTGCTTTGTGAGTGGGAATACGGAAAAAATATCCGACACCTCAGTTTTATTACATAATTGCAGAAGAAACCAAAATTTTTCAGCTGAGAATAAGAAGGTTGGGTTGGATACATTTTGTATCGAGTATAAGTTACGAGCGGAATTTATCCTTAATAAGAAATTACAGTCGTATATTTAATTTGTTTTTATGAAAAACCTGTTACATCACATAGATGCAAGCCCATTCTCCTGTTTCCGCAATCGTAGTGCTTTGTCCCTTTGTCACCCTTTCTGTTACGTAACTTTTGAAGGACCCCTACCTCCTTATAAGTGAAGGGGCCTCCCTTTGACCAAGCGACCCAAACCTTTGCTTTGAGTCCCTGTTCTTTTGGGGACTCTTAAATTTTAATGCAATATTATAGAAATTTAAAAAAGGTAAGCATATATAGTTGTATGTATTGTGTTATATCCAGCCATTTTCAAAATCTAGGAGCCAGGGTAGATTTCAATGTAATGTGATTTAGAATTAGGGTTATTTAAATTTGAACACCTTACATACAACATAAAAGTATTTCCTACTTAGTAACTCTACTGAGTAGATAAATTATAACACCAAATATAGTCGCCACTATGCAATTTTTAGCCTCCAAGGTGAACGAGTGCCAAGGTTTATACAACCATGGTTATACCTATTTCCTATTCTGTGATGCTTCCTTGCCGCAGGATACTTTTCCCTTGATTATTAGAATGGCCAATATACGAGAGTTACGCCAAAAATAAATATTCAGATTTTTCTGAGAAATGTTTAATTACGATTAAAAGGAACAACACAGCAACACGTAACAAGAACGTGTGAAAATAACTGTTTACCTATTTTTCCACGTAGTCTCCATTGCGTTGCAGACATTTGCACTGTATACAGTCCGTACAACGTCGGAAACCGTTGCACAGAGACTTTTCTCCCTCTAAGGTAACATACATAAATTACGTCAAGGAGGAGGGGATTGATCATTTTGTCACGGGTCGTAACGAGGGGTGAAGAAGGATATTTTGATAGCCTGGCGTCTTTGGTTTGATGAAAAATATACTAAAAACCTGTCTGTTACTAAAATTTAATTTTGGAGTATTTTTAGCCTATTTTCCTATGGAAAGATAGGCCGATGCGATACGATAAAAAGGTACAAAATGATGTTTTTCCAATGTACATCTTCCACAATTTTCAAATTAAATAGATTTTCATCTAACGTTGTGAAATTTAAACAGAAGTAATTAAAAATATAAAAATTAGTATAATTTATGTGCCATGTAGTAATCTAAAATTAAAATGAAATCTTAGTTAATATTTGGTTGGTAAAAATCCTGTATTTTCATTATATGGAAGGGGAGTTGAAAAATTTGTGACATAATTTTAAGGAGGTTTAAATTTTTGTGACGAAATTTTGCGTGACGTAATTTATGGGTGCCCCATAACTTATTTTGTCAGTCGGGGGTACTCTACGGAGCAGTGGTTTCAACCGGATGGTGATATGTAGGCTGCCGTTCGTCGAAGGCTGTGTTAATAGAATGAAACTTCATTTCGCGACGGCATAACAGCATTGCTTCCACGTTGGTGTAAATATGTGGAACATAACAGAGACCATATTGAAAAATAAGTGTACGGGCATTTTCTTATATCTTCTTTATAACTGTCACCGTGTGTTGGTATCAATCGTAATTAAGCATTTCGGAGAAAAAATTATTACTTTCGAGCTGACCCTCATAGTGTCATTAATATGTGTGAGATACATACGTAGCGCAAATTTTATCATATGCGTACACTACCAATTTCCACAGTAATATGAAATGCGTGAAGTTTGACCCGTAGCAACAATGCTGCTGCTATTAGTAAAGAGAGCTCGGCGTTAGCTGGGCGTAAAACTCGATATATTACAATGTCACTTGGAGGCAATCAGGGCCGGAGTAAGGGGCGGGTGAAGCGGGCGGTCGTTCTGGGCGCAGAATGTTTCTTCCAGAATTTCATATACCTTGCAAATAGAGTTGCCAACTGGCACATTTTGACCCGGAGACTCCGGGTGAGGCAATGTTTCTCCGGGCTCAGGGTTTTACAACAATTTCTCCGGGTTAGCGTCAGTGGTGGAAATAAAAATTTTGTAATGGTTCTCCTTACACAAACATACCAAATGTCACTGAGCATTTGCTTAGAAAATGTCGATTTTAATGAAGAAAAGCACTTTTTACGTGTTTTTTCTTTGAAATGAACAAAATATGATGATATCTTTGACGAAATATAACATTTCTTTGGGACCCAAAGGCATCCTCATCGTAATATTTTGATTACCAATCGCATTTCCTCGAATTTCGAGTAAATAATGCCGTTTTTGCAGTTTTAAATAAATATAACTTAATACAAATTTTAACCCCTGAAAAAATTCTCCCAGATAATTACTTTTATACATTTTGATCTCGCAAAGAGGTGATAATAACGCATTTACTTAAACTGCTTATGCATAACGAAATAAATTGTATTTCAATTGATAAATGAAAATTTATTGATATAATTTACAATACATTTTAATTAGTAACTCGTTAATAACAGAAAAACCGTAAAAAGCGAAAAAAAGGGTTTCCTCCAAAATCTCCGGGTCATGAAGGTCTTACAGTTGGCAGCTCTAATTGCAAGATACTCGGTATAAAGAAAAATGTAATTTCAAAAAATCGAGATCTCGATTCTCGAGAAAATTTCTTCGGGATCTCGAGAATTTTTTTCTTCCGAAACCTTGCAATATTTTACATTTTTTTACATGTGAAAATTGAACCTCTGATATAGTATTAAAGACACCGAAACTCTGATAATATCTTCCTTCTTTTGAAAACAACGTCTCACTGTTTCATATATCCATAGGGTGAAATATATTTCTCTGTAAGAAATATAATCCTACTCTCTAAACCAAGATGAAAAATAAAGAGTTATCAGCATAAACGTATATATATTATTATGATGGAGATTCAGAAAACTTGGGTTTAATGCGATTTCAAGGTTCTTGTTCTGCCGAAAAGGCAATCGAACTGATGGATTCACAACTTAAATCTTTCGGGCCTAGTTTTGAAAGAGACATTGTTTCCCTCACAAGCGATGGTAAAAATTGGAAAACTGTCCCCGACTTACCAACAGTTGTGTTATAACCACGCTATTCATTTAGCAGTTATATATGTTTTTATGAAAAAATCAGGAAGCATTTGAAGATTCAAATGAGAATTCCTCGGAAACTGAACATGAAAGCGAATGAATATGAATTCGTTTCGGAAAAAGAAAGCAAATTTATCACAGAAAATGTTCACATGAATATAAGTATTTACAAACAGGTACGGAAAATTCGTAAAATAGTTAAATTATTCAGAAACACACCAATACTGAATGCTGTATTGCAAAGTCATTTAAAAACTACAGAAAAAAGAATTGCAGCTGTTGTTAGATTTCAAAACCCTTTGGAACACTATATAAATTATGATAGAGAGACTTCTTAGGATTAAGTCTCCTATTATAAGACCATTGCAAGATCTAAATTTAAGTGATTTGTGGGTTGCAGAATTATATGAGGTAATGTTTTTACAGTACCACATGATAGCCACAACGTAACTTCACAGTATATATTTCTTTTTAGACAAAAGTATTTATGTATGAATTTATTTTTTAGCTGTGTTACAAGTCGTTAACAGCACAGCCTGATTCTTAAAGACACGCAAAGTAGTAATAAATGACGCCACTAGCGCCAGGCTGGTTGAACTGGGAACGTTTTTGGGCTGAGAAAGATTGGACTCGTTTGCCGAATTAAAGATTCCATACTCAGATTTCTTCCTGTTTGTTTAGTGAAACGTAAGATAAATAATATACAAAGGCTAGGAATGAAATTTACTTTAAAATATTCAGTAATAAAGCAAAACGTGTACTTTTCATGTCTTGAAATTCAGTTTTATATGATGCGTGTAAAGTCTGTTTGAACGAATTATTGACCTATGACATTGTTCCTATGGGAAAATCGGTTTCGACTATCGTCGTTTCGCTATTCGTCGGGGATCCCAGGAACGAATTAACGGCGGTTATCGAGATCCTACTGTGTGTGCGCTCGCATATATATACACACTCACACATCTGTAAATGTGCTAATTTAATTATATAATATTATAGTGAACCCTTTTGCGAAAGGGCCCAAAAATGCACGGGACTCTCCTGTTTAAGTTAATGCTAAGAAGACATTTCCAATAATTGATCTTTCGCAAAAGTGTGTATTTACATGTTTTCACTATAAAGTTTAGCAGTTATTACAAAATTATTGATATACGATTGATTTATTCTTGTAA
Source organism: Uropetala carovei (assembly GCA_036926305.1). Lineage (NCBI taxonomy): Eukaryota > Metazoa > Arthropoda > Insecta > Odonata > Petaluridae > Uropetala > Uropetala carovei. Next base: position 28,396,994 of record JAXCHB010000011.1, read on the forward strand.
TCATAAATACAATGATTTATATGTTCCAAATCGCTAAGAAATCTTTGAGAATTTATGTACCCGGACTCGTGGTACACTTTTATATCTTGTTGAAGAATTTATCAATACTTGTTTGCTTACTTCATTAATCGAATTTTAAATTTCTAGATTTTTTGCTCTCATTGAAACAAATCGCTATTCAGAAAAACCTTCCGCAACTTCTTCCGTTTTATAACAGTTTCAAATTCCAACAGTATCATGGAACACTTCCTATATGCAGTTTTAATGTAATTTTATGGTTTAGTGAGCCTCACTTAAATTTTATTAATTTAACAGGGTTCATTGCACTGTTCCATTATTTTTTATCAGAAAAAATAGGTTTTATATAATTCTGCAGAGTCCGATTGACATCCCGATTGATTAAATCTCACTATATAAAAACACTGTCGTCTTTGAAGAGCTAAATTTTGCTTCCAAATGTCGAGAATATTATATTATGTGGATGTGAATCAGGTACTGTACCGGATCTAAGGTTCCTTTTGTGGAATCCAAATGGGGCGATGGAAGCAACCAAGGGTCCATTTTTTCATTTAAAACTAATGGAATTAAACAGAGAGGAGATATGCTTGTTTTATGAAATAAAATAGATTTGCTATTGTGTTGGCAGTATTTTTACAAAGGCATTGTAACATCAAAGACAGTAGATAAATCACAGAATTGAAGAATAATTATTCTTTTAAGGTAAGCGCACACTTGTTCGGACGGAGGGATCGGACGACTGGGAAGTGCATTTTGTATGAGGAAGCGCACATTGGTTCGGATCCTACGCGTCGCATCAAGGAAATGCCGATCGGATTTCTTCGCGAGAATATTTCTAGTCAGTCCGATGCGTGCTGATGACGTCAATCGGAAATCCTTACCAGTCTGCGACCTGTCAGGACACGCATCGGCCGGCTCAGAGCTGACTCACAATCAGTCGCACTGTGAATCGCTTGGGATAACACACGTACTCTCGTATCAGACGAAATGGATAGTGAAAATTTAATTTTGTTAGTGCAGCAATATAGTGAATTGTACTACTTAAAACATCCTAAGTACAGCAATCAACAGAGAAGGGACGTAATTTGGGATGAAATCGGGAAAATAATGGGACAATCTCGTATTTATCTATACAATAGTCTTTATTATAATATTATTGGTATTTATACAATCTAAAGTAACATATTCGACATATATACATTGATTCATGTGAATCTTCTACCTTCTCTGACTTTTTCAATTTGCCACTCGATCGAACTCGCATCAGAAGCGAAATAGTTTTTCAATTTTTCTCTAATTTCCATTGCTTCCACGCTACAATTTCCGCCAATTGCATGTAGGTCTTCGAATGCTCCAGCATCATTGACGAATATTTCTAACTCATTTTGTGTCCAATAACATGTGTCACTTCCTAAGTAATTGTGCAAACAACAAGCTGTCATGACAACAATATTCAAATGTTCAGGTGTCATGCACAACCTTCGTTCAAAAATTCGAAATTTTCGAACCAAAATACCAAAAGCATTTTCCGAAACATTTCTGGCTCGACTTAACCGATAATTAAATTTTTTTTGCTTCATCATTACTTGATTGTGTACCTGGATAGGGTCTCATCATATGCCTACCCAGTGGAAAAGCTTCATCCCCTACAATTACGTGCGGGAGTGTTTCGTTGCTTCCAGGAGGCTTCTTATCAGGAGGAATGCCTAATGAACCGTTTCTAAGTGATTTTCCTAGGTTAGAATTTTTAAAAATTCCATCAGAATTTTTTCCACATGCTCCCATATCGATAATAATGAAATGGTAATTAGCGGAAACCAGGGCCATCAGGACAATACTAAAAGTTTTCTTGTAGCAATAATAAAGCGAACCAGTATTTGGAGGTGCTTGTATCACCACATGCTTCCCATCAATTGCCCCGATAACGTTTGGGAAGTTCCATCTTACATGAAATTCTCTTTCAATATCACGCCAATTCTGTTCGGTTGGGACTGGCATAACTATTGGTTGTAATCTTTTCCAAATGGCATCACAAGTAGAGTATACTATATTTCGAACTGTTGATTCACCCAATCTATAACTATAAGCCAATAATTTAAGTGAGTTTCCAGTAGCCAAAAATCTGAAATACAGAAAAAAGATGCGTTACTACATGTATTAAGAATATGTGTGCGTGCGTACGCATGCGTGTGTGATTGGTACTTTCATATTAAGTATACTGTAGGTTTTGTATGGTTGATCTTTCATCGCAAACTTAAAAATCTGTTTATTTATGTAAATAATCTTACAGGTGATCAATGCAAGGAACGATGGATTCCGTTAAGGGACAATTACCGAAAAGCTATGAAACTGCGGAAAACTAGGAGTGGTCAGACTGCATCTCATATGAAACCACCAAAATATGAAAAGGAACATATCTTTATTTTGCCTCACATATTTGAAGGCATAGAATCGCATTCAAATTTGCCTTCAACAAATGTGGAGACAGATGAAGATAATGAAGACTTGCAATCGGAAACTGATGGGGGAAGTTCTGTCTCAACCGACGTTAGTAGACGATCGAGAAAGCGTCCTTACCTCCCTCCCCTTCAATATGATAATACTGTTGCGAGTGTTTTCAAGCAATATCTGTACTTAAAAAGTAAAGAAACTCCTTCCAAACTCCTTTACGACCGATGATCCAATTATAACTTTTTTGTCAATGGCTGAGACAGTAAAAAAATCCCAGTTTTAGAACAAGTGGCAGTGGAAAAGAAAGTTTTTGAAATAGTGAACGATGCAGAAAATAGGATCGCTCTTGCAGACAACTCTGCCAATAAACATATTTATGTACGCAGAAGAGACCCAAGCTACCACTTCCCGCAGTTACTATCTTTCAGAAATAATAAATCAAGAACAGTATGCTGTGTTTGACAGCACTCAATGAATGATGAATTTGTAATTTACATAATGAAAGAATGAATACAGTTAACATTAATTTCAATTACCTTAAGCAAACTGCCAATTTCTCCTCTGGTTGTACCGACCGCCGAAATGTTGTATTTTGCCTCGTAAAATCGTCTTTTACAATATCCAGTAGTGTAAATTTTCCGTGTGTCATTCTAAAGTAGTTGAAAAATTTAGCCTCATCGTCAACCAAGTCGCCAAATAGTGAATGGAACTCCCCAAACACGAACAATTGCTGCTTACAAGGAATAGTTAATCATTCATCACAAGTAGGATTACCAGACGTCCGACAAAAGAGTTTGGCTTTTTTCCCTTTCAACTTCCGGCAGTTTAAGTTATAGCGTTTTTTCCAGCACTTTACTTAGAAATTTCCGTTAATGACTCCCTTTCTTCTTATGTTAATAGCTAACTGTCTGAGCGTGCATTTTAAGTTTCCATGCTTACTTGCGTCTCAACAATAGCTACGAATAACGAATTTAAAAAATCACAAGTTAGCACAGTGTCTGTAGAACAACCAAATTTCTTTTCAAAAGCTTCCAAATAAGGACAATGACAATTATTGAGTCAAGTGAAACCTTTGTATTATACAGAGTGCTGTTCAATTTGTCTGCGATTATTATGGTGAAAAGAGTGAAGTTTGAGAACCAAACTGAGGTCTTATTGTATATCCAATAGATTTTACCACTATAACGATAATAGAGAAATTATTTGAAAATGTCTAATAAACATTAAACAAGTTACAATTTACGAAGGAAAATCATATTTTTACATTTCCATTAAAATAAATGGAATATTAGTGTTACTCCAGGATTTCCTAATTTTATCATCTAACAATCAGGGTCAGAGGCATACGTCGAGCAGATGTTTATTCCAATAAATATGACATTTGTCCGACATTTTCTTATCATGTCTGACTTTTTTGCCTCCACTGTCAGTAATTTAAGCTATGCTGTCTGGTAACCCTAATCATAAGAAACTAGGGGAGAGTTCATTTGTAGTAGTAATTAGGTTTTATAGGTGCGTCGACAGCTAAGGTCATTTTGCACCCTCAAATTCTGTTAGAGAAAATCAACATACATCACAACATCCATGCCCGAAGCGGGATTCGAACCCGAACTGGCTACCAGTCTAACTCGACCGGCAGTTCATTTGTATGAGATGGAGATTTCTTATAGCGAGCATAGATATTGCGAGACAACGAGCATTTAAAATAATAATGTTAGCAACAGCCAGAGCTATATGCCTCTGATATGATGTCCTTCTTCACGGTTGCACTCGTTGAAGAGATTCTCGGAAACGTTGAATGTCTTTTTTTTATTCCAACACCCCATTGTAGGTAAAAACGCGCTGATAACTTTATTCGTAGTAATAAATTCAAAATATTTTATTTAGAATTAAGGCATGAACGTTGATGCGAGGAATAACCCTTATCTTTAATATTTTCACGTACTGCCTAGAAACTCATCACGTAGCACGAAGGATACGTATATCTTTGGTTGAATATTACTTCGATGTCTATGACATATAGATGTTTCTTACATAGGATTTAGGATAAAAGAGGATACAAATTATGAGGCACTTCTAGATGAGCTAGAAACTTGAAATTTGGCACGATTATAGGTTTTTGGTAATAACTGAAGAAAAAATTCGAAAATATTGAAATTCAAAATTTCAGGGGCTATTTTTGCACCATTATTGCCCCATTAGAAAAGCACGTCAATCGGTGTAGAGGTTTATATATTTGCTTTTTAAAATTATTTCCCGTCAAGATTCGAACTCGGGACTTAAACTTTCGGAATGTTTAGAAATTGTAGTTTCTTATTTTTGAAGAAGGAATTGAAATCCTTGTTGATTTAGCGTAAGTTTATAGTTTTTTTCGGAAAAAAGTGGTAATTTTTCTGGATCGCAACAATCGACTGCTGTGGCAACGAGCTCAATGCTTTCATACGGGTAATCTATTATTAATTATTATTAATCAGAGGCTTATATTATAATACCATTAATATTAAACTACGACTAATGAAAGATATCGATATTGATATTTTTTGGGGCTGTTTTGCCCCATTATTGCTCCATATGAGGTTTAAAATTATAAGGCGTTTCCAGATGAGCTAGAGACTTGAAATTTGGCAAGACTATATGTTTGGTTACAACCGATGGAAAAAATACGACTTATAAAACTACAAACTTTTAGGTGCTGTTTTGCCCCATACGAGGATAAAAATTATAATGCACATGCAGATGAGCTTGAAATTTGGCACAATTATGTTTTTGGATAAAACTGATGGAAATAATACGAAATTACAGTAATTCCAAATTTTAAAAATGCTTGCAGAATGCAAGCACCATCTACTAGTAGAGAAGATTTTGGTTAAACAGCCACCTTTCCGAAAATTAAGCTCTTGATTTCCCCTCGAGAACAAACATAGGTGTAAAAACTCCGCAGAGCAAAGGTTATGCGAATAGCTTGTGCTCGAAGAGAGTAAAGCAAAATTAAGTCGCATGTGAGACGTATCATCAAGGTTTCACCTCCATGCGTAAATTGCAACGAAAGCTTACTAAAACTTTTTATTGAAACTTCAAGCGGATATTATTTAAGCAAATAGAATAATTCATCTTTGACTGAGGGAGCAGCTCAGTTTACATAAATAGCATTAGCCAAACCCAATCGGCTAATGACGTATTAGTCGGATAAATTCAAAATGGTCATATATGTATATAACGCAATTGTTGTTAACTTTTCTCTGAATTTTCGAGCTGGATGATAATTTTTTAAAAATATTAAAATATATTAATTGTCATTCTGTCAAATAGATGTTGCATTATCTAAAATTCAATTGCCGATAATGATGGACATAAAATATCTTATGAACCGAACACTTGTTAAATTAGTGGAACGATATGTCTAAATATCTGACGAAACAGAACTACGTAAATTACCGATATGCGGGACAGAACAGGGCAGCGAACTATTTTGAAAATCTCTGACACATTCAATGTCAACAGCAATCTAATTAAATAGTCTAATTATCATAACGGCGTGCAAGCGTATAGAGCAGTGTTTTTCAACCGGTGTTCCGTGGAACACTGGTGTTCCGATAGCATTGCCTAAGTGTTCCGCGAAATAGTCCACCGAAAATAATTTTTCTATAGATTTAGATTCTTTAATGAATTTAAAAATAAAAAGTATTTCTATTTTGCTCTAACATCATAACTCTATCTATCGCAGAAGCAGAAAGTACTTCTATTAAGTACGTAAAATAAAGGTTATACGTAAATACGTATAGTATATAAATGCATATGTATGTAGGTGCTCCGCCAATTTTTCCCATTCCAAAGTGTTCTGCCACTCAAAAAAGTTCGAAAAACACTGGTATAAAGTAAAAAAGAATTGTAAAATCTTCTGCATCATTTGTAGTTTATCTGTTGCCCCTAAGAGGTAGGCCTCCCGCATCAAAATACCCTCCGACTTTTTGAACAAATTTTTTAAAGAGAGTCGGTTCTTAAGATTTCTGATCGCAAATCATATTTCACACAGCCAAATATCACCCTTTTCCAGCAAGCACCAACATTTTTTAATCCTAATCTTGTATTTTCAAAAAATGGTTTACATGGTTCATATTATTATACTATTAATTAAATTATTTTGTGCCAATATTTATCTTCTCTAAATGACGGTCGATAGAAACGAATGAAAAGGTCCTTTTTATTTTTCGTGGAGGGGAGAGAAGGGGAAGAATGAAGCAGTATTTCTCCTCTGATGGGTGGCGAGATATAAAGTTACAAAATCTCTGCTTTTTATCTTCTGATAGCGTTTCGGAATTATTTATCCCTTTTTTATCATTGTGATTATATACTAAATTTCAAATTTACCTTTTCCTTCCATTTTAAAACTGTTTTTAGGAAAACTAATATAGGGAAACTCTCAGTTCTCTTTCAAAGAATTGCATGATGAATCAGCCTCGTTGGTGGAGCAATCAAAATTTTTATCTTATTTATTGATTTTGTTATATAATTCATCAATATGTATGAGTCAGAGGGCCTCGTAAACTTATCCGTGATAAACATATGGCCTTGAACGGAATAAAATTAATAAATAAAAAAATCGAAAATATAAAATGTCGCGGGGTCATGGAAAAGTTGAAGAAAAAGTGGTTGAAAACAATTCTGAGAAGAATGCTGCATATAAGTAGCTGCGGAGGACGCTTAGAAATAGATAAATAATGCAGAGAAATGGGATTATAAATCAGTTTAATGAAAGGTATATTAATGAAAAACGATGGAAACATTAGTAATGTCAAAAAGGTGAAGCAAATATTGCTTCTTCTTAGATATATTTTGTGAATTTTTTTTATGTTACAACCCAATAGTTGCGAAGAAAACTAGGCAAATATTTTTTGGAAAATTAAACCATAGAACTTATGAATGTAGTTTATATTTCTCCTACTAGATTCTAAAGGCTACAAACTGGTTCACGAAACAAATCATTTTACTCAATAATGGATATCGATACGTTTCTGAGTTCTTTTAGAAGAGATTTATGTCGAAAAATGTAGTATTCATTTCATTCTGCGTAGCAGTCCAGAGTATTTTCCGCTACGAGAAGAAAAATAATTCTTTTCCCATTGACTTTCGCTGTGCTTCGGAAGTCTCACATTATTTTTCTAAAAATATTAACAGAGAATGAAATAAGGAAGGATTTGAGGAAAATCGAGTATAACTTCAGTAATACTCATCCTATTTTCTCAAAGTATCTATATAAAAATGTATTTACCTGTGTTATATAGTACGTTAAAATCTTAATTAATACAGCATCGGTCGCGTCCCATTTGAATAGAAAAATAGGTGTAATGGAAATATTAAGTGTGCTCCGTACCCCAGCAAAAGCTAAAATACCTGAAAATTTTATTACAGCCGATGACTCAGGGTCCTTAATAAAGTTGTACACATTGTACTCATTATATTAAGTTCTTTACAAAGAATCAAACGTAAATTATTCAAGTTACATTATTTTGTCATTCACTACAAAAGATAATATAAAAAAGGCTAGATTGTTCATTATGTGTACAATAATTATTTGGTCTAAGTGAAATATCCACAGATTTTAAACGCTAAAATCTCGTTTAACATATTTTAAGGCTACTTTGCTAGATAGTATAGTTGTAATGGAGAGGTAAGAAACTTGAATAGCGAAATTAAAATTTTTTTATAATTCAATTGTATTAGCTCAAGAATCTATCATCGAGTTAAACTAATTCAGTAGAAAATAACAAAGAATGCATAAGCAGGATTTATAAAAATAAAATATAAATATATAATATAATATAAAATTATTATTATTATAATATAATATAAAAATTTTCTAATTTTAAATGTATGTACTTTCTTCAACAAAATATAGTTAGTCTGATAAGTCGTCCTTCACCTCTCATCAGGGGCGGATCCAGAAACTTCTCAAGGAGGGGGGGCGGGCGATCGCTCCTCCACCTAGCGAATCCGCCCCTGCCAACTGCCCTATATTTTAAAAACCCATACTCTTATCAGAATCCTTCTTTCCCTTGCTATACAGACCTAATCTGCGGCGTATAATTGAGGATTTTTGCGCGGAATGAATTTAAGAAAGCACCCAGTGGAGTGCACTGGGGTTATCTAAGGAGGGGGCGACCGCCCCCATCGCCCCCCGTGGATCTGCTCCTGCCTCTCATATTATTTATCATGCTAAGCACACATCTTCATATATATAAATTATCAAGCCATATTAATGCTTTACAAATATTTATTTTTTAAATTTCACTTATTAAATGAAAAATGTTTATTCCAATACTCTATCAGATAAAGGAACACAGCCAACGAAATCATAATGCGAAATTATTGCATTTATAAAAAAATCCTCATCATTCATGAAAACCATTGAAAAAAATTTAGTTTATCTATTTTAACCGACTTTACCTATACTCAAATAGTGATGAAACCGTTGCAAAATGTTTTGAAGTAAATCTTTATTTTGCTTTATGTATATTGAAGTGTTTATATTTAAAAAATTACAAACGAAGGATTGTATAGATTTTCTGTGCTATCAGAATCAGCTGAAAAACAACAGCTCGCGAAAATGGATTACAACTTAGGTAAAAAATCCACAAAATCATTCGTTGGATATTTCGATTTTTCCTTTTTAGTGCGGAATATAAACCTCGTTTGAATTAAAAATACTTTTTTATATTTAAAGAAATTTACGCGCTAGTCTTGAATTAAAATATTTTATGCCATTTAACAGTCGCACTCTTCATGCTAACTAATATGCTTCAATTATCCTTGTACACACCCAAAGGTAAAGTTACAAAATGGGCAATTTTCTGTGACCGACGTGATTTTTTGAAGCATCTGTTGGATTGGAAACTAAATGTGACTGATATGAGTCTTGCTCGACTCGAAAATTGAGTGCAGAATGGCGGCCAAAGAGAAGCAACCTGACGGGTTTTCTCGCAGATTGGCGGACGCTGACGGCTTACGCTGTTTTCGCGCCTCCCGTGGCGAGTATTGCTAGGAAGAAGGATTTTTTCAATGCAAATATATATGAATAAAAAAGTTTTACTTTTAACTTGTTAAGTTACCTCAGCAAAGAAATCTGTTCCATTACTCCAGAGAACAACTACATCGACCACAGCTTTCTCTTCGGGGTGAGGGTTGGTGAAGGTTAGTTGCCCATACTCTGCCGACGCTGGCATCACAACGCCGAAGGTAATTCCTTCGTCTGCAAGGGCCCAAGAAATAGAGGACGGAGAAGGCGTGTCTTTCGGTTTCGTCAGCTGTAGCCTTTGAGACCATTGCCACCTCTCCGTCCATGGAATTTCGGTGGTGGTGGAAGGCGTCAAGTAGCCCTGGTTCTTGAGAGATACGATGGCTGAGGAAGCCACAGAGCATACGGACAAGAAAACCACCAAAAAGCCGGGATCGAAGTGGGAGGCTGTCATTTTGGGGGTGGCTGCGGGCAGTGGACGCTGTCAGCAAAGGAACGGGGTGTACTGAGCTCGGGACACGAGCGGTCAAGTGGAGTTGGCGGCAGCGAGGTGGCCATTGCCATGGCAACGGATCGCGACTTGCAAGGAATCGCGTGAGTTGTTCCACCTACCTTCGAGGGCAAGTCACGGAAGGGAGGGAGCGTTGAAGGAGATCTTATGATTAGGAATAACAGATGAGAGGTTACAAAACTGAAATCCATTTCGAGCAAATATCGATTCATTTCTTCAAATTTCGATTTGAGATGGAGAAAATGATCTGATCTGTTGGACTACGTGGAAAAAAATTTTTTGAGTCGTTAATTGCGACAATTTTCCATGCTCTAATCGATAGTTTTTTATTCGAGATTCTGAATAGGATAAGAAGGAACGAGGGATTTCTAATTGAAACAAAAAAGTTCTTTTTGAAGTAATCTTGAGAACTCGCGGTATATATCTCCGTGAAGATGGCGGAGAATGCACAAGAACGAGCGAAATGTGTTTCCATTTCACGTTTTAATTTTATCCATACCCATACGGGTCACCCTACATTAAAGAAATATCAAAAGTAAAGATTACAAGGGTTTTATTTGTTTATCGAATCACTGTACACCTTTCTATTTACAAATGAAGGCCTATTATACTTATTTTCTTAAAACTGATATCGTAATTGCATCTTGATTTTATTCTCATACAGCCTACTACATAAACGCTATTTTCCCATCGATAACGCACATCTAGTAGATAAAGCTCTTCTTAATATTTTTACCGCTGGTAAAAACGTATAGAAACCGAGCAGTCGAAAATTTTCTACTGAAAAAAATATATTTATAATCGTGGTAAAACGTGAGACTTGAATGAAAGACGGCGTAAAGAATACACATTCTTTCGCCAACCGCTGATTTTTAATACACGGCAAATCTCTCCGTAAACCTCTTTTCAAGTCGAAATTTCAGAACGCCGGATAAGGGGTCCGGTACTGTATATATTATATTTTCGCGGGTTCATGACAGGCCTTTAAACCTTAGTTGTATTATCCAGATCACAATACTGATTTTCTATATATTTTGGCTTTGCGCCAGACAGAACTGTATGAACATAAGCTCTCCCTCCAGTAATTACCTTCATAATTAAGGACTCAAATTCAAAATCCTGTTTCTTTCTCAAACCTCTAAAATGCCTAAATAATTCAAGTTGCGCCAAATGCTTCTCGAGCCTTTGAAAAGTGCGAGATTACTCCAGGAACTTGATTCGGTAGATTATGCTCGCTGCAGGGTCAAGATTTCGACGCTCGTTACTTTTAGTGGATGCTCAAACTATGATCGGGGGCCCGTCGGATGTGTTTCTCTGGCCCTCGAAACTTTTTGAAAATAAATAACAATTTCTAAATTAGGTTTGCCACAATCAAAACATTTAGCTTTTAGCACCAAATCAGCTAAACGGAGCAGACGTCTACGCTACATTTCAAATTTCTATACATTTTAATCTATGGTCTTTCCTGCCATGGTCTTACGGACTTTCGCCTCGAAAAGGTGCAAAGTCGTGGGTACGACGCAAAAAACGAGTTTGTTTCATTGTCTTGACCCTCGATCAAATCCGATGACTCTTACCTGCCTCGGGTCCCGATACGATCGGCCATCACACTCCATTAACGGAAAATGTGGGTTTCTCGTGCGCCTCTATTGTCTTCCTCGAATATGGTCCCCAATATCTCTATAGAATTTTCAAAAATCTACCGACATGAAATTTATATTTGTCTTGCTTATCCCACCTTTATTACTTGAAATTCTCCCCTAATGGCCAATTTGCTCCGAGCGCACTTATCCCAAGGCGTGCCTTTTGCTCTTTCATTCTTCATTAGGTACGAAAGTTGCCGTCGTGGGCACTCCTTTTACATCACAGTCGAATCCGCCGAGAAGTGAGCAGTTTCCAAGAGCATTTGCTTTGCTCGAGAACCCTGCACATTACACGAAGATCGTCCAAATCTTTATGGTTTTTTCATAAAAGTCGTCTTTGTGAAAGGAATCTATTTATCCGAATCATTTCCTTATTTCTTTCCAATTAGTAGAGTGTTATCCTTCGTCTTCACTGTGGACTGGAAATAACCATAATTTCCATAGCTTTCTTTATGTTTGCTCGAAAGCCGCGTTTAGAAAAATGGCTTTGCTTATTTCAACGATACATACGGACGAACTGAAAAATCTTGCATTTTCTCGCATGCTCTATTTTATTATTAGCTAAATATGGGTTGGAAATGTTTACCAGACTATGAATTCTGCATATGTTACGTAAAGCCAGATAAGCCTTACCACTTCTCCGCCGAATCTTTGTTAGACCACATTTATTTCGGAAGATCTTCCATCGAAAAGGATTTTTTTTCGCCGATGCAGGGGAGCTTGCTCAGTGTCACGCGAAAATCTAGAGAGCGAGAGATACGCTAGGAGCTATAAATATTATTCAACCGCGAAATATTTGCCCCGTCTGCCGATTCTGCTCGTATTACAGTTGAGCGTTTTCTATGCATGAGGCGAGCATTTTGTGTCAAGAACACCCATAAAACGACAAAATTGATTAATTTTTACTTTTATAGGTACAACAACATTATATAAAATACAAATTTCAGGAAAACAAAACGCAATCAATGTGAAATGTTTATATACATTATTTTTTATTCGCCGGCTAAACAGATTGTTGGTAACTCTCACGCCACTTTTAACGCGAATAACGAATAACGTGAAGTAATATTTCGACGATATTTTAACTATGTATTTGTATATACTTCTTACACCTTCTAGGCATGCCGTCGTCGATCGTAAGGCCATAGGTTCGATTCTAGGATCGTTTATTTTCTCCATTTGATTGGTACGGATTAAGTGTAGCATATTAATAATTTGTATTTTTAAATTTTTAGAAGCATAGTAAGGACTCGGAATTTAGACTTTTATATGCGTGAAAGAACGATGTTTATTTTTGTAAGAGATCTTTCGAATCCGTGCCAAATTTTAGTATAAATGTGTGTAGAATCAGAACGTGATTTTTCAGTTTTTAACACATCTGAGAGTACAATGCTTTTATGTGTGGAATATTTTAACTTTATGTGTTTTCCGTTCGTCGTTTGTTTTTTCCATGCATTACTACCATTAAATAGACAATTTATTACGCAACACATCAAAAGCATTTGAGAATGAAAAAGCATCACGGGAGAAACATTCGAGGCAACAGGTAAATATATGATCAAGATCCTCTCCAAGATTTTTACGTGTTGCTTAAAGAAGAGGAATATAAGAGAGTCGTGGAGTTACGCAAGCTACTCTCAGTAATCTTCAAAATATCTACCAAAATATTCATTATGCGTTTTCAAAATCATCTTGATTTTTCCCAACCCAGAGAACAAGCCGGATTTCTCAGTGGATTTAATACGATGGACCACATTCAAGCCGTCAGAGAGATAATAAGACTGCTAGTTGCCCCTCTGTATGTGCTTCATTGACTGGCATTCGACCCTATTCGAACTTCTTCACTGTTAAAAATGTAATGAAGAGAAAAGGGGTAGAAGGAACGTACATAACTTTGATGAAGAACATCTACGAAAATGTGACATTGTCTGTCCATCTGCATGAAGAAACGTGTTTTTATGACTGAAAAGAGAGTGAGGAAATAAGATACCATGTCTCGTAAATTATTCACAGCAGCTCTAGAGGAGGTATTCAAAACGCTAGACTGGGAAGAAAAAGGTATAGAGGCAAATGGATGACATCAAAGTCATTTGTGCTTTTCTGATGACTGTTCGCAGAAATCCCAGAAGATCTTCATAGAATAAATGAGGAACTGGAGTAGGCAAACCGAGAAACTGGACTTAAAATGAACTTGACAAAACAATTTATTTTCTCCATTTTATTAACACGGCTATGAGAGTAAGATATGAATCATTTGCATTTAAAATAATTAAAATAAAAACACGAACGCGATATTTAAACGGTTATTACATTGTGAGTGAATTTTCCATTCGTCTTTCGTTTTCTCTTTTGTCATTTTGTGTGTAGGATTATACATATATATATATATATATATATATATATATGATGCTGAAAGAGACAGCTACATTTTTGACGAGAGGAAGAGACGGAGAGAGCGAGGTAGAAAGGGAATTGTGTTAATTTAAATTTAATACATCATTCATAGACACCAGTCATTTTTGACTGGAAATTGCGCTAGTTATTTATGTAGATTAATATTTCTTAATAAACAGGAATCGATATACGTGCTTTGGACAGTGGCGGATCCAGAAAATGTCTTTAGGGGGGGCGATATTCCAGTTACATACATGTTTTCACAGTAATTGCAAATTTATTCATACAAACTTATTCTTTAATTGATACAAAACAATCAAATAAAATAAGAATTTAATGAAATTACAATTGGCGCTTATAAAATAGAAATTTAAAATATTGCTTATTTAACGTGTAATTAATAATTCATCTTCCTATCCAAAAGTTCTGTAGCAAAACATTACTCAATTCAACATCAACACAGAAAATGTACTTCCTCAAAAACATAAGTAATCAATTTATTGAAAATCTTTTACATATCACATTAAAATATCTAATTTTCGATTTCCACTCTTAGCAAAACGTTCAATCACTTTGTTTACATCCATTTCAATTTCACGATGAGTGTGTAGAGTAAGCCTGTCAACCTTTCATGGCTCATTTAGATTCTTAAATAGGTTTTTAAGCGTCGCAATGAAGAAAAACTTCTCTCGGCAGAAGCAATATTTATTGGCAGCGTCAGAAGAATTTTTAAGAGCTGGTTCACTAAAAAATATATGTCCTCATAACAATTTTAAAGAGCTTCTTCAACGGAAAAAGGAACTTCCATAGATTCCGCTGACCTAACCCCCTTTTCTCGCCAGAGCTTAACTTCCGCTGAAAGCTGGAATTCAAGTGCGGGTTTATAACCACCTAGAAGATCGCCATAGTATTTGCAGATATCCTGAATCTTCAATGATATTGAGTTGTCATTTAAATCCACTAAGTTTTTCGGCAACAGACAAGTTAGTTCGCATGAAGTCAATGTTTCGATAGAAAACCTTGTTTCCAAATCATTTATCACTGACTCTAACATTGGAATATATATTGATCTTTTATAGTATTCTTCAGGAGTCAAACATGGAATGTTTGATCTGTACATTTGCTTTTTGCACATACGAGGAAGATCGATCTTTACATCTAACCTCGACAAAAGCTCGGAAGCTTTGGAGAATATGGCTGAAAATTTATCATTACAGTTGACGCGTTGGTTTTTTAAAATTGAGGGAAGATTGTTAACAAGATTAGAAGCAAAAGTTAAGTCAACAGTTTTCTTATGGAATAATTGACTTAATGGTAAACACAAGTAAAACACAGACAGTTGACACTGCAGCGCTACTACAAATTCGACATCCCGCGTAGCTGTTAGCAAGATTTTAGCCTTAGAAGAAGTTGTTGTCACTCCAATCATACATGTATTCAAGTGCCTGAACGATTTTCTCTGTCGAGTCAATAAACTGTTTCAAAGAATCAATTCTTTCTACCCAACGAGTTTCGCGCATACCATTCAGGTGTGAATCGACAACGTTTATCAGTACATGGGTTCGCTTTGAAGAAGAATTAAAGAAAGAAGAAACTTTCTTGATGATGCCAATGGAGTTTCGCATACTTTGAACAGAAGACGTCTTTAACATGGACAAATTCAATGCATGGTCAAAACAAGGACAACTAACACTGGATTTTGCTTCCTTCCGAATCTCAGCAACAGCACCAAGTTGTTCTGAAATCATCATCGAACTCCCATCTGTACCAATCCCAACACAACGTACAAGATCTCAATTCAAATCTTTTATTTTCTTAAGGATTAGCCGCCCTAGAACTTTGACAGTCACTCTAGGCTCAAATGATGTCGATGTATCTTTAAAACATTCATCGTGAACGTTTACAAACTCAATGAAATCTTCTTATCTTTCATTTTTGTACACATAAGTTTAACACAGGCTCAACTGCGAACTGTGCGATATGTCCGTTGTTTCGTCAAAGATTACACAGTGAATATTTTGCCTCTTTTACACGCTTAAGAATAACATTCCTAATCTCTTCCCCGCAGCATGCAATTAGTTGGTTTTGTGTGTTCTTGCTGATGTAAGTGGCATTCGCTTCCTTTTTTAAAGGTGTGTTGAATATGGTAGCTTGAATCCAGATCGGGGTTTCCATGGTCTTTCTATTAGCTCACATCTGATTCTATCATTAATAGAAGAAACTGAGTCAATATAATTGCCTATATCATTCCTGTCAGACACATTATTAAAGCTATAAGTACTTTCAGGCGTAACCGATGCGATGGAAGTTGAAGTCGAACATTCTTCATCAACTTCACCACTTTTTAGTTCACTGTGATGTTCTGTTACAACTAATTCATCACCTTCTACAGTTTATTGCTTTTTAGAAACACATCCAAATTTGAGTGACCGCGATTCATTTCTAGAGCACAAAATACATATCGAAATGTTAAAAGTAACAAATTGGTTTATTAAGAAACAAAATTTAATTTATTAAAAGTACAATAAACGGCTGATAAAGTAAAAGAGCTCAATTTTTCATTACCTTTCTCTCCTGTTTCGCACCGCTGCAACCGTAAAGCGTATATTCCTTGGGAGTGATTACGAATTACTCGATTTACTCAAAATTGGAGTGCGGCAGGAAGAGCGACTGTAACGTTATAACCACAACTACAGGACTCGAATACAGCCGTATCACAAATGAAACTAACTATAAGCAGAGAGGCTTCGAAACAGCGTTATTCCTCTCCGGTCTAGAACGTATTGTAATCAGTTTACAGTGATTTGTATTCACTTTATAGGGGTTTCGAAAATGAATCCCAAATGTATACACTTCGCTCTCCTTACACATTAAGGTACCTATTTTGTAAACCCTTAGAAAATGTTATTTTATCGATCTCACACCACCAAAATATAGTAGTATAGATCACCGCAGTAACATGTAATGAGCTGATGAATAATATTTTATACATTGTATAGCTGCTGTAGCATTTTAGGAACCATCCATAAATTACCTACGTCAAGCTCTAGGGGGGGAGGGGGTTGAGAATTTTGTGATGTATCGTGACGAGGAGGAGGAAAGGGGTGTTATGGTAACGTGACGTACTTGGTTTATTGAAAAAATTAAGCGCTACATATCACATCAGCATTTGCATTCTCTATATACTACGTATATAAGAAATTAAAACCATTTCGTAATTTAATTACTTTACGTTTAAAGCTTCTTTGGATGTACACGAGCTTATACATAACGACTGGTTTGATTCGTAAATGTGAATATATTTTTTTTCGACTCTGCTTCGGCTTTGAGGGGGGGGGGGGGGGCGATTACCTCCCCCCCTGAATCCGCCCCTGACTTTTGATGTGATATTCTTATATTGGAAAACTATATGACACATTTCTTGTTATTTACAGAGTTATGCAAAAGTAATTGAACTCTAGCAATGAAAACGAGATTTTTACGGCTAATGCTATTCTGTTTAATGGAGTGTGCTTTAAGTAAGGAAACATCCCTAACGTAAATCTTTCTGACCTCCATAAAAATCAATCACCTTACTTTGCTGCAGACAGGTGAGGTATTTGAAAAATTATTCGAATAGACTACAGCAGTTTTATCGTCGTCTTATAGGTTGAATACATCATATTTAATAGAAAAATTAAATGATCATGAGAAACTAGCGAGAAAAATGCCAAAACATCTCTTTATGTAGAATTTAATTAAACCTTCTTCCGCTACGCACTGTATGCTGCAAATTGGTAGACAATTACCGGTCTGAACTAAATCAATATTTTCGCATTAGTTTTGGTTGAACTTTCTCGTTTAAGAAAGGTCATTGCCCATAATGGCAGGAGTCAGGGTCACTCCCTTCTTCCTTTTATTTAAGAGGCAACAAATATAGTATTTTTCTTTCATAAATGGCGGTAATTGCGTTACTGACTCGGTATTTGAAAGTATTTGGTGGCTTAAATTAAATTTACTTGTATTTTTAAGAATTGTCCCAAAAACTACTTTAAAATCCGAAAATCCTGTTTTTCATCCTTTAACATTTACACATTTTAGCGCATCTGAACCGAAAATATCAGGACTCAAAGCTCTTCGACGGAATTTTGTTTTTGAATTTTTTACGCATGCCTGCTTTTGTTGTATCAATTATAATTAGCTAATTAAGAAGATGCTAATTTGGTGTACATAAATGAGGTTGCTTTGGAGTTATGTCCGCAACTGTGTGGCAGTATTTTTACATTGTAGTTCTTCAGTCAATTACCGTAAGTAAAGATACACAGAGAATAATAAAAATACTTTATGCATATTCTGCTAATAAAATGAAAGTATTATTTTGGGAAATCAGAGAAACGAAGAAGCAATCTAGGCGTCCGGGGCTGGAGTGCACACCTAGCACGCTCTCTGAGCGCGTTGAGGAAGTCCTATAGATTTTTAAACGTATTTTTTAATTTAATTTACATTAGTATTAACGATGTAAAGTGGAAATTTACATAGTGAGGATGATAGAGAGCCGTTGAAACAAATGAGACTATTTGAAACGTGCTACTACAAGTGTAAGACAACTATATTAACGTCAATGAATTTTCAAAATAATTTAGAAAGTTGATAGGTTTACGTTATTTCAGTTTCACATACCATGCAGGAGATGATGGGTAAGATCGTTAGCATACTGCTGGCCTCCTACGTTAACGACACTGGGTTTCGACCCATGATTTCCCCATTCTCTACTTCGTGAGTGGGACGTTCGCGTTCTATGGAGTCATACGCCGGAGCTTGGCTTGCGTTTGCTTTTATTTTGTTTGAAGGAAGCATAGAGGTTATAAATTATTTGGGACCCAGACAAAGGGCTTAAGCCAAAGAGCCGACGAAATATATGGATTATTACTTTCAGGCGGAATGTCCTCCACATTAATGTATTTATACTCTTTTCGAAAAAGCTGCGATTTTACATAATTTATTTTGTGTAATCGAAAAGGAATTTTATTACCTTAAAAATAGGAGTTGATACCAAAGAAAGATCTTACTTATGCACTTCACCTATTCACTCGCGTAAGAGAGCCACACTCATAGCCTGTACTTGAAAATATGGCATTTTTATATTTTATACACAATAAACCGAATAAGTACTTTAAGAATCTATTAGCGGTTGGTATATAACCTGTTGGGTGGTCATGACGTATTATTACGTTATGGTGATTTGTAGACCTATGCATAGACACATTGACGTATTAGAACGTAAAGATTAAAGACACTGGATTCTTTGTACGTTTATTCATCGTTTACCATGTCTACGCCAGATTCTGCTATGCCATATTCCGCAAAATATGTAGACATGGTTAAGATAGTCACGGAAGAATGCGCCATATGGCGGGAACGCAAAAATGTAGCCACTGTGAGTAATGCTTCGAAAAATAGGTCACTTAATAGGTTAATGACCAATTGTGTGTTTATTATTAAAATGATCCGTGTGCTAGCAAAAGTTAAGGTAAGAAATTAGCTGCAAATAGTCATGTGTCACATTTACTGCAATTTGGCAATTTCTCACTTAAAGCCATACCCCTATTTTCAATCTTATAAATTTACTTAAACATTTCTGCTATCTCTCTTGTGAATTCTATATTATCGTCTGGCAAAGAAACGTATTTTCAACGTAAATCTTACGATTAAGATACTGGGTGTTCTATTTAGCCTATGGCCACGTAAAAGTATCTGTAACGCATCCAAATTAACTCAAATGAACTGTCTTTATTTATAAAACTCCGTTATTTTATATATCAATAGGATATTTACAGAGTAATTATGTGCCATCTTACCTTATAATTTGCTTGAGTCACTCTGTCAGTAACGCTCTTTGAGCTTTAATAACTCCTGCCCAAAACACTTTTAAGAGCTGATTTCTTTTGCAATGATACTGATAGTAAAATTGAAAAAAATCATTTTGCAACCAAAATTTCCGCGAAAAAATTTTCCACCTACAAAACGGCCGTCCACCAGTTGGCGCTAATAATAATAATATAGATAATTATATATATCAAATATATATATATATATATATATATATATCAATTGAAATAGATTCTTATCAAAACTATAGAAATCGAAATTACGAAACTTTAGAAAATGGAAAAGGAAATAGCTTCTCAAAGACGTCGACGACAAGCTCGAGAACGACAGCAAAGATTTAAAAAGCGAGAGAGTGCTCAACAAGCAGCTGAAAGAATATATCGAGAGGC
The DNA here is from genome assembly GCA_036926305.1 of Uropetala carovei. Lineage (NCBI taxonomy): Eukaryota > Metazoa > Arthropoda > Insecta > Odonata > Petaluridae > Uropetala > Uropetala carovei. Next base: position 28,417,280 of record JAXCHB010000011.1, read on the forward strand.
TCAAAGTCAAGCAACAAAATGACAAAAAGAGCGAAAAGAAGAGACAAATAGAAGATGTGAAGCGGATAGACAAAGATTTGCAAACAGAGTAGCTAATGAAACTGAAGAGCAAAATCAAGTTAGACGTCAACGTAATGCTGAAAGCCATGCTCAAGTAAGAGCAAATCACAGAGTAGCTCAACGACAAATCACTGCAGAAGAGAGAGACGGGAATGGAGGCAACTATTTTAAGGTTAACTAAATATATCCCGTCATATTGACGGGCTTTTATACTAGTATGAAATAAAAAGCACCACGATGCGTGTATTGGTTCACTTAAACCATTTTCACCGCTAAAAGTTTCGGAAAGTATGTAAGCTGCATTTTTTGTCATGGGTTTATATCGAGGAAGGTTCCATAATAATCATTTGGAGAGATCAAGAAACGTGAATTACATATCTTTATCAAGTGACATTAAGTTTTTGTAAGTGGAAATCTTATCGGACCCATCTAAGCTTTGTTTATTTCAGCTTCCAAATGCTATCAATAAATGGGCGAAAAGATAATGTTCCAAGTATCCTTGACCTCGCTCTAACTCGTTTGATCGATCAATTTTATGCTTATGGCTTGGGTCAAGTGGCGATTTTTGTTTTTTTTTTATTCCCTGGGAAACGAAATGTAAAGGATTAACAGAGAAAATGCGAAACGACGAGTTTCTCATTAATCTTGTGTTACTGAGTAATTCTTCAATTTAATGAATACCGTACTAAAGAGCTTGTTCTTATTCAGAAATTAATTAATAAAAGTGTGGTCATGAATTTAAATCTATCTATATATATATATATATATATATATATAAAGGTGGCAACAAGGTGTTGGAGGAAGCCCAGTGGACACTTACCTAGATTGAAGAGCCGCTGGGGGTGCTGAAGACACAAAAAAACACAAAAGCGACACAAATATGGAGCTTTCTGGCTGACGCCCTTCTTCAGCGACGGAGAGATATATACAGACACACATACAGAGTGAGCCAAAAAATGGTTGGGAATTTACGCGAGTATATCTGGGAATAATCGTGGAAACAGTCAAATTCGTCGAAAGTAAATTTGTCGAAAACAAATTCGTCGAACGTTCAATTCATCGAAGAACAAATTTGTTGTAAATAACGAGTTTGTCGTAAATGACGATTTCGTCGAAAATCAATTTATCAAATGACAACTTTCAAACTTATTTTAGGTTTAAGAGGTGACGCGGGAAATATATTCTGAACATTGCTGCTTTACATCATTTCTTCAGCTAATTTTTTTAAACCAAACTCAGAATAATATAAATACAGGAATAATGAAATTATAAGATATTCCACACTCTAAGGTACAGACTGATAAATAATAAATAAACAGAAATAGAAGAACTATTATTAGAATAAAAAGAGAAAACTGTATAAACTAATTTGCAAAATTGTAATAACTGGAGTACTATTTCAAAGAATATTTTAATATTCTTAATTATCTCCAACCTAACACAAACCCTTGGAGCGAAGTCCAGTATTAATAACCATTTCAATAACTACTGTCTTTGTATCCTAAGCTGCTGACTCTGTAAAAATTCAGAGAAAATTAGTTTTTTCCCTGATACCTGTCAGTTGGTGACCACAGCTTGTGTGTGAACGTTGTTGCTTAGAAGCGTGTCGATCTTTTTACTGAAAGTTACAGTAATTCGAAATATTTACACAGGCATTTCTGTTTAAGTGGTAAATGAAGTATTTGTGATTCAAAGGAAAAAAATGCGAAATTGGTTTGAGAGCACAAAAGAAGTCTTTGCTTATTCTCTGGTAGTCTTTTTAATCCACCATCGCCCAAAACATTTTTTGTGGCATCTAAAGTACATAAGAAGTGTAGCGAATTAATCTTATGTTTTTCACTATTCGAAGTTTTTATTGTTATCGTCCTATCAATTGTTTATCATGAGTTCGAAGAGGAAATATAAACGTTATACACCAACTGAGAAGAGACAAAAGAATCTCTGACTTTTCTACCAAAAGAAGACATTTTGGATAGACTTGCTAAGAGTGAAGGCTGAGCATGTGGCTAAAGTTTTTGGTCGCAATTAGATGAGCGTACGCAATATAAAGAGAAATGATGAGAAAATAAGATCAAGTGTTGCTGAAAGTGCGCCAAAAGACGTAATATGTCATTTTGTACTCAGGAAATTACCGCTCAAAGGATGGGAAAAATTCTTATTTTACGGATTAGGATCAAATCCAGAAAATTTGACGTGGCAATGATAAGATAGAAATCCAGTGATTGCACGATCGCCTAAAAATGGAAGATGCACCAAATACAGTAGATGGCAGTGGAACAAAAGAAACCCTTTCGCGCTAGCAAGGAGTGATTCGAAAAATTCAAGAAAACGCACAGCCTCCACAATGTGAAGGTGCATGGGGAAGCGGCATCAGCAGACCGTGAGGCAGCCAAGTAGTTTCCTCCAGAGCTGGTCAAACCTATCGAGAAGGGTTATAAACCAGAGAAAGTTTTCTATGCGGATGAGACTGGTTTAGTAAGTAAGAGAATACACTCCGCCCCGGTTATACCGCCGTTGGTTATGCCGCGGATTCGGATATACCGGAGGTCTTCCTTACTCTCCGTTTCTCGGAAAGAAAGGGTGGCGTAGCATGGCGCTTGACCTTGACTTGAAAATGAACCAGTAATGGCAAACATAGACCTAGCACAATACATTGCGATCCTCGGGCAGTAAAGGATGTCCTTTGGGAGCAAGAACTCACAGAGAACATGATATTGACAAGGAAGAATTGGTGTGCCATATATTGACTGACGTAAACATTTGTGAAAGCAGCATCAAGGAGAAGAGGGCCGAAGGAAGTGATATAGAAATGAAAAAAATAGAGGAGGAACCTACCGAGCTGCCTGTAGCTCAGGAAGATCTGAATGGCTTAGAGAACGTGATGACGTGGTTAAAGGCACAGCAGGATATTGAACCGGTAAAAAATGTTGCTAAAGAAGATGATCTTGCCCAAAAAATTTTCTTTTTAAAGAATTGATAAAATAAATTTATTCTACTGACTTTATATTGGTGTTTTGTATCATGTTGTTTGCAGCAATTAAAGAAATTTTAGAAAAAAGCTGTATGTACATGTGTATTAAGCAATACAATCCTATTCTCAGTTATACCGCGGCTGTCTTATAACGCGGATCAGAGCCCCTACCCATAAACGGTGATACGGAGCGAGTAGTAGATTGGATTAGGCTAAACAGAATGAGTATTAATGGAACAAAGTGCAAGCACATCACTTTCACAAATAAAAGGATCTAGAGCAATTGGAAGGTGCGAAGAAAGGCAGCAAGAAATAGGGGAATCAGGGATTGGAACACGTTACCCGAAAAGCTCTTCAAACCCTTAACAAAAAATGTTAAATTATTTAAGAATAAAGTTAGTTTGATAATAGTGAATGGTGTAAATTTTAACATGTGACGAAAGGCTCTTGTGATCCCAGATAATACGCCAGACGACCCTAGAAGCCTTGAATTTGCGCATCCGAGCGTGTGGTCTTTCTGCCTCCCAATACCACCTCACTCCTCCAAACTCAACCGAGGCTTCATTACAACCTTTAAGCCCTGCTACATTCGTTGTACCTTCCGTCACATATTAATTGCAATGGAAAACTACCCTAGTTCGACATTGAGTCGGTGCTGAAAAAACTCCGCTGTCACGGCATGTATGAATAATATAACAGGATCACCGTAGGAAATAAAGCCACCCACAACCAACTCATGTGGAATAATTTGTGAGGGGAGGCAGTAATTGATTTTCTTAGTTTCCCGGCATTGCGAGAGGAGGTGGAGGGGATAGCGGCGATGAGTCGATGCATTGGAGGGGATGGAATGTACGATCTTCAGGCAAAAGAAGCAGAGTAGCTATTAGCAACCCACAACACCGATTTGAATTCAGAAGAGCTGAAGAAGATGAATTAGCCGGGCACCAGTGACGATAAAAGTAAATACGTGGTGGCGGCGACTTCAAAGCCAAAACTGACAATGAACTCCCTGAATAAGAGTTTTAGATTGGCAAAGGAATTTGGAGACGTATTTTTTGTCGAGGTTCCGTCCATAGAGATTAGCTTGAAGTCAGGGGCGGATTGGGAGCAAAAATCGGCCCGGGCAAATACTCGGATATCGGCCCACCTAACAACTAAAATAATGTTGCGGCCCCCTAGGAGGCCCCAACCCATAGCTTGTGAAACACTACTTTAGAATACGGAAAAGCAACAGCTCCTGGCCGAGGCAGCAACCACTCAGGTAGCCCCGGCCCAGGAGCAGCTTCGGCCCACCGGGACTTTGCCCGGTGTCCCGGCGGCCCAATCCGCCCCTGCTTGAAGTTCAAGAGAGAGATTGAGGATGCTTTTGCACTATACAGAGACGAGTACAACGGTCTGCGTAATAAAGTCCAACAAATGGAAACTCTACCTCCATCCGCTCCTCTCAACTGACATCAAGCGGCATCTATGTATCCCATCTCTACACCCCACTATTTCATGATTTAAGTCTAAATTAACGTAGATATTAATAAAATTTTAATTAGATGTTTTTAAATATTTGACATGTGATACACTTATTTTTTCATTCATATTCCCTTGATATAATTCATTTTGGCGCTGCACAACTCTTACTTTCTAAAGGCTATGATTGATGTGGCGGGACAATCTTTTGAGTGTTGAACCTAACGCTACATAGGCTTTCAGTAGTACCTTTTTATACGTTTTCGATATACTCTTAAGTTCTCCAGGAAAGTAACTCCAGGTGTAAATAAGGGCCGATTATATTAGGATGAGAAATTGAAATAGGAAAAATTCCCTAAATTAATATTTTTAGAATTTCGGAAATAACCTCTCGGTTGCATCTCTTTACTTACAGTTACACAACTCGTACTTTTGCAGTATGATGGGGAGTGGATGAAGGGCTTAGCTTCGGTGAAGGAAAAGCGAATTAGGAGGCAGGAATTCCTTTGATGGACTCACCAGTTTCAAAAAACAAATCTAATTTAAAATATTTCACCGTAATATTTTTCGGTAAATTATATTAACTAAAATTTGTTTGATTTGTACCAATTGATTAAGATGTTTTTGAAATAGTTTTATCCAGTAAATAGTACTCGCATGAATAACATTTAAAAAATATAACGCATTTCTTCCAAGAAATAAGACTTTGATTATCCATTTCCAAAATAATCAATTCCCTTACAAAGAATAACTGGAAAGGAGTTTCAGTGATTTCCACGATAACATTGATTGAGGGCTTATTTCGGAAACATTTCACTTTATATCGCTCTCGCTTCTCAATCTGATCATTTGAAAATTTTGCGTAACATATTTAGTGAGCTTTTTATCACACCTGAGCGTACAACGTGTAATTTCCCACCTCTTGTTAATTTATGCGTCGCGATCTATATGAGCGAATGTATATTGCCTAATTTGGCAATTTGGTGCATTAACGGGGTTTTAGGGATCTTGGATAGGGTCATTGTCGGAGCACGGTCAGTCTATCGATCGCTGGAAAGGGCAAGTGTATAAGGGAGGTCGGAGGGCGGATGAGCGACGCCCTCGGACTCCGCGTTCGTGCTTCAAGGCCTCCATTATCTCGGTATTTTCTCGAAGAGCGTGGCTCCTAAGACGTTGAGGGTGGGGATAGCCAGGTGAAAGAACGGGGGGGGGAGGGGGAGGAGGGGGGCTGCTTCGAGCCTGGGTGGGGCTGTTGGGTTGGAAGAACGAACGGTCGATCCTTCGCACACTTGAGCTCTTTGTTAACGAATGGGAAATCCCGCATCACCAGCTGCTGATGGAAGGGACATGCATGCGTGGAACTATATGGACACGAATGTGTTGATCTTTCGAGACCCTGTTTCGTGATTCGGAACGATTTGAAAGTATTGTCATCATCAAGGTACAAGTAAATGAGGAAAAATATTTATGGTTTCATTGGCCGCAACTTTATGCATGGATTCATGTTACTAGACGCACGCGTCGTGGTACACGAGGCGATTTCTCAAAATTTAATGCTATAAATCAGATATTGTTCAATTATAGCTAATTGACTTTTTATTTATTGAGTGGAACACTTAAGCTATAGATTAAGGAAAAGCTTAAACATGGAAAGAATCTTCTATTCTTCAAAGGAAATATGTCATTAGCCTGAAAACTACTGTAATGCGTAAACCCTAAGAATATGGTAGTAACAAAGAAAATTTTGGTGCTTGAACGATTTACAATATATCAGCTCCAATTTGTCTTTTTAAAATGCGGTTAATTCTAAATATAAACAAATCAGAAACCAATTATCAAGTTCGTCTTATGACCAGAAGATGAGGTAACATTAACCAGCTGAATAAGTCAGGTTCGCACGCAAGAGAAAAAATAGTCATCCTCAGAAGCAAAGCCGTGTTAAGAATTTAGAAGACGTGAAATATTTCTTAATGTTGGTCTTCTTTTATTCACAAAAATATCATTAAACAGAACGGGAATGCGTAGGCGAAAAAGAATGGCGTAATATCAGATTTTACAGATACATCACAAAAGTGCATCATTACATTATTATCGTTTAATTTATTTGTTAATTAGGATCTTGGGCAACCAAAAGAGCTACAGAGAACATAGAAAACTCATTAATTGTAATAAAAGCATGTTCGTAGTAATTATTCAAAATGAACATAACTGTATAAGAGTATGTAATATAGAACTGTGTGCGTCGAACAACAGTTGCGCATTATAATATTTTGAGGCCCTGGGCCCTGAGTAGTCATATTTTGGTCCCCTTATATCCTATGTCAACACTTACTTTGCTGTTCTCCAAAAAAATATAATGATATTCCGAGAATTGGCATTATCCAATTCATTGCATATTATAGAAAGTATGTTTTGTGAAAATTTTTAGTAGTATCCAAAAAAATTACATTTTTATGGCTGCCCTAAAATCCGGGTGAACCCACAGAACGACCTCCAGTGAATCTACCTCTTTCGATGAGGATAAAATATAACGTCGAAATGGCATTGACCCGTTTGCTTTTATCGAATTTTATTTGGAAAGTGTTCAAGGTTCTTTTGAAATATCTTGAAGGAAATGGCTATTCCATCGGCGAAGTTTTCCGAAGGCAGTTATCGAGAAGTTGAGGGCTGAAAATTGATTGAATTTAAATAAAAAAGGATAATTTTAGGAAAATAGCACAATGTCATCGATTTAAAATATCAACTGGACATGAGGGGTTACATTAAAATAAGTGTCTATAATAAATGTTAATTTATGAATTCTCGTGAAGTATAAATATTTCAGATATAAAAATGGGATTAATTTTAGATTGCCATCCAAAACGCTTGCATTCAGTCACATTTAAAGAATGAAGAATTAAAAAATTTAGTATAATATATTTCACAATATCATTAATTACTCTGTTATAGTTATTAAATCATAAACTTTTCTTGCGTGAAATCTTTATTAGTATAAAAGAGTATTGTTTTATATATGAAAGAAACATTTAGAAAATTAAATTATTTGGGATTAATGAAAAGAATAGAAGAGAAAAGAACGTTGAAACAACTGATAAGAAAGAGAAAGGCGAAATGCATTTAACTACTCTTGAGAGTAGACGGGATTATCAAAAGTCAGATTAGAGGAAAAGGTAAATGAGGAGGGCGGGAGGAAAAGGACTATTGGACAGCATAAAGATGGCAGAGAGATACGTAGAAAGAGATTTGCGATGTGGAGAAATTGGTTCAACCCATAATTACGGATCTGTAGACACATTATTAATAATAATGGGTATTAGATACGATATATTCTATTCCATGGATTCCTAACGTTTATTTGTCCAAGACCACATTCGAATTCAAAAGAAAAATCTACAGGCGCCATGATGTTTTTGGCTGCAACTTCACGACGCAGCTTTCAGTTTCCTACTAAAATATTTAAAGAAGTAAGATACCCTTTCTAACATATGAAGTGGAGGGACGTTTTCTTAAAAATTTTCAGTGTTCTTGTGACTTTGAGGATTTAGGTTTATGGTGCAAGATGAAATAAACATCCTCTTTGGGTTTGAATCCCTTTTTATTATACTTCGTTCGAATTTCCATATTTCGACGGGCGAAAACTTTTTTTAATTCCCAAACTCTATCTAGTTGAAAATTTACAGAGAATTTTAGTAAAAAATTAAGAGAGAATTTATTTGTTATTTAAAATTTTTGGAGCGTATGGTGAATTCAAACACCTTAAAAGCTGCATTTTACGAAAATAAACTCACTCCAGAAGACATTTTTGAAAAAGTTCATCGAATAGAAAAAGTAAATTTTATGTAGGTAAAGTCACACTTTGTTATGGAATATATGGCGTGGCTCCGTCTTTTTGAAAGATCAGATTTTTCACGTCCTCTTATGGTGAAACTCTCCATTCACTGTACATATCTTTAATATTTTTCAACTTATAACATACTAAAATCCTAAAGATTATTTATAGGCACCCTGTATACGTATATACACTGAAGTAAGGTAAATTGGTATAAGGCTGTTGTCTATGTATCTTCCTGTGTCTCTCCGACATTCTCAGCGGTATAATTGAGCCATAAAGTACCACACCGACCAATGTGCAGATTGGTGAGTACTTCTTTCACTTTGGCCGGAGATGAAACTCGTAACGTTCAGCTCAACTTTGTACAATTTTTCCATCTACAATTACATCTACATTTGCATTGCTATACTGAAAGCCGCAAGTATTGTTTGACAGGGTGTCGCTGCTCCAAACATAACCTCAAGGTAGAGCTTCTATTTGCCTGTCGTATCGCATCTATTCCGTTCTAGCAGCTATTTGGGCGTATTTTCTGTTACTCTGTGATCTCCAGCGCTCAGTAACAATGGTTTGTACAACAGTGCCACGTACGCTCTTAAGTAATTCGGTGCTATTAATCTTTTCGATTAGCTTTCGCTGGTATTCTATTCTTCTACGTTTCATTATCTGCCATTTTACGTCAATCAAAATCTCTGATACGTTCACATCGTATCGATACTCTCCCTTTATAGATCTAGCTCTCTAGTTAGGCTCTCTTCGAAAGGGTCCCAGAATGAGCAGCAGTATTCCACGACAGGTCAGATTAACAAAGACTTGACAATTTCCTTCATATTCGAGGGTCATCCCCGGAGAACTGTGGTGGAAAGCCCTCGAACCCTGTTCGCCGGTGCTGTAATATTTTTGACGTGCTCCCTACTGATTATGTTCCTAATGAATGTAAAACCTAAGTATTTGTATTTTCGGTCGCATTTTAATTTTAACACAGATGTTTCGTAAGGGTAACGAATGAAATTCCTGGAACGCGTTATGTTAATTGAAGCACATTTCTCTACATTCAGGCCACGTTACCAATCCTTGTACCACTTAGCATTTGCCTGAAGATCCCCTTTGCAATTTCACCTAGTCCTATCCTGAATTGATTTCTATATACACAAGGGTATCGTCAGCAAATATTCTGACCTTACTCACTATATTGTCTCCCAAATAGCATATGTATCCAAGAACGGCAGTGGCCCAATTACACTTCCTTGCGGCAATACAGAAGTCACTTTGACTTCCTCTGATACAAATCCGTCGAGAATCTCTGGGTTCTATCTGAATGGACCATATTAATCCAATTTACGATTCTCTAGTCAATTTAGTAAGGTTTTAATTTTTCTAATATAATATAGCCGGTGGCGGAAGGGCTAGCGTATTGGCCTACCATCACTAAGGTCGCGGGTTCGAATCCCGCCAAGGCCATGGATGTTTGTGTCGTTTTCATATTTCATCAATCATATGTGTGTGTTTGATGTGGAAGGCAACAGGAAACCACCACATCATATGTGTTTATTCCCTAGTCATTTCAAACCAACATTAGGGTTGAAAACTATGGATTGATGGAATATAATATAAGGCTCTCCTAAAATCAAAAAATACTGCGTCTACTATTGCTCCGTCGTTCGGTACTTTCACAATATCCTGGGAGTGTACAACTAGTCTCGCATGACCTTCCTCTCCGGAAACCATACAGGTTTCTTTTCAGAGCACTGTCGCCTTCGGGTAATCGCATTACTGAGCTATCGATCATATTCTCAAAAGCCTAGCAGAAAATTTATGCCAACGATATAGGGTAGTATTTTTCCACTTTCAGTTATTTCCCGTTTTGTGCACCGGTTTAACGTAGGCTGTTTTACATATGAGGCCCTTAGAATAGCAATGACGTATGCGCCAAAATCAACTTTTGAGAAAAACGGGTTTAAAGGTTTAAAAAATCTTGTTTCTCTCATTTCTCGCGAACTATGGAACGTATTTAAGTGTTTTAGGTCTCAAATATAGAGAATTTCAGCGCTGATTGTTTGATAAGGCAGGCATTCCGTGCTCACCCTCTCGGGACACGGGCTTATACGCCATTGCTATTCTCACCACAGCTCGCATTTTGGCAGTGGAACCTGAAGTCGAAAATTGTATTTCTTTCAATGGAAATTTCACCCACTTTCAATGCGTAACAACCTTTGATATTCAAAGTGGTGAGAGAGGACATTTTAAAGAATATGTTGCAACAGAAAACGTAATATCGACAGGTTGGCGCATACGCCATTGCTATTCTAAGGGCCTCATATTAAAGGACCTTCTCCATTATTTAACGGATATGGGAATACGATAGGGAGCTATTTCGTCCGCGAACGAGATTATAACGAATGAAGTCATGTCTTCCGGCCCAGGCGATTTCCTTTTAAAAATATACTTTGAAATTTCGCGATACCGTATTCTGATAATTTCAGGTCACCGATTTTTTTGAATCTACGAGTATATGCATAGGAAATTTAGTGAAGTGACCGCTGTCGATTGTGAAGCAATTTTCGTAGTAGCGATTTGATTAATAAATTTAATTAAAGAATAAGTCGCACACTTTTCCCACAGACAGGTGGTTAGTTCCGAAACTATGGAATGACCTCCTTGAACTTTACGAACGCAGGACCTAAATTCATTAGACTCCTTTATAAGTGGCTCTGAGACTATTGCGGATCGCTATTCGTCTAATTCCTTTCGCGCTTCCTCTTTTGCAGAAGTACGATTATTTATCATGTTTTCCGAATCATAAAACGCACTCAGATTTTGAAACAGAAATTTCAGAAAAAAATTTATGTATAAATTCAATCATGCGTAAATTACAGAAACAAAAACAGGATAGCTATAAGCCAATATAATCAAAAAAATCAAAGTTTTATAATCGTAGAAACCTAATAATCGTTACTGCTAGCATTCTCATATAAATCTTCACATTCTTCATACAGTTGATCATCTTCACTGTTATCTAGTGCATTGCCAATAAAACATTTTAAAATGACTTGTTACCAATTACCATCATTTTTAACTACTCAAAAACACTCGAATTAGTCCTTTTGGTATCACGTTATCATTTGGAGCCTCCATCCATTTGGTTCACTTTTCGCGCATGGAAGCCTTTAATGCCTTATTAATTGAAGCATGTAAAGGTTGTAATTGACTAGAAAAACCACCAGAAATAACTGCAAGCTGCGTCTACAATTCGGTGAAGTCTTTTCGTTGGTGCTGTTATACTATGTGTCTTGAATTCATCATATATTAATAACAGTGGTTTTTTAAGAAGACTCTTTGACCACACTTTCTCCAAACATGCCTCCTCCATCCATCCATCCTTTGGTATGAACACGAACGAAAATTCTGTGTCTAATTTCATTTTTCTTTTAAATATTAATAACGGTGGCAGCTTTGCGCCATCAGCACAACATGCAATAACAACAGTGTAGTGGCCCTTCTTATGATCTGAAGCTTTTATCGTAACTGTCTTAACTCCTTTAGTGCCCACTGTATTGTTCGATGGAATATCGAGTGTCAGAGGTACTTCGTCCATGCTCCCTATTTGTCATAGCTAAAAACGCATTTTCTTTCGCATGTTTATGACATACTTATGGAAATATATAATCATATTTTCGTATTCGATTGGAATTTTTGAGCTATTATAGTTTTAGCTTAGTATTTTCATAAATTTTTCGCACCACGATCATGTCCCAACAAAATCAGCAATACTCCTCCCATTTTTATTCTTCTCCCTTAAGTTAAAATAATTTATGTAGATATAGCAATTACATACCTCCTGCAATCTACCACCCTTCTTCTAACGTCTTCTTCGAGATGTGGCCATTTTGCAGCGCACCAACGTAAAGTTTTCTTGCTCTTGTCTGAATTCATTAAGTCTTTTTTTGCTTCCTCCATTGAAGTATTATTTTCTCTATTGGAGGGTTAAAGTGTCTTTCCGCTGATGTGTTCTCATGTTTAAAATCTTAATTCACGACTTACAGTTTAAACCTTTTAATGTAAGAAAACCCTTTCATTTTGATCCACTAGGGGTTGCATGAGAATTTGCAATTTATATTGTAACACGGCAATTACTGCAATATAAGCGCGTACAGACAAAATGGTATATTATAAAACGTGCATCACACACCAACGAAACACAAATATGATATACTGCCAATAGGGGAATCACATGGGCGTCTCTCAACGACCGAAATGTTTATCCTCGGCACATAAGACGCAGGTCGATTTTAGGCCACGTTCTTTCGAGAAAAAAGTGTGACTTATGCGCCGGAAAATACGGTATGGTATGTATTTAAGCACTCATTCGCGATATAATTACCAATTCGCTTAAGGTATTTTGCGCGCGTTTGATGCCGTCTTTATTTCTTGAGTCAGGCGGGAAGCTTCGGTTTCATCCACGAGCGGGTTTAGTTGGAAAAAATATTTTTAGTCCCTCGCGAATGACGCGAAAAACTTCGTAAATTTTGTTAATAGCAAGATTGATAAACGCAGTCATATAAGATTTGAAACCTGGAAGACTCACTTTACTAAAGATGAAGACTAATCGCGTTGGGCCAGCAAATATCTCAGGGTTCAATTTGAAGAGAGCAATTACTATACTGTGGTCAGAATTAGACTGCGGCATTTTTATGCTATCTTAGCGATGCGCCATATAAGCGAACGGGACTAATTTGTGAGATGACAGGTATCTAGAAAAGGTGGCGATTATTTGGTGGGCGTAGGAAGGTTTTCTAACAACTCGGAGCACGTGCAACCTTTTGGATATCGATATGGATAGACACAAGTAATTAAGTACCCCTTCCATCTCTCTCTCCAACGTGAATTAAATATTATTATGACGGGATTTTAGCACATTAAAAAAAGTTGTAGCTTTTGATTCGTGTCAATCCACAAACAGAGCGTTATCAACATATTTATGCCAATAATCCATATAAGCGGAGAATCTTCCTCGAAGGGGAATCCATAAAATCTCGGTCCTATGTGATTCATATTCACTAAATTATATGTGTCGTTGGTCTTAAACTACAACATACACTGGGCGATGATCTGTTTCGCTTCTGTTTAATATACATAAGTTAGTCGGGTCCTTATTAAGCAGGACGATTTTATTTTTATTAATCAAGTCCAAACATTCCTAGAATAATGACGACATTTCACTTTTCGATTTGTTGAATGGCGAGGTTCTCGCGCCTTATGGTACATTTGATTATCTCGAATATAAGAAAGGACTTCCTTAGAAACAATCTCTGCATCGGATTTGATTGGTGCTCAACTACATGTTTTATGGATTCAGGTTCTACCCTAAGGGCCTCATCATAGTCCACTAACAAGTTCTTAACAACATGGGCGGATACCGGGAGATTAGGAACATATTTTAAGCCTTTTTATAAGATTTTCTGTTAATTTGACTTGGAAAGTATTAATGGATAAGTTCACTAATCTACGATAGAATTGATAATTTACGCGCAGAACAGAGGGAGTAGAACTATTTGTAAACGAATATTTAAATGATCACGTTGGAGAAAGAGATGTATACTTAATTACTTGGATTATCTCTATCGATATCCGACGGTAAGCACGTGTTCTCAATTTTTAGAACACCTTCCTTCACCGACCAGGTAATACCCGCCTCTTCTAGACATCAATCTTCTTACAAATTAGCCCCTTTCCACTCTATAGTGCATCGATTGGTTAGCATAAAATCTCGGAGTATAACTTCAATAAGGAACTAAACATCACCCAGACCATTGTCTTAAATAACAGATTTCAGGGTAGTGTAATGGACAGAAATTCGAGAGAAAACGATTTAAGGCATCGGCGAAGGAAATTTACTGAACACCTGTTGTGATGCAGGAAAAGAAATCAAGATGGTGCAAAATGAATTTTATCGAAAGCCTCTTTGGTTGTCACCCAAAGATTCCCTTTTGTAACCGATGTAATTTAAGAAACGTGCCGCGTGAATTGAAGGACAGGATGGAGAGAAATGGCGTATAAAAATTGCATTGTGACAGCTGTAACGCAATATATGTAGGACGAATCGGGAGGAGTTTTAAATCACGCGTGAAAGAACACCGGAGGTGTTTTCCTTAAAATTCCTCTCTTTTCATTTTGCCAACGATTCTACATTACGTGAAGAAAGGCCTTTTATTATACGTGTTTGGAGAAGCTAGAAATCCATAACTGTGTCCCCACTAGTCATTGCAATGTAATTAATGACATCATTTTCTTCTCTTTCCCAGAACATCATAACGTTTCCCCCAGAGGCGTAATTACGGTTTTGGGGCCCACGCAAGTCAAGTTTTTAGGGCCCCTATTCATATAAAAATATATGAAATTATTATACCGTTTTGATTTTTATAAATTTTTTACGTTTTAATTCCAAAAATACATCGCGACTTCTATAATTATAACATTATAAGGATAGGACAAAACAACTCCAAACACTTTTCGTCTTCATTTCGAGCGATTAAATCTTTCAATCCCATAAGTATATCACTACTTCGAATACCTTACGGCAGATTACGGGAAAAATTCTAAGTATTTTTGTGGGCCTCCAAATATCTTGGGGCCCCCACGCACTGCGTGGGCCTGCGCCCACCCCCCCCCCCCCCAAGTTACGCGCCTGGTTTCCCCTTCCTCCGTAGAAGCGAATGACAAGAACTCCCCCTTATTCTCTTCCCCCTCCTACCCTAATGTTTTATATACCCTCTGTTTTTCTAATTTTTACCTGAAGATGTTGCAGTACAAGAAATCTAGGTAGTATTAAAGTGATTTTCTAAAAGTGAAATTGTTACTAAAGATTTTATAATAGTTTTTCCTCGTCCAGATTCACTGGAGATTTTACTGAAAAACTTCACAGCAGGGTTGGACCTACCAGTGCCCGAGAACATGGCACCTTTTAATTTCTTTTGTTTTCGCGTTAAAAACTAAACTGTGGACCATGGGCGTCGGCAGAAAATTTTGCAGGGGGGTAAAACACAATGGCAATACAATATATGTATATAAAAACACATACAAATTCATTTATTTATCAAACTATTAACAAAAACAAAACAATTATTCTCACATGAATAACATTAATTTTTAAACAAAAATTGTAAAGGCCTTGTGTCTGCTCCAAATGTTTCTACTACTTGGTCCATAAATAATTTTGTTATCATTTACATATTTCCTATGTATGCTCAACATGCATAGTCCAGACAAACGATTATCACCCATGGCTGACCTTAACCAAGTCTTTACTCTCCTCATTGAACTAAAACTTCGTTCTATCGTACAAGTAGAAATAGGCAAAGTTAAGATAATTAAAACTGCTTGCCTTATAGGTGGGTAAAGTTCTGTGTGATCAAACAAATCAATGATACCATTCTTCAACTCAATATCTGCTTTACTTGACCACATGTCCTACCATATCATAGCTTCGTTTTCAAAATTATCGATTCATATATTTTGTTTATATTTAAAATTATATTTTTATACTCCTGGCGTCCCAATTTACTCATTTATATGGTCAGAGTATATAAAGATGGAAATGCTTCTCATTTTCTGGAAAAAAATGACATTCATGCGATGAGATAATCGAGTCCAAATATGGAATAAAAAGTGAACGTCGATAATAATCCTCCACGGGCAAATCTTTCAAATTGGAGCGATAAGCCTGGCGTGCACATGTTCTTGGGGGCATTAGATTAACGTCCAATTTTTCTGCTAGATCCTTAACTTCCAAAAATATTTCATAAAAATGATTTCGGATCACCATTAAAAGCTTCAGTATATGGTCATGAACTTCCAAAATATCCAACTGAATCGCCTGAAACGCTTGAGTCACTGATTCTAGCATTGATGAATAAGTCGAAATAATAATGAGGCCGAACAGAAAACTTGTTGTGCTTGCGACAGTGACTAGTTGATGTGCCTCTTGGCGTGTTTTAGCAGACCCTGTTTCAGCAATTTGGTTTTATTTTTCGTGAATTTTCAAAAAGTTTGAGCTGAAAACCCTAATACTTTTGTACTTAGCACTCCAAATTTGTCTATCAAGTCAAATAATAACATTCTTTGGCCAGTTCACTTTCAATACTTAAGACTGCGCAAGCATTTGAACGATCTTCACTCATTGTACACCTTAAATAATTTTTTATGAGTTTTAATTTACTGAACGATCTTTCGGAGCTTGTTTAAAACTCCTTACTTAAGCTCCCGAGCTCGTATCCTCATCTAAAGATTTTTTAAATGCGTTAAAAAGTACTTGTTAATCATTCTTATTTTTCATTCGTGGAGAATACTGTATTTATACTGAGGCCATTTAGGGCGAAAAAATATTATCGGTACGAAAGCATGTTTTGAACATTATCTTGAAATTTTGTTTTCTCTTTCTCGGATATTTACTTAAATACCAGAGAAAACGACAGTAAAAATTACTTGGAATCAAGTTCAATTTATTTATTTTCTATTCCTCCACTTCCCCTCTATAAAATAATCAAGTACTTTTTCACGTCTCTAATAGCTCCCTCTAGCCTATCCCCTCCACCCGATCTAGGCCGCCCGTGTGCCAAAACAATTTCGCCTCCCCCTCACTTTCTTTTTCCCCCCCACGCACACACTATGTGCACATCTCGCCGTTACTGCCAGATGATTTTCAACTGCTGTTTTGTGTTCGTGTTCATTCTCTATTCAACATTTCCTCCAAGTTTCAATGTTGCACGGCTCAATTACCGCACCATATTTTATTATTGTTGTTTTAAACAACCAATTGCAATTGTACCAAAACAACAACACCGTTGAAGTTAGGTTAACTGCATGTAGTACCTTCATATTACATATATATGGTTATTTCAGTCGTGGAATGATTATTTTTGGCTCTCTTTTTTTTCTTAATCCAGCGAATTCGGTCCTTATTTCAGGTTTTCCCAAAATTTATTTTTTATGCTCGACCCAAAAAATAATAATCGCCTGATTATGAACAAAGCTCACTTTTTGTTACCCCAACGGTCTAAATTACAAGATGCACGACTTCACGATAAAGGCTCTTTTCAAATTCCAACAAGATCGTCCACCGAAAGTATGATACAATAAACAAGTTTGGTTTTCTCTCTTTAGAGCAGTGGTTCTCAACCGGTGTGCCGCGGCACATTAGTGTGCCGCGAGGAAGGGATTAGTGTGCCGCACACTCGGAAGATATTTAATTTATAAATTATGTATGTATTTAATGTATACAATAAAATTATACAATTATTGCTCTACCAATCGTAACAATCTAATATAACTGCGACTTTTACTTGTTACGCTAGTTTTTATCTTTCAAAATGAGTATTTACGCAGTGAAATTAATTAGGGGTGGTTTGGTATGCTGCGATGTTCCTAAACGTGCATGGTGTGCGGTGGGGCAAAAAAGGTTGAGAAGCACTCCTTTAGTTGATGGAAACAAATTATAAGATATTATAAGACCTAAAATATGACCATATATAGCGACCCCAAATTTTGAATTTATGTCTGATACACTTCTTCAATTTGCCAACCGATAGGACAGATAACTGACTCCTGCCGTTAATGAAGGAAATCTGTATAATGTAGCCTCATATTTTATCATAGATTTCCAATTGCGGTGTAACGCAAATCATCTATACAAAATATTTGCTTATAGCAATCATATAGTATAGGATTACATTTATTTAGTTATCATCACACCAAAATGTAATTACGTAAAAACTTTATAGTTATTTACACAGTCTTATAATTATGAAACAACACATTCACTAGTTTAGTATTATGAAAACTGAGAAAATATTTTCATTTGCAATGTAAGCAGTATAATATTAATTTTATTAAAAAAACTTCACAAAAATTTTTAGTTCATCATTACATATCAATACATTACAGAAAACGTATAAAAAATAGAATGGAAACTTGACAACTTTTACATAATGTCGACTCGTCTGGCTTTCATTTCAGAGAATTTCTTAATTAGCTGGTGAGTGTCTAACTTCTCTGCAATCTCATATTCAATTGAAATGGTTGCAAAATTACTTAGTCTTTCCTGTCCCATTGTTGATCTAAAATAATTTTTTATAATTTTTAATTTAGAAAATGACCGTTCACCTCCCACTACTGATACTGCTAATGTTAACAAAATTCTTAATGCTACAAATATATTTGGAAACACTAGATATATGCAAATCATTTCCGAACAAATAATTGAGTACCTCCAAAGGAGCCATACCAGGCCGCACCATATCTTGCAAAATGTCAATTTCATTCATCCGATCGGCTGCATCAATGTCACTTTTGTCATTATTAGAAAGCTTTGTCTAATGTTCACAAAGTCTTATTTCTTCATCACTGCTGGCGTATTTCAGATCGGAAATATTATGAAGAAAATCAAACGCTTCGTCGTGCTGTTTAAGTATCTCAAATCTTTCACTAAGAGATTTGGGAGTTGTACCCAAAATTGAAAAATAAAAATTTACTTTGAAATCTCTTTTTGGATCTCTAATAGATTCATCAACGTGCTCATAATGAAACTGTCTTGTCTTTTTCCTGAAACGAACGGTATTTATTTCTGTGAATTCTGTTTCAACCTCAATAGTTTCAGCTAAGAGTTTACTTCGACTTACAATTAGATATTCTACAAATCCTTCATCTGAACGCTTTTCTTTTAAGAAATTAATTAAAATTTTAAAAAGATCAGTAAGTCTCTTTATTATTGGGCCAACATAAAAATAATTTTCAAAACACATATATTTAAAAAATAAATTATAGTAGTTTTTTCGAAACCTATTCACCTCTTTATTGTTGATTTCCTTACAAAAATAGGAAGGTAATTAGTAGCATTCAACTACTATGGCAACATATATAAACATTTTTAAACAAATAAAAATATGGCATCACAAAGTTATTGGTTTTTCATAGCGATATATAGGTGTATGTACCAAAGAGTTTTACACTAAAAGGGAAAGTACGGAAGAAAATCTGCGGAACCATTAAAGGAAAAGAAAAGAAAGGGGAGGAAGCAATAAATGCGTCCCTTTCTCCCGAACTGTTACGGCGCCGAAGTTTTGACCTGCTCTTCTAAGAAGGGACTAGGACAATGGGAAAAACAAACCTACGCTATGCAGGTTTTGGAAGGGAGGTCGGGAATCTCCAATTCGCCTTTTCGTCTTCGCAGATGGGTGCTAAAATCGCCGGAAGACGAGTGTAACTACAGGGTGAACCAATCTTCTGTTTGTTTGAGAAAGCGGATAGCTCTTGTTGGCCGCCCCCAATTGTTGGCCGCCCCCAATTGTCGGCCGCCCGTGTGCGGTGCACACGTAGCACCCGTGCACGCGCCGGCCCTGACCCCATCTTTCTTCCCCTCACTTTCCTCTTCCCATCTTCATCTTGGTGATATTCAACCTTTTTGATCAGCGTGCCCCTTGGAAAACTTTGAAGATGTGCATATCCACTGGTATGATCACATAATACGAACAAATCCACAGAAAATCTTTAAAAGATTAGAACTAATTTTGGTCGACTAGGTTAGTATTAACTGCATCTATTCGTAAAGGTTATGAAAAATGAATCTTCTGTGTATCCTGAAAAAACCTCCCGCATTTCCGATTGAATATCAATTTTTACCTCCTTCCTCTACAACCCTATCGCCTCCTCCCTCTACATCTCTTTCAAGCGCATATAAGCACTGCATTGACACTTTTGTATTACACACGTAAATTGATACAACAATTGGCATGGTTAGTTAAAAACGTGGAATTTCGCTCAATTTGGACACTTAAAGGTCAAATTCCAGCGAATCCGAATCGAAGGATAAATTGGCTTTAAAAATGAGAAATTTTAATTTTTCTTTAAGATATTCTTGGTCCGTAGAAAGCATGTCAAATTTTCCAATATTCATTTGCAATAGGAACGGGTTGCTGAGCGAGATTTTAAGTATTACATATTATCTTACGAGAAATTAAAATAATCCCTAGTGGTCCAAACTCGCGACTTTTCGAGATATATTACGCCGTTGCTTATCCTATTGAAACATCCTGCCAAATTTTCGATCCTCTGTGTACTCCATTGAACGAATTGCCCGAATTTCTCCACAGCGTGATACACGGTCCAAACAAACAACCGATCAAAGGACAAACCAATTAATACTGCCTTTTATTATAATTAGAATCTTGCACAGGGGCAGACGGACGAACAAGATGAAAATATAAGTTTAAAAAATCCAAAATCTAAGAAATCGGAATTATAAGGTTTTCATAGGATAAGTATGTACTTAGATTTTCAAAGACGGAAACATAAATGAAAAGAAAATGAAACCTACACTTAGTGACTTCCTTCCTTTCTGTAGAGGCGACGATGCAGGGATAAAGCAACTGATTTATGTTCGAAATCCTCAGGGATCAGTTAGGCAATTCTCAGGTTAATTTACTTTCATAAGTTTCTAAATAATTTTTATGAAAAAGTTAGAAAGTTACGCATAGTTAATAAAAAACAAAAACCTTATAGATAAAATATGTAATTAGATACTAACTTGTTTAGCAACGATGAGCCGCTTCATTACAGCAAAAACTCTTCTAGAAATAAGACCGTAAGATAGACCACAAGAAACTGAACCACGGAGTGAACCGAATAAAGTGAATCTTTTCACGGGGCAGTCCTCTTGACAGCAAAGGGCGAAAAAGCCCTTCAATTTTTATGGGAGTGCGGGTGGATGGGAAACACAAACCGATATTTTTAGACAAGGCATTCAGTTGGACACGTGAATAATGGAAATCGGAAGGAAAATTCTGCTAAGTGAGAAAGATCATTTATGCGGTCAGAAGCAGTTGAATAGTGTACAGCAAAACGTACAGCATTTTTAAATTTTGCCCGTCAAAATTGATAATAATTTCGATAATAATTTCGATAATGTGTATGTTTTTATTATTTCGTGTCAGCAATATAAAAATGCATCTAAACGCAGAACAGTAATTTGTTTTCCGTGGTGTGGTTGTAGCTTTATATGTGCTCTTTACTTTATGGTTTAGTTTTACTGCTACATCCATGGTTTTTTGTCAAAATGAGTGTACCACTTGTACCACTTTAGAAAAATCTTTGGTTGTGCTGGCTTCTGCGGTTTTAGCATGTCACAGTCCGCCAAGCACCCGCAAAGTTTTCTAGTCATCGTCACAAGTTTCGAAAAGTGAAGTAATTTGAAAATTGAATTAATTTATGTTACGGTTAATAACGTGATTTGTTCCAATTTCATTTTATTATGTATTTGTTTTGTTTTTTAGAAAAATAACATCAAACGCATCGCGAGGAAGGAAGGACTTTGGAGAATTATTATATGATTAATCAAAAAAATGGATTACTTTATCTTCGTTGAAATTGTTGTTTTTAAGAATTAAATATTTATGTATTATCGAAATGTTTTTATTTTGTTAAAATGCGTACCTATTGTATTTTCTATGTTTTCTTACTTTCTCATATACGAAGTATATTGAGAAAGTATTGTTATCGCGAAAAAAAACGACCTCGAGATTTTTATGGAAATACACGTTTTAGGTGTAGCTGAGTCCGAAAAAGTGGTTTTCGCAATGCCGCCTGTTTGTCTGTGGATGTTTGCGACCCTAGAGCCTGAACGGTAGAGCGAAAATGAATGAAATCTCGTACTGAGGCATTTTATCATACAGAATAGAAGGTGTGAAGAAATGGCTGACATTGCACAATAATTACGGGTAGTTTACGTGGGCGCCCGCAGAAATTTTTTCAGGGGGGGAGCAAAATGCCTACCCATTAGCATTGGTTGCTCACCTCGCAGGGGCTACTTACACAAATATAGCAAAACACACATTTTAAAATTGATTTTTTAATAAGGGCCTGCTTTTCGTTTTAGGGGAGTAGTATTGCACACCGCAGATAAAATATTTGTTTCTAAAATTCTCCATAAAGTATTACATCTAATGTTATTAGCAACCAGGGCCGGCTCAACACTATACGCAGACCAAGCGACCGCTTTGGGCGCCGAATTTTTAGGGGCGCCATATTTTCCTGGCAAAAATTTTCGGAAAATATCTTAATTTAGTTTTTCCATTGATATGTTTAGTGTTTGCAGCTGGCGAATAAATGTGAAAATGTGACTTAAAATGAATGTTCAGGGGCAGCAACCAGGCTCTACTCCGTATGGTAAAATAGTATTTCCGAAAGCGGCTTCCGAGAAAACTACCGAATACAGATGGATGTGGTTTTTCCAACATTTTATTGCTGTTACATGCCGGGGATCTTTGCCGACCGGGTGAAAGTAGTTCCCACCGCCCTTAATATTTCTATATAGCTGATTCCCTCTGTGATTTGCCGCCCCCAAGGGTTTCTGTCCGGGTGCAATGCACCCCTTGCACCAAAGGCCTGAAGAGAGAAGCATTCCCTTAGGTAGGAGGGGGGGAGAAAGGTAATGCCTCGGCATCGCCCCCGCCTTACTAGCCTCTGCAGTCTCATCAGAAGTTGGCCAGCGGGAGACATTTGCAAGGGTGCCCAAGAGCAAGGAAATCTTTAAAGTCCGAGGAGGAAACGGGATATTCCAAGACCCTCCCTCCTGCGGTTCCTCTTTGTTTCCACGTGCATTCATTCAGACACATTCAAAATTCTCGGTTGATTAGTTGCGAATCTTGTTTTAGGACGAAATATATATCTTTTGGGTTTCTTTTACTGCTTCATAGTAATTGCTATGCTGTGTTAGGGTGTGTGAGGACGAGGTACATATTCTTACACCACTGTTTTCAACCCCTTCTCCTTTAGCATTTCCTCCTTCCTCGCATTTTGCATCGGTGACATCGAAAAAGAACTATTTGTCCGCATTAGTTCCAATACGTCCATCGTTGTGTAAACGTCAGTCGAATGGTTTGTGTCATTTAGTGTTTGAAAAATCTGTTATCAAGTTATAGCAGCTTATTTTTCCTTGGGCATAATTGATATGTTTTTGTCTTTGCTCAAGAAGTGACGTCAATATTTAGTGCAAATATTATTTTTTCACATTGATAAAATCGGGTTTTTCACCCTGAGGTTGGAGCTATACCTAGTCTACTATCAACGAAGATTTTCTAAACCAGAAAGTTAGTATGTATATACATATTTTTATTCGATCTTTTTATATAGGTATATCTTTCACATTGTATGGTTAAATTATTTTTTAGTTTAATTCAAATAAGTCTGTTGCTATTATACTCTTTCTTGAACCAACCTTTGATAAGTAGTTTAATGTAAATGTTTTTCTCTTTAAAATTTGAGGTATGTACTTAACTCTTTTATTGGGCAGTTTTATTTCCTTTTCAGAAATTCATCCTGAAGGCCGTTTTAAATTTTCAATTTTAAATTTGTAACAAATTCGTAAGCTGCTTCTGTTAACGAAAGTTGTCCTTTGTTGTAATAATTCCAAGCAAGAGACGGTGTTAATCTTGCTCTTGAAGTTCGAAATCAGTCATAAAGTTGGAGTGTCATTTATTCACGATAAAGCCCGCTTTTCATCCCAACCCATATTTTTTTAATCATTTTTTTCGGAACGTCTTTCCAAGATCACTTCCAAGATAAGGTTTGATTCTATTCGTTTCGTCGCTTCTTTTCCCCCTGCATCCTTCCTTCGCAGTATTCACAGATTCCCAAGTGCATTTTGTTATCAAGAATCAATTTCATCCTTTCTATTTCATTCCAAGAGCAATTTGTACCATTAGCTTTAGATAAGTCCGTCACTGCCTTTATTCATGCTTTTTGCAACACGTGCTTGTGTCGATGTTGCATTTTTTGATACCTTCTTTATGAAACTTACTGCACCAGCAAGTTTGACAACCATTGATTGAGCCCCATCTGTGCATATGTATGTCGATGTAATAGTTCCAATCAATCTCATTGTCATTGAAATAAGTATCGCACGATTTATAATTTCTTTGTGACATTTCAAATTTATTTTTCTGTGTATAAAGCCTTGTTTTTTTATTAAACTGTTTAATCATAAAAATACACAAAACTTCAAAATAATTATATCCTATTATACTACTAAACTACCGAATTTTAATGTAAAATTAATGTATCGATGGGGCGCCATAATTGAAACCTGCTTGGGGCATCAAAATGTCTTGAGCCGGCCCTGTTAGCAACGCGAGTTAGTTGCCGCGATAGATATCGAAAGATTCCAAATTACTCAACGATGTAGGTTTTTTCGTTATAGATAAAAGTAGATTGCCTACATTGGATCAGAACTATTCATTTTCGTTTATATTCAAAATATTCGTTTATTTGTTATTCGCAGTCGCACAGTAGAAGTAAAACTCACCCCCCCCCCCCCCTGGCTATGTGCCTACTTGCAGTGCCGCCCTGATAAAGTTTCAAATATTGATATCTCTGCTACTTTATATTCAAGCCCCTTACTGCAGGCGCATGGTGGTTTATTCTAGGCAACTTTAATAACAATTGGATTTTCTAAAAAACGACTCCAACGATTTTGATCAAATTTCGTATAGTTATTTAAGTTGATGTTTATGATTGTACATAGTTCATATTTTCAAACGATAACTAAACGACGCAATTGTATACGAGAAAGTTTGTACAATGTATATTATACCGAATTTTTCATTTTGTACAGCATTGAGCTTTTGGAAACCTGGTCACTTTAATTTCGCTATTAAAAACAGAGAATATAATTGCTTTTGATGTCCCTAAGAATCTTCTAGGAATAAAAATTTCTCTCCCATACCATTGTTTTCTTCTCAAGTTCAGGGGCAGTCGAATTTACAGCCCTTGTGACCACATGGGGAAACAAAAGAGAGCGATGAGGGAGGAAGGCGATGGATGTGAGAGGGGCGAGGGAACAGCCCCTGGGAAGTGTGTCAAAGCCCAATGCGGTGGAAATAAGAACACCCAAGTGCCGCCTTTTATTATAGCTCGCTGAGGTAGGTAGAAACTGGATGCTTGCACTGATACCGATTTTCGTGTTCGCATCTAAACTTTACCCTCGGCATATTTTCCCGTAGTCGATGGATATGAATATGTTATCTTTTTTTCAACGAAGTAGAAGTAGAGAGCACGAACGAAGGCGGGTGGAAAGTCTATGCGCAGCATGAGGGAGCGTCACGTGATTTCTCAATTAACCAATCCGTATCAGTCAGTTTCAGTAGTTCACGGTGTGCGGTTCGTACGTTTGCGGAGTGGCTTCCGTGTGAATTTGTGTTTGATCTATTGTGGGTTAAATACTACCTGCTTTTTGTGATCAAGAATGGAGGGGGAAGGTAGTAAACGCAAGGTTTTGCATAAACAAGCAAGAGAGATGGTGTATAAAGTGTATCAGTACTTTAAAAAAGAATCCGAGGAAGCGAGTGAAGCAAAGGGCGTAGCTGGTTGCAATGTTGCCAGGTGTCAAGAGCGAACGGCGAGTGCTTGTGGCGTTGGACTACGAACTGTACAAAGAATTACAAGTGAAGCAAAATCTTCATTAAACGCCAGTGGAACTGTGGTGTTTCGGTCGCCCCGGAAACATCATAACCGTGAAAAAGTAAGCACAGACTTGGATGACTTCAATAAAAATGTGTTGCGACGAATTATTTTTTATATGTACGCAGATGGAGAATTCCCTACAGCAGAAAACTTGTAGTAAAAATGAAAGATTCTGCTGGATACCCTGGAAGCAAATGGTCAATGCTTAGAATATTAAAGTCAATTGGCTTCAAATACAAAAGATCCAATGACGGAAGAAAGTTTTTAATGGAACGGAGTGATATTGTAGCTGCAAGGATGATGTTTCTGAGGACGATGCATGAAATTAGAAAAGCAGGCACAGCTCAGGTATACTATTTAGACGAAACCTGGGTTAATCAAAACCACACGAAAAAGAGTTGCTGGAAGATGAGCGATGGTTCTGGTGGACTAAAGGTTCCTATCGGTAAAGGTGGTCGTCTCATTGTATGCCATGCCGGTTCAGCAGCCACGGGATTCATTCCGGAAAGTAAATTAATTTTCCGATCAAAATCTAAAACTACGACAGATTATCATTCTGAAATGAATGCAAATACTTTTAAAAAGTGGTTTGAAGAACAGTTTCTGCCCTACCTTGCTCCACAATCAAGCATTGTAATGGACAATGCAAGTATCCATTCGGTTATGACGGAAAAGACTCCATGCACAAATACCAGGAAAGGTGATATAATGGCATGGTTAGCTTCTAAAAACATTCCTCACACTGCTTCACAAACACGTGCGGAGTTATTGCAGTTGGTGAATATGAATAAGCCACACCAAAAATCGTATGAATTGGATTGCATTGCAAGAAAACACGGCCACAGAGTGGTGCGCCTACCGCCCTACCATTGCCATTACAATGCAATTGAATTAATTTGGGCGCAAGTAAAATCATTTGTAGCTGAGAGGAATAATACTTTCAAAATTGCCGACGTTGAGCGATTAACTCACGAGGCTATAGAAAGTATACAGGTTTCCGCATGGGAGAGTTGTGTGAAACATGCAGAGAAATTGCAGGAAGATTTTCAGAGGGAGATAGCCAGAGACGACATGTTGGAACCAATCATTATAAACTTACAGGAATCCGATTCGGAAGAATCAAACTTCAGCGACACCGATGAAGACAACTCAGATTGAATACTCAGGTATTGTGTACAGAATAGTCATTTCTAGCATGTTGTACTCTAATTTACATTTTATATTGGTTAGATTCGTATGTTGTGTTCCGAAGGTATATTAACTGGCGGTTTGGCAGCAATGTAATGCATATTCCCTCTCTCTCTGCGCAGGAAATATGACTCACCCGCCTTCGTTCCTGCTCCCAACTCTAACGCAATTTGGGTGCATACGAAACCAACTCATTTGCCACCCCCAGTGAGGTGCCGC
Organism: Uropetala carovei; assembly: GCA_036926305.1. NCBI lineage: Eukaryota > Metazoa > Arthropoda > Insecta > Odonata > Petaluridae > Uropetala > Uropetala carovei. The sequence goes on from JAXCHB010000011.1 coordinate 28,444,516, forward strand.
CCTAAGGCGATGCCTTAGCTGCTTACCGCCTAGAGACGGCTCTGGTGGTATCAAGAAATAAGATATTTGTTACAATAAAGTGACATGTTTGAATGGCGATAATTCTCGCCATCCGTACGCAACGTGTTAAGTTTTTTCGCATGTCCAGTTTTTTCACAATTTAAAATAAGATCTAATTTAATATTTACGTTTTTACACATTTCCAGGGGGGACAAAGCCCCCCCCCCTCCCCTCCCCCCCGTTGCCCCCTGCCGACGCCCATGTTGTGGACCGATTTGACGCGTACTCGAAAATCGAAGGTAGGAAATGAAATTTCTTTCTTTCGGGCGTTCTTTGTTTCAAGTCCCGAATTCCTACGATGATTGCAAGTAATTTTGATATTCAAATGATTGATGTGCTACACCCACACACGTGTTAACCAGATGGAGAAATAATTAGTTTAGTTTTACTTAATTTCACACTTTCCCACCGACGTCTTTTATTTGACCATGTTCAAAACAATTAAACCTTTATAAAACACCAACGTAATGAGATCGATGTCGATTTCCACCGACCTGTCAATTATGCGATCTTCAGCACATAGCCTAATTTCCAATGTGAGCGGCATGGAAAATTCGTTGTCTACTTTAAAATATATTTCAAATTCTGTAGAGACTTTAGAATCAATAGAATTCTTTAAGTCAACGAAGTACCAGAGCAAAGGGGCGCAAAGGTCATAGTCGTGGTTTTTCTTGTCATATCCATTGTCCTTGTGAGTATACCGGCCGACATCCAGGTGAACGGTTCAAACCAGCAAATGCCGCTAATGTCCGTAAAAGCATTCTGTTGGTGAAAGGGTCGAGACGGTTAGAGCATATGGCCCTGAGAAGGATAATACAGCCAGGTGGGCGCTCTCGGATGGAAAATCAACCGCCGCGCGGAAGGACGAAGTTGTTCGGGCACGTTACATTTCTGCAGACCGTTTTATTATCGGAGAAACCCATAATATTTGTATTGCGACGCCGAATGATAGTGAAACGTCAATTGCTTTTGGCTGCCTTTACTAGTTGACAACAAGTTTGTCGACTCTAAAAATCTTTCTTTTTTTAGTGATTGCTTCGTTGTTTTCATAATATTTTAGTGGCTATTGGAAACGCTGTGTCATTTTGACTCTAGCCATAATGCAAGATCGATAATTCCCTAATGTAATGACATAAAGACGTAATAGGCGAAAGTTCTTTATTATTGACGGAGACTATCGGACTGGAGATCGAAGTGTTGAACAAAAATAAACGAAATTTTTGGCAGGAGTGGATCGAACCTAAACCAAAACAAAAAATATTCTAAACTCAAATAAAAAAGAACAATTCTAAACCTGAGTCGAAACCAAAATCGGTATTTTGTACCTTTTTTGGTCGCAGGGGATGTGAAAAAATGATTTATCTACATCCTCTTATCAATATCGAAAAGGGGTTTTTCACAATGCTCTTTCAGAATGAACGCCCATAGTTATTGCTGCTCCTTGAACTCTTTATTTCCTCCATTTAAGTAAAAAAATTGTGCTCATAATCCGTTTGTCTGTCGTGGTTTGTTGAAAGAGCGTCATTTTGTATTTGTGCTCTGTGTTATTTTTGCATTCAGTCCTTTTTTACTCAACTTAACAACAAATTTGCTCTTGCTTTATAATATTTATAAGTATTTGGCTGGATTTTTTTAAAGATGGCATATTAATATTTCCTTTGCAATCATTTCGTGAGAAATTAGTAATTAATAAATAATGTACTTATATCAAATGAAATATTCCGATAGATTTAGATGGTTGAACTTGATATCAATAGATATACCAGTATATAGAGAAGACCATACCATCGGGTGCGCAAGAACTAATTTACATTTTTATAATTAATTTTCAGTAAATTTTATGTGAAAAATGTGTTCAACAGCTATTTAATGAGTGGGAATTCAGTGCGCAACGATAAGCATCTCATAAAAATGGACTTAAAATTTTTTAGAAAATATTTTTGAACCTTTATTTTCCTCGTCCTTGTCATGAGAGGCTTGTTAAATATTACGCTATTTTTATAAACGTACGAAATTAAATGCATTTTTATTTTGTACAGAAGTATATGCATCCAGATATTTATTTTTGTTTTATTATTTTTAATCTTTGAAAATTATTATAATTTTGGTTTTAACTGACAAACGTAATTTTATAAAGAAAAAGTGGAATTTCATAAAAATTTTCTTTGTTGTAGCGAAAAAAACCGGTTCGAGCCAGTTTCTCTCTCTCTCTCTCTCTCATCATAGAGAAAACGGAACTGAATCGAAATTATTAGTTTTATGAGAACCGAACAAAAAATGAAGCGAAAAAAATTCGACTCGTTGCCCTTATCTATATCTACAATATATAGACGCTTCTTATATAGGAGAAATGCTTATTTTTTAACTGTTAAAAAATCCTAAAATTTAAACAAATATCTCATTGTTTAGGTATTTCTAAACGTGCTACAATGCTGAAATTTTTTCAGACGGTATAATTCGCTAAATAACCAAAACAGGATTATGAAAGTTTAAATGTGTATTTATTTGGCCGTTAAAAATTCATAAATCTTAAACAAATGGACTAATGTTTGTGTACTTTTTAGTGGAGCAACTGAGCTTATATTTTTTTAAATTTAGAGATTGATGTTCCAGTAGCAATTTACATTGAAAATTACAGTGAAGTTTATTATTGTGAACGTTAAAAATTCATTAAGTGTAAACAATGAAATCGATGTGATTTTATGGGGGTGCTACATGATTAAGTTTTGGCAGAAATGTGTGGCAATGCAACAAAAATTAGAAAACATATAAAATTCTTAATATTGTAAGTTATAGGGGCGGTTTTGCCCCATTATTACCCCATAAGAGGGTAAAAATTATGACGCTCTTCCAGAACTTCAAATTTGGCAGGATTATAGGTTTTCAGCCACAACCAATGGAGAAAATCCCAAATCGTTAAAATAGTAATTTTTAGGGGTTGTTCTTACCCCATTATTTAAAGTAGGCTGAAATTCTTGCAGAATGCAAGTACCGTCTACTAGTCTATTATATACACACTTTTGTGTCTTCAAGTTTTTGGCCGTTATGGCGGTTGAGTTACCTTCAATAGCTCCCCCTCCACTCTCACTTTTCTTTTGTCTTGTTGAGTTTTCCGTTGGAATAAATGCTTTCTTGTCGCATGGGTGCAACATCCGTCGTCACTATTCGAATTCACTGTATTTGAATTTCTTGACGAGTGAAGCGGCGGTATTCCCTTTTTGTATCCTCCGAGTCGATCTCGTGGGTTGGATCTAAGGGTATGGCCGAAAACATTGAAGGGTCCAGGTGGGAAGGGCGGTCGGTGGGATTGCCCCCTCACTTATATTTCCCCATTGGCATCTGTAACAGGGATTCTTAACCTGGGGCCCATGGGATAGATCCAGGTGATACGTGGAGGGACCATTGAAAATTAAATGTACTAATGTGATTGCATTAAAGAACGACGAGTGAGCATTAATAAAGTATTAAATTAAAATTAAAATCCTTACCATATAAATGGGGTTGGGTTCAATGGGTAACGCTCGAGGACTTGAGAGGTCCACAGGTGTAAAAAGATTAATAACTCATACTCAATAGGATACATTCTTAAGTCTATTCAACGCAAATTCCTTGATTCTGCGTTGCAGATTAGCTCCGTAGGGGGAAGGGAAAGAATGGTTCTAGAAGGGGTAGAGATTTTCAGAATAAAGGGTCCTCTGCCGTGGCGGATTCAAGAGGAGGTGTTAGGGGCGATCTTCCCCCCCTCCTTTGGAAGTTTCTGGATCCGCTCTTGGCCGAAACTGTCCTATGCCTGTCGTCTGTGGTTTCTCTATGTTCGACTGAAGGGAGTCAGACGAACCGTCCTTTTTGTACGACGTAGGCCGTTTCCCAGCTGCGCGGAGCTATGTTGACGCCCTCAAATAGTAAAAATCTTATCTTGGGCGGAGGGCAGATGGTCTTTCACCTTAGGTACAGTGTTGAAGCGAACTACGGGGCATTTTTTTTCCCGTAATTCTTTCATTTCGTTCCGAGGTCTCGATGACGAATGGCTAATTTAGCATAAGCCTCGGGTTTTGGTCACTCCGTTGATTCTTTTTGTTTGACCTCTATGTTACGCTTGATGAAAATACGGCAGCTGCCGTTTCTCACACGTTTTTTTACTTTCTTCGGCGGCGTAGCATCGAGAATCGACTCGGAGCGGTGGATGAGGGTCTTAATTACCGATGCCCTTTGTTTCGGATGGTGATTGGAAGACACCTGCAAATATGTGTACCTTTTCACGATAAGCCATATGCCTGTATCATTTTAAAAAAATCGGTGAAAGACGCATTGTACAGCTTTTCTCACATCCGAACGCTTATAATCTTTGCAATAATGTCACAGTTTGCATTAATACGAATTTACGCGCGGAAAATAGTTTCTCGCATGCGGTCTCGTAACAGCTTTGCGGCTGTTTGATTAGGAAGAGTTCGGCGGTAGCTGGGTGCAAAACCTGATCTGCTTTTGTTGTATTTTGAGAAACTTAGCTTAGTTGGTATTGTATATGGCATCAAATTTTATAATTGAACAAAAAATCCTTGCTATTTTTGAATAACTAGATATTCTGTGAAAACAGGCAAGAATAAATTACTATCCATTTGTGTGCGATATGGTTCATTTGAACGAGACTATTATTCTGAGCAATACTCTGCAGGTTCTGTTGAAGGAACACAAAACGTACATAGCAGTCAAAATCTCGAAGTCTAATTTGCGTACGATCACAGTACCTTCTCTGTATACTTTTTATATACGAAATAAAAAATGATGATAGAAGGCCAATTTTCAATTTATCGAAGAATCACTACGTTAAGTTGATCATTCATACGACTTATTAACAAATGTAATGTATCTACTAGTTGCCTGTTGCCGCAATTGCGGCAAGTAAGTTTCGGCAAGTTCTAGGTTCCTATTGTAAAAGATGTGTTTTCACGCTGCTCCGGAATAAACGTCGCCCGTCGCCTAATGTTCTTTGTCATTTAGATGATCTACGAAGAGAAGATAACCACGTCACTTTCAATATGTTAAAAATATAACCCTATTTTCTTCTAATTTTTAATTTATGCGTGAGCCTATTTGCGTTAATAAGCATTACATAGTTTATATAATAATAGCCGTCGTCCGTTGGTTGGTTGGTTGGTTGGTCACGCTATGCAAACGCTAATAACTCGAGAAATAATAATGATAGAAACTCAAAATTTGGTAGGGATGCTTGATTAACCTTCTTCAGAGAATGACAAATTTAAATCCCGAAAAAATTCTTTGGTTCGTCTACAAGAGAGGCATTTCCATTTCCCATTACTTTACATGTAAAACGTGATTTTTCACGTGCAGGCTTTTATTCATTTGGAAATTAAAATTAGAAGAAATAAACAGACGACCTTCGGATTTGAACCATTTTGAAGGAAAAGTTATAAAGTTTCTTATTCCGTTCGTCTTTTTTCGCCCACAGTTCGAAATATTAAACGTTTAATTTTCATATTTTGTGGAAATCTCGCCATTTTAACGTGATGTTGCTATGTCGACCATTATCATTGTTAGCTTCAATACGAGAGAGAGAGAGAGGAAGGGGAGAGATTGGCGTGTTTTGTGGAAATAAGTACCTATATTAACGTAAATATAAAAAATTTTAAGTATCAACAGTGTCATTTTAGAAAAATTGGAAATAAAAAGCATTCTTAAATTAAATTCTTTGTAAATCATACGTGCTTACGAATTTATATTGTTATTCCTCCAATTAATTTCGTAACAATGGCCGAAGTTTGGAAACGAATATAAATTAAAATTCAATTAAAATTAAAAGGACATTTAAAACTGTTAACAGGCAATTTTCGAAGAAAGAACAGTGGATCTTTTAATGAATTGATTTGTTTTTATAAAAGGAATTTTGGTGCTTATTTAATAAAGAGTAAGTTCTAAGGCTTATAATCCATTTAAATCTAATATCAGTGGCTAATATAGTTTAAAGAAAGAACTTAATTTATTCACTTTACAGAATGAATTAATTTTAGGCTAGCATTGTCTATTATAAAAGGAGTTACTTTGGAATTTACAGTATGTAAAGTGGAAGTTGTACTGAATTGACTCAAGTATTTTGGGTACTTTCCTGTTAACGGGAATACCTCAAAAAATAAACACGTATTGTTGTGATATGTTACGACGTATTTGTTTGTTAACAATACGTAACAACGGGGGAATTACTTAAAAATCACACTTTTTGAAATTTATTTATTAATAAAAGCAACATAATTACTAATACAATCTAAATTTATGTTACTAGGGGGCCAATATGTCTTTATGGCATTTAAAATAGCTGGAAATATGTTGATTTCTTTGTTATGTTGTCGCCACATGAATTTTTCTGCTGACAGGCTTTCGCGTTGCATTTCCAAAATATTCTGTCGCAGAAGTAAAGTTTCATAATATGACCCTTCTTGCACATTCGCCCTTTAGATAAAATATCATGGTCTTGAAGCAAAGATACAGCTTCTTCTGCACTCCTCGGCAAGATCCACAAATTCATCATTAAGGGATCAACGTAAATATCTTAACAAGATTTGTTACGCATTGTTAACAAACAAAATATCACAACATATCACAACAATACGTGTTTATTTTTTGAGGTATTCCCGTTAACAGGAAAGTACCATTTCAAAGCAATAATCAATTTTAAACTATTGAAAGTTGTTGTTTCGGAAACTGAGAAGTCCAGAGTGGTGAGCGGACGCTAAACGATATTAAGGTACATTTTATTCCAAAATCTATTTAAAGTATTATCAGAGGCAATTGAAGTTTGAACAAATTTTTTTGTTACCGGAATTCTACTTATTTCATGAAATTGAAATGCTAATGCATTAATCCTTTAAAATCTGTTAAGAGTGGCTATTTTAGTTGAAAGAAATATATGTACATGGTACTTTTATTCACTTTTCAGAATGAATGAATTCTAGGTTAACATTGCATATTATAAAAGGATTTTCTTTGGAATAAGAAGATTGTTATGTGGTTATTTTAACTGAATCGAATCAAGTTCTCTTCTAAGTTTGAAATCAATTTAAAACTGGTGAAAGTGGTTGTTTCGGAAAATGAGGCAAGAGTGCTGAGCAGACGATAAACGATATTGAGGTACATTATATATTCCAAAATCTATTTAAAGTATTATCAGAGGCAATTGAAGATTGAACCAATTTTTTGGAACCGGAATTCTGCTTATTTAATGAAATTGAAATCCTAATGCTATAATCAATTTAAAACTAATAACAATGGCTATTTTAGTAGAAAGAAAGGTACTATTCTATTCACAAGGAATTTCTGTGAGATTTTAGTTAATTAATTAAAACAGATTTATAATATAGAAATAATCGATGCTTAAAACTGTGCACAATTTTATTCTTGCGATTTTTACATGTTGCATTGACGAAAATTTAGATTCATTAAACCCGTTGAAATTCAAAGGGCACTTATGCTAGTGTATAATATAATGGTTTTACTTACAAAAAGGTAAGATTCCATCATTAAAACGATGAAATGCCTTGATTAAATCGTTAGAAACGTTTCCCATACGCATTCAACTGAATAATTATCCGTATATATTTATGTTGCTATGCATCATTAATTTCGATGCTTAAACAAATGTTGGAAGCGAATAATGCTTTTCTTTCGTCTATGTGGATGTTTAATTGTCACTAATTGAATCGGAGACAACAATGATGGCTGTTTTGGCAACGCCCGTAATGAGTACAAAAAATCCACAAAATTTTGAATACAATTGCGTATATCTGGATTTTTCGACCGTGTAACACGTAAAAATTGCAATAAATAATAAGATACTACAGAGTTTTAGCTTTCGAATAAAGCAAAAAGAAAGAAAATCGGTCCATATTTACGTATTTTGATGAATGAAGAAAAAAAACTTGCACTATGAAAAATCGAAAATCCCGTGTAAACTTATGGGAAAATATAATTGTCTCCTGGATTCGAACCCGGGACGCTTTAGCAAACGAAAATATTTTTTCAGGGACCTCATAACTAATTGAAACAAAACGCCGTTTACCGCATATCTTTACGACGAACGGTTCTCGAGAAATACGCCGCTGTAATGCTTCACGTACGTACGTACGATTAGAATTGTAATATTTTAGGATAATTCTAATATTTTCTAAATTTTACTACTTTTGTGAGAGGTAATTTAAATAAAAATTGAAAACTGGCGTTGAGGAAATCACTGGAGGAAATCAGGTTGATCAGCAAGGAAAATAGAAATATATCATTTATTCTTAATACATAAATTGATATATCTTTCATATATTGCAAGCGTGTTTATATGTCATGAAATATTAATTAGAAGACTGAAGATATCCTTTAGCTCAGTAGTTCTCAAACTAGTGCTATTTGGAAGCCTGACTGTACTTTTCTACTATGATTAAAATAACGTTTCCTAGTGCCAGTAATTTAATTTGTTCGGTTCCTTTCTTTCAAGATATATCTAGGAACATTATTAACAACAATTACGTTGGTTTGGTTCTATTTATCTACATTTATATGATACCATGCAAGGAACCTTATTGGTGGATGGCAGGGGGTACAGTGCTCCAAAATTCCCTAGTTTTCCTACGCGACCTTTTCTTATTATGTTCTCTTGTCGTCCTAGGGAATAGATTTCTCGAATATTATCCTAAGAAAGGATGCTATTTCTTCGGCTAATTCTTTAAAAAACATGAACATGAATTTCTTCAGGGTCCGGGTCTGTGTTAGGTCTAAACGCACTTAATTGCGTTACTATTCCCCCCTCAGAAAGTACTGTACCGTCCTTCAGGTTTTTCCTCAAAGCGGGTGCATAATGTATGCATTCCTCGTCGACGGCTGTAAATGCTTTCACAAAATGATAGTTTAGCAGATTGGCTTTCTCTACGCTATGATGAATAGGGAAAGTATGGTTGAGCCCCTACCTTGGACCTGTCTTACCCTACTTCAAATAACTACATTTAGTATTTTATTCCTGAAATTACTAAAAGTCTTGCACATAGCATTTCTCACTTTAGTGCAGGTTTTCTTATACATAATTCTGTAGTATAGCTGCTCTTTTTTTTGTCGGAGACGGTAGGCGATGTATACTTTAGTCTTGCTTTATAATCGTCGAGTGCTGAATACGGTATATTTCCTATTTTCACATGAAAATTAATTATCTATGATATTTATTATTTCAGCAAAAGTATATTGGGGCTCGCTTGATGTTCTAGGACATAATTTGGTGCTCGCCTCATTGAAAAGTTTGAGAAAACATGTTGTAGATGATCCAGGTAGCTCATGAAGTTGTAAATATGTTGAGCAAACCAAAAGCGCATTGCAGCTACAAAAAGCCTGCCTCAGTGTCATGTCAAAAATCATTGGTTATGGTTGGAATTATTTTTGGAATTAAGTATGTATCAGTGAAATACCTCTGAAAATAGACTATGGTTTAATGAACAGTTTACAGACTTTAGAGCTACTTAAAGTACTGCTTTATAACAGAGATAAATTTGAACGTAACATATCCTAACAAATCCTCTGATTAGCAAACGTCTTAGGCGCCTAGCAGCGATATATCTTCATCAATTCGTATCGTAAATACTGGCGATCGATTCAAGCTGTAATGAGATCGTCTTAGATTCAGATGTCATATTATTTTATATTTTCATTTGCATGGTCCTCACTCACCATAGAGAACTAGCGTTCTTTACAGTCAAAAAACTAATTTCTTTTTTGAGCATAGTGTCGTTCTTAATACAGAACAAATAGCGAAATTACCTATTGCATTTTCGTCTTACATTTTTAACACCCAGAAAGCCTAAAAGAGTGTTTGCAACCTTGCCTGATTTCAAGAGTAAAGAAATAAAGCAATGTCATCCTTAGACCACCTCCACACGAACTCGACACGCGAGTTTCCGACAAAGCAAATGATGTCGAGGCGAATTCGAAATATAAGTGAAAATGTATTAGTAGCGTCCAGGTTCGTGTTTGTGAAAGTACAAAGATTTAGATGCATGCATGATTGTGTGGATGGGCATGAATAGGTGTTGCTGTGGCCGGAAATTCGTTCTTATAGGATGGGAGGTTTTCGTGATCAAGATAGGTGTAGATGTTAAATAGGCTACGATGACGGTGCATAAACACCGAAAGGAAGACAGACGTTAGTTTTGGAGATATTTCTGGATAGAGATGAATTTATAAGGTGTTATGCATTTGAGGGATGTGGTTAACAGTGATGGTGTAATTAACTGCATTAACGGTCGAAATAGCCAGGTTCGCAGCCGCCCTCAGTGGCAATCCACCTATCGTTGATTTTATGAAAGAAGAAAAAAATTGGAACTCTATGAGTGTATAATAATTAAGAAGTTAGGATGCACGCAACAAGGTATTTATGGCGGAATAAATGCGAGAGTATATGAATTCAGCGGAAAATCACTTGACAGTTTGTATGATGATGATTAACGGCAATAATATGAAAGTGGCAACAGGTATGAGACGTTTGATTAACTATGCCTCCACAATCCCGAAGGGCTAGAATCGCAACTAAAATTATAGATAAATAAAATAATGTGAGAGGACCAATTAATTTTATGCGGGGGAGCATATTTGGACTCCGGTATGAAGTTTAAACATGAATTTCTAAGGTAATGCGAGAAGGTATGTAGTTCTAGAAATTGGGTCGAATGAGATAGCGAGGGATCATATCAATGACACCGCGATCATGAAAACGTACGAGAGAGTATAAGGGCAGGTGTGCTTACAGATGGAGAAAGAAACGAGGGAACGGAGAGAGGGATGGATATGCAGAAGTTTTCCGTCTTGCGTTTTTAGCCTTTATAACAGCGGTATCCAACAGGATTAAAACACTCAACTACACTTGTGGAGAGCAGGTTATCATATTCGTCACATGATACAAAATATGTGCAGTGTTGATGCGGATTAATTTCCAAATAGGCTTGACATTGAATTATTCATTATGAAATTTTATTTGCATTATTTACTTTAATAAATTTCATATTAGTCTTTTAAAAAACAGGCATCGGCAGTAGTGTGTGGGTAACGACAATTATCATAATAGATAGATGCTGATTTTCAATTGACATTTAAACCTCCAGTGGCATTTATAGTTATTTTTTGTACAACAATGCTCTCAAATCGCGCAGGGAAATGAGGAAAAGATATAAATGAAGAAGAGATTCAATTCGCCAAATACCCGTGGTGTATTCGCCTCATGTGGCGGCCGTATTGCACACCCGTGCTTTGGGTATACGTATATTGTGGCTCGAGTACATAGGCACTCGTGTATATGTGTATGTAGGTATGGGCGGTAGGTTTGGTCAGGGACGAGTAAGCAATTTTTTGATTTGTGGCAAAATGTTCTATCAGAATCTAGAGTCTATTAGAGGGACGCGGAGTTAAGTGAGGAGAGGGTGGAAGGCGCGTAAGACGACACAGGAAGCCTCCGAAGGGAATAGGTATGCTTTCGGTGCAAGGACTTGCGAAGGTTATGTCGCATCCAATTGGAGGTATCGCGGCGCATTTCGGCGACTTCGTCGAAGACGAAATAACACGCAGTCTGGAACGGGAAATACTGCTGGAGGAACCGAGAGGGAGGCGGTTGGAGGCAGCGTTGCCGCCAGATGTCACCTCATTTTCCTCCGCCGTCTACCTCTAGCCAGACCGGCATTCGGTTTGGCAAATGCGCTCGACGAGCAAGAGCGTTGCGGCTTTGTTCCGTCGGTGGAGTGAGGTTTTTACCGGGAGAGGAGGCGGGGGGCAACGGAAGGGGCGGCGGCGTGCGAGGAAGATCGGTGGAGCGAGTGGGCGAGGGAGGCGGAGGGCCGTTTAGCGCCGCGACGTTTTTACATCCGACTCCGTGGATTCGTCGTCTCTTTCACGCACCTGTCCTTACTTCTAACCGCCGCCGAGGAAGAAACTTCGTTGGAAGCTTTCCGTCCCGAGGCCGTTCTTACTTCGTCTGACCGTTTCGCCTCGATTCACCCGGACCTACCCCCTCGTCCTCCCCCTCCCCTCCCCTCTCCTCCCTCTATCTTACCTTCCCCTCCGCATCCACCAATACTCTCGCACCGAGACACACCCGGCCGGAGGCATCCGTATCATCGCACGCCGTCCTCTCATTGTTCCTTTCGCTGACATGAGGACTGTGGGAAGCGCACGGCGGTTCTCTCGGGAACGCCTCCTCACCTCGTTGCACATCTTCTCTCTTCTTTTGCTCTCGGCGGCCTCTCTCTCCCCGGAGGGAGCCGGGGAGAAGGCCGGCGATCCGAGCACCCGGATGCGCGGCGTCTCCCTCGACCCGGAAGGGCGATTTCGTCTGCAGTGGTTGCCCACGAAAGAGGAGATAGTGTTCCGCGTGGAAGCTGCAACCCTCGGCTACGTGGGGGTGGGATTCTCGGAGAACGGGGGCATGGCGGGAGCCGACCTGGTCGTCGCGTGGGTGGACGACGCCACCGGAGAGGTTCATTTAGGGGTGAGTGCGCCGAGGATGATCCCCTCCGCTCCGTCTCGCCCCGTCGAGACCCCAGCCACCCCTTCGATCGCGGCCTCCGCGTGCGCCCCAATAACCGCTTTCTCTGACTCGCGTCTCGCCCTTTGCATGGTCCAGTCCATTCAAATGTACCGCATCGCTTACTTGTATCCCATGGTATTTACGACGCTAGCGTTATGAAAATAATCCGAATTACCTAGCTTCTTGTCCTATGACACCTGTGGATTCTTCGTTAACATTTTATTCCTCTAGTCCAGTGGTGCCCAACCTTTTTCTACATGGCGGGCCACATCGGTGGTTGCGAATCCTTCGGCGAACCGGATTAGAGTTTTAATCGGAAGTTATTTACATATTCTGAGGTGCCATTTTCGTGAAAATCAAGTCTAAATGAAATTCCAGTGTTAAAAGTTTTATTAGAAAAATTTTCATAAAAATGTATGAATTTGTGTTAAATTTTTCGGATTACTTTGTCATCCTGGCTTCGCAGGCCGAATAAAAACCATTCACGGGCCGAAGGTTGGGCACCGCTGATCTAGTCCAGCAGCATAAAGCAATTGAAACGATTTTACTGTACGTTTTAAAATGATTACCTGATGATGTTTAGCTTAAAAATTTATTTTTCCATTTTAGCCCGAATTGTGAATTTATCATTAGCTTAAAAACTCCTGCACTCAGCCTAATTTAGCCACAACGGGCGACTGGGTTGTGTACTAGTCATTTTGTCTTGTTAGTGAAGATTGGTTAAAATCGTTTCAAAAGACTATTATGGGGAGAAGTTTTACTGCTATATTATGGCATACAATTAAAATAACTTACTGTCGATTTAACATTAATTCAAACTTAATGAAAAATAAAACGTCGAAATACGCTACTAGAAATGTGACAACATAGGAATATTATCACATAATTGTTTTTGAAAGCAAGGTGCATTTAATTCATAACAATCAACATGTTCATTAACTATGCAAAGTGCATTTACAGCAAGTAGATTTTTAACATTTCGTAAGTTTTTACTTGTTATCGCGTATTACGAAAAATGTGGCGATTTAATTTACTTAATATGATTCGTTTTAGATTCTGCGATTGTTTGATGCGGTTGTCAGTAAATATTGACCAGTAGCGTTATTTTGACCACAAACTTAATCCAAAGTATATTAATCTGTAGAATAGGTCTAACTTTCATTTTGGACATTCGACATTATATCTATAATGACCTCGCCAAGTTCTTGCGATATAAAACAATATTCGCTCCGTATTGCGCGCACTAAGTTGTATATTCGTGATCAGTGAGTAAATCGTTCACGTCAGACACATGCTCTCTTTCTCCCTCAGTCGGGAAACTTGCTACTATAGCGACTGCATTCCATAATTTTTCGATTTCAATATCCGATTCAGATTCTTCTCGTTCAAGATTGAATTCAGGCATTGCAATCATTCCCGCATTTTCCAGATTTTCGCCACTTTTGCTTTATAACCGGCTACCTAGCTCCACGAATATTATTTATCGCCTATGCCAATTTTTGTTTAATCGCTATTTTGGATATCAAGGAAAATTCGTTTTAATGGTCAGAGCATTTAATGAAATTTAAGGTTGCGAAATTTACTAACACATTTCAACGTTTTAAAACATAACATTTCAAGTAGAATCAAAATACTCTAAAATATGTAAATTTGGATTTAGAGTAGTTTTGACACAGTATTTTACATAATACACTTCCATGTTAAAGACTGCCTCCATCCTTAAATGCAGAAAGTTGGTTGGAAAAGAAATTATCGAGTTTGCTTCATGGTTCGAATCCGCCGCTGGATTTCCAAACTTTTTACTTAATCATCGATTGAAGAATGTTGATTAATATATCTCGTTGGTGTCGACTACTGAGCGGCAATAATGTTCTATAACCAGGGGTTTTCAACTGGGGGTACGTGTACCCCTTTGGATACATCAATTGTTTTGAAGGGGTACTCGAAAGTGTTGAATTTTTTTCTTACTTCCTCTTTCATGCACGACTTCAGAAACAAAAGTTGCGATGTTATGGCTCAAAGTGACGCTTTAAAACAAAAGAATAAGCCGAAACTGGGAATTTTAGGTTATAACCATGAGTAATATATATATATTAATTCAAGTGTTATTCATTTCGTTAACATTTTGAATGTCAGTGAACTACGCGACCATTAAAACTGCCCTGAGGCAGGGTTTTTCAAACTTATATCCCACGGACTACTTGAACACGTGGTTTTGGCATTCGACAACACATGAGGAGTGGGAACAGGTGTTATTTGCTTTGAAAGATCTGACAACTGAGTAATGTTTTCATGGCAATAGATTCCTTTTCAATTATTACTGAGTAATTAATTATCACTTCTTAAATTAATACAATAGTATTTTTTACAAGTGCCGAAGACCCCCTGCAAGCTTCTCGGACCTCCAAGGAGTCATTTTTAAACTATTTTCTAAGACGTACGCGACCATCGTAGAAATGCTTTAAGGGATACGTCATATAGAAAGGGTAGGAACTCCTGTTCTACATAATGTCGTCGTTTTTACTTTCTCATATACGAAGTATGAGAAAGTATTGTTATCGCGAAAAAATTCGACCTCGAGATTTTGATGGAAATATACGTTTTAGGTGTAGCTGAGTCCGAAAAATGTGGTTTTCGCAATGCCGTCTGTCTGTTCGCGGCTCTAGAGCCTAAACGATAGCGAAAATGAATGAAATCCCGTAATTAGGCATTTCATAATACAGAGTAGAAGCTATGAAGAAATGGTTAACATTGCTCAATAATTAAGGGAAGTTTATTGTACGCATTTTTAACAACAATTTTATTTTCTCAAAACGGCTCTAACCAATTTGATCAAATTTCGTACAGTTCCTTGAGTTTATGGTTTCAATAATACC
Organism: Uropetala carovei; assembly: GCA_036926305.1. Classification (NCBI taxonomy): domain Eukaryota; kingdom Metazoa; phylum Arthropoda; class Insecta; order Odonata; family Petaluridae; genus Uropetala; species Uropetala carovei. Next base: position 28,460,005 of record JAXCHB010000011.1, read on the forward strand.
AAATAGTTCATATTTCTCAAAAAATGAATATAAGGCTAGTTTAATCTAGTCATCTTTAACAATAATTTGATATTCTCAGAAACGGCTCAAAGGATTTTGATAAAATTTCGTACTGTTACTTGAGTATACGTCAGCAATAATACTACATACTTCATATTTATCAAAAAATGAATATAAGGCTAGTTTATTCTTGGGCAACTTTAACAAAAATAAATATACTAAGCGACGCATTAGTATATGAGAAAATGTGTGCAATGTATGTTGTACCGATTTCTTTTTAGGTCTTACGCGAGGGTGTAGCGAATCGGTGGATTTTCTGTCAAATATTAGAATGAGGTATTGTGTGCAACGAGGTGTGTGGCCATAAAGATTTGTTTTGGGGATATTGGTGGACGGATATCATAAAGGGAGCGAGAGCCTCCGACGCCCTACATGCCTCAACTCTCTTCTCATTTCTCCGAGAAGAAGTAATATAAATTATCGAATTCGATAAATAATTACATGGTTCGTGCTATCAGCGTGAATAAAGAAAGAGGATGAATTTAGTAGAAATATATTTTGAATTCCTCCAAAACTCTGTGTGCGCAGCCGGTGGTGGCGGGGTAGAATTTGTTTGGACACGAGCTCGCTCGATCCCTCTATCCCCTCCTCCCCCGTGACCCTATTCCTATTTGCAATCTGATCTGAATTCTTCCGCCATCAAATCGACAATTTTTATTGGGTAAGGTGGTCCTAAAATTACCGAGAGATAGAACACACACACATAATTTTATTTTGAATAGGATTTTTCTATTAAAATAATTTATGTCACTAATTTACTATCCAGTTATTTGAGTTAGATCTGTCCGAGAGCATTTTAAACTGAAAAGGCAAAATATCTTGGATCGATGACCGTACTTTGACAACCCTTCGGAATGTGAACCCTTCTCAGGAAAAGGCAATTTAAAATTTGGTCATGTACTAATGCTATCTTCTAAGGTAGAGGTTCCCAACATTTTTTAAGTCGCGACATATGTAACCGGAATCTCAATTTTTCGCGTCATATGGATACATATTACGCAGTTTGTAATAGTACAATTTACTTATTATGTTGCCTATATCGAACGTAATGATTAATAATTATAAAGAACCATAATTTGAAGAAGTGCAAAACCATAACTAATCACAGAAACATAATTTTTTAAACGTGATACTTGAGATTGGTGGGCAGTACACAATTTTTATACTTATTTTACAACGTATTATTCGCCTCATTCGAACAGAGTTGCCAAATTAGGCAATTTTTCGCATTTTTTCTCTTTACACTGTCTGTAAATTGACCATATTGTGTAGAAGAAATCGCTCGGGATTAGCTCCGGGCAATTATGGATTGATATATCTTAAATTATATACAGGATTAAAATGTGATTTCAGAAATTATCGCGACGATTTTTAAGAATCTCAGCACACACGTTGGGAGTCTCTGCTCTTATTGGATTCGAAAATCACACTGTTTCATTCTTTTATTATAGATATATACTGCTGCTAAAATTCTACTTCAAAATTTTCGAATACCCCATAGAAATGTGCGACCGCTTCATCGAACTTAATTTCATTTTTGACGAATGTGAAATTCATCAGCTTTAACGGGTTTATTTTTGAGCATCTTCATGCGTCGGAAGAATTCCCAAATGTATAAAATCACTCTTGTACGTTAACATGAGGTCAATATAAAAATAGTGGACAAAAAATGAACGGGAAGGAAGACTATTAACTTTATTGCACTAGAAAAACTGACTTAAAATCAAAATATTGTGAAAACAGCGTCTCTAGATAACTTCTACACATTACAGTACGTATCAAAGTGAAAATTTGATGGAATTTAAGCGACTCCTCGACCATCCAATTCAGCAGCTACATAAATACATTATTTTGGATGAAAATATAGCTGAGTGAATCAACTAATCCTACGAGGTGTTCCTTAAATGTTGACAAAGAAGCGAATGACGATTAAAAAATCAAAAGTTAATGCATATTCAATCATAAAGAGCAGGGTAAATGGGAAGAGTTCGGTTCACGGTAAAGTTAAAGGAAAGAATGCAAATAGGCAAAGGGAGAGAGTGGTACACGTGAAAACATCCAGCTCATTGTTCCCATCCAGTCCATGGGCCAACAACCAGAGGGGCGGCGTCGGCATCCATCCATCCGATGCTCCCCGGATGTCCCAAGCTACGGGAATGGAATATATGTTTGCCCATTTGGCAGCGTCTCGGCATTCGATTTATACAGCAGCGTGGATTATCAAGTTCCTACTGATTCTCTGGGAAGAAGGAAAAGGGTGCGCGGCTATCGTGTTGCTTGCTCCTAACGTGTCCTTTCTATTTCTCATCTCTCATCACACACACGCAAACATTTTTTACCAGAATCAAAGACGAGGTTTTAATTGAATTTAAAGAAGAGAGTTGTTTTAAAGATCAATGTTAAAAACGGCTTTGGTTTTCGATGCTTAATAGATCAGCGATTTTCTAAGCTTAAATACCTTGAACGAATGGGTTTTGTATAAATACATTGGCGATACGGACTTTATGCTCAGTTTGTAAATAAGATAGCCTGTTTGTTGGAAGGAAAACACCACCACTTCTATTTTCCGTGTTTTCTTTTAATAACACCCAGGCTTTTGTTAGATAGAAGAGTTTGAATTTATTAACTAATAATTACAAACCTAGTATTCCTTCAATATCCCATGAAAAAAACTTCGTCGAATTTTTTTCATAACATGTACTTGAGGAAGTGAAGCGAGATAAGGGTAGTAAAAAGAAGCTCAGTGGACACCTACCGTAAAGTTTGGGAGCCACTGGGGCTGTCGTGGAGGCACGGTGGTTATAGGCTTTTCGGTTGTGGAACGGAGTCTCTGCGTCTTTACATTTTATATGAGTGTACGTATATAAAGGAAAATGAGGGAATATGTAAGTCGGCCACTAGTGGTTGAGAGGGATAGGAGAGAGTCTTTACTTGATGGTGTGGAGGTCTACGGCAACAGGAAACTTTGTTACTGAAGGAGCTTTTGGGCATCTGCCCTTCTTCTGCAAAAGAGAAACTAAGGGCTGATGCCGGAAAGCACCAAAAACAAGTCTTCCTCGGTCTCCGCGGACCTCCACACCATCAGGTAAGTGTCCACTGGCTCCCCCCTATCCCTCTCAACCACTATTTGCCAATACATACACATATAAAAGGTGTTAAAAAAGTCACTCGGCACTAGATTATTAAATTGTCCATAGTAATTACATGCATTACATGCGAACCAAGTGCTCAGAGACTTTGAACACATAGACATATATACATACGTGTGAGCGTTTTAAATTTACCAAAAGAACCATTCGCAGCAATTTGAAGATAAGAAACCCTTTCACCAAAAAAAATACCGCTCACGAAACTCAGAAACGTTTTCTTTTTTTAGTCCCCGCTTCGCTCAGTTTCGGTTTTTTGAAACTATTCATGAAGCTTTCCAAATCCCATCTCTCTTAAAACCTAAATACATTCTTAACTCGAAACGGATCATTATTAGAAGTATAGAAAAAATCACAAGGAATTGAGTATTTCTCTGTTCTTCAACAGAGCGTGTCTAGATCTCAATATTAGGGTCACAGGTTCGAATCCTGACCGAGGGCATGGTTGTCTGTGCTCATGCTGTTATTGCTGTTACGATATTCAGTATAATTGGCCCTGTGCTATCTCTGAATTATTGCTAATAAATAAATAATTAAAATTCAGTTGTCTCGGACGAACGAGCGTATTTGTTCATCCCTGCTTTTTAGCAAACATGAAAAATAACTATTGCAATAATAATCGCCAAAGTAAATTAATTGGCGTATGGTAGTAAATTTATAAAGTTTAATTAACTGTAATTAACTTATGATAATAAGTTAATTAAAATTTCAGTACTTTTTAAAATAATTGAAATCTTGAATCATGAATGACGAACGATTTATAGTTTTGTTGTTTGATTTCTATATATTTTCTCATAAAATAATAATAAAACCCAATTTCAAAGCTTTATCAAATTTCCATTTTTACCCTTTATTTAAGCAACACATTGTGCACCTTACGACTATTTGAATTTCTTGTATCACGACCATCTTTTTAACTTCTTCATTGCCTTAATTACGTTATTTAGTATTGTTGCTCTGAGTTTCTACCATATATTAAAAATCCACTTAATCTATATCTCTAATAATACTGATTTGATGGTATATTTTGTTCATATAATTCTTCGATCTAACACTGTATTTCGGAAATTTCGTTATCAAAAAATATCTCCACGTCCTTACAGTAACCAAACCAAATCCGCAGTTCTCAAATCATTTTAGACGTGATATTCCGTAATTCACTGCAATGAACCCCTCACGGCAGATCGAAAATGCATAAGGCCATCACGAATGTCGATTCGAGTTTTGTGTGTAATTGGCGTTTTTCTTTTTGCCTTCTAAAGGTCAAAATGTACTCAATAATACCATAGTTTCGATAAAACACTTTCCGGCACGTCACCTGGAGTTTCCGAGTTTCATCTCAGAAGCGACGTCAACGGTATGATTTTTTTTTTCCAATACCCAGGCTTTTAAAATTTTAACCGAAGCGGTGCACTTTCACATATATATATATATATATGTTCCAGTCAGTGGCGCACACAGCATTCTCTCAAGGGTAGGGGTCCAAAATATTTGGCAAGCACAAAAGTTGTATGCAAGTTATATCAATGTCGTGTATTGCATTATTAATTATATTTATGTTAAAATCAAAGGGGGCAAACCGTCTCCTATCCCTCTCCGACGGCGCCCATTAACACAAATTTAAAATAACTGTGTACGTATGTTTCCACAATTTAGAAAAATCACAATTTTCCAAGGGGGAGGGGGGGGGAGGCGGAGCCGGTGGACCCCTCGTGTGTGCTCCACTGATTCCACTTATGTTCTTTAGTTTTAGAAAATCGATAGGTTCGCCAGCGGCACAGAATTTTTTCAAGGTGATGTCCAAAACATTTGACACCATATAAACTGCGCGAAGTAGTAATCAGAGATGAAAAACACAGGTCACCTGTACTCATACCGTACGAAACTTTTACTTTTATATTTACCCTATATTTTTACCTTTATATTTACCCTATATTTGCGGGCGCATAAACAGATTAGAAAACATATTCACTATTGACTACGAGTATAAATAACATTTTTTTAGTTTAAAATATAGAAAAATCGACCGTTTGGACAATCCCATTCGCGACGATGTGATGAAATGTCATGTAAAAACGGGACGTCTGGTCATCATAACAAGGAGTAATTTGTTCCTTGAGACCTACACTAGCCAGGGTGGGAGACTACGGGCCGCGAGAGTATATTATGCGCATCGCGAAGCGATGATAAGTAAACACACATAGCACGAAGTTTTTCATGTACTTATTATTATTATTATTGTTATTACATTACATGCTGTGAGTCTTGTAATGTCTATACACTCAAAATGGCTAAAAATATTTTGATGAAATTTCACCTTATGATAAAGCATGATATATGTAGTAAGCATTAATACATAAGCTATATTTAATAACCAAATAGCTTCAAGCGACATTATAATAAATCGATTATCACACAAGGTCCCTGCACAGTTCCTCTCACTCCTCTGATTTTCTTCGTCATCAGGGAGGAGTGGGTGTAGGGGGCTGATGGCGCCACGCCGCAATACTGATTTTCTATCATGTCACTTGACGCCGTATCGTTATATTTTGGCTTTTGCATAGTTTGTCAAGGCCTATAATCGGTTGAAATGTAATGAAAATCGTCCAAAATGACCGAAAATTAGCTACCCGTTATTGTGAAATTCGTTTTAACCGGGCGCATACTCCGGTAAATACCATTACTAAATATTAGATAAAATTATATTTGATGAAACTGTTTAGGCCCTAATTCGGCGCAAAGACGACAGAGAGTCGGCATTGCAAAAACAACTTTTTCCTTCTCAGGGACATCTAAAACGTTTATATCCGTCGAAATCTCGAAGCCAATTTTTTCACCGTCACGCTTCTTTCTTCATATACTCGTATACTACGTATGTGATGTGAGGTCGTAGAAGTGATTGGTGAAATTCGAAAAGGAAAATTACATCAATTCAAGTTCAAATCCTGGTCATAAAACGAGTTCGGTTAATTTTTTACGCTGTAATCCCTTTGAAATCGACATTCGATTACGACTGCCATTCAAGTAACTTACGATTTAAAGTGTAATGTGTAGTGATTGTGTTCGAGAATTCTCGTCTCGAGAATTCTCGAGAAATTACTGTTCTTTGAAATTGTAATTTCTCGATAAATTTAATTTAAAAAAATTCGAGAATCTCGATTCTCGAGAAAATTTCTTCGGGATCTCGAGAATTTTTTTCATCCGAAACCTTGCAATATTTTACATTTTTTTACATGTGAAAATTGAACCTCTGATATAGTATTAAAGACACCGAAACTCTGATAATATCTGCCTTCTTTTGAAAACGTCTCACTTTCATCTATTCATCGGGTGAAATATATTTCTCTGTAAGAAATATAATCCTATTCTCTAAACCAAGATGATAAATAAAGAACTATCAACAGAAACGTATATATATTATGATGATGGAGATTCAGAAAACTTGGGTTTAATGCGATTTCAAGGTTCTTGTTCTCCCGAAAAGGCAATCGAACTGATGGATTCACAACTTAAATCTTTCGGGCTTAGTTTTGAAAGAGACATTGTTTCCCCCACAAGCGATGGTAAAAATTGGAAAACTGTCCCCGACTTACCAACAGTTGTGTTATAACCACGCTATTCATTTAGCAGTTATATATGTTTTTATGAAAAAATCAGGAAGCATTTGAAGATTCAAATGAGGATTCCTCGGAAACTGAGCATGAAAGTGAATATGAATTCGTTGAAAACGTGCGAGGCATAGTTGCACCCTCCTGGGCTAGTGGGTGTGGGGTTACATCATAGCGTTCCCTAAAATACGTCAAAATAGTCACTGGAACCGAAACGTACGACAGACCTGATAAGACTGCCCAATAGAGTTTATGGTTGATGCAGTGACACCCCCCGACAAACGCTTCTGGCGGCTTGCAGGGTAGTAATACAAATGTAAATTTAAATATACGAAACTCCATGCTGAAACGTAGAAACCGGTCACAGAAAGGGCAATCCCTAACCAAGCCATAAATTCGAACTGGATTAGAATGTAGACGCTCCTTTATCGTTGGAGTCCATTTTACATTTAAAATATACGAATGTCCCTTAGTAACCCGTTTCAAGATCTCCTTCCGGTCGAGAAGTAGCTTCAAACTATAGGGCGCTGATGACAGACCTGGATATTCACAAATATTTACGTATTTGTTATTAATTTAACTATTTTATCCGTGTGATCTACATTATGCGGCTTCCAAATTCTATCCTCCAAGTTTCTAATACGTATCGTTGGTGTTCATATTTTTCGAGTTTTATTGCCTTACTATCATAGTGCCACATCTTTCCACAGATATCCTAATGAATTTATATCTGTAGCGTAGTTTGATTGGCTCCAAGATATCTGCGTTTGTGATGGGCCATCTTTTCATTTTATTTTTCCCCTCCAGCTTCCACAGTTTCGCGCTTGGCGAGCTGTGAAACGATTTTGCCCTTGGTCAAATGAAAATCTCTTCCAGCTCTCGCGTGTTTACAACCGCAAAGATTGTGATATTCGAAAAGATACCGTGAACATAATACAAAGTAATGCAAGAGGTACATAGCAATTCAATATAATACATAGTGATTCATAGACTGGAAATCAAAAGCGATGGTCCCTCGTCCGAGTACATATCTGATTGTGAACTTGTTTGTGTCAACGGACATCATCATTCTGCGTTATTTACTATAATATTCCCGTAGTTATACATTTGAAAACTATTGTTCATATTTTTGTGTAATGAATTTTTAGCCCTTAAAAAATATGGAAAAGTTCTTTTCAGGGTTTAAGAACAAATGTCTCATGCTCCAAAGTAACAACATTAACAGAGAGTTTTCTTAGCTGCAAATATCATGAATCCTTATATTTTGAAACGTAGCATATTGAAAATCTTGGCAAAAGAACGGATTTATTCGCGGCAGTGAAATCAAAGCTACAGAGAACTATGTACGGAACACTTACTCTATATATTTTCATTTTATTTCAAATGTGCAAACATTACCGGATATCATGGATACGAAACTTGTTTTCTGGGTCGTCAGCTTATGAACAATTCCAACTCATAGACATCGATAGATCATTTCATCAATAACATCCCAATTCGAGGTACTTTGTGCTGAAAAGCGAGTACATTATTCAGAGTGGCAAAATATAAGGCTTGTTATATTTTTGATATTTCATCAAATACGACCGTTTATTAGTAATGTAGCAATTTGTAGTAGGCGTTTCTTATGAGTTGAGATCTAACACGATATCGGGTAACATTTTTCTGGGGTGGAGTGAAGTTCTGCGGATACGTCAGGTTTAGTAGCAGCTGTCTTGCCGTAAATAATAGAGATTGAATAATTTTGTAATTTAAGTTATTAAATAGAAGTTTTTCACAAAACAAATTTCAACCATAATTATGCCAGAATAACACATCCGTAATACTGTGGGAATACATTTTATGAGACGAAAAAAGATTTTCTGTTCTCGTCCGGCCATAGAAAATAATGCTTGAGAAATGTCTCTGAATGGAGAGGAGCAGCTGTTGTATGTATGCGATTGGTGAAGCGACGGTATTCGTCCTCCCGTGCGCGTTTTAATAGTTCCGCCGCCTCAATCCCTTGGCTCACTTCCTTCCTAAAACCGTCGAACCCTCCTCCTTCCCCTAACGACCTCACCTTCTAGTTCCTCGCATCCGCGAACCTTCATTTTTTTAACCTAACACTACGAAAAGACACGGCCCGATAGCCCGCCGGTCCCGCATCACCTGCTCCCTCTGCAGCCGCTTCTGCACCTGCCCTTTCCTCCCCGCTCCGCCGATCCCACTCCAATTTGACATATGTTGAGCCTAATCTCCAGTGGTGACGGATTCGAATTTGCTTTGGAATCCACTTGAATGACCGTTTCACACGTTTCATTATTTAAGACGATCGGATGTTGCGGCAGAGTCTGAATCGATGACATTGGGTTTTTCGTAAGTTCGAGCATGATAAATTGCCGATGAATATGCGAACTGCATTCATATTTTTTGAATATATTGAAACTCATCGCTAGATATAAGGCAATTACGGTCGAAGTTGCTGCAATATGCATGACATAGGCACCAAAAATTGGGTGAATAGGTCAACTTATGGCTTGAATCTAATTGATGATGCTGATGATGCTTATAACAAATGATCGACGAATCACCGCTGAGGACGGTTGCTTTGTATCCGAAATATGAATATTTCTTCTTTTTGCTTTTGGAGTTCTATTTATCATAAATTATCTTCCTGTCAATTTAGGACTGCTTCGAACGTAAGCTCTCTGATAACATTAGCATGCTAGATTTTCCCCTAAGAATTACTGTTTATCCAGTAAAAATAATTATATTAGTTCGGGTGGTGTTATCTTTATAGCGTCCAGAATCAACATTCCAATGTACTTTTAAAAAATACAGTGGAATTTTTTCAAAGTGATTAAGTTAGTGTCTTAAAAATTAAAAAGTAAGCTCTTGAGTATTAAAAATTGAGAAATGAAGCACTTATCTTAAGTTTCTCCACTCGCAATAACAATCATAATCTTTTTAAAGCTATTGGATTTACCTAAGGCAAGTACTTGATTTTTCATTTATTGATGCTCAAGTGCTTATTCTAGAAAAGTGTAAATCAGGGCCGGATTTAAAGATATTAGCGCCTTTGGCAATTATGTTAAAATGCGCCTTTTTTGCTTGAAAATTGTTAGGTTGGGATTTCAAAAAATGCGCCTTTGCAGATTTTGCACCTTAGGCAATTGCTTAAATTGCCTTAAGATAAATCCGGAAATGGTGTATATCCTGATGTGATAAAATTAATTTATTCTTGGATTTCGTTACAGATTTCTTTGCTAGCAGTCGTTTGAATATTTTAAGTTAAAGATAGTCTGAAGAAATCGTTCCCAGCGAATAAGAGGATTTTCTGTAATTTAATCTCCCACTTCTTAAGACAACAGTAGAGGCGACAACAGTCATCAGCAGTTATCAGCATCAGTCTCCTTTTCCCCTGTGTTTTCATTAAGAAGTAGGAGTTGGTAGGAGTATCATCGCATAGTGCAAAATTATTTCGCCATGACTCTATTAACCAATTGAATAGCAGATGTGACCTTTCTCAGGACTACTTCTCGCCAGCTATGTCTATGCATTCCAAATTTAAAACTGTATATTGCGCAAAATATCAGGCAAAAAAGTTTTTTGAAGACTTTGTATCATAATAATAGAATCAACAATATATAAAAAACAATCAGATATAAGCCCTGTTACACAAAGTATGCCGCCTGTTACAGAAATTCGCAAATAAAATCAGGTAGCGTTCCGGTCCATAAAAGTACATGCTTCTAGAAGGGTGGACGACACGGAACATATTCGTTGTTGATAACAGAAGGATGTGATTTTCTCACCATTAAATCTACAAAGTGATTGTGAGAGAGGGTTAATTCAGTAGGTGCATCATCTCTGAATGACATTTCCGCTCCAAACAATGTAGAAGCACTAATATGCGGTCCAAGGACTTTTTTTTGTTACTTTTCTTCTCAAAAGGCACATTTTTCAAAGAACAATTGTGTTTCGTTCTTCTACCTTTTATCTTTCTGATGTCCATGTGCATCCTGTTTTTTGTACTGTGGAGGTTTTGCTCTAATCTAAATAAATGATATATTTTGTTAGAGATTCATCCTTTATTTCTATCTATATACACTTCATCATTAGTTGCTACTCATATGCGCGCCAATACCGAAGCGCAAGCGAAAAGGTTTTTAAGTACTTCAAGAATTTTAAAATAGTCATAAACAAAAACATTCAGATTTTTAATTGTGTATTGCTAATTTCTTTGAAAATCTTGTGCCTATTGTTTGTCATGCGTGGGGACATAATTTTGTAGTTTGTGGATTATATCTCCTGTTCTTCGCCATTCCTTTATATTCGTAAAAATAAATCATTACAGAGCTCGCACAGCATTAAAAATTGCGTTGAAGATTTTCTTTAGATTCCCAAGATTATGCAGTGAAAATGAGTGAATCGGAGCGAACCCAAGCGTTGAGGGAATTCATTGGTTGAGAAAAGATGGTGAGTCATAGGAAAAAAGGCGTCAGGTGGTGCGGTCATATAACGACCGACCCCATGGCTGGTTGAGATTAAAATGTTTTTTAAAACCTTGATGTAAAAGCGATAAATGAATCGATGACAATTTCATTTCAAGATGAAGTATAGGACACGAAATTAAGTTTCTAACGAAGTCATTCTACTCGCAAGTTTTCTTTAAAAATTTAATTGATAAAGGAAAAAAACACTCAGGATATCGCATTTTTATGTAAATGAGACTCAGTCTTTCTAGTCGTTTATCCGAGACTGGTCTTGCCATTGGCGGAAATAAGATCAGCTGAACGAATAGTCCCAGAACGCTAACATTAGAAGAGAAGGAATATATCTCTTATACGAATTTACGTCTGATAAAAATAAAATATTCACGTAACTTTGAATTATTTTTAGTTTATTACGATATATTCAGATGGACTTATTAATAATTTTTCGTTAAAAGACTTATCAGCCGCTGAAATTTTCGCTCTCTTTTAAAAAGCCGAAACATGGAAGAGTGGCAAGAGGGGAAGCGATCCAAAATTTCCGAAGAAACTTACCGTTGTGATAACTTTGAGACAGCACCGTGTCCAACGTATGATACCGTCCCTCCCATCGTATTTGATGTAGAACAGGAGTGCACAACATACGTCCCGCGGGCCTAATGCGGCCCGCCGACACATTTTGTGCGGCCCTATCGAAGCAGGAAGTAAATCAGCTGATTCATTCCTTTTATATAAAAATAAAATTAAAATTTTTAAGTAAATTATATTTGTTTTATACTCTATTTTTGTGACATTATTATTGCAAGTGAAATTTGTTATGGCAATTAATTAATTTACAGTAATTCAATTAAACTTTTTATCATGGACGACATTTTCATAAGTGTGGCCCGTCTAGACAGTGCCGGATTATCCAATAGGCACAGTTGGCACGTGCCTAGGGGCCCCAAGCGTAGGGTGGGTCACACCCCGTAGGTTGACTGTCATACAGGCAGTATTATTGAAAGCAAAAAGAAAATTTAATAAAAAAATTAAGGAGAGAGACCTTTTCAAAACTTTCTCAAATCAAAAATGAGAAAAGAACAACAATGCGTCAAGGACGTATAAATGCATTGAGTCAAATATACATATAAAACGTTTTTCAGTATATCATAGTTTTCTTTATACCATCAAACGCTACGAGGAGGGCCCCCAAGTGTTTGTGCCTAGGGGCCCCAGAGGGTCTTAATCCGCCACTGCGTCTAGATCCAATCCAGGTTATATTAAAATATTTTTGCTAGCGCAACCCTAAATGAGAGGTGGTAAGCCAAATCACAATAAAATTTATTTTATAACCATTATAATTGTTATTTACAAAATTTATGTATCTTACATTATACATTTTACAAGTGAAGTTCAAGTTTCCTGCTGTAAATAAGATAAGGAAGAACGTATAGGTTCTCTTCCTCTGTCTATCGCGGAACCACATTTATCTTCTGCGGAACCCTTTGGAGACTTATGCTCTAGTATCATGCGCACGAAAAATGGACAACGTGGAAACATAAGCGATTTTATTCTACAAAGTGACAAATTGCATATTTTCACTCTAGAACTACCGAGGCCCACAAAGTTTTTCCGTCTATTTCTCTGTATAAAATATCGCTAAAGTTGTGACAGTATGCCACCTTGTACTAAGATTTATAAAAAACAATTATCCACAGTTAAGAATCAATTTTATACATTTCGCTATTTCCTGCAATTTATTTCGTCAATGGCTGCGTGATATGACGCACGGGTAGTCTAAATTAAGGGGCACCTGCTGCTCAATTATGTTTATTTTCGTAAGCCCCTCCGCCCCATTATTGCTTTTTCCAGCCTCTTTCTGAGAAATTTCATACTCTTCCACATCCTGCGTCTTCTTCTCAGCAAATTCATAGACCCTGCATCAAATAGGCCTCCATTTACACTTGTACCACCATGGTGCATGACAAAACAAAGGAAATCCTTCTGATACTGTCAACACAACATGAAGATGCCATTATCTCTGAAAATGCAGATAAATCTGAGATAGATCTATATAATAATTCCACGAAAGTAGGAGTTGATACAATGGACCAGATGGCATTGGCGTCCACTACAAAGAGATGCACGAGGAGATTACCACTTTCAGTGTTCCAAACTCTAATCGACATAGTTGGGATCAACTCATATTTAGAATTTTTATTCTTAACTTTCCAGACTGGTGTAAGAATAAACATATCCGGCGCCGCCTGTTTCTGAAGGAACTAGAGTTGATAAAATCTGAAGTTGAAGAGCGAGCAAAAATATGACAGAACTCCAGAAAGCAATTACAATCTCGATAGAGAACTAGTCGCATAATTTCCACCTCAACCTCGATCTAACTCCATTCGCGGGAGATGTCATACGTGTTGTAAGGAGACTCGTCCTAAAAAAATTAAATAGGGTAACATGAAAATCAACAGTGACTTCCTCAAAGTACAACCACGTGTGTGGAAAGCAGTGTCAATGCTGGTTAAGGAACATGCTCCGGACTAAGGCCCTCTCAGTGATTCAGAGACGCCTGGGCCACTTACATATTTTGAGGCTTCAGGTCACATTGAAAATTTAAAATAAGCCTCATTAAAAATTTACTTTTTATCGTGAAATTAAAATAAATTCTTATAGGAACAAGTAAGGTCTGACCAGAGCCTCTTGTTCCTTTTAGTGATATGTCATATCTGCCAAAAAAAATTAACAAGTGTCTGAATTTGGCCAACCTTGAGCTCGAGGCCCGGGCCAAAGGCCCTCCTCTGAAAGGCCCTTCTGGTCCCTCCCTCTGAATGGCCCTCCTGGTCCTCTTTCTGAAAAGCCCTGTCCGGACTTGAGACGCCGCTCCCCACTACGCTCTGCATTGCCGAAACGATGTTTGACACCTTAAGGACAATTAGGACGACAATATTCACAAGTAATGACATGCCACGCAAACATGCTATAATGTAATTTAACGTGACTTCAAATCAAAACACACCGAAAGTACTCCATAAATTAAACTAATATGGAAACTTCCGATTCCGTCTTTTCCCTTCCCCTCTCCAACTCCACTTTTGGGTGAGATCATAAAAAAGCCCTTCCGCTTTCCTCTCTTTCTTGAAGTGCCGGGTTCACTTTTCCGCCCACGATCTATCCCAAGCCAATACTCCAAGTACTGTGATGAAGACGTTGTCCGATTGGAACAGCGAAGAGTTGATTATGAATTAGAGGCACAATCTGTAGAAGACATTGATCCTCGTAAAGTCTTCACAACGAAAGTGCTATGTGAGGCATTCAAATATTTGGAAAGTGCCGTGGCCTTGTTAGTGAAGAATGATCCAAACCATAAGTGCAGTGTTTCTGTGAATCTAAGAATATCCAGCATGTACAGTTGCTACAGAGAAATGTACAAGGAAAAGGGGGAAACAGCTGTTAAAAATTCCTTATACACCTTCTTCGACAAAATATATTATATGACCGATGAGTCAGGAACGTAACCCGGCTTTATAACATTATTCTTATGAGAAAATGTGCTTCGCGTCGTAAATGCGAGGACTGCCTGTATTTTTTTGTCGGTATTATTCATGAAAATAAGCGATTCTAGACAATATATCATTCCAATCTATGACAAATAGATGAATGAGTTTTCTCCGTTTGTGTAGCATTTATATAATATAATCAGGGACGGTGCCAATGGTGCGACTACACAGGGCCCCGCGCATGCAGAAGCCTCACGCTCTCAAAAAGATATTCCATGTGCAGTGGGTTCCGCTTATTAGAATCAGTGGTTAATTGAATCAGCCGCTTTATTGAATCAAAACCGGAAAACCAAAACCATTTTGTATCTAACGTTTTAAAAAACCTCTCCTTATTGGAATCAGTTATTTCGGTTTATTGAATCGCGCGGCAATGAATGAATACAGGGTTGTATACCTAAATGCTACAGAAAAGCGGATTTTCTTCATATGGAGCAGAAATGAAAACCGAAGAGGAGGAAGTTGAGGAAGAGTTCAGTGGATTGAATTCGATAGATGACGCCATGGTTGTAGTTCCTATTGACAGAAGGTTACATTGTAGTTGACATTCGAAATTACAATTCAAGTGTTGATGAAGAAGTGGAGGAAGATTACCATGAAGTATACTACTGTTTACTGCTTAAGAAGTCAGACGTGTTTTAGCTGTCCTTAGAAAAAAAACCTAGAATTGAGAGGACGGGCGGAAAAGTTCGGCCGCTTAGTATACGTACACCGATGGAAGATGACTCGATTCCTCGTCTTAAGGAGGTCACAATTCAAACA
Organism: Uropetala carovei; assembly: GCA_036926305.1. Taxonomy (NCBI): domain Eukaryota; kingdom Metazoa; phylum Arthropoda; class Insecta; order Odonata; family Petaluridae; genus Uropetala; species Uropetala carovei. The sequence continues at coordinate 28,475,595 of JAXCHB010000011.1, forward strand.
ATTTTAGTTAATTATTTTTAAAATAACACGAAAAGTGAAATTCATGTTTAAAATTTTATTTGTTATAAACTTTCCTATATTATATCTCTCAAAAAATTAGCATAACCATGAAATTTTTATATACGAAAGAGATATGAACTTTATTCTAACATTTTCTTATTTGCCATTACTAAAATACGCAGACTCCGGTTTATTGAATCAGCCGTTTAATTGAATCAAATAACGGATTCCCGACTTGATTCTAATAAGCGGAACCCACTGTACTTATAAAGAACAGGTATACCCTGATTTACGTCGAGGATGCGGTCCTGGAAAGTGCGAGTTAATCGTATCGACGTAAATCGAAGCAGTTTTTCTCATACGAATCAGTGCTATTAGAGGGGATGAGTACAGGAGTTAAGAATAGTTCAGAACAACCGATTGCTGTAGCCCATCTATGTTGGCACTAGATACTCGTCAAATTAAGTCCGAGTTCGGACGGAAAAAAAACGCAGGTAATAGATCCAATTGTATTGTATTAGGTGTCCACGCGGACTATAATTTCCCGACCGAATAAACGGAAGTGCTGCGTATCAGGGTTACCCGAAATAGTATCGCAAAACTGCTGCGTTTCTAATACGAATTTCGGACATAGCCGCCTGACGATTCTCCTCGCAAAGGTGTTGCTTTGTCATCAGGAAACATGTACGTCTTATTTACAGAGAAAGATTAATCAATGTAGTAGAAAAGTGCCTATTTTTTAGTATGATAGCGTTTAAGAATATAGAGGGAGAATTAATAAAGTGAATTAAATTATTAATATTGTTACCGTGCCGATATTTTTAGTTTCTTTAACACTAAATACTTTTATAGAATGTTTAGAAAATTGTAATATACGAACATAATCAGATACAGCGTGAAATTTACTACGACTGAGCTTCATAATTTAATTCAAATGACATATTCACCATAATCACGACAAATTCTAGAGAGAGAGGCTAGTAGTTGGACGTCGTGTGACTCCCCGGTCTTCTCGGACATGAAAAAATCGCTCCTGTGCCTGGTTGTTCAGAGAGTTTCACGCAGAGGTGTAGACCTATCTAAAAGAGTTGGCATAAGATTGAAAAAACATTTGGTTTGGCGTATACCCTTGCCTTATGGATAAAGAAATGTTGGTATTCCACGGAATTTTAAATATTAAATTTATAAAAACTCATTGAAAACAATAAAATTTATTCCTGTTGGCATTGTACAAATATAATATTTAGAATAAGCATATTTTTTATTATTTGTTTAATAAAAAATTATAAATTTATTTGCCTATATAATTTTCACAATTCCTGTAAAGGATTCAACTTCTCTTCACATTTAACGTCTTTTTTCTTGATTGGTTGTCTTTAGCTAATCTGTGTGAATTTTTCCACGATTCAGTATACCTGGCCGGAATAAATTCATCCAATGGTAACCCACTTATTTTAATCGTTAGCAAACTAATATTTTCGAGTGCAAATCCATTGCAATCAGATTCACAACAGAATAACCCATTTCATATTCAGCTGTGCTGCAAGGAAATGTTTTGGCTAATTTAAATAATAACTCTAAATCATCGGAGTGTTTGTGTCAACATATTCTCATATTCCGTTGATTGCTTGCTTAGAATCTGAATGAAATCTTTATTCATATTTTATTGATAACTCTAATAGATGGATAGTCCGGCCAAGACTCTATTAAGGCTGATTTCCACATATAGGACCGGGCGCAGACCGGTCGACGACCGTGCTGGGCCGTGTGCATTTCCACATGTAGGACTGTGCGCCGGCCGTGTCGTGCCTGCTGTTTTCGTTTTGAGATCAGTCATAACCATGAGTAGCTCTGAGGATGACGTTATTATTGCTTGTGCCGCTTACTTTCACCAGTTTTAAATGGATTTCAAACTTAGAAGAGAAGTTCATTCAATTCAGTTAAAATAACCACATAACAAACTTCTTATTCCAAAGAAAATCCTTTTATAATATGCAATGTTAACCTAGAATTCATTCATTCTGAAAAGTGAATAGAAGTGCCATGTAGGTACATATATTTATTTCAACTAAAATAGCCACTCTTAACAGATTTTAATGGATTAATGAATTAGCATTTCAATTTCATGAAATAAGCAGAATTCCGGTAACAAAAAAATTTGTTCAATCTTCAGTTGCCTCTGATAATACTTTAAATAGATTTTGGAATAAAATGTACCTTAATATCGTTCAGCGTCCGCTCACCACTCTGGACTTCTCAGTTTCCGAAACAACAACTTTCAATAGTTTTAAATTGATTTTTGCTTTGAAATGGTACTTTCCTGTTAACGAGAATACCTCAAAAAATAAACAGGTATTGTTGTGATATTTTGTTTGTTAACAATGCGTAACAAATCTCGTTAAGATATCTACGTTGATCCCTTAATGATGAATTTGTGGAGCTTGCCGAGGAGTGAAGAGGAAGCTGTACCTTTGCTTCAAGACTATGGTATTTTATCTAAAGGGCATATTTACAGCTATTTTAAATGCCATAAAGATATATTGGCCCCCTAGTAACGTAAATTTATATTTTATTAGTGATTATGTTGCTTTTATTAATAAATAAGTTTCAAAAAAGTGTGACTTTTAAGTAATTCCCCCGTTGTTACGCATTGTTAACAAACAAATACGTCGTAACATATCACAACAATACTTGTTTATTTTTTGAGCTATTCCCGTTAACAGGAAAGTACCCAAAATACTTGAGTCAATTCAGTACAACTTCCACTTTACATACTGTAAATTCCAAAGTAACTCCTTTTATAATAGACAATGCTACCTAAAATTAATTCATTCTGTAAAGTGAATAAATAAAGTTCTTTCTTTAAACTATAATAGCCACTGTTATTAGATTTAAATGGATTATAAGCCTTAGAACTTACTCTGTATTAAATAAGCACCAAAATTCCTTTTATAAAAAAAATTCAATTCATTAAAAGATCCTATGTTGTTTCTTCGAAAATTGCCTGTTAACAGTTTTAAATGTCCTTTTAATTTTAATTTATATTCGTTTCCAAACTTCGGCTCCTGTACTAATACAATTAATTTTTCTTCATCCATTACTCCTAGATTTACTCCAATAATAAATAGGTTGACTACTTCCAACAGAGGTAACAGCACTAAACTGACTAAACCACGTGGTGAAAGAATTCACGAGCCAACTTCGTATAACATCGCCGAGAAGGCGAAGATAACCGAAGCAGGCATGGGCGCCCTTACGTCGCCCTTTCACCATTTCTACATATAGGACTGTGCGCATACCGTGTCGGACCGCCATGGGCCGTGTCCTTGACAAATCACTTTCGAAATGACCCATCACAGCACGGTAGGGACACGGTCATCGCCCGGACCTATATGTGGAAATGGAAATTGCTCTTCCAATGTTAGTTATATGGATGGGACACTGTTTTGATCTTTGGTAAAACGGCACAGTCGTCGACCGGTCTGCGCCCGGTCCTATATGTGGAAATCAGCCTTTAAGTACTTCCAAGTTGGACAACAAGGAACTCTGGTTATCAGCAAGAACTCAGCATCAGAAATTGCTTCTAGGTCTTCGACGAGTTTTTCTCTATTATCGTTTTTAAAGGTTCGCTTTATACGCTTGTTTGCTTACTTAAGGGCAGTAACTATGATTATTTTAGGGTTGCCAATTAACTCATCATCCAGCTGCAGCAGCTATGATTCTCTTAAGGTGGCCAATATACTCGTCATCCGGCTGCATCAAGTATGATTATCTTAAGGTTACCAATTAACTCGTCATGTGGCTGCAGCAACTATGGTTCCATTTAGTTGGCCAATTAACTCAGCTTGATAATTGAAATGGCATCCGTTGCTCCGTTGTCACCCAACCAAGTACTATCCCGGCCTTACGATGCTTAACCTCGGTGATCGGATGTTTCCATCTTGCTATGGACCTTGCCAAAGATAAGTCTGTTTCTTAAGCATATTACTACTAACGTCATCACTATTTATACTACTAGTAGTCACTACGTCTCTAATTTCATTTTTTTCTGAATCCGTAATAACTTAACCTTTTCAGTTGAACTAATAGAAACAAATTTGTATTAAGACAGCCTAATTTTTCTCTTCATTCTTACTTTTTTATGAGCTCAGTTACAACAAAAAGTAATTCAGCAGACAATTAATTAATCAAAAAAAGGCAAATCATAATAAGCAGGTTAAGAATATCCTACGTTAATATGTGCAGTAAGTATCTCTACTGCAATGTTTCAAACAGCACCTATCAGATCAAAATATCTTTTCATCCACCAAAGGTCCCAAACCTAACCAATAACCAAAATCCTATAACTTTACTTTCTAAATCTATAGTTCCAAAATTATGCGAACCAGCTTTTCCGATGCCAAGTTTATACGGGCAAGTGTAATTCCATCCCCAATCAGGAGGTACCTGAAGGGTCGTTAATCCCTACTGTGTAATTTCATACCGGCCTCTTTGATGGGGGCTTGACCCAGACCCCCTAAGCAAATCCCTCATCCCCTGCTACCTGCAAGGATGTCCCCATGCATCATACATATAGTACTGATATATTGTTATAAGGAAGGATGGGCAATCCCTAATTCTTCTGGATTTGATACTAAATAGGTATATAAGGAAAGGTTCATTTGCATGGACAAGTCAGTTTTTGTTAATCACTCCCTGCGTCAACATCGTCTGCTCTAGTCATTCAGTTATTTTTGCAATACCTACCTAGTGAGTGCAGTATGAGTGAAAGTGCATTGATAAGAGGTAGAGAGCATCAGTGAAAAAGTTATGATCGTTATATACAATTACTTATTTCGTAAACACAAAGATATAATTTCTATAGGAGAAGAAGCTTGGCGGTGTGCCGTCAGTTCGTGCAAATCAAGAATAAAACAATTATATTATGTCTTCAGACATGAATAGAACAACCAACGGCTGTGAATCGTTTCATTCACATTTTAATAACCCATTCTATACTTACCATCCCTCCATAAATGTTTTTGTTCCGAATTTATTACTATTACAAAATGAAATATATGTAAAGCAAAACAGTACTAAAAGTGTAAGCATGAATGTATCATCAAATACAAAACGCAGGAAGGCGTTCATAGATTCAAAAATAAAATTATATTTAAATGGTGATATACAAAGGATTAATTATATTAAGTTGGTTTCATACCCATTAGTCTATAATTTATAGTCAAAATCATTACTTCCTCACTATTTTATCACGTACTTTGGTTTTTTCTGGCATATATATTTCTAATGTAAGTGTTTTTCTAGTCTGTAACTCGATGTGATATTTTTATTTCCTAGTCTGGATAAGTTTTCTTTAAAACGCATTTATTTAATGTTATGTTATGTTCATGTAAGTTGATATTTCTTTCATTTATTTATATTTTGGACAAGTTTTATATTTGTATACTACTAATTTGAGCGTTTATCATGCTTTAGTATCATTGCCTTTATAATAATCAAATTTCTTTTACCTGAATTGTTTGCCTTCTTCATCATTCCTGAAAAGCAGCAATAATTAGATGCCATCTTTAAAACCTAGTGAGTTAATTCGAGATAGGGAACCCCCAGCCCAGGGACGCCCCTCAGGGAAAGCCCGGGGATGAAATGACACGTTCTCAAGGGCTACCTGGCGAACCCTTCCAGGGGATTAGGATGCGCCCCTAACCAGGGACGAAATTACCATCGCTTGTTTACACAAAGTTATGCCTAATTTCTGAAGAAGTTATTATAGGCATCATTATCAGCGTTTTGTGCTTGAGAAAGTTGTTATATGCTGATCAGGTACGGGAAGAAGTTGTTATACGACGTATGCCTCCGTATATCCTTGACTACATCCCTGATTTCACGCCCGAATTCACCAATTGTACTGGAGGTTCCCTCGTTACAAAACCTATCAAAGATTACGCAGCCACCTACATGAAGTGAAGCAATATTTTTAAGATCATTGTTTATTTAGCCCAGTAATTTCCCTAGTTGACTCTGAATTTATGAAACCCATTTTACTCCTTGTTTCCTTAACCAGATATTTTAATACTACTATAATTAACAGTATAATATGAGTCTGGGCGAAATTTCGCCTTGATGGAAACATCTTATGGGTTAATTGACTCGTAGGCGAAAAACCTACATGTGAAAAATCATCGTCATTGGTCATTTGGTGAAAAGTCTCATAGGTGAATTGACTTTGGATGAAAGGTCTCATGGGGTGAAAGACTTGTGGGAATCATACTGACACCAGACAGAAATACGGCGCTGGATTTATAGGCATGGAATGCTGTGGTTTCTGGAAACCAGGGGTATTACATAATCTTGAGAGGTTAAGTTTTATCCATTAAATTCAACCCACCATTTTTAGACGACCACATCTCAAGTCGTATGTACATGTTTGAACAGTACGTTGTATGGCTGTCTTCCAACTAGTGGAAAAATTTGTTGGTATTTTCTGGTTTAATGACATGTTGAATTTATGAGATACTTATGGACTACTTGGGAATTAATGTAGTAGGTAAAATACTGAATACGGAACTTTAAATCTGTATGTAACTACTGATTGTCTCTGAAATAGAAGACCATGTAAGTTTTTAAAGTAATCTTTGCCAACACTTTTATGTTTGTCGGAGAAACATTTTTTCAAACATCTATTTAAACAATCAGAATTTTTTTTATTTGTCATTTTATATATCCGAAGTTTTAATTCTACTTCCGCTTTATTCCTATTTCGGATTCTCTAAAAACTCTAAAGTTATATTAACAGACTAGTGTAATATCTAGCTATACCTATACTTTGATACATTTTATTTTATTTTTATTTTTCACGGTGTTCTACTGAATGGCATTGATAGTACAAGGCTGTTGATAGTTTTCTAGAGTATAAAATTAATAATTATCTTTAATAATACCCAGTTACTGACTTTGTTCTTCTTTTGTGATCTATAACAGTATTAGAAAAACGAATCTCAATATCCTTACTTCCTAAAATGTATCTCGTATTTTACCTTTCGAATGCCACTTTCGATTAGTTGTAAAACCTTGTAAGCTAGGCCTGTATGACCTGTGATTTTCAAAGGACTGGTGGTCATCCTGGTCGATTGTCTCCCTTATACAGAGTCGTTGCGTGGAAATATGCCGCCCGAAGCAAAAAGACAAAATACCGCCCCAATTCAATACAAATAGGTGCAGATCAGCGGCGGCTACACTGTTAAAATGCCTCCTCAAGAAAAGTGCCGCCTGAAACGGTCACCTCTCAAACTCACCTCACGCGATGGCCCTGCCTTTATAGGAAGACAAAGGTGCCTTCCGCTAAGTGTTATTTTATAATGAATCTCTCAGTAGATGTCATCATAGACGTATACTAAGAACAGTAAAGGATGTTATACTCTACGTAAACAGATTCTGAACTCCTTTTATTGATAGCTCGTTATTGTTTGTTATTTCAGAATAAATCTTTCAAAAAATTCACAATTTTTAGTTGAATACACAATTTTTCTATCATTTTGGCTAATTCTTTGTGAGATATCTTATTGAAAGAATTCTTGTAGTATGCAAAATAATATTAAATATGATTATTTTTCTTTTTGCATCATATGAAATCGGTTAAAAAGAACAGGCCAAATTTTGATTAAATTTTTTTTAGCAGAGGATAGCTATACAAAGGTGTGGGGCTTCTATGAAGTCTCACAATTTTTAAGGAACTCCTCCCCATGAAAAGTTTATATATTTCTCATACATTATTTCACTTTTGCAGTTCAAAATATTAATCAGAGCTGTGCGTGGTATCAAACAAATCAAAAATAAACATCATATACTACTCAACTCGAGGATCTCCAGTTGAGAAACACTGCATTACGAGACAAAGGTGGTAAATTTTAATTAATTTATTTGTCGTATTATAAATACATTGTAGATGATAAAATATTTGCAACGCAGATGATTTTCTACAAATCATATGCATCTTATATGTTAAATATTCCTGGAATTTGAATCCAAAAACCTCCCTGCGTCCTATATGAGGGCATTTGCGGTTATATGTTCGAGTATCATGATATCTTCCTCTCTCTCAAATAATTAAGTAATTGATTTCTTCTCAATAGGATTATCATGCCACACACAATGGATCACCTTTGCTGGATGCCAAGCAGGACTACATCCTTGAAAGTGGATTTCAAAATGAGAGTCACACAGTAGTGAGATTTAGGAGGGCATGGGTCACTTGTGATCCAGGAGGACAGGATATGGTACTTGGGGTGAGTGAAAGTTACTCTCAATAAATAATAACCACATATTTGAATTAAGTACATGTAACAAGCCAAGTGTGATAAGTATGAAATATTTTTCGGGTGATAAGACGCACGCCTATTTCCAAGGGCATTTTTCAGGAAAAAGTGGTTTTTGTCAAGCAAAACATGTAGGAAAGGCCATGTCATGTTTCATTTCTAGCTGTGATTTATTCCATATCTCGCAACAATAAAAAAACATTAGCATGACGATAGTTAAATTGTAATTTAGGGAAACTTTATTTTTGAAAGTAAATAAGAATGGTCTAAAACATAAAGAATTGCTTCAAAACTTGTATAGTCATATCGTTTTTTTCAGTTGGAGGTGGACCAATATGACGTTCAGCTGCTTGGTTCCCATGAGTTTTTGGGTATTGAGTCATCTGAAGCTTATAACCAATAGTGTAGGCATGTCTTTTTACTTATTACATTTTACTTATTTTATGTTTTAATGATTTAAAAAATAATCAATGTATATTTTAATGAATTTGCGTGAATTACTTACTGTATTTTGGGATCATTGTGTTCATGAGAATAAGCACCGAATATAGTAATTATCTTACCTTCAGCCTATAAGATGCAGGTTGATTTTGGGATTCATTTTTCTGGAAAAAGTGCGTCTTCTCACCCGAAAAATACGGTAATTCTTGAGGGTCTGAGGTGCATATAGAATCACCATTTACAAGCCATGCAGGAAATTATCCATGCAATTTAACACTGTTCTCTTGCAAATAAATAGTGAAATAAAGTATAATTAAAGTTTTCGATGCATTGAATCCCTGTATTTGCAGCTGAGCTAAATTTTTTCACAGGATGACACAGTACGACTAATATGGGCTTTTAGTGAGAGAGATCCTATCGGTGATAACCTTATATGGCATGGAAGTCATAACCGTGGTGTGCGAAGCCTTCATCTTAGAACTCCTCCATTTCTTACCTCTAAAATCAAGTCATCTGAGAGCCACTGGGATGTCAAGATGGACAGTGTGAGTAATTGTGCCTGGCATAATAAATCAAAGCTTACTCTGTTAAATATTTGTCTTATAAGTTTCAGTCATTTTCAAAGGCCTAAATTGCATTCAATATTTTAGTAGTTATTTGCATTAAACTTGTTTCACTGCTACAAGGTATTATTTATGCTCATTTGTATATTGATTAAGATAAAAATATTTAAATATTAAAAAGAGGGAGTAAGTATAAATAGGTGAATATAATAATGAATTTAATTTAAAATATTTAGTCTCAATAAGTTATTTATAATGAACTAGCCCCCAAATTTTAGTTATTTCTTGTGGAGAAAATTCTCTTGATATACGTATTTTTGCTAAACTTCACATTTTTCAGGAACTCAACTAAGACGGAAAGTGAGGTATGCAAGTACTTCAAGGTCTTTACCAATAAATTTGAGTCAAAAACTTTGCAATTAATGTATTTTAAAAATAAATTTCCCCTTCAAATTGTTTTCCAAAATGCTGTTATCAAAATATTGATAATCTTTTATATGTACAAACAAAGATATTTGTCCAAAAATTACCATTCAGGAAAAATGCAAAATACTTGCTGGTAAAAATTTGTTTGGAAATTTTTAATTTCCTTAATTGAAATTCTCTGCTAAATACACTGAATGTAAACAATTTTGGTATTCGAAAAATGTTTCGGTCTTGAAAGTTATCAAATTACCCTAAACGACAATATTTTACTCATTTTTTTCCCCCGAAAATTTGTAGATTCCTACTGTACCTCAGAGCAATCATTAAAAAATTTTTGGCAAAAACTCAAATGAAATGTAATGTTTTCTTGAATTGTTGTTCCAAAAATTTACATTACTAGGTAATTGAAAATTTGCACATTCAAATAATTTACTCGAAAGTATTTTCACTGGAAATAATCGGCAAAATATAATATTTTATGTATATTATTCATTCACAAATTGTTTGCATATGCTTTAACAAAACTTCAGTGATACTTTAAAAGTTCTATAAAAAATGTTTGACACAGCATTTTCCATTTATTGAATTTTGTTTTTTATTTAAGAAATATTTATTTAAAAAATGTCATCTCATTTTCATTCAGAATGTATTTCTAAAAATGATTTTGAAAAATGATTCTCCAAATTATTAATGAATTTTTTTGGTGTATCATGTTTATGTTCCATCATATTATTTCTAAAATTTTAGTTTCAAAATCTCCAAATAAAATTATTTTAGGAATTAGGAAATTTTGAAGCTTCTGATGCAACGTTTTTTAAGAGTATCGATTTCTTGTCTGAATTTAATATATCATATTTACCTGCTTAATCCTGGCCCTTGCTCATTGAAAGCACAAAAATATGATTTAAGGGCAGTTCTGTACTACCTATTTTCATAATATATGTTAATTCATCAGAGAATTATCGAGTGCGTCTAATGGCTGAAAATTTTCAAGAAAAAGTTCTTTATAGGAAGTTGTCTCAGGTATTCCCAATAGCCACAACAAGGTTATAAAAAACCAGGCATGCAGTTCAGCTATAGAGCTCCATTCTTTAGATGAATCTACTTTGGTGAATTACCACTGAAGACGACTGCTTTGTAGCCAAAATGTGCATCTGATTTTTATAACCTTGTGACTATTGGACATACCTGAGACAACTACTTTTTAGTGCTTGTTCTTGAATGAATGTTAATGTAAGAAGGTAGAGGGTGGTCTTTGGAAATGATCCTATGAGTCCAGTGTCACATTTATCTTAAATTATTGTTTGTCATATCTAAATATATTTTAATAAATTTAATAACTCTTAATTAATTTAATTGGCACAGATCATAATTCCTGACAACATGGACACACTGTACTGGTGCAAGATTTTTAAAGTTCCTAATCTCAAGAGGAAGCATCACATGATCGGAGTGAGTGAAAATTCCTTTCCCATTTTAATTCAGTAATTCAAACAATCATAATTATGAAAATTTTTGCTGATGTAGAATTATGACGAACAACTCCACAGTTAAAAAATCTGATGTGGCCAACACATGACTTTCTCCATATTTGGGGTATAGATATTTAAATTATTATGAATAGCAATATGAGGCAAAATTATCATTTCGCTTCGTAAAAGAATAGTCGTTCTTATTGCCATAAAATATATTTTGAATATGTTTACAGAATTCACCGCTACATGGTGGCGGTGCTGTATACTGGAACTTACGAAAAAGTTAAATATCTCCGAAATGGATGGTTCTACGAAAATTTCTTTTGAGCAAAACTTGGAAGAAGTATTATTCTCTACAACTTTGGTCCTCACGAAGATGACCAATTACGACGTTTTTAAGGAGATATTTGACGGAAACCGAAAAAACCGATTATTTATAAATAATTCCTAAACAATAATTGCTATGGAAAATTGTTTCAAATGAAAGTTGTAGGAAATTACATTCTCTATAACCTTTGTATAGAATTGTATATACAATAATTATGTTTTAACGAAGAAATATCACAAAAACCGAATCAGGTTTTGAATAAACCTCGACTTCCGGTTACCCATTATTGTCCAAAAACTTATCAGTTCTTTGTGCTCATGTTAAAGTGTTATATATGAAGTTTGGTAATGATATGGCACGTACTTTTTGAGTTAGAGTGCCCACAATCACATACACACACACGCATACACACACACACAGACATCATTCCGAAAATAGTCTAAATGTGTTCTAGGGACCTCAAAACGTCTGTTTCCGTTGAAATCTCGAAGTCGATTTTTTTCGTGGACACAGTACTTTCTCATTACTACGTATGGAGAAAGTAAAATTATGGAAAACTTGTTAAATCAGCTTTTTGAGAATAGCATGAGATATACAGAAATTCCAAATTATGTACATCTAATTTTGGAAATAGTTTTTGGGACCAAAAATTCAATTTATTATTTCCAAAATCAATCCTATTAGCTCTTACTCAACTTTAAACTCCCCCAGAATGCAACCTTTTGAATATAATACTGGTATAAATGAAATGTTCAATCTTAACATTATTGTCATATTTAAGGTGACAAATTTTTGAAAAATTAAAAATATGCATGCGTTTTACCAGCAACATTTTCCCCATTGTTTAATGTTTATGATAAATAGTATCCCAATTTATTAATTTGGGATTTACAAACTATTTTTCAGGAATGCATAATGTGTGTGAATTGGGAAATCACAATATTATCTGCATAAGAATGTTTCATAATTTGTTTTTCATTTTATAGTATACTCCAATATTACATCCTGGCAATGAACCTTATGTACATCACATGCTACTCTATGAGTGCTCCCATAAGACACCTGAGCTCATTTATGAGCGCTATGTGCACCATGATGGTGCAGGATGTTATTCTCCAAGTATGCCACAAGATTGGGAGTCTTGCATTACCCCAGTTGTTGCCTGGGGAATTGGTTCACAAGGTATATTCTTGATCATTTTAAAATAACACCTGGTAAAATTGTTTGTACAAGGTAGCATCAAAAAATTCCCGGAATTATACCGTAATAATTAACCTAGGGCTACCATTTCACATTAATGAAATAAAAACAAAATAAACCTAAAGATATCATATTTTTTGCTAAAAATACATTAGAAAATAATAAAAAATAATTGTTTACTTTTTTTTTTTAGATTTTTCAGCATTTTTGTCAATTTTTGATAATCGTACTACGAAGCAACTCTAATCTGGGGCCTCAAGAAATTTGGGGCCTTAGGCTAGCGCCTAGTGTGCTATACCATAATGCACCACTGGCCATGGCAGTGGTAATTTTGTAACTGAAATACTTGTCTTTAGATTAGTGAAACTGTTTTTATGTTGACTTTGGAGTGCTTTCATTCATTTTCCTCTTAAGTAGGGAATACTACTTTATATTTTCAGCATATGTTTTTATTTATATATGCTCCTCTCGGGCAGATTTACCAAAGGGTTCTCTGTTCATTGTGCCATACATTAGCCACTGCCAATTTTTGGAACATCACAGTTTTATTTGGAAGAAAACTAAGAAGGTAACTCTGATTCAAGGATCTCCCAGGGTCCTTTAATGTAAAAATGTTCCACTGATACTGTTCACAAAATCCATCTGGATAATTTGTTTCAAGAAATTAATTTTATGTTGTGCAAACTCAGTGCTCGAAATGGAAAATATTACGCTTGAATTTGTAGTGGAATGGAAAATTTTACGAAACGGAACGCTGTTATAAGGGTATTTCTAAATGTCTGATGAAACTGAATGGTATCATCGGTGTGTGTGATGAGCCTGAGCGGCATTCCGGTGCGTTCTGGCTCATTTTGAGCACTGTGCAAACTACCAAGTGCAAGAGTTTTTCATGCTGGTGGTGTCACTTGCTAAACTCAAACTTGTGGAGGTAAATTTTTGGCAACCATTTTTGGACAATAAGTGCATCTTTTCAGATAGAAAATATGGCATTTAGTACAATTTTTGTTGTTATCAGCCAGAGCCAGAAAAATGTTTCCTATTGGCTGTTAGAAGTTCAATGGTCAAGTTAGAATCTCAATGCTACAAAAGTTTATAATCACCTGTACAGAAAATTCACAGTTAACATACACACACATACACTTGCATATCCATTCAAAAGGAAGATGTACCTTAATTTAAGATAATCATATCCTAAGAAAAATGTCTATGCTGTAAAGTTCTTTTTCCCTTTCCGGACTTACTATCATCAACTGTGCCATGTAGTATTTTCTTACTACAATAAACTTCCAGTTATCCGGCACTCATGCAACCGAAATTCTCAAGCAACCAGTATCTCCTGCCTCTATTTTTTATTACATCTAGTTTGGAATTTTACCGCTAAAATTGGTGCTTTCAGCAATTTTTTGTCTACATCTAATTCAGAATGTTACCATTAAAATTTTATTTATTTTTATTGGCAAGAATTCAGAGACAGCACAGGGTCAATTATGCTGAATATCATAACAACAATAACAAGGACGAACACATGACCATGCCCTCGGCAGGATTCGAACATGCGACCCTAGCATTGGGACTAGATATGCTAACCACCCCTCTACCAAGGCCGGCATTTTCAGCAGCCGCAATACGTAATTGTGGATGTTTCTTGGACTCGGTGTTAATGTTAAAGTATTTCGCACACCCTTTTTAAATTCCTCCTAAAACTCTAATATGCATTAAAGGTGATAAAAGGAAACAGGTAGTGCTAACCTTGACCCAGAAACTTGATATAATAAAACATTTAGAGAAAGGTGAGAACCGCAATGTTTTAAAATTAAAAAGCTCAATGTCGGTTCTTTCACTATTTATGACATTAAGGCACAGAAATCACAGTTAATGAAATTCGTTACGTCTTCTGAGACAAGTAGAGGAATTGAATATCGGCACACTCTTCGTATGCCGAAACTTGAGCAATTGGGTGTTACTATTTATGAATGGCTTTCTGTAAAGTGTTCAGAGGGAGTCCCTATTTCTGCACTAATGTTGATTGAAAAGGCTAAATATTTTTATAAACAAGCAAAGATTAGTGAACTGTGTGCATTTTCAGATGGATGGCTGACACGTGTTTTAAGATTAGGCATGGGATCAGACGTCTAGATGTTTCGGGTGATAAAAAGTCGGTTGACCAAGAAGCTGCTGATAAATGTTGTGACTTTACTAATTGCACTGTATGTAATGGTGTCATGATTGCGTGTCACTATTCGCTTCTCTTTTGTTTAATATCAGTTTACCTCAAGAATGTTTGCTAATACATTGTGGTGGGTGTGGATAATTTCTCTCCTTTTCTCCGACAAGGAAACAATTTTTTTGTTGGAAAATCCTAAAACTTGGACTATGTTAACCCTTACCTCCAGTTGTTATTAGAACAAAAGAGAAGCTCATAGCGATAGGTATATGAGAAACTCTGTAGGATGTAATGTAGTTAGTAAATATTAAAACATTGCAGTTAAACGTGTTGAATACTTCTATATTTGAATTTCATTACTTCCTTGAATATCAAGGAATTATTTAAAAACAATTGTGAGAAGATTATCTTGTCTACAGGTTAGCAATTCTAAGATGAATGTACAACTCTGCATCTGTTTCTTGCTTTGGTATCCAAATTCTTTATTGAGGTCTATCCAATAAAACTCTCAAGCAATCGGAATATTCACTTAACCAGAAAACCCAGTTACCCAGACATTCTGGTTAACTGGGAGTTTACTCTATATGCATACTTTCTCTCCCTCATCATGCTAGGTTTAGCTTATTTGCAGTTATCTTTCATGTGACTAGTTTAGTCATTCCCATATCAAATTTTACATGCTTTAGGATTTATTTCAACAATTATCCCATTAATCATATAATATGCTGATCATAGTTTGTAGTAATTATCCAGATTGAATTTCCCAGGATCAGCAAGGGTTTACTGTCACTGACTTAAAAAAGCTCAGCTGTAGAGATGATCACTTAAGTAGAGGTTTTACTTTGCATGGTAATTCAAGTTGTCCACTGGTTTATGAAACATCAAAGTATCAAAAAAGAAACTTGTCACCCTTTTGGTTAGATATGGTAAATAATTATTATAAATGTTTTTTATTGATCTTAATATTTTAATTCTGCAGGGGAATTTCTGCCAGAGCATGTGGGTCTTCCAATGGCTGATGATGGGT